>OX461808.1:96321230-97805609 GCA_949802685.1 Dicyrtomina minuta | reverse complement strand
AAAGCAACTTATTTGTGTTGTCCTAATTTTTTTCACTCGTTTAAATTAAGAGAAGAATTAGGTGCTAGTAATTTATGGTTTGTATGTTGCGTTGTGATTTTTATCATGATTGTGGTTCTTTGTAGTTTTCAAAAAGCAATAATATTGATGGTTTCTATTCCTAATCTGATTTTATATTTTTATAATTGTATTTTTCTTAGAAGTGTAAAAGTTTTATTCAGATTATAACTAACTTTTTTAATATTGATTTGTGTTTATATTTTTGAGTAGTGTTCCTAAGTATCATCCAAGCGTTGTATTTTTAATAAAGAATTACAATAAATATTATCCACGCTAGAATGTAGAAGTTTGTAATCACTAGATTTGCCTTGATTCATATTTTTTATCATAATCCTATTTTGATTTATGTTCTTATCTTAAGTCGTGTTCTACAAATGTTTGCACAACATAAACGGTATGTTTTGACATTGATGGTTTACGATTGCATGCTATTCTAGATAGCCTTATGATTTGTTTGTTTACATACACAAAGTTTATGAATTTAATTGAACTGTTCTTGGGTTTTGTTGGCAAAGCTCAACCGATAAATATAACAAACAACTCTCGTTGTATACACAAGTTTTACATCTAAATATATGTTGCAAGAGTGTGGGGTTGTGTATACAGAACATATTTTATTTTAAAATGACAACGGACTCGACAGTAGGCATTTATTTAACAATGTATAGCTTTTGTATTTATTAAATAATGTGTTTAAATTATTGTGTAGTTTTGACAATTACTTAAGAATTGTTTAAATGTATTGTGTAAATTTGATAATTGTTTTAGAATTTTTAAATATTATTGTGGATTTGGTAATTTTTCACGAATTTTTTAAAAGTATCGTGTGGATTTGGTGAGTATTTAAACAAAAACTTTAATATCATTGTGTAGCTTTAGTAATTTTATGAATTTTTTTTAAAATTATTGTGTGACTTTAGTAATTATTAGGAAAATTTGCCAGATTACTTTACCGCTTTAGTAATTATATTAAATATATCTTAATTAATTTTGTAGAACTACGTTAATTACTTTGAAGTGTTTTAAATTTCTTGTTTGGCTTTAGTGAAAACGTACGAATTTTTATTATTATTCCGTGTGATCAGTAATAATTCAAGAATTGTTCAAAATATTATGTAGCATTAGTAATTATTTAATATATTTTAAGGATATTGTACAGCTTCAATAATTGGTTGAAATTTAAAAAAAATATAGTAGGGCTTTTGTTATTACAATATTTTTTAAACCATTGTACAGCTTCACACTGTTTTAGCAATTTTTCAACAAATTATTGTGTCGCTCTTGTAATTATTCAAAATATTTTAAAAGTTATTGCACAGCTTAACAAAATGTTTTAGCAATTTTAAAATTAAAATAAAGTTTGTTTTATTTAATAAAGGATTTTAAAAATTAAAAATGTGGCTTTGATAAAAACTAAGTAATAATTTAAAAGTATTGTATGGTTTTAGTGATAATATAAATAAATTTGGTAATTATTTAAAACATTTTTAAAAACTTTTGTGGTTTTGGCATTTTTATAAGAGTTTTTAAATATTATTGTGTGGCTTTGGTAATTTGTTTAAAGTTTTTTGAAATTCTTTTGTGGTTTTGGTAATGTATTCAAATAGTTTTAAAATAATTGTATAGCTGTACAACTTTTTTTGTTATTTTTCAGAATTGTGTGGGTCTGGAAATTGTGTTTTTGATTTTTTTAAACTTATTGCACTGGATCTTAAATTTTTAAAGCTTTTTTGTTTTCTTGAACTATTGTGTGGCTTAAGTAATTTCTAAACATATATTTAAACTAATATAAACCTTCAAGAACTGTTGAAGTATTTTTTAAAACTAATTGTAAGCGTTTGTATTTATTGAGGAATTTAAAACAACTAATGTGTAGGTTGGTTAATCATTACGGAAATTTTGAGAAATATTGTGTAAATTTGATAATTATTTAGTAAGTTTTATTATATTATTCAAAGGCTATGGTAATTATATAGATTTTTAAAACATTATTGTGCGGATAACTAATTTCAAAAACATTTGTAAACTAGTGTATTGCCTAAGTAACTATTCCAAAACTTTCTAAATTATTTTTAGAGATCTGCAATTTATTTAAGAATTTTAAAATTTATTGAATAGTTTTGGTTATTATTTAAAAATTGTTTTAAGTTATTGTGCGGATTTAGTAATTGTTTAAGAATAGTTTAATATTATTGTGCTGCTTTGGTTATTAGTTTTAAAAAATCTAAAATAGTTTATAGCTTCAGTTAATAATTAACTAGTTTTAAAATTATTGTAGTGCTTTGTCATTTATTACAGAATTTTTCAAATTTATGGTGTGGGTTTGGTGTTTATTTGAGAATGTTTTAAAATTATTTTGGCTTTAGTAATTATTTTTAAGTTTTACACAGTTGCCATTTTGATCAATTAATAAATAATTATCTAGTTAAAAAAATATGCTTTTTCCTTCACGAGCCAAAATAATAATTATATTATATGTAATATGTGTAGCAAAGATGAATAAATAAAATATAAAAAAAGAAAACAATTTGGTTTTTGATCATTTTATTTCTCATATACAAATATTTGAGCATGCCAATTTTACTGGTGGTTTTATATTTGTATTTGTTATTTTGAAATTAATTAACATAGATATAAAACTCTACAATTATACTGACATTATTTGTTTATTACTTTTTTAGGTTTGACACATTTACGCTTATGTCCTAACAAGTGATATTTTTTTATCGTTTTGTGTTTCGTTTTCCACCTCGAACTTGACTTTTAGTTTTTAGATTTTTGCGTTTCTTTCCGCCACCTACTTGACTTTGCTTCTTTCCACCGTCTAGTTGACTTTGCTTCTTTTTGTCACCAACTTGACTTTGCTTCTTTTTACCGCCTACTTGGCTCACTTTGCTACTTGATCGCTTTGTTGTTTTAGATTGAGTGGTGTCAGACTGACTAGTTGATGTGTTACTTTGTAACGGAATAAGGTACGAGGCACTTTCTGCTACAACGCCGGAAGTTCCTCTACCATTGTTGAAATCCATGCCGTCCCCGGATTGAAGAAAAAACGGTTGTTCTTGTTCGCACGTATTACCACTTTCACAATTAATTTCATTCATGTTATTGCTATTTAAATTTAGATTTAAATAATAATTTAATAACTGTCTCGTCAACTCCGCTATTAAAATCTAACTCACGATCGTTTTCGTCAATAAGTTTAACTCGTATTCTGTCAATAACTGTGCTTGTAAGAGACAGAATAACAACTGGATTAAACGTTGCTGATGTTTCTTTTAAATATTTATTTGAAAGATCCAAATCTTTTAGAAAAGGTAAAATTCAGTTGCCGTAAATTTGATTACTTAGAATATATAATAAGACTAAAATTTGTTTTGATGTCGTAGTGTCTTGAGTAATAACTTCATTTGCTTGCTGGGTTTCTTGTTCTTGTGACATTTTGTCAAAAGGTAACCTTGTTGTTGTAGTAAATATTTGATAGGTGCTTATCGATTTTGATTTGCATCAAATTATTCGCCAGACACTTTTGTTATCTCGCACTCAAATTGTTTCGATTTCTCATTCGTTTTGATTTTGGTTGAGTTTCGTCTTGTTTCAACATAAGCGATGGTAATTTTCCGATTTTTCCATGAGGATTTTGTTTTAATGTTAATTTTGTAGTATGAACTTGTCCTTGATTTTATTTTAGTTGAATTGTAAATTAATTTTTTATTCTGAACTTGATCTTGAGTTTTTGTTGAAATGCGGAGTTGGTATTATTAATATTTATGTGTTGCTTTTAGTGTTAGATTAAATTGACGCAGAGTTAACGTGGTTGGGTTGAGAGTTGTTAAAGTTGTAACTTTGATAATTATTTAGTAAGTTTTATTATATTATTCAAAGGCTATGGTAATTATATAGATTTTTTAAACATTATTGTGCGGATAACTAATTTCAAAAACATTTGTAAGCTAGTGTATTGCTTAAGTAACTATTCCAAAACTTTCCAAATTATTTTTAGAGATCTGCAATTTATTTAAAAAATTTAAAATTTAATGAATAGTTTTGGTTATTATTTAAAAATTGTTTTTCAGTTATTTTGCGGATTTAGTAATTTTTTTAAAAAAGTTTAATATTATTGTGCTGCTTTGGTTATTAGTTTTAAAAAAAAATCTAAAATAGTTTATAGCTTCAGTTAATAATTAACTAGTTTTAAAATTATTGTAGTGCTTTGCCATTTATCACAGAATTTTTCAAATTTATTGTGTGGGTTTGGTGAATATTTGAGAATGTTTTATAATTATTTTGGCTTTGGTTATGACGTTTAAGTTTTGTACAATAATTACGTTGCTTTTTGTAGAATATTTGGAAATAATTGTGTGACTTGGGTAGTTTTTAAAGTTAAATAAAGTTTATTGTACAGCTTTGTCTTACTTCAGCTAACTCCAGGGTCACACATGTCAATTTGAATTATTTATGTATGCACCGGTAAATAGAGAATTAAATTTTCTACAATATTCCTTGATGACTTTTAGAAAACGTTGAACAGTATGCACGCCAGAGGGCGTTTAGTTTACGCGGTATTTGCTATTAAACGTATATTACTTAATTACTGATTTCGTCTTACTGTAGCTAACATCAGGGTCACACATGTTAATTTGAATTTTTTATGTCTGTACCAGTAAATAGATAATCAAATTCTCTACAATATTTCTTGATGACTTTTAGAAAACTTTGAACAGTATGCACGCCAGAGGGCGTTTTAATTGCACTGCATCTACTATGTTAGCTATATGTATCTAGAAAACGATCTTGTCTTACTTCAGCTAACTCCAGGGTCACACATGTCAATTTAAAATTTTCATATATGTATTGTTGAATAGAGAATTAACTTCTCTACAACATTCCTGGATTACTATTGAAAAAAACGTTTAAGAACACAGGGGCGGGGAGGGGGGGGGCAGGACGTTGTGTATTTTTTTTTAAAAACCTACTTTGTTTTTATTCTTGGTCCTACTAACCTTTATATTTTGAAATCTGACGCTATTTTTAATTGTTGATGATATTTTATAATTTCAAAATATATCACCATTGTTTTTGCCTCCATTGTAATTAACTGTAATTACGAATTTACACTGATTATTAAATGATGTAAAACTTTATTAGTTGCGATTGGGGTTTATTGAGACTGTGTTTTTGTATAAATCATAGTTTTTGAAACTTGCCGCCGTTTTTCTTAGCCATGGTATTACAGAACTTTAATCAGCATGATATTCTATAATTTATAATTTTTGAAATATACCACCAATATTTATCCTTGATGATGATGAATAATTTTTAAATCCGCCGCGTTTTTTCCGATTTTCCCGAGGTTTCGTTCCGCCTAATAGTGACTTTGAATTTAAAAAATTTCTCTAGTGTGTGTGTAAATATTTTGTGTTTTTCAAATTTGAATTTGATGTACAAAATAATGAGTCAGGATGAATAGGAGAAGAGGCTGTGTCTCAGGAGGCAATGCCTCGTATATTAGAAACCGTCCACAAATAACGTTATTCGAGCACCCACCCCTCCCCCTCCTCGCGTAACGTCATTTATGAATGATTCGCGGTTAATGTGTAAGTGGCTATCTTTAACACGGCACGGTCACTCAAATGTGAATTATGATTTGTGAATTGTGAATTTGTGAATTACAATTCAGATTTCAATTTTGAACTCTGGCGCGCTCGATATCCTTGATCGTGATTAATAATTTATTTCATATGAGGGGTCGGCTATGATTTGATTAGTAATTATGAGGGGGCGTCAATTAATTGATGATCAAAGTGGGTGGTGGTGGGGGATTTTGGAATGAGACCTCACTTAGATTATATATAATATTGCACACCATAACACGTATTATCGAACCTAATTAAATTACATAAAACATTTACAAGAATAGGATTTATAATATATATTCAAACGATCAAAATGCTGCTTTTTTATTGCATCAAGGGAAACCAAATTCAATTTATTTAAATTTTGATGGGGTCTTTCGATCTTAGACAACACTAAACGCTTTATTCAGATGTCATCAGCTCAAAATGTTTTGTCATTGCCCGTTATACGTTTACTTTCGTTTAGTGGTAGCTTTAGCTTTAGTGGTAGCTTTCGTGGTAGGTTTAGCGGTAGCTTTAGTGGTAGCTTTTGTTGTAGGTTTAGTAGTAGCTTTCGCGGTAGTTTTAGTGGTACTTGTAGTAAACGTTGTGCTACCACCTTTAGTGGTTGCCCTTGGGGTGGTTTGAGCCGTAGTTGTATTAACCGTAGTGCTGCTTGCTTCCGTAATACCTGTAGGGGTAGTTTCAGTGGTGGTTGTAGTGGCACTTGAAGTAAACGTACTGTTACCAGCTTCACTTGTAGTTGTAGAATCCGTAGTGGTTTGAACTTCAATGTTGTCAGTGATTCCGTCGACAAAGCAGAAGCAACTACAGCTGGCACCCAAAGTACTGTCCAAATTTTGAGTTGATGCCTTTTGAAATATACCATATTGAGGGCAGTTAATTCGTAGCATTTTTTAAAAATATTTTCTATCTAAAGTTTTTGTGTAAATATAGTGCTCAAAATTGTGTAGCCAACATCAAACTTACCCCAGCAACTGCATTAGCTGCAAGAAAACAAAGTACAACAACTAGTTTCAACTTCATGTTGAGAGTTAGGAGCGGCAGCGTTGGAATTATAATGCGAGATAAAGCGCCAAAGTATTTTTTAGTGCATTTAAAAAAGATTGGAAAGAAGAGAACAGATGCTATTCTGGTACCTTGTGTGAAGGTGTTTTCGCTTTTGTATCTGTAAGCAGGCTAAACCTATATTTTTGTTCATAGATTATGCTAATTTGCTAATACAAGGATAGCGGCCCGTCCTGCGGACGCTGTACAACTACTTTTGAAGTATAGTCAGACTTCACGTTATAAATATTGGCTTCATACAACGCTGACGCTGACACATTGCCTTCTCTATAAAAACTGGCGCTTCGAGCCAAATTTGTCCACCGTGGGTCTAAAGTAGATGCTAAGCATAAAGCGAGTTGGTATTATCACTGTAAAACAATGTTTGTGTAATAGAAAATTTCATTTTAGCTTACCAGTATTTCATTCAAATACCTTACGCACACTATTTGCCGCTGAAAATTTGGTTAAAGGCGAGATTAGTAACAGGCATTTGCAGTTAGGCGGCTAAAAGTGGTAACTTGAAACTTCATCAAAAGAAATTGGACCTGTAAAGTTTGAATTGGAATGGGAAAACAAGCCATGATGTAATTGATGTAAGATAAACCGCCTCTGCAAAAGCCTAAATACGTTTTTATTGAAAACTATGGTGACAATAGTTAAATGACCAATTTAATAACTGAAATAAAAGTAGAAGCATTTTATTATTTTGATACATGGGATTCATACTATTTGTAATTTCAAATTTATTGTTCATTCTGACGATAGACCATTTTTTTTGTAGAGTACATGTTTGTAATTGATTAATCAATAATTCTGCGTGCCCTAAAAAATGACAAATTACCGTAAGTTTTAAAGTAAACAAGCTGGATGAAAGACAATAAAAGTTGTTAGTCATCAACTAAATATGTTAATTGTTCTATTTAGTAATTTATATTGACAGCCTAGTTTTTTAAAGCATCTGCATTTTTGCACCTGCTGTTTTTATTAATCAATAATACGTTTGCATTCTTGAAACGTAATTCAATCATAAATCTATTTAAACTAAATTTTAATATTTATCCTTTAAATGTAATAAATGAGTACATGGCAACATTAGTACGATTTATTATTGTATACTAATTTATGGGCATATTGAAGAATAGCTTTGTTCTTTGTAGTGTGTTAACTAAAATTATGATAACAGCTTTGTTACTGTTTATTCAAGGGTTTTCATTAGGTCTAGTACTAACAATAAACGTATTGCAAAACGCGTTGTATATTGGTATATTTATACAAAAAAACATATAGAAAATTATTTTATAATAATATTGTTGGTATGAATAATTAAAAATATATTTTAAGTAAAACTACAGCATGTTATGTGTTCTATAAATTAAGAACTATTAGTATCAGTTAAAATGCATAATTATGAGTTGCCTTTGATTATGAGATTCTCGTCGTAGTTTAATTATATTTTATTTAAATTGTATGTCTTGGTCATGTATCGTAAAATGTTGAATTTGTGGGCGTCATTTGCAATTTATTACATTAAAAATTATAGTCATAAATTTTCTAATATGATGTAGAGCAGGTGGACACCCGTGGGCGCAGCGCATACGTCCAATATGTGGCAGAACGATGAAAGCCAATTTTAAAATACTAGGACAAAAAATTAAAAGATTCAGTTTAGTTACTAACACGTTCTTACCAGAAACGTTTAGTTTACTCATTAAAAGTAAACCTCATAAAATTAGAATATGAATATAATTATATGATTTTGAAGCATTTAAAAAATAAAGTTTAAGTTTAATAATTTTATCGAATTCAAAATTATGTTTAGTAACGGCCGTTTTTTGAGTGCGTTGTAAAAACCAAATTATGGTTACTTGGACTTTTTTAGAAGTTTTGAATGCGTATTATGCACATTTAAACAACTGAATTCTAATAAATTAATATTATGCTGCTCTAAATTTTAAAAAAAATTTAAAACTTAGAAATAATCTCGTAAGATTTGACATAATACATTTCATCAAGCCTTTGACACCACAGTCTGCAACATAATAATGTTGCATAATGCAAATAATTACGTTTCTCATTATTTAAATTCCTGTTAATCGAAACACAGGATGCGATATGTATTATTTGTAATACAGAACATAAAATAACTGAATCTGAACTATTGTAAACATTTGGCCTTAGCAAAAAAAAAACTAAAAGTATTTGAATGTATTTACCTCTGTGTCATGCAATTCGAATAAAATTATTTTTTTGTTTTTAACGGAAAGAGCATATTATGAGGATTTACAAGAAGCTTCGCATTAAAACATTATATATTAAGGAATGGTGGTGAACGCAATTGTTTATGCTAATGCAGGTAGCATTTTAATCAGATACACGCAATTAAATTACTTGCGTACTGATTTCTTAATTTGTGCTGCAGAACTTAAATAACTCACTTGAAATACACGGTAATTGCATTTGAAAACTTTGTAAAGAAATCAAAACGTTTTTTATTGCCATCATTCTAAATAAAACTCAAGTTTTTAAAATTATGACGTTATAATTAATTTTTGAAAACCTCGTAATCCAAGAAACCCTTCATTACGATGACTCAAATATTTAGTTATTGTCCGCTATTCCCTTTTATTACTGTGGTTCAAATCATTATCACGTTCACCCATTGAGTAGGGCGCGGGTGCAGCAGTAGTGGTGGTGGTAGTGGTAGGAGTGTTTCCTTCGATAAAACACGAGCAAGCACAGCTAGCGCCCAGATTAGCACCCTTGCCATTCACAAGGTGAGTAGATGTCTTCTGAATTTGTATAAAATTGTGAGGCATGTTAATTCCTAGTAATACTTAATTATACCGTTACAGTCCACTATGCATAATATTTTAAACATTAAAAAAGTTTAATTATAATTAATACTAAGAATTTTACTTGGTGAAGTTAAGCCCAAACTTACCACAGCAGCTACATTAGCCACGAGAAACAAAAGTACAGCAACAACAGCCAACTTCATTTTAAGGGTTGAGAGTGCCAGTGTTAAAAGTAGAATGCAGGAAAAAGATTCAAAATAGGTTCGAATACGTTTTAAAGAGACACTTAAGTTTTAGAGGGAAACTGGAAAGAAGAGTGGTAATATTGTACTGGAACACTCAGGTATATATTCAAGCTTTTATATCACGAAAAGAGCTAAGAAACTCCCATTTTATATTGTGTGTAAACTGATTAGCACAAGTCAGGCGGCCCGTTTTGCGGACGGCATTCACCAGCTTCTAATATAAAGTAATAAATACCAATTTTCTGGTGGCTGACGCAGAAAATCTGAAGTATATATTTTACATTGTACTTTTGTTGTACCCTTTAATGGATAATATTAAACCGCATGACGTGGTTAAGTTGATTGCAGCTAGTAGTACTTTAATCCTGTAATAAACGCTGTCGAGTTTGATTATTATGATAATAGTAATTGCCCATTTTTTATATTTTTTGATTCTCTTGACAACAGAATCGGGTTTTCAGAAATAATGTAATTTAATATTCCTATTCGGTTTGTTATGAGTTATTACTTATTCCTAGAAAGAGGCAGTATGCCATAACGGTAACAGTAAATTAGCCGAGTGACAAGAATAACAATTTTAGGCCACCAATTATATGGATCAATTATTTTATAATGATTAATATCAAGCACCTAGTTGTATCGACATAGTCGCATCTGCAGTTCCATCTGCTGTTTACACTATTTTTATTCATTCATTATACGTAACATTAGTAAAACATAAATCAATCCATTTAAAAGTTGAACAAAATGAAATTCATTACTTATTCTTTAAATGCCAAAATTATTTTAAAATGGCAAAATTATCGTTTTATTATTTTATAATAATCTTAAGAGCATTGTGGAGCTTAGCGGGTGCAAATAAAATTATTAGACTTTGTGTTGAATTATTCTGAATTGCAGAAAGTTAAGTATAATAAATTAATGCAATTATTATGTACTATAAGTAGTCATTGCAGTTTAAGTCCAGTGAAAAGAAGTGTGAAATTAATTACTAAGTAGCAATTAAACCGCCTGTATCTCAATAAAATCTATCTGGAAATAAATACAACTTATGTACGCTTCCTACCTTATCCTAAACATATATACCTAGAGTCTAATTTATTTACAACACTAACATAGCAGGTGACCATAAACTCATGACAGCATCAAAAAAATATGTAGGCTAGATAAAAATTAGGCTAACGTTTTATCCTTGCTGTGCTTTTTTAATTTTCCTATTTGATTTAGCATGTATTTAGCTCGTGGCAACATGCAATAATATGAATCATGCGAAATAGGGTTATGGTAGACAACAAATATACAGCTACTAATACATTTTGCAAAAAATACGCTTTCAGCAATCATTGCCAGTTCTGTTTTCGATTTTGTGGATAAAAGTCGAGATACCTGTTCAAGGCTGTTAAAATCCTGCCCATGTGCACTTGATGGCATGGATATGATACTGCTTGGACAGCCCTGCCCAGCTATCTCGACTTTTTAGATGGTAAGTTTAAGCATTTATTGCATTGGTCATGTCCTGCCGTCTGTCTCTTTGTATGTAGGTACCTGCAAGAGTGAACAAAGCAGTGATATGCATATCGAGGGTGAAGTATCAAATTGGTGTCCTTCCATTTTTAGCTGCAGATAGCCTTTATACAGGCGCGGCCACACAGAGAAGACACGTAAGATGTATTGTACTGTTTCATTGGGATGATACATAAATGACGCCAAGTAAATTAAGGGTGGTCCACAAATGATGTCATGAAAATTTCCAAATTTGAAGAACCCTAGGAGACCCCAATCAGCAGCTTAACCATTTGTAAATGACTATCTTCATCTTCAACATTGGTTAAGATCGATATCAAAGAGCACCTGTGTTACCCTACCCGTGATGTCATTTATGGACGATCCCTTACCACTCTTTTAGAACATACCTATTTTCATGTCATCACATACTAAAACTTTTCAAAAATATGTAATTTGAACATTTTGCACTTTTCAAAAATATGTAAATAGAACATTTTGCACTTTTCAAAAATATGTAAATAGAACATTTTGCACGTTTCAAAAGTATGTAATTTGAACATTTTGCACTTTTCAAAAATATGTAAATAGAACATTTTGCACTTTTCAAAAATATGTAAATAGAACATTTTGCACTTTTCAAAAATATGTAAATAGAACATGTTGCTTTTTTCAAAAATATGTAAATAAAACATTTTGCACTTTTAAAAAATATGTAAATATGGAAATAGATTAAATAAGAATAAACAATTAAGCTTTTTGCCCACGTATGTACGTGTGTTTGTGATTTTCTGTGAATTGAAAACCACAGTACCTACATATAATGCTGATTCGAGTAGCCCTAACAGGGAAAGAATTGTGTGCAACAACATAATGTACACAACATTGCGTACATAATGTACGCAACAATATTGCACACCATAACACGTATTATGGAAGCTAAATAAATCACACCGAATAAAAATAAGATTTTAAATGTATTTTAACATTTCAAACAATCAAAATGTTTCTTTTTTATCGCATCAAGGGAAACGAAATTCAATTTATTAAAATTATAATGAAATATTTACATGTAAAAAAACACTTAACGCGTTATTCAGATGGCATCAGCACAAAATGTTTAGTCATTGCGATTATACGCTTACTTTCGTTTAGTGGTAGCTTTAGTAGTAGCTTTCGGGGTAGTTTTAGTGGTACTTGTTGTAAACTTCGTGCTACCAGCTTTAGTGGTTGCTTTTGGGGTGGTTTTAGCCATAGTTGTAGTAAACGTAGTGATGCTAGCTTTAGTGGTACCTGTAGGGGTAGTTTCAGTGGTGGTGGTGGTTGTAGTCGTAGTGGCACTTGAAGTAAACGTAGTGCTAACACCTTCAGCGGTAGTTGTAGAAACCGTAGTGGTTTGAACTTGAATGTTGTCAGTGATTCCGTCGACAAAGCAGAAGCAATTACAGCTGCCAGCCAAAGTTTCTTCCAAAAGGTGAGTTGATGTCTTAAAATATACAATATTGAGGGCAGTTAATTCCTAGAATTTTTTAAATATTTCCTATGTAAAGTTCTTGTATATAGAATATTATTCAAACTTCTATTCAAAATCAAACATACCCCAGGAGCTGCGTTAGCTGCAAGAAAACAAAGTACAGTAACTATTACTAATGTCATGTTGAGGGGTGGAAGCGGCGGTGGTGGAGGTGGAAGTAGAGTAGAGTACAAAAAGCTTCAAAGAATTTTAAGTGCATATAAAAAAAGTTTAAAGAAGACAGCTGCAGATAGGCGGCTAAAAGTGGTCATTTAAAAAAAACTTCATCATGAAAAATTGGACCATTATAGTTTCAGTTGCAATGGGAAAACAAACCACAGGTATATTGAAAACTACAGTGGCAACATTTGAACGACCTATTTAATAACTGTGAAAAAAAATTAGAAGCGTTTTATTATTTTGATAAAGGTGGTTCATTCTATTCGTAACTTCATGTTAATTGTTCTTTTGGAGTTTGGACAATAAAATCGGGTTTTTGATTGATTACTTACTGACTAATTCTCATATTCCTTGAAAATGACAGTGTACCGTAAGGTTTGAAGTAAACACTCCAGTTAAAAGAGAATAGAAGTTGTAAGTCACTAAATAAATATGTTAGTTGTTCCATTTAGTAATTTATACTCACGGCCTAGTTTGATCAAAGCATCTGCATTTTTGCACCTGCTGTTTTTACCAATTGATAATACGTTGCATTCTTGAAACGTCACTCAATCATAAATTTTCTTAAACTAAACTTTAATATTTATCCTTTACATGTGATAAATGTATGCTTGGCAACATTAGTACAATTTATTATTGTAGACTAATTTGTGGACATATTTTAGGATAGTTTTTATACTTTGTAGTGTGTTCATCGATATTATACATAGAATCCAAAGCGCAAAATGCAGCCAGGCTTCATACATGTTTTGGTTAACTAAAATTAGACTAAAAGTTTTCTGCTGTTTATTTTATTTTTTCATTAAATCGATTACTTACAATAAATCTATTGCAAAACGCGTTGTATATTCGTATTGTTATACAGAAACAATTTATTATCTAATAATATATTGTTAGTACAAATGCAAATGTAATTTTCAAGTAAAACTGCAGCATGTTATGTGTTCTATAAATTCAGATTTATTAGTATACTGTGTGTCACGATAGAATAGGAACGCAGTGTTTCTTGTCGTTTACTCCCCCCTCCCCACACGGGGCTACTGGCACGAGATAATTATTTTTAAATTTAAACTAATTATTATGTGTATGTAAACTTTATTTGACCTACAGGGGTTACGTATTGCTCATGAAATTAATTAAAAGCTGAAAATGGCTGTCCCGATAGAATAGGGACACTTCCCGGTTTCTTTCATTTACATCACCATAACTTCTGACCTAGAAATGTCAGAGGCCTAGTCACTCCCAGATACATTATGTATGACTAGAAACATTCACTTTCATCACAGAATTCGGGTGGCTGTAGTGGCACTGGAGAAAACGGGCTCCCGCCGTTCAAAGTTTTTTACTATACGAAACATACGGGAAGACGTGACTTGCTGCACTAAAACATCCAGTATATGCATAATTCTCAACCAATTTGAATAAATAAACGGGGGAAACAAACCTGAATAATTTTCAACCTAAAATTACGAAACCAAGATGTTGTCCAAACGTAAAAACTACGCCAAATGGATTGCATTCAAATTCCTTTCATTATTTTATTTGATTTTAATTCCAAAACTGAAGAAATAAGAATACCATCCTTGTTAAAAAGATTAATTTGGAATTTTTACTTTTTAATTTTTCAATCTACATTTTACACATGGCGTTTACATTCTTCATGCTAATCCACAACACAGCAATTTATGGACCTTTTAAGTTTAACGATTTTTCAATTCACTTTATGTACATTATTGGGTTTTCCTTCTTAGGAATCTTTGCCTTAAACTGTAAGAAATGGGCTGGAGTACTATCAATTCTACGAAATGGGCTCTCAAGCAAAATTCAAAACAATGCCCGAAATTCAAAGCCACGATCAAAATTATCATTGCAAAAACTAATACTTATTTATTGTTTTCCCACAAAATAGCAGTAGTGGTTTCATGGAATTTTTTCAAAACGTTGTGAATGCTTTACCATGTACCTACATTTAAATAACTAAATTCTAAAAACTTTCTATTGCTATTACTGCTCAAAATTAAACAAAAACAATGTTACAATTTAGAGAGTATCCAGTAAAAGTTTAAATTGTAAGACTTGGCATAATTCATTTTATCAAGCATATAATTCCACAGCTTGCAACATTCTAATGTTGCATTACGCAAACATTATTGTTTTTCATTCTTTTCAATAAAAAAACAGAATGCGATATGAGTTATATTTAAAATGCAAAACTTTAAATATTATAATCTAAACTATTGCAATCATGTGACCTGAGCAACAAACACACCAGTGCACCATATTTTGCATGTCTGTCATGCACTCCGAATCAATTTTGTTGTTGTTTTTATAGGAGGAGAATGCAATTTACAAAACGCTTCAAGTTATAAAGCAAAAACAGTATTTTTAATGCAATTTTCAATAATATTGCCGTTAACATTTCAATTAGGTTCCTACATGCATTTAATTTACTGCATAATTTAGTTTTATCCACCTAATTACTTATAAAATTCAAATTAGTTAAGGTTCTTGCGTACTAATTGCCTAACACGTAGTGCGGAGCTGAAATAAATCACGTATTTAAAACAAACAATACAATTGCATTTGAAATAGTTGTCAAGAAATCAAAAAGGTTTTTTATTGCCATCAATGTAAATAAGGCTCAATTTTTAAAAATAATTATTGTATTCTTAATTTTTCTAAACCTTGTAATCAAAGAAACACTTCATTTAGATGGAATAACGGAATAACCACAACATACTTAGTTATTGCCCGCTATTCCTCTTCATCGCTTTGGTTAAAAATGTTTTCACGTTCATTCAATGAATCGTTTGAGCTAGCAGCCCTAGTTGTCCAAAAGTAGGTAGTGGTGGGAGTGGGAGTACCAGTCGTTGGCCATGTGGTCAATGTGGTGGTGGGAGTAGGATTGTCGGTGTAAGGATGGTTTTTGTCGATATTACAGGAGCAAGAGCAGCTAGCTCCCAGATTAGCACCCTTTCCATTCACAAGGTGAGTAGATGTCTTCTGTATTACAAAATTTAAAAGTATGTTAATTCCTACCAATACTTATGCATTTCCAGTCTACTAGAATATTGCTATTATATGAAAACTCTATTATATTAATAAAACTTAAAACTTCAATTAGTGTGGCTAAGTCCAAACTTACCACAGCAGCTACATTAGCCACGAGAAAACAAAGTAGAGCAGCAATTGCTAACTTCATTTTAATTAGGGAGTTGATAGCGTCAGTGTTAGAAGTGGAATGCAAGAAAAAGCTTCAAATTATTGTTTTGTGATACGTTTACAAGAGAAACTGGAAAGAAGAGTGATGATATTGTACTGATGCATGTATGAAGATATTCTTGCTTTTATATCAGTAAATGAGCTAAGGAATTTCCCACCTTATTGTTTATAGATTGATCAGCACAAGTATGGCGGCCCGTTTTGCGGACGGCATTCAACAGGTTGTAATATAAAGTAATATATACCAATTATCGGGTGGCTGACGCAGAAAATTTTAAGTACCTATGTACCTATATATTTTAAATTGTACTACATACAACCCAGAGTCCTCTAAATCCCACGAAGTCCTGAAGAATAGGCGATGAGGTTTTCTAGAGAATTATAATTGTTTTTTGCGCCATGTTCATTTGTTACAATTCACCCATTTAACCCCATGCTAAGAGCAAATAGTATGACGTGGGTAAGTCAATTGCAGCTAGGACAGGAATTTAAACATGTGATAAACGTTGACTGATTTTATTATTATGATAATAGTCATTGTCCATTTATCATAATCTTTGTTTCTCTTGACAACAGGATTGAATTTTCAGGAATAATATTTTGATATTCCTATTTGGATTGTTACCAAAGTGATTAATTATTCCTAGAAAGAGACATTATGCCATAAATTTTATAGTAAATTAGCCGAATGAAAAGAATGAAATTTTTACAATACCAATTAAATAAGTCAATTATTTTATAATGATTAATAATAAACACCTATTTGTATCGATAAAGTTGCATCTGCAGTTCCATCTGCTGTGTACACAATGTTTATTGATACATTAAACGTAGCATTGATAAAACATAAATCAATCCGTTTAGTAGTTGAACAAAATGAAATTTATCACGTATCCTTTAAAAGCAAAAATTATTGTAAAACGGCAAAATTATTGTTTTATTATTTTATATTAATTTTAAGAGCATTGTATTGTTAGGCTTAGAGCATGCAAATGTTAATATTTTACTTTGTGTTTTATTGTTCTAAATTACAGAAGCTATGCAAAACTGGCCCATGTGCCAGGGGAGGACTGCTTCTTTCAGGGGCGCGGGAAATTTTAATGCGAGGTTTGGAGATCAAGGGACCCACGCTGGGCCAAGTGGCTCAAGGCGTAATGGCTTACTTAATTTATTAGAAATTGGGGGTCCATCTGGAATTTCCTAAAATTGCATATGGCCAGTCCGCCCCTGCCATGTGCAATTGGTGGCACGGATATGAAACTGTTTCGACAGCCCTTTTCATCTATCTTGACTTTTCTTCCACACAATACATTGCAATTTAGTAATTATCCATGGCAAATGGCGGACGTATAGATTAGCGTATAGTTGATGCAGATACAAACGGATTGCAACTGAAAGTGCTGCATAAATATGGTGGCGGCAACCAAGACCCTAACAGCAGAGTGCGCCACAAGAGATAATCGTAATCGCACGGGGAGCCACAGAATGTCCCTTAAGATCTTTTATCTGCGATTTTATTTTTTGTCCCCAAGGGACGATTTGCTCGTCTGCTCACCAGGTCACAGTTTTTAACCTATTTTCTTGAAACAACTTTTAAGCGACCAAAAATGCGCAAAAACGCGAAAAGCCTTATTAGACTTCTAATAGAATTGAGCTTTCGAGAGCTACATATTTTTGATTGATATAACTGATTATTTATCTCTACAATGGGCAGGTGCGTTTTACTATTAAATAGGCTAAATGAAAGAGAATACAAATATGTCATTTAATTATTAACTAATATTCCAATTTTTCTATAATAACAATAACCACGACCCAATTGCAATTGTTTGAAAATATTTGCATCTGGATTTTCATCTGTTGTTTTCACTACTTAATTGTTAATACATACGGTGCATTATAAAAATTTAAATCAACCTTTTTACACAAGAAAATAATGTCATTATTCTATGTAATTTATGTGTACGTACGGTGACATTATTACATTGTGTTATTATTTTACGTACATTACATTGTAGGGGCAATTTTGGTAATTTTTCTTTTATTTTTCGCAGTTACAAACGGAGCGCAAGTCAGGCTAATTATTTTGGTTAATTAAGAATTAGGGTCATAATTGGGTCTGCTCCTGGAAATAAACAACTAACTAGTGAGGTTTGATTGTTTATTGACATGAGATTTACATATGACATTTACATATGACATTTACATAACTCAGCAATACAAATAAAAAAGGATGTGTCGAGGTAAACTTACATAATAATATGTAATGATGAAGCACTTTATTTAATTGTATTGGTATTTTTTTCATGTAATTGACGCCTATCTCGTTGTCGTTTTCCTAAAGCATTGATGCAGAATGGATTTTGCGTGTTTCAATCCTGAGAATACAGGTTAAGGTAAAACATTACATGTACAAAAATCCAGCCCTTAAATTCAGGAAGTAATTACACTTTACATCAACATCTACTTCTGTGTCTTTGTTTCCAATATTGGCCTAATTTTCCTAATGGACTTTCATTCAAATTAACCTAGTCATGTCATGTCTTATCTTAGACAATAAGAAATCTACTTGACAAAGAAATATACTTGTAAATAGGTGCAAAAGAGTATCAGGGCACCTGCCCTCCTATATATAAATATATAAACATAGCCATTCTAGCAATAGATTACTCATTAGGATTTTGGAACTGAACCGGGAAAAAACATAAAATTCCGTTGTGCCCACAAAATGATAAATTTGAAGTCATTTCTACAACAACCACAGTCATTTCATTACAAAATAAATTCCAGGCAATTTTTAACTGGAATTATTCTGCAATGTTTTTCTTACTTCCTAATTAACTGTCACGGAAATGGTGCAACGACCTTGACCAATCTTCAGGGAAAGTTCCTCCAAATTTCCGTAAGCTCAGGCGTCGTTTCAAGAATCGCTTTACAAAAAATAAACGAAAGCCATTATAAATTTGATCGTGGTGCATATTCCAAAATTGTTCAAGAATTAGCAGCTAAATTCAACTTTACAGCACTTCCTTTCCCAAGTTCTGGTGGGGGTGGCTCTGGGATTTACAAAAATGGGAGCTGGACAGGTGTTATGGGAGATGTAGTGCGTGGTCGTGCAGATGTCGGATTATGTGCAGCCATCACATCTCGTCGTTACAAGTATGTAGACATGGCTGGAGCAGTGGAATTTGTGGCACTATCCTTTGTCACGGGGAAGCAATCCTCTGAATTTACATGGCTTACCATGTTCGGCCCTTTCAAAAACGCGGTTTGGTTTTCGATTGGAGTATCAACAGTTTTTGGATTTGCAGCACTAGTCCTCCTGGATAAGGCGAATAAAACTGTACAGAATTACGCTCCAAATTTAAAACAATTTGAATTTATATTTTTCGCATTTTTTGAAAACGGAAGGACGCCACCAGGAATAAAAGGAAAAATGAGATTAAAATTCTACACCACATTTTGGAGCTTAATCTGCCTCACTATTGGAACAGCGTACAAAAGCAAAATCGTGGAACTCCTATCCTTCCCATTGTACCCTGAATTACCGAAAGATTTTGAAGAACTTTCCCTCCGGACAGACTACAGATGGGGACTTCAATTCTATGGAGGTCCTGCCTACGATCTTTTTAGGCATTCAACAAATCCAACGTTGAAGCGCATATCTGATAAAATGGAGCTTGAGCCTGATCCTGTGAAATGTTATGGTCGTTCTTTGAATTGCAAATTTGGTTGTATAGCGTATTCTTCATTTGCAGAGTATGCTATACTCAAGGATTTTACGAATAGAAGCGGTAGAAGTGACTTAAGAGTTGCGAAAAAATCCCGGGAGTTTTTTGTAGGAGTTGGGCCCATCGTTAAGAAAGGTTCCTCTCTTCACAAGCCATTTGAGTGGGCAATTGGAAAAATTGTGGGCGCTGGCCTATTTGAGAAATGGAAAAATATGGACTATGAAGAACTGAGAAAGATAAAATTTAAGGACAAAAATCCTGTTCAGGATAATAATAATGGGAAACTGTTGGAGGAGTCGAATTGTGTTGTTTTGAGGCTAAAAAATTTAAAGAGTGGCTTTGCAATTCTTTTTACTGGAATTACTTTGAGTTGGATTGCATTTGTGGCTGAAAATAGTCTGAATATTGTGGTTTTGATAGCCCTAATTTTAAAATTAATTCGAATACGTTAATGTGGAACAAATTAGTTGACTTTTTTGGCACGAGGCATTTGTAAGTGATACGCAGACATAAATTAAAAAATTTCATTCGTAACCGTAACCCTACAAAAAATTAAAAAGTATATTATCTATATTTATCAATAGGCTTTTTTGAATTGTTTAACAAAAGTAAAAGGTGTGTTTTAAAAAAATATATAATGTAAAATAGAATATAGTAGATATAGTATTAATATTTGATCATAAGCTACACAGTTACGTAGGAATGTAATTTACATTTTTGCTTTCCCTTTTACCTCGAATGACTTTTATTGAAGAATTTTATTTATTATTCAATCTTGTTTTAAATCTTGCTAAGACAAAATATTGAAAATCATCAACCAAAACAAGTTTTTAGTTCTACTCAAACCATATTATGTGCTATTCTGTTTTTTTGCCTTTCATCTAGCCGCTTGCATGTCGTACTACTACATTGGTTGTACCCTTTAATAAGTAAATGTAATTTAAGAAATGGGTAATGGCATATGGCATTATATAACGTAATGTACTGAGTTTACAGTACAGGTAGGTGGCCAAATAAGGACACGTGTAGGTCTTGTCCAAATTGCCAAATAGTGCCAAATACTATAAATACTTCATGCAATCGGCAATTATCCATGCCAATCAATCATCGTTTTCAATACAGATACAAATCGGACTTGTCTGGGCATAATTACATCAATCAATTACAAAAGCAATCGTCTCAATCCATTAGGAATAACTGAAATGTGCACCAAATTATTGATACAGTCAAATCCTTCTATAAGGGACCCTGATTTAAGGGAAAACCGCCGAAAGGGACAAATTAAAAATATTTAGTTGGCTGGCTATGCTTGCAATGCTAAAATTTTCCGGATGTAAGGGACCCGATGTAAGGGATAATCGGGTTTAAGGGACTGATTTCTACCACTTTTTGGCAATTTTGGTCATTTATAAGGGATAATACAAAAAAAAGTAGCAAAATTAGTGAATTAAAATGTAAATACTAAGCCTCACAACTGAAGCACTACTTCACCGCTGGACTGCACTTATTTCTTTTCACACCTAAAAATTTATGTCGTCTAACATTTAAGTAGGTCACCTTATTTATAGATTACAAATCTATCTTAGTTATTCGTTACTCTACTGATACTTTAATAGTAAGTTCCTACTGATTTCCTGTCCTGGGCTAAGCGTAAAATAATCTTTTTAAACACTAAAAAAAAATTAAATATTGCAAAAGCTATTAAAGACCAAGTTATCAGTAGAAGCAAGAAAGCAACCAAATTGCAGACACAGGGTTACAAGGGAAGAATGTGAAGAAACAAAGGCTATAATATTTAACTGTCATTAAATCCTGCACTGTAAATATCTTAAACTTTACATTGCTTTGATTGAACATTAAATAATTTTTTTACTTCACAATTCTCTAACAAAGGAAATCCCTTACATTGTTAAACGGGAAATCGGCTAAACGGGACAAATAAGGTCGGTCCCACGGCGTCCCTTATCTCCGGATTTTACAGTATTCGTATTCCTTATGTCTTCTCCAAAAAGTTACTGTTAGATCTTAGACAGCAAAACCGTTATGGATATCATCATTATCATCACTGTAATTCAAATATTGATATTCAAAGCATCTCCGCACAAAAATAAAATTGCTTATAATCAAAGCCAAAATGTTTAACATTCAAAACTATCTACAATCTTGTTCATTTTATAGCGGATTAAATTTCAGCATATTTTTAAAACTATTTTAAGCAAGAGCACTTTTCATTCATTTTCTTACAGGCCAGCTAATCAATTGCAGCCCAAATGAAGGAAAGGTTCCTACCAATTTTCAAGGGAGGGCCCTCAAAACCTCCTTTGAGACTGGTGTCCCAGCAAGAATAGCTTTGCATAAAATCGGCAATAGCGAAACACAGTATATGTTGATCGCGGCGTATATATCGGCACAGTTGCAGAACTAGAAAACAAATTAAATTTCACCACGATTCATTTCCCAAGTGCTGGTGGGGGTGGCTCTGGGAATTTCAAAAATGGGACAAGCGTTATGGGGGATGTACTGGATGGTCGCGTGGATATTGGATTGGGTACACGAATCAATTCCCTTCGGTTTAAGTACGCAGACTTGGCCGGTGTCATGGAATTTATGGTCCTATCCTTTGTAACTGGGAAGCAATCCCCAGAATTTACTTGGCTTACAATGTTTGGCCCTTTCACGAAAGCCGTTTGGTTTTCGATTGGACTATCAACTGTTTTTGGATTTTCAGCACTAATACTTCTAAATGCGGGTAAAACTGTACAAAGTTACGCTCACTATTTAAAGCAATTTGAATTTATATTGTTAGCATTTTTTGAAAACGGAAGAACAGCTCCAGGAATGAAAGGGGAAATGAGATTAAAATTCTACACCACTTTTTGGAGCTTAATCTGCCTTACTATTGGAACAGCGTACAAAAGTAAAATCGTGGAACTCCTGTCCTTCCCATTGAATCCCGAAATGCCGAAAGATTTCAAAGAACTTTCCCTTCGGACAGACTACAAATGGGGACTTCAGTTCTACGGAGGTCTCGCCTTTGACCTCTTTAGACTCTCAACCAATCCAACGATGAAACGCATATCGGGTAAAATGGAGCTTGAGCCTGATCGTGTTAAATGCTATGGTCGTTCTTTAAACTCCAATTTTGCATGTATTACCTATTCCACACTTGCCGAGTATGCAATTCTCAAGGATTTTACAAATAAATATGGACGGAGTGATTTGAGGGTTGCGGAAAAATCTCGCGAATTTTTTGTAGCAGTTGGACCTGTTGTTAAGAAAGGGTCCCCTCTTTACGAGACATTTGCGTGTGCTATTGGGAAAATTGTGGATGCTGGCCTATTTGAGAAATGGAAAAATATGGATTATGAAAATGTAAGACGAAAGAAAGACTCAAGCCGCGTTGGTGATGACCATGTTTAGCTTTTGAAGGAACCAACTGGCATTGTTTTGAGGCTCAGAAATTTAAAAGGCGGGTTTGAAATTCTGTTTGCAGGACTTGGTTTGAGCTGGATTGCATTTGTGGTCGAAAATAATTTGAATATGGTCGTTTGCATATCGCTTATTCTAAAGTTCCTGCAAATAATTAATAATGTTTAGCTAAGAAATTTTAATAATAATCTGTCATTGTTGCACTAGAGTTGAATAAAATCTCGCCGGGATCACGTGTAAATTTTGTGCGGCATTAATCATACTTGTGACTATAACACATTAGCATTTATTACAACGTAAATTATTGCTAAAAATATTCCATGAATAATCTCTGCATTTTACTACAGGAGCACAGAGTGCAAAAACAAACTTACATTTTAAATGTTGTGCTCTATTTAAATTGGATTATTTATTGTGTAGGCACAATTTAAAAAATATACACAAAAGTTCAAGCTCACTTTAATTAATGCATGAACTGAAGTGGCCGATTTAAACATTGCTTCTTGCTCTTTCTCTCTTGTTATCCCAGCCTAGCAAAGCCTCAACACGTTTTAATTTGTTACAGTTTACATTAATGAGCTTTAATTAAAAACAACGCTCTCTGTCACACCATCTCTATGCTATGTTTTTGAATTGTCAAAATAATCAAATGCTATAGTCATCCTTTTATTACTGTGTAATAATAAATCTGACCTCCAACTTATTCAAATAGTTCTAAACGAAGGGTAATGCGTAAATTACTTGACTGCATAATAATTATCTAGAAATGTACGACGTAAAAAGGAATTGTAAACAAATCATTGCAATATTTCCCCTTGCAAAATTTCCAACGTCGTTTATTGTTATCCCGACGAAGCATTAGCAAAAATACACTACATGTGATTTGGGATTGGGATGGGCATTTCTTATGCACATTTATTAAGTAATTACTTGTTCGTTTATTTTCTACATTTTTACATCAACTGTAGTAACTAAGCAACTAGCTGGACTGCTATTGACTTACAAGTCACGTGATAATAATAGTGATAAATCATAATTCAATTATTTTAAATATTTTAATAGGTGGGATACAGTACCTGAGTGGAAAGCAGAAAGTAGTATTATTTTATTGGGTTGTGAAACAAGTTCTAAAGTGCATTTCTGTGTGTCGCACATAATTCGTATTATAAAAGACTTGTATATTTTTAACCATTTACTTTGCATGCAGTGGAATTCAAATGAAATTTTCTACAGTTCAAATTCGAAACGGGAATACAGCAGAAACTAAACTTACAAGTGTAGCAATAGCAAACAAAGTGCATTATTCGAAGCAAAAGTTACGATTAACGATAAAGCATGGCGATGCATTCCTCCAATAATAGGCTTCACGCCAGTTTAATTGTAACTCAAAAACTTACTTTAATTTATTTACTATCAATAACATTCCTTAATCCTAGTCAAGGGTGTGTTTCGAAAATTGGGAAATATTTTGAAACTCCAGTCCTAGCACAGAGAAAGCCACTAGATGAGAATAACAATAATGAAGTACTCACATTGTCTAATTTATTACTGGAAAAACAAGATTTAGACTTGGACGAAGAAGGTTAGTATTTTTTGGAATTATTCTTTTTGGCATGAATTCATAGGTTCGCATAAATATACCTAAACTTCAAATCATTAAGGCTTTGGTGCTTCTTTGTTTTTAAGATACAGAATTAGACGAATGCTCGACAAATTCTCTCTGCCTAAATGGAGGGACCTGTCACAGCACGGACAGCAGCAAAACGGGGACGACGAGTGACCCGGACCCGTACACTTGTCACTGCGCACCAGGCTACAAAGGAAAGCACTGCGAAACGGGGACGGACCAATGCTCAGCGGGTGGAACCTGTTTCAATGGGGGGACTTGTGAAGACGGAACCAACAAGAACTTTTATTGTTTGTGCCCCGTAGGGTTTGCGGGGCCAAAATGCGGTAATTTAAAAAAAAACATTTTTAAGCTGTTCATGTGGGCACTAGAGATTGTTGCAAATTAGTTTAATAATTAATTAATGCCAATTAATTGATGTATTGGCTGTAGCCATAATATATGGATTGAAAATTGTATTTTTGTTCAAATTAGGTTGCAATGTTGAAGACAACAGAGGTTCGCCTGGAAAACAACAAGACATTGTCACGCTTGGTAAAATTTTTGAGCTAATAAACTTCAGACAACTAAATAATTTTTTAAAAATGTAATATTTAAAAAATAGGTACCTACACAAAATGCGGTTGGTTAAAACTAGGCTGCCGTTTCTTAAAATTGCAATAGCGTTTATATGTAATTTGTGAACAATCCATGTTGACTACTACCTTGCCTTTTTTTCAAATTAAAAATAATGTGTCTGCACGGTATTTCTTTTGTAGGCTGTGGTGGTCTCATCAACATTCCTGACGCTGGAAATTCATTAATCTTATACTACACCTCCAACCAAACAAGTGATCATGCCATCGGACATAAGAGACAATGTTTGTGGGCTTTTCATAAAGCGAAACGAGCTAAATTCATATTAATGAGACTCAAATTTACAATTCTATGTAAAGGACCCAATTTAAAAAGTAACGATGACGTCCTCTCCGTTATTGAATGGAAACAGGCTGGTGACTATAAAACCGTAGTGTCTCGTATATTAAAGTATGTATCTCTCTATTTACAAGCCTTTTAAATTATGCATAATTTTTAATTTACTTACGTCATGCATTTCAAATGTGACTGTATTAAATGTTGTATTGTCTAAAAAATTGATTGTATTTTCCAGAAACGAATATGTACCACATCGCTTGGAGGCTGGCTATTACTTGAATTTCCAATCTAATGGTTACTCTCATGCAAATGATAATGGTTTTATAATAAGAGTGGACGTTATGCAAATCTACGTATCTTGGCATCTCCGAGGTTCTCACCGCGTCTACCCCCAGTCAAAGGGAACAGCCAAGTATGAGTTTCCCCATTCATACGTGGATATGAGTTCTATTCTGGTAAATCCGCAAGCAGCTAAAACAACAACATTTACTGTCGAGTATGTGGACTCTGTGGGGGACTCTGAACCTTGTGATTACCATGAAAGTGTGGATATTTTTGAAATTGGCAAAAATGGAGTGCCAAAAAGATTAGCAAGGTAAACTACATTGAAATGGTTAAGAAATGGACTGGAAGTCTTTAGGAAAAATAGCATAATGATATAAGGAAATATTTTGAATATTTTGTATTTTTAGGTTATGTGGAGAAATGCAAGCATCAGTGTCATACACTACGGAGTACTCTGTACTGGTCCTATTGTACTGGGGTTCCCGAACTTCTGGAAATGGTGTTCAATTTTCGTGGAGGTGATTGCCGACTTCTGAGCGTGTTTTGTCATTACAATTTTAAAAAATGTAAATTAACTTATATTGTACTTTAAAATTAATAATAATTTAAAACATTGAAATTAATTATGTGCCGTACAATACAAAATTTTTTATTATTTACAGATAATTTTTATTGCTAAACAAATAAATAATTATAATTGATCCTTGATGGGAATTTCGTGTATATTTTGTTTGTAACTAGTAACGTGAGATGGGGCAAAAGATTTTTTTGACCAAGAGTTGACTTTCGTCTAATTGTAGACGTAAAGCGACTGAAAAAAGCAATATAGGTTATATATTCAGACAGCTTTAATTATAGCTTAACAATAAACAAAATACGTAGTGTTTGTACATTATATGGTGCAAAATACTCAAGTTTCTAATTATAATATTATAACAGGAAAAAGGCCTGGTTTTTGTTTGCACAACAAATGTTTAGAAATGTGAGCTCCCAACATGGACCAAGTACGATTTAAACATAAATATTGAGTAGAAAGGTCAACTTTTGATTACATTGTTAATGGAATACGGCAACATATTAAAAAAAATCTGCTTAATTTTTCTATACTTCTTTTATAAGGAGTCCCACTTTGAAAATTGAACGGACCATTGTCTGCTTTTAAATAAACTAATGAGCTTATTAATTTCATTGCAGGACCAGTTGTTTGTTCTGTTATTTCTAGATTCGGTTTCCATTTTCAACAAAGTTTTTATTAAATGTTGAATTATTTGACTAAATATAACGAACTGAATCAAGTATAAAAGTATATTTCCTGGGTAGGAATAATACATGCACGTGAAGAAAATGAAATGCCAATTCAAAGCTCTACCCAAAAAACACTATGTTAAATTAAGACCCAACCCAATACACAAAATGTAAATCACTACTCTGCCAAAGAAAGCAAAACAGTTGATCAATAATTTTAGAAAATTAATAAATAAATTTTTATTAATTAATTTAAATCATTTGTGAAACTTGTGCCAAAACGCAAGAAAATCTAGAAAAAATCTCAACTTATAATTATATCTATAGATAGAGCAATTTCACTTGCACTTTATCCATAGACTAGAGATATCCATCAAACTTACCCATGGATAACTTTTACCCATAGATAGGGACCTATCCCCGGGATAGCTGCGATTTCATTCACTATCGATAGATAACTTACCTATAGATAAAGTTATCCATGGGTAAAGTTGGCAGTGAAATCGAGGTCTTAGTCTTGAGTGGATTTCATCTAAAGGTGGACGCTCGGCTGAAGTGGACCTTGGGTCACGGTCCACCCAAGCCAATGGTCTACTGTACCCCAATCCTATTTTTCAGTGCATTCGCGTGCAGATATAAAAATGGGGTAGAGTGGACCGTCGGCTTAAGTGGACCGTGGCTCAAAGTCCACTCAAGGCGAACGTCCAACTTTAGATGAAATCAACTCAAGACTAACGTCTACTTCCACATTTTGACGAAAGTCATCTCTCGGTCAAACATATCTTATTGTATAACAACAACATTATGATCACACTGGGTCACAAGGCACCCGCATATGATGTTTTCCGCACTGCGCCCAGCTTCTGCTCCTTTGGCGAACCCACTTCTGCAAATGCGATCAAAGTTCATATGCGGGTGCCTGTGACCCAGTGTGTTCTTAACAATGTGTGATATGTCATTTTGTAGATAATTTAGTTAGTATTATGTCTTATGTTAATTTATTTTAATCCGTGCTTTTTTGCAAATGTGAGTTACTAATAACTGAAACTGAAACAAGTCAGGACCGTCCCATAAGAAACAACGGTAAAATTAAGTGACGCGATGAGGACCGCAGTTCTCTCCCCATTCAGTGGTGCTGTTGTAACTCTGTCATCAAAGTGAGTGTTTCCAGTTATAAGTAATACATCTGTGAGTGAGCTTACGAAAATTTGCATTTTTTCATTAACTGCACTGGTTCAAAAGTTAGACGTGTTTGATTGGGGAAAACCGTGGTCTGAGTCTATTTCAATGAAACACCCATTGTTTGGTTTTTATTTAATTGTAAAGTAACCTCTTGACCCCTGGGGGTCAACCAAAGTTTAAACATAGCCACTAGTTCGTTGTCAACAAAAGATTATCATCTCGTTGGATTATTCGTGCGTGGAGGAAAGTTACCCTCCAAAAACGTCTGAGTCTATTTCAATGAAACACACTGTATTTATCTTGTAAAGTTATCCCTAATTTAGCATTTATGAATAGTATGAAAAATTAAAACCGCAATTTAGTACAATAATTAAGAATTTTTAAGTGTACAACAAATTAAAGAGGCTTTTATTTTTAACACACTAAACCGAATACAAGTATTTAAATATTCTACAAGATCATACAATTAAATATATAGTAGGCCAATGTTTTCATTTTAAATATCAAGGACCAAATTATAGTGCTCTAATAAATTAGTAATTTGTATTATTAAATCTCTTTTAGAAGAAAGTGTACTGATAGCGCCAATTTTTCAACTTGCTAATTATTATTTCAACTTATTATAGTATACATAGAGATTTTGAATTGTTGTGTCTTGCAAATGGGGCATGACGTTTTACTTGGCTTACCGGTGGAGTCACAGATTACGTTCGTAGTGCAATTGAATAGTAATTATAAGTTGAATAACGGGGAATGATTTTTAGCAGTATTTCTTAGAATCGAATTGGTAGAGGGCCAGCAATTATTCCAGTTGACAATAATTTTAAATTATCAGTGAAAGCAAATTTTTTTTTACTGGGATTGAAAGTGTAACTACTTTTTTTCTGCGACTTAGACTGGGAGTGTAAATTTTTTATCTGCGGCTCGGACTGGAAGTGTAAACAATTGTTTTTCTGGGACTCGGACTGGGAGTGTAAATAGTTGTTTTTCTTGGACTCGAACTGGGAGTGTAAATAATTTTTTTTCTGGAACTCGGACTGGAAGTGTGAATAATTTTTTTTCTGGGACTCGAACTGGGAGTGTAAACAATTGTTTTTCTGGGACTCGGACTGGGAGTGTAAATAGTTGTTTTTCTTGGACTCGGACTGGGAGTGTAAATAATTTTTTTTCTGGGACTCGAACTGGGAGTGTAAATAATTTTTTTTCTGGAACTCGGACTGGAAGTGTGAATAATTTTTTTTCTGGGACTCGAACTGGGAGTGTAAACAATTGTTTTTCTTGGACTCGGACTGGGAGTGTAAATAGTTGTTTTTCTGGAACTCGGACTGGAAGTGTAAATAATTTTTTTTCAGGGACTCGGACTGGGAGTGTGAATAATTGTTTTTCTGGGACTCGGACTGGGAGTGTAAATAATTGTTTGGCTAGGGAAGGAACTTCATCAAGTTTTTGTTGAGCTTAAAAAAAATATAAATTATAATAAATACAATAAATTTAATTCAAAAATGTTTTACGTATGCGTATACATAATAAGACTAGCTGCATAAGTAAGAAGAGCAATTTTTAATTTTTAAGTAAATTTTAAATTGTAAACTTACTATTTGATTCCAAATTGAGTGCTGCACCCTTTCCTGTGGCTACCAACGCCAAAATAGCTGCAATGATTGTAAAAATCTTCATTTTTGGAGATCTTCTGCTTCAGGTTGTATGGATTCAAAAAAACAGGTACGAGAGAAAATAAAATCCAGGAGGATAGTTTCAAGTCTTGAGCTTTAAATGGTAATGTCAGACCAAAGCGATAAATTGCGTTTTATATCGAGCGCTGATGTATATCTAACTGTAATAGGATCAATTTGATCCCGCTATAATTAGCATATTCAATATGTATCGAATAAGATAATTACTGCGGTCTACATAGGTGACATGATATAGGTTTACAATGACACGTTGAACATCATAAGCATTCAACGTGTATTTCTGACTAGTCGGAACTGCATTCGTCGAAAAGTACATTCGCCGGCTCTTTTTATAAATGTTTGGGGGGTGCATATAAATTATGCTTTGCAGATTGAAAAATAGGCTTGTTTTTATTTTTATTTTTACAAGGGCTTTAGCTTAATTTTTTAAATCTTTTTTTATAACATAAGTTTAATAGCAAATCTCTGTTTGTACTATGTAATATTTTAATAATTTCAAAAAAGATACATAATAACTTAAGCAATCAAAACCAAGAAATTTGACTGTGCTATCATGCGTAATTTCTAAATAATATCGTTTAAATTACATTTTTTGAAAGATTCATATGGCAGTATCTTTAGGTATGTATATGGCACGTTCCCTGGTTCAAACTAGGCGAGCGCAAACTCCCAACGGGTCCGCAGCAACCAATATATCATATATAATTACCAATCCACATACCCAGTAAGTGGATTGCATGCTAAAAAAATCAGTGACCTTACTTTGGATATTCGATTTGATTATGGGGTAAATTCACCCTATTCCGATACAACTTTTGACTGATAAAACTTTTGAGCGAATTAACTTATTTTGATTCGGCTTATTAATAATAACTATTCATTAAGTCGGTATAACCGAAGTTCTTACAACCAGGCTCAACGGTTGTAGGACATTTTCCTCCCGGACATTTTCCCCCCCGGACATTTTCCCCCCAGGACATTATCCTCCCGGGCATACTCCTTCCAAAGCGTACCGAGGACATTTTCCTCCCAGTATCAAAATCACACCACTAAAAGATCGGATGTTTCAGCAATTGTTTCTTTTCAAAATATTTAGGGATTTGAAGAGTTTCCGAAGAAAGCATTAACAAATAATATCTAACTGAAGAACTAAAATATTTCTTCTCCCAATTGTATAAAATAATGATTACCTAAATATTTATTAATCAAGAGCAACGAATGTCAGATAAAAATTTAATTATACTTACCATGTAAAGATATATTTTTGCTTTATAATTAAACAAGTATCCCTCGAACGCTAACTTTTTTCCCCTTTGGAAGTTTTTATTATTTCTAGAGCCATTTCAATGATAACTTTAACCAAAAGTTCAACTTATCACGAAAAAAAAACTAAAATGTCTAGTTATCTTGCGAACTGCTGGGCGAGGACTGATGAAATAGTAGTTTAATGAAATTGTTTACCGTTACTTACCTTCAAATATTTGGCAGAAATATGGTAAATAAATGTAAGCAAATTATTGCTTATATAATTGGGAGCGGCTACAAATACACAGATTTAGTAGTTAGGTTCTCGTTTGTTTTAGCGAAGTGATTTTGATTTGATACTGGGAGGAAAATATCCTGGGTTACGAGTTGGGAGGAAAATGTCCGGGAGAAAATTGTCCGGGAGCAGGCCCGGATCTAGGAATTTTTTTCGGGGTGGGCAAATGTAAAAAATACACCACATTATTGTGTTTTTTCGAATTTTTCCGTCCTATCTACAACGAATTAAAACTTTTCGGGGTGGCAACTGCCCGGATGCCACCCCTTGGATCCGGGCCTGTCCGGGAGGAAATTGTCCGGGGGGAAAATAGTCCGGGGGGAAAATTTCCGGGAGGAAAATGTCCGTTTACCGACTCAACGAGTCGCTGTGGGTGAGGAAATAGGAGGCTACCGCGTTAGATCGTCTCGGTCTTTGTACCCTTTCACCTTTTTTGTATCCCCGTCCCCTCCTCCACAGTAGTGGTCACTAAGGAGCACCGAAGGAGATTGGGTTTCAATCAACCATCCAGTGACGTTTACCGCACAACACCGAGCCGTAAACGATTAGCAGTGGCCGAGGATTAAAGCCGGGTCTGAGACTGTAAATTTCGTTACAGTCTGCAGTCCTAACCGCTTACCCAAGCACGTCTGATTCGGCCAATTATGATTCAGGTTCAACTTATTATGAGTCAACTTGTTCCGATTCAACTTATTTTGGTTTGGCTTATTATGATCCAGGTTCAACTTATTCCGATTCAACTTGTTCTGATTTTGCTTATTATGATCCAGGTTCAACTTATTCCGATTAAACTTGTTCCGATTCAGCTTATTTCGATTCAAATTGTTCCGATTCACCTTGTTGCGATTCAAGTTTTTCCGATTCGACTTATTTTGATTCGGCTTATTATGGTTCCGATTCAACTTGTTCCAATTTACCTTGTTGCGATTCAAGTTTTTCCGATTCGACTTACTTTAATTCGGCTTATTATGATTCCGATTCAACTTGTTCGGATTCGAATTATTTTGATTCGGCTTATCAGAATTCAGGTTTAACTTGTTCTCATTCAGGTTATTTCGATGTAACTTGTTCCAATTCAACTTGTTCCCATTCAACTTGTTTCAATTCGACTTATTTTGGTCCAGGTTCAAGTTATTCTAACTTCTACTGAAAAGCTGCGGTGAAGGATCTATTTATGTATTGAAAACTGTGGTATTCAAAGATTCCAATAACTACAAACTACAACCATGAGCTCTAAAGCCATGCAATACACAGTACATATTAAGCACTATGCATATACCATATAACTCACATGTCAGTTGTTGTACATATAGTTACTTTATTGATTCTGATATTGCTTTCGCTTTGGTACGTAAAAGAAAGGTAAAACGATAAGGAGCACAAGAAAGTTAAAAATACGAAAAGCGTTGGCAGTCTCAAGCTTTTGCATTATAACCTAAAAGATTTTTGGACTTTCTTTTATTATTAAATCTAGCTAATGCATCTATATTTTTTTCTGCTCAAATATAGTTTTGAATAATTATTATAATTATGGTATTATAAAGTTGAAGCTGGTATATTTCAGAACATGCTCAATGAATATTTTGATATTTACTGCATTATCTTACTTTTATTGAGTTTCAGATTCAGACCTATTAGATTTTTAATTTTTAATTCTAAGGTATTAGTAATACGAATTTAACAATTGATCTGTGTACGCCCCTGTCATCAAACTAAAACTTAAAAGGTTTATAAATTAATAAATTAGTCAAATGAATAATACATTTGAAACTTACAATTAGTCAATGTGAATTCTATTAAAATCTATGGCGCCATGCATTGCGCACTTGTTAAACAATTTTTCATTTTTTCATTCTTACATACTGTAGTCACTACGAAATATTGAGAAATTCAACTCGGCGAATGCCGAACCGGCAAATATTACCTCCTGACAAGCTAAGATCCGACGAGACAGGTTTATTATTACCAATATCACAGACTCTTCGTAAAAAATAATTTGACTTAATGAGAGCTGAAATTACACATAATTTAAAAGTAATAAATCAATCAATTAGTTCCAGTTTCTTCCAAATGTAAAACTATTTGAAGCTGGTGCTTTTCATATATTTCGAAATTTAAGTTACATACATTAATCATGCACGTGGAGCATAATTAGGAGCACTGATGTCATTTAATAAAGTTTATATCATTCGTATGGGTGCCTCTCTACACCTGTTTGCCGTACCGCATAAAATTTAGTTATATTACCGCAAACAATTAATTTTTACGACGCGTGTTCATGTCCTACCTGTAAATTGATTAGTATTAAATCGAGAATTCCATATATCTGAATTTCTTTCTATCATGTAACTTTATATATTTCTTAAAATATCAATTACATACTTATTGTCTGGATACAAAGTCGAGATACCTGGGCAAGGTGTCCAAATAGTTTCATATCCATGCAATCAAATGGAAGCGGCAGGGTTTGGACACCTTGCCCAGGTATCTCGACTTTGTATCCCGACAATACGTATCAGCTTTTTAATCATAGCCATTTTTTATATGCGTGGATCCCACTCTATTTTAGTTAGTTGCGTACTAAGCAATTATATTTATGCGCCTCACTAATACGACAGCTTTACATCTCCAAGACTGGCGCCAAAATATTCTAGAAATTTAAACCATAAGCAGTATACCAGAATTCGTCTAACTGCCTTTACCACTTGCCGCATAGTTATAACGATGTATGTCATTTCTGGTCTGAAAAACTTACGTGTTTAACCTGTGTGTTTGTTTAATTAATGAAACTACGAAATATTGTAAGTATAAAGTCAGTGCCCTTTAAATAGTATATCTATATCCGTACAATATGCGTAACACGCAATTAGCTGGGCAAAATATTGACTAAATATTGTGATAAACTTCATTGCACTCAAAATATTTTGGCATTTGCTAAAGACATGTAATAGCACAGCCAACTAGTATATATCTAGCTGGCTGTGGTAATAGATATATACAATCTAGGAGTAATTACCTACATCAGTGACGATAGAGCAATTTTCAAGTCGTGTACAATAAAAAATGTTACAATAAATAATAGTATTATGTAGTTAATTAATTATAATTTAATTAATTATAATTTAATTATTATAGTTGTAACTTGCAATTTTACCAATTCCGTAACCCCTACCTGTACATACAGTACATGCTTGTTTTGTAATGGAAATTATGAAACAATTTTACTGCAGTCTTCAAAACCTGGATCTATAAAATTCAAAAAACTTTAAATAATGTATTCCAATCAAGTATGTACTTTTTGTGGGCAGTAAATAACCAAAACCAAAATTATTCATAGTGCTAAAACATACAACATTTTTACGAGCTAAAAGTTTCAAAATTTCAAAAATGAATTTCACTGTAGATATTTCTTATTCACGCTAGCATATGGTAAATGAAACGTAAATATAAGTTATTGAAACTAATTAATTATAAGACCGATGCGTAATATCCGTCTACTGACGATGGAACAGATATAGAAATATGTACTTAAAGCAATTATACAAATTATGGAATATGGCAGAAACACATTTGTGGTTACAACCATTACCAGTCGCAGTCTTCAGTACGGGCATAAATAATTTCTGTTTAGTTCACGTGGCGCCAAAAATATGGTCACAAATACAGGGAACGCCTTAGACCTTGATTTCACTAGAAAAGTTAACCATTGTTAGCCTTAAGAAACACGCTTTCAGAGTTAACCATTGTTAGATCTGAAAGCGAGTTTCTTAAGGCTAACAATGGTTAACTTTTCTAGTGAAATCAAGGTCTTACACTTATAAACTTATATCAGATATGATATGATATTATACAGTATTATCGTGCTCATAAGTACATATGTAATTATGTTGATCTTAATTGTATACTTCTACTACTATACTACGCGTAAATAAAATCCCAGTCAGATTCCCCCAGAACTAAAAAAATATTACTGTATTATTTTTTCAAGTCAAATTGGCTTGAAAAGCATCATTCAGCCGTTAATATTACAATAAATGATGCACGTTAGTAAAAACAAAGTATGTTATAAACTATAATCAATTTTATCATATGAATTTAAATGATACTAAATACTTAGGTAGGAAAATTAATCAAAAGAATTTTACGTAATTTTTATCTCACGTTTCTTAATAATTATATTATGTTTTAAGTTTTTCTTTCTATACACTACGGTGATGTTAATGACAAGCGTTATTGTAAAACCATGTAGCTGTAAAAAAAATATATCGTCTGTGAAGAAACAAAATTATCCATATCCATTTTTAGCTAAAAACAATATCAACTATCTACCAAAATATTCAAATATGTTTTGAGAGCATTTAAATAGAACATTTTTATATTTTTCAAACACATGGAATTAGAAAATTTTGCACCTTTTCAAAAACATGTCAATATGACATTTAAATTTTTTTTAAACTCGTAACTAACGGTTCACGCATGTTTCTTATTTTTTTTTATGACATAGCTCATTTTGATTGTAGCTTAAATTGGATATGGGTCATTTTGGTTCTTCACAGACGATATACTCTCGCTCTCAAACTTTCAACAGTAATTATATACTAATTATAATACCCACATCATATGCTTAGTAGGTATGGTTTTATCCTTAATCCTTTGTTGGTTATGCATAAAACAGTTTACAAATAAAATAAAGTATAGATGCGAGTTGGTGACATTAAGTGGGTTTTCAAAAATATGATTTCGGATGAGCAATAAATATTAAGTAAAGGTATGTACCGCGGTAATTTAGCAGGGACATTATGTAATTTAATACAAAATCTAATGGGCTCGTTGTCTGTAGTTTTTATTAACATTTTAGAATATTATCATTTTCTAATAATTTATGTGTACAGTTTTGTCAAATACATAGGTTCGCTTCAATAATACATACAAGAGACGGCAACGGGCAACCAAATTAAATGGAAATGTTTACAATCTAGTTTGATAGCGTATATAGCAGATTAAGTCAATTTGCAGCTTATTTTCAGAAAGTACAATGGGAGTCAAAGTTTATTGTTCACAGCATGTACGTAATTACGTTAACACTACACAGTAGGTTTGTACGATGTTTTTAAAGCAGTTTTTGAATTTTGGTATTGAGGGATAGAGCATTTTTATTTTTAAATAATAATAATAGTAATGGTAATTCTGAAAGTAATAAATATTTTTTCAATAGATCCAACGCTATAAGTATGCATACAGTTCATATTCACCACTTAACAAAAAAAGAAAATATCTTAAACTTTTTAGGTATTTATATACACAGCATTGTTGCATATCGTCTGTGAAGAACCAAAATGATCCATATCCAATTTAACGTACAATCAAAATGAGCTATGTCATAAAAAAATGAGATAAATGCGTCAAATGTTAATTATGAGTTTTTGAAAAGTGTAAAATGTTTTATTTACATGTTTATTCAAAAGTGTAAAATATTTTATTTGCATGTTTTTTGAAAGTGTAAAATGTTTTATTTACATGTTTTTTGAAAAGTTTAAAATGTTTTATTTACATGTTTTTGAAACGTGGAAAATGTTCTATTTACCTATTTTTGAAACGTGGAAAATGCTCTATTTACCTGTTTTTGAAACATGTAGAATGTTCTATCCACATGTTTTTAGGAAGTTCAAAATGTTCTATTTAAACTAAACGCTTTCAAGATCATAATATATTTCAACATTTTTGTAGACAGTGGATTTTATTTTTAGTAAAAATAGGAAATGGGTCGTTTTGGTTCTTCACCGACCACAATATGACTTTGAAAATTTTCTTTCAATATAGTTTTGTCAGTTAAAACTACAAAGTTAACATGAATAACTGTTTTTAGATTGCGGTGGTATAATTTCAATCCCTAACTATTTTTTAAAAGTGCAAAATATTTTATTTAAATGGTTTCAATACAGGTTTCAATATTTTTGTAGATAGTGGATATTGGTTTTGTTTTAGCTAAAAATCGATATGGGTCATTTTGGCTCTTCACATACGATATGTAACTAAGGGATAAATCATTTTTTTGCTTATGTTATAATAATAGCCATTAAATATTTTTAATATCTGATTGAATCATTAAATTACATTCATATATATATAACATTATAGCATTTAATAATAATTAAATAGCATATACTATATAACATAATTATAGCTTGGTAATAAATTTGCGACATTCACTGCCTCAATGCATGCTGTAATAAAACAAAAATACCCTAAATGAAAACTCACCATCTAAAATCACAACCCAACTAATTGTAAGAAATACTATTTTCTTACGTGTTCTACTAGAAACCTAAATCCCTGTTTTCAGAAATACAAACCTAATCCATCTAACCTAAAACTATAATTCTGAGCACAATTCCACATATATAGTAATAACACTACTTACCATACTACACCATGGTAACCAAAACCAAATTAATGGAAATATCCAAAGGGCAAGAAGACAATTTTGATATATACCTCAAGCGTGGTGAAGCAAATGCTCATAAAATATTTCAAATTTTAAAGATAAAATCCAACTTTGACATTTCTCGTCTCAAAATAGTTGGGACAGTGGGGATCAAGAGCCAAAATGGTTTTAATCACCAGGCTGATTTTGACCTCGTGGTTTTTGTTCAGAATGAATGGGCCCCGTTTGACAATGTTCTTGCAAACTTTGAAAAAATTCTTGGGGATCACTATGGCCAATTTGGCCTGTACATTAAAAGACGGACGAGTCATTCCCTAGAGATTCGTGTGAGTGACCTCACCCTTCCCAATGCTTTCCTTTCATTTGACCTAATGCCCGCGACGAGTCTCCTCACTCCTGAAGAAAATCGGAACATCAACGACATTGCCAAGGTCAGTGTTCAAGCGGCAAGAGCTCTGAAATTTATTGAACAGCATCCGGATGATGATGTGACGAAGGATCTTCGGGTCCGTGGCTACTACTCCAACATCCTCTCAGAAAGAAACATTGCGTTCGTATCCATGCAAAATGAATTCGTTCAAGATGTGATCCGTCTAGGGAAATTGTGGAATCGGCAAGTGACTTGGAGTGGAAAACAGAAGCTGTATGGGAGATCCATGATGATTGAGTTCCTTTGTATATCAGCCGCATGTCTTGAAGAGCTTAATTGTGAGAAGGAAGAGCGAGACAAAAGTATACTCCAGGCTTTTACGACATTTTTAAAGCAGTTTTTGGAACTTGATACAAATATGATAGAGTTTTTCAAATTTCAAGCAACTCTCAACTCTGATGATTTTAATGTATACTATATCTTTTATTCAAATCTTTTAAGCTACACCTCTGAAAGTGGTGGAAAACGAGCATATGAAATTCATGGTGGTATATGGTAACGTAATGATAATAAAAATAGAATTAAATAACATTTTTAAATTTTGCAGAAACAATCAGGAAACAGTTGTTCGACCAACTTGGAAGAAGGGGAGTTGGCAGAAGAAGATACAGAAACAAATGTCGAGGATGATCTAACAAATGAATTAAAAGAGGCTTTTGAATCGTGTGCAAAGATTACTTTGACAGCAATTCAAAATTATGACAAATATGGTCATGGAACCAATTTTAATTTCGAGGGATATTTTGGAATTTGAGAGATCTAAAACTTTTTTGCCTGTTGTGGATTGATAATTTTATTGAATAAAATACTATTTTTATTTTTGTAACTGCACATGCGCAGTTTATTAATTTACACCTGTAGAAATCTGATTTTTTCTTATTTTTCTGATCAAATATTGGAAATAATTTTAATAAGAGCCTCACCATTTTTACACATTCTTATTTCTCTGCGGGAATGGATTTAATCATAACCTTATACAATAAAAAATGCAACAAAATATATATCAAATTTAAATTTAAATGGGGTAATTTTTAATTGTGATTTTATTTAATTTCTGTCGGTATAATTGAAATACAATCTCTCATTTGAGTGCAACGCACACGCATATGATTCTAGATGCCAGATCTCGAAGATGTAGATCGAGACGACTCGTTTATCCCTTGCCTGCACTTCAGTGCAGTGCAGTGGTGCAGCCCGATTTCTCTAGATTAATCCAGCAGACAGGATACAGTACGGAACAAAAAGCTCCTTTCTACATTCCTACATTTATGTACATCTTATGAGAGCTGGTGGTTGGTGAGCTTGTGGAAGCTTCTATCGTTGTACCGTATCCTCATAGACTAAAGGAACGTTCCTACCAAGAGTTTGAATTGTGTTAGCCTGCAGTAGGAGTGAGTGTGTGTTGGTTTGCTTAGCTTAGCAATACACTGATTAGTGATTATTTGATTATGCAAAATTTTGTAATGTACCTTTTGTACTCATTCAAAAAAAGATTTGGCATGTTTAGAATGTATGGGGCACTTATACAGTATATGCGTAGCTGCTGCCTGCAGTCAGCAATATATTAAGCAAGCCATGTATTTAGTAAGGAGTTCCAGCATTAATCTTTATTACTGTATACTGTTATCAGTTATCACAGTTCCCGTCTCACAATGTGCGTAGGTAAGTAATACAATTACAATAATTATAATTATAACAATTATTCTCACATTAGGGCTTATAACCCCTGCTTCATAATATAATGTATGCGTGCATACGGCTTACGACTTACGCTTACGATTAGTGTCATAGCAATTACATTATGTATTATTCAGTCCAAGTATATTGTATAGGCAATGCCTGCTACATAGTACTTTTAATATTGAAGTAGTTTTCCAGTGAAGGATTCCATTTATTTTAAATTAATGGAAAAATTAGTCTCCATAGTTTTAATTACCACAGACATTTAGACTTGAGGAATATGAAGAAGTGATGACAAACTCACTCAAGATTCGACACGTGCGACGGCGATGCGATGACGATGGCTGGACGATGACGCCTGGTCCAATATGTGAAATATTCATTCATCAGGTAGGTAGGTACATTATATATATTATCATGCATATAGCATATAGTTAATTGACTATCATCCTGCCGTGTGCCACTTCATGGGCTCGTGTGAACTCGGATTTATCGGCTTGGCCAGAAATTTCTGTGTTTCTGGTGGCAATATATTATAGTTGCATGGTAATAATTCTTTTTGAATTTTTGATGACGTAGTTGCAAAACAAAAACAAATCCAGTTGAATTGCATTATTGCAGGCATTTCCACGTGGGCCAACAACGTTTCACAGTACAGTGGGCTGTTGGCATTGCAGGAATGGCCATGCGACGGTCATCCCGAAACATGTGCAATTCTTCTTTGTCATATTGCAACATGAAGTGATCACACTAAAAGAATCCTTAGCCGTTGCCGTATTTTGTGATCCTCTGATAGAAAGCCGAGCCATTTTCGTAATGCCGTTACAATGACTCCCAGTATCACAATAGAGGCGCCAAGCACACTGTAATTGGAATAATTTAAATAATGAAAAATTAGTTAATTTTAATATACATGTAATAATTAATTAAATGAATAATTAATAATTTAAATGAATTAATTTTCATTAATAAATATTTATTCTAAAATTTAGTAGTTGTAAAATATTTTAAAAACAATAAAATAGCACGAATAAAACAACAAATAAAAATCTCCCCACAATTATTACCTCCACGCATCTGGTGAAACACCCCAAAAAATACTTTTCCACAGGATCCCAAAAATGACGTCAGACGTTCGGATGAGTGACACAGGGCCGGAGGCCTCTGCCCTTAGTGCATTAATAATTGCAAACTGTCCAAAGAGTGTGAGCGAGGCCATGAGACCAGCAAGGAGCCAATCGTCCTTATCATGGGGTAAGCTGAGTGCACCGCAAATCAGTGAGAGTATAATTGTCTCAATTGTCCCCCATGTCCCAAAAAATAGTGTGATCACAGTGTAGTGGACCCTTCTTATGTAGCGGAGTGTCACGAATGACAGTGTCGTCAGAATTATGCTCCCAAGTGCCATTCCTAATCCAATCTGAATAAAGAGCAAAGAATAACCAAAGTTAGACATTTTTGATATGTAAAATATTTTACTAGTAATTAACTTTATTTCATAGCTATGACTCACCAAAGTATCATTGTCCAACCCAACCTCCCCCGAAAAGTGTGCGGGGCGTACAATTACTGAAACGCCAAGAAAAGCTGAAAGGCATGTGAATACGGGCACAATCCCACATGGCTCATTAAGAAAGTAGTGTGCAAAGAAATATGTGAAAATCGGTGCTAATGCAGAAATAACGGAGGCATCCCCCAGTCCTAATTTTTGGAGCGAGTAGAAATTTAGTAAGAGGGCTGTGCAGGTCATAACACTTCGCAGCTAGAATTTAAAAAAAAATTAAATAAGTACAGGCAACAAACACACAAAATTACATTAGGCAATAATTAAATTCAAAAATTAATTTTATACCAGTAAAAAACCGCCAACTTTCAAATATTGCCACTGCCAACTTTTCCTTTTCTGACTCTCAACTTTTTCCCCGTCATTTCTTTCGCCGTTAATATCACTACCACTATTAACTTTTTCACAGTCCGATCCAGCAATTCCTCCCACTGTACTCAAACTACGTTTAGTTTTATTGTCACTGCACCTTTTCAAAGTGTAGGCAAAGAGCGTGAAGGGAACGGCAGGGACGAGGGAGCCTTGAAATCCCCACATTGCCATCGTAACTGGAGTATAGCCGTAGGAGTACTTGACAATTTGGGCAGTGAAGGAGCAAATTAAGCTGGAGAGGAGTGCGTAGAAGTAGCCACGATATCTCCATAACCACGACCTAGGAGACGTCCCCCCCTTTTCCTTGTCATGGAGCAGATTGCTCTCGTTACAATTATCATCTAGGTCAGGACCAATGTCAATAGCGAAAGGTCGGACGTCGGAAGGGAGGTCAATGGTGAGGGAAGAGCTTGTTGTGGTTGTGATTGGACGACCTTGTCCTTGTCCTTGTCCTCCAGGAGTAGTAGGCCACACCATTGACGCTAATTGTTTTTGATTTGGGTTATTTTTATCCATTTTGATTTTGAGATAATTCTTCTTAATAGGTCTATTATTCGTATATAGTAAAAAGTAAAAACTTGACAAAATATTTTTTGAACTTTAGGCTGTACTGAGCAGTTGTGACTTCTTGGAAGGCACGGAGCAATTGGAACTATTTCCTGTCGTCCCGGCCAATTTATGGCAGTAATTTGACATAATTTCCCTTTGTAGTATCCAGGAGGAGAATTTTAATGAAGTCTAGGAAAAATTAATAATATTATTGTAGGAAATAGGAAGGGCGGGCATCGTTCTTAATGTTTTCCTAGATGTAATCTTAAAATAAATAAATATGTACGTCACGATGCATTACACGCTAGACCAAGTGTGCAAATACTTTAAATATACAGCACATACATTTATTATTATAACTAAATGCAGTCATGCAATCGTACGTACAGTACAGGTGTTTATAGTATTTAAATACCCAGCGCATGTTGGACTAGTAACTACATAACTACATACTATTGCATTATTTTATCAATCGACAAGTGAGTTTGAAATGTGTATGTCCCTACTAATCAATCTATTGAACTTCCCACCTAATATATCAAAAACTTTCCAAGAATCGAGTAAGTCAGTGAGTACAGGGAAATCACTGACTTGGAAGTTCTGCTGAAAAGGAACGTACATATATAGTTATGGATCGCACGAAACTGTATAGGATGCAGTTCCGTACTTATGTCTGCATTAAAGATGAGTTCCGTCTCCTAGTCAGGTCCTATAGTAGTACAGACCGCCAAGAGCCAGACCAGACATATCCATTAGTAGCTGAAGGATGCATGTGGCCTGCCTTGTTCCTTTGAAAGCCTCATTACCATATTACTGCTAATAGGATGAGTAAAAATTCCAAGTCTTTGATAATGAAACGTAATGCTTATTAGTTAGTCGTCATAGAAGTGAAATTATGAATGAAATCGTAGTATCGTAGGATGCATGTAGTTGCACGTAACATGAAGACTTTGCTAACTCTTTTGTAGGCAATATAGCCTTAGAGTTCGTCCATAAATGACGTCCTGGAAATTTCCTAATTTTTACGACCCTATCGACCCTATGACCCTTGCCACCAGCTTACGCATTCCGTAAATGGCAATCATTTACATTGGATGTCAAAAGTATTCAAAAAGACACTGATGACGTCATTTTTGGGCGACCCCTCAGTTCCTGCATATACAGCAGTTCAGCAGTGGCAGAGACAGAATATCGTCTGTAGTGTGAAGAACCAAAATGACTCATATCCATTTTTAGCTAAAAACAATATCAACTATATACAAAAATATTCAAATGTCTTGAGAGCATTTAAGTAGAACATTTTGAACTTTTAAAAAATATGTAAGTACAACATTTTACTCTTTTCGAAAACACGGAATTCGAACATTTTGCACCTTTTCAAAAAAATGTAAATAGAACATTTTAAATTGTTGAAAAACATGAAAATAGAACATTTTCAAAAAGTACCAGGTAATTAACATTTGACGCATGTTTCTCATTTTGTTTTTATGTCATAGCTCATTTTGAGTGTAGCTTAAATTGAATATGGGTAATTTTGGTTCTTCACAGACGATATACTAGTTCGTATTAAAAACTAATTAGCTCGGAATAATAGCACAAATTTTCTAGTAAAATTATACAAATGAATAAGTACTTAATGGCTACAAGCCTTGTTTGTTTTTATTAAGTAGATGAAGATGCTTATTAAATATTCATTGGGCAGCTGCATGTACCTAAAGTTTGTACAACCGTTTTGTTTTTCTGATGCATTCCTAATTCTTTAGTTAATTTAGTTATTAATAATAATGACAATGATGCCTGTTTTCCTGAGTATTGTAGTTTTCCTATAGCTATAGCAATAGCAATTAACTATTAATCTAGTGCTGATATTGTAGCGGAAGCTACTGAAGGTAGGAGTTGTTAGTTATCTCGAGAGGACACCTAAATGAGGACCTATCATGGGGAGAATTAATTCACGATTATAAAATTAGCGGAAAATGTGAGGAAGGGAAATGGTGGAATACAGATAACAGACGCAGTTCTCTATTGTGTCAAGATTGTGATTTTACATTCACTCCTGTTTAATTATTTAACTTTAAAACAGAAACAAGAAATTCCGATCTGCTTACCATTCAAGTCCCTTTCAGTGCCCTTAATTCGGGCTTTGTGGTGTGACAAATATTAGCTTCTTAAGAACATTTTCGGATACTTATTCGGATATGCTAAAATATGCTTACAACTTACAACATACTGAAAACTGTTGCTGTGCCTTATAATAGATGCATTTTATGCTTCTTAACTTAATCTGGCGATACGTCAAACGTCAGACGACGGTATAAGTTGTTGGCCTCAAGATTACAAAGCTTCCCTACCTACTTATACGGAAAAGAACCGCCTTTCAAATTACATTCTAAAAGAACAGTAAATTTTAAGTATACTTTCTCAAGTTAAAGAATTATTTATATGAGAAAAATAAATTTTCTATTTCTTCATTGCAAATTGCAACACGTGCAATGTATGCATGTATGTGTGCAAAAAAAAAATAAAAATTGACTATTGTAAAGTGTCGCGAATCCAAATTTGCATTATTTAACGTCACGTTTCTGTTTGACGTAGAACCGATGCCGATAATACAATTCGGTAATTTATGCATTGTAATAAACTATGTGCACTACCTTAAAACCTCAACACACACAGGGTCGGGTAATGCGGCCAGCGCAGCGCAGGCAGTCTCCGCTGCTTATACATTTTTAAAACACATGTAAATAAAACAATTTGCAGTTTTAAAAAATATGTAAAAGAACAAATACTTTGGCTCTTTGAAAACATGCAAATATTTTTTTGCACATTTCAGAAACATGTAAATATAACATTTTGATTTACCAAAGAAAACCATCAATAAATTTTAAATTTTGGTTTTCGCATAGAAATAAATTGCTACCCCAAAGTAATATTCCTTCGTCCGACCCTGCCGCAAAATAAGCTAATGATCTATATAATCGTAAGTCTGAAAGAATTGCACCCTGCATTATGAATTATTCTTTGTCTTCCACCTTGTACAATACCATGAAATGAATCGATACTAAATTTTATTCGTATAATAAAATTTGCAAAGAATATCTAACATCATGTGAAATCATTCATGACTAATAACATGTAAGCAAAACTGTTAAAAAAGTAGTGTTACCTTCAACATGTCTAAACTCACGTGTGTATTTAAAATTGTGTATTAAGCGTAGTCAGTGGAAATAAATTGCAGTCATATTTATTTACTATTGCATACCTACATGTGACTGATTTTATATAATTAATAATGAACAATATCTACGGCCCCATCCCCTTTGGGGAAGTACCTATTTAATATTTAAGCATACAACAGCACAGGAGGTTGTTAGTGATTTTGTATAAAGATTATTATGCCGTCAGATATATTGGAATTACTAAGCAGCTCACCCCTGGCCCTGCACTTACTATATTGCATTTAGCATTAGACCTTGATTTCACTAGAAAAGTTAACCATTGTTAGCCTTAAGAAACACGCTTTCAGAGTTAACTATTGTTAAATCTCAAAGCGAGTTTCTTAAGGCTAACAATGGTTAACTTTTCTAGTGAAATCAAGGTCTTACAATACAAATTTTCATTCAATCATTTAACCCCTAGTCAGTCACTTCATCTTTTTACACCAATTTAAATTAGTGAGAAATAATCAAAGAAAAGTTTTGGATATGGTAATTTAAAATAAAAAGAAATATTTTTAAGTTGCTACTTTTATTTTGAGATTTATTAGACTTTTTTGGGTACGTAAAATAATTACAGTGAATTATATAGTGAAATAATTCTGGATTGACCGCGCAGTTATCAGCATGGATTCCATTACTACGGACATGGGTAATATTTCGATAGAACATAGCAGAGGTGGGGGAGATACTACTACCCGTTCCAGCATGGACACAGTGGACGCACGAACATGGGACAATCAACATCTTGTTGAATTCTTGCAAGCGAATAAGTATCATGCTCTTGTTGAGCCATGTCGTGTAAGATTTGTAATTTCATAATTTTTTTTAGATAGATCTGAACAATCACTGAGATTCTTCGTTATATTTTAAAAGCACAAAATATCTCGCTATAATTAAGCTTTTTTACTTTCTGTTTTGCAGAATCAGAATCTTAATGGTCTTCAGTTTGTAAGTTTAAGTTTGGAAGCAATGAAAGTGATGACAACAGACCGCAGCACTCTCAGGTCATTCGTGGACCTAATCAACTTTTTCAGAGTCTTGGCTTTGGCTTCCTCATCGGGAATGGAACCATTGAAATTAATTAATTCCACGCTTCTGTGAGAAATGATGTTTCTTGATTTGAGTTGTTTTTCCACGTGTTATGAAAATTAGTTTTTAAAAAGGGGATTATATTACGAATTAAATGTACAATTTAAAAGTAGTAAATTAATTCCATTGACTTAGCTAAGTATGAGGTCAGTGGGTCAAAGTAATAACTATAGAGGCATAACAAATTAAATTAACAATAAAAATTTAAAAAATTATCCCTAGTCATTTAAATATCTCAAAAAACGCTTTATTTCGTGGCAAATTCACTAATTTCACTAATTCACTAATCTCAAATGAATTATGTAGCAAATTACAAGCGCGGATCCAAGGGATGGGAAATGAAGTTAGGCAGTTAGGTGGTTTGGCAGTATGGAATAGAAAACTGCTATTTAATCTTTGTTTGCACACAATTTTAAAATTCACTATCGCATGGTAGTCAAAGTTAAATAATTAATTATTAAAATGAAATTAATAGTTAAATACATAAAGTAACCTCATTGCTTAATTAGGGGGCGTCGAATGGCTTGTTTTGGTCTCCCACGCTTGGGTAATGGAACGTCGATTTTAACTACTTGTGCAGCAAGTGGAAACTCAGTCAAGCAATTCATTTCATTACAGCTAAACCGAATAAGTGTTTACAAGCATAATTATTTCTTAAGAAAAAGGGGGCATGAGCATGAGGTTGTCGTGATTCATGATTCATTTCGTTTTGTTCGTAGTACACAGTTCTTCCATTGGAAAGTGCGCAACTAATTGTACTTTAGCACTGCAAGCCTTTCCGTAGAGTGCACAATAATATATACACAGTAGTCGTGGTGGTAATCTCCCCTATCACAACCTTATTAGTGTACCTTTTCTTCAAGTGGTCAATCCCAATAAACATTTGAGCCTCTGCACTATTTATAAATTCTTTAATTAATCTCCACTTTAGTTTACTTTTCCGAACTGTACCACTACCTGTGTAACTATTATCTTCTGAAGCCATGTTATCGTTGGCGCTTTTCTCAATTACATTATTTTAATTTTTTCATGATACTATTTATGCAAACCATTTTACTTCCTGACTTAACATGATTCCTAACTAATTAAAATTAAGTAGGAAAGGAAGCTAAGTAAGGTACTAAAGTAGGTACTTTGTAACATTTGTTTAGCCTTTGCTTTGTACCTTAATTTACATAACAAGAGTCCGGTTGTTTCTAAAAAAATAAAATAATTTTATTATATAAATAAACTGCACTTTAAATTTTTTGTGACTGCATATACCGGGGGAAAGCGAGTCATTGTCACCCAAAGTCAAATCCGCCAATTTTAAACTGGGCAATCACAACATGGTTTAACAGTGTAAACTACAATTGCCTGAAAGATTTAAGTAACTCAGTGCGCATTTAAATATATATTGCTTACGGTAATTGGAAGTATAACGGAGTCCAGCCGGCAAAAACTTACTTTGAGATCCGTAAATAGGAACTTCTTTACACTTACAAATTGTTCTTCTCTTTCGAGTTTTTTGCGAGAATTGCAAGCAACAATCGTCCACTTGGCAGGCACTACGGGAGTTTTTATCTCATTCTTCCCTCGGCATAGAATAAGGAAATGAATTAAATCATAACATTCTTGTTCAGTTACATCAGCCCCTGTAAACATTAAAATTTAAATCACGTAAACATATAATAATTTAACGCTATATTCAAAGTATAGGCGTACACTTGGGAGCATATCTATGAGGACACCGGGACTAGCAAACTTTGACCTCGAATATAATGAAAACTATTGATGCACATATAACCATTTCTTTAGACAATGTAGCCTGAAGTGCTGCAAATACAAAAAAATGTGATTTGGGTTGTAAAACTAATATGTGCTGCTAAAAATAAATTATTAGTTCAAAAGAGTCCAAAAACAGTGAGCGAAAGTATTGGGACAGGAAAGTAAGAAATTGTTTATTACACAATTTTTTGCTAAAAAGTTACAAATTAAAAGAAAACAATATTTTAACTTAAGTAAGTACTGTTTAGGACCTCATTTCACTTTAATCACTGCTGTTATCTGCCTTGGAATTATTTTTATTAATCTACCTGTTACAGCTAGGGCAATTGCGTCATAAGCCTGGGTAATTTTGTTTTTTAGGTCATGTTTTTCTTAAATGTGGAGCCGACATTTTCCAGCTTCCTACACCTACCGTCTGCGATACCATTTATGGATATAAAATACGCCCAACCATTAAAAACTACCCCAGACTGGGGGAAAATACGATTTTCTATGTTCAAGAGAAGCGCCACGTGATTATAAAAGTGAAAGCAAATCCTAAATTAATGGGACCAAAGTTGCTTACCCAGGTGGAAAGTGAAACCTGAGAGCAGGGAAGTTGTCTTGATTTGGATGAAGTAGAAGTCATTGGTCTCTACATAGGGGCAAGGGGAACCTTAACCAAATTCTTCCAACAATTTATAAATAGGTTTAGGTTACCAGGATCTGTTATCACGGAAGTAATGTTATATGCCATTAGAGGCTCTATAATTATGTATGTATAATCACCATCTACATTGAAGCTGTAAAGGTTAATCCATTTATAAAAATATTATAAAAACTTATTGTATTGTATACTGACGATGAATCTTATGGCTACTGCAAGTGTGCAGCAGTGACTTAATAAAGTTATTTCTCTCTACTCTTGGTAGAATCCTGAAAAATAACAGATATTCAAAAGTTCCATACCTACTGAAATAATTTAGTATAGTTTAAAGGTTATGTAAAGTTTGGCTTGATTAATTTAATTCCTTGCGACAGCGACAACTTTAATTCAGTAATTATATGTGGACATGATGAAGAAGCGTGGAGACATACATATTTACGATTTTTACACAAATTAATTACCGTATTTCCTGTAATAGTACACGGGCCTGTATTAGTACAAGGGTCTGAAATCTATGAGTTTGAATAGAACACGGGTCTATTTAACACACTATTATATGGCAGTACACGGGTCTGTATTAATACACGGGCCTGTGATAGTACACGCGTCTGGGAGGTCGGAACTTTAATAGAACACCCCGTGTACTATTACAGGAAATACGGTAATATAGTATTACTGTCAAGTCCGACTATAAGGGACTTGGGGGGACTGGCATTTTTAGTCCCGTTTAGCCGAATTCCCGTTTAACCATGTAAGGGAATTCCCTATAAAGCGAAAGTTATTTACAATTTCAAAATCTGTTTTATTTAGTCAAAAAATGTCAAGGGCAAGATATATGTACACCGTTGTTTAATTAAAACTATTGAGATTCAATGAAAAAGTCAGTAATAGCAGTTTGTTTCTTTTTGATTTCATTTTGACGCACACAAAGACTAATGTTATGAAGATTCGAAAAAATGTTTTCCTGAGTATTTGTCTGCGCTAAAAAGTATTGATGAGGTTTCTGTATCATTTCCGCAGCTTCAGATACACTTGGAACTGGCAGGGATTCTTCTTTTTCTGCTGTAGTATCTTCGTCAGATTTCTCATCTGATTCGTCACATTGAGTATTGCTACGACCTGCTTAAATGATCGATAATGTAAATGGTGAGGTAAAATCAGTCTTGTGGTCAAGTACTCACAAGGGAGGGGTCAGAGGTGATCCCTCCGAATCGGCCGCATATATTTTTTTTGAAAAGAGCATGTGAAAAAAAGAAGATTTGCTTAAGAACATGATGCGAATGGGCATTTTGACTCGCTAAGTCAGATTTTTGAAAGCATAAATTTGCTAATGGTAATTAAACGGGCGCCATATTTAATTGACCAGAAAATGAATTAATGGGTGTTTAGCACCCTGTAGCTCCAACAATTTTCGTCCGATTTTTAAAAAAAGTGTAGTTTTGTACCATTCGAGGCTCGTGTCGGATTGCCCATAATCATCTATATAATATGAATTTATCTAATAGCTAATTTTTACAAATTGTACTAGGAAAAAATTCTTGCATTCTTTTAAAACTATTTCCTTTCTCTTAAAATTGTATGTTGTTCTTACTGTGTCCTTGTGGCAAGCGTAATTGTTGCGCCAGTTGTAAATAAATATTTACCTTCTCTCTCAGAACATCCAACATCATCTAAAGTCATTTCTGATTTTTTTTTCAAAATTTTCAAAATTTCATGTTTTATTAAATATTAACAATTTGTGTTCAAAAAGGAATACAAAAAATACCCCTTTTAAAAAAAATACATTTTTGAATTTTGAAAAAAAAATCAGAAAATGACTTTTTATATGGTATTGGATGTTCTGCAAATTAAAAAACTACACTTTTTTCAAAAATCGGACGAAAATTGTTGGAGCTACAGGGTGCTAAACACCCATTAATTCATTTTCTGGTCAATTAAATATGGCGCCCGTTTAATTACCATTAGCAAATGTATGCTTTCAAAAATCTGACTTAGCGAGTTAAACTGCCCATTCGCATTATGTTGTAAAGCAAATCTACTTTTTTTACATGATCTTTTCAAAACAAAATATATGCGGCCGATTCGGAGGGATCACCTCTGACCCCTCTCTCGTCAGTAAAAAATTAAATTAGAATTCTAGAGAGATATAGTAACTATTTATTTACACTCGGCTCCGTTTATTCCAATTTCCCTTATAAATGACTTAAAAAGGCCTCAAATGCGTAGAAAAACAGTACATCTATCTTGAAAAACTGTAAATAGCTGTAATATCAAATAATAAAAACGTTTAACAAAAAATCCTGAACTACACACAACAACAACGGAACCAAATTTTAAGCCACTAACAATTAATGACATATTCAGAACATTTATGCTTGTTCCTTCCCCAAAGAGTTGGAATTATGTAATTCGAATGTAATTGAACTTAGTGAGAGGTATTTAAATTCTATTATTAGCAATAATATTGTGAAGGGTCGATAAAGTAACTTAGTTTAAATTGACAAAGAATAACATGTACCAAAAAAAATCAAGTATATGGCAACAAAAATATGAATTATATTTACGAGGCACTGAAGCTAAGACCAGTGCTGTATACAGTAACATCTCACTGAGAGTTGAATGAGATCTGAGACATTCCAGTAGGAACGGAACTGGTCTAAAGCGGGTTTCGGCTGAAATGGAGCTGGTTACGGCTGAACTGGTGCAAGTCCCGGCTGGACTGAAGCGGGTGACAACTGGAATGGAGCGAGTCCGAGCTGGAGTGACGCGGGTTCCGGCTGGACTGAGTGGTTCGAGCTCGACTAGGGTGGTTCCAGCTAGACAGGATCGAGTTCCGGCTTGACTGAACTTGTCCGGACTAGATAGAGTCCAAGCTGGACTGAGACGACTCCGGCTTGACTAGAGCAAGTCCTAGATGGACTGGGGCAGGTTTCTATATCTTATTCGGGCATGTTTTTCCTGGACTGGTGCGAGATCCGTAGGGACTGGGGCGGATTGCGGCTGGACTGGAGCGGGTTCCAGCTGGACAGGAATTCCTGGTTACACTTCTCCGATGTCAACTTCACACTCCATTTCATCGTTGTTACTCCTGTAAATAAATAGTAGCAGAATAAAATAACTTGCTGAGCAAAATATCGGTGTATGGACATATTGCCCCTGGACATTATCCCTCTGGACCTTTTCTCCCCGGACGTTTTCCCTCCAAGCAGCGTAACCCCGGACATTTTTCCCTAAAACCCTGCACTTAGGATACCGACATATATTATTACGCGATCGTGTGAAGGCATGTATTATGAGAAAATAATACAGGTGTGGTATTCTAACGGACGTGTAGCTTCTAAGCTTTAAATAAGGTTAAAAAATATTTGCATGAAATGTAGCATAAATTCTATGAGTGTGGAGACATTTCCTTGGTGTGTGGGTCACCCTACTAGGTTTAATTTTTAGAATTTCATATTGTACAGTAGGGCAGTCTTTATTTATTTTTAAATCATTCTCTAATTAGTCTATTTCAAAATTATGTAATAGTGTCCAAACAGGAAGTTTTTTAAATTTATCTTGCAAAAGCGATGGGTTGATGGGTACCGTTACTTAAGATTTATAGAGTTGATTTTTTCAATATGTAGTTAGTTTTTCAATTAATAGTGTAATAAGGTTAGGTACTATGTACTTAACTGATTTCAGGAGTAAACAGTTTTACATTCGTTTTTGTACCCATCTAGTAAGGAAGGATTTTATATAATGGCAGCATACATAACTGCATGATCTACATTGTTTTTAGTCATATTAGAAAAATTGTATAGTATATTTTTGACCAAGTTTTCATTACAAGTTTATCACGAACTGATATTTTTTAAAATTGTATTATGATTAAAACTAGTGTTCTCTTTTGCTTTAGTTTTCTATTTAAAATTGATTTTTCCGGGTAACAGGTCCTGGTTTATATGTCTTACAACAAAAATATCATATATATTTTTTTAATCAGAGATTAAATTATTATTTTTATTAAACACAGTTATATTGCAAAATTTTAATCAAATTGTATACGTACCGTAAATCAAATATTTTTCGGGGCTGTGGTCTATCGGGATTTTCTTCAGTGTCCAGCAGTAGAATGCAATCTTTTTTAATCTCTTTTTGTAAATATTGAATTTTTCTCTCCATTTCATCGCATAGGCTCACTTCATTACCAAATTTCCATTGGAATGAATTAACATCGGGAGTTACCTGAAAGTTGAAGATAAATAGTTAAGTTTGTCACTATAGGTTGTAAATAAAAGCAAAATCACAAATTCAATTAGGATATGTGGGTACGCACATTTTAAACTTTAAACCACAGCCTTCTCAAACCTTCATAACATAATTATTACTATTTAATTGATCATATGGATCCATATGAATCAAATTAATCATAATTTAATTTAAATACTTTCTGAATATTCTTCATTCATTATTAACGTTGAAAGCATACGCTTTAAATTTTAACTTTCACTGCGTTGTATAATATGTGATTTCATAGAGCTATTCTTTGTGTATAAATAATTCATAATAATTGTAAAGTATGTGTGGTTCACAGAACATGGCATATTCAATTCAACACAATACTGATGGCCAACCAATGACTAACTACTTAACTAGTGACTAACGTCTAACTATACTTATGCTTTTCGCTTTGGTATCGTACCTTTTGTACCAAATTGTTGCTGCAAAACTTAAAGTGTGTGAAGCTCTTTTGATACTGCTGCCTTATTGTATTAAACTAAAAATAGTTTATTTAGTAGTAAGTTCATTAGTTTTTTTAAGAATAAATTCAAGTTCTTTTACGGGAAAAATATTGATGTTATTCATACTGCGCTGAGCAGTTTCAACTGTTTCAAGTCGGCTCACTTTGATACAAAAATCTTTGTTTTCTCTCTTTTGCACTCAACCAAAACCGTATCAGATTAAAAATACGAAAATTTCAAAAATGGAGAGGAGAGAACCACTCATGAGATTAGTTGAATTAAACTAAAAATAATTTTCACTTTTTGCAGTTACTGAGTAGTTAAAACAGACGAATCCATAGACGATAGTCGACAACAGTTTGAGAGATATGCATTGACTGGTGATAACTTTTCAATGGAATTCCTACTACAATTATTATCAAACCAAGCGTTAAATAAAATTTCAGTTCGTTTTCGCCAGTCAAACTTAAGTTAACCCATGCGATGACCATATTTACTATAGTTTTGGAGGTTGTCACAATCAGAACTCTGATGTGGAGATGTGCAGAAGGACGGAAGAAGTTAGGCTGAAGTGAGAGATGTGAGTGATAAGGGGCCATTCATATATTACTTTTCATTTTGCAGGGAGGGAGGAGGTAAGCCTTCCATTTACTGTAGTGTTAAAAAAGTTGAAACTCTTGGGGGCGGGAGAGGAGGGGGTTTCAACAAAAACTTTAAACGTAATATATGGATGACCCCTAAACATTGAATTTGTGCAGAGAACAGCGTATTTAGGTATAGAAAACTAAACCAGCTGTTGTGCCCTCCGAGAAACATGGACACCTCCTTCCGTTCGTCGTCTAAATCCGTATGTATACGACTAATGTAAGGCATACGACGTCTTGTTTTGAGGATCCAGAGAAGAGGAATCAGATATAGAGAATGATCAACTACATACTAAAAAGTCTGCCATCACGTGACTATCACGTGACCGGCGTAGTCCGGCGGGAGTCCGGGACTCCTTGCCGTTTATTGGCTTACGCCGGCCACGTGATAGTCACGTGATGGCAGACTTTTTAGTATGTAGTTGATCATTCTCTATATCTGATTCCTCTTCTCTGTTGAGGATCTACCAGTCCCCTAGTGGCACCCATCAATGGTTCAACCCATCACCCTCAAGTTTTGGGACCCACCCACCCCTATAGGTGACTCTTTTAACATTGCGTTGAATTTGGAGCTTTTTGAAACCCACCGACTATAATGGGTGGCGCCGTTTGTGCCTGACCCCTAAGCGCAAGGCTTAAATAATGCGTGCTCCGAGATAAGAAATCAGCTTTCAGACTTATCCAAAAAGGCATTATGTTCCTTCATACTGCGTTAAACAGGAGCTTGTCCAAGGGGCTGGACACAAACAATGACACTGGTGGCATCTTAAATAATTGTCTCTAATAACAATCCACCCATCACATTTTTCATTCCTGAAATAATTCTGCATTTCAACCGGCTATTCTTAACATTGTCATTACCATACTGTCCCACCATCTGGATGACATCACTTGTGTCTTGCCCCTTATCTGTGCTCGCTGTTAACACATTATTCAGAGACCTTAAATAGTCAAAGCATTCCGTTTGATAGCCATGCATATAATTCTGAATAATGCATGGTAATAATGTCCTACTCGCTTTGAATTTACGTTAGCGATTAAGTCAACGCCATGCTGATCTGTTTCTTGTAGTTGGAAGTCAACTCAATTTTGAGAAAATTTTCAATACTTTAGCATATATACAGCAGCATGGTAAAGACTCTTAAAGATTACGGTCAGACATCTTGAATTTACAACTCTGATCGTCCCATACCACACCTACTGACTGGATTATTTCAATTCTCATTCAGTCCTTCGTCCATCTCTTGTACTAAACACATTATCTATCGGTTGTAAGAGTGCTTTACTTTTTTGGCTTTTCGCGTTTATTAAACCTGAATTTGGTAAGTTTTTATACACATTTAATTATAAAAGTGAAAAATTGAGTAAAGTCAAACCAACAAGTTTGAAAAAATCTTGCAAATTGCCACCTATGTTGAGTTTAGGCTTTTTTTGGTGCATTATTTATATAGTAACTGACAAAGCAAAATTACTGTTCTCCAATTCAGAGCAATAGCAAAATCGCCGATTGATATTTTTTTAATAAGATAGTGTATAATTTGGTTTTTCAGCACTATAATCATTAAAAAATACTTGATTATTTTGCGAGTTACATAATAAAATACTTCACAAAATGAATTCTTAAAAACATGACATTATTGAGAATTAAATTTTGGCAATTTTTCTTCTTCAATAGCGATATGCTTGTGATTACTTACCTCTAATAGTTTTACTGCAATTCTAGGTATTTAGTGAAACAATCCAGGAGTGACCGCAGTAATCAGCATGGATTCTATTACTTCGGACAACGTTTCAGTGGAACACAGTGGAGGTGGGGCAGATACTACCCGTCCCGGCTTTGACGCACTGGACCCACGTACATGGGACAGTCAAGATCTTCTTAAATTCTTGGAATTAAATAAATATCAGTCTCTTGTTGAGCCATGTCGTGTAAGATTTTTAATTACGTAATTTTTTTAACATAGATTTGAACAGTACATAATTTGGAAATCACTAAAATGTATCTTGTTTTTTGTAAAGTACAATAAATATCCACTCGCTAATTACAATTTCCTTATTACTTTTTGTTTTGCAGGGCCTTACTGGTCTTCAGGTTGTGAACTTAAGTGAGGAAGGAGTGAAAGCGATGAAATTGAATAGCATCACTCTCAGTTCCTTGGTGGACCTGATCAACTATTTCAGAGTCTTGGCATGTAGTGCCTCTTTCGATGTTAAATAAGATGAAGAATCGTGATATCCCTACCTGTGTAATGTCTCTTGATTTTGGTATATTTCCATATCTCATGACAATTGGTTTTCAAAAGCGTAATTACTACAAATTAAGTACAACTTACTTTTAGAAGCAGTAAATTAATTTAATTAGTTGTAAGCTGAGGTCAATTTTTAATTAATTGAGGCACAACAAATTAAATAAATATTAGAAATTAAAATTATAACTATGCATTTAAATATCAAAAAACGCTTTATTTCTTGCCATATACTCACCAACAATTATCGTACATCAGTTAAGTAGCAAGCCAGGTAGGATCATGTATGAAGAACTTGGGATTTAGAGAATACGGGATAAGCCTATATGTAAAAAATAGAATTCATATTGTGCTTCATATAGCTACTTCATTACATACTCAATTTTAAACTGTGAGTTCATTAAAAAATTGATAGCCTTGCCAGCCAGGGTCTGAAATCTAATACCTGCATAGTCTGGTTAGTCTAAGGGGCCATCCACAAATTTTGTCACCCGAACTTCTTGACTTTAAAGACATACCTACCACTAGCACATTTTTATCCCCTTGCTCCCCTCGTAGTCATTAAACATCAAACGGCTATTCTTAACATTATAGGTGCTGTCATATACTCACCCACCCATCATTTGGATGACGCCATTCGGGTCTCTCCCCTTATCTGTGCTTCGTACCAAATTATTCAGAAACCTTAATTATTCAAGGAATTTCCATTTGACAGCCCAGCATACTGAAGATCACTCTCCCAGTTGATTAAACATTTTACATGACTATAGTTAACCTATATGTTAGTAGCAAAGTCCCGAGCCATGCTGATTCGTTTTTTGTGTACGAGATAAGATATATGAATAAATGTAAAATTCTCGTCTGTAAAAAGTGAACTCGCTTAATTTGTATGTTTGCATTTATCAGGAAATTTGGTTTTCAAAGACGTCAAAACTAGATAAAAATACTAATTAAAAGTAGTAAATTGATGAATAAGGATTACCTATACTTCTTTGCTTAACTTAAAATACTTGAGAGTATAGGTAACATTGACATTTATTTGGATTTTAGTACATACATATATAATTAAAAGTAAACAAACATATTAATTTTGTTATTGTTTATATCCATTTTCCTCTAAGTAGTTAAATAGTCTATTAATTGGTTCATATTTATTTTTATTTAGCACGTAAATGAGTGACACAATATTTCACCAATCTAATTACAAGTAGCTACTGAAGAAGAAGAAGCTAAATTGCCCAGGCGTATAATTTACTTAATTATGCATATAACAGTTTTTCGGAAAAATAAATAAGTATAGGGTATTTTCTATTGCTTAGTAAATTGTGCTGAAAGACCAACCTATAAACTATGGGTATTCGAGTAAAACAAATTTGAGATGGGTAATTTTTCTTTTCAGGGCCGGAACGAAGGAATTGCTTTTAGGCAGCATTTGTTTCCATCAAAAACCACTATTTTGATTTTATTCATGGTTTTCTTTGGTAAAAGTAAAGCCAAGTGTTGTATTTACATGTTTTAGAAAAGTGCAAAATGTTCTATTTAAATGATTTGAGAAAAGTGGAAAATGTTTTATTTTCATGTTTTGAAATGTACAAAAACATTTATTTTGCATGTTTTTGAAAAGTCCAAATATTCGTTTATTACATTTTTTTGAAAGCTGCAAAGTGCTATATTTAAATTTTTCTTAAAAATTCAAGTAGCAGGAGCTGCCTGCGCTGGCCGCATTATCTGGCCCTGTAATTCTTTTAGTGAGAATCAATAATGGGTAATGTTTTGCTTCTTCAGTAGCGATTTATATGTAATTATTATTAAATAAACTTTCTTCAAACAAGGTAAACAACTTGAGTTATTATTAGATTGTTGTTTACCCTAGAAAGCGTAGTAATTACTGTGCTAAAATATAATTTCTGCTATGACAGTATTAATTTAATGTTTATAAATATTTCGTAAAAATCGTTATTTGGCTTTATTTTGTACAAGCTTCATTTACTTACACGCCACCAAATATTTATTTAAGCTTTATATTTCCATAACCAATGTCGCAGATAGAATTCTTTAAAGAGTTCTTTGAAATATAAGTTAAAATATTATTCATCTTTTATTGTCACAATTTTAAAATTATAAGAAAATGCCAGAATTAAAAAACCCAATAACCGTGAGCCATCACTTGATTAAGTCTGTGAGAGCATGTTCCTTCATGGGAATAACTCCTTACAACTGGGACTCAAAAATAAAAGCGTTCTCACAACAGGGCGGCCCATTCAAAAGAGTGAGTGTCCTGGCTCAATTTCTTCTCTACAACCTGTATGTTCTGTACTGCATGGTTTCTTTGCTCTTCTTGCTGGATGCGTCAGATCCTCTGTACAAGAAGAAGCGGATGACACTACGATACACCATTATAGGAAGTATTATCCCGGTGGTGTACCAGTGGAAATACATAAGTCACTTGGGATGTCAACACTTCCTGTGGAATCGAATTCTGGAATTTGAGAGAACGTTGGAGCTGAAAGTGAAGCACAACGGGAACGACAACGACAACGACGCTGGGGATGGACCTGGAACAATACGTCAGAAGCAATCCAATCTACACCGAATACTAAAGAGCATTACATACACTGCGTATCTCGTGAAGTCAATTAACATGATTTCAATGATTCGGAACCCAGGCATGCCTCACCTAGTCACCTCAATATTCTTTAAGAACTGGCAAGATGGTGGGAGGGGGGCGGGGTTGAGTTTGCTACTCGGGTCAGTTGGCCTCGCTCAGCTCTGGGTACATGTTTACCAATGGACTTCTGTATATTTAGGAGTGAGTGATTTTCTCACGTGCGTTCAGTGCCTCACTCACTGCTTGGAATTGATCGGGTATTTTATACACATTATGCAGGTGAAGAATCAAAATAGGTCATTTATCTAATTTAAGCTACTTTAGAAATCGAAATGGGCTATGTTGATAAATTTTTATTAAGATCTAATAAGATGTTATCTTGTTCATTGCGAGTTTTTAAAAAGTACTCAAAATGTTTTATTTGCATATTTTTTTGGAAAGTGTAAAAAGTTTTATTTACACGTTTTTGAAGTGTAAAGTTTTACTTACCCGTTTTTGAAAAGTGCAAAAAGTTTTATTTACACTTTTTCGAAAATTGTAAAAACATTTGTTAGCGTGTTTTTGAAATAGGCAAACAAACATTATTTGTGTGTTTTTAAAAAGTGCAAAAACATTTATTTCTGTTTTTTTGAAAATTGAAAAATGCTCTATTTAAATACTTTCATGGTGAGGATGTTTTATATTTTTTGTTGGTAGCGCAGGTTATTCTTGGCTGAAAATGGATATGGATCATTTTGATTCTTCACAGACGATATACATTTTTTTATTTGAAGTATATTACGTTACATGACAGGTCTACTTATATACGTTTACCTTTATTTTGCACATTCATTTTTATTTAATTGTATGAACTATTATTAATATTTTTACTAGTTACTAACAGAAATTATATGCTACTTTTTTAAAACTTTTGTTATAGAAGGACTGATGCATACGAAATGAGTACTTTTATGAAAAAATATAGAGGATATTGCACCCTTCAAAAACATTTTGACGATATAAACTCTCAGTTTTTAATTCAAGTCGAGACAATTGTCATTACTTGTTCTATAATAAGCATCTTCACTGGCGTTCGGGCTGAAGGGCCACAAGCGGTAAGATCACTGGTCGTCGGAGGTTTTAGTATTTTCTTCCTCCTCCATACTTTTATTAAATTGGCTCAAGTCCGTGAAAAATCCGTAGAGCTCCTTTGGAAAATGAAAAAATTCACAAGATTAAATAAGTCAACTATGGCCAAGAAATACCTTTTGTCCCTTACACCGATTGGGTTCCGGGTTGGGAGTTTCTTCCTTGCTGATCGCAGACTCGTTCTCACTATTTTGACTATCGTCATTGAAAACACATGCTCGCTCCTTCTTGCAAAGCATTGAATGCAAATGTCATTAGATTTGTGGGTGCGTATGTACGGTAGATATTAGATAAGGTGCTTGTTTCAACATAGTCATGTTGAAAACTGTTGCTTACATGCATTTACTAATTTCCTCTGTGAAGAATCAAAATGACCCATATCAAGTTTTAACTAAAAACAAAATGTACCTACTTAATGCAATCAAAAAATTAAAACATCGTGATCGTAAAATCATTGTAATGGGGTATTTTGAAATTTCCAAGAACATGTAAATAGAACATTTTTCACTATACAAAAACATGTAAATTAAGGAATTTGCAGTTTTCAAATTCAAACACATGGAAATACAAAATTTTGCACTTTTCAAAAAGCATGTAAATAGAACATTTTACGCTTTTCAAAAACTTTCAAATAAAACATTTTGCACTATACAAAAACGTGTAAATTGTGGAATTTGCAGTTTTCAAACATATGTAAATAGAACATTTTACGCTTTTCAAAAACATTCAAATAAAACATTTTGAACTATACAAAAACATGTTAATTGCGGAATTTGAAGTTTTCAAAAACATGATAATAGAACATTTTGCAAATTTTCGAAAACATGGAATCGAAACATTTTTCACTTTCCAAAAGCACGTATGTAAATCGAACATTTTGGAATTTTCAAAAATATCCAAATAAAACATTTTGCACTATTTCAAACCCCGTTGTCAACATTTCAAGCATCATAATGTCATAATCTCATTTTTAGTGTTTTCTGACTCTGCCCGTTATGAATGTACCTACCTACATAGGTTAAATTGGAAATGAGCCATTTTGATTCTTCCCTCATCACTGATGATTTGTATTATATAAACATGTGTAACAGTGTTAATATTATCAATGTCATTTTTAAGCCCAAACTATGCCACTATGCCAACATGTTTTTGTTCACTATGCGATGTATTCTAGAATACTACTACTACTGTACTGTAGCTAAACACGCAATTACCACAAAAGTACTTAACTACAAAGTAGCTCAAAGTTTAAAAAATAATCTCATGTATTGGTCATGATTCTCATGATGGGTAATTCTATTTTTAATATATAAGATTAAAAGCTTATTTGTAATCAAAACTGAAACAACAGTTTGAATCAATATCAATGGGATTGATTTTTGGCGTCATTTACTTTCAATTCCAATTAATCTGAAAATATGTACATATTAATATGCACCTGGGTACCTTTAAATGTGTCGTAACTTTACTAATAAATCACATGTTAATGTGTGGTGTTGTAAATAATTTTTATCAGATTAACTTTAATTGTGAATGTCAGTGATACTAAAATAATTAACTTTAGAGGTGGTCACATGATGTAATTAATTACAAGTTGTCAATATATCAATATCAATGCCACGTTTGCTTATTAAGTTCAAAATTAGAATAGTATTAAATTCTATGTATTAATGCTTATAAACACTTGACAGTACTAATCTTATTGCATTTACGTGTCTTATTGTATATTTACTAATTTTATATCCATCATGAAATAGAAATCCGCATACTACAAAGTCAAGTTAGTTCCGTTTACAATCTACAATCAGATCACGACATGACCATGCATTAGACAGGAATGGCATTGACTGGCATAACATTATTGCATAAACAATAATAGGAGGATTCAACCAATTAACCTATAGTTTTAAGATCACCGACGTATGGAAACCGTTCTTGGACTTCCCAGTTGGTTCATAATGCAATCCAATATCCAAAATCCATTAAAAATCCTAATCAGTATCACTGACAACCCAGGTGATAAGGTCAATCATTTTTTTTTAATAATTTAATTATACACATTACAAAATCCAAATCAATTATAAATTGGTTAATGGGCCAGAGACACGGGTATAAAAGTGGAAGGGAAATCTGTATTAATTTAGTTTAGTTTCCGAATTCAATCAATAAGCATCAACATGAAGGTCGCAATTGTACTCCTCGCTTTCGCAGCTACTGCCCTTGGTAAGAATTGAATTCAAAAATATTAATTTTTTCTTTTTCTATAATAATAAGTAAAAATTTTTATTGATGATTTAATAATTTTATATTTATGTATATAGCTTTGCCAAGAGCATACGAATCCAAAATCGGTGGTCGTCGCGTTCCCCTCCCCCCAAGGATCGTTGGAGGAACCGCCGCGGGCCGAAATGAGCTCCCATACCAACTCAGTCTCCGTTACCAAGGTTCCCACGTTTGCGGTGCTTCCATCCTAAACGCCAACTACGCCATCACTGCTGCCCATTGTGCCGTCATTGGCTCCGCCAGCACCTTCTCCCTCGTCGCCGGTGAGCACAGTTTGAGTGCCAACGACGGAACTGAACAGACCCGAAATGTGAACCGTGTCACTGTTCACAGTGGATACAATGCTAACACCTTCACCAACGACATTGCTCTCATGAGAGTGTCCAGTCCATTCACACTCAACTCCGTTGCTAGGGCCGTCGCCATCCCTGCTGCCAGCTACACTGCTTCAGGTATTTATGAAACCGCTCTGAAATGAGTGATTTTTATTGTTGTATTTTTTAATTTCAATTTTGGCTTGTGAACTGGGCTATATTATTTTCATGTATCGTCACAGTGAAGAATTAAAACAGGCAGTATTCAATTATAGCTAGAATTAAAATATGCATAATAATGTCAACAAAAAAGTCATAAATACGAATGATATGCTTAAAATTTTTCATTGACGAGTTTTTGAAAAGTGCAAACTATTTTGTTAGCAACATTTTAAAATGTGCAAAAAAATTTAATTGACGAGTTTTTAAAAAGTGCAAAACATTTTGTTAGCAACTTTTTGAAATGCGCAAAAAGTTTTACTTGTTTTCCAAAGTGTGTAAATATTCTGTTTTTATGTTTTTGAAATGTCCAAAATATTTTTCATTCTTTTGAAAATGTGCAAAATTGTTCTATTTCCATGTTTTTGAAAACTGCAAAAATATTCTACGTAAATGGTTTTAAAAAAAGTACAAATCGTTCTATTTACATGCTTTCAGAGTTATAGCACATTTCAAGTTTTTGTTTGTAAATAGTATATTTTATTTTTAGAAAAAAATGAATGTGGCTTATATTGAGTCTTCACTCTATTAGTATTTTATTAATTCTTATATGTACACATAAATAGGTAACGCTGTCGTCTCTGGCTGGGGTGCAACTTCCGAGGGTGGCTCAGTCGCCGCCATTTTGAGAAAGGTGACAGTCCCAATCATCACTGACTCTGCTTGCCGAAGCTACTACGGAAACAGTGACATCGTTGACAGCATGATCTGTGCTGGATTCCAAGCCGGCGGCAAGGACTCTTGCCAAGGAGATTCCGGTGGTCCATTGGCCATTGGAAATACTCTCGTCGGTATTGTGTCATGGGGATACGGCTGTGCTCGTCCCAACTACCCAGGTGTCTACACCGAAGTTGCCAAGTTCAACAGCTGGATTAGCAGCAATGCTAACTAAGTAAATCGTCCGAATGGCTAAACTGTGATATTATCTCAATGTTATGTAAAATCCTGTCACCTGGTTGTTTATTGTATTTATACGGATACTTGACGGGTTGGATTCCATTTACGGGATTCCTTCTTGTTATTTAAATGTAAATAAAAATCAATACGCAACTTAAATTCATACAAAATATATTTTTAGTTTTTTTTATTCATTGAGTCAATTTGGCCTTGGCCCTTAAAACGCAATTCCTAAAAGATAATGACGTCCTTAATAATAATAATTGTAGTAGCATTTTCAAGCACTATAAAGAGTAAGCTGTAATTTTATTCAAAATATAAATTTCCCCATAATATGCAGAAAATCTAATCGTAAGTACATGATCTCTACTCATAATAAGCTGATGAAATGTTTTAACTTACATATCACCTAGCACATATCGTCTGTGAAGAACCAAAATGACCCATATCCAATTTAAGCTAGATTCAAATCGAGCTATGTCGTAAAAACAAAATGAGAAACATGCGTAAAATGTTAATTAGGAGTTTTTGTAAAACGTAAAATGTTCTATTTTCATGTTTTCGAAAAGGTGCAAAATGATCTAATTCCATGTATTTGAAAAGATGTAAAATGTTCTAATTCCATGTATTTGAAAAGATGTAAAATGTTCTAATTCCATGTTTTTGAAAAGGTGCAAAATGTTCTAATTCCATGTTTTTGAAAAGGCGCAAAATTTTCTACTTAAATGTTATGGAAACATGCAAAATGTTTTCTTATTGAGGATATTGTAACCACAGTTTTGAAGAAATCCGTACAGATTTGCCAACATCATTTATACTCAACTGTTCCGAATACCTAATTCGTGAAATTCATTTTCTATTTTATGTTGTACTTAAAAAATTAATTTTACTAGTTAACCTATTTTTGTATCGTATACTGAGTCTTTTAGGCTACCCTCGATGGAGGTCAGTGTTAAGTTTGTTCTTTTGAATAAAGTTATCGATATATAATGCTCTCAAGATATATTTGAATATTTTTGTACATAGTTGATATTGTTTTTAGATTAAAATGAATATGGGTCATTTTTGGTTTTCCACAGACGATATTATGTACTGCATAGACAAAAGTTCGTATCATTTCCTACATGAGGAGATTAAGCAAGGACGCTATGGTTTTAGCACGAGAAAACAAAATGTAATTTGCCCATGTTTTCAATATAAATTGCTATCCAGAAAATACTGATAAGGGATATTGCAAGGTTTCATAGTCTCATCATAATCGACTTTACCTGTCCCTGTATTATGTATCAATGCATAAATTGCAAATACTGATAATGTGATAACTTGATGCTGATAAAAATAAATACAAAATGCCAATTTAAATGGCTTCATAGCCCAGGTGTGCCAGTTCCTAATAACACAGTATTTCATATTTCGTACTACCTCTATCTCTACAATGAAAGCGACTCTTCTGCTACTATTTCTGACTGTTGCTGCTGCAGCCCTTGGTAAGATTATCCTCTAGTTATATATCATAATAGTTAATTTTAATTTATTCAATCCGTTAATTAAATAAAATTCATTTTTTTTAGATCTACCAAGAGGGAAAGGGAATGAGACTAAAATTGACGGACCTAGGATTGTGGGAGGAACCGTCGTGACTGAACATGAACTCCCCTACCAACTCAGTCTCAGGACTGTAATGGGTGCACATTTTTGTGGAGCTTCGATTTTAAATAAGAACTATGCCATCACTGCAGCTCACTGTGCTTCAGTTCTTGAGTCAGGGAGTGGGTACAGTTTGGTTGCTGGGGAACACAGTCTGAGCAGCTATGATGCAATTATCGAACAAAGAGTTGATGTGAGTCAAGTTATCATTCACTCAAGCTACAACAAGGAGACGTTAGCTAATGACATTGCACTTTTAAAAGTGGCCAGTCCATTTAATCTGAATGCAGCGGAGCGGAGTGCCAAGGCTATTAAGATACCTCCCTCCAATTTTGTAGCGTCAGGTATGTTAACAATGGATTTATCACACTTAATTGATTTTTCCCGCCAATTTCTTTTAAAATATCAGGTCTGATAAAAGGGGGTCCAGTTATCGGTTAGGGGCCAAACACAAATGGTGCCACCCTTTACCAAATTTTTGAGCCTACCCCCCCCCATACCTTGCCACCCTCTTAAGCATTGCGTAAAAGGCTATCTTTAACATAGGGTGTCAACTTTTTCCAAGTGACTTACCCTCAAAGTGGGTGGCACCATTTGTGTCCGACCCCTAATTTGGCTTGGTGGTCAGGTTTGAAATTTAACGGTCAGGTTAATTTTAATATTACATATTTATGTGTGTATAGGCGACGCTGTGGTCAGCGGTTGGGGATACACTTCCGAAAGTGGCAACCAAGTCTCTGATTTGCTAAGAAAGGTCACCGTCCCAATAATTAGTGACACGGAGTGTGGGAAGCAGTATGGGGCGAGTGCTATTTTGGACACTATGATCTGTGCCGGGGACATCGCTAATGGGGGCAAGGACTCTTGTCAAGGCGACTCTGGAGGTCCATTGACCGTCACTCAGAATGGAACTCCGTACCTTGTCGGTATCGTATCCTTTGGTAGTGGGTGCGCTCGAAAGGGTTATGCAGGGGTTTACACGGAAGTCTCTAAATATGTCAGCTGGATCAATAACAATGCTGTTTAAGTTGAACCTTGACTTTTTCCGCCATTTAAATATTTCCACCTGTTTATTACAAATATGTTTTTTTTTCAATAATTGATTTTAATATGACCTACCTGTCAAATATGTGTATGACCCTGGGCTATTGCCATTTTAATAAACTACTGTACTTCTATCACACTTCAGGTTAAATGTTTAAAAATTTTATATTTGAGTTCTGACAAGAATTTGAATATATTTTAGATTCACCAAATTGTTGGAAATTAAAATTATACAGGTGTAGTATTATAAGTATTTTAATTTTATGTAATTAATGATTTTTACTAATTAAATTCTAGTACGTGTATGTACCAACCTACCTATATATCGCCTGTGAAGAATCAAAATGACCCATATCCTATTTAAGCCAGAATTCAAATGAGCTACTTAATAAAAGACACTAAAATTGGATGCGAGTAAAATGTTAATTATGAGTTTTTCGAAAGTGCAATATGTTGCATTGTCATGTTTTTGAAAAGTGTCAACTGTTCTAAATACACATTTTTAAAAAGTGTCAAATGTTCTAACTACACGTTTGGGAAAAAGTGTCAAATGTTCTAACTACACCTTTTTGAAAAAGTGTCAAATGTTCTAAATACATGCCTTAAGGATTACAGGATATTCATATATTGTTTGTAGATAGTACATTTAGTATTTATTTGAAAATGTATACGGGTCATTTTCATTCTTCACAGGCGATGCACTAGGATGCTGGGATTAGAACGTGATTCAATTCACCCCATAAAAATAATTTACCATCTACTACGGCTTCATATTACCTAGGTACATATAGTATAGGATACAAAACAGAATGGTGAATAATCTTCTACACTGTGGACAATACACTACTGTATAAAATGCAGTTTGAATAGGTTCATTCAACACAATCCCTGCAAAGACTAATTATTATTACAAAATACAATCTAAATCCGTACAATAAATAATCAAGTAGGTACTTCATACTGAAAAACATGAACAATCTGTGATTGTAATTGACACACATTTTAACCAATTTGAATTCTAAGGGATATTTTGACACGGGCTGTTCGTTTGCTTATTTAATGTAAGGTTCGTAAAATATTTTTTTAACCATAGGGGTAACTGTATACTTAATTTTAATATTGAAATTTCTCACTTTATTGAACTTTTTATATCATGTAAGAAAATTAAATTAATTATTTTTGTTTACAATCTATAGTTGAGTCAAGTACTATAAAATAAAATGAAGTTGATACTCCTCACGCTACTTGCCATCTGCATGGTGGGGGAACTGCTTACTGGAGCAGAAGCCAAACATTCTAAAAAGAAATCCGCAGTAAGCTCCAAGAAAGACCACCATGATAGTGATGACAGCGATAAGGATGTTTCAGGACGACTTGGAGAATGTAGCAATGACATGTACTGCGAGTCCAACTGCTGTTGTCACGTGAAGCACATCTGTGTCAAAGATTGTTACTGCACTGGTGAATGTAAGCCTGAGGTCGACAGTCGAGGACTAAGAAGGCCTGCCGCTAACAAAAAAGTATTGCAGAAGAAAGGTAGAAATTTCCTGTACAACCCTGGGCCGGTTATGTACGGTGTTGGTGTTCATCCTGCCAATTACAATCCTGCCTATCTACCCGGCACGACCCAACTACAGGGAAATTTCGTCCCTGGTAATCTAATCCCTTGAACAATATAACCGTTAAATGTACCGTATCCCCATTCCTATTCTAGTGTAATGATCAGACAAGATTTTAAGAGGTGAAAAATTTGGCAACATTGAGCAAGTAAATTAATGCAATAAAAATAAGGAGCTAATAATGCAGCTTAGCATCTCACTAAAAAAAGGATGCAATTTTAAATTTTATTCTTCCCACAATTTCATATTTGACTACATGAATTTGAAAACCATATAGTTATGTTAGTAACATATATCCATGCGCAGTTATTTATTCATAATGCATCAAAAACAGAGCCGGGGCTACTTGCACGCTTAATGATTCCTAATATATTCGTAGTCTATCTTTTCGTAGCAACTAACCATTCGTACCCGTGCATATTCGCCCCCTTTTATAACTGTAATATAATTCGTACCCTTGAATATTCGCCCTCTTGTATATGTGTAATTTAATGAGTACCCTTGCATATTCGCCCCCTTGTATACCTGTAATATAAATCGTACCCCTGCATATTTGCCCCGTTGTATACCTGTAATATAAATCGTACCCCTGCATATTTACCCCCTTGTTTATCTGTAATATAATTCGTATCCTTGCATACTCGCCCCCTTGTATATCTGTAATATAATTGATACCCTGTAAAAACCCTATATTATATGGTGTGGTACTACATATTGAGCCTGGGCATTATTTCATATTTGATTACGTGCATATTTAAATCAGGTCGCTTCTAGCAATTACAACAATTGACAATGCTGTTCTACGTATATTATGGGCTGCAGGGGAATCGGCAGTAAGGGGGGTGAGAATAGGCAGTTATTTATGTCGTAAAAAATCGGCAGTCTAGGTTTTGAAGCAATTGGCAGTATGCTAGTTATGTATAGAATAGGCAGTTTTTTTTAATTTGCTGAAATTTTTGTAAATACAAAAATGACAATCTAAAACCCAGTTAGTATGTGTTACATCAAAAACTGAATTAAACGAAATTCAAAATTAATATAATCAAAGTTAAGTAAAGTGAGTGTCAAATACGGCGAAATTAAAAAAATTTAGTTAAGGTAAATTGAAGGTTATTGTCGAATAAGTGGTTGACGACTGGGTTTTGCAAGTCTTCCTTTCTTTATTAGTTGAATGTTGATTGAGCTTCTTTTAATGATTCAAAGGATTTAACAAACTTCCATTTGTTAGCACCTGTTTTAAAAATGTTATGTGCCCCACTATTAGAAGCTTCAGATGCCATGTTGCTTTGCAAGAACAAGAAATTGAACTGAGAAAAAGATGTTCTAACATCATGAAAACTTACCTACCTAAATTGATATTTATGTAAAAATAATGCATGACTTATGCAAACCTTGTGATAGAAAAAACAAAGTATCACAACTGCCAATAGACTCAAAACAAATGTAATTTTTATAAATTCAAATAAGATATTTGCCTACGCTGCCGATTCGCTAATTTCTAAAATAACTGCCCCGACTGCCCGTCGCTGCCGTAAACATTTTAAAAACTGCCAATCCCCTTTCTGCCTATATTATGCTAAAGGCTTATTTCAAATTTCAATACGTTATATGTTCATTATAGACAAAATCTTGATAGCAATAGCATTGAAACTATAAAAGACCATTGTGCTTTCTTTCTAAATACTTCCTACAATGTAATTGAATTGCACTGATTTTATCTGTATATTACAAGTCGCAGTTACAATTCGTTTTTATAAGCTAACGAAGCCGCCAGCTTGCCTTAAGAATCTTAAAAAAATATTAAAGGTATTTATTATTTTTAAAAAAATTATTATTATTGCTTGCTTATGTTACTTTAGTCGCATTAAATTTATTACATTAAGTAGTTGAGCAGAAGTAGAAGCGCGCAGTAAATAATGTAAACAAAAGTGTTTAAGAATATGAAAAAAATTTTTTTACCGAAGACAGAATAAAGATGAAGCTCCTTTTGGCCTTAGCGCTTCTAGCAGTAGTACTCTGCGTCGGCGCAAAGACGCATGCTCGGAAAGGCAGCCAAGATAAAGTGCCTGAAAGAGGAGTTCCTGGGTGCGAGAATGACATGTACTGTCATTCAAGCTGCTGCCACCATACAGAGCAAAAATGCGTTGATCAGTGCTACTGCACTGGGGAGTGTGTCAAACCTACACTGGACAAACGGGGACTGAGAACTCCTGCAGCTGTAGCCAAAAAAGGCGGCGACGCGGCAAAGACACGGATCGGGAGATACTACGCCGCACAGCCCTACAATCTACCTGTAAGCACTATCCCAACAAAATATGTTGGCGGATATCCATACGCTGCGGGTTATGCGGGTTACCCGGGTTATGGAGTCAGTACAACAGTGTTTGTATAAATTGTATAGCATAAATTTAAAGGAATGACCCTCACATCTCATTAAAAAAATATGCAATTTTAAATTTTTATTCTTTCCGTAATTTCATATTATTTGACTGAATGAGTTTGAAAACCATATTATAGTTGTTATCTATGCGCATTGATTTTATTTATACATTCATAATGCATCAAAACCAGGGTCGGGGCTACTCTCACGCCATGCAATGCCTAATAAATTTGTAACCTACCGTATTTCCTCTGATAGTACGCCCTGCGTACTATCCAAACTCGAGCCTCGACCCCCCGCGTATAATTAGAGACCCGCGCATTAATAGAGACCCGCGCACTGGCATTTAATAGTGTGTTAAATAGACCCGCGTACTATCCAAACTGAGGCGGCTACCCCCCGCGTACTATTAGAGACCCGCGCATTATTAGAGACCCGCGCATTATTAGAGACCCGCGTACTATTAGAGGAAATACGGTACCTACCTTTTCGTAGCAACTAACCATTCGCATTCGTACCCTTGCAAATTCACCCCCTTGTAGATCCGTAATATAAATCGTACCCTTGCATATTCGCCCCCTTGTATATCTGTAATTTAATTCGTACCTTTGCATTTTCGCCCCCTTGTATATCTGTAATATAATTCGTACCCTGTAAAATCGCTATATCATACGGTGTGGTACTATTAGCACTTTTAGTTGGTACTATGGGCATTGCTTCATATTTGATTACGTGCATGCTTAAATCAGGTCGCTTCTTGCAATTATGTACAACAATTAAGAATGCTGTTCTATTATGTGTTTCTTGTTCTATGTTATGCTAAAGACTTATTTCAAATTTCAATACACTATGTAAATTATAGCATTGAAACTATAAAAGACCATTGTGCTTTCTTTCTAAATACTTCGTATACTACATCTATAGTACCATGGAACTGACATGCACTGATTTTATCTGTATGTTAGAAGACGAAGTTACAATTCTTTTTTAAAGGTTAAAGAAACCGCCAGCTTGCCTTAAGAATCTTAAGAAAATATTAAAGGTATTTATTACATTTTAAAAAATCAATTATTATTTCATGCTTATATTACTTTTGTCGCATTAAATTTATTACACGTAGTTGAACAGAAGTAGAAGCGCGCAGTAAATAATGTAAAAAAATTTTTTAACATCATATATTTTATTTACAGACGACAGAATAAAGATGAAGCTCCTTTTCGCCTTAGCGCTTCTAGCGGTAGTACTCTGCGTCGGCGCAAAGACGCATGCTCGGAAAGGTGACCAAGCTGATGTGTCTGGAAAAAAGCATTCTCCTAGGTGCGAGAATGACATGTACTGTCATTCCAGCTGCTGCCACCATACGGAGGGTAAATGCGTTGATCAGTGCTACTGCACTGGGGAGTGTGTCAAACCTACACTGGACAAACGGGGACTGAGAACACCTGCAGCTGTAGCCAAAAAAAGCGGCGCCGCGGCAAAGACAAAGATCGGGAGATTCTACGCCGCACAACCCTACAATCTACCCGTAAGCACTATTTCAACAAGCTATTCGTATGGCGGATATCCATACGCTGCGGGTTACCCGGGTTATGGAGTCAAAACAGTGTTTGTTTAAATTGTATGGCATAAATTTAAATAAATGACCCGCACTACTCAAAATATTTATTTAATAACAACATATCCCAATTCACTATTTATTGCTACGATATAAGGCTTCCCAATTATCATACATTATGTAAATTAAAACAAAATTCATTATATTCTGAAAATGACCCTGGTTAAGGGATCTAAAAAATAAAATTGTGTCATGCAGCAGATTGTGTTGTAGCATCAGTGGCCTCTCATTTATTTCAATAATTTTTGCTTTGTTCCTAGTCTTTGTCAACCGTATCTGATTTCCTTTCATTATGATGGCAACTGGGCTTAGATTTTGAGTGTGTTCCCCGCTCGGATTTTGTAGACCTCTCATTATCACAGCTTTTTTTTGCATGCTTTGGATTTTCTTCGTCGTCATTTTTTGATTTCTTGCTTTTTTTACATCTCCGAGATGAACTAGAGGAGGACGAATTGGAGTCCTTATTGCTCTCTAGGTCCCAGTATCTCCCTAATATACTTGGTGAGCTTGGTGAGCTTCTTCGGTGCTTTTTGGAATTTGAACGGGAGCGCGTGCGCGAACGGGAGCGCGAACGCGAACGCGAACGCGAACGCGAGCGTGAGCCTAATTTCCGGGACGGAGACGGAGACCAGAAGCAGGATCTGGTCTTATCTAATAAAAATGTAGATCTGGCTCTATCGGTTGATGGTCCGTGGTCCCTGTGAGGCTCCCTATGTAAACAAGACAGAATATGAGGGTGACCGTTATATGTGTACATATGTTGGTTCTTGCGATCTAATCCTAATTATATCGAAATGCATATATATTTTGCGTACAGTTCAGTGTCCCAGTCACTCTCAGAAAAATACAAGAGGAAGGACATCGTAAGATAATTTCTCAAAAATGCAAAAAATAATTTCGGATTTTTAAATACAGTTTTAAAATCTCGTACTTGGCCAGCCTCACTCGAACTCGACGTCCATCCAAATCCTGGCCACTTAAGAGATCTATTGCTTCCTGAGCCTGGAAGTACGAGTAGAATCTAATAAAGAAGCAGTGTGTAATTAGGCACATACAAAATATAGTTGCTCACGTTGTCACCTTACAAAATGGAGGGCGCCTTAAATAATCAGGAAAGAAAATTATTCCAAGTTTTCCAAAGTAATTTGGATGTAGCTACTTTATATACTTACTTAACGAAAGCATAGCCTTGAGGCTGCCCAGAGTAATGACTTGGGGGGAGGTAAATATCTCCAGTATTATTTTCATAACCAAATTTTTCAAAAAATCTTCTCAATCCAGTTGCTGTTGTCTGATAGGACATGTTACAAACGTAGAATGTAGGCATTTTTGTGACCCCCCTGCGTTATGAATTAAGTCAATCTATATTTTAGGCAGATTTGTTTGTTTTTTGTGCAATATATGCGCAGGCCAGTATAGGGTTTTTAGTGAGTGAACTTAAAACTTGGGAAAATGAATGTGAATATAGTAATATCCATATCCATAAAGCTGTAAGAAGGAATCGGTGAATAAATAAAACGCATTAAATTTACGAAGAATATTTTGAAAGAGTTTCGATATTATGATTATGCCACACATAATAATTTCATACCTTTATAGTGCTTTGTAAGAGTAAATGCAGTAATAAACGAATAAATATTACAGGTTGTGTACTGGATTTTGTTTTCGGTAAAATTATGAAATATATTCTATATGGATCGGTTATATACTCATTGAATAACATAATAATTTTGCTAATATTATACGCTAATTGAAAACTCTAATCATCGGCAGTGATTTAAAAAAATAAACTTGAGCTATTAATCTGAGAAGGAAATGCGCACTATATTACTTAACTTTATAGCTTCATTCTTTGATTCAGTTTTATGGCCAGAATATTAAAATACGTCACAATGCGTTATTACAATAGTGTGAGTGGAAGTAGTTTATGATGGTAGGTGTAGGTTATGAACACTGCAACTTTCATACCAACCTAGGTACCTAAATACATTAATATACTAATATAGATGCACACATACTTAAACCTAGGTAGGTAAACCGCTTACAATAGCAGATTATGGAATTCTCGCGAATGGTTTTTACAAATAAATGTATAAATATATGACTAATGGAATCTCAATATTGACACAATTTCGTATTTAATAACGGCAAATTAATTTTGATATTTTTGGTATATAGGAATTTTAAGTAATTAACGCTGTAATATAATCTCTACACAAATACTCCCACCCTAGCAGTTGCTTTTAATTATCTTCGAATTAAATGAATATATAATAGCATACGACATGACATAATATTATTGAATTCATTCAAGATCAGCAGGTGTTGGAGTAGAGGGACGGATACACTCATCCGACTCCGCCCAGTGTCTCACCCTTAAGAAGTTCACCATATCAATAATCGTCCTGTAGTGGGCATGATTCAAATCCGGCATTAGGAGCCCCTTTATTGCTTCTTCGGTCAAGCTTAAGAATTGCAATCCAGTCATTCCCTATGAAAATCAAAGTAAAAAATAGTGCACAAAAATATATAATAATTCGTATTTAATTATGCTAATAGAAGGCAACAATATTCAACTCACATTATTACACGTAAAAAATACATTTGCTCTTGTTTTTTCTATTGAAAAGCAACTTACATTTGTAATGGTTGATAACCTTGACAGCTTATTCAACTCGAAAAACTTCCGCAACTGATCTGCATCCCACTCTGACGGATTCATGGCTAGACACTGGACTGGACAGTTGACAAGGGACACACACCGATAGGATATTTCAAACCTGGAATAAAAATGAAAATAACAATACTTGCGTAAATGCATTTCTGGCCGTACCGTTTGTACCGTATAGTTAACAATTAACATCCTAAACTTCGTACATACAACCACAATCCACGCTTACTAAATTAATCGAAAGAAACCGTGATATATTATTTAATTATTTAAGACGTTCAAAATTCACAAACCACAGGGACAGATTGCTTTTAAATATACTGTTCACCGTTGATATTAACTAATTAATTAATATTTTCAATTTAATCGTCTCCAATTATTAATTAAATAAATTAAAACAGAGTTAACAAGGATTAGTTTTTATATTTATAACATTCACTTTTATTAGGAAAATAATCAATTACTAAACAAAGAAACTTACTTGTACAAGTGAAGAAAAAGTACTGCGAAATCAATCAAGGTGTGGCAAATTACTAATGAATGAGGCAGAAACCAAGTCAGTAGTCATAGTACAGCTCTAGGACACGAGGGAGATGAAGTACGACTGAAACGCAGCAATAATTGAAGATGGCTACTGTCCTACTCCCACATCTTAATCTGCTGTCAAATTTTGAATAATTAGTTAGTTGGTTTGGCTTTGGCATCGACCACACCACCACGACTTTATTGTACCGGTAACACACTGGAGATGGACTGCATGAGAATGGGAGCCAGCAGATATAAATTGCGTCACCAAAAATCATAAACTTTTGAACCCACTTACCACCTCCACCCGGTACCCTCGTCAAGTCATCCTCATAAGAATTAGTGTGTAAATGTGTAAATATCTTGAGCACGTGGTGTCATCTTTTTCTTTCAAAGTGCCCCCCCCCCACCTAAATGTTACTCACGCCATTTGTGTCAGGCCCTACAGTCTACAGCTGAAATCCGCTATAGTGATCGTCCGTAAACGATGTCATCGAAATATCCCCATTTTCAGGATACCCTCGCCCTCTGACCCCCCTGTAATCATGCCATCAGCTTACTTATTACCTATTTAGCGAAGATAGCTATCTTTAACATGCGATGCCATCAGTATATCCAAGTTGACCCATTAGCCGTACTGACGATGTCATTTATGGACGATCCCTTTAAATATAAATGCTTACATATATACTGCATATTTATTAGAATGTAAAATTACTATATTATTATACCATTATAACTTTGTAATACCCTGGTAGCAGTATTTCCGACACACAAAACAATTCTTATATGGAGTATGTACTGTATTTGTTATTCAAAGAAATACTGCAGGACTGGGACTATCTTAACCTGGCGATTTTTAAGTGACTATATACCGATAAGGAAATGGGAAGAATGCAAATATTTCAATTCAAAAAATTAAGAAATTTGGTAAATGGTGCTTGGTTTGTTATGCAGACCAGTCAAACACTAACACGAACCACTTAGGGCCGGATAATGTGGCCAGCGCAGGCAGCCCCCGCTTCTTGAATTTTCAGAAAACATGTACCTAAATGGAACATTTTGAATTTTTGAACCATCACTAAAATCAAAGTTGAAGTTTTTGTATGGAAACAAATTGCTGCGTAAAAGCAATTCCTTTGTCCGGCCCTGGAACCACTCCCAGCCGCACTCTGATGCATGGAATAGGGAAGTCTTTGATAATAATGAGGAATTTATCTTCCTCTATTCAAAGTATTAACAAATTCTTTAATTAGTACTTTTAATATTTTGTAGATGCTATTTCAGATTACAATGGGACTGTGGGCTACGGCGCTATGGCTATTTGGAATTTGGAATGTCGGAATGTACAATAGGTCGTTTATTGCTTTCCATACAAAACAGTGCTCTCAGTTTCCAATATCAGTATATGCTCGCCAACGAACAGATAACGTTTAATTAGATCAGTGATCTTAGGCATAATACCATGCTAATTCTAGGATGAATATATATACTAACATCAGCTACGCCGTCAGTTCTGTACTACAAATACACACGTCCAGATTACAAAAAATAAGCAATTTAATTAATTTACTCAAATCTTTATGTCCGTGTCCAATATAATAATTACAAAAAGCCAAAGCACATAGATAATTAAGTAGCAAATGCTTATCTTCATAACCGGTATACGTACCCATATACCGGTATAGTTATCCCATGCATGCTATAGATAATTTTTACCAGTATCTAAAATTAAAGATGTAGAAAATGCAAACTTTTTTTTTAATTTGATGACGTGGAGCTCAAAACAAAATTGTTTCTAAAGTAGGGGCATATTGACAAGTTTAGGTTGTATGCAGTATAGGCTATAGTAAGCATATAGGGATCAATCGTAAATGATGTCATAAGAGGTTGGGTGTGGCAACTTAGGAATTGATGATAAAGATAGCCGTTTAAGCAATACTAAATTGATGACTTGGGTTGGGTGGTATTACATCGTTTGTGACATGATTTGTGGACGATCCAATACAGATATTTTAACAAAATGAATGCCCGTAAATATCGTCGGCTTAAGAAATGAGATGCAATTATGTAGGTACGTACCTACACATACGATAAAAATACACACTGCATTATGCACCGCTTACAATGAACTATATCACTTCCCAATGGCAGGTTAATTTGTATGCAGCACAAATGATATAGAAACAATCAAATAAAAACTGAATGAAGTTTTGAATCTATGTATATAATAATTCTAGCCTACACCTTTGTAAATTGTATAATGTATTTATGAGCAACTCAATTTAATTAATGATTTGAATGCAGATTTGTTTCCTACATATCAATTCAATACAGTGCAATGATATAATGACCTATATTGACTTCCCCATAATAACCATAGAACAAGAACAGCAGCAGCTTCCTTGTGTGATTCTGTAATTTTTAAATCAAATTACTTCCACGTTTACAAATATACAGATTACTCACACAAATATTGCTGCTTTTTTGGTAAAATTGTAATTTAGAAATTATTTTGTCGAAATATCTAATGCATTTATTACGTATTTTATTTAAATTCAAAAAAATTCAAAAGCCATTATAGTAATAGTGTAAATACTGAATTATAAATTCTTGATTTTTATTTTAAGGAAATCCAGTAAAAAAGATGAAGCTCTTCCTTGTGGTACTTGCTGTCGTGTGCGTGTCCCTCTGCGTGGAAGCGGATCATCACAAGTCGAAAAAGGCATCGGTCAAGTCCAGGAAGGATGATGCTCCTCCTTCTAAGGACCAGACGGGAGCTTCAGGTTCAGAGTGCATTAATGACATGTACTGCGTCTCCAACTGCTGTCACCATGGTATTCGTCAATGCGTTGAGAGTTGCCACTGTCACGGAACCTGCTCCAATCCCAAAGTTGACAAGAAGGGTCTCAAGAAAGTTGGTGTCCGGAAAGTTGCCCCTGCTGTGAAAAAGAATGGGAGGGACTACTACTACGGTCAGCCCAGCATTGTCGTCGCACCGGCATCCCCCTACTTTGTCCCGCAGCAGTACGTTCATTATGTACAGGGGTAATTTTTTCAAATTTCTGTTTATTGAATTGAGACAAGTATTGAACAACACATTGAAAGACGATCTATGCATAAAATACTAATTATAATGGCAAAATTAAATAAAAAGTAGTTATTTCCGAATTTGCAGCTGAATTGTATTGACTATACTTTATTTTATGTACACACAGTTTAAATTACTCATGCTTCATCATAATCTATAGAAAATATGGGTAGATAATAATCAAAGTCGCCGTAGTCATCAACATTATTATTAATGGTGCCATGAAAGTTATTTTCGATCTCGAGAACGGCCTCGGCGTCACTCTGGACGCTGCTGGATGCAGCGGGTTCTTCGGTTGTAGTTGTTGCAGTTGTACTGTCAGCTGCACTAATATCTGTAGTTATTACAGAATGTGCCACTGTTGTTATACGCGATGCGTCAGTTGGTTCTGATGTCGCATCGGATATTGGCACAGACCCATTTTCCACCTTTGCATTAGAGGTGGGCAATAGCACTGATGAATAAGTAATATCATCATCTGTTGAAGATTTTGCCTCGTAATCAGTATTGTAATATTGCGTACTTGTAGTTTTCTCAGCCAACGAAGAAATATCAATCAACTTACCGTTAGAAAAATATTCTTCGATTTGCGCATGCGTTGTTGGTTTAATTCTTGAGGTTACTTTTTGAGTTGTAGGATTTTCACTCGTACTGGTACTGGTAATGGTACTGGTACTGGTACTGATAGAAGTATCAAGCGCATGCGCAGGGGTTGGGTCTGGACCTTTGTGACTACTACTGAGCGTTTTTAATGTTGACCTTGTTGCTGGGACATCTGTTGATCTGCTGGGGAACGGAGGCCGAACGCTTTCTGTACTTTGCCATGCAGACTGTGCAGAGTGACCTTGACCTTGACCTTGCCATGCTGCAGGAAGTGATTGACCTTGACTTTGACCTTGTGATGGAGGTATAAATGGTTGTACTAAAGGAGCAGGTCCTACAAAATTAGACGAAGCGCCCCCTTGCGAGAAGTTCTGGCCGGTCTGGGAAAGTTGAGGGAAATTCACCTGACCTGCTACTTGTTGCGTTTGCTGGTTCTGGTTCTTGTTCAGGTTGTAGTTATTATAGGAAGGCGAAGACGCAGGACAGCTACAAGTACAGCCGTATTGCAATGGGGCAGAATCTAGAGATTGAAATTTTTGATTTCCCTGATTCCACTCAAAGTCACCTGGTTGATTTTTATGCCTCCGTAAAAAGCTCTTCTTTTGATTCCCGTTTCCGTGAGATCGCCGTTTGAAATCTAGTTTTGATTTGCTACCTTTTTTGAATGGAACTTCTCTATTTTCAGATTCTGATGCAGATTTTGCAGTTGACTATTAAAGGAGTAAATATTAACCATACGATTCTGTAACTATTTTACAAATATATGTAGTTTTTCTTCAAAATGCTTGTGAATTTACGTCAAAACATTTTTTTTTAAATTGAAATTCTTACCGTGAACAAAATTATTAAAATGATTGCAGTCAAAGTAAAATATTTTATTGGTAGCTTCATTCTTAAATCTGGATAGGCTTTGCCAATAAAATTAACTATATGGAATTGATTTGAATGTACAGTAAAAATGGACAGACAATTTTATATGCCAAATTTTTTTGCCTAAGTTGCCCGAGTCCTAATAATGCAGTTAGTGAATTAGTAGTACAGAATGGAAACTAATAGATATAATTTATTTATTTATTATAAAGTTTTGAAGCAAGATTAACATGAAAATTATTTAGCAGCGTAATATGTAATAAATGGAAGAGGGGGGGGAGGGGGAGGCTATGTCTTGCAATTTCATAGTCGAGGTCGAGGTGTGAGGTGTGACAGTAAATTTGAAACTTAGAATTGTCATCATATACTTAATTCTTTTTAATCAAAAGCTTTTTATCTTTTTTTTAACAATAAAAGTACCCAACTCACAATCACAATCAGAGCTGATCGAAACTTGTTTGTGATGTAAATTCATTTATGTAAATTCTAAACTCACCATAGGTTATAGTTATAATGTATTACATTTTGATTCATATTTTGGAATTTTAATGAAAATCTCCAAATTGCATACTTTGCACGTGGACCAAACACCTGCTACTTTGAATTTTAGTAATACTGTATATTCCTTGAAATAAGTGTATGTATTCTCACTTTGGTTTCTGACAATAAAGCCATTACATTATATTACATTACATTACTATTAGCGACATTAGATAAATTTATTCAGGGGCGGACAAAGGGGATATTTGGAGCTCCATTCAATAGTTTGTCTGATGCTGACGATGAGTTTGGTACTGAAAGTATTAGGTGATCGATGTTCCCATGTTAAGCTTAAAGGTGCTCCAGGCCTTTGTTTAAAAAACGTTGTCTGTAAGGAACTATGGGCTAGACTAAAAACTCTTGCGCTTCTTTATGTTCCAACTTTCCGACCTTGTACACTACTCACTACTATATCGTTAATATCCATTTTCTGCTAAAAACAAAACCCACAATCTACACATTTTTTAAAAATATTTGGATCCCAAAAGCAAGTAAATGGAATATTTTGCAATTTTCCAAAAGAAGCAAATAAAGCATTTTGCACTTTTCAAAAAGAAGCAAATAAAGAATTTTGCACTTTTCCAAAAAAAGCAAATAAGGCATTTTGCACTTTTCTAAAAGAAGCAAATAAAGCATTTTTCACTTTTCAAAAATGGCAAATAAAAATTTTTGCAATTTTCAAAAAAGAGCAAATAAAAAATTTTGCATTTTTCAAAAAGGAGCATATGGAACTTTTTGCACTTTCCTAAAACCAAGCAAACTAAATATTTTACACCTTTTAAAAAATCTTGGTTAAAAAACTTGTATTTAATTTATTTTATTTGCCTTTTGTAATTTAATTACTTTTAGATTAGACAAATTGTATTGTATTAAGTCCATTCCTGGAAATCAGCAATTCTTCTGTGAGAATTTGACAATAAAGCAATTACTTTTACTTATACGAATGAAAATTCAAATACAGCTGTGTAATATTGCCAGCAACACTATTCCTCATTAAACATTCATTTATCCTACACAATATATTCCAACACCCTCCAACTACCTTCCAACACAAAGTCAATATTCTTCTCTTCCAAAACAGCATTTCAACTCCAAAAACAACCAAACTTGAAGTAATACAAATTAGAAAGACATAAAATGTAGCAGCAACAAGAGATTCTTCAAGACGCAAAGGACCCCATCTATTCTTAGAATAATGATTTGAAATAAAAATCTCTGCTTCCCTGTAACTTATTCCTCGAAACCAAATCCTTTCAATATGGTGCCTCCGCTCCTGTATCTCAAGCTCACTCTCCCAGTACTGAAATAGACCAGAGCTGAGCAGAACCCTCACCAGCCTCACGGCCTCCATGGACCTTATCATTCGAACCAACCAAAAGGTCGGATTATGAAAAAACTCATCTTTCACTAGGTACATATTAGACATGAACAGTGCTGGCAATACCTTGGAAAATATTTTAATTTCCCGCTTCTGACAAACCAATCCATTTTTCCCACTCAGCATTTTTTGAACATTTTTTACATACGCTTTAGATCCGAAATTCGCGCCATTTTCACTCCCAGGTACAGTTTTGACTCGCCTTACCAACTCTCTATGGCTCCTAGCCCCTGGCGCTGTAGACTTATACTTCCTACTATTATTATTAGCCTTGTCGGTATAGTGAAAAAACTTGAGAAATGTTCTGAGTTGAGTAACTTCCATATTTCCCAAAGTGAAGAAGTTGTAGTTTTCATGGATTAGGTCGTTAAACGTTTTTATTGGCTCGTATCCTTTCGGGACCACGGCCACACTCTGAAGCGTACAAAGGTAGTAGGTGGATATGGAGAATGCTGAAAGGACCCAAAATGCATGAACGAATTTTCCATTCGAACGCCACCTGAAGGGCGCGGCTGTGTTGGTAATTCCCGCGCTTTTCCTAATTTTAAATTCAAGGACGTGACCTATAAGTGGAGATAATGCTGCCATTACTGCTTTAGCGCATTCCATTATCTTTACTCTATGATTACTTGCATATGTTAACAGTACGAGATACAAGCCATAGAGAGCGCTCGCTCCAAGAGTTGTAACCCAAACAGTAGCTTCAAAAGGGGCGTAGAAATTATGGAACCAGATTGGGGCGTCCAAGTCTGGATTTACCCCATAGTATATCATATAAGCCCCACGTCCAATGAGCACATGTTCCCTTAATGGAGTGTACTCTGTTGTTACGTAGGGGTAGCCGAATAAGGGCTCAGTGTGATGCATTTGTCTGGTTTGAGTTATTTCTATAGGAGTGAAATTAAGTTTCTTAGAAATGTCCATTACTAATTTTATAAGTGGGACACAGTCAATTCTTTCAGCGCTAGCATCACGTGATGGTAATTTCTGGACCTCTTTAAATTTAGCAGCGCAATTATTTACGTGCACAAATACATGCGCTCCATCAGAATCAGAACTCCCGCGCAGGTTTTTTAAAGCGTCCAGTACACTCTCATAGGAAGTCCACCTATGGGCAAGTTCAGTAACTAACATGGCCAGATCTGTTTGGGGGAAAAGCCTTGAGCAATAATGTGACGTTTTGCAACGGAGCTTGAGTGCGTACAACTTAGGTACCCCCCACATTGTCACTGGGATGTTTTCAGTTTTCTCAACTGTGATCATGAGACAGTTTCTTGGGAGTGTGAATATATTTGTATGCTGAAAAAATGGACGGATTGATTTTGGGGTAAATAGAAAATTAAAAACTATATCTCTGTCAGGATGAATTTTACTAAGCAGATTGGTCTTACTACTGCTCTTCATAGCGACATCTAGATCCAAATTAACTTTAGTATATTTTTGCGCGCCTTTAGTTATGAAATTAGGCGCGTGGAATTTAAGGTGAACGAAGCAAATTACGCCGTGTTTCGTTAGTCGATGAGGATTATTAAGTGGTTTTGCTTTTCTCTTTGACTTTGAAATTGAAATCCATTGTAAAGTGTTTTGACTGGCGAGGGCATTTATGACAGATTCCGCGAAAAGAGGGGGTAATTTTGAATCTGGACTTATTGGGTTATTTTGATTATTCTTTTTATTTGGAATAATTATTGAAAATTTGCATTTGTTTAGAGGCTCTAGCATTCTTAGAATTATTGGGGGTAGAGTAAGGATAGGTCCTGAAATTAGCTTCATATACTCGACTGAGTTGTGAGCTCCAAAGGTGACGGGTAAAAGTAGAATAAATTGAACTAGAGCAATGCATTGGTACAGATTTAGGAAAACCATCGCTATATGTGTAGATAGTTTTTATTGTAATTAACTGAAGCACTTGAATATATTATAAGTTGTTTTAAATCTCTTGGTTTTATAAGATTATTTCCGGTTGAAATTTGAAAATGTTGGGATCCTTTATAGAAGTTCAGAAGTGTAATTTGTAACTGGACTGGGGCAAATGCAAGGAACTGGATATGTTAATTCCTACCGGATGAATAAATTTTGCTTACGTATAAATAATAGGCAGGGAAAGAGGCTAATTTCATACTGTATATAATTGTCTGCGGTGAATTGCAATTATCTACCTTACGTTCTTGTTGCTGCAAATGTTGTAAGCTCAAGTATACATATAACATAGTTAATTGTATGCGTGCAAGTGTATAAGAATTATACGATCCTGTCCTTTCATCTATAGAAAATGTTACGAAAACTACAAACGGGCAGGCAACCAAAAAAAGTAATAATAAACACTGTAAACGAAGTTTTTATTTCACTTTTTGTAAACACGTATTGCCAATAATTATTATTCACTTCAAACACTGCACACAATGGCAACGAATTTCTGTTACGTAAAAGTAAATTTTCTTACGAAATAAAGCTTAATTCCCGTGCTCTTGTTACAATTGATTCATGATAATACTAAAGTTTGTTCAGTATAAAAGATTTCTTGATGCTTACCATATTATAAAGTTTAGATAAGAACATCGCTAGTAGGGTTTGCCCTAATGGTGATCGGTTCCCCAATAGTGATCAGTAGGCGCTGTTCAAATACTACTGCCTTTAAAAACATGTGCTATACTGAGTATAGGCAGTTGAGATTATAAGCTATAGCAGTATCACACATTTTTGAAGGCAGTATCATTTGAGCAGCGGCTACTGTCTAATGGTGATCACTTCCCTAATGGTGATCCGTAGCCGCCGTTCAAATGCTACTGCTTTTAAAAATCTGCCTGGCTGATATTGTTATAGCTTATAACCTCAACTGTCTATAACCAGTCACACATATTTTTAAATTGCAGCAGTATTTTAACAGCAGGTACTTCTCACCATTAGGGAACCGATCATCATTAGAGCAAACCCTACTGTAAGTGTTTTTGGAATATCAACTGCACAACACAAAAAAATGAGGCGTGTAGTGTTATTTACTGAGTAAAAAAATCAGCTTTACAGGAAATAATTATTATTTAAATAAATACGTAGTACTTATACTATACAAAAGTATATTTCCTACAGTAGATGTCAATAAATCAATAAATTACAAACATCTTTTTTACAAAAATTTTGTAAAAACTCTTTGTATGGATTTTTTCAACCCTAGAACAAAAAGGCAGTGTAGCTTTGACTCTATTAACTGCGGGACCAACGCTATATTAAAAGTCGACTATTTTAAATACTTAGGCATTTATTTTGACAGTAAGCTAACTTTTGAAAGGCACTGGAAATATGTATTACAGAAAATAACTTATAAATGCTCTAGGTTACTTAAGTATAAACGCATGATACCGCCAAATCTTTTGTCCATTATTTTTAAATCTCTTGTTTACTCTGATATTGATTATGGGCTTGCTATTTATGCGGGTGCATCCACCTTCCTATTAGATAAATGCCAAGCTGTGATTGATCATTTCTTAAAATGCTTATATATTAATGGTTACCATTTTAATGTACTTTTAAATAGACAGCTCGGTTTTCCTAAAACCAAAAGGAAAAAAGTAATAGAAATGAACCCCTTGTATGAGTCGCTGGGTATACTCACTGTTAGTGAACGTGTTAAATATGTCATGGCCTCTTTAACCCGTAATTTAATTAAGCAACAAGAAAGGCTAGACAGTATTATTGAAGTTATTGATACACGTGAAATATCACTCCGAAATAATTGTAAGCTGTTAGTCCTACGCAGAACATCGTTCTATCGTAAATGCTACCAGTTCCGAGCAGTATTACTTTGGAACACTATTCCTGTTATAATTCATAATAATAAAAAACATAAAGACTTCCAATTTGATTTATGTAAATGGCTGATTGATATGCGTAAAGATATTTATGTTTAATGTATTTAGTTAATTAACCTAGCCTAGTTGAATATTTTCATTTGTGAAAAATTTCTTTTACTCTAATAATATTGACATGATGTTTGTATACCTCGTAAATTATATCTGTAGTATAGAATTGTAATGTTTAGAACTGTCCATTCTTGGAAATAAGTGTATATGCGCTTTATGGATTTGACAATAAAACAATTACAATTACAATTTTATCTTTTCTAATCTAATCTGTTTATGACTAAGTATATGAGCATTACGAACAAAGAGAATGCAAATTTGAAATAACATAATTACTTACTTCCTTTTAACGTTAATTGCCTATATTTATAACTACCAGAATTTGTTTTTATTGCAATTTCAAATCCTTAAAGTTTGAACCCCTCAGAGAGAGAACGTAAAAATTTTATTTACACTGGTACACAATCGTACTTGCCTAAACGACACAGTAACAAACATAGGTACTTCGTTTTACAAAATATGTAATTATTTAACTTAATTATGATCCAACGTAATTGTAAGAAACTTTCAAGCAAAGATTGATTCCCAATAACTGTATAAAGTTAGTAGCCAAACACTAATTTAAAAATATAAAATGACAAAATAGGCCTGCAACACCAACCAACACGGACCACTTCAGGGCCGGATAATGTGGGCAGCGAAGGCAGTCCCCGCTACTTGAATTTTCAAAAGACATGTAAATGGAACATTTTGAATTTTTCAAAAATATGTAAAAAGAATGTTTTGGCTTTTCAAAAACATGCAAATAAATTTTTTACACATTTCAAACACATTGAAATAAAACATATTTCCACTTTTCTCAAAACATGTACCTACATAGAACATTCTGCATTTTTCAGAATCAATAAAACAGAACACTTTGCACTTTTCTAAAAAAACAAGTAAATACAACATTTTGCTTTACCAAAGAAAACGATCAATAAAATCCAAGTGGTGGGTTTTGTATGGAAACAAATGCTGCCTAACAGAAATTCCTTCGTCCGGCCCTGGTTATTGACAAGTTTTGATAAATTAATAGCAGTGTCATATAATAGAGATCATACGTAAATAACGTAAACGACAAGTATGTATACATATATCTACTTATTTGAATAACTCGTGTAAGATTTGCAAATGAATTAAAAAATTATTAATTTTATAACGATGAATCATAGTAGGGTTAGTCATTTCCTATAATGCGTCATATATTTATGAAGTAGAATTAATAAAGTTCTTGCTCGCAAAAGTGATAATTTCCACAAAGGAAGATGCGCTAATCTAAATATGCTTCCGGAGTATATCCGGAGTGGAAAATGACAAGATGATTTAATTATGTATGTACATACACATAATTTGATTCCCCCATATCGAATAATATCCTGCTTTAAGCGTATTTTGCATAATCTTCAATTTCTTTCTACTACTAGTCTTGTAGGGTAATTTAGGGAATATGTAGCTTTAACTCTCTACTCTGACACTGACATTGAGTTTGGCAAGACTAGAAATTAATTACAATCCGCAGAAAACTGTCATAAGAAAGTTTAATTCCTTCTGTTTAACACTGTATCTGCATAAAGCTTTCTACAACTGTACTAAATACCGTTTTATAAGCTTGATTGTGATCCAAAAAGACTTTAAATTAACAACAAGGAAGTACCTGAAGCTTTCGCGAAACAAGAGGTGAAAACATTAAAGGTAGTTAAACTGCGTTTCATCTATTTCTTTGTATAACTATTTTGCATTATAAGTGCTGCTTAAAAAGTAAAAGCTGAATGTGAGTCGTGAGTTTTATTAACTTAATTTAGACAGTAGCGTGTATGTAGACATTTAAACGCTAAGACTATGCTTCCAGAATTTTTCCTTTTATTATTTGTTTACGTCTAAAATTTTGAATTTTTGGTTTTTAATTTGGCCAAAATTAAGCACGTGTTAATTGGGAAGGAATTTTAGCGAAATTGTATAATGTGCTGGCTTTTAACCTTGGTACATGGCTGTGAATTCTCAGTCACATTGTTACGTACGTAGAGGGCCAGACGAAGGAATTGCTTTCAGGCAGCAATTTATTTCCATACAAAACCACCATTAAAATTTCATTGATGGTTTTCTTTGGTAAAGCAAAATGTTGTATTTACATGTTTTAGAAAAGTTCAAAATGTTCTATTCAAATGGTTTGAGAAAAGTGGAAAATGTTTTATTTTCATGTTTTTGAAATGTACAAAAAATTTTAATTGCGTACTTTGGAAAATTCTAAATATTCTGTTTTACATATTTTTGAAAATTTCAAAATGTTCCAGTTTACATGTTTTTTGAAAATTTAAGCAGCAGGGGCTGCCTGCGCTGACCGCATTATCTGGCCCTGACGTAGATACCTTCAACGCTGATTATTTTGCGCTAAATTAATGCGTTATATAATGCAAAACATTTTTTTCCATGGCACGGTTCCATTTGTCAGTTTGATAGAAAGTGGGCGGAGCCTCCTAAAATATTTTGCTTGTTGTAGAAATTTTACTTTTAGCGTAAAAACAGCCAAAATGTTTAATTAGCTACTTTATATTATGTACAAAATATGCGTATTTAATAACATTCAGATTGATTCAATATAACTATGTGAAAAAATTGCATGCCCAATAACCTTTAGAACTCCCCTCAGTATGTACTTACCTATGTAAATATATGCTTTTACCCATTCAGTAGTACACGCTGTCCTCATCTCTCATTTCCGATTCCGATGGCGGAGGCTCCAGTCATGTTTGACCACGAGAAGGATGTTGACTCACAGCAAGAGGCTAAAAACGCAATCGCAAGCGCGGATCCGGATGAAGATTCAAACAATAAGAGAACGCAAGATGTGTCATTATCCTTTAAGGGGAATTTCTTTCGTGGAACAAAGATTTATGACAGTTATCAAGGACGTTATAATCTATTCAGAATGGAATGGTACAGTGCAAACAAAGCTACTCTCTTGAAAGTAGCCATTGTAGTGACTCTAATCATAGCTGCGATTTCCCTAGGCTGTTATTATTTTCTATGTAAGTGTTTCTTATGTTATTTTAACTATTTTATTGAATTTTTTATTCTATAGCAATATTTATATTGATGTTTGTAATAAATGTAAATGCTTATTAACAATATTTTTCTTATTTTTCTTACACTTGCGCCTGCGTGGTCGGACAAAAATGAACTTATTTAGTTACTATAGCGATAGCCGATCACTGTACTGGAGAAGAAACTTGTTTTAATGGCGGAACCTGTCATAACCAAATTAACAGCTTCAGCTGTGTTTGCCCTAGCGGATTTCAAGGGGACCAATGTCAAAGTAATAAAATTTGTAAAAATTGCAAAAATTCGTAATTGACTGTCATTTTTGCATTCAAAATCCAAATTAAAATTCATTTTAAATTTTAAACATGAAACGAAAAATGAATCATTTCAAATTTTAATTTAATTCCATTTTTTTATTTTATAGCTTCTTCATGTTCATCAACTGAAAGATCATCTCCACGATCATTAATAACTGTTAATCTTGGTGAGTAATATTAATTCTTAAATTTTAAACTTCAAATAGTAATGAAGGTCTTAGAAGTTTTGAACTATAGAGGGCAGCAGTTACAGTTTTGTTTAATATCAATGAGTTTCATGCTGATTTTTTCGGTTTCAGATTGTGGCGGCTTAATAGCTGTTCCTAATTTCAGCAGTGGAAGTAATTTTTTAGTCGACTTCAAGTCAAACACTACATATAAAAATAACGAGCAGTGCATGTGGACATTTAATACTCATAGCCTTAGCAGTGGATCTAATTACGAAATTAAAGTAAGGATTACGCTGCTCTGTGAAGGATTTCTAAGTTCTGGTGGAGCTCTTTCCGTGTACAACTGGAGGCAGTCAGGGGGAGATATGATCTTGTCACGCCATGCACTCTCGTAAGATACGTAATAAGATTCTTATCTGTGCATATATGCTATATATGCTATTCTACAAAAAAAATTAAATTTGTAATATTTAAAACTTAACTCTTGAACTTTGCAGAAAAAACACAGGGAATTACTTGGCGACTACTTCTGACCGTAAACTATTCCTAGCCTATGCTCCAGCTGGGGGCTACGCATTTGAATCCGGATTTCTAGCTTTAGTTGAGATACTTTACTCAAACACGGTCGGCTCTGCGACAGATGTGTTTAAAACAACCCCAGGAAATCTAGTTTTCAGTCCTGCCACAGAATATAACTATTTTTCAATTGTAGTTAATCTCCAGCAAGCTACTACAACGTTCACAGTGAATTATTTGGACTCTAAAAATTTGAATTCCTGCAGCGATGATGATACATTGGATGTTTATGAAATTCATCCTAAGAGTTCTACTGGTTTCAATAGGGTTTTGAGGTAAAATGTTTTATCTAATTTTTTATCGTTTATTAACAAAATAAAATTACAATAACCGCCCGGTCGATAAGTTTTAGTCAGAATCTGAGTATAAGTTAACTATGTAAGTTGTAAGGTATACAATAGGCGAGCAAAACCAATAATTTAAAAATTAATATATTTTAATAGGTTATGCGGTAATGTGATATCAGAACGGTCTCATACGTCAGCGCACCCATTTTTGGCAACGTTTCGAACATACAGAACTAAATATGGAAGAGGATTTAAGCTGACTTGGGAATGATTACATCGTCTTGCAGTAGGATCTATTTTACATGCTCAAAATTTATGTTTTTAATACATGTATACGTCAAATGTGCGTTCTTTATCTTTACTAATTACATAATATAGTGAATAACTAAAAATGTCATACAATAGGTAATTCGATACTGACTGTACTATGTATAGCAGCAACCTAAAAATTAACATATATGTAGTACACATACAAAATACATATACTGCGGTAGCCACATTACTGTAGCCTACGTATGTAGGTACCTAGTTGTTTATTAAAAATTTAAAGTTATCTGTATTTGTTTTCGGTTGGAACTTATGGTAAAGGCGGAGATGTGACCTCATTTAATACTAGTAAAACGTAAAAATAAAATATTACATTACGCTGATTTGCATCGGACAAAGTTTGTAATTAAGTAAACCTCCTGCCATTTTTAGCTTGGCGAATAATTCCAAACATTAAAATTTCGTAGAACTAACACATCGTAGAGAAAACTGACAGTAAGATTTAATTTTCACGCTTCGGCTTCCAGTTCACCAGCCAATGTTTAAAAATGGTAAGAAATACGTCTCCACAATCGATTAATTCTCCCTTGCTTCTGTTCCCTTACACCCAGATAGTCTTAAAATTTCAAGACAGCTGGCCAACCAAATATTTAAAAATCCCTATCTGCGGTTTTACTATCTATAAAAACATTGTACCTACTCCAATGGTAAAACCAACTTGCAGTAAACTCAGCATCTACTTCAGACCCACGGTGGCCAAATCATGGAAGAAGCGCTGGATTTTTGTTTATATCGCTTTAGTGCGTTTTTATATGGCTCAACTTAACCGTTATTTGTGGAAAATAACTAGCATTTGTGCTCATATACAAGTAACTACTTTGAAGAAACGATGTTAAAAATTTTGACCTAAAGAATCGGACCAACAGATAATTAATACTTAATGAGCTAAAGCTAAACACCAAATCAATTATGCCTGAAAACTTGTAAACCATCTACTCACGTCATTTGTATTTGTTTAGTATGAAATGATTTAGCACACAAGGTATGCATGTTTGCGAAAGAAGTTTTCAGTTCGTATCCATGATACTGCATCTTTATAATAGCCAGTTTTCCCGAGCTAATTTTGAATGAGGACACCAAGTTATGTATGAGAAAACACGGAGCACACTTTCGTGTCAACAGTATAAACTATAAAATGCACATACGTATTTATTAAATCAACAAGCTAAATACACGCCAATAAATAACTCGATAAAACCAAAACGGACAATAAATACACTCAAAGACTCAAATATCAAATAATTCTGTTAGTATTTGTGTAGAATTATAATGTAGATCCATCATTTTCTCAAGATCTTAAAGTTAGTATTAAACAAGTAAACTACAACATTTACTGGCAGTACAAAATAATTTAATACGCGGCTACATCTCAAGTTTAAGATATGGTGTAGCGATTCTCTAATGTGTGTAATTAATACTTAAAAACTACGTACGTGTACCCTTAACTAGTAAGAGGAGTGCTAAAACTAGACGATAAAATGGAGAGACGTGTGGCGATTGACATTCTCAGACCACGTGCTGTGAAGTTAAAGTATGTACATTGAAATATTATTATGTTATGCGGCTGGTGAGCATATGTGGCAGTTGGAACTAGTTGACGAAATATAAATTATTGAGACATGAATGTAGATCTCGAAAACGTATATAAATTGTTTAAGTTTAAGAAACGTGATTGACGATGAGGCATGAAGTAGTTGTAAGTATTGAAGGATAATTTATGTTAGCCTTTAAAAATGGATTGTTTCTTCATTGAAACGTTTAAATGAAATCCAACAAGGCCAACAAGGATCAAGCAAATAATTACTCGAATTACCTAGTATATTTATAAGTTTGAGTCATACCATTTTATAGTTGTGATTTGAAATTGAAATGGTTTAAAGACTTTATTCTCTTAAAATGACTCCATTCGAGGAACAAACTTTTCCAACTCACTCTTCTAGTAAATAAATCCTATATATTCACTTTTTTTGTTTCGTTTTACATCTCGCGTTTCATTGTTCCTCAATTTATTACGCCAGTCATTCGAATCCACAAACGCTCATGTATCGCACATTACACCAATTTTAAAACTATTTTACCTTGAATTATGCAATTTACACTGGACGAAAATCAAACTACGCAACATTTTGTCACAACTAATTCTTAATTTATAAATACATCTTACATTTCACAAAACTTTTACCATCAAACATTCGTCCTAGTATTTTTTTAAAGTAGAGACGTAATCCTAAAACTGTGCATTTATGCTTGCAAAGCATTGCTACTGGTTTCTTTTACAATGGATTCTTTTTACTACAAAATCTTCGTTGCTGGACAGATAAAATTAAAATGTACAGATATCCAGATGTTTTAAAGACGAAGGATTTTGAAGCTAAAACAATTTCAATTACCTGTTGTCCTTCAAAAATGACAATAATACTATCCTAAGTGAACGTTCATTACTGTTTACAGTAACTAACAGTATTCTGAATTAACTACAATTGATAAATTAGGAAAATACGAGCGTTAATCAACTTCTAGAGCATATTTAGATACGTAGGGGCCCATCATAAGTTTCGTATTATCGTTCGGTGGTATAGCAGTTACTTTTGTCAACATACGAAATGCTTCCACTGCTGAGTTTGAGGATTGATCAGGATAACTAGAATCCATGGAGAAACATTTTAATGTTGAGTCTTTTTCAGAAACTGGAGACAAATTCTCAAACTGAGTTGAAGGCAGAGAAGAATTTGAATTACTTCTGCAGTAACACGGGTTTAAAAATCTGCGATCCAGTAAGACTTCCCCAAATGGTCCTTTGAAGATTATCCCGCAGCAAGTTTTCTCTCTACGGCACAAACAACCGTTACAATTAAAATCTTGAGTAATAATAATATTTTTATATATATTTTAAGCACATATTTTAATAATCATTAAACTGTTCATAATTCTCTATTTTGTTTTCTCTAAAAATTTTAGATTCTAAACGTTGAAACTTACTTCTTCCAGAAAGTCAAGTCCAGAAAGCTACTCATTGAAGCACGGTTTTTTTGCGGGAGCAATCCCTTGCTCCGCCTTCTTTTGTTGCTAACTTTCCCAGATTCCATGTCAGCGATGAGCCTTTGAGAGGAATTGATGCAAACCGAAGGAGTGTTCTCATCGTCAACATTGAGTGGACTTGGAATTGGAGAAGCGTCAAGACTGGAGTTGCAACTTTCACTTGATATACAATCCACTGCAACAAAAAAATAATTCGTATTTAAAATATTTTATTAGGTAATAATTCTATAAAACTTAATTAAAATATGCGGACGTTTTCGTTTTATATTGCGAGAATGAGATTTTTCTTTCCCCACATTAATAATTATTATTTCGTTACGTGAATTTAGCTGCACATAACCCCATTGGACTCATGATTACTGTTTGAGGCTACGCCCCGCCCGGTAACGCCCCGGTATCGCCGCGGGGTGACGGCGATAACCAACCTTAATGCTTAATCTACACGGTTTCCAAAAACTGACAGAATTTCAAGCGAAATCTTAAATTTTAATTTACTACAGTTAAATAACTGCTAATGTATATAAGTTATACACCACTCAAATGGTAATGACTAATAGAATATAATTCTCAAGTTTAAAGCAGAAATCTGGTCATTTTATAGAAAGCGCTCAAAAATATATGGTTTCAAAAACTGATTTCCTTTACAAAGTCTGGGATTGGCCACAAGTCAAAACACATTTTGTTTATTTTCAAGGGATTCCAAATATATCACTTATAGAAATCGGCCGAGTATTTCAAGACGGTTGATATTATATACCGTAAACGACCAAATAAGCATAGAAATAAAAAAGAATTATTTCAGTCCCGGCAGGTAACTTAGCAAGGCAATTGTTTAATTGATTTTTTTTAATTTACTGTAAAAAAAATTAGACTATTTCTAACAAAAATAAATATTTTTATAACCACAGTGTTTGTCATTTTTCACTATACAACACTGAAATAGGAATCCCATATTTTAAAATCTAACTAACCCTCTATAATTACTTTAGGATTACATCTTCCTAATAGGTATATAAAAATTTGGCTAGCTCCCACAGAATACATGATTCCGATGCAACTAGTTAAACACCGAAAAACGGGTGTCTTAATGAAATGAAATAGGAACATTTTAAGTGTACTTTAATTCAAAACCTTCAATATCTAATAAAGGTATAAATGAAAAAATTTGAAATTTTTGCATATTCTGAAACATTAGTCAAGGAACATTTGTTTTGTCAGAGGGTCACCAAAGCCCAGGTAGAGGAGAACAAAAGCGGTCGACCTTGGGTCATATGGTTATACCATAGGAACCTAATGGAATTTTGTAACTCTTTTTAATAACTCTCACAAAAGCGTAAATCGTAAATGGTCCGACAAACGTACGAAGGTATTTAGGTCTAGCCTACTAAATTTTACATAAGTAAGGAGTAAAAGAAAACGTCGCCTACTTTTAGACCTTAGCTAGGTTTTTAGCGGAGGTAACCGTTTTGGAATTTTTAGTGATTACAGTTATGCAAAGCGCCCAAACCCTGCAATCTGCCTAGCTACTTTGACTAAAAAATTAGACAAGTATGTCTGCTCAAAGGCCTGGAAATAATGAGACCCTTTTAAGTTAACAGCTTCCAACGTCATCCACGGTGAACTACATGAGCAAATGTCAAACCACCTTGATTAGGCCACAGCCATGGTTCCTACGCAATATTGATATTTAAGTGCTAAATAAAGCCATTCTGAATTACGTTTTATTTTGCATTTTTTCAACTAGTTTACAGTAATTGCTGCCGGATAATGTTAGTTTGGAAGAGGGACATCAAACAAAGAAATCTAGCACCCCTAGACTACTGAGCTGAGAGTAGTTCACAGAAGCACACAAAAAATACTCTTAACTTACAATAAAGTTCGTCGCTAAAGCCTGATGGGCTGGAAACAAGACTTCGATTGATCTGTGGAATGTAAATATTCTTTTTTATTTTTTCCGCAACTGCCAAAGGAAGTTGAAAATCAACCTCTCTGTCCACCTCCTGTCTTAAACTGGGTTTAATCTGTCTTTTCGCCGTCTTCAATTTGTTTTTCTTGACCTTGTTGATTTTTGACAGAGGTTTACTTCCATGGCCTGCTCTTGCATCCACAACCTTTAAACCACATAAAATAATCCAATATTAAATAATTTACCTTGACTTAATTTATATTGGTCAGGCAAAACATGTGACTTTCAACCACGCTCAGTTTCTTTTAAACAAACAAAATCCGTAAATAGCCTAAGTATACCAACTAAGTATGTAAACATTACGTTGTAGCAATGCCGAATACTTTAGCGATAGTTTTAAAATGCTTATATGCTTACATGTTCCCAATTTCGCAAAGATCCTTGCGGTAATTTCTTCCAACGTTTCACTAGTAAAACACAAGCATTGCAAATCTCTCCACTCCGATCTTCCTCCAATTTAAAGCATTCAAAGAACACATCTTCGTATCGCTTGCTGTCTGTAAATCTTGAGCTACATTTCCAAGACAAGAACAGAAAACTTTTAATTTAAAATTCGAACTGCAATTTATTAAAAAAAATTTTTAAGTGTAATATAATAATGCAATATAACTTAGGCCTATCATAATATTGTTCAGATATTCATACCTGCTAGATTTAGCTCTGCAAATGCAACACCCAGACGCGGACCGGTAAACTCGGGGTTTGTGAAAACTAAACATTTCAGTGATAACGTCAAACTGTGGAAAAAAAATTAACACATGAGTATACAATAGATCGGACTACACTAGATTATAGAAAATTTCATGGGCATCAATTTATATTTACTTTTAATTTGAATCTTTTAATTTTTTGTATAAAGCAGTGTTATATCACATGTTAAAGCATAGCAAACTCGCCACGCTGTATTAAGTATCTAAGGCTTACTCCACCTCACCCCCTTTTATTAGAGAACCTCGTCCTATTAGAGACCTGCGAAGTATAAGATAAAATACGGTATTTCTTATTAAATCGAGATGATTGAAACTATTTCGAAAGTAAGTTCTTCTCTTTGAATAGCAAAGGCCCACGCGGTAAGTCCTCGTCTACTTTGGCTTCGGCAATTCCCTGCCAAAAGTAAAGTTGATAAATACGGGATGAATATAGTTAACCTTCATTATTAGAGAATTCGTCTTGCATTACGAAGGTATGAATACCAAAATTAGTAGACCAGGACTGACCGCCACACACACTTATCAAAGAACACCCTAAAAGCTTATTTAAATTTTTAAATAACCTACATTACAAATAATTTCAATAATCTCGTTTTAAAAGAAATACCATATATAGTAGTAGCATTGATTTACTGCGTATCCGGCCTTGCCCATACACAAATCAGAAGCTACATATATACCTATAGGCATTACTTTTAAAGACTGTCAAGTTCTCTTGGTGCTACATCATTTCAGATTCAAAGTAATTCAGAGTAGCGTTCTGAAATAGTAAGTTGTTATTTTGCAGTTGTCAGAAATTACAATTCGACACTGTACTTGTAAATACAGTGATATTTCCTTAAAATGTATTATTTAATTTGAATTACAATTAAAATTTGTAAATGAACAAAATGGTTTTCTTTTAATAAATGATGGTCAGGTCAGGAAGTGATGTTGGATGTGCAACTTTCGTAAGTTCCGTCTAAATATGTCTAACGATAAGAAAAACAATATTTAATAAAATGGGTAAACATCCTCCAGTCAGTGGAGAAGATTAAGTTTTAAATCCATTAGAATTTAGAATTATATGTAATTCTCTTTAGAGGCATAAAAATCCTCATATTGCAGCAAACTGTATCACATTAAAATACAGATGATTCATAAATAATTACCTATCCGTTCAAATCAACAGACCATTCAGGGAAACTGGCTAAAGGCGTTTAGTTTACTCTCTATTTATATTATCTTGCGACAAAATCATCATTGTTCAGATAAAGAGTGAATCCAATGCCGACAATGCCTTTTGTAAATTGTAGAAATAATACTGGTAAAAATGAATCGTTTAATGACTTTATTCATACGACAGTCTTTAAGTCGATAGAAATATTACCACGTTGATTTCCGCTGGATTACTTTCGTTATAAATGGTGTAATCTGATTAAAATACCACAGTGGCTCAAGATCCTTTCCAATCGCCAGAAATTATTTACCTTGTTGTTCCGACAAAATCATGTAGATATGGAATTTACAAGCAATGGGTCAAACACAAGTAGCGTAACCCAAGTTGAGGGTAGGTCACTTTAAAAATATATGACACCCCCTGTTTATGATTGTCATTTACGCAATGCATAAGAGGGTGACAGGGTGGGAGGATGTTTTCCAAAAATGGGTAAATTTGGTGAGGGGCCGTCCATAAATGATATCATCCAAATATCGCTATTTCTAGGACCCTATGACTACCCTGTCATGAGCTTGACCATTGCGTAAACGGCTATCTTTAACATGGGATGTCATCCATAGCCAAGTAGACCCATTGACCCTACCCATGAAATCATTTATGGACGACCCCTGACGCTATTTGTGTGCGGCGGGCGGCCCTTAGGAGTGAACAAAAATAAAATTTAAAAAATAGATTTAACTACTTTCGCGCAAAAATGCGCAACTCTTGTTTTCATGAAAATGTAGCTAATTTGTGGTACTATTTTTCATGAAAATATCAGCTGTAACTTTTTATACACTTTTAAGTTAGGGTGAGGGTGCCTAATTGTGGCCGGTGTCCCAATTATGGCCGGCTGATTAAATTAGTAATTGTATTGTTAATTAGTATTTTTGACAACTTTAGAAAATCTAAGTTGCAGAATCAGTAGATGGAAAGCCGTACTTTACAAACAAATGCAATCTCATTATACATCGAATCGTATCAGATTTACAGCCGGTGGCCACAATTAGGACACCGGCCACAATTAGACTCCCTCACCCTATTCCTTTTCAAAGATTTTGCATTTAAACACATATCGCTAGAATTAATCTAGTCGATTTTCAGCCGCATGTGCTTAAATCCAAAACTGATTGTATTGTTGTCTGCTTTTATTAATAATAATAATCATAATATTGGTTTTCCGGGTAGAATCATGAAAGATTTGAGATAAATCTCGTTTGCCCGCTATCACTTTATATTTCACTCCGTCTAACCCCGTTTAACCGTATATAAACCCCCATCTAATTGTGTAATACCCCATGCAGTTAAAGATTATCATGATTAATATATTGACATTAATTAATAATCGCAATTAGTTATTCGTGAGACGATTACTCTTAAAAAATACGATTTGTAACTACTGTATGTAGGTCAAGGGTGTAGCGTATCCGAGTATCTTTTAATTCTGAATTCTCCAGCTTCTCCTGCTATAACTAATGACTAACCAATTTATATTAATATCATTGCAGTCCTATACAATCACAATATTAGTACACTAATACACAGCTCTAGTCAAATGCGTGGTTACCCTTTAATTCGTCCTTCGTGTAGTCTTAATAATAATAGGAATATTCTTACGGTATGCTTCATTTATTTGTATAGATACTTTAGGTAAAAATGTATCAAATGAAAGTAATTTGTATAGTTTTAATTCATATCATACACTGAATGCAGATATTGTCACAGAATTTAGTTAAAAAAGGTTTATTTTATGTTGATTTTAATATCGTCCTTGAATAATATAGTTTAGCAAGGTTAGCTTACCCAGAACTCAGAACGAGAACTATATTGAAGAAGTTCGGAGCCGTGTGGTTCGTAGAAAAAATGGAATCGTACACCGGTCACAGTACTCTTGTTTAAGTTTAAAGCTCACATTTACTTACGGAAGAAGTTGTAACTGTTGTGTTCGTTATTAAATATACAGATAAATATGATTGTTCTGAAAATACCCAATCGAATTGTCGAAGAAACTAACTTTGAAGTATAAGAATGCACTTCCTATGTAAGTACTGAAGATAATTGGGTCACGAATCTTAAAATGGAAAAAGAGCTGTTTTATAAACCACCACGAGCATCCACCTTGCAGCATGCAGCATTTACAAACTATCAAACCCGACCAACGCATAAACCGATACGAAAGCATGTATTACTTCCATTATCATTTTATAACTTTTCCATGCTGTTTGTAGATGTACACATGTCTAGTCGTAAAGGTACGTTACTTCACCGGCGCAGCATCCTAGCCCACGAATTTCAAGCATGCACATTGCAAATAACCGCACACGAGAAACCCTCGGAAGAATTGAGTAGACAAACCCGAAGGCCAACGTTATAATTAATATATTATCTTTCTTACTTACTAGTTAGTTGTCCCCTTGAGACCCATAAATAACATCCCTTAACAACTTGCAAAATGTGTCTCTTTGAAGACCATAAATAATCCCCTTTACCGGGATAACTTTGACCTTAACCATTCAACACAGTAATGTATCTAGTTGAATAGAACAAATAACACAAATAATCTCATTTTTGAAAAAAATGGACTTATCCCGTTTTGCCAAAAAACTTTTCAATTAAAAAACGACATAAATGTGTTACTTATATCACTAATTATGTTGTTGTTGTACATCAAATTTAAAATGATGGCTAGTAAGAAATGGAGAAATATAGATTAAAGTGGAGTCAAATGGAATCCCGCTAAAATTAGTTAGGCTGAGAGCTCATGATTTGACTATAACTATTATTGGCAGTATAATACTTTGAGACAATAGCGTAACTTGCTATGTGTGTCACGTGCTAGCGTAGCAGCATACACGAACATTTTTATCGATACGATGTTTTCTACGGTAAACGGACTTTTCGGACTTTTCCTACCCGGAATTTTCCTACCCTGATTTTTCCTACCCGGACTTTTCTAACCCACGACCTTACCTAGGACTTTTCCTACCCATGACAATGAAACAAAAAACAAGTATTACTATTTATGAGTGTACCGTAATAACGCGGCAGTGTCACACGAGTGTATTAAATTATTACTAATTTAAGAATAAATACTTCATTTAAATAAGTTTTTATAAATAATAGCGACTATTGTCTTTAATTAATTATGTTAATATACGTAAACCATCCCTAACATTAAAACTGAAAAAGATGGTGTAATGCAACACTCAAAAGTATTACATTATAATATATTATAATAATCTACAGGAATTGATAAAGGACGGAAGAACAGCATAAGATATTGGTAATAACGTTGTATTCTGTGGGTATATCTTTGCGCAATGTGTAGTTTCTTTTTTTGCACATGGGTAGGAAAAGTCCTAGGTTTGGTCGTGGGTAGGAAAAGCCCGTGTAGGAAAAGTCCGGGTAGGAATAATCCGGGTAGGAATAGTCCTGGTAGGAAAAGTCCGGGTAGGAATAATCCTACAACCGTTTTCTACTACCTATCTAAATAATTTGCCTGAATTTTCACGATTTTGAAATACTTGACCAATTTTAATGTAACTACCATTCGGAAGGTCTTGAATAGAAAACTTTAACTAGGAATGATTATCAGTTTAATGACTTACAGTATTGCACTTTTTGTTTAAAAACCTTTGCTTTTTTTTAAATTTCGCATAAAAATTGTTGTACAGGCCAGAGGCTTAAAACAAAACATACTTTCTCTAAGTTTGTCAAGAGCTTAAAAATGATGTGTCATTTGTTAAAATCGGTCAAATTTGACAAAATTTTTATTTACACTGAAAAACTAATCACGATTTGATCTGGAACTACAAGTTAATTAGATTCTCCTAGTCATTTCGGTTTCAATGGTGTATTGTTTATGTGTACCTTTATTTAGCAACCGGTCGAAATTTCGATTTTAAGATTTGGCGGGAAATTTTTAAAAAATTTACTTTTTATAGGCATGGTAAATAATTTTTCTTTAGCTGCAATATCTTGACGGCTCCCTTGTTTTTTTTTGTTATAAAAGTACCCCGTCAAATATCCCTCAGTAAGGTGTAATTGGGGCCGAAAAGAAAGTTATTAATGATAGTTACCCCATCGTAGCGTTCACAAAAATCAACCTAGTACTAATGCGCGTAAAGATGATCGGGTTTATTTTTTCAAAACTTTAAGTAGTTACCTGTTTCTTTTTACGTAGCCAACGTACACTAAAGAAGAAGCTGTCATTATACTTCTCTTTTAATACTGTATGTGCAAAAAAAATACACAAAATATTAAAAGTTGCAAGAGATACAGGTCATTGTACGAAAAATCTCGGACAGTCTTACATCGGCTCAAGTGCCCTTAACGTGATCAGTTACCTTAAATACATTTAAAGTTATTGAAAAAGTAGGGTCTTAAATGTGATCAGCATAAAACAAATCAAAAAAGCACTCGAAACTTTCATGATTTTACATAGCTAGAGTTTTTAACGAAATAAGCTGAAATCAGTAGTAAATATAGTTGAGACACACAGTTAGTTGTATGGATATTAGCTACTTAGGTTTTCATAGGCCGTACTGCTTAAACGGCGGCCACTGATCACCTTTACGCATCTTAGTACTACATACAAAACTTTATATTTGTGTAAACTTTAGGCTTGATGTAATAAAGTCGCAAGTGTGTCAAACGGAACACCGTGTCATTATTTGGCCCAAAGAGTGGTCAAATCAAAAACGTTACAGATTCAACAAAATTGTAAAAAATGTAATTTATCACTTACTACAAGAACTGCAATCAATTTAAGACAAAAATACATACGAAAGTAACACACTGACGAATGCTGCATCGACATCATTTAATAATTAAAGCTGCGACGCATTACATTTATTTTTATTGAATATTGCCATGAATTTCGATGCCATAGACAAATAAAGTAAATCGCGGGGCTTAAATAGTCGTGACCAAGTAGTGTTGTAATGTATTCACAAAGAACGATCGTTCTTTTAAATAGTGTGATTTTTCATCACAATCACAAACTTAATGCGATTGTTCACAATCAAAATACGCTAAACAATCAGCCTGCATCTAAGTACAAAACTGTTTTCCCGGTCGTCGCTAACGAATATAATGTGAACAATCACAACCTGCGGTCAATAAAATATGTACATTGAGCACAATCTCGCATCCAAAAATCCCAATCTTCACAAACAATTGTGAAAAAATTACAACACTAGTGCACTAGGACCAAGCACTTCCCAGGGCCCTATTTGACCCTTGTCAATTACTTTGCTTGCGGATATATTCAGTGGGGCCGATAAAAGTGGGGACGATTAATTCCGGTACCCAAACCTTCATAATGCAAGCAGAATTCGCTAATAATGATGATTAACCATATGCATCACATATCCATCCAATTTGCTAATGCCCAGGACTGACATAAACGAAAGTAGACTCAGAATTACCACCTGGAGTTGACTTATCAAAGAATACACTAAATGCTAATTTACATACCTGAATTTTAAAATAATGCCAATCAACAATCAACTCGTTGCAAAAAGAATGTAGGTACCTAGGTATTATTTTAGAAGATTGTTAAGTCCTCTTACTGATTGCTCAATTCAGGTTCACAGTTCACAGTAATTCAGACTGAAATAGTAATATGCTAATATTTTGCAGTCGTCAGAAATTACAATTTGATACTGTAATTATGGTAATTTCATAATAATAATAATAATAATAATAATAATAATAATAATAATAATAATAATAATTGCAACACAATTGTAATTTCCTTAAATTATGTTAGTTATTGCGAATTACGATTGAAATACAGTGATGATGAATGATGGCCAGGCCGGAAAATGATCTTGGATGCGCTACTTTCGTAAGTACCGACTAATAGTGCCAAAAAAAACAAAGTTTAATAAAATGGGTAAACATTCTCCAGTCAGTGGACACGATTTAGTTTTAATTTCATTGGAATTATAATGGGTAATTAATTCTCCTAGAGGAATAGAAAACAAACATATTTAGCAGCAAAGTTGAAAGTGATTCATTTTTAAATGCACATACTCTCCATTAGTTGAAATCAAAGGGCAACTTAGGGAACAGACTCAAGGCTTTTACAATAATTAAAATCTAGTTGCTAGTGACAAAATCATCATTGTTTAGTTGTAGATGTCATTTTTCATTCATAGCTGAAATAACTACTGAAGTAGGGTAGGGTCGGGTAACTGTGGTAGGTCCGATAACTGTGGTAGCGACAGTTTTCACAAGGAAAACATCAGAACTGACAGTAAAAGAATACCTTGCATCGAAGAACAGGGTTCGCTCTTCTATGCAAGAAATTTCTTTACTGCCAGTTCTGATGTTTTCCTGGTGAAAACTGTCGCTACCACAGTTATCGGACCTACCACAGTTACCCGACCCTACCCTATTAAATATAATACATGTTATGTTGACTGTCTGACTGTTCTCAAATAGATAAAAAAATGATTCGAGTGAAAAAAGTGAAATTCTTTGAAAATAAAAAGATAACTCATCGGTAAATTAGACTTACAGAGGCTTGTCAACTTTAATTTCTTTAAGGGGAAGCATATACGATATAAAACATGGTGTGTAATCTATCTACTTATATACTATTGTGCAGTTTTTTAACGTCCCAGGCGCATTTCCGATCGATTTGTCGAGTTGCTATTGGCAATCATTCACTGATTTACTAAATGGACTGATATAAACACAAATGAGGGTGAAATATTCAAATTCTAAAAATACAGCGAAATGAAAAATTTAAATGGTAAATGCTAACTTTTTTGCACTGTCAACTGTGAATTGAATTTTTGGGTAACAAGTAATAATTTTACCTTCATTCGGTAAAATGGCTCGGCAGTCTTTTTAATTGTTGTTTTTTGAGCACGACCTTAATAAGGAATTTGGCCCATGCAGCTAAAGATTACTATGATAAATATATTGATATTAATTAATAATCGCAATTAGTAATTAGTGAGAATATTACTCTCAAAAAATGCTATTTTTAACTTTATGTAGGTCAAAGGTGTAGTGTAACGGAGGATCTTTTAATTCTGAACCCTCCAGTTTCTCCTGCTATCAGCTATAACTAACCAATTTATATTATTTTTGCAACAATAATTTGCAATTCAAGACTATCACAATATTAGTACACTAAACCACAGCTATAGGCAAATGTGTAGTTAACGTCGCCTTTTGATTCGTATAAAGTCCTAATAATAATTCGAATATTCTTACGGTACTCTTCATTAATTCCTTTAGATAGGTAGAAATAAGTATCAAATGAAAGTAAACTGTAAAGTTTTAATAGAATTTAGAATGAATTGAATAGGGATAATATCACAAAACTTGAGAACAAAAGGTTGATTTTATTTTTATTTTAATATTGATTAATGTGGCTTGGCTTACCCAGAACGAGAACTATACGGAAGAAGTGCAGAACAGTGTGGTCCGAGTTTTAATTGGATTCGTATACCGGTAACAGTACTCTTGAAGCTCACATTTACTTACGCAAGAAGCTATAATTGCCGTAGTGGTTATTAGATGTAAAGATAAGTATGATTCTTCTGAAGATACACAACTGAATTGTTCAAAAAACTTTGAAGTTTGAGAGATTAAGAGTGGACTTGCTATGTACTAAAGTATTTGGGTCACGAACGAATCATGAAATGGAAACAAGAGGTATTTAGTAAACTACCACGACTAGCATCTACATTTCCACTTACAACAATTTCACAATACTCACGACTTACACTCCGAACAAAACCAAAACCGAAAAACAGTAATACGGTAGTGCCCCTTAGTTTCGTATCGATAGCAGTAGAAACATTGAAATTTTTTGAAAAATTGAAATAGTATGCTAGCAATAGCTATCTTTTTACAAGCTGTTTTTAGCTGTTAGAGTGAGATGACGCAACTGGAGGAGTAACATCTGCTTGAGCAACGATTATCCTAGATCGTGCGGTCAATACATCGCAGCTCAACGCTCCCGTACTCACTACCCCCACACGTAGTTCCTCCTATGACGCCCTCCCCTCTCTCACACTAGCGAAGCATGGAGAAGTCACAGCAGGATGCCTCGCCGTGAGAGCGTAGTGTTAAAAATGTACGTAGAATCGAACGAATCTACTCGTTTTTGACGTCATTTTGCAGCCAGAAATTTCTGCCGCAGTATAAATCCACACAAATGACATCAAATTTAGCAGGACAAAGGTCGGGCAAACGTGAAACGATTTTAATAAAATAGATGTTAAAGAAAAGAGCCTAAAACATAGTCCAATAATATGAAGATAGCGTTGTGGTTGTTTTGAAAATTTTAAACTAGACAGGTTTAAAAATTTGAGAAAAAGAGCGCGATGAGCCTCTATGAAGTAAATAGGCTAGTCGGAACCAAATTTTGTCCTGGAGGGGAGCAAGATTTTTGAGCCAAAAAGTTCGCTGGATTTTTCCATGATTAGCTCGAAGTAGATGCTGAGCTCTAAGCGAATATAAGCTAAAAAATAAATACAGTATTAATTCATTAAGGCATTCGTAAAAACAAAAGCTATTTCATCTAAAGTTGTATTTTGTAGCAATGTTCTTAAAGAAGGTTTCTACCTCAAAACTTAATGTCTAAAATACCAGGAAGCAGCAGTTGTCAATCAACGTCACCCAACGAGAGCTTCAGACAGCATTCACAACACCGTTCCACTCTTTCCACACACCCGCTACCGATCTCCATACCTCCATCCACATCAGTACTCCCCCACCCTCAGCGTTATCACCGTTTGGACACAGTAGGACGACCCGCCACGAGAGCTGGTATTAGAGAACCTCAATACTCACTACAGCATGCCAAGCATGAGTATCGATCCTTGGACCCCCTATCTCGTTGTTCGACTATTGAACCATGAGACTACCAAGTTCTCGTTACGCGCCTGGAAGTAAACAATCTTTGCTCATCGCGCCTAATTTGTCCTCCGTGAGCCCAAAGTAGATGCATTTACTAAATATTTGCTTCAGCAAAAGTGTAGGACCTTAGTCTCTCAGGCACGCTCTAGGACGATCTACAGAGTATAGGTTAATCATCCAAACAGCAAAGGTTATTCTTAAAGATACAATTCGTAACATTTTATAAACCGTTATTAATTCAACTCCATGTCTTAAATACTACCAACAGACAGGCCTATGACACAGTTGTGTCATTTATTAACACATACAATTAGTTGGCTGCCGCCGATAAGTATAATGTTATTTGTGAAGTCTCTTGTTGTCCTTAAATATGACACCACCAAGTACTACTTCATTTGTCACCAGCCCCTTGTAGTTACCGAATGATTACACATCACACGATGGGACGTCATCTGTGAACGGCTCCTTGGTGTCAGTAAATAGTTGCCCACCTTAAGGTTGTGGTTTGGTAGCGTGTATACAGCCACTTGTTACTAACTAGTAAATAATTGACCAGCAAAAGACATCTGTGAATCGCCCTTTGGTGCCACTTAATATTAAACCCACCTCACGGCATGACGTCATTTGTGAACACTCTCTTGTCACTAAAAATTAACCTAGCACGCATTAAAACTCATGTGTTAGCAGTTCCTTGTTGTCACAAAATTTTACTTCACCAAAACGCATGACGTCATTTTGAACAGCCCTTTCTTGTTATTAAATATTCACCCACTCTCTTGTACAACTTTATTTGTAATCGATCTCGTGTTTTCGTCCAGTATCATTCCATGCTGTTGTGTAATGTAACGTCATTTTTGAACAGCCCTCACCCACCCTTCTTTCAAATGTCTCATGAAGTTCGTAGATATTTCTTTTTTCTACTGAGGATTTACAACACCTTTGCCCTAGCATAAAGCTTTTCCTTTGTTGAGATCAGTGATTGGTGTATAGCCACGTTGCGTTGGTCCGGTTTGTATTTAATTTAAATGCACTAAATGCGATAAGAACGTACCAAGGTACGTACTACCAATCTGTATTCATGAAGGTTGGTTGTGCGTACATGAATATACAATTCATTACAATAAAAATTTGAAATTTGAAAATTGTCTAAAATGTTAACTATAACTGAACCCAAGAGTACGCAAGATTGGGTAATAAATAATATGCTAGGTTTAATGTTACTATTGTATGTAATAATAATGTAAGGAGTACAGCGGTTGCGATAGCAACCTCTCCTAGTTTTAGTTATTGAGATTTGCAAATCTCAATAACAAACTTTGTAATATGCCGAGTCATCCTAATTTGTCCAGTCCCAGTTATGTAAAACGTAATGCTATTCAGAATCAAACGACCAGCCTACCGACTAACAACTCACAATAATTACTCCGAAAAATAAATAAAAGTTTGATTCTCCACATACCTACCTACTCCTATTTATTTATTTATAATCATAGGAGATAATTATAAACTTCTATCAAGGTGTCGGGCGTTCGTGTCCCTGTTTCATCGGATTTTCACCTCCCATAACCCGTTTCTGGAAAACATTCTTCTGTCATCCGAATTTCCGTCCCCAAGAAGTTTCGGCGAGTCATCGCGACTGTGGCTGTTCTTCGTGGATCAAGGCAAGCCGGTGGCAGGAAATTCCAAGTAACAGTTACGTGAACGTGAAAACCGGCCTTTTTAAGCCAAGCGAGTGCCTCACCGTCGTCCACTTTACCCACTCCAACCCCGAAAACCGAACGACACCAACCTCCGGCCCTCACCTTAACCGAAGCAATCCTCACCCCTAACTGCAATTTGCTTCCTCCTACTCCATCCTCCTCTGCCTTCTGCGTTTACTGTGAAACGAAAACTACAGTTTTATGAAGTTGGACAACTTGTGCCCACTCCGTGATGTCCTACACCTCCGCCGGCCGACGGTGTGCCAGCCAACTAGGTTAAGCAAGTGGCACACCTTCCCTATGTTCTTCCCCCCTCCCCCTTCGAAGGCTGCCGAAGTACGAAAGGACGGAAAAGGAACTTCGCCCCACCCTATTGCTGCTTTTTAGGATAACGATGCTGTGCTACCCTCCGCTAGTTTAAGGTGTGTCGACGTCCAAGATCAAGCCAAGAATCCTGCTCACATTTTGCTGTTTTTTTCCCCTCACCATGAGGACATGGTCTGTTTGGAGGGAGAAGAAGTCATGTAAGGAGTACAGCGGTTGCGATAGCAACCTCTCCTAGTTTTAGTTAGTGAGATTTGCAAATCTCAATAACAAACTTTGTAATATGCCGAGTCATCCTAATTTGTCCAGTCCCAGTTATGTAAAACGTAATGCTATGCAGAATCAAACCACCAGTCTACCGACTATTACCACATTATTAATTTGTCGTGAAAATAAAATAAAAGTTTGATTCTCCACCCTACCTACTCCTATTCATTTATTTATAATCATAGAAGATAATTATAAACTTTTATAAGGGCCAACCTGCTTTATAAAAAGCAGGTTGGCCCGCTGGGTCGTTCGCCTACAGGGCTTAGACTATACGGTGGAACATAAGTCGGGCAAATTGCACGAACATGTAGATTGTCTCAGCCGTAACCCAGTTGACCCTGCCCCTGAAGACAAAACTGACTTTCCGGAAGCCCTCCTCTTTGCCCATACAACTGACCACCCTACAAAGGAGGACATTAGAGCGCTTCAGCACAAGGATTCTACGTTTAAGCCCATCCTTGACGACCTGTCTAAATGGGAGTCTGAAGGGGTACCGTGGAAGTCAAATTTTAAGGATTATTGTATCTCAGACGGGTTATTGTACAAAGCTTCAGGTGTGGACTCAGGACGGTTGTTAAAGTTATGTGTGCCTCAGGGTTGTAGAGTCCAGCTCCTTGAGTTAGTGCACTCTTCCCAAACCGGGGGGCACTTTGCCTACTTCCGTACGTTAAATTCAGTTCGCTCTCGGTATTACTGGCCCAAGATGGCTCGCGATGTCCTCCGCTTTGTGCAGGGCTGTGAAACTTGCCACCTCTTTAATCGGCGTCAAGTCCCCGTCAGTGGTCCGTTAACTCCTTTTACCTGCCCCTCGGAGGCCTTTTCCACGGTCAGTGTGGACTTTATGGGAAAATTCCCTTCAAGCACGGCTGGAAATTCCTACGCTGTCGTCATTTGTGAGCATCTCACGAGGTACGTAGAGGCCGTGGCCGTCCCTTCACAAACTAGCGCATGGGCTATAAAGGCTGTTACCGAGGCAATATTCTTTCGTCACGGCATCCCTTCAAAAATTATTGCAGACGGGGGTACTCAGTTCACCTCGGCCGATTTTGCTTCCCTGTGCACTGCCTATGGTGCCGAGTTACATATTCTACCCTCCTACTCTCACAACGCGAATGGCCAGGCAGAAAATAATGTGGACACTTTGAAGCGAGTTTTGGCAAAATTTGTCTCCGACGACTATGGATATTGGGACCAGTGCCTCCAAGCGGCAGTTTATTCATATAATTCTACAATCCATCGAGTCACAAATTTCTCCCCGTTCTTTATGCTTCACGGCAGAGATCCTGCGCTTCCATGCGACCATATATTTCCTACTCTTAATGTTTCTTTACACTCGACGGACCTACTGTGTTGCCACAAAAATATTGCATCTGCCGCTAATGAAGCTCAGCATAGCACGGAAGTGTATCGTAGACGCAATAAAAAGAACTTTGATGCAGCTCATCCGGTCGTGGTTTTTCCCATTGGTTCACTTGTGTTGATAGCCAATCTTGTGCGGAGTGTTGGTCGCGTCGATAAGTTTAAGAAACGGTGGTCTGGTCCGTATCCTATTGTTGCCCAAGCCTCTCCCCGTAGTTATATTATCGAGTTTACGAGTCCAAAAACCAAGATCCGTAGAACTCGGGAGGTCAATTCACAAAACCTTAAGCCTTATATTCTTCCCGTTCGTTCTGACGCAGATCTTCCTACTGGTTCTTGTTCATCAATACTTGTTCCTTTCTCCCTGTCTTTACGTGAACCGGTTTTGCTACCCACTACTTTCTCGTCGCACAACCTTTTTCTTAGGGTTTTCCTCTTAACATTGGTCGGCTTTCATCATTGGGTGGGACCACTCTGGAATTACGTGTTGCCAAGGGGGTCAATTCTGGGCTTCTACCTCTATTTGCTTGTTCTTCTCGTACTTGTGTTTCAAGAAAACTGTCCTTTGTCGAGTCCTGCTGACTGGTCCTTAGTGTTTGCTGATCCGGTATATCACTTTTCCTTACCTTTCCTAATTGCCGTGTTTATGGAGGGTTTCTTGGACACTTTTTGCTTTTGGTGGCGGTTTATATGGGCTTTCTTTTTCTCAGGTTACTTGCTTCTGGATACTGCTACCATATCGGATCACGTCGACGGCAAAGACCTCATGGACGGAGGATACGAATCCCCATCAGACCTAGATTTGGTCCTACTTGACTCTCCTCCAGTGTCTCCTTCTCACAATGTGTCGCTGCCAGTCCAACCGAAACCCTTACCCACGCCCTCAGCAAGTGATACTTCTGCAAAGCCCGCACCTGCACCATCGCCCCCAAAGAAGAGCCCCATTCCAAAAGCTAAGTTGCTACGACTTGGAGACGGAACTTATATTAACGCAGGGGACCCTAAATACCAGCCAAAACCCTATCTGCGTCGACTCACTTGGGGCCAAATTCAAAAGGTTGCCAAACCGAAGGTGTACCGGATCCCAAAATTGCCGCCGAAGTCACAAGCCCCCTTGCCGCCAAAGCCACAAGCTGTCCCCCTGCCGCCGAAAAAACAAGCTGTCCCCTTGCCGCCAAAAACACTCACCCTGATCGATTTGTTCGGCCCATCAACAGCCAAACCTCCATGCCCCTCCGTCAAACTGTCAACTCTGCCTGTCACCCCTTCGAGACCAGCCGCGAAGCCAACCGCAAAGTATTCCTCGGGAAGAGCCTTTGCCCTAGCACACTGGCCGCCAACTATATTTCCGTTGCCAATTCCACCGCCATCTTCCACCCCGTCGGCCTCCAACAAACCTGCCTCACCAACTCAGCCTTTATGTTTCATGACGTCCAGCGTCCCGAAGCCACTACTGATCGACCAGGTAGCCTCTGCTAGGCCACCCTTCAGCCGCTGCAAAATGAGCCCCACCACCATTGAAGCCATGCTCCTCCCCTGAGCCGCTCCCCTCCTCCATGGGCTGCTCCATCTCTAAACCCAGCTCTAATAAAATGGCACGTGCTTCGCTGACAACCCAGTCAGCCGCCCTCATAAACCCTGCCAACAAGCTTAGGGCTCCCACAACGGCCAGCTCTCACGAAGGTTCCAGCATCGTCGCCAAACTCAGCTTCCCTGGAAGAGGTACCGCCTCCAACACGGCCGGCACGCCCACCAAGACCAGACCCCCTGAAGAGCCTGAGCTCGCACGAATCCTCTCTCCCACGAAATCCAAGCTGCCTTCTGGGCTAGGGTCCTTAGCGCCGGATGGTTCACCCGCGACCACACTCCCCCTGGGCTCGCCCGTGTCCCCCATCATAGATACGCCGACCGACGACGATCCCTGGAACGAACTCCTGACCTCTTTGTTCCCGGTTGCGGACGCCCAGCAAGTCCTAGTAGTACCGTTTCAGCCGGACGAACTGACCACACCGATTTTGGAAGAGCCATTTGACGGCGGTCTCTTTCCCCCACAGGGATCGCAACTACAAGACCCCGTTACTGCTTGGCGAGACGTCGCTTGCTCGTCTCTGTCACCTGAGCTCCTACCTAACCCTTTCTTTGGCCAGCAGCCGCAACAACCGACATTGGCGGCTACACCACCTCCACCGAGAGAAATTAACCCGTGGGGTTCCGGGTGTCCGCCTACGGCACCAACCGAGGAAGAGTGGCGCAGACACTGGCTCCAACTGTAGGCGTTACAGCAGCTCAATCGCGATCTCGTTGAAATAGGGCCCCAGGGGGTCCTAGCGATGGTACTCTGGAGTCTCCAGGGGAGGATGGAGTTCGAAATAACTCGACTCCAGCTCCTGGAGGCGCATCGCCAGCTCCAACTCCAACACCAAGAGGCTCATTACCAGCTCCGACTACAACAGGGCCGGTTGGCTTATGACCAAGCCCAAGTGAATCGCCGGGAAGAGGATCTCCGGCTCAGAGCGCTGGGTCTTCGGATCGACGGGCTTCGTCGCAACGCACCACCAAGGTCGCCCTCCCTTCACTCTCACCCTCCTCCTTCACTGGGGTCGAATCCGTGAATCTCACCTTCATCATCATCATCCCCCGCCCACCATCCGCCCTACTTTCCCCCCCCCCTCACGTTTCTATGTCAAGATAGACTGAGGGCAGTCTTATTTCTTTAGAGAGGGAGCGTCGTCATGATAGGAGTTGGCCGAAGACGGCAAATCCCGTGTGTTGTATGAGATTTAAATAGTCGCGGCAGTGGTGGGGTGGAGTAGAGTGACAACAATTACCACTCATATCAATTTTACTTCACCGCCACTGCCGTCGACTGCCGACTGCCGCGTTGGAGTTTTGAGGCGTCGCGAGGAGAGGAAGAAAGAAGAAGGAAAATCTAATCTACATTCTCATCTTGACCAGGACTGACCTGCTGTCACTTTATTCTTGGACTCATTTTCCATTTTGAAAATATTATTTTAATTGTTGGCGTCTAGCCCATTGCTATTACTATTATTATTTACAGTTTGAATTCAATATTTGATTTCTCTGCGGTACATTCATTTACTCTTTGAATTAAAGGTTTGATTTTGGTTTTTTGTTATAAAAACTATTTACCTTCGATTCCACATTTTATTATTACGGCTACGACTACGGTTACGGTCACGGTTACGAAAACTATTTCGAACTTCCAACAAGGTGCGGGGTATAAGATATAGAAGATAATTATAACCAGTTATGTAAAACTTAATGCTATTCAGAATCAAACGACCAGCCTACCGACTAACAACTCACAATAATTACTCCGGAAAATAAATAAAAGTTTGATTCTCGACATACCTACCTACTTCTATTTATTTATTTATAATCATAGGAGATAATTATAAACTTCTATCAAGGTCCGTTGCGTTCCTTCCCCGTCATACTCACAGCCAAGCGAGTTCCCTAATTATTCCCCCCCCCCCACTCGGCTTTCAAACCAAGAAACCCATCCGTGTTTTTTTTATCTCCGTGAGCCCAGAAGATGTAGCGAGCCATAGCGGCTGAGGCAAATTTTCTATCTGGACCCGGAATTTTGAAAGTGCGAAGATTTTGTTACCTAGTGGAGGTGCGGGAACCGAAAAGACAACTCAAAACCCAACACAACAAACCTCTAACTCCAACTGTCAACCCACCCGCAGCAATACAACTCCTTCCTCTCCCCCTCTCACCCTCAACCTTCCGGATCTCTGCCGTGAGAAGCAATGAAAATGAGAAGTTTTGAAGATTGCCAGAGGTGGCCCACCTGTGACGAAGACGAAGACAACAATTATTAAGCATCTACACAGATTATGACATTGGCGCACCCCCCCCCCTCCTCCGCTACTTAGTGCCCACCTTTGTCCGGCCCTTTTCCCCTCCCCGTGTCCGGCCCATCCACCCGCTTCCAAATATTGGTGCTGCTGAATAGAATACGGATTTGGTGCTTATCTTCGCAATTCAAGTTATCGTCAAGTCAAGGTCAGGGATTCATCTTTCTTTTTTCCAATTTCGTTTTCTCGTCTTCTACACCTTGAGGACAAGGTCTGTTTGGAGGGAGAAGAAGTCATGTAAGGAGTACAGCGGTTGCGATAGCAACCTCTCCTAGTTTTAGTTAGTGAGATTTGCAAATCTCAATAACAAACTTTGTAATATGCCGAGTCATCCTAATTTGTCCAGTCCCAGTTATGTAAAACTTAATTCTATTCAGAATCAAACGACCAGCCTACCGACTAACAACTCACAATAATTACTCCGGAAAATAAATAAAAGTTTGATTCTCCACATACCTACCTACTCCTATTTATTTATTTATAATCATAGGAGATAATTATAAACTTCTATCAGTAATAATAATTTATTCATTGGGTCGATTTAACCGAAGTTCATACAACCAGACTCAACCAGTCACTGTGCATGAGGAAATAGGAGGCTACCGCGTTAGATCGTCTCGGTCTTTGTACCCTTTCACCTATCCCCGTCCCCTCCTCCACAGTAAAAGAGTCTCATTCCCTAGGCCCCTACAGTAAGTAGTGGTCACTAAGGAGCACCGAAGGAGATTGGGTTTTAATCAACCATCCAGTGACGTTTACCGTACAACACCGAGCCGTAAACGATTAGCAGTGGCCGAGGATCGAAGCCGGGTCTGAGGCTGTAAATTTCGTGACAGTCTGCAGTCCTAACCACTCACCCAAGCACGCCTGCTTTACTATTGTATGTACTTTAATTTTATTATTGAACACATTCACTTAAATGGCACACGTAAACAAGCTGATTACAAAATTACATACAACTAAAGCAACAACACTGATTTTGATTTCCGTAAACTACACAAATTTTTTAAATTGAAGGCTGACTTATTGGAAGTTCAACTAGTGCTGAACAGTTAATGGCGCTGAAATGACTTGCCCATCATTATCCTCCCGTGCTGCCCACAGAATTAGTGCCACCGCTGCCGTAAGACGATGGGCTGGACCTTATTATTTTCTCACGAAATTCAATGTCGAATTTTAGCGACACTGGAAATATTTCCCCGAAACCTCCTTCCGCCTTTGAACTCCGGTCCAAATCCATTGACTGTCAACTCTGTGGCATTGTAAATGAATTCGTCACCACCAGGATTTGACTGAGGAAACAATGACGGGTTTTCTTTTTCTGGTGATTCTCTGTAGTTCTGTTAATTAAAGGAGGAAACACGCGTTGCAAATTAATTCTATCATACGCGTATTTAACTCAATGAATTTATTTACGTATTTACAGTTTTTGAAAATATCTGTTTTCATACAATGTCGTAAAATCTTTTCGTATCCTCAGCCTTGGCCTTTGAATGTGTAGTGAAAGTCCATTTCGTCAAAAATGGAGCTTCGCATTTCAGTCGCAGTTTGATTTCTGTTCCAGATCCTGACCCAGTGTTGTAATCTTCACTTTCCAAAAAAATTATGCTCTCGTTACTAAAACTTAATAGGGATTCCATTAACAGCCGTTCGTACGAATTTCCAGGAGAAGCAAGCGCGTATTTAAAGACTATCTTGGTCGTTTAGTAACTCAACTGTAATTACTGGAAGATTATTTGGGTTATCTGTACGAACTGCTTCAGTCCCAGGGAATACAACATATAATAAAGTAGCGAAGATAATCACAGTTTGTGCTAATGAAGATGATTTCATTTTGAGTTAATTTTTTACCATAAAGAAAAACTGTAATTTGGAAGGTGAGTTGTGTAAAGTGCTTCCTGCGCTTAACAAAATTATTTAAATTATGCTCTAACAGATTTTCGAATTTCTTGTGTAAAATTTAATTATTACACTTCTATTTAAAAAAAAACAGAAAAATAGAGTTATGCTTAATTGAATTAGCTGGAAAAAGATGGAGTTTATAGAAATGATAAAATTAATCACATCTATGGAAAACAGTAAGTATGAATTTTCTTACTCAAGTCCCAAAAATCTAATGTCCACTTTCCAGCTCAGCTGCGAATTTATAAGGAAGCCGAGAAATTAAAATAGACAGCAAGTTAAATAGAAATAACGTAAATTAGGTAACGACAATTCCCTGGGCAGATTACAATTTTCGTTTAAATAAAATGACATATTATTATGCTTTATTATGAGTAACCGCAACTTTGTTAAAGGATGAACATATTTATTCTTAGAAGCCCAACAATACAAAATTCTCGTGACGGAGATAACTACAAAAAAAAAATAGAGTTACACATTAATTTATGGTCAAAATGATGTTTTTATTGAATGTCAACTGAGACCAAAAAACCAGTCAGTATATAGTCAGTACTTACAGATTAGATTTTATCATTTTGCATGTGTTACAGTTACAGTAGCTGCGTTGAGATGGGCTTCTCAATTTCCATATAGGAAACTAATTAAATTGTAAAAAACATTTTGCGTAGTGTCCGGGTTGAAAAATAGCACCCTCTTTGAAAATTCCACAATTCATACAAAAAGCTTTTAATAAGCATAAATCACATAAAACGGTATGAAAAGAATACGCTCAAGTTTCGCAGAGTAAATTACCACATTAAATGAACCCTGAATTACATACAGTTCTTGAGAATTGAGTAAATATAGTACATACTTCAGCTGATGCATCAGTTGTTTGGTCTTCATTGCCATATGAAGATGTCATTCCTAAGCATAAATTATAAATTAATTTCTAATCTTTTTTTTTTTCAATTTACAAATTTCATAATAATTCCACAACTTAAGTAACTACCTAATTCCAAGAATGAGCAGAAGATACGGCGAGTTAATTTTTTTCAGTGTTTCTATTATTCATTTATTTACTTTACATATTTCGTTTGGTCACATGGTATTACACATTTTGTACAATCCCAGAAATTATATTGGGCGGATATATACGGTTTCGCATTTCATGAATTGGATGCACACTGCTAGCATAGCGTGTGACCCAGTTCATGGAAGTGCGCCGCGTGACCCCAGTTGACCCCATACACGAGTGATATGTTGTTTTGTAGGCAATGTCATGAGGTTTGTGTCCCGCGTTAATTTATTGAAATCGGTTAAAAATTACGCATATACTGGATGGTCTAATGCAGCAAGTCACGTCTTCCCATATGACTCCTGTAGTAAAAAAAATTTGAACGGCGGGGGCTCGTTTTCTCCAGTGCCACTACCTGAATCCTGTGATGAAAGTGAATGTTTCAAGTCATACTTAATGTATCTGGGAGTGACCAGGCTTTGACTTTTTTTGGCTAACTAGGTCAGAAGTTATGGTGATGTAAATCGGGAAGTGTCCCTATTCTATCGGGACAGCCATATTTTCAGCTTTTATTTAATTTCATGAGAACTACGTGACCCTGGAGGTCAATTAAAGTTTACATATACATACTAACTACTTAACATTTAAAAACAATTATCTCGTCCCAGTAGCCCCATGTGGAGGAGGGGGGAGTAAACCATGAAAAACACTGCGTCCGTATTCTATCGTGAAACACTGTACATGTATTTAATATACACACCGTATTTGAGTAAATAAGCACCAGTTCTCAATAAAATTGCACTGTCGGCTGTCACTCCAAAACAAATTACCGCCGTGCTTATGCGAACAAATACGGTATGACGAAAACATAATTATACATTTGAAAATCAAATTAAGATGCAGAATAAGCGTGTAGTGAGTATTGGAGTATCGAATACCTCTATATTATTTCATATCCATACATAGGTTCAATAGCTTTAAATAAATGTGTGTATTTCCTATTTGTACTAACCAAAAATAAATAAATGCAATAAATACTGTACATGTAACATGTATTATTTATGTAGTGTAGTGTTGTTCTTGAATGGATTGTATTATTTATAATAAATCCAGTTGATACAACCTAGAGATGCATGTACATATGTATGTCGTACTTACATTATCAGAAACTTTATTCTTAAAAGCAAGCGCGAACCGTATAAGTATACTGAGTTCTTTGGGCTAATTATCCTCAATGGAGGACTTGAACAGTGTCAAGTTTATTTTAATAAAGTTGTCTTTCTCTCACTTTAGACTCTACTCACAATCAGTCAAATATTACACACAGGAGGTATGTAAATTGGGTACTGCAATAAGTTAAAAATAAATAGCATAAGATAGTTATGTAGATTATTGTGTAGGCTACTAGAATTGGATATATGCTGCAGGCTGTAGCTCATTTTGAACATACGATGCAGGTACCTACCTATGTATTGTCTGGATACAAAGTCGAGATACCTGGGCAAGGTGTCCAAATAGTTTCATATCCATGCAATCAAATGGAAGCGGCAGGGTTTGGACACCTTGCCCAGGTATCTCGACTTTGTATCCCGACAATATGTTTACGTATTACGTACGGCTAAATATTAGGTAGCGGTAGCGATATACCGGGTAGCTACACAAAAGCCAAGTGTACGAAAATACTTTTACAAAACCACCTACCTAGGTAGGTACATAACTACTTAAATATTTGTGTGCGAGTGCGTGAATGCGCCTGTAAGGCTTCCACCCCTGTCCATCAAAGCCCTGGTCTCATACTGTGTACACAGAATAACGATAGTGGATTTTACCCTCTGTGTTTATTCTGTGTACTGTGTATATACACGTATGAACTGAAGCTCCCCAGTTTTAGCCCTCACATTTCAAATCCATATCCCTTGCCCTTATCTTATCCGTTTGTTGTATGCTTTCTATTAGGGCTATTTTCAATTTTAACTCATTGAATTATCCTAATTTTTTTATCATTTGCTTGCAACTTAAGCTGCAATAGGTCATTAAAAGCTAAAGAATTTCACATTTTTAAAACTGGAAAGTTCCATAATCACACGACATGTAATAAATTACATTTGGCATCCTAGTACTTACACGTTTTGAGATAATCGCTTTAGTTAAAAAAATAATTTCCCGACGCCTCCGCTAAAACAAATTTACATTGTAAACAATGCGGACGGAAACCCCCGTGGACACAGCTAAAAATAATAGAGACCTCTTAAGGAAATTTGGCATAACGAATAAAGTTCAAATTGAACTTGTTAAATTAAAAGTGAACTACGACACCCTAACGGAATGTAAAAATATTAGAAGCAGGGACCGGAGCATAGGCAAGAAAAAAAAACAAAAATTACAATGCTCCTTTTGTGACTACACCGGCGACCATCTCAGCACAATCCTTCGTCATGAGAATAGACACAAAGGGATAAAGCCTTTCACTTGCCAATTTTGCCCCTACTCTGCTGCAACAAGGGGGGATGTAAATCTGCACACGAGGACACACACGGGCACTAAACCCTTCCCTTGCCCCTTCTGCTCCTCCAAGTTCATCACAAGAGCACCCTTAAATAACCATTTAAGAACTCATACAGGGGAAAGACCGTACACTTGCTCATTCTGCAACAAAGGATTTGGTAGTTCATCAAACAAAAACTGTCATGAAAGAATTTGCCAAAAGCATCCTGTCCCCCTCAGCGGGGACATGCCCCTGAAACAATTTAAATGCAAACAGTGCAAATTTTCGACGATCCACTATAGCTCACTCAAAACCCATATTAGACGGACTCATGCTCGGAAAGAACCAACATTTGCGTGTAATTTCTGTAGCTACACATGCTGGACTACAGACAGTTTAAATCTTCATATTTGGAAGCATACCGGAGAACGACCTTTTAAATGTGGGAAATGCAGCTACGAAACAAGAAAAATTTCACATCTCCGGCGTCACGTACAGTCTCTTCATGTACATTTAGAGGAGCGGATTAAATTCCCTTGTCAATTTTGCTCTGCAATTTTTTTACGTAAGGCAGCATTTAAGTTGCATATGCAAAAAATACATTGTTTAGAATAATGGCAACAATTTAAAATACAAAACCAAAAAAATGTGATGGGGAAAAGAAGAAACGGATGGAGAGTTAAATGGTTGGTCGAGTTTGAAGACGAAGACTGAAGATTGTTTTTGGACCGGACTGTCGAAAGTTTTACAGTAAACGTAAACAGGCTATATTATTTTTCCTTTATTTAATCTACACATCGTCTGTGAAGAACCAAAATGACCCATATAATAATAATAATAATAATTTATTCATTGTGTCGATTTGGCGTCAGCCCATACAACATTGTTGAGTTTTTACAAAGTAGGTATTTACAAAAGTGATCAATAGATCCTTGGTAATCAATAATAAAATGTCGGTAAAAATGTTTCTTGTTCGTATCTTGCTGAGTCGTTCTGTAATGAGTTGTTAAAAGCTTCAATTCTAAGAATTAGTTCATGTCGATAAAATGACCCATATCCAATTTAAGCTAGAATCAAAATGAGCTATGTCATAAAAACAAAATGAGAAACATGCGTAAAATGTTAATTCAGAGTATTTGAAAATTGTAAAATGTTCTATTTACATGGTTTTTAAAGTGTAAAATGTTCTAATTCCATGTTTTTGAAAAGGCGCGAAATATTCCAATTCCATGTTTTCCAAAAGTGCAAAATATTCTATTTAAATGCTCTCAAGGCATATTTGAGTATTTTTGTACATAGTGGATATTGTTTTTAGCTACAAATGGATATGGGTCATTTTGTTCCTTCACAGACGATATATGTACTATAGTATGCAATAAAGTATGCATAAAGGTATACAATACGTCCCATTTAAATTCAAGAAATGCAGTGGCAATAATAAATCAAAGCAATACACTTTTTTGTACTTTAATTGTGCAAAATAGTTAAAATTAATTAGGTGTAAATTACCGTTTTATTTATAACACATTACCACACACAGGTGTAGTATAGTATAGGTATAGTGCTCTGCTATATGCAAATATTTTGTAAAGTACAACCGTCCTATTCTAAGAAAATAAATTTTCTCGTCAATAATAACAAACCAATGTATTACTGCGGTGATTCGCAGCTGTGCTGTGTGGGTGTGCGAGTTGACGCTTTTAATTACCACAAAAGTGTAAAATTCATCGCGGAATGGAATGACCTTCATTTAGAGAACATTGAAGGTGAAAGTTTTCGTTATTAAATTCTACAAGTCAGTCAGTCTACGAAAAACTTTCCGAACAAAAAGCTCAAGAAATTCCGTTGTAAATTTTGACCTGCGTATTTTTCAGTTTTAACCGTAGAAAGCCTCACTCAAATTAAAATTCTTAAAAAGTCTTTTAAAACAAAAGTAATTTCTGAAGGTTCATAACTTAGAGAATGGGAAGCACTAACAACCAACCTTTGTCAAGCGTGTCAGTATCTGTAATTAACGTTGAAGATCCACCTCTTGAATTCCAATTCAGTAATAATTTCGTCTCTCCCAGCAACAGCAACAACCCTAGTCTTGTCGTTACACCGCCGTCACCTTTAAATACTACTTCGACCTCGGAATCAAAAATCCGAAGTCGAAATGAGAAGCATATTTTAGCACAAATTCAGCAGGTTGACCCCACAGTGCTTATGGGTACGGTAAACCATGGTTTCGTCGTGGAAAATAAGCAAGAAATAGAGACAGGGTTTAACTCCACCTCCACTTCCACACAATCAAATCCAGCAGAAGTACCAGCACCAGCTGACACTAAATGGACAAAAGAAGTTTCGTGGCAGCGAAAACGAAGCAGCTGGGCGTATATTACTCTTACGGTCTTTACAATTATTGCTATTAAAGTTGTAACATGGATCGCATTTCAAAAATTTTTGTGAATTATTTGTGATGTTTTAAATCTGACTGTAAAACTTTGGCGTTAATTAACTAGTTTCTACTTTTGACAGTATTGATACGAAACAAAAAGACTTAGTAAATAAGTATTAATCATTACAAAATAAAATCATGATTGCCGGTATAAATAAGGATAAAACTTCATTATTTCAAATCAAAAGAAATATTTTTCCAAAACTTACATTACATGTTTATTACTTATTACAAAATATGGTAATATTATAAGCCATAAGCCTTAATAAAACATGTTGAAAATATAAGCACCTAATGACAGATATGTCGTCTGTGAAGAACCAAAATGACCCATATCCAATTTTTTAAGCTAGAATCAAAATGAGCCATGTCATAAAAACAAAATGAGAAACATGCGTAGTAAAATTTTAATTTATGAGTTTTTGAAAAGTGTAAAATGTTCTAATTACATTTTTTGAAAGTTTTAAATTGTTCTATTTACATATATTTTAAAAGTACAAAATATTCTATTTAAATTTTAAATGCTTTCAAGACATGTTTGAATATTTTTGTTGATAGTGAACATTGTTATTAGCTACAAATGGATATGGGTCATTTTGGTTCTTTACAGACGATATGTTATCAAAAACAGTACTTATAACCACATACACTACATGATTAAGATTACTAATTAAATGAAATACATACAGTACTATGTAACTGAATTGTTTTAGGAAAATTTGTAATACTAAAAACTAACAAAAAATATAAAATACTTCCTCATTACTGTAAGGCTCAATTTTATGAACTCGAATATTATGAAGCTGATATCTTCGTTTTGCATGGAACGATTTTTGACACGGTCTACAGTGGTAGGGGAGCTCCCCTGTGTGCGTTCGGACATGATCTATTAGCCTCCTTTCTCTTGTAAAAGCCGAGGTGCAACCTTCGTAGGTGCACTTGAATAGTTGATGTATTTTAGCATGAGAATATAAACCATGTCTTGACGTGAATGTCTCCTCACAGCGAATACATTTAAATAATTTCGGCTCAGTCAGTGTAGGTAAATCTCCTTGGGAACTGTCTCCGACTTTAATGCGCGAATGTGCTCTCCTAGACTTCATGTGCTCAGTGAGTGCAGATGACCTTGGAAAAGCTCGTCCACAATTGGGATATGTGCATTTGTAAGGGTACAATTCTACTGGGACATGAGTAGCCAAGTGTGTATTTAGTCCTTTTTTGTCCCTAAATGATTTTTCACAATCGGAATGTGGGCATTTTTCAGGTCTTTCATTTGAGTGGACTAAGCGATGCACTCGAAGATCCGACTTAATCTTATATGTTTTGGAGCAATTTGGCTCTGGGCAATGGAAGGGTCTATCGCTGGAATGTGTCCTAATGTGACATTTCAGACCTGACGTTTTAGGGAAGGCAAGCCCACAAATATGGCATACGAAGGGTCTGGAATCTGACTGGGAAGACTTGGTTATTTTGTCACTTTTGTTAGCATCACTATTTTTTATACGAACAGATTTACGGGAACTTTCAATTGTCAACGCTGTTGCGCACTTTTTTAGCGTTACGCTTTTGAGAAGCTTGTCACTATTTTTTTGGAATTCTGCTTTAACTTTAGTGCATTGCTTTCGCTTGACGCCTTTAGGTTTAGGTATAGTTGGGCCTGGGCAGGAGTGTGATCTTAGAAATACTGGGATACCAAATGCTTTATTGCACATGGCACAGAAGTTGTGATGCCTTTTGTTGTGATGCCAGCAGTTCAGCACATGCAATTTAATGTCCTCTTCGCAGGTAAGCTTCATTGAGCATAGTTTGCAACGTACAGGATTTTTAGCTGTGATAGGTCCTGCATCTTTTATTGATGGGTCCGGCTTAAGTAGAATCACATTTGCAGTGGCTTTTCTGGCTGACTTTTGCTTTTGAATCTTGAGCCAATCAATCAACGCCGACGTCGAGGTCGAGAGGTCACTGGAACAATTCACTTTACTATTCTGGTCTTGATTCAGCCTGTTTTTTGAAGGAAATGTGAACTTAGGAAAGGCTGATTTTCGTTTCGACTTCGGTCTTAGCTTTGGCAGTGACGAAAATTTAGTGGGCTGCAGACGCCGACGGTGACGAAGCATTTTATGAATATTTAAACTCCAATAGGATTTGAAAGACCTGGAGCAGTTGGGATAAAGGCAACTAAATGATGGGATTTTATTCAAGCGGGACGTAGAAGATGAAACAGGACGGCGCTGTAATGTACTATTTGACTTCATTGTTGACTTGTTAATTTGGCCAGTTTTCTTATTCGGCAACCTTCCAATTACAGACCCAGGTGCAGGGGCAGGTGCAGGTGAAAGCGTACTGCAGAAAATGTAAATGCATTTATTTTTAAAAACTTTAATAATTTCCATATTATCTGGGTCGATAAAATTAGATTTGACTTCATCGTTTGGGGTACTTTGTGCATATATAAGTCAATTAAAATAGTTATTATCTGAAAAATATGCCTTACTTAAAATTTTGTGTACTTTTCTGCACAACTGTGTTAGAAGATTCGTCCAAGTCGATATCGGAATTATGAGCTTCATCAATTGGGGATAAAGTGTAGGGTAAAATTTCCTCTACGTTATCACTATTATTATCATCAGCATCGATATTAAAATTAGAAACATCGCTCACGCCGTAGTCAATGTCGTCAACGTTCATGTCTTCAACTATTTCTTCGATAACGACAACGTCGCTGTCGCTATCAATTACTAAAGTATTCATGCTACTTACATTAGCTTTTTCATTTGCAACTTTAATGTTTGGTTTGATGGGTGCAGTAACAACTCGAACTCTGAAAAATTGCATAAAACATAATTACATAGATTGTGGGTAGATACATTTTAATCGTATATAGTACCGACCTGCTTTTGAGATTACTCTTTTAAATTGTGAAATAACAAAAATGCATACATTTTGACATCTGAAATAATTATTAATCATTAATCAAATTATATAGTATTTTAAATATTTTAATTTTTACAGGTATATATTATATTCTGTAATTTTTAATTAGAATAGAATTAGTTATTTATCTGATTTCGACATATCGATCATGTTAAAAGTTGATTATAGGCATGCTTTTGTATGAAACATTCTTTTGATTTTTATCTGATATGAAATTTTGCTTTTAAATAGTTGGGTGTTTATCTTTAGTCTTAATGATCTATTCATTTGCGACTGCAACGATTGAGTATTGACTATCGACTGTCCTTGAGTTTCATTAACTTTTACTTTCAACTTTAGCTTTTTACAATGTTGAATGTATGAATTGATGATTGAGTAAAACTAAATTAACTTACTCGGTTTCTTTCTCCTCAAATACAATGCACTGAAGCAGTTCAAATTCACTTGGGTGCTGTTTTTTCTTGTGATCCAAAACATCGTCAACATTTCGGAAATTGAAAGTGAATCCACATGTTTTACACACAAACCATACACTTACAGGAAATTTTAGCATTTTGAACCTGAACTTTTATATTTTAAATTTTAAACTCACATTTAAAATATGTGCAGGTACACTCAAATAATTCTTTTATTTATTAGTTTTTTAGGTGATAAAACAAATTAATTAAGCTCAACCTCAGTTGTAAGTCAGTTAACCATCAACCAGCTTGAATATTCCAAATTCCAATATCCAATATGTATTCTGGACTGGAGCAGTGTTTTCTTTGTGAAAACAATATACAATATACAATATTAGTTGAAAATAGAATTCTTTAAAATTGGCGCCAATTTTAGAATTTACCAAAGATAACTAATACCGTTTTGGAGTTTTCAGTGTTTTCACTCAGTAATTCAGTGATTCAGTCAGTTGTCAGTTACTTTCCTTTTTATTTTTGTATTAAATAATAATTGTAGCTTACTTAAAACTTTTTTATTCGTAAATTAAAATTACATTACTATTTTTGGTTAAATATTTAATCACCAAGTATTGTAATTGTAAATACCCAGAGGCCAGAGATTTTGTGTCTTTCTTGGGTGGGTAATACAACACCAACCTAAAAGTATACAGTTGTTAACTGCAAATGTTTGCTGAAGACAAATTGGCGGTTCGAAAAGGCAATAATTATTGAAGAATCTGCGTTATTATTATTATTAAGCACGTAGTGCTGAGGTACCTACATTTAATTTCACACTTCCTCAGCATTTCGAATGATCAGCAGTTTATATTGAATATTTTGTAATACATGGCTTATATTGGAAAAATCTGTTCTGTGAAGCGGCTCTTTCTTCATACAGTCATTCATCAGGGTGTAACTACAAACAATTATAAGCTTTTATTTTCTTTCAAGTTTTAGAGAATTATAGAGATAAATTAAATGCATTTGTTTACACTGGTACTACAATACTTCATAGCTTGGACAAGAAATCAAAAATTTTATCAATTCTTGTCTAATTTTTAATGCAAAATAGCTCAGTATATTATACCACATGTGAATAGTTAATAACCGCTAACATTTCATTGTTGGCAAACTCAGGTACATCCAGTTGCACTACTCCATTTAGAAGGTTGTCCGGAAAATCGTGAGAGCAATTAATCCCTGAATAAGGAGTTAAGCCCATAGTGAAAATTTCGTAGAGTGTCACCCCAAAGGACCACACATCCGACTGGAGGGAAAATTCCATATCAAGAAGAGATTCTATAGCCATCCATCGCCATGGTAATGGGGTCTATGAATTTATGAATTATCATGCATAATGCAATAGATTTATATAACAATAAATTACAAGTTATACGCATCGATTTCAATAGCGATATATTAATGTTACGTCATATTGTTTCATATTTTCAGTTGTACGATGATTATGTGCCACCTGATGAGCTAGACCAAAATCACTTATTTTGGCCACGTTTGTCTGTGTTAAGAGAATATTTCTTGCCGCCAAGTCCCCGTGTATTACCTAAGAAAAAAGGAACAATAGAATTTTCTGAATAATTTATACAAAATTTCATAATATTGCATCGTTTTTATAGACGTAAGTATCTGTACCCTTTACGAACATTTCTAGAACTGATGTATGCCATTCCAGTAGAAATTTGACGAGCCCACTTGAGTAAATCTAATGTTGAGATTTTCGCACCACTTTCGCCTTCGATGTATTTATTGCTGCCGTTGCTATGAAGATCTTTAATTATTATATTATTTCGGTTTTGTATGAATAAATTATTAAAATTGAATTTCCGGTTTCGTATGTAAGTTAAAAGATCTCCGTTAGAACAGTATTCAAGAGCAATGAACAGTTCACCTGTCGTAAAAATATTCAATTACCATGGTAACATTTAATTAATTCATTTTTAAAATAATAAAATATTATTTGGGAATAATTAAAATGCACTGTAAGTAAGTTGTGACATGTTTATTTATGAGTGCACCCTTTGGAAAATTATGAGTGACAGCTCCCATAAGTGAAAGTGAAACGATGTTCTCATGTCTCCCCACAAAGCACATGATTTCTAGCTCCAGTAGCAGTGCCTTCTTCAGCTCTCTGTCCACTACGTTCGGCTTCAATGTTTTAACGGCAACTAATATCCTGTCGTCGTTATTAAGCTCGGATCGTAATGTAGCTTGTAGCACGTGTCCAAATTGACCTGACCCCAGTGCTTTGTGATTCACTAAAATAATATAATTAATCATTAGTATAGATTTAAAGCAATTAGTACTACCTATATATATTATGTATTAGTAGAAGCTAATTTAGCGTGTTCTACTATAAACCCTAATTAATTTGAAAATTATTAAAATTACATAATATCGTCTGTGAAGAACCAAAATGACTCATGTCCAATTTAAGCAGGAATCAAAATGAGCTATGTCATAAAAACAAAATGGGAAACATGGGTAAAATGTTAATTAAGAGTTTTTGAAAAGTGCAAAATGTTTTATTTACATGTTTTTGAAAAGTGTAAAATGTTCTAGTTACATGTTTTTTAAAAGCGTAAAATGTTCTATTTACACGTTTTAAAAAACTGTAACATGTTCGATTTACATGTTTTTGAAAAAATGTCCGAATAACACAGTTTTCAAAATTGCATAATGTTCTATTTAAATGCTTACAATATGCATACTTCAGTATTTTAGTATGTTTGTAGATAGTGGATATTGTTTTTTAGCTAAAAATGGATATGGGTCATTTTGGTTGTTCACAGACGATATACGTTAAATGTACTCTGTATTTAATTTTTATTAATATGTCTTACATACATATTTCCAATCTGTCCCTTGAAATTTCGTATGCTTTAGTACAGTGACTGGGCTCCATTGTTGTCGTTAAACTGTGGATTTGATGTATTTTTTCAAATCGCTGTCTAAAATCGCTCACAATTTCTTCTCGATTGAGTTCACCAAGTTTGATTCTAACTTTTTTAAGTTCTTCACGATACACTTCAAACATTTTAAATGACCGAAGTTTTGCACTAGTGTAAGAGTAATTCAAAAATACCAGCGTAAATCACTTAAATTGAGAAATAGGTAAAAACCGGCAACGGCGGTAAAAAGCATTTAACGCAAATGTTGGGGATTTATTTTGCTAACTTTACTGGAGGCAACTTTCATTAGTAATGTTCTGTTGTAGGAACTGTCGCTTCAAATGACTGAGTGAGTCTTCAATCAATAAAAACAAAATGATAATTTAATTCCAGACCTTCGCTGTAAGTAAATCTTGGTTCTTGAATCATATATATCATGATCGTATGATACAATATGTTCTTTGCAATCTGCATTTCAATCAATAGTTAATGCAGTTGTCACAAGCGTAAATTCATATGGTACAGGGTGGGCCATTTATTTCCGGGGATTCTAACAGGCTATAAAAGCCAAGTTTATTATTCGAATATAACCAGCAATATACCAAAATAAAGACAATTTCTGGGAGATTTGTTTGACACCTCATCTACTGAAATCGGCCAAGAATTTGTTGCAAAATGGCCTAACTAACAAAAATCACAGTTTTTAGATTTTTTGGTCAATCCTAAAATTATTGTTTAACAACTTTCATTTAAAATTAAAGCGTGAAGCAATGCAGAATCGAAACATTATATCCTAACAGAAAAAAACCTGGCAAACATTTAAAAATTTTCAAATTTTGAAAATTTTAATTTTAAAAATGTTTGCCAGGTGTTTTTTTGTTCGGATATTTGAAGTCCAATGTTTCTAGTCTGCATTGTTTTACGCTTTAATTTTAAATGAAAGTTGTTAAAAAATAATTTTAGGGTTGACCAAAAACTCTAAAAACTGTGATTTTTGTTAGTTAGGCCAGTTTGTAACTTATTCTTAACCGATTTCAATGAATGAGATGTCAAACAAATCTCCCAGAAATTGTCTTTATTTTGGTATATTGCTGGTTATATTCGAATAATAAACTTGGCTTTTATAGCCTGCTAGAATCCCCGGATATAAATGGCCCACCCTGTATATGTTATCCGATGGTGTAAACATTTTTTACTAAAAAGGTGAGCGCATATCCTTATTGTATATACTAAATGCACTGCGGGATCTTCACGTAAGTAAAGTTGTCAACTTGACTTTGAATAACACTTTGTAAAGAATTGGCTTTATTCCAGGTCCAATAAGTCCAAAACGCATAATGTTTCTTTTGTCATTTTCATAGCATTTAGCATAATAAAGCAAAATCCTGCATCTCTTCCTGTCAATAAAAGTGCTGAGGCAGGCTAATCATTCTACTCTCGAGTACTCTGCACAGGGCCAGACGAAGGAATTGCTTAAAGGCAGAAATTTTTCTTCACACAAAAAACACTATTTTGATTTTATTGATGGTTTTGTTTAGTAAAGCAAAATGTTGTATTTACATGTTTTTAGCAAAGTTCCAAATGTTCTTTTTACTTGATTCAAAAAAGTGCTCAATGTTCTATTTACAAGTTTTGGAAAAAAGTGGAGAATGTTTTATTTCCATGTTTTTGAAATGTACAAAAACTTTTATTTACATTGTTTTTTGAAAATTCAAGCAGCGGGGTCTGCCTACCCTCGCCGAATTATCCAGCCCTGACTCTGGACAAAAAAATTCCAAGTTTAAATTACCTACTGTATAGACTTAGACTTATATATAGTTCTAAAAAAATTTATTTTCTTGGAAAAAAATTACACATTCCCACCTTGTACTACATATTAAGTTTAATTATGCACTCCGAAAAATGTAGATTCCTTGAAACAAGTTAGCAAGACTCGCGGTGTTTCATCAAGACTATAATTATTTATTAAATGGGAAATTTGTTCGTGGAAAGTTATAGAAAGTACTCTGTACTGGAACTCAGCTCAATTTGAAAATAAACAACCACACTACGTTATTACATACGTCACTTCGTTCACAGAACTGGAAATGGCACAGAAACATAGCAAGAACTATAAGCATTGGTAATACTCTTCACCATGCATCTATGACATTGTTTCAAACTCGGCTTCTGCTTACGAGGAAGTCGAGTCCACGTCCGAGTCATGACATAAAATAATTTTATTAACTGCTTAAATCGGCCGAATAAAAACAGATGCACAAGAACATGTCACATAAGTCACAACAACCGAACTTGGTTGATTTAAAGTAATGATAATTTGTATAACTTTAAAAGTATCACTGCTTATCATTTATATGGACTCTGCCTTCAGTCCAGTCCATTCTACTTACAGTATATTTATATAATTGTTATATAAATATCGTCTGCGAAGAACCAAAATGACCCATATCCAGTTTCAGCTAAAAACAATATCAACTATCTTCAAAAATATTCAAATATGTCTAAAGAGCATTTAAATAAAAAAGTTTGGACTTTTCAAACACATGGAATTAGAACATTTTGCACCTTTTCAAAAACATGAAATAAGAACATTTTGCACCTTTTCAAAAACATGACATAAGAACATTTTGCACCTTTTCAAAAACATGACATTAGAACATTTAGCGCCTTTTCGAAAACATGGAATTAGAACATTTTGCACCTTTTCAAAAACATGTAAATAGAACATTTTGCACCGTTTCAAAATTTGACATTAGAACATTTTGCACCTTTTCAAAAACATGTAAATAGAACATTTTGCACCGTTTCAAAAACATGACATTAGAACATTTAGTGCCTTTTCGAAAACATGGCATTAGAACATTTTGCACCTTTTCAAAAACATGTAAATAGAACATTTTGCACCGTTTCAAAAACATGGAATTAGAAAATTTAGCGCCTTTTCGAAAACATGGAATTAAAACATTTTGCACCTTTTCAAAAACGTGTAAATAGAACATTTTGCACCGTTTCAAAAACATATAGAATTAGAACATTATGCAATTTCAAAATCATGCAAATAGAAAATTTTGAACCTTTTCAGACACATGGAATTTTTGACCATTTAAAAAACATGTAATTAGGGCATTTTACGCTTTTCAAAAACTCTAATTAACTTTTTCCGCATGTTTATCATTTTGTTTTTATGACATAGATCATTTTGATTATAGCTAAAAATGGATATGGGTCAATTTGGTTCCTCACAGACGATATTTTGGTTAGTAATATTATGTAGATATAATATGCACAAAGCAAAGCCCATTCGCCATTCGCATTTTTTCCCATGGAAAATGAAAAACGTTTTCATAGTTTCCCATGTTTGATATTTAATTGTATTCTTGAATAGGCATATTTAATAGGCATGTCGCTATAAAGGCCAGTGTCAGTTGTCAGTCACTCATCAAATAATCAAAGCTGCAATCACACACAAGCGAATCATTGAAATTTTTTTCATCCAGAAGCATTTGGAATAAACTTGCACAGAGTTTAATTTTCATCAATTTATTTTTGCATTCCCGTTAAACATGAATTAAACAATGTACTGTACGTATACCTTTTTGCTTTAACTCACGCCAGTCCGATGGCTACATGTATACGCTCCGTCAATATTACCCTTCCGCCTTTCTGCGAATACAACGTCCAACTTTCGGCTTTCGGTGACTCAAACAATTAAAATAATATCTATTAATTAATTTGATTTAAAAATACGAATGCCGATTCCAACGTTACATTCTATACCTACTAACGTAGTAGGACGATGTGGATGTTCAACTATAAAAGCAAAACTGGACTCATTAAATGTTCACAATAAATTCGCATACCCAACAAGCCAGACCATAGTTCACTTTGGATTGTTATAGTTATCTCATCAAAAAAAGAAGTGAATATTCCAAAATGTACAAGTTACAGCGTGGGACTCGTGCTGAGATTGAAGGTGCTGTTTTAACGCAAATAGGCACTCTTCTTAAGGACGGCAAGAAAGACATGAAGGAAAAAATTGAAGCTTTGATTTTAGCTAATTCTGTGATCGATGGGAGTTTTGCCGGCGTTTTATTTTCTGTTCGGTGTGTGTTTTTCTGTAAAACTTGAATTTAAAAGATTTTATTGGTTTGTGATTTTAATTGGGTGTAATGATAATTTGTTTTTTATTAAATGGAAAAGTGGTGAGAATGGAAATATTTAATTTTGTTTAATTTTTCCAGATTCAAAGCCAGCAAAGCGGTAGCTCTGACGGGTGTTGGCTTTTGGGGGCCAAGCTGTAGTGAAAAAAGTGAAAAGAAAAGTTATGATGTCAGAATTGTGATTGGTTTGAATGTTATTATGACTACAACTGTTCAAGCCGAGCCGAAGGCGATTTTTGATGTTACGTTTAAAGACAAAGTGGAGCTGAGGGCAGATGAATGGATTCTAATACAGTTTCTGTTGGATGTAAGTTTTCTATTTTCTTTTCTTTTTGCAAAATGTTCTTTTGACTTGACTCAGAAAAATGCAAAATGCTCTATTTACATGTTTTGAAAAAAGTGAAAAATGTGTTATTCACATGTTTTTGAAATGTACAAAAAAGTTTATTTACATGTTTTTAAACTGCAAAAAAATTTTTATTTACACATTTTTAAAGCTGAAAAATGTTCTATTTACATGTTTTTTGAAAATTCAAGCAGCGGGGGCTGCCTCCGCTGGCCGCCTTATCCGGCCCTGACAGACTGTCATAGCAGTGTCCGCAGTAATGAAAGGGATTTTATTGCGGGTCCTGGCAATCCGATTCGGGAACAGGCTGAGTGTACGGAACGAGGGGGTTCTTTCGTACCTCAAGACCAAAGCCTGAGATGATATAAAATTATATGCACCTGTAAAATGGAGGAATTATGCAACACAAAATATAGAGCACTCGCTAAATGAATTTATGCGCTTATGGGTGGGGAGGGTAGATGCTTCCCAAACCTATCTACTTATGCGTTCCACTAAACTTAAATATAACTATATGAACTATATATAATTATTTTATAATTATTATATTATGCACAATTATGAATCTCATTCGAGGGTAATGCAATCACAACACACAAAATATATTATATAAAATGATACGGTTATAAAGGGACTTTAACCTTGCCCTGTATTTATTGAATTTAAGAATACTTTAACTGGGCAAATACGCCAAATGATAGTTTACTTTTTAACTGGCCTCGTGGGCAAAATAAAGAATACTTTTAAGGGCGAATACGCCAAACAAAATATGAGTTCCAAAAACCTCGTGGGCAAAAAGGCAACTCTTCAATTAATATACTTTTAACTCAAAGGCCACTCGGGCAACAAATAATAATACTTCCAAAATATAATAAGCCACTCGGGCAACAAATAATAATCCTTCCAAAATATATTAAGCCTCTTGGGCAACAAATAATGCTTCAACAATTAAGCCTCTTGGGCAACAAATATATCATTCACAATTCAAGCCACGTGGGCATCAACAATTAATCCCATTAGGGTATTATATTTTACCTTGTATTTCGCAGTAGCGAGAGTGACAGACGGGGAACTTCCAATAGGGTATTTATTCAATCTGGCTCATGGCCGGGTTTCTCTATTTTAGAGCAAACAACACAACAATCATTTCTTGCCCGATTACGGGTCAAGCTTTAACACTGGATCCCTAAATTATATTCGCAATAGCGACTTTATGAATTCCCTCATGGGGTAATTCTGGGTCCTTAACTTCTGGGCCTCGTGGCTCCTTATATTTCTGCAGTAGCAGCAGCTCCCAGTAGGTTCCAAGCTGGAGACGTCTTTGGATTCAGTGCTTACTCGAGCAGCTCTCAGACCGAACTCTCTTTCCATGGGCTGGTGAATATGAAGATTCGCCAGTCCATGCTTTAACTAACTATCTACTTTCGCATCTCCATGCTCGCATCTCTGTACAGTGTACAGCCTTATTTCATCATCTCATTTTTCCTAACACCGATAACCATCATGGCAATGGTCATGGTCATGGCTAGGTATGTACGCTGCACATACCTAGACGAGCCGTCTGCGGCTTTATTACCATTTCGCCTTTGGCGATTCTACCATCAATTTTCACGACGAATACGTCTGTCTGTCCCTCTCGCTGTCACAAAATACATTTACAAATATTTATAACATTTTATATATAATTTTGTATGTAGTATTTTGTTCTTCGATATTTTCTCTGTCAAAACTCCTACTCCAAGATTTTGTACTCCTGGACAAAACTCCTGGACATTCTTGTATCTCCTACTCCAAGCTTTTCAACTTTCGTCGTACGAACGTTTCTTTCTTCCCCGTCTGTAGTAACAGTCAATGCGGGGTAGGTGGGTAGGTTTTCCAATTTAGTAACAGCCAATGCAGGGTAGCTTTTCCAATCCAGTAACAGCCAATGTGGGGTGACGATTCATCTCTTCAAGAACGTTTCCTTCCTAGCATTTGCAGCTATTGCCGGAATATGCACTGAAAAGAAACTTATGCGAAGAAAAGAAACACACACATTGCATTTTATATCAAACCTGCCTTTTATTCATATAATCAGTCTTTCATAGTTCTCGTTCGTCACAAGAGGAGTCTTTTCATTTTCTCTCAAAATTTTTGGGACCGTATCCCTACAGGTAAATATATTTTTCACATTTATAAAATAATATCAAAATAATAATCTGTGTTTCTAATTTTAACTCTACACTACTATTATTTCCACTTGTATTAATTTTCACACAAACAAAAATAACTATTTCATTTTCTAATTTACGTTTTGTGCGGGTATTATTGGACTACTATCGTTTCTACTACTAAAAATTGCACATATAAAAATAATAACCATTTGATTTCGTGATTTATGTATTGTGCGGGGTATTGAAAATTTTACATACAAAAATAGTGAACATTTGATTTTATGATTTACGTATCGTGCGGGGTACTACAAAAATTCATATATATAAAAAAAAATACTGAACGTCTGATTTTAACGATTTATGTATTGTATGTAGTAAAAATAACTTTAACAAATTTTAACTCACATGAATTTCGCTCGTATCAAAAAAAAAATTATAACAATTCGACTTTATGATTCTGTGTACCGTGTGGGGTATTGTTTACTTATACACTATTTTACTTTCAAGTTTCGTACGGGGTATTTACTGATTAACAAAAAAAATTAAGTGCTTTGAATTTTCTATCTCCTTTTTATATCGAATCAAGTAACGGTGGTGGGGATCTCATACGTTTTCTCCCCATGGTTTGGAACGGATTTTCAGTCACTGCTGAAGGTGAGTGTGGTGGACTCAATAGTCCACTTATATTTAAACTTTCAAATTTGTCTGAGAGTCTCCGTTTTACTGGGACAGAGGTTCTCAGGGGCTCCTTTGTTTTGACCTTACTTTCTTCCACACAATTTATCTGGAAGGTGACATTATGCATTTCCCCAGCGCTAATGTTTATGCCGGGACTTTCGACTTTGGTCTCGGGAATACCCGCTTTCACTTTTCTCTCAGGCGATTTCAATGGGAAATCGTCTGGGACCATAATCAATTTTGGTAGGGCCGAGTACGGTCCAACACGCAACTTTTTCAATGGAGGTTCATCAATCTCCATGGGCTCTTCTTTATTGAGCTTCTCGCATTTCTCCATCCAACTCGATGAAGCCATTTTAAAATTATGAGTCTGCAATAAATGTTAGAGGAAAAAGGGAAATATAATAAAAAAATAAAAAAATCCAAAAACCCTAGTTTACTGACACTAACATTTTCGCGACTTTAACCATTTTACCCTTTTTACTTAACTTCTTTTGAATCAAAATTTTTGGTATATCTGTTTATATGGGGAGTACCCCTAAGTAAATAAGTAGTAACTTATATTTTTATAAATCAATTTTTAACACTCAATTTTATTTTCCGGAAGTATCCCATACCTTTATTTTAGTAACAACATATCTCTTGAAATTGACAATTTTAATGAGATCAAATTTTATAATTCATACCTTTCAACTTACATCAAAATGCATAGTTATTTCATATATCATCTTTTCCAGTAGGGAACTTTTTCTAATACTATAAATATATATTGTAACTCTCAAATTTTTCATTTTAATAGTATAAGTCATGTCTGTAGTAACAGACCCGCGATCACAGTATTGTATCGCCAGTTGTAAATAAAATTCTCTCTTTTTTAGATAATGGGAAACATATTAGTAGCAATTTTATTTTTACATCGTCATTTTACTCTTTTTCTGATCGACCAATCACCCCCCATTTTTCGGTGATTTCTCGATACTCCTTGCATCTTATTTCGGCATGCCGAACGTTACAGTACGGACAGACCCATTCTGGGTGGTCTCTCATTGTCCTCAATCGACTTCCCAACATAACCGGACACTTGTCTATCACATGTACTTGTCCGGGGATACTATGTCTTTCGCAGACTTCACAGGGTGGAAATACTTCCACCTTTTTCACGCCTTCTCTCGTAGCCTTCTTTTCTCCGTCCATTCTGTAATTTTTAGGACGGCCATAAAATTTTTACATATTATACATATAGACATTTTCAATGGATTAATTTTTATTAATTTTTAGGCGTAAGCAAAGCGTCTAAGCAAAGTTTAAGCCTCTCAATTTCAGACTGAAGGTCTGCAATTCTGTGATTATCAATCTCGCTTTCTACTGCGAAGTTTTCTGGTTCAACCTGTAACTTTTTAGTGTATGTATGTTTTGGATACCACGTGCTTTCTGTCCGTGCTCTAGTTGACCTTCTCACGGTCGGATCGTCTCCTTGTGGAGCCGATTCGGTCGTGTGGAGCCCAGTTTGAGTCCCTGACGCTCCTGCCTCATTCTTTTTCGTTCCTACAAACACTTTTGGTTGTGGTATCTGTCCTTTTCGTTGGACAGGTACCGGTACATTTACAGGGCTCTGTCTAATGACTATAGGACTTTTTCGCGGTGTCTTCACCGGCGATTTCGCGGGGGACGTAGTAACGTCTCTCGCATCTACGAACATTGCGGAGTGTCCTGACGGACTTCTATATGGACTTCTTTGTGGCGACGCTTGGGGAGTACCCACTAAATTGTCATCTAGTAAGATGAGCGATTCATTTTCTACATCATTTAACTCACCATCCTCTTCTCCCCCCGGGAAGTCGGGAACCGGCCCCGGTTCCAAAATATCGTTCAGAATGCTTCGCCGTCCCCATGAGGAATGCGAGTCATTTGTACTAATAATACTCATTGCAGGAGGGTTATATATTGTGACGCCGTCGTCATCACTATTATTATCATTATATACCAAATCCAAAGGTGATTTCTGTGGGGTGGAAATATTATATGTTCCCCTCGGAATCACGTCTCTATAATAAGAATTACGTTCGCCAATATTAGTTTCCGTAGGTTCTAACTTAGGTTCTAAACTAAAAATATGGTCCTCCGCTGTCGGGGCCATTTTATCGAGGTAACTTTTATCGTGATCCACGTCTTCAACTAGATCATCTGCGTCAATAGGAGTATAATAGGTTTTAAGGTTATGTCCGTGTACCATATCTAATTCTAACGGTTCTGGTGGTGATTCTAACTTTATGTCTTCGTCGCAAAGAAAATACACATGTTCATTTTCTATGACACTATATACTCTATATGGTCCCGTGTATCTTACCATGAATTTTGTGGGCGTCCCACTTTTTCTTATATAATTACGTTTCAATACTAAATCTCCGATTTCAAATTTAATATGGGGATGACGCTTGTCAAATTCCATTTTTCTCTTTAACTGATTTTCGCACGAATTTTGGTGCGCCTGCATGCGAAACTTAAATAATTCTCCTATCCTAATTTGTTGATCCTCAATATCCTTAGATTTTGAAGGTACTTGTTCGTCTCCTAACTTAAGATTGTAATCATACGCTAATGACTTTCCATGCCATAGAAAATATGGCGAAAAACCTGTGCTAGAATGTTTCGCAGAATTGTACTCATTTTGTACTAACGGGAGCAAATCGTCCCAACTTTCAAGAGTATCATGCCTTAACTTTTTCAATATACTTCCAAACGTAGAATTTGATCTTTCAATAATTGAATTTGAGGAGGGATGCCAAGCCGACGTACGTACTGTGGCCACCCCATACATATCGCAGAACTTTTGGTATTCTACACCAGTGAAAGCTGCTCCGTTATCCAACACAATAGCGCGGATTCCATGATCCCTAACTAATGGTTCGAGACAACGTATCGTCTCTGCCACGGTCGGACCCGTGGTCGGAAAAAGGTGTAAGTACCTGGTGCACTGATCAATTATAGCTAAAACATACTGATTTTTACGTCGTGTTAAATTTAATGGTCCTAAATAATCTGCAGAGACTTTTGCGAATGGCACTTGTGGTGTCATTAAAACATGTAACGGACCCGACTTTTTCCTTTTACTAACATTATAACGTTGGCACGTGTCGCAACCTCGAATAACTTGCATAACTAATGTACTCATCCCAAAGAAGTAATAACTTTCTCTGAGAGCCGCGTAGATTTTCTCATGCCCCAAATGAGACTTTTGATGCAGATAATTTATGAAATGAATAGCTAGCGATTTGGGCAATACTTTGACCCACATTTGACCCAACGGTTCTCCTGACAGCTTTTCTAACTCTCCTGAATCATTTAATCTATAATTTCGTCTATATTTATTATACCCTTCATAATTATTTTTCCTGTCTCTATATACGGACAGCATTACTTTTTGTACCTGAATATCTTTCATCTGAAGCTCTTTTAACTTATCTAAATTATATTTTAACGTTTCACAATCCTGTATGAATTCATTATCCTTTTTGGTACGACTTATGACTTTGATAAGTTTGATTTTACACGTCGGTATCTGGTCAAGGTAGTTTCTGGGCGGGCGGCTCAAACCATCGGCGAGTTCATTATTTTTACCAGCAACATGAAATATTTTCAGGTCATACTCACTCAACTTGAGACTCCAACGGATGAGTCTTGAATTCAATTCTGACGTCTTTAAGATAGACGTAAGCGCAGAGTGGTCAGTGTAAACGTGCACCGATCTTCCCAAAACGTAGCTACGGAATTTTTGCAGGGCATGTATAATGGCGAAGCATTCTTTGTCCGTGACGGACCATTTTTCCTCAGTCTTCGTGAGACAATGGGAATGATAAGCGATGGGTCTCCGCAGACCATCCTTATTTTGTATCAACGCTGCCGCGATCCAATGATCACTAGCGTCGGTCCACAGTTCCAGTTGCGAAGTATCGTCTGGGAACGCTAAAATCGGGGCCGTAGTAATTCGACGTTTCAGTTCGTCGATTGCCCCTTTACATTCTTCATCGAAGTTAAATGGAACATCCTTTTGTAATAATTTATATAATGGCCGCGCCACTTTAGAATAACCCAGTACCATCCGGCGAAAGAAATTGGTTATACCAATGAAACGTCTAATTTCAGTCGTATTTGTAGGATAAGGATATGCAGTGATTGTGTTTATTCTTTCCTTATCTATGGAGATACCTTCCTCGCTAATTTTATGTCCTAAGAATACTATGGACGGGTGACCAATATGACATTTTGACGGCTTCAACTTAATATTTGCTTGTGTACAACGCCATAAAACTAACTCTAATCTATGTGTCATTTCGGCGAATGTGGATCCGCCAAAAGCAAAATCATCCACATATATGGACGCCCATAACTGTATATATTTATACCATATTTTTAACATTACTGATTGAAATATTGTCCCACTATTTTTATAGCCAAACGGAAGTCGTTTTGGTCTGAATGTACCACAATGATTTATATATGCTAAGAAATTTCTACTTTCTTCTTCGAGCGCTATTTGTTGATATGACGACGCCATATCCAATCCACAAAAATATCTGCAGCCATTTAATTTCTGAAAAGCATCTGCTACCGGTGGTACAGGTGCGTTTATGGGCTTAACTCTCTTATTTATGTCCCGATAATCTATTACTGGGCGCCATCCATTTACACCCTTCTTGACTACCATTTGCCTTGATACATAATTTGAATGACAAGGTTCAATCAAATCCTTCATCAGGCCATCATCTGTATCGTCACGACACACTATTTTAAACAGATTTGACATATTAGCCGGAGCGCTAACTAAAGGGGTATCATCCATCATCTCCACCGAAGCGTACACTGTTTTCTTCGTAACTGGGTCAACTATGGAGGTATGAAAATCTGATTGTTTCCACCCAAAGACTTTGTAATATTTACCTAATAACCTCCTGATTTCCATCTTTTCAGATGCTTGTAATCCTTCGAATATTGGGAACATTTCCCACTCAGCGTCAGTCAATTCCTGACTACCTTCTATTTTCTTTGGTGGCGGCGCGTCGTCCTTATTATTCACTGGACATGGTTGATCCTTAACATGGATCTGTGTCCCTTTTAATTGTAATCTCGGAGGTACTAACTTATATGTCGAAAGACATCCTTGAGGTGGAAGTACGACGTCGTCGTCTTCCGTATTTAACACAGTGGCAATGCCTTGCCCATTTAGAATTTGTACCCTTTCTGGCAATACCATGATACCCTTTTTATTGAACAACGAATAATTTGGTTCTGTTATAATTTCTCCGTTATACTCTTTCTTATCTGTGAATATTTTCACAGCTGTTTCTTTTTGACTCTCCAATCGTATTGGATGAGTAGTAAACATTCTTAATTTATACGTTCGGAATTCTCTTTCGGCTCTTGAGGACATAACTGTAGTAGCTATACTCCTCACTTCTTCATTTAAGGAGTCAGTAGACTCGTCAGTTCTACGTATAGTCCGAAGGGATAAAGGAGCGTGTCCTATTTTCTCACTCTTAATTGATTTGCCTGGATGAGGCCGATATATTGGGGTATAATACTCATTTGCTTCTTGTTCTCTTTTCTGTTCTCTTAGGAACCTTTTAGTTTCAGGTGGGACGGTATGAATACTGTCCATCTTACTTAGTTGTAAATTTGTGAACTGGACTCCTTTATCTTTTTCGTTTGGTAGGATTACCTCACCATTCCTTGCTTCATATTTTGCAAGCTGCTTGATATTCAAGTAGGGGTCATTAATAGTTTCATCATATTCGGAGTCTTCTGAAGTATCAGAATCATCTTCCGACGTTAAAATGGGTGCTGATGCTAATGAAGCGTTGACTACCATACTAGTACTAATTTTCTTTCTTTTCCTCCGTTGAGGCTTGTTTTGAATTAATGCAAGAACAGATTTTGTTCCCTTGAATTTCCGAATCATTGCCTCATTTGTTTCTACAGAATCGTTGGTTCTCGTAAAGACAACCATTCCCATTCTACAATGTACCATAGCGTCGTACGCTACGAGTAAGTCCATTCCAAAAACAACACCATCATTTAATTTATCGACCACAAAGAAACCCCATCGAATCCATTCATTGAATTCCTCTATGTAGGTATTTGCTAATATCATTTGGTCCAAAATCGTGGGAGTACCCAACTCGACTGACAATATCGCACGTATTGGCTTGCAGGCCGTGACCTGATGTTGAAGCCCTAATAATTGTACTACACGTGGACTAATGGTACTAATGGAAGCACCAGTGTCCGTTAGCACTGCAAAATCCACTGTTCCTTCCGTAAAAATTTCGAAACGGGAAAGATCGCCGTACCTCATACGGCGGGGTCCTATTTCCCCTTATATAATGGACGACGTCATCTTGTGGATATGTGAAGAGTGTTTCTTCAAAAATCAACGGTACTCCCTCTTGGGCGAGTCCATATTTTACGATCAACTCATCATATGCGGGATCTTCTACCTCTATACTGGGTAGCGAAGTAGCAACTGTCATATTATTGCTTCGATACAGATCCCTATCTATGATACCAGTCGCTATGGACTGCGTATCTACTTCAGTGATATAGGTGCTTGAATTCACCATTGCTTCTTCCTTAATACAGATCAAGTTAGCTGAGGATCGATCGTATCGCCTTTGCCGGTTGATTTCAGTTTTCCTTAAATTTGGAATTCCTTAGAATTCCCTTTAATCGTGCTTCTAATTTCTTTCCTAATAAGGAACAAAATGTACTAGTAAGTACTGAACTGTATGTTACTAACACCAGTGGTTTTGGGATATTTTCCCCTTGAATGCAAAATCTCAAAATTTTCAAAATTTAAAATTAATCAATAGATTGTTGAGGACCAGTAGGTTCAATCAACCTCAAATTTTCTTATACACGTAGACAATATCTTGAGCTTACACAATAATAAGCTTTCGAAGTAATACTCGAAGTCTAATTTGACTTAAATTCACTTTTACTCAACAATGGTAATAACCTGCTATGTTCTCAATGCAATCCTATGCTTAAGTATGAGGAGTCCTCATGTACATATGTCTTTCTGTCTTCTATTTACTTATCACGTAGTAACGTGCTTTATTTGAAATGTTTTATGGACCCAAGCTTGAAATATCAACTTGAGTGAATGACTTTCTATTTATTTTAGTACGGCGTGGTGTGTTCCTCGTGGGAATTTATTAAATATTGAAGATGGCTGACTGTCTATATCTCTAGTAAGAGCACAATTTATTTTTCTACTTCCTTATTAATCTGCAGTAGTAACTGCCTTTTACTTGAATTATGTAGATTTATGGTAAAGCAAAGCCCACACTGACGTTAGCAGTGTGAACCCGATGCGTGTCTTCGTTAGAGACCCGAATCAGTTCTTGCTTTATTTTCCCAAGTCTGAGTACTACTTTTAAAGTATTCAGGCCTTGGATTGTACCTTCACAAATTTTATTAAATTCAACCTTCGAATTATTTTATTAATGCTTGTGAATACTTCACTGACAATAATTTATTCTCTTAATAGTAAAATAATTTTTCTTTTCCTTCTTAATTTTTATGAAATGGTGGGTGAATTATTGTATGCTTATGCTTTGTGATGCAGGACGGGGGTACATATATACGCGCAACAACCTACCCAAAAGTTTTGATTCGAAAAGCAAGCTAGTAAGCGTAAGCACTTAAATCAAAATGAAAATTTTTAACAAAATGTACCTATGTCAAGTCTTCAAAATAAAATCAAAATAGTCAGTCAAATAAAATCTTTGCTTTCTTTTACACCACGGTGTCTTCTTTCAGTCAATTATCTTTTGTATGGCTAGTAAGCCCCGTTTTATTTTCAGGTAGTAACCCAACTCTAAAATTAATAAATTCAAGAAGAGTCTTCAATTAATTGCCAAGCAACTCTAGCTTCTCTATTTCGATTATTTCGAACAATTCTCAACCTTAATTTGTAAATCAATAGGATTATTAAAATGACTATAAAACACAATATATCGTAGTTAGTAGTATTTATTATCAATATCATTGGCGTAAACCTGCCATGCGTTCATTCATACGATAAATTAGGAACTTACTATAAACGTAAATTGAAATCAAAATCAAAATGTCACAAACAAAAACTGACTATCCGTACTGGATAAGTATAGAAATATCCACATAAATATTCAACGCTATTTATCTTAATCTTTCGTGAAAATTATATACCACGTATCTTTTCAAAACATACAAGAAACTCAAAATCAAAAATATTGAAAATATAACTCGGATGTCTGTATCAGACAGACTCAAATAAATCCACATAAATTTTCTATCTTTTTCTTTCTTTACCTAATAAGGTGTGTACATGCGTATTTTCCTTTAATACCTAATAAGGTTTGGCTTACTTAATACTTAACAGATCCTCTTGGGAATTCTGCTCAACTTGAGTCACACTGACTTCTGGATCGCCGGGTATTCTTCGTTAACCTCGGGTCCCTGATATGGATCAGTTTGAGAGTGGAAATATCTGGCTCTCGGATCCTCTTTCAACACAAATAGTCTCCTGACCTTCGACTGCCTAGTAGGCCTTTTATTTTGCTACCAAAATTATTTCAAATTAATTCAATGTTTGTTTCAATCTTATTTATGGTGTACTAATAAGTATGCACCCAATTTTCATATATATAATCAATGTACTAATAAGTATCTGTATGCCTTCAATCATACATTCATAAACGTGTAAGCTTGGTTTAATTACCGAAATTTTCAACTAATCGCCTTTATTTTCCTTTAATAGGCTGCACAAAATAGTCAGTAGACTTCAATCCGGTTCCAGTAGGATCCCGTTGAATTATTTTCGGAATACCGATTAATAGTTGGCAGTAGCCGTCACTCCGTAAGTGTATAGTCAATTTACTTCTGAATTCTAAAATAAATAATGGAGTACCATTAATGTTTGTATTTTCATTTACTATTGGCAGAGCTGTTTAATGAAAGTTGCCTTTATTCAATACTGGGCGCTATCAGTAGCCTTCTTTTCATAAATCTCAAAGTTATTTTCTTTAATATACGGGCATTAATATTTGCCTTCTTTTTATTCAAAATATCAAACTTATTTTCTTTTATTATACTGGCATAAATATTTGCCTTGTTTTCTCAAAATCAAAATTATTTTCTTTTAATATAATGGCATTTATATTTGCCTTATTTTCCCAAAATATCAAAAATTCTTTTCTTTTATTAAACTGGCATTTGGATTTGCCTTATTTTGCTCAAAATCAAAATTCTTTTCTTCTATTATACTGGCATTAGTATTTGCCTTATTTTCTCAAAATATCAAAATTCAACTTTCATTAGATTCAGCATTTAAACTTTTATATGTAATCTTTTATTTCATTCCAGAGGAAGCTGTGCTTCTATATACTTACTTAGTATTTCATCAACGGAGGAGGGATTTCTATTCCTGTCCTCAAAATATTCTCAAATTTTCACAAAATCAAAATCCGGATCGTATCCGTATAAAGTCACGTGGACGTCTCAATCAAAATCAACAAGTACGTTGTCAAGTGCCAGTAGGTCACTGAAATCAATGTAATTATTTTCTATAAATTATTTTGCTTCGTGAGCTTATATATTATAACTTATGACTACTTATTTTTCTTTTATATATAACAACTTATATTTTATAGCTTAATTATGGTTTAACTTTAAATTGTGATTTTACTTATAGCTGCAGAATCAAAACTTTGATCAACTATTGCTAGTTGATTTAGTGATCAATTTTCGGGCGCCCCTCAACACGCGAAAATTGTCACTTGGGAAATATTAACTACAATGTAAATGGATGAACACCAAGAGCCTGGGTAATAATTCCCAGCACTAATTATTTTACCAAATTGGAGTTTTAATCTCCACAATACTTGTATTTTACACTCTTATGCAATTATTAATTTAAATCCAGGTGAAATCCCTGGTATCTATTGAAACATGAAATGAAATAAGCCCAGGTTCTATCCCTGGCTGAGGAATCAATTGATTCCTATTAAGTAAGTAGTTAGTACTTACCTACATTGCTAAACTACGCATCTACTCTCGGCCTCGAGATAAAAATCAATTTAACCCTACTTTGACATAAAAATTGATTTATTTTAGTTCCTATTCTATGGATTCGACTGAATCCTTCTGATTATGAAAGAGGAACACTTAATACATCTAAATTATACTAATTTGGAAAATCATCGAATCCTGATCTTGAATTCCAGGCAGTTTTCACTGAAATTTCAACTTAACTTATGATCAAGGTAAGTAAGTACTCGGTCTACACTCCTAAATACTTGATAAACTCAAAACTGACTAATAAGTCGTGATTAATTTTACGCAGTAAATTGAATTTTGAAACTAAATTGATTTGATTTGACTTTCTAAAATAAGCCTGGGTACATCCCCAGCAAAATGAAAATTTGAACTTTGAAACTTTAACACATAAGTCTAGGTATGGCAATTCCCACCATAAAGAAATATTGAACTTGAAATAAGTCTGGGTCACGACTCCCCAGCACTAAGCTACACTAATTTTACTCAAAAACACAAATATATATTTTATTTTTCAACCATTCATGAAATATCAAATTCGAAAACTTACAGATTTTGATGACTTTACACACTAAACTTTGAGTCACTACTCAGTATAGGAAACAGTATGATTTCCTATGCTTATAAACTCGCAGACTTGAAATAAATATTCACTGTTGAAAATATGATTTTCCACACTAATTTTTATGAAATCTCTGATTTTATTGTTAGCTTCAACTTTGAATTTTCGAAGTACTTACTTACTAGTAAGTAAACGCTTGATGAAGAACTAATATGCTGGCTAATGAATGGCAAGTCCAGGTTTCTATCCCTGGCAACTTGAAATTGGAAAAACTTTTACTTTCTCACAATCAAAAATGGTGAGCACTTTGAACTTTTTATTGAAATTACTATTTTGAAAATTCAATTTTGAAACAGTTAATTTATTGAGTTTCGAACTGTAATAATATAATCACTCATGAAATAGTATACTATGAAAAGCCCAGGCGAATTTCCTGGCACTGTATGTAATGGCAAATAATGAGCACGGCCACTGTCTGGTTCCTGTTGCTAGCTGACTTCTGTTCACCTAGTAACAGAATGGCGTGGGTATGATCCCTAATGCTGTCTCATATGCAACTGTATAAATTTTTAAGTCTGGGTGCTATCCCCAGCACTATATTCTACGGCACTTACTAAAATTACTTTTTATTGTTCTTCAGCAAAATGAAAATTGCTGACACTGATACTTAACTGAAATCAAAATTTATCCTTCGTAAGAAAATGGAAACTGTACTTAATGACTGTAAAGGTGAGTCTAGGTTTGAATTCCTAGCACTATAACTTATGAATTATAACACAACTAAGGGATGCCCCCTTTTACATGCGTACATATATATTCCTGTACTTAGTGAACGATGACCATGCCGGTCCTATACTAACTATGGGACAGTATGGAAAACGGCCTGTCCTCTATCTTAAGCAATGGACCATGCCTTTTCCTATCTCTAACAATGCAAACTTTTATGAAACTGGCAAATTATATTCTTTTATGTTTTTCAGCCTAACTTATGGACGAAATTGTCTCAAATTTTACACAAACCTACAATTTGATGCCACTCATTAAAATCAAGAACAATTTATTTCTACTAATGAGGATAAGACACTGTAAAATCCAGTTGCCACTTTATGCTATACTTAGCTATGGATTACCAAGTTGGATTGATGCACAAAATCTAACTTTTTGATGCACATAAACTCAAATATATATTTTAAACTACACAATAAATTATCGATTAACCATTAATGCTTTTATATATGTGTATTAACCTTTATTTTTCGGATTACCGATGAATGTCTCTTGGACGGCGGTCTCTGCAGTAGCGGATGACGGCAATTTTTCGGCTTTTCTTTTCTGCCTTATTTTCCGAATACGGACTTTTATTTCACTTCTTTTTATTTCTCAAAATTATGAGCTCTTTTAATTTGACCACTTTAATTTTTATTTTCTCGAATACGAGCTTTTATTTTTCTTCGTTTTTGAACTCTTATATTTCTCAATTATGAGCTTGACTTCTTTGTCTTGTCTCCCAGTCCCTAGTAAGGTGATGCTGGAGCGATTTTTCCTCACGTCTTCACTTGGCAGTAGCCTGAGTCGTTCTTGCCTTCGCTCGTCACTCAGTTGCAAAGATACGCACTCATTCAATTCAATATAGGGTCTCGGCTCTGGCTTAGCTTTAAAGCACCAATTCCAACAACCGCCCTTTTACCTTTTACTTTCACTTTTTAAGTTTTCCAAAATGCTCCGCTACTATGTAGACGGCGTCAACTAACCAGTAGGTTTAATGCAAGAAAATGTTTCCACGCGGTCCCCTATAGTTCACTATAGGAAAATATGGGCCCAAGCGTTTTGGTTATCCCAATGACCGCTATCCTAACTCTAACTAAACTACTTTGAACTACACTATTTTGTTAATTATATTTAACTAATTTTTGGGGGGTATATATGTATATATACCCCGCACCTTAATGAAAGGGATTTTATTGCGGGTCCTGGCAATCCGATTCGGGAACAGGCTGAGTGTACGGAACGAGGGGGTTCTTTCGTACCTCAAGACCAAAGCCTGAGATGATATAAAATTATATGCACCTGTAAAATGGAGGAATTATGCAACACAAAATATAGAGCACTCGCTAAATGAATTTATGCGCTTATGGGTGGGGAGGGTAGATGCTTCCCAAACCTATCTACTTATGCGTTCCACTAAACTTAAATATAACTATATGAACTATATATAATTATTTTATAATTATTATATTATGCACAATTATGAATCTCATTCGAGGGTAATGCAATCACAACACACAAAATATATTATATAAAATGATACGGTTATAAAGGGACTTTAACCTTGCCCTGTATTTATTGAATTTAAGAATACTTTAACTGGGCAAATACGCCAAATGATAGTTTACTTTTTAACTGGCCTCGTGGGCAAAATAAAGAATACTTTTAAGGGCGAATACGCCAAACAAAATATGAGTTCCAAAAACCTCGTGGGCAAAAAGGCAACTCTTCAATTAATATACTTTTAACTCAAAGGCCACTCGGGCAACAAATAATAATACTTCCAAAATATAATAAGCCACTCGGGCAACAAATAATAATCCTTCCAAAATATATTAAGCCTCTTGGGCAACAAATAATGCTTCAACAATTAAGCCTCTTGGGCAACAAATATATCATTCACAATTCAAGCCACGTGGGCATCAACAATTAATCCCATTAGGGTATTATATTTTACCTTGTATTTCGCAGTAGCGAGAGTGACAGACGGGGAACTTCCAATAGGGTATTTATTCAATCTGGCTCATGGCCGGGTTTCTCTATTTTAGAGCAAACAACACAACAATCATTTCTTGCCCGATTACGGGTCAAGCTTTAACACTGGATCCCTAAATTATATTCGCAATAGCGACTTTATGAATTCCCTCATGGGGTAATTCTGGGTCCTTAACTTCTGGGCCTCGTGGCTCCTTATATTTCTGCAGTAGCAGCAGCTCCCAGTAGGTTCCAAGCTGGAGACGTCTTTGGATTCAGTGCTTACTCGAGCAGCTCTCAGACCGAACTCTCTTTCCATGGGCTGGTGAATATGAAGATTCGCCAGTCCATGCTTTAACTAACTATCTACTTTCGCATCTCCATGCTCGCATCTCTGTACAGTGTACAGCCTTATTTCATCATCTCATTTTTCCTAACACCGATAACCATCATGGCAATGGTCATGGTCATGGCTAGGTATGTACGCTGCACATACCTAGACGAGCCGTCTGCGGCTTTATTACCATTTCGCCTTTGGCGATTCTACCATCAATTTTCACGACGAATACGTCTGTCTGTCCCTCTCGCTGTCACAAAATACATTTACAAATATTTATAACATTTTATATATAATTTTGTATGTAGTATTTTGTTCTTCGATATTTTCTCTGTCAGTAATATACTAATTGTTTTGTTTTCTATTCATTTTGCAGGGCCCCAAGACGGGGATATGCGGGAAAGTTCAAACTTCCTACAACTGTAAAGATTCTGGTGTCGTTTTTGATTTTGATTTTCCAAACAGTTCCCGTCAACTACCAGTCATCTACTACAATTTCGGTGCTAACGAAACTTGTACAGTCCACTCGCCACATAGTGTACTTCAGCGGACCAGCAATATTAGTACACTATGAGGAGAGTTTACTATATAGAAAGTACAGATTTAAAAAAAAAATCCGTATTATAGATGAAAACAATAAAAATCCTACTGTTTAAAGTAATATTGGTTCTAAACAAATCAATCAAAGAATATGTTTAGTAATTTTAGTTGAATAAGTTTGCAAAATCAGTTAGATGAAGAAAACAAATAGTAACTTTTTGAAATAAGCGCTGAAAATTTTTAAATTTCTGAAAGTGCACTATAAAGCGATGTTTGCACTTAAATGTTATTTTGGGAATCTAAAATTAGTACACTATGAGGAGGTTTCCACTATGTGGAGGTACACTATGTAGAAGTATTATAACATAGGAAGCATAGGAGTTTAGCCGGGGATACAGGCTCAGTACACTATGTAGAAGTATTCACTATGACGAGGTACACTGTCAACTATGTGGCGAGTGGACTTTATGTAGTTCAGTATACTGGTAAGTATACGGACACCCGGGTTATTCGATATTTCAACAGTGCAGTATACTGACATGATAAAACAAGTATTCCTATTGATAGCAAGCACATACGTAAATAATTATTGTGTTTAGACAAAATATCTTCTGTGAAGAACCAAAATTACCCATATCCATTTGTAGCTAAAAGCTACAAATGGATCTACAAAAATATTGAAACATGTCTTGAAAGCATTTATGTAAGTAGAATATTTTGAACTTTTCAAAAACATGCGAAGAAAACATTTTGCACTTTTCAAAAACATGCAAATAAAACATTTTGCACTTTTCAAAAACATAAAAATAGGACATTTTACATTGTTGAAAAACATGAAAGTAGAACATTTTGCACTTTTCAAAAACACCCAAATAGAACATTTCACACTTTTCAAAAACTCGTATTTAACAATTTACTCACCCATACCTAATTTAGTATTTTTTTGAGATAGCTCATTTTAATTCTAGCTTAAATTGGAAATGGGTCATTCTGGCTCTTCACGGACGATATTATGTATATTCTTACCTTCAGCATTCCTTGTGGAATTATTTAAAGCTCTGTTGTAGTGAAAGCACTGAAAGTATAGTACATTTTCGATTTTACCCTCTAAATACCAATAAAGCAAATTGTACATAATTACTGGAAATGGGGTTATGAATGAGATTTTTCGCAAAATGCATAAAATGTTTGCTGTGTCATTTTCATAGCATTATTAGTATAAAGCAATCCTGCATCTCTTCCTGTGTAATAATTTTACTCTGGACAAAGAAATTTCAAAATATAATTTGTCAACTAAACATGTGGATTAAAAATATTTTTTGTTTTCTCGGAAAAATTTTTATACGCATACGCACCTATAGTAGTACTGCTAAACTTAATTGTGCACTCAAAAAAAGGAAGATTCCCTGCGGTTTCATCAAGATGAATTATTTATTATACTTAGGATTCGTTCATGAAAAGTCACAAAGTTAAAAAGTGCTATATGCATTGCCAGTCAACTTTACTTAAAAATTAACAACCAGACTATATTATGTACGTTACGTCACTTCGTTCGCAGAACTGGGCATGACAACATCCGAAGCCGAACGTTGTTGATTTAAAGTAATCTGATTATACAACACCAAAAGTATCATTGCTTATCATTTATTAGGAGATAGCTACATAGTATATATAGGAACCCTGCTTTTAGTTCAGTCCGTTCTGCAGTATATTTATAGTTTTCGTTAATTATTTTATGTAGATATAATAAAGCCCATTCCTTTATTTCCATGTAAAATACATATCGTTATCAGTTTTTCATGTTTACTTTTGAATTATATTCTTAAACTGACATTTTTATACACTATATAGTACTGGTAGCTAAAACTTATAAAGGCCAGTACCAGTCACTCAAAGAATAATCAAAGCTGCAATCACAAACACATCTTATCGCAATTTTTCTCATCCAGAAGCAGAAACCAGCAAACTTTTGCAATCAACTTGTTGTGTTTAATTCGTATCAATTTATTTTTGCGTTCCCGTGAACAATGCATTAAACAATGTACTGTAACCCTGTGTATACTATACACACAAAAACTTGGTTTATCTTACGTCAAGTCAAATCGATGGCAAAACGTAACCTCCGTTAATATTACCCTTCCATCTTTCTGCGAATCTAAAGGCCATAATTTTGGGTGACTCAACAATTAAAATCGTATCTATTAATTACTTTGAATTAAATTCGAAACATCGATGCCGATTCCAACGCTTCAATCAATGAGAATATACCTACCTACTTACCTGCTAACAGAGTAAGACTACCGGGACTACGCGTGGGTGTTCAGCTATAAAAGGAAAAAACTGGACACGTTAAATGTTCACAATAACACACCCACCACCACCAGGCCACAGTTCACATTTTTTCAGATTGTTAGTTGTCTCATCGACAAAACTTAAAACTATTATTTTGCTCAGAATGTACAAGTTACAGCGAGGGACGCGTGCTGAAACTGAAGATGTGATCGATGGGAATTTTGGCGGTATATTATTATGTGTTTCCTTAAAATTTGAATTTCAGTTTTTGATTTAATTTTGCGTTTTCAAAACTGTCCTATATAACATTGTCTAATAATTATTATATTTTATTGAAAATATGTGTAAGTATATACTAAATAGAGCTATATTTAAAAAAAATTTTTTTTTAAGATTCCGAACCAACAAGCCGGTAGCTCTGACTGGTGTTGGCTTTTGGGGCCCAAGTAATAGGTACAGTACTGATAGTCAAAGGGAAAGCTATAAAGTTCAAATTATGATTTCAGAGTACACATCGCCGTACCCTAACGGTGATGGTTTCAATGAACGTTATTTAGCTAACATGACGACAACTGTTGAAGCGGAGCCCAGGGAGATTTTTAATGTTTATTTTGAAGAGAAAGTTGAGTTGAAGGCATATAAATGGAATCGAATTCAGTTCCAGTTGGATGTAAGTTTTCTATTTTTTGATCTATGAAATGCATTCTATTAACTTTGTAGATTTTGACAGAATTTTTTGTCAATATTTAATAACAGTATTACATTTATTTCCTTTTTATTAATTTGCAGGGCCCTAGGACTTGCATATGTGGGAGTGACATTTACTACAACTGTAAAGATTCTGGAGTCAGTTTTGATTTTGGAAGTAGTTCCCGCCAACTACCAGTGATACATTACACTCTCGGTGCTAATGCTAATTAAAATTGTATGAAGCCTGCCTAATATCGTCTGTGAAGAACAAAAATGACCCATAACCATTTTTAGTTAAAACAATAACCACTATCTACAAAAACCATGAAATATATTTTCAAAACATGCGCATAAAACATTTTGCACTTTTCAAAAGCATGTAAATAGAAAATTTTACACTTTTCAAAAACATGTAAATCGAACATTTTACACTTTTCAAAAATCTGGAAATAGAACATTTTACATTTTTCAAAAACTCTTAATTAGTATTTTACTTTTACGCATGTTTCTCATTTTGTTTTTATGACATAGCTTGATTCTAGCTAAATTGGATATGGGTCTTACGGGTCATTTTGGTTCTTCACAGACGATATACTTCATACTGACGAGCAATACGGAAACCCGGATTTTCCGATATTTCAACATTGCAGAAATGAAGTGATAATACTAGTTTTTAAAATAATTCATTTATGTATGGATACGAATAAATAATAAATTATGGCACTAAATTTGGCAATAACAAACGATATAAGTACTGTTTTAAGATTTTTATTAGCACGTTAGATTATTCATTAACTTTGACGGCAAATGTATACATACATATATACTGTAATTATTTAATGCACTGCAATGTTAGGCTTATTTTTAGTGCTTACAAAATAGGAAACTATGAAAATAGGTATTTCATAAAAATCTTTGTGTATGTGTACAACATCATGACGAGAACCAAATCTCATTAGTGTAATCAATACATATAAAATTAATAAAATCAACAAATTATTTACAATTAGTGGCGACAAAGATAATAATATACTGTACTAAAGAACAGATATCCTTGAAATGATATATTATTGTGTTGTGGCATCTTACATTTTTTAATTGATGCAAGCGCCTGTCGTTAAAACCACGCTCGGGTCCTTCTCATTAAAAGCCAGGTATGACCTGCCCTCTGGGCAGAGCACTGTTTCCACTGAATTCTCTAAATTCAGTACAGAAATGGATCGAATATTAAGGTGATCCGTCCGATTCCTATGATTCACTAGCCACCATATAGAAGTGTGGGATGTATGTTTTAAAACTATCCTGTCCAGCGGGGAGTGGCGGGTGGGTCCACCGATTGTAAATTTAAAATTTTCCGCCAAGTTCTGTTTTCCTATATTTAAAAATTCCTTGAGAGACGGTTTTGTGGACCATAATCTTTTGGGACCAGGGACAAAAACGAATATTTTCAAATCTGGGGATGTCCGCATGTTCTCCAGTCCATCCACATTTAGGGTGACTTGATAGTGGTGACGACAGAAGAGGGAGCCACTCCCAGTAATTGAGTAGTACAGTATAGATTCCTCAGCTGGTTTTGTCTCGTTGAACCCATCTGTCCAAAATTGGGGAATGTTACTATACCCTTGTGGCTTCTGCGCATAGAATCCCATTTGATTTCTCTGCGCAGACGCAGATGTGAAATTGCACGAAGACGAAATAAACGAGTTCCAGGAGGAGCAAGCGTAACTTGTGAAGGCACAGCTGCCTCGAATTGACTCGGTAAAGTACTCGATAGATCTAATATGGTCACAGCCGAGATAGCGCCGAAGACCGGAAAGGAGTGAGCCATCCTCTTGAACAATAGATTTGTACACGCCATCTTTACAGCCGGGCTGGTCCCGTCCACTATTCGGGTAGAAGTCAATGTGCCCACTGGGCTGCTGGGTTCCAAGCCCGGCACTAATCACTGGCTTCCCATCCGTATGGATCACATCGACGAACGTCGCATCCGACGAGTCAAGCCTTGCATCTGCTGGATAATTTTGAAAGTATGGCTGTGCTGGGTCAAGACCTGTAATCCTCCCAATCTCCTGGTCCGCATGCTTCTGGAGCCAAACACCCACAAAACCCGCAAAATGTGCCCCGAGAGAATGACCAATAAAATGGATTTTATTAATTTTGAGAGTATTCGTGTCCTGGAGGAGGAGCATGATATGAGCCGTGTAGGCGGCGACTAATTCCAAGTTGGCAACTGCCTGCGTGTAAGGAGGCTCCGCCCCACGTGACCAGTCAATTACAAAAACATTCGACCCACTCTCGTCATCAGCAGCACCCTGACAAGAGTGAGCGTTCCCGTTCAAAATACCATTCCCGCCTTTTCTCCTCAGGAGGAGTTCATTCTTCATTGTTGAGAGCCAGGGACGATGCGAGTTCTCAATGTAGCCGTGGACAATCCAATAGGAATCTTCGGAATTTGTCAGATTTAAATTGAATTTATTTATACTGTCCGGCTCCACTTCTTGACAAGTGTTGGGTGCTTCAGAGGTGAAGAGACAAATTTGGGGTTTTATATCCTGAAGGGGATCCGGAAATAGGTGGAAGCCTCTCATTTCAGGATATTTGACTGTTACACAGCCCAGAACCCCGTAGCAGCGGGTGTTGAGGGGATCATCTGGATGAGGACCCTCAACTTCCAGATTTCTAAAACCAGCGGCGCTACTCCGGGCAAAGGCACCGTTACTATTGAGTATCGTAGTATTGTCGTGAAAGAGTGGGACGCCCGAGATGTACAGGAGCGTCTGGAGGAGAGTCCCGATCCGGGTTCCGTTTAGATTTGATACGAACTGCAGCATTATAAAGATTATTCCTAAAAATTTCAAATTACTTTTTTTTTAAATCAGTCTTAAATTTTTGTAAACAATATTTTAATGCTGTATATAATGTAAAAAAATTAAACCAATTTATTTTAGCTATACTTACCCTATACCTGCGAAAAGACGAACAAAATTTTAATTTTTTGATTTGCGATAATAATTAATTAATTAATTAAGCTTTAAATCCAACTTCAATTTATTACTAAAAAATTAAATTCTAAAATTGCCACTTTGCTTCGTATACTACGATGGAATTTTACAACTTCTGCGTTTAACTTCTGGAGCTAAAGTGAGGGATGGCGGAGTGAGCTAATGCGCTTCATACATTCTGCTTACGTGCTATCTAATTGTATAAGAGATTAGAAATGTGCGTAAAAACATCTAAATAAAATATTTTATTCATGGTGTAGAATGTAGAAATAAATGCATACAAAATACAAGGAACTTGAAACCATTAAAAGAATGAAGTATCTGTGTGAATGTGAAGTTCATCGATGCTGATGCTGTCCACATACTAAAATATGTTGGAATGGTTATCAGTGTAAAGGAAAGAGCTATTCATTCATGAAAAATATGAAAATGCTATGATGGGATGAAAAATCCTTTATTTTGAACCCCCTCTCACAGCCTCATTCAAAATGGGTATCTTTCGTAATTCTCATGACTCGACTCCCCCAAACTATGCGACGTCGCAATAGCAAGCTCCCTAATTAATAAATATTTGTGTATATTAAAATTATATTGATTATATATCGTAATATGTAGTGTCACACTACGACAACACTACGTAGCTTTATGTAGGTAGCTATCTTTAGATGATAGCCGCATTCTACAGAACATTTTTTATGACAGATTGAGCCGGAACAAAATCAAAGGTCACTTCTGTCCAGATTGTTAACTGATTCTTATTTATTTGCTAAATTAATAGTTACTTACTTATTTAGTAGGAATTACAAAACATAATGTATGGCTTTTAAGACTGAACTAAAAGAAACATACAGATTTGCTGGAAATAACAAACACGATTTTGTCATACACGCGGAAAATAAAGATTATTATGTAATATAAAAACTACGTCTTACCCCTGAATCACAATGACGTTAAATATTTACGGACAGTATACTGCAGTACCTTTAAAACCTCCGTAAACACTGGAATGTGAACATTCTGCACAAAATTACAAAGTAGGGAAATATTTAAGACGAGCTTCCCAGTTTTCCAGTTCTCATGAAATATGTCCGTCCAGTCCAGTTCCAGTATGAACGAAGACTGGCACTGGGGAAAATGAGACAAACAAAAGTAATGGCTGCAAATTTCCAACGGGTATATAGCGTACTTTATCACATTGGTTCTACAGCTTAGGGGTCGTCCATAAATGACGTCATGGGGAGGGTCAATGGTTCTACTTGGATGTTGATGACATCCCATGGTAAATATAGCCATTTAAGAAATTGTTAAGCTAGTGACAGGGTCGTCGTCGTCGTCGTCATAGGGTCCAAGAAATGGGAATATTTTGATGATACTATTATATGGACGACCACTTAACCGCAGTAAACTTAAACTTGAATAACATAATTTTTAATATGTATTTACTTTTATATAAATATCTATATCTATTTTATTCTGCAGTGAGTTTAAATACTTAGGGTACTTGTACAATTCAATTCTAATGAATTTTTGTTCATGTTTTACACATTAATGTACACAAGTAATAGCTTGTTATTACTTAAGCGCCTTTCTGCCTTGTGAGATGTAATTTTTATCTTTTTCGCTTTTAAGTTCATACAAGCTAGCTATAATTAATGCAAATAATTTTTGCAGATGTTGATAATTTCCGAACGTTAAATATTAAATGGTACTCTTATAGGGAAAATATAATTGACCTACCTCATGTAAATTATTATGAGAATGTCACAAAGATAATTATTATTACCATATTCTATCATATAATTTCGAGATTTCTAGAATTTTACAATTAAAGTAATTTTACTCTCATAATAGTCCTTTGCTTAAATTAGTTGCTAATACTAATTACTAATACATTAAAGATTAAAGTCAAAATAAAGTACAACTCTATGCTTTGTGTATTTGTGTGTTTAAAGTACCTTGTTCGTGCACTCTATAGTCATCCAGCAAAATTGCCCTGCCCGCTCGTTTTAAAAGCCCCGGAAAATAATACGACGAGAGTGAGAGTGACGTCGTGACGAGACCGAGACGACAAGTAATAAAAAATAAAAATAACTGGGCATGAATAATACATAAATAATTGTAAATCCAAAATCTAGCATATTATATAAAACATAATTCAAATATTAATTATCCCTGTTGATGCCCTGTTGCTAGCTACCTAATTATTATCCAGCGAGAGAAGGTAACTGTGATAAAGTGATAAGTGACCAGGTGTGGCAGTGTGGCATGCCGGCGCCGGCATGTACTCAGTATGTGGTATTTGGCAATTTAGACCGACTGTCCTGAAGTCATAATTACTAATACCAGCCTTTACTTATAAACTACTCTTCAACTCTTTGGTGGATTCGGCAGGCAGTAAGTCAGTCTTCTTTCTCGATATTCCAAAATCCAGCTCTATAATTAGTAATTAGGCACCTACAACCTACCTACTAAAATTGAAACAAAGCAAACTACAAACTATACTGACTTTTTACAGTCACAGTTTACTGAGATAGCAGTGGATAAAGTCAAGAGTGAATTCTTAGCAATTAGTAATAAGTAACTGATTCAGTCAAGTTGGAAATATACAAATACAAAATATAATAGTAAGTTTAGGTGTAATTAAATTGAGTGTTGACTAAGGCATCTAAATATTGCATATTTTGGGGTGTTTACAAAGTTTACTGCTAAGTTTCAAGTTCCAAGTTTGAAGTTGCAAGTACTAATGACTAATCAATCAACCATCGACATAAACTCTTTAAATAGTGGCTTGCCAACTTTGAACTTGAATTCTGCAGTGAACAGTATTATTCCAAATCCAAACCAAACGGCTACTTACTTACAACTTCAGCATTGATTGACCCGGGCCAGACTTATGACTCATACCTTCAACCGTATTAAATATTCATCAATTCATCATCCATAGCCATAGCCGTAGCCAATACTTACTAGTTAGGTAAAATAGTTCCTCCTAGTACTTTCGAGTTGAAAGTCAAAAGTATAAATTCAATCACTTCAAGATTTCATTATTAGTATGTAATAGTAACTGCCTTGCTTCTTGTTTATAAATTGTATGCTGTACTGTTAGATGACAAAAATGGCAATCGTTTGGATATTTTGTTCCAGTTTCAGCTCCAGTACTTCCATCCACAATCCACGGAGGGCAAGGCCTGGATTTCAAGGCTGATTTTCTCGCCTGCTGTACGCTGTACTTTGTGAGCTACCCCTTGCTGTAGAAATTTTGACGTGGCTTGGAACTTGTTAAACCAACAAAAGATTACCGACCGAATGATTGTTTTTTTGACATCTTGTGTTTGTCTGTCAACTGCTAGTATGAAGTAGATGGTGTTGTTCGATAATTAAGTAACGCCCAGTTCGGTAAGTAATGCCTAGTAGAACTGAATAAGAAGTAACAATGTCGTATTTTCAACCTCATACTCTGACAAACATATCCGGTCCTCTTCCTTGGATGGATGATCGTCGTACAAGAAGCAAATACAGTAGTGGAATGGCAGGGTGAGTCACGGAGGGGTGAGTTTAATTAGGAGCTGAATGGAAGCAAAAGTGGAAATAAGTAACTTGCAAAATCAATTTTATTTGCTGTGAAAGAATGCAAAGTTTCTGATTTCTTTAGTCTCTAGAGACAGAGAGTACTAATTTTATTTTTATTATTACGTTATATAGCTTATTTTAAGTTAGTTCCTATTATTATTATCGACTGTCAACTGTTGGCTTTGGTTCTGTGAATGCCAGACCGCCAGACAGTGTAATGATTTTAATATTGCGAATGTTATTCTCATTTTTGTTTGTTTGTGGCTTTATTTAAATGTCATCAGTTTTCAACACATGTACATATAGTAGTTCAGCGTACTCACGACCTCATTGTAGGATGAATATAATGTGAAAATATTTGCAGTTGAATAGTTTCCGGTTTCAGGGCCGGACAAGTTAATTTTAGGTAGACTTTTGTTTCTATGGAAAAACCAACCATTTTGATTTTATTGATGGCTTTCTGTGGTGAAAAAAATGTTCCATTTACATATTTTAAAAGATTGCAAAATCTTCTATTTGCTTGATTCTAAAAAGTGCAAAATGTTCCATTTTACATGTTGTTTGAAAGGTGTTAAATGTTTGATTTGCATGCTTTTGAAATGTGCAAAACTTTTTATTTGTATGGTTTTGAAAAGTCAAAATGTTCTAGTTACATATTTTTAAAAAGTGCCAAATAGTCAAATTACATATTTTTTGAAAATTTAGGCAGGCCTGCGCTGGCCAAATTATCCGGCCCTGTTCGGTTTCTTACTAACTATACACACTACGAGTTCGTTCCGATTTTATTATGGATTTTACCGACTTGATGGTTTCAGGTTCCATGAAGAGGTTGAGGATTTCTTCGTATACTTTTCACCAACAAAGGAAGAGAAGCAGAAGAGGACTGAAGCCTTTGAGCGCATCCATGAAGTTATATTAGAGTGTTTTCCATCGGCGATAGTTGACACGTTCGGCAGCTCTCGCATTGGATATTTCTTACCAACTAGGTTTGTTTTTTCTTGTTGTATCTTTCGGTTTCAGAATTATTGAACGTCGCAAATCGATGAATTTAATTTTTATAGTTTCAAATGATGTAATAGCCTTCATTTTCATTTTCCATTATTTTGCTGTATGGTTTTGTAGATTTATTTCTAGCTACCGTATTTCCTGTAATAGTGCACTAGCTTGCGAGTAATAGTAATAGTACAACCACCGTGTAATAGTACACGTTTTGAAGTAGTACAGTTTGAAATTAAAATAGTGCACGGGCCAGTTTAACATGTTATTATATGGCAGTACACAGACCTGTAATAGTAAACGGGTCAGGGAATTCTGGATTCCGAATTTGAATAGTTAGTACCCACACGGGATGTGTGCACTGTTGCAGGAAATTCGGCAGTTTATGATTTGATGTGAGTTATTATATGTACATATATATCGTCTATGAAGATCCAAAATCACCCATATCTATTTTTAGTTTCAAACAAAATGCATTATCTGCAGAAAAAATTAAAATTATAACATGTTCATAAGCGTGTGGATAGAAACTTGTGCTGTTTTGAAAAAGCAAGTAAATAGAATATTTTACGCTTTTAAAAAACACTTCAATAGAGCATTTTGACCTTTTCTAAAATATTTTAATAGGACATTGTGCATTTTTCCAAAAGCAAGTAAATAGTTGGTAAATAGTATAGTTTGCACTTTTCAAAAAGCATGTAAATAGAATATTTTGCACTTTTCAAAAAGCATGTAAAACATTTGGAACTTTTCAGAAAGCAAGTAAATAGGAGATTGTTACCTTTTTAAAACATGTAAGTAGAAAAATTTGCTAATTGAAAAAACTTGTGATTAGCATTGTAAGCATGTATCTTATTTACTGTATTTTTTTACATAGCTCATTTTAATTCTAGCATAAATTGGAAATAGGTCATTAGGTCATTAGGTCAAATAGGTCATTTTCGTTCTTCATAGACGATATGTATTTTAGTGTTAGTGTAGATGAATATTGCTAGCAGTTACTTGATTTTCATTATTTTGCCTATTCCTTGTTAATAGTTGGATTTCCTAACAATCGTTGTTTTGTTTTTCAGCGACATTGACATCAGAGTGCTTACTGGTAATGTTAATGGCGATGGGGAACTTGAAGTTGAAAATCAGCGTCTAGTTTTAAAATGTATTCTAGATGCTTTGGATGCCAAAAAACTGATTGTAGAGCATAGCACAAAACTTTTGGACGGAAGACTAAGCGAAGTACGTAATACAAAATTAATGTGCATTCGTATTCATCCACTGGTCTGTCTCAGGGCCGGACGAAGAAATTACTTTTAGGCAGCAATTTGTTTTCATATAAAAGCCAACATTTTGATTTTATAAATGGTTTTCTTTTGAAAAGCAAAATAAAATGTACATACCTATTTGCATGTTTTAGAAAATTTTAAAATGTTCTTTTTACTTGATTCAGAAAAGTGCAAAACCTTCAATTTACATGCTTTTTGAAGAGTGTTAACAATGTTTTATTTGAATGTTTTTGAAACGTTCACAAAACTTTATTTGCATGTTTTTGAAAAGTCAAAATATTCTTTTTACATATTTTTTAAAACTCCAAAATGTTCTGCTTGCGCAGACCGCATTTATCCGGTCCTGGTCTGTCTTACTGCATTATATTATTGATATTATATTTACTATTTAGTTCATAAAGAAACATTTTTTTTTATGTACATATTATGTAGCTTGCAGTCCTTAAAATTCAGGATAAGATTTCTACAGTCAATCTTGACATTGTTGCTAAAAAGGTGAAAGGACCCGATGCTGCTACTTTAATTCAATCCTGGTTTCATAAATGGCCAATGGCTCCTAAATTGTTTATGGTCCTCAAACAATTTATTGTTTTTCATAATCTGAATGGTGTTTACAGCGGAGGATTGAATTCATATTCACTCATCATCATGATTGTCTGCTTCTTACGCGTAAATATTTTGAAAACTTGACTATTTTTATAACTATAGTACTATACTTTGTTAAGGATCTGGCCTTTTATTTAAGTTTGCACATTTTAATTATTTACAGATGACAGGAAACAAGTTGGGCTGGATAATAAATACCCCAAATAAAACTCCGATCAGGGCCAAAAAATTTAACCTAGGTCAGCTATTGTACGAATTTCTTAACTACTACGGGAATGAGTTTGACTACCAAACAAAAGGTCTACGTATTAAAGATGGTGGCTCAGTCTTTGACAAGAAAAATAATCAGGTTCGACAATATGGCTGAAAGTTGAAATCTTTTTAATCAATTATGCTATGATGCTGTTTGCTGATTTTTAAGTTTATTTTTAAAGTCCCAATTTTTGCAATTTATTTCTCTGAAGCCTGCAGGAGTAGGAGTAGGCGTAGGAGTTCTTACAATTGAAGATCCACTAGAAGAAAATAACAATGTTTCAGGAGGTACGTTTTGTGTCAATAATGTAAAGCAGGCATTTGCTCTCGCTGCTGATGCACTTGTACAGCCAATGAAACTATATACACACTTCTTTCCGGACATAGGGTAAGTCATGGTGTTGGTGTTGTAGTGTATATCGTGCCAGTTCTTTTGCTTATCTACTTTCTCGAAGAAAATTCTAATTTTTTTTAGCTTTGCGTACAAATTCATTTTTTTTTTAATTATTTCAGCTTCCTGGGTCGGATAGTCCGCATTTCTGAATCTACAATCATATACCGAGAGCGAATCGTTCAGGATTTTACAAAGGAAGAAGTAGAGATAATTTTAAGTTCAAAGTCAACATCTCCCGTTCCGGACAGTTTCGGCCTCGTCTGGTACCCCAGCGAAACGTCTAACAATCAGAATCAGAGCTTAGAGTCAATCCCACCTCCAGTCACTAATCAAACCAATATGGTCCCTGTGCCAAGAACTGATAACAATACTACAAAAGAAGCTGCGCTGGGTTTTGATTACGAATGGATGTCTATGTATAATCCAAATGATTCTGACTAGGGATTCACTATGAGGTAATAAGAAAGTTAATGTATTTTTTCCTGGCACTGATGTTCTATTTTTTTTAATAATAATGTTATGAAGGAATCAAGCTATAGTATTATATAAAACAGTGTAGCCCTAGCCATAACTTAACGCAAAAGTTGCGACGACCAGTACCAGTGTAAACTTAAGTATTTTTCTAATCGTATTTCGAAACTCCTGCCGTTCTCCACACATAAACTGCCTAGAATTTTTGATAAGTTCCTCTTTGTTTAATAGAGATGTCATTTTACTGTAACAATTTCAAATTAATCACTTAAATTTTTCTTTGAGTTACCCACTCCTTATTAATTATTGGGTCATACAAAAATATTATATAATGATTGGAATCGGAAACACAAAATGCAATGTTGACGTTGTTTTTATTTTACTTTATTGTATTACCATTCAGTTTTACTAGAATCCTGTTTTCATTAATGATTTAAATGATTGCATTTATTTTTTATGTATTTATAAAGTTATTTACAATATTATTAGTAATTATTGTGACTCATTTTTCTTACAAATAAAATCAATTTGTATTTAAATAATTAATTACATAAATACTTGGAAAGTGTAAAGTAATTCGATTATTTTTAATGGGTCTGCTTTTAAAGTAAAACTAAAATATTGTGTGCTAAATCAACGGGATCATCAGAAGTTCGGCATACCGTACAAATTTTAAATCGTGTTAGTAAGAAAGAAAGACGGTACAGGGACAGGGTGACGTAAGTAAATACTGAGTCATAGCAAGAATTGTGAAAGAAAACGGAATTCAATTGAGATCGAATTTTTGTCTTTATAAACTATAACGATAAAAAATTAGGAATTTAGGAACACAGTCCGCAGTTTTACCATTTCCTAAAATTACATCTTGCATATCTACAATCTACCAACATAAATTGAATTTACGTACCAATGCATTATTCGTATTATCTACAAACTGTTAAAAGACGAAGTAGTTTTTTTCGTGATGTATACACAATATACAGTCAACAGTAGGTATTTAGTAAGTATATTAGGCTACAGTTAAAAAATTAAATTAATTAATTTGAACATATTTTATACAGGGCACAATATGCAATATAAACTATGAATGGACATATAGTGTGTTATATAGTAAAAGCAAAGACTGAAATGCGGTTAATATGGTGGTACTAAACGGATATTAAATAATGGATTATCAACTATATAACCTATCAAACGTCCTGGATACTTTTGAGCATACATTTGCGTCAAGTTAGTATCGCAAAATTGTCTAGCACTTAATTCGAATCTTTGTAAATTGGGGAATAGCTGTAACATTTCTTCAAAGGCTTTCTCAGGTACATCGCCTGTAATATGTAGAAGCTTTAGTTTTGAATTCGAAGTTACACTGGGTTCTGGTTTCTCAGCCTCAAGATTAAGTATGCTTTCATAGTCTTCTTCTGGGATTTGCATCACATCCACACCAATTTCACAATCTATGGAAGTGTTTGAATGGAGGCCTGTTAAAAAAACGAAAAACCAAACTTTTTATAAAAAATAAAAATACGAAATCATTACCGGGCGAAGGAATTGTTTTTAGACAGCAATTTGTTTCCATACAAAAACCACTATTTTAATTTTATTTAGTAAGTCAAAATGTTGTATTCACATATTTTAGAAATGTGCAAAATGTGCTTTTTACTTGTTTCAAAAAAGTGCTCAATGTTCTATTTACATGTTTTTAGAAAAGTGTTAAATGTTTTATTTGCATATTGTTGAAAAGTCAAAATATTTTTTTACGTATTTTTGAAAACTGCAAAATGTTTTATTTCCATGTTTTTGAAATGTATAAACAATTTTAGTTTGCATGTTGTTGACAAGTCAAAATATTTTTTTTTACAAATTTTTGAAAAGTGCAACATGTTCTGTTTACGTGCTGTTTGAAAATTCAAGCACTGCTTGAATGCGGCCTGCGCATCCATCCCTGAATCATTATATAGCTACATACTCATATATAAATGAATGGCAGATGGCAGCTCTATTTTACATCTAATAAAACCGTAAGGTTGGAAATGACATTTCGCAGTTTTTGCTTACCTGCGCTTGACGGATCCAAATCGAAAAGTCTTTCAAGAACAACATTCCCTTCCAATTTCAGAACTTCCAAATTTGTAGTTTGGAACAATACAAGTTTCTTCAAATCATCAAAATTAAGATGAAAACCAGGTAGCTTCCCAAACGTGAGAGTTTTAATGTGAGCTCCATGAGTATTAAAAAAACATTGAGTTTCCGGGTTATTCAAATATCCTCCATTGAACTGGAAAGATGTGCATGGGAATTCACCTAGAATCGGATTGTTCATCGCAGAAGTTAGTTGATTCAGTTCCAGTTTGACAGAGTTCCCGAATTGGTTCCGGGACAGACATGTGAAGGAAAGTCCTATTTTATCTGAGAATGTATTCTCTTCCCCTGAATTGATATTTCCGGTTCCTGAGCTAATATTATTCTTTCCGGAATTTATATTTGTGTCTCCAGAATAAACATTGTTATTCCCTGAATTACAGTTTTTGTTGCCTAAATTAATATTATCGTTCCCCGAGTTAACATTTTTGTCTCCTATATTAATGTTTCTATTTCCCGAATTGACGTTCCGGTTTCCCACATTGATATTCCCATTCCCAGAATTTACATTGTTGTTTCCCAAGTAGACATTTCCACTCCCCATATTCGTAGTCCTGTTTCCGCGTAAAGAAACAATCCTTCTGGGCTCGATAATGATGGTTCCAATGCTCTGTTGCAGTTGAACGGTAGTGATTTTTACCAATTTTTTAGAAGCATAGTAAGCCCATCGGTGGGAGACGAGACGACAGCTTTTTAAATCCTTTGTACTCAGCTTTGAAAATATAAATTCGATTACCTGTGGAATTATTGACACACGCCGTTAATATTTAAGACAAGTTATAATATCACTCGCATCCAGTTCATTAATTAGTACTGTAGTTAGTTGTAGTAGTAGCATAGGAATTTATAGAGCTAATCAATTAGTGTTATTACATGGTCAAGGGAAAGCACTGCTTCTTCAGGGGGAACAGCGCGCTCAAGTATTGTTCCTGATTGAGCATTAGTACTGGGAACAGAATCAGATAGTGTTTCTGTATTTAATTTTGTACCGAGAGTTTCTAAAGCATTGTATTGTATTGTATGAACTTTATTTAAAGTGTTATTTAAACCGATTTGGCGACAAGCCATATCGCAAGCATCACGGCCAGTTTTTGCAGTAGGTTGTTGAGAGAGTGATGACTGTTCCTTTTGTTGTTGAGAAGAATCAAGTGACGCTAGGAAACCATCTGGGCCAAATATTCCTAATGATGAGAATTTCTAATAAAATTCAAAGACAGGTCAAATAATTTACCTTAATAATTCATCATAATCTTACACATGATTTTATATGTATGTAGTAATCTCAACTAATAGTTATAGAGTGCTATAAACACTATAGTTGATAGTGACATCATCAAATCTATATTCATTCGCAAGTTTATAGTTTTTTTGGCATTATTTTATGTGTATAGTAGTAGTTGTAAGCAAATTTTAATTAACCTGTAGATTGCAATCTGAATCACTTGTAGTACTTCTGCCACCCGAATTAGAATTCTCATGTGCTTCTGTTTTCTCAATTTGTACACCATCAGAATTTCCTGCACTGTTCATGTCGTTAAGTAGTAGTATTCACTTCACACTATTGGTTTGGTTAAAGTGTAAGTATATTGTATATCTGCCTCACTTTTCAATCTTGATCATTGATTTGTCTACTAAATAAAATTAAAATTCACAGTAATACTCTGATCACTGATCTGGAATGTAAATCGACATTATATAGTTTAACTGTCAATCAATGGGTAAGCCATAATATCATAGTAAATTAATATAGGCTGACTAGTGAGAATGGTTTAACCTGCGTTTCACTGAGCCTATAATAAAATGGGTGTACGTAAGTAGGTAATTAATGAGAATGACACTCGCTTCTCACGAAAAGAATCTGAAAAAAGATTTAGTGTTGCAACTTGTGACTTGTAATCTAATTTTCCAGGTATTATAGATTATAGTACGCCTTATACGTCAGTACGTTACCTTAATAAACTTCAACGAATGTCAAACGTTGAGCACATGCACAGCAATCACAATAACCACAATTAAAATTAAAATCAAAATCTCTCATATAATACATAATAGTACCTTTTGAGTTTGGTGCGGGTATTCAAGGAATGTGGTATTCTAAACATGTGTGCAGTACTGATCTACTGATAACTGATACTAATTCTGATAGTTGAATCTAAAAAAGTAGGCAATCAGCAGTACCCACTGTACTGTCGCTGTCCAGCAAAGTTATGCGAAGAATGTATTATACTCAGTATACTCACTAGTCTAGTCCGTGTGTCGGTACAGATTACAGATTAACCCTAACATCCTGAAATTACAATATAATAAATTATCATTTCAAGCTTGCTAATAAAGTATACGATATATACTGTCAACTGTATTACTGTTATGCTGCTATAGTAATTTATATTATTAACAACAAATGTGTGTACAATGAAGCTACGACCTTCCAGACCAGACGAAGGCCAGATTCTTCCTACCTACTTTAGGCATAATTAGGTCAAATTTGTATAGTCCCGAATCCAAAAAATATTCATGGAGGGGGCTACCTAATCTATACTCTGCAGGAATAATTGTTTAATTAAATACCACTACGCTTTGCAACATAGCAAATGCTAATAACTGTAAAGACAGTTATTAGCATTTGCTTATGCAAGAGCCTGTTATTACATAGTTCTTTAAAGCCCTGGACCTCCCTCCCCCCTGAATCCATGTTTACCTGTAATTTCTTATATGGGGGGGGGCAGTGTGACACTGACAGTGAACAATGTGATGATTTAAATATGACTATGTATATCTATATTTTTTTTTTTAATTTATTTTTAAAGGATGTAAAAGTCGCTGGCAAAAGGAGAGCAAACATAGAGGTTCAAGCAAATAGATTTCTTATGTAATTGTCTAACAAAACGGTTTGAAACATTTAAATGGTATTTTATTGGATATAATGTGTACAGTAACCACAACCACTGCATCAGGGTGTCGTCGGCGAAGGATTAAGCTTGACTATCTCGGTCAGCAGAGGAAGCAAGATTAACTGTGTCTAATATTCTGCTCTGCAGTAACATCAGGTATGAACACTTCCAATGAAGATCCAATGGATAAGTACTTGGTCATTTCGTCTGTGAAGAACCAAAACAAGATCCACTATCTACAAAATATTGAAACATGTCTAGAAAGCATTTAAATACAATATTTTGCACCTTTCAAAAACATGTAAATAGAACGTTTTACACTTTTCAAAAACATGTAAATAGAACGTTTTACACTTTTCAAAAACATGTAAATAGAACATTTTACACTTTTCAAAATCATGTAAATAGAACATTTTACACTTTTCAAAAACATGTAAATAGAACATTTTACACTTTTCAAAATCATGTAAATAGAACATTTTACACTTTTCAAAATCATGTAAATAGAACATCGTACACTTTTCAAAAAGATGCAAAACGCTTTACTCTTTTCAAAAACATGTAAATAGAACGCTTTACAATTTTCAAAAACATGTAAATCAAACATTTTGCGCTTTACAAAAACTCCTAATTAACATTTTACCCATGTTTCTCATTTTGTTTTTATGACCTAGCTCATTTGGATTGTAGCTTTTTCGGATGTTCTAATAAAATTTTGCTTTAAACAAATTGTTTGAAGCCTTTGAAGGTTAGTTTTACCTAACAGTTCAAATTACACGATAGTCGTCATCCCAAGTTTTCCAAGGGTTTCTCTTGTGCTTTTTTAGTATTTTAGTTATTTAGTTATTTTAGTATAGTGAGATTAGGGAGTAGTTGAGTAGTGCCTTGAATAATAAGGCCCGCCCGCATATTTTCGTCTTCATCCTTGGTAAATACAAAATACAAATACGTGCCAGAGGCGAAAGAGACCGACTGACCGAGACCGAGACCGACCGAGAGCAAATTCAGCGAATACTATTTTGTAATAAACTTTCGCCAATTGCCACCTGGAGACTGGAGCCGGAGCCTGGAGCTTGCCACACTGTCAGACTGTCAGCTATTTAAACTGATTATCCTTTGGGAATTCAGAGTAACGCACTGTGTGATTATTATTACATTTCGTTAAAATACCTGTTGACACAAGTTTTTCATAAAGTTTTTACTTTCCCTTTCAAATGCAATGTTTCCTGCTGACATTCCAATCGGAAAGCGGAAATATGGGATATTATACAATCCCGCATAACAATAATAGTTAAAATAGTCAAATAGTGAGTACTAAGAAGGCAGGTACGGTAGTGAGTTTGAGTATTGACTTGATCGTTCTATATTATTATACGTTGTATGTCGTAAGAATTAACTGTACAAAATGAACATCTCAAGTGAAGTTAAAACGGATAGAAAGACTGTGTTTGAAATGGATCCAATATTTATTTACAAAGTTTCGAATCAGCTAGGACGGAGGCACAAGTAAGCTGTTATTCTTTAAGAATATAATATATTTAATATATAAAGAGTTGTTTGACATAACGGGATGTCAATTTGTTTTAAAATGAGGTTATTTGAGTTATTTGAACTATTAACTATTCAACTCTAGGTGTGTTAATGTATAGATTAAATATGGTAAAGGTTCAATTTCAACCAAAGCAGTTTTCAAAATTGCCAAAATTTTGTTTTTAGCAAAATGGGATAAGGCCATAAAATGTTTTTTGACACCATGGAATAAGTCCACATAATATATAATATTTTTTATTCAATTTGGTTTGTTATGCTTTTGTAGTTCGTAAAAAAATACAACAAGTGCTGCGCGTAAGTGCAAGAAAAAGTTTATATTCGCCTATAATTATTATTATTTAAAAAATGGATTGCTTGCAAGTAGTAAGTGTAACATTTTTATTCTACTTTGGAAAATATACACCCTTGATTAAACAGAATATAACTCTTTATTAATACTTGCTTGCTTCTTAAAGCCTGGTACGGCAAGCTATCCTGGAGAAAAATTAAGCTTTTAATGTTCTTTAGATGTTGTTGATTGTATCAGTATGTTCAACATTGTATACGCGACTTGTAAGTAAGTGTATCGTAAACGTGTAGGTTACAATTCGTTTAAGTTGTGTCTATTTATTTTGTGTTTGTATTTTAATTCTATGTATACAGGGCATCTGACTGGAATGTTTTAAGTCCTGACTGGTATGGAAAGCTACGAATTTTCGAGGCTGGTAGCTACTGTTGTGAAGCTCAATTTGAAAACAATAATGGAATCTTTGGTGTAGCAAACATCAAAGACAGTGATTTTTTGTCGTCTCGAGCTTTACAAAAAGTACTCGATTCTAGTCGCTATTTTACTTTGAAAATTAAAGCTACATCAGGTATGTTATTCTCTAAATCCTGTGATATTTTCTGTTACCTATTAGTGTTAGTTTTGTTTTAGTTTGGAGTCAAGACAAAAATATGTGAGACTTAAGTTTCAACATCAGATTTGTACACATGATACTTTACGCATACCGTCTGTGAAGAACCAAAATGAGCCATATCCATTTTTAGCTAAAAATAAAATCCACTATTTATAAAAATATTGAAATATCACCATCTTGAAAGCTTTTAAATAGAACATACTACACATCTTTCAAAAACAAGTAAATGGAATATTTTGCACTTTTCAAATACAAGTAAATGGAATATTTTGCAATTTTCAAATACAGTCAAATACAAAATTTAGCAATGTTTAAATAAAAAGTAAATAGAACATTTTGCACCTTTCCTACAACTCGTAATTTAACAGTTTACGCATATTTCTCATTTTTAGTGTTTTTATGAAAAAACTCATTTTGACTTTAGTTTAAATTGGAAATAGGTCATTTGGTTTCTTCACTGTCGATTGTCGATATGTATTATTCATTGGAAATTGCCGAAGCAATATAATTGATAAAATTCTGACACTATTATATTGTATAGCAACGGAGGACGAACTATTCGGCATCGGTTTCTTAAGTCGCAGTGACGCGACAAGTCTTCGGGGTGCACTACATGATTATTTCCTATCTCAGAATCAAACATCTGGTGTCGGCATCAAGGACAAGGTGATCGAACCACTTGTGAAAGTGTCTCCACCAGGACTACTGCCCACCCCTAAAGATTCAGAATTGTTAGTAAACACGACAGGCTTTAATCATTATTGCTCCCTCTGCCCAAATAATTTTGTGTCATCTTACCTTCTCAACCAACACATTAGCTTGTGTCATGCTGATGATACGTCAAAGTCGAAGCAGCCTTTATTTGACGGTGATAACCGAAACGTGAGGAAACGATGTCTTACCGAATTGCCACGTGAATCTTCTGCGGTCCAGAATAATAATGATATTAATGGGAGTACTCAACCTAAATTTGGGAAAATCCAACTTATCCAACAGGAGCCGTCTGGACAACAGCAACATCACAACTTACTTCAAAATCCTTTATTCGCTGCCCAAGATGGTGGTCAGAGTTCCCACCTGTCCGTCCCCGTCTCCGGCAATGATAATAGTGGTACGTCCTACCAGGACGCTGCAACTAAATTATTGTTTTGTCATCTATGTGTCCCACCATCCCCGGATTTTCCCCCAACTAATAGAATCTCTGTTTTACTTCCACACTGGGAGGAGGTTCACGGTTTGAGTAAACCTCCTATCTGCAGACTCTGCTTCCTTTTCTTCCCCACGCCAGAAAAACTTTCTCAACATAAAATCGATGCTCGCCATTACCAGTGTCCACACCCTCAATGTCATTGTGAATTTACCATAGAGCAAGAAAAGAATTTCATTAAACACCTTTACAAGGTTCACAAACAAATACATGCCTAGTGAAAAACTGTGTAACTCAATTGACGACTAATTGTGATGTGTATGTGACATGTGACTATAGAGATCCGTTATACTTGCAAAGATTTTGTCTATAAATGAACCATTAAAATTAAGAATGGTATTTAAATAGAGTGCTATAAACAAAACACTAGAGCGACATCATAAAATCTATAGTCATTCACAACATTATTTTATATGTATAATAGTAGTATAGTTGTAAGTAATTTTTGATTCAACATTCAATCCAAATCCAATATAGTAATTATTCTATTTCTATTTCTAGATAAAGTTACCTGTAGATTTGATTTAACTAAATAAGAATGGATTGCAATTTTATTAATTTATGTATATGGAGGTACATCATCAGTGGGTTCGTACAATTACAGCAATATAAAAAGTACAGTGAAGATGTTAGATGAATAACATTAACATTATTTTGTAAGTAATTTATTTCACTAGGCATTTACTCGAGGATGTAATTCATTTCTGGGAGTTGACGGGAACTACTTTCAAAATCAAAGTTGACATTTGAATCTTTACATTTGTAGGAACTGGAAACACTGGCGCATATACACGTTCTAGGTCCCTGCAAATTACATTATGAGAAATATGTATATAACACTATACAAAATTGTTATTAAATACTTATATGTACTAAATCACCGCTAGTATAAATAGGATGCACTTGGTTTTATTTTAGATTTGCACAAGTAATTATAATACACGTGCAAATTGTATCAATAAGGAATTAATTAAAGCACAAGATTACAATTTTAGTGCTATCTGTACTTAAGTGCTTACATCCAACTGGAACTGAATTCGATACCACGTATTCGCCTTCACAAGCACCTTGTCTTCCAGTTTGATCTCAAAGATCTTCTTCGCCTCTGCCTCAACACGTGTCTTAAGTCGGCTAAGGAGCAACTCATCCTGGTCATCATTACGATATCCGTTTTGGTACTCAGAAATTATAATGCTAACGTCATACATTTGTGCCGTCTCACCGCTTGGACCCCAAAATCCTAAACTTGTCAAAATGATGGAGCGGTCCGCTTGGAATCTATTTGCGATGCATTAAAATAAAAATGATTTTTTTAATATTCATCCTTATTATATGTACATCGCTAGAAACGTACATGCATGATTGCAATTAAGTATATCCCCAGCCGTGGTTGCTCATCGTTAGAGATTTCTGCATTGGGTAGTAATTTTGACCAAGGGAAGATTTTAAAACTTTCTTGAAAATAATAATTACAGATTATTTTTACAATTATTTTGTAAAATTATATTGCATTAAATTACACTATACCTAACGGAAAATAAGACACCGTCAAAACACCCATCTGTGGTCTGATTGGAAATCAAAGCTGTAATCTCGTCCTGTTTAGCTTCGTTGTTTAGGATTCCTATTTGTTCTAGAATGTTACTGTCAATTTGTGCCCGTACTCCACGAGTCAACGTATACGCGGTCCGAGGAATTTTTTGATTAGCTAAATCCATTTCTATTTCAGGTTTTTAGCATTAGTGTATAACTACAGGTGCTGAGAATAAAATAATGAGTTAAAGGTTCGACTTTTCGGATTATGTTTTGGTTTTTCTTTTAATAATTAGTATTGTAGAAGTAAATACTGAAAAATACAAACTTGCATTATTTTACGCGTGACCAGTTTTATGAAAAAATATATGAAATAATGTGAATACCACAGTGGAATGACTTAATTTTTCGCAGAATAAAATATTGCATTTAAATTGTAAGTAGAATGATGCCCCAAAGGGCCGGAGCTAAAAAAATATCTCATTAGCAGAGATATGAATTAACAATCAAAGTTGGACTGTAGATTTAATAGTCTATAGATTATAGATGTTGAAAAGTTCATAAAACTGTTGGGCTATTAAAAAAAGTACGGTTCTTGATTCTCATAAACTTATGGTATGATTTAATGATGGACTATTAAATACACTTAGATCAATGGCGATTCTTTAATTCATTATCTGCGGTTAGTAATTATTATTATTGAAATAGAATTAATGTCGTTTAATGTTTGCTGACACTTTTATTCAATACTTAGGTATTATAACTTTAGACGTCGGTTTTCTTTAAATACCAGTTAAAATATTATTTTTCTCAGTTTAAAATAAGAATTGCCGATAAAACTTCATGGAATCATACAAGGAGTAGGGAATGCTATAAACTGTATGAAATAAAGTTTTTTATTTCAAAGTTTCACTTACAACAGGTTATAAATTCACATGTTTTAAATACAAACTTAGTAATTACAGCAGTACAATAAATGCAGACCCACAATTAATAGCATTACAATGTTTTTTAATTATCTGTACAGAATAATCCCTTCTAGGTAACTACCTACTTTGACTTGTGTGCGTATATCCTTTACATGGTGTAATTAATCTTCGCATGGGGAAACATGTCTCGGAAAATTCCTAGATCACCAACAAAATTCTCTACTGATAATACTTTGACACTCGTCACAGGCTCACAATTATCAAAAAATCTCTCAACAGAGCTTAAACCCCCCGCATTTGCATTTACATTCACGATTCGAACACATCTTAATTTTGGAAACATATTTTGTAGGCTTAGCCCTACCGGGAAATACTGCGTTGGGTTCAATGGATGATAATTTCGATTGTACAGAACAAGTTCTTTAATTTTAGGCATATTTTCTGGCATTTTGAGTCCTTCTAAAAATCTCATCTGGTCCCAGACAAGCTTCTCAATTGACGAGGCGCCGCTGGCTAAGCATGTATTTATAACTTTAGTCACTCTGAACCACATGTGGGGTTGTCGTATGATACGATAAACTTTGACAGTCAATCCAAGTAGGGTTACGACGGGAGACATTTTTTTTGTATTTGAGTTTATTTCCTTGGTAATGAGTTCAAGGACGTTGATAGTTTCCTCATCTGCATCGATTACTAAATGTTTCAGAAGGTGCAATCGATTCGAAGGTTCCAGGAGGTAGTGTAATTTCTCACAGTTCAAATCTACTTGTTGCAACTTTGGACTGAATCGAAGCAATTTCTGGAAGACGGTCTTAGACATTCCACTTGAGATGCGAATTACTCTCAATTTAAAATTAGAAGTCGGTTCAGCAGCTTCTTTCCCAGGTTGAGGAGAAGTGGTTGGTTCTAATAATGTTCCTCCTTCTTGGGATAATGTCCCGGTATCAGGTTCCGTTTCCTCTGAGTCCGAATCTGTTATATTGTAAAATAAACTAAATTATATAAATAACAGCACAGCATATCTATGCACACAAAATTTTCACAAACAAATGTATATCAAACAAATGTAAAATGTTAATAAGGAGTTTTTGAAAAACGTAAAATGTTCTATTTTCATGTTTTTCAACATTGTAAAATGTCCTATTTACATATTTTTGAAAAGGTGCAAAATTTTCCATTTCCATGTTTTCGAAGATGTGCAAAATGTTTTAATTCCGTGTTTAAAAAGTGTAAAGTAAAATGTTCTATTTAAATGCTCTCAAGACATATTTCAATATTTTTGTAGATAGTTGATATTGTTTTTAGACAAAAATGGATATGGCTCATTTTGGTTTTTCACAGACTACTTTAACTTGCCTGAATCCGCAGAGTCCAAGTATCTCTTAAGGACTACGTTCCCGAACAATTCCAAAACTTGAAGATTTGTCGCTTGACATAAAACTAGTTTCTTTAAATCTTCAAAAATTATATTGAATCCCGGAAGTCCACCCAATTTGATAGTTTTAATTTTATTCCCGTGAGTATTAAAGAAACACTGTGTCATAGCATCAGCTAAATATCCACCATTAAACTCAAACGATGCACAAGGAAATTCTCCAGAAATCGGGCTGTTCATGACGGAAGTTAAATTATGGACAGACAGTTGTTTTTCAAATGGGTTCCTTAGATATACGAACCCAAGTCCCAAATTCTCTACGAGCATGTTTCTCTGTCCAGAGTTGATGTTTCCACTCCCAGAATGTTTATTGTCGCTGCCAGAATTGACATTTCCATTCCCTAAATATATATTTCTGTTCCCGGAATTAGTGTTCCCATTTCCAAAATTAATGTTTCCATTCCCCGAATTGACATTCCCGTTCCCCAAATTGATGTTATTGTTTCCCGAATTAACGTTTGCATTTCCCAAATTAATGTTTCGGCTACCCGAGTTCATGTTCCCATTTCCTAAGTGTATATTTCCATTCCCCGTATGGATGTTCCCATTGCCGGAGATAAGATTCCCTGGTTTAACAATTTTAGTCCCAATGCACTGTTTAAATTTAATTGACATGGAATTTTGTAATTCTTTACAACCAAAGTAAGCCCATCGGTGAGAGACAAGACGGCAGTTTTGTAAGTCTGTCTGGTCAAGGGCTGAGAAAATAAATTCTATGATCTGAAAGCCAAAAGAAATAAATTATATGGATAGGATAAAAAGACATATCGTCTGTGAAGAACCAAAATGACCCATATCCATTTGTAGCTAAAACGAATATCCACTATCTACAAAAATATTATGCAATATGTCTTGAAAGCTTTTAAATTAAATATTTTGCACTTTTAAAAAATATGTAAATAGAATATTTTACAATTTTAAAAAATATACTAGTAGAACATTTTACACTTTTTAAAAACACGAAATTAGAACATTTTGCAACTTTTCGAAAACATGATTAATATTGAAACATTTGGCACCTTTTCAAAAACTCCTAATTAACATTTTACACATGTTTCTCATTTTGTTTTTATGGCATGGCTCATTTAGATTCTAGCTAAAATTGGAAATGGGTCATTTTGGTTCTTCCCAGACGATACATAATTGATGTTGTGATATAGAAATAATAAAAATAGCAAATCCTAAGTTTGGGTGTTTTACTGACATGATTCAATAAGAACACGGCTTCTTCTGGAGGACCTGGACATGGACGACCAACCACTGATTTTAATTTAGGGTCTGTATTTTTTAAACTAGGCAAATTTTGATCGGTGCTGCATGAGAAACGCATCTTTTTGACTGGGCAATAGTCATTATGAGACTCGCTGTCGTTTATAGGCTGATTGAAGTAAGAGGTAGATGCATCTTCTGGCGGTGCATTGCTCTTCCCAAGAGTAACTGAAGCTGTATCTACAGTTTCTGCTGGTTGGAACTCCATTTGCTGGCAATAATCCAGAGTCGCTAAGAACCCTTCCGGACCAAACATCCCTTTTGAAGAAAAATCCTAGGGAAAATCACAGGTCAAAAATGAAACGGTACATGAGATCTGTATTTAAAATTTTGAACACCCTGAAGTAACTTTGTTCAAGGATCTACTCTCCCACTATATACGCACAGCATACTTGACAGAGTAAATTTGTACTTACATATTAAACAGTACGTATACGAATACATATATTATTGATTAATACTTTTTCTCATTTAAATATCGCGTACAGTAAGTATGCAGTAAATAGCTTACCTCCATATTCAATTTAACTCGTAAAAAATGGGAATCTTCAGGAATAAAACGCTGTTTGCATTTAAATTGAACTTCTATTATTGATTATGTATTACGTTACTGACTGGTGACTGGCCACTGATGCTCCTATCGTAGTACCCGAGGAATTCATTAAGCTTGATTCAAAATTCCGTCGTTAGCCGAAAAAATTACAGAAAGTCATTATTTAAAATTACGAAAAAATAAAAACCCGAACGAAAATCATATTATCTTAACACGAAGTCACAAACCGGAACTAGATTCAAGACATTGCTTTGAACGGCGGTAGTAATAAGTAAAGAAGCTAACAATGACAAAGTAGTTTAACAATTTCAACTTTATAAAATCTACTTAATTCCAATTTTAATGAATCTAATAATTAGTTAACTCTACTTATTTACGATCAACGATGCAAAATACAATCACGAAACTCAATTTACCGAACCCACATTCTATAATATCAATATCTATTAAATCTATATTCTATATTTTTTACGCTCTTGGAGAAGTTCAAGTTTCGTGCCTTTGTACAAGGATATGAAGTGAGGCAGGGTGACAGTGAAAGTGCTGTTTAGTTAATCAGTGAAAAATAAAAATCTGCCACCTGTGGCTTATTAGCCTTTCGCAATTTTGCCGTCTCGACATTTATAACTTTTCACAAATATGTAAATCAATTATTTTGCACATTTCAAAAACATGCGAATAAAACATTTAACACCTTTCAAAAAAAAGTGTACCGTATTTGCTCTAATAGTACGCCCCGCGTACTATCCAAACTCGAGCTCCGACCCCCCGCGTATAATTAGAGACCCGCGCATTAATAGAGACCCGCGCACAGGCATTTAATAGTGTGTTAAATAGACCCGCGTAATATCCAAACTCGAGCTCCGACCCCCCGCGTACTATTAGAGACCCGCGCATTATTAGAGACCCGCGTACTATTAGATAAAATGCGGTAACTGGAACATTTTGCACTTTCCAGAATCAAGTCAATAGAACATTTACAACTTTTCTAAAACATGTAAATAAAATACTTTACACGTTTCAAAAACATGTAAATAGAATATTTTGCAGGTTTCAAAAATATTTAAATTCATAGAACGTTTTGCACTTTTGAAAAACATGGAAATAGAACAAATATCACCTTTTAAAAACATAGAAATAGAACATTTTGCACGTTTCAAAATCATGTAAATAGAACATTTTGCACGATTCAAAAATATGTTAATAGAACGTTTTACTAAGAAATTTTCTAAGACATGTACAAAATGGAAAATTTTTTTCACCAAATAAAACCTTCAATAAAATCCAAATGGTGGTTTTTGCATGGAAACAAATTGCTGCCTAAAATTAATTCCTTCGTCCGGTCCTGACTGAGAATGTCACAAAAATAATGCAAGATCAGTTGTATATACATACATAAACACCGAACAAAAGCTTTGAACAGAAAATCTACCATATTTTACATTGTGTCAAATAAATAAACTAGATAGATGTGTACTAGTTAGATATGTCTAAATAAATTTAATATACATACTTATCGTTAGCGTAATATTCTAATTTAAAATAAATGCACTTTTAACGCTCGTTTTTAAGTCTTCTTGATAAATTAACCTAATTAAAGTTCCCTTGGCCATCTCATCGTCAGTTTGCATTTAAATCAAAGACAAGGCTACTAATATAACGATATGATGGCAGCATTGATTTAATCACAGTAAATAAACCACATTTTGCACATTTTGGAATTCAGTCATAATATTGTAACCCTTTTTTTGTATACGAAATCAAAACATCTGCTGGAGTTAAGCCACCTGTAGTCTGTAGCACTGTATATTTTTGAATATTTAAATAGCCAACGTTATGGAAATTAAAAACTGTAAATAAAAGTACAATATATCTAATAATCTAATGCAGTACGCATGTATTATGGGTACAAGCTGGAGCCCTATATAATAAGTAGGTAGTTTCTGTGAGGATTTAAAAAAACACACACGCCACAGTGAAGAGTTCCATCTGCCTTTTAATAAATGTATAGATAGATTAAAATTCACCTTAGGGTTAAACTTGATATCTGAAATAAATCTGTACAAAATACAAAGTACTTTCGCAACGTACGAGCACAAGGCATATAATCTATATAAGAAAAATGAAAAACAAAACAATACACTGTGTGCACTACAGATATTAGCACTTTAGTACTTTCCGTTTAATATTAATAATCGTATGTGTACATGCATATCGTCTGATCGTCTGTGAAGAATCAAAATGACCCATATCCTATATTTATAAGCTAGAGCTAAGTTAATTAAGCTATACCGTATATCTTGCAATAGTACGTCCGGCGTACTTTTCAAAATTGGACCTATCAGACCCGCGCACTATTACAGACCCGTGTAGTATTACAGGCCCGCATACTGTCATTTAAGAGTATGTTAAATAGACCCGCGTACTATTCTAACAGAGACCTAAAAGCAGTGTTACAGACCCGCACATTATTACACGATATACACGGTAAGTCTAAAAATATAAATCACTAAATGGTATACTGATAATTACTTAAAAGTTTAGAGTTTTGGGAAGTGCAAAATGTTCTATTTAAATGTTTTCACATACGCACTTTCACACACATTTACAAAAATGCAAAACATAATATTTGCATGTTTTTTAAGTGTGCAAAATGTAATATATGCCTGTTTTTGAAAAGTACAAAATGTAATATATGCCTGTTTTTGAAAAGCACAAAATTTTTTATGCACGTTTTTTACAAGTGCTAAATGTTTTATATCTATGTTTTTGAAAAGTACAAATGTACTATTTACATGTTTTTGAAAATTGCAAAATGGTCAATATTTACAGTCGAATCTCTGAATACCAGCCTTCCCAACACTGGTCAGCTCGATTTACCGGCCAATTTAAAAATCCCAGTCAAAATGCTCATGCTTGTAATGCTAAATAAGCCGATAAACCGGCTCTCGATATAATGGGAAGCTCGCTAAACCGGCCAAAAAAACTAGGCCCCAGAGCTACTTTACAATGTGTATTTGCACCTTTGTACCGGCCATTGATTTAATGTAAGAAGAAAAGATAACTTTATTGAATAGGACAAACTTAAAAACTGACCTCCACCGAGAAAAGCCCAACAGACTCAGTATACGTTACAAAAATTTGTTAGATATTAAAAGCATCTTTCTTAGTATAAACCATAGGTATTATTTAATTTTGTATACAGTCCACTCTCTACATAGTGTACCTCCTCATAGTGGATACCTCTACATAGTGTACTGAGCCTGTATCCCCGGCTAAACTCCTATGCTTTCTATGTTATAATACCTCTACATAGTGTACCTCTACATAGTGGAAACCTCCTCATAGTGTACTAATTTTAGAGGCCCAAAATAACATTTTAGTGTAAATTTCCTCGCTTCATAGTGTACTTTCAGAAATTTAAAACTTTTCAGCACTGATTTGAAAAATCTACTATTTTTTTTCTTCATTTGCCTGATTTTGCAAACTCATTCAATAAAAATTACTGAAAAAATTCTTTGATTGATTGGTTTAGAACCAATTTTACTTTAACCAGTTGGATTTTTATTGTTTTCATCTATAATAATAATTTTTTTAAAATCCGTACTTTCTACATAGTGAACTCTCCTCATAGTGTACTAATTTTCCTGGTCCGCTGAAGTACACTATGTAGAGAGTGGACTGTATTAGATATTCGCATTTTGTCTCAAGAAATTGAAGATAGGAAGGCATTAAATCCCATTTTATATTTAGAAAAATATCTTTTAAATCTTAAAATATTGGGGCTGAAACAAGCCACAATTCCACAATACTCATTTACTTTAAGCAATACGTAAACTCTATTAATTTGATCCACCCAACACGAAAGTGACTGTTTTTTAAAGAAATTTTTATTTTTGCTTTATTTTTTAGATGTATAATAGCATTTGGATATGCTTTGTACTTACTGTTATGGTATATAAATCTTTACATAGACCATAAGATTTTATTGACTTTGAATAAATTCATTTATTCATTTGGCATTTTGTTAGTATCTGTATAATGTCCATCGGACGGTATCTGTATAATGGCCATCGGCCGGTATAAGTATAATGGCCCAACTTTAAACCGGCCAAAATCACTGTGTCCCTTGAGCAACCGGTATATCGAGATTCGACTGTACATGCTTTCATGATGGTGATGGTCATGATATTTGAATCCTTTTTTTCTTGTGTTTATCAAAAAACGTAAATGGGTCATTTTGATTCTTCACTCCTGATATTATGTTATGCATGGCTATGTATGTATAACAATGTTCATGAGTGTTGTTGTTAAAGTGTGGTTGTTTAATTCGCAGTTCAGAGAGTCGTCGCCCAGATCCGATGACACGGAAGATTTGTGTCTATGGATGGATTCGTTCGTCTTCTTCGTTCCTCTGCATTATGGACGCTCACAGATTTACAGATCTACTCTGGCTCTGCTCTCTGCGATCTGCAAGGATCGAGAGTTGGACTGAACTGACTGTAATGTTGACTGTTGGAGTTGGAGATTGGAAAAGTGAAATTGTTTGGTTGGGGAGCTATATTTGGAAGTGGCTCCGTGTGGGTGTACTTTTGACTCTCTGACTCAAACATCTTCAATTCTTCGCAAGAACCCAAAACTCTCAAAAATCTCTCTTGACTCGACGAGCTCCACATTGAAGAACACATGCTTCCTTATTATTATGGTTTTTCTACGGGTTGCATCTTCTTCATGTTAAATTGCTGCTGCTGTTGCTGTTGATACTACGACTAACGTACGTAGTACGAGGCTCTTATTATTTTATGTCGGTCGGTTTTGGTCTTTTTAGTTGTCGGTGTCGCTGCTCTTCTGCTCTGTTTTCCCGTTCCCCTGCATAGCTTCTTCGTCGTCTTCGTCTTCTACATCGCGTATCAAACAAAATCCCAGAAGAAAAAGAAAATTCCACTTGTGTCATGCATGTAGTATGGTTTAGCCCCTGTCGCTTGTGTGTATCCCGTCCGCAAAAACATAAGTAACTTCCGCATCAACATCAAACCAAGAAATTGAAACGTCTCTCGTCCATTTCTGTTACATTATACAATTTATCGAGTAACAATCATATCATAGTACTATTAGTTACTTGGAACAAGTTTTAATTTCCATTTTTATTTGCATTAATAATTTTGCAAATTTTAACTTTTTCTTCAAAAATAAAAATACAAATGATATTCGACGCCGTTCCTTCGCTTGAGAAACAGACAGAAACATTTTTGGGACTGTGAGACGAGCACTAATTTGCAGTTACAGGCAATTGAATTTATCTCGGCACTTTTATAAATATTATTAAACTGTTATATACCCTTTAGTGCCACTGCCACTGCCACTGCCACTGACTGGAAATTTTAATCTACACAGTGAAACTAATAAAAAATAATTTTTTAACTTTGATTTTAGACTAAATTCGTAAATCGTCTCACAGTGTTTTTGTTATATAGTTATATATACGGATTTCCCGTGTTCACATTTTTTTACACACTTTTTAAATGGTAGTTTGTAGTAGTAAGTCAGTAATTTAGTAATTTGCGAAAACGTTACTTGGAAAAGAACAAGTTCATGTATTAAAAACTTGAGAACAAAAGTATTCAATTTTAAATTTGAAATAATGGACGAAGAGGATCCAGAATTGGAATTGGCATTTCAAAAGGAAGTCGAGGATGTCGATCGAAGCCGGCCAACAACCCCAAGTGCGTAATTAAATTAATATTTTAAAGTTTTTATTTTGTTAGTTAGATTAATTCGAGATTTTTTAAGATTTGGAATTTTTGTGATATATGTTTTACTCGTATTTGCAAACAATGTATTAATTCACTCTTTTTAAAAGGCACTATTTTTTAGGTTATAAATTTTTACATTTTAAACTAGTTTTTTATTTTTATAAATTCTTAAATATAAAAAGGTTTTATAATTTGGGATTGTTTTAAGGATGGTGACTAAATTACTGTATTAAATTAGAGGCATTAATATGTACAGGATATTTTTATCTCGAAATGTTGAACACTGTGGATTTAATTAAATCAGTAAAGACGCGTGTTTTTTATAAAGGTTTTACAGGTGTATTCCTAATATAAACGGAATACTGATAGTCTATACTGATGTATTTACATTCGAAAGTGTACTACGCGCGTAATTTTGTTTTATATAAGCGAATATATAGTATAGTACCAATTACCAATAATGCTCGCCTTTTCAACTAGGTTATAGCCAGCGCCAGATATGACATGGCACCGCACAGGTGCTTCTCTATTATATTGTCAGGATTCAGAATGTATTAATAACGCTAAGTAATTCTAAAAATAGAAATTGTCATATTATTACACAAGTAGATCGACGGTTCCTCATTAAGCCTTCTCGATTTATAGGGTTCAAAATTCTGTCGTAATTTTATGCAGATAAGCTACGTAATGTAACTTGAAAACTCGTGTGTAGTAGAAGTTTGCACCGATAACGGTGCGGGTTCTTCCGATTTTGTACCGGTACCGGTACCGCAGTGGTGCAGTGATGTAAATAAAATTAATTTAATACATTATTTTATTCAATACAATGTTCTGCTGTGCTTCTGGTAATCAGATTAAATCTCTTGAATTTTAATATGCAGCAAGTTTTATAGAGAATTTTTCAGTGTTTAAAATAAAAATTTTATGAGTGAATTTTACAATCGTGTGGAATATATATTAGAAAAAATGCATTATTTGGATCATTTTGAAAATTGCAGAGTGGTGGAGACCATCAGTTCCTCCAGAAACATACTTATGGGAAGAAATGCGACGGAAACGACAGGCAGGTGGTTATCCTTGGACTCTTCTCGACAAAGACGATTTTAGGTAAAAAATCAACATTTTTGAGTGACATCATTTTTTAGTATTGTTATGTACAAATATTGTAGACAATCGTTAAATACATGGAATGTACCCAAAAAACAGATGTACTTTTTGTAATTATATATTTTTTGTTTAAATATGGAATAGTGTTGTGGGGGTGGGTCTGCTAAAGCTAAACCACTATTTTATTAAATATAGAATTTACTTATAAAGTTTTCTTAATTTAGTGGTAAAAAAATACTAAATTACGACGCAAAATGGAATGCCTGCATGAAAAAGATGAATTATTTAGTTTTTCCCAAGTGGGATCTTCCACAAATGACGTCATCGAAAAATCACCATTTTTGACCCCCCCTGCCCTGTCATCAGGTTAACCATATTGCGTAAATGGCTGTCTGATTGTGCATGGGTCAACAGTATCCAAGTAGACCCATTGAGCCCACCGAAGAAGTCATTTGTGAACCATCCCTATGATTACAATGTTCGTACAGTATTATATTGAATTAACTGAAAATCAGTAAAAATTCGCGTTCGCATTTTGTAATGACAAAACGCAGTAACTTGCGAGTTTGAAAATTATAGAGATGAAGAGTAATGATTAAATTGTCTGTCCTATGTTTTTACAGAAAAATTAGGGATCTTCCATAAATGATGTCACGTGTAGAGTCAATGCATCTACTACACGATATTGATGACATCTCATGTTAAAATAGACATTCACGCAATGGTTAAGCTGATGACAGGGGGGAGGGGTAATATGATCTTAGGAATGGGGACATTTAGATGACATCTTTTACAGATGACCCCTTATACTATTAATTTTAAAATAACATATTGCAAAAATAGGACCTCAAATTATTTGAACACAATCCACATTTTAGTGGCGTTTCTATGGATAAACTTTATTACAGAAAAATCTTCATGCATCATAAATCTTTGGAACACACCGATCTCTTGTAAATCCCGGTTCCGTAATAATTCCCGGTGGTCTTTATATAGCCATGAATCCAATGGAGATCGAGGCTCGTGTTTCTTACACTTGCAATTCTGATTATTCCTGGGTTTAAAGAAAAGTCATTGACCTATACCTATGACCTATAATAACTCCTCCAGGAGGTATTACAAGATTTTAACGGTACCTACATTGGTACAATTTATTCTTCCATAATAAAGTTATTTAACAAATTATCTTTCGTATAAAATGTATGTATTACTGTAATACACATTTCTTGTCGGTACATTTTAGTGAGTGAAGACTTAACATGACCAATTTTATTTTTTAAATAAAATAAAAATACAATACATATCTCAAAAGAAAATTATGGTCCTGAAAGCTTATGGAAATAGAAAATTCATAAATTTTTAAAAGCACGTAAGTAGAACATTTTGCATTATCAAAAACAAGTAAATACACTATGTATTTTGGTCTTTTCAAAAACATGTGAATAGAACATTCTGCCCTTTTCGAAAAAATGTGAATAGAACATTTGGCACTTTTAAAAAACATGCAAATCAAACATTTTGCACTGTTCAAAAACATGCAAATAGAACATTTTAAACTTTTAAAAAACACATAAATAGATCGTTTTGCACTTTAAAAAACATGCAAATAAAACATTTTGCATTTTTTCAAATACTCGAAATTCACACATTTCACACCCTTATCATTTAATGTCTTTTTTACTTACACTTAGCTCGTTTTAATTCCAGCTTAAATTGAATATGGGTCATTTTGATTCTTCACTCACGCCATGTTTTTTGCCATATTTTATATTTTGAGCTATAAAATCATAAAAGTGATATTTTATAACCGCTTACTTTTATAGCTATGCTATGAATTTAGACATACTATCTGTATTAAAGATATTTTTAAATTAAAAGGTAAAAACTTTACTGTACATTTAAGTTGATTGAAGTCATCAATTTTAAAGCATTACCTGCCTCATTCTGACTTTTTGACTGTACAAACGACTCTTAAAGTTGGAACAATATAATAAATGTAATAATAGTAAAAACTATTAACGACTATAGGGATGCACTATTAAATATATATGGCTTGTGACAAATATGGACCTTAATTGAAAGATTGTACTGCTAATATGCTATACAATAGAGTATAATCTGTATACACAATGTCAATCTGTATATAATCTGTATATACTATATAGTTTGTTTTTATTTTAATTTGCGATGTAACAAAGTGATATTTAAGGAAGAGGAGTGAGCGGTCATCGAGTGGGAGTCCCATTCCTCATATTTTTATTGTATATTTTTTCCCATAGAAAAAGTGAAAGTCTCAAGCTCTGCTTCTAATTCTGCACAGACCAACTGTATAGTTTACTGCAATCTTTTTTGACAATAACTTTTGTGAATTATGATGCACATATCTAATAATTTTCTTTAGTAAAATATACATAGAAAATCTAAAATAATTACACATCTTGCTACATATGCTCTTTATCTCTAAATATTGCAGTAAATAATAACAGTCAATCATTGAAAAGATTATACAGTATATAATTTACAGTGCCGGACGAAGGTTTTAGGCAGCAATTTGTTTCCATACAAAAACCACTATTTTGATTTTGTTGATGGTTTTCTTTGGTGAAGCAAAATGTTGTATTTACATGTTTTAGAAAAGTGCAAAATGTTGTATTTACTTGATTCTGAAAAGTGCAAAATGTTCTATTTACATGCTTTTGAGAAAAGTAGAAAATGTTTTATTTACATGTTTTGGAAATGTACAAAAAAATGTTATTTGCATGATTTTGAAGTGTAAAATATTTTACTTGCATGCTTTTGAAAAGTCAAAATGTTCCATTTACAAATTTTTAAAAAGTTCAAAATGTACCATTTACATCAACATGTTTTTTGAAAATTCAGGCAGCGGAGGCTGCCTGCGCTGTAGCCGAATTATCTGGTCCTGATAATTTAAACATTTTAACTTTGTTGCTTTTAAACAAATTCACTATACATTCATTCGGGGATTGTCCATAAATGATGTCATCGGTAGTCGGTGTCGCTAGAGCAGTCGGTTTACTGTGTTATTGATCACATCCAATGTTAGAGACAACCATTTTTACCCAATGTTTATGCTGATAACATGGAGGATCATATTGTTCTAAAAATGCAAATATTTGAATAACATCATTTATGGATGACTCCTAATTCGTATACCAACTTACCTTATCTCATTTGTGTCAGTTCAGTTTCCGTTGACATTGATTAACTTTACGACTTACATTTCGAAGCGATTGGATTTTTGGGAAAACAAAAGGGGAAATTACCTAACATTAAAGTGACAAAAATGTACATGAAAAGATGTGTGTATTAAAATGTGTAATGGACTCTATGCCCTTTAAGGAAGTTTGTTAAAAGCTCTTACGTTTTTCGCAGACATTTTTCATTCCTAAATTTGACTGTCAGTCTCATGTCACATTAGAAAAATTCAGGGCCGGACGAAGGAATTGGTTTTAGGCAGCAACTTGTTTCCATACAAAAACCACCATTTTGATTTTATTGATGGTTTTCTTTGGTAAAGCAAAATCTTGTATTTACATGTTTTGGGAAAGTGCAAAATGTTCTACATACATGTTTTGAGAAAAGTGGAAAATGTTTTATTTCCATGTTTTTGAAATATACAAAACAATTTATTTTGCATGTTTTTGAAAAGTCAAAATATTCTTTTTACAAATTTTTGAAAACTGCAAAATGTTCCATTTACATGTTTTTTGAAAATTCAAGCAGCGGGGGGCGGGGGCTGCCTGCGCTGGCCGCAATATCCGGCTTTGGAAAAATGTAAAAAAACAGAGTAAAGTTCAAGTATGGATACTATGTAGTAAAAATTTTGCTGACAAATTTTCAAAACTGCGCGCACGAAAGTACAAAATTAGGTTTACAAATATCACTTTTGACTCTTACATTGTTTAGGCCTCGCAGGCGGTTTCAAAATTCAATTTTTAGGAGTTTTTGAAATTTTGAAATTCATAGTATTTAGGTTTACCTTCGTACTTACGTATATGTACATATTTGACAATTTCGTTAATAGTATCGCAGCATGTACTGATATGGGCAGTTGACTGTACATAGTAATAATTATTGATAGTGACGAAATGGCTCAAAATAAATTTTATTCAGTAAAAAAGCACTGTCAAATATGAAGTTAAAAAAAGTGCATGGGCGACGACGACGAGTCCAGAAAGAAACGAGCGATTAGATAAATACGTCTTATCACTAAACTCACGCAATTTATAAGTGATTCGTACCTTGACCTATAGATGTATGAGATAATGCATTGGATTTGATGGTACATTTCCATAATTCCATGTACCGTATTTGCTCTAATAGTACGCCCCGCGTACTATTCAAACTCGAGCTCCGACCCCCCGCGTATAATTAGAGACCCGCGCATTAATAGAGACCCGCGCACTGGCATTTAATAGTGTGTTAAATAGACCCGCGTACTATCCAAACTCGAGCTCCGACCCCCCGCGTACTATTAGAGACCCGCGCATTATTAGAGACCCGCTTACTATTAGAGAAAATACGGTAAGTTATCAGTTCAGCTCAAGACTTTATAGACTGTTCTTCACGCTCTATTAGTCAACGGCAAGAACGGCAGTAAAGAAAGAAGTAGAGCCAGAGAGCCAATATATTATAACGATGCAATTGACTGCAATGCAACCAATGCAGAATACTTTCGTAATATTTGTAAGGTCTTCTTGGAAGTGGAAGTGGATGGATGGAGACAAGTTTAATGTTGACCATATAGAGAAAAGTAATAATGGGACGTCAGCTCACGTAGTAAATAAATTCCTCAATAATATGCATTTTTGCATCGTACAAGTTTGGCCTCTTAAGAAGTCAAGCTACAAAAATATTATGGTGTTTTTTGGATATTTGGTTAGTGTATTATTTATCATTCGTACCCTTTCTTTTTATGTGCATCGCGCTGATTTTTTCAAATTTTTTAACAGCCGCACATTCTTTTTATTTTCTGAAAATCCACTTTAAATACCCATTATGTAGTAGCCTATGGCTTTTGGGAATAGTCAACTTTGTTATTGTAAGATTTGGGAATTTTAGGTGAAAATTTACAGTTCACAGTGTCAACAGTAATTTTATAATGTAGGTAAACGGTAAAGGACTTGACATTCAAGGAGAATTTAAATGGTTCTATAATAACAGCAAATAACACACATGTAGTTTGCATCAAAAAATTTTTTATTTATTTTTTGACGGGAACTAAAACTACTAAAATTATCAACAGTCAATAGGGGAAATAATAAACTTTTTTTTCACCGATTTGCTCTATATATTTAGAAAATTGGTGTAGAACGTTAGAAGGTGAATAAATGGCCTATATGTATAAGGGACATTGTAAAAAAAGTCACAATTCTTGCTTGCGTCCTTTTTAAGTTTTTATGTAGGGCAAAATATTTTAATGATTTTGATGAAATTTGTATATGTATGGTTTTTTTTTTTGGTTTTTTTGAATAATGTAAAGCTTTATATAGACTATAGATTATTATGTATATCCGAATAGCTTGGAAAATGCAAATTCGTCGGATTTTACATTTATGTTTTTGAAAAGTCAAATTTTTAGTAACCAATATTTTAAAAAAGGGTAACTACATTTTTTGTCATATTTTTGATAGTTTGGAAAGGTTTGAATTTTTAGCAAATTTGTTTTTTAAATAGTTCGAATTTTTTATAATGTTAGTTTAGTACTTTCAAAAATCGTAAAAATTTACATTTCATGTTTTCAAAAAGTGCATATTTCTACTGTTTTCTATTTTTTAAAAGTGCAAATTTTCCATAATTTCATGTTTTTTAAAAGTGCATATTTTTAATATTTACACTTTTAAAAAAGTGTTCTTAATCCATATTTTGCTTGTTTCAAAAAATGTGCATTTTTTGTATTGCATCGTTTTACACAAGGGCAATTTTTGTTTAATTTGATATTTTTACAAATTCAAAGGGTAAATTCCTTCCTATACGTATACTTTCTTGCACATAATTCTGAAAGGTTTGAATTCCACTCTTTACAACGATTCTACGACTCTGGGTCGAAACGACATTTCACCGTACGACATTCCGTCGACGACATTGAAAAGCAAACGACAGTAGGTCGACAGACATTTCGTAGTACACTCCTCGTCGACAGACATTTCGTTGTACACTCTTCGTTGGAAGACATCTCGTTGGCAGACAATACGTCTAATCTACTAAGACGAAGGACAATGAGTCGAAAGCATCTTCATACGGTATATTATTTTGGCTTATCGATTAGGATTCAAATATTATGATTCTCAGAACTGCCAGCTTTGTGCAGCATTATAATTCACATTACAATGTACAGATATTTATGCAAGTACTTATGGTAAGTAAAAGAAATAAATGAACCCAACATAAATGATAATTTTAAATATTTCCATCATATCCAAAATCAGTAATTCTAATTTGCATGCTTTACCTCAAGTATGAAATCAGTCAACATTAATGCAGTTATTTAAATGTTCAGCTTGACACACCAATTTCCAGAACGAGCTAAACCTAAAATTATTGTCAGTTGCTCCCTGTTATTTTCACAAGTTGGTTATTAAATATCTCCTGCCGCAACTGTCATTAAAAATGGCGTTGGATCAGGTTTGTAGCACTTCCAGCTCGCACTGGTTTGTAAGTACAAAAACTGGCGAGAGAAAATTAGTTGATTGTGATTATTACAGTTACACAAGTGACAATAAAAAAGATAAAGCCAAAAAATATTATCGTTGCTCCTTGCGAAGTGTGTGCTCATGAAAATGTGATTGGCACAAAGTATATTTTGTTCATGCAGATTATCGTGTGCGCCTATCTGTTCTACAACATATGTACATATATGCATGAGGACATACCTACACTGTTAGGGTTATATTTGGTTTTTTTAATTTATAGAATCCTTGTAAATTTAATTTTGTTATTTGTTTGTTGTGAGAATATTATTGCTGACCTTAAAGAATTGATTATACTTACAATTAGTTATTTATTAGTGTACTGATAAGAACTTGAAAATATTAAATCAATTTATATGCATTACAAAGTCTATTGCCCGATTTTTAATTCGTTTCTGCTGCACGATATGAAATCAATTATCACCGCATGCTGCATCTAATAACTACTTAATGTATGACGGTGTAATATTATTAGTCGTAGTGTCTACCAACGCAATGTCGTTCGACGTACAGTCTTCTACGTAATGTCTACCAACGCAATGTCGTTCGACGTACAGTCTTCTACGTAATGTCTACCAACGCAATGTCGTTCGACGTACAGTCTTCTACGTAATGTCTACCAACGCAATGTCGTTCGACGTACAGTCTTCTACTTAATGTCTGTCGACGCAACGTCGTCGACCTAATGTCGGTTCGACGAAAAATTTTTCGGCGGAATGTCTGGCTCCGAAAAGTCGTCGACGGAACGTCGTTTCGACCCAGTGTCGCTAGACCTTTACAACACGCTGCTGAAAACCCTCATAAATATTTTTGCTTGACTTTGACGGTACAGTTCAGTAGTAAAAACAATTTTTTGTAAAAAAAATTTGGAAGTCATGTAAAATAACCTTATCTTATATCTGCTAACGATGCCTCGTCGTCGACTCGTCGCCGAGTCCTCAGTCTCCTCAGTCAGTCACATTGCCACAGTCTATACGCTTTACACTATTTACATAGCAAAAGCAATAAAATAAAATTCAATAGCAGGCATTATTCTTCATGGACCACAGCATACGTAAATTGCAATTGTTTCTGTGCTAATGAAGACATGCGACGTACATACATCCTTGCAGTTGTAATAATTGTAATTAAAGATATACCCTATATATATAACGTTAAAAGTGCAGTTATATTATGTACTTTGAACTATACCAAAAATTAATGCAAATGCAACGCAAAACGCAATTTAGGAAAGAAACTTATTTCACTGCCGTCGTTGCCTTGTTATTGTTGCTATTTAAATTTCAAAAATTATGCAATTCCCTTGTATTATAGCTGTGCCTTAAACTTAAAACCGAGCAAAACAAAAACAAACAGAGCCAAATTAACACGCTGCATTTTTATTTTATATTTATTTGACGTAATAATTATAACAGAGATATAACTTGCCGACTTTGAGAGTATACTTTTTACTTCCCAAAAATAAAGCTAATTGCAAATAATAATAATTATGTAAATGAACTATAATATGCGTGCTTGAACTGCTTGAATATTTCTTTCAAATTTCAAATGGGCCGGTTCACCGTTCTTTAACTATAATTTCGTAGCAGCATTTTCTTCTAATGCGCACTCACAATTTCCTTAAAGACAATTTATAAGATTAACAATAATTACAAAGACCGTTGTACAATGTGCTTACGAACGAACGACGAACAGTGAAAACATTTTAAGAATTTAAATAACTAAATTAAAGCGCTGTCATCTAATCAAGCAGAAGCGACGACTAAATATGGTCATGCCCATATCAATATGCACTATACAGCTTTTGGTTTATGTTTCATTCAAAATGTTATGTAATCAGCTGTACTGATATTTTCAGAATAATTGTAGAAATCTCGTGTGGTTGGCATTGGTTTTGGCTTTGGCTTTGCATATAGGCTACGAAATGCAGTAAGAAAAATATTATTTATGATAATAGGGACGAACGTATTAGGCAAGTTATTTATTGCATAATACACTATATAGTAATGCAGCATATTACATGTGGTTATAGAGGTCATTATAATATTTAATTACATAAGAATGTTATAGATCCTATGCATATACTGTATAATCGCTATGCATATTTTGTAGCTGTTTATTTTCTTTTTAAACCAAAAATACTATGTAAAATTTTTAAAGGCAGGAGCAGTAGCAGAAGTTCTATTTTATTACTGGTAGAACGGTATACGGTATAGCCACTATACATGTAGTGCAATGAAATTATATGCATAGTCTGTAAAGAATTAGAATGACCCATCTTAATTTTTATTGTTAAAAACAAAATGTACTATCTACATAAAAAATTAAAACATCACAATGACGATCAGGAAAGCCTGTGTACTGCACTTTCTCTCATAGTACATCCCCCGTGTATTTTTCCAACTCGATGTTTGTACCCCTGCGTACAATTAGAGTCAGGGCATTAATACAGTGCGGGAAAACAATGCTAAAAAGACCAGTGTACTATTCGATTTGAGGCATCTTCCACCGCTTACTATTATATAGCAATCAGCGGACTATTAAATACCTGCGTAGTATCCCAGAAAATACGGTAAATAGAACATATTTGACACTTTCCAAAAAACATGTAAATAGAACATTTTGTAATTTTCAAAAATGTTTAAATTGAATATTTCGTACTTTTTTAAAAAATGTACATAAAATACATTGTGCACTTTTTAGAAACTTACAAATAGAATGTTTTCAACTTTTCAATGCAAAAATGCAAATAGAACATTTTGAAATTTTCAAAAACATGAAAATAGAAAATTTTGCAATTTTCAAAAATATTTAAAATGAAAATTTCGCACTTTTCAAAAACATGTACAGTGTGTATCAAAATTTTAAACGCACTAGTTTTTTGGGGGTTTCTTCCCCCCCCCCCAGAACGCACACTTCAACGAAATAATTATTTTCGGATGACATACCACTAGACACTGTACTTCAACTTGGATTTACCCCGGGGGGTCGCTCCGTTCTCATGTAATTAATTTAAACCTGAAAAAGGGGTGTATCAAAATATTAAACGCACTCCACGGATTTTGCACTTCAATGATTAATATTTTCAGACTTAACCAATGAAAAAAATTAATATTTGGCGTGCACATACTCGAATACATGGGTCATGACTAGAAACATTCATTTTGACTATAGGGTCACAGTAGCACTAGTAGCACCCACGAAAGTAGGTCAACGTGATGTCAACTTTTTTCACCGTTGCTTAACATGCAAAAGTCACGACTTGTTTCACTCTATCCTGCCTTACATGCACAAATGTCAACTGATAGCAATATACAAATGTCGGACATAAGCACCATAAAATTGCCTACAAAACCATATAACACTTAACACTCAGGTCACGCGGGGTCACGAAACACCTAAAAATTAACATAACGTCGCCCATAGCCGACTAAACTCGCACTTCGCCGCATGCAAATTGCATTGCATATTTTTCCAACAGTGTTAATGTTCGGGTGTTTCGTGACCCCGCGTGACCTGAGAGTTAAGTGTTATATGGTTTTGTAGGCAATTTTATGGTGCTTATGTCCGACATTTGTATATTGCTATCAGTTGACATTTGTGCATGTAAGGCAGGATAGAGTGAAACAAGTCGTGACTTTTGCATGTTAAGCAACGGTGAAAAAAGTTGACATCACGTTGACCTACTTTCGTGGGTGCTACTAGTGCTACTGTGACCCTATAGTCAAAATGAATGTTTCTAGTCATGACCCATGTATTCGAGTATGTGCACGCTAAATATTAATTTTTTTCATTGGTTAAGTCTGAAAATATTAATCATTGAAGTGCAAAATCCGTGGAGTGCGTTTAATATTTTGATACACCCCTTTTTCAGGTTTAAATTAATTACATGAGAACGGAGCGACCCCCCGGGGTAAATCCAAGTTGAAGTACAGTGTTTAGTGGTATGTCATCCGAAAATAATTATTTCGTTGAAGTGTGCGTTCTGGGGGGGAAGAAACCCCCAAAAAACTAGTGCGTTTAAAATTTTGATACACACTGTAAATAAATCATTTTGACCTTTTTAGAAACGTATAAATAGAAAATTTTGAACTTTTCAAAAAAATGCAAATAAGATATATAGGAAATTTTGAAACAACATGTAAATAGAACATTTTGAACTTTTCAAAACATGGAAATAGAACATTTCGAACTTTTCCTGCAACGTGTAAATAGAAAATTTCCAACTTTTCCAACAACGTGTAAATAGATCATTTTACACTTTCAAAAACTCGTACTTAACATTTTAAACACTACTTAACTCGTTTAGCGTGTAACGGACTTATCCCATTTTAATTCTAGTTTAAATGGGATATGGCTCATTTTGATTCTTCACAGGCTGACAGTATGTAAGATGCTTGGAGGGAGCCGCTAGTGCAGTTTGAGTTTTAAATAGGCTATTAGGCACCTTGACGCGAGACTAAAAGAAACTACTTGCAAAAATACGACGAGAAAAAGGCTCCGAATACATACGAATGCTACACAATGCTCTGTTCTGTTCTGCTCAGATTCAGACTTGAAAAATATTGGCACAGACCCCAGATTGAACTTTCAGTGTAGTCAAGTACATCTCACTCGGTTTAGAAAAAACAGAGATTGCAAGAATAAAAAAAACAGTATGTATTTTTGCACGCCATGTACAGCCAAAAGAAAACAGGAAATCTGAGACAGAATCATAGCAAGAAAATAAAATCGAGAAATTATATGTGTGACTGTATGTGACGAGGGTTGAGAGGAGAAAATGGAAATGGACTGATATACGGATATTGTCGAAGGTTTTGGAATTTTTGAAATTGGAACTAAAATTGGAAACGGCTGAATATTGGCTTGGCATTGACTACAGATATTGACGTAGGGGTATCGAAAAAAAAGCAAACTGCAAGCAAACTCGGTGAAGTACGACGGTGAGAACGATAATGAAAGCATGCATAAATTACGTGGTACATTTTTGTGTGTTGGGGTTCTAGATGACTATCCTTTTACATATGGGAGTACATACCAAAAAATTCAAAGGTGGTTCAATTAGGGGTTCAAAATTTCAGATTTTTGTACCACGTAATTCATGCACGTTTCCTAAAGTAAAGTACCCAGGCAACTTTGTACATATATTATAAGTAGATACAGGTATCTAATAAACCTATCTGCTTGTCTTCCTACCTAAAGTTCAGGTATCCAAGAGGTAAAATATCCTATCTACACTATGTACACAGTGACTAATAGCCTTTTTTTTTGCGAGGGGGGATTTTTATGTTTGGCGGCAATTTTGAAAATAACGTTTGCCTACCCCAGTTGAAGTTGAAGTTGAATGAAAAGTTTGTTATTTGTTACCATATGCTAAGTAGAATGTAGATGTCAGGTTTTGAAGTGATCTACTGAACTGAATAAAATCCTGATATTTTCGGATTTGAAAATCTCATATTTCATCGGATGACATCATCATAATTCATACAACCAAATCTGCCCAGAAGTTTGAGACATTTTATCTGATTCTGATTGCCATCGCCATATCGTACTACACACTGCACTGCACTGCGCCTACTAAATCTTTCAGAAATAGATCATGTCATTTTTCATTAATATCAGTGTCAGACCAGTACCAGTACCACCAGTAAGTAGTAAGTAAAGGGGTAAACAATTATGTACATAAATCATAATAATGTTCATCATAAACAAAACATAATGTATCCTTAGTTTTATTACTGATTATTGCACTTGCATAATCTGAAGAAGTTTTTGGCAAAACTGGATACGTCCATCAATGAAACTTTTACAGGTTGAACTTTTGTCTTTATCATGCAACATATTAACATGTCTCTAGTTGAATGTTGAATATATAAAGTATGGCGTAAGGCAAATAGTCTCATTTTTGAAAACTTCACTTGACCCGTTTTGCCAAGAAACTCTTCATAAATATGTATAGGTTCGTACAATACTTGAAATTGCTAAAACTATTTTATTTTCAATTTTGTAAAAATACCTAATTATGCACTATGGGCATTCTGGTCCTGGCCCATAGTCTCTACAGGCACTGCATACAAAACATAATGTAAAAAGATTATTTATTACCGTACAAAAATTCTAATGAGCCAAACTGGCCAAACATTCCTATTATTGTTAGACATTAGAATTTTTGAAAACATTCTACAAAACAACTAAACAAATAAAATAGCATAATATGCTGTACAGTACTTTCTATATTAGAGTACAAAGGCCTGTGATAAAACATAGGGATTTATTTACAGGAAATTCATATTCATGGGAGGATGAAGGTTAAAAGCGCGCGGGTGAACTACCACAAAAATACGGTAAAACGTTATGTACTTACGGTATAGGAATACGAAGAAGGTTTAAGCATATTATAAAATTACGAAAAAAATAACAGGATATAATGTGATATAGGCCAAAAATTAAGTGCCTCACAAATAAAGGGGAGCCAGACTCTAGAACACAGCTAGAGCTCTAGCACGATAGAAGGCTAGGAGTCTAGCAGCACAGTATACATATATACCTTGATCCATAAGAGTGGCTATGTGATAAAAATAAAAATAAAATTTTAAAGTTTTTCTTAGAGTCTCGTCATCAAACATGTATGTACGTATGGGAATACATAGAAATATATGAACGGGCCATGCAAAGCATGTGCTTACGTCGTGCCAAATGACGAAACAAAAATACGAAAAATATTTATATGGTCATACATAAGGACGTACCTATGTATCATACACGTACATTTAACACTGCAAAATACGCTTCCTATAATTTGCACACTGTTGACTGTACACAGTACACATAGGGACCCACATAATTATAATTACATGGAGTGACTATTTGTAACCTCTTAAACTTTTACCCACCCATGTTATACGTGTCATACACCTTTATGCCGAATCATCCGTATGTCGCCTCTTTCTTGTCCTCTGTCGATACTCTCAACTCCAACTTAATCCTGTCGTATTTCGGTTTTCGGTTTCAACTTTCCTGTCGGTCGTCGGTGTCGGTGTCAGTTTCGTATTCGGTTTTTTTGCACTATAAAGTAAAGCACATGAGTGACATGCAGGCAGGCAGATAGGATAAAAAATATTTGAATAGTAAATTACTACAGGAAATACGGTATGATGATTTGAGGCAAGAGATACTGCAGCTTTAATATAGGTATGTAGATACTTTCGCCTTAAGTCAAAAGGTAATTTTGGGAGGCTATAAACATATAGAACGGTAGGACGAGAGCGAGTGACATAAGGACGCGTATGTACCTATAGGTATATATAGTGAACACAGAGAATTTAATTCGGATGAGACAGAAGGCTTTAATGTGATAAGATTCCTGATGTAGTACATGATTTGGATCTCATCACAAACATAAATTTCAAATTTCTATTATGCCGCCTATTTCTATTTCTATATTAGTAATCTAATTACTTTTGCCTTGTATGTAGTATGTAGATTCATCCACGTATAAGTAGAACATCAGCTCAGCTTTAATCGTACCGTAAGAAGTAATAGTAGTGTAATTATATAAAAGAAATCTAGGATAGGAAATCAAACAGATTCGCAAATTAACATAATATTATTTTCACATTACCAAAATAAATTTAATTAATTTATTGCACATGTCGACTTCAAACTATTTAATTTTAATTTTCTAATCTTAAAAGTAGGTACCTACCTACCTACGTTCAACTGTTAGTGTGGAATGAATGTGTTATTATAATCATACCTTTGCGTAGTTGTAATAACGATTGTAGTTTTTGTAAAATTGCAGGACCTGCAAATAGTTTGTAGGGCTATTCTTTTAATGAGGGAAAACCATGCAGATATGTATAATGTGAGATGTAAAAGTGTATTAGTTAATTTAATTACGTTTATACCCGTTGCGCACTTGCATATTTAAACACTAAAACCCATAAATGCAAAATCGTCTATCTTTCAAAATCATTCTGGATCGGCTTTTTTGGCAGATTTTCAAAAATATTGTTTGTACCATAATATATTTTCGTTTGTTTTTCTCACAAAAACAAAATTTCGAAAGTCGAATATCGCAAATATTTATTGCAATTTAAATATGCATTTCCAATACAGTCCATGTGCAGTATTTGCAAAATTTGCAATCTGTCTGTTATGTATTCTGAAGTATGATATCTTATTCAAGCTTTTAGTTTAAAAAAAAACAATTTCATTCAGAATTTTGTGTACTTATAACTATAATAACGTAGGTAGGCAGATTTGAATGCTCCACAAATATTAGAACTCCACTGTTTACGTAAGGCCTAATTTCTATAGGTACAAAATAAATAGCAATCAGATATCTGTGTGCTTCACTGTGGCACTTGGAAAACAGTTACATAGTAGTGGAATATAAAAAAGTTTGTTATAGTTTTAAAGTGCTACTATGTCTTGCCCCTGTTATACGCTGCATTTTTCAAAACTGGCAGATACGATTTCTTGATAGTTATCTTAGATGAGATAGCATATGTCGTCTGTGAAGACCCGAAATGACTCGTATTCATTTGTAATTTCAAACAAAATGCACTATCTACAGAAAAATTAAAAGTTCATATTCTTCAAGATCAAAGCATGTAAATAGAAACTTGTGCAATTTTCAAAAAACAAGTAAATAGAATATTTTGTACTTTTGAAAAAATATGTAAATAGAATATTTTGCACTTTTCAAAAAACATGTAAATAGAACCTTGTGCACTTTTCAAAAAACAAGTAAATAGAACCTTGTGCACTTTTCAAAAAACAAGTACATAAAATATTTTGCACTTTTCCAAAAACATGTAAATAGAATATTTTGCACTTTTCAAAAACATGTTATTAGAACATTTTGAAATTTTCAAAAATACGTAAATAGAACATTGTTACTTTTTTAAAAACATCCAAATAAAATAATCTGCTAATTTCAGAAACTAGTGATTATCATTGTAAGCATGTATCCTATTTACTGTATTTTTTTGACATAGCTCATTTTAATTCTAGCATAAAAATTGGAAATGGGTCATTTTGGTTCTTCATAGACGATATGTACATAAATTGGTATAGACATTATAGTCGTAAGCATAGCAAAAGTAAAAGTCTGTAGTAGAATAATCACACATGACGCACATGTTGGTTGGGCCAATTCTTCTTGATAGGAGACGAGAAAAAAAAATGGAAAATGAAAAGGAGTTTTGCGTTAGGTGAGTTTTGTGTTGACGAAACTATGTATATGACGGCATCTCGATGATTTCTTTCGGTCGCAGCATCCATTCCTATTCTGCGTGAGCGTCTTGAATTTGTTGGATTTACTTTGATTTTGCTTGGCAAAGGTTGTCTTTGTAAATAAAGATTAAAGGCTCGGTAGGTACGTTACGTTTCGAAGGGGAAGTCTGCATACAGATTCTGTTTAGATTCTGTCCTTTTGTATGTTTATATGCACGTAATTATTATTACACATGGAGTGCATGGTGATGGTGGGAATGTACAGTTAAAAAAAAGAGAGCGGATCCTACATGTTATGTTGGTTTTGAAGTTGGAGGTTTGTCCCACAGTACTATACACTCACAGTATCGTAGTCATATCGTAGGCCAAAAATATTTGGCTCAAAAAATTCTAATTTTATCTTTCGTCCTCCGTCTGAGCTCCTCGCCTTTTTCTTTATCTGTGTGTGTGTGACTCTCCCGCTCCATCCGAATCCGACTTTCTCGGTCCTGAATTCTTTTTTGTGTCGTCGTCGTCTCCTTCAGCTTCTTCTTCTTCATCATCTTTTCCTTCTTTCCCCGTTTTGATTGTCCATTGGGAGAAGAAAAAAAGGAGAGAGAGAGAGAACGGAGAGAAGAGTGTGTGTTTTTTATTTTGCGTTATAGCAGAGGGTTTTAGTGAGTGAAATGGGCTTCGATGGAAAGAAGTTACGTGTTTTGTGGGTGTCAGATCTACCAAGGGTCTAGTGATAAGAAATCATGTTGGGAATGGGATATTCCTACACCAAAACCAAAATTTAAAAAAATATCTCAGTCAAACCCTAGTTTTGCAACTCCGAAACGATTCGACATGGACGCGATTAACAAGAGATACAGGTTCCTTTTTTTTTATTCCCATTTTTTGTGAAGTGATTTTTTATTATTAGAAGTATTGCCAATCGATTGGCATTGGGTGCCTATATTGTAAAAATACGAGAGCTTTATTCAATATAACGCAGTTATACAGATAGCTATACTGACACTATATACTGTGATAATTACTGCATTTAATTTCGAATTAGCTAAAAAATTTATTGAAATTTCTTGGTGAATTTTTAGAGTTTAAAAAAGAATTTTGTAAACTTTTTTTTAAAAATTTTTCTAACGTAATAATAATAGAGGTATAAATTGTACCGCAATTGCAATACAGTTTTTTCTGTAGATATTTACAACTTTTAAAATTAGAATTTGCAACGATTGGAGTATGAATGTCTTGCGTGTATTTTTCTATATTTTTTGTGTGCAATTTTTCAATATTGCAAATTTGCGTTTGAATGTGCGTTTTTCATTACTTAAAATTAGGGATTTTACTACTTAATTATGACATAATACAGACTACGAACGTAATAGAATTTATACTAAAAAGTTTATATTTAGGGATTCGAACCATGTGACCTTGAAATAAAATCAGCTTTTGTAATAATAAATTCATATGTAGGTATTTATACTTTTAAAAGTTGTAGACGGAAACGTGATCCTTGACACTCTTGGCAGATTTGATCTGCTGGTCCTGGTCCTGGTCCTGGTCCTCGCGTCCTGCTATGCGGTCTTATGGCCTTTGTATAGAATCTTAAATAAATCCATTTCTTCCTACAAGTCACGTGCAGTACTAATTAACATAATGCAGACATATGTATTATTTCCAAACATTTTTAATTTAAATTAAAAATACAACAACACACTAATCGTGAGTAGGTAATTTGTCATGGAATTATGTTTGCATGGTATATGGTACATAGCTTCAAGACAGCACCTGTATTACAGTGTATGGTATCTTTCGTTTGCGAGATAAATTGATTTATTAAGCTTCATTACTGCGGCGACTGGCCTGTTGGCGTAAACAAATGTTTCACACAGACACATAGATTAAGGCCAAGGCTTCTAAAGTCTTAGGTTATTACTGTTTATTATTTCAAATTTTATGATTTGTTTGTCTAATAACCTCTACGTCAACGTCTCCGAGTCTCCAGCTTCCATCCGCAGCAGATAAGCAGACCAGACGTATGATCATAAAATTGATTGTTAATTTCTGTTCGTGAAACGAGGCAGTGCAGTTACGTTGTTGTACGTGGACGGACGTCGGACGTAGAAGTTGAAGCTAATTTTAGAGTAAAAAACGATGAGCTTCTGCATGAGGTTTGTATCAGATAAAAGATACAACCGACTGCCGACTGGAAGGAAAAAATGAGTCTCCGAATATTTTTCGTTGGCTGAACTTGTAATTTACAACAAGTTTATTTGCCACTCGTTTCGTTCCTGTTCCAAAAACTGTGAGGAAACGCAAAAATGCATGACGTTATAATTATTGTTTTATCTCAGTTGAGTCAGAATCAGAGAATGTAACCAGAACCATAGTCACCGAAGGAATGTAGGTAGGTAGGTTCGTGAATATGGAGCCTGTATTCTTGGAATTTTTACATTGATAATATGAACCTGCAGACCAGAATCAGAATCAGAAAGAGTACAAAGTACGACTATCTATTTCAAAGAATATTTTACTTTTTTTCTGTGTCTATATCGTAAATTCTTGATAAAGGCGTTCATTTCTTTGACTTGAACTAAAAATAATTATTAAAAAAATCGTATTTATATACAGCATGAGTGTATGATGTAGGGTTGGTAAATCTTAAGCCCTTATGACATCACATTTTATTTTAACTAAATATTTTTCGTTTCCTGAAAAATCGCAAAATAATCATTCTTTTTTTTCAGGCGAAACATTTAACTTATGTATTTATTTTAGTTTTCGTCGTAAAATTACTCTATTTGCGTGATATTTATGCCAGCACATATTTTTGTTTATTATGACGGAAGAAATATTTAAGGTTTTACCCAAAATTAGCAAATTTTCTAATGAAATTATATTAGTAATGCATTAAATATAAAGATTACGCAATGTTAATAGTTATTTCGTGATTGAAGTATCAAAATGGTCCATATACAGTTTAAGCTAAAATTAAAATGAGCTATGTCAATAAACGTGCTAATTGAGATAGAAATGCCATGTAGAATGTAAAGGGGTGAAATGTAATACATATAATGTTAGTTATGAGTTTTTTGCATAGTGCAAAATCTTTTATTTGCATGTTTTTGAAAAGTGCAAAATTTATGATTTACAAGTTGTTGAAAAGTTCAAAAACATTTATTCACATGTTTTTTAAAAGCGCAAAATGTTTTATTTGCTTGTTTTTGAAAAGTTCGAAATGTATTATTTACATGTTTTTGAAAATTGCACAATATTCGACATGTTTTTTCAAAATCAAGATACTTAATTTTTATTAGGTAGTGCATTTTGCTTTCAGCTGAGCTTGAGTTTCAATGTCCTTTATTAAAGTGTCAGGTTATTCAAAACGGTTACTAATCCCCAATAGCGGACACAAAAAAAAAATAACATTAAAATTAAATCGCATTAAAATTATACTAAAAATGAAAATGGGCCGTTCTGAATCTTCCCCGGTTCCGGTGAAATACCGAAATTAAAACTGTTTATGTATCTTGTAGAAAAATACAGTAAGAAAAAATGAGACTGAAATCAAATTTTAGCTCCGCGGTTTTAAGAAGTTTACTAGAAATAATGTTAACTATTTTTTAATGTGTTATTTTTGCTGTGAATTTATTCGGCGTTAAAGACGAAGAATGCGTAAATATTCTATTATGTATTTTGGAACAATTAACTATTATTATAGTAATTATACGTATGGCCGTGACAGAGAATGAAAATATACATTTTAATTAGCTTAAGCTGTCCTTTAAATTTAAATTTAAGCTGCGGGTATTGCTTTTCTATAGTTGGAGCCTTAAAAAGTGTAAAATATCTGCAAAGTTTCTTGGTACTATGATTATGAAAATTTAATTCGCATTTTATGACTCATTAATAACAATAAGAGCCTTTTAATAGCTAAAAATCAATATGAGTTATGTTCTATATAAATGTTACTGAATTTCACCCTTTTTCCTTGTTTATTTTACAGTGATAATTTATACGAACCAGTCAACCCCCCTCCACTCTACGGAAGCGGGTACAATGTGCATAAAGATCCGGAAACTACATCTTTAGATGAACGAATGATTGACATTCCACCGGAGTTGGAAGTAAGTTTAATTACTATTTACATTATTACATCCTATTAATCTGTACAGAGTACTTCATTTCTTTATTGTTCGCCCTACGTTTGTAAAGATTATAACATCCGATGGCTTAGACGGTCTGGACATGCCTGACCCAAACGATGGGATCGATGGTGAGCGAGAATGGCGCCGGAGCTTCCACCCAGACCCGCAAGATGACACATTTCAGCGGACTGGCTCCGGCTACGGAAAGGGCGTTTTCACCGCCGGCATTCGGAATGTCAAACGCCCGAAAGGGGTTGAGACACCCTCGGCAATTCGTCCACTGAGCAACAAACCTTGCATCTCCTTCTCCCCCGAAACCGTGGGGGATGATGCTTCAACATCCGGGACCGGAGCTGGCAATCAAGAAGTTCCTTCAACCCCTGAGCCTGAGGCCATGGAGACTGAGCTGGCTACGGAAGCAGAGGGCGGGGCATCTAAACTCAGTCCCTTAGAACAACTCAAATCCCAAGCAGGAAAAATGAAGCAGCGCTTCAGCAAGATTTCCATCCCAGTCCGTCCTAAATTCAATCAATGGACCGGGGCCGCAGTCAAACTCGCTCGGAAAACATCTGGAAAGGTGAAATCATCGAGGAAAGGCGCCGGGGGCAAGAACGCCTCGGGAGACGGCAACGATCAAGAAGTACCTGAGGGGGAGGAGGGGGTCGGCGGCTGGACGGAGCCGCTCTCGCTTCGCCCCGAATCAAGCCCGCGACCTGTGCGACCTGTGGGACCTGTAGTCGCAAGCTATTCAGAAGGTTCGCAAGCCGAGCATGCGCAACAACAACAACAAATAGAAGATCAAATCCATCAACAAGAAGTGAAGGACCAACATAAAATCCAACAACAAGAACAACAACAAGCTGGACCATCATCATCCTCATCCAATCAGCAGTCAGTTCCAGTCACAGCCACGCCCTCAGCTCCAACTCCAGAGCAACTCAAACTCGAAGAAGAAAAGCTCAAAAAACTCGAGGAAGAAAAGGTCAAGTTGGAACTCAAGTTAAAAGCTGACGAAGAACTAAAGCGCCTCAAAGCTGAGGAAAAACTCCAGCGAGAAAAAGAGCAGGAGGATCTCAAGCGCCTCAAAGCAGAAGAAAAGCTCGTGAAACAGCGGGAAGCGGACGAGCAAAAGCGGCTCAAACTTGAAGAGAAACAGCGGCTGGACAAAGAGCGCGAGGATTTAAAACGGGAGAAGATGGCCGAGAAGCTTCTCAAGGACAAGGAGAAGGAGGAGCTTAAGAAGCAGAAGGCGGAGGAAAAACTCCTCCAGGAAAAACTCACAGCTGAGATCAACAAGACTAAGCAGGAGGAGATTCTCAAAGCGAAGGAGGAGCAAGACAGAGCTAAGGCATTCGCAGATGAGGCCAGACAAATGTTGGCCGGAGATACTGACATGTCACCACAGCCCATACATGAACAATCTTCCCTGTCCATACAACCACAACCTGTCGAGTACTCGGATGACGAGGGTGACATAGAAATTGACTACACGAACAAACAGAGGGCAGCACAGCAGGAGGAAGCCTCTAAGCCAAACCAGGAAAAGAAACGCCGAATCATAGACTTGGACTTTACAAAGCGGTTCAAACGTAGCAAAACGCCTCCAGGTCGTCCCGACCCACCAAAACAGTCTGTAGCATCCCGATTTAAATTCTCCCGCTTCAACCCAATCAGCGGCGCCGCTCCCCCAGATAATCAACTCGCAAGTCAGTATGCTTCAGAGATCAAGGCACGAGATGCGGATGCGGATATTAACAAACCGGACCGAAAGGAAAGACTCCGGGAACCTCAGATCTTCGTGACACAGCCATCCACCGACTCGGACGCTGCCTCCTACGCACAGAGTCAAGATCAAGGTCAAGGTGGATCCCACAGTGACCTCCGAGGAGGTCGAGGTCGCGGGAGGGACCGAGACCGAGATTTTGACGATGAGAGTGAGCAACCGCGAGAGTACGACGAGGATGATGAGGACTACATGGAGGACAACGACGAGGAGCGGGTTCCCACTCCCACGAAGCAAGACTTTAAAGGGAAGCTTAAAGGCTTTGGGAAGAAATCCGGGCAGATTGCGGCTGCCACTGGGAAGAACGTGGGTCAAGCCATGAAGAGCCTGGGTCAGGGAATCAAAGAATTCGGAGTGAATGCTGTGCAAGAAGTAAAGGCGAAGCAAGCAGCTGTGAAAGAGCGGGATGCGGAGAAGAAGGCAGCTGCTGCGGCGGCGCTGATGCAGGACGGAGATATGGACTTTGATGACGGGGGAGATGCGTACAAGCCGTCTGGTACGAATGAAAGAACTGTATTCAAATTTAAAAAGAGGGACGTTCCCCCGCCGCCAGAGGGCGCTAGTGGCGAAGACACTGGGCCGATGGTGATTGAAGTTAGAAGTACTCGTGCAAGGCAGGAAGAACCAAATCAACAACAACAGCAGCAGCAACAGTCTGCACCATCCTCCGTCCCAACAACGCCAGGTCGTCGATCCCGAAAATCCTCAGCCGGCTCACGAAACCAAGCCCAAGCTCAAAATCAAAGCCAGGCTCAACAAACCGGCGATTCCGAGAACTTTGTCGTTCATCGAAGTCAACTTTTGGGGAGGGCGGATCGAGACTGGGAGTCTCCCCTGGACTTGGTTCAGAGTAGAGATCAGTCTGAGGAGCCCTTCTCCGGAAATGCATCCTCCCGGGACTCACCACCCGGCTCCTCCATGGCCTCCTCCACCGCCCATTTCCATGCCTCGCGCCCGGGAAGAGCTGGCGTCCTGGAGGAAATTGATTCGGACGAATTCTTCCTTCGCGAAAGGGGCATCTCCGAAGGTGAGGACGAGGACGAGGTGAACCGTTTCCTCGCAGAAGAACTTCAAAAGGCATTCAGACCCACAAGGATGAACGCCCTGGACGGATTTGACCTCCCAACACCACCCTCCAAGCCTGGTCGCTCCCCACGAAAACCCCCCCGCAAGGACAGGGACAGCGGTAACAGTAATAACAGCGGTGCCGGTAATCGGGACGACGGGAATGACGACGACGATAATGACAGCACTGGAGCTGGCGAAGTGTCAGCCGCGTTTAGAAAATATCAGAAACAGAGCGATGCTAACAAAAATCGGGGGAATAACTTTCAAACTTTCCCGCCTGAGCGTCCTAAGCGCAAACGTACTGGCTACGTCTCGTCTTATATGAATGAAAATCAAGAGGAGGAGCAGGAGGAAGAAGAGGAGGAGGAAGGAGAAAACGAGAGGTATCGTCAAGGAGGGGCTCAGAATGAGGAGGAGGAGGATGAAGGGGAGGAGATTATTGAGGAGGATGAAGATGCCGGTTTTGAGGACGAAGGTATTCGGCGGGTGAAGGAAGAACTCAGTAAGATCGATAAAGAACTGGACGACTATGAACCTGTCAATGACCAACCTGTGAAGCCGGATAGGCGACGAAGGAAACTGCCTAAACCCCCCTCACCCCCTCAATCACAGCTCTACTACAACACCATCGCTGCTAACGAATGGGTCCGGAATGTAGAGTCTCAAGTCGAAGCAGATCTTGACGACGGGAGCCAAGCTCCTGGAACGGAAGCAGGAAAGAAGAAACCAATTCAACTAAATCTTGTGGATGACACTTCCCCCCACCTGGCACCCGTCGCCCCCCGACGAACCAAAAGTAAAAGCAGCCTCGCCGCTCAAATCGACTCTGAAGAGCTCAACTTTGTGGATGACGAGATTGACCTTGATGAAAGTCGGAGGTCACGACCCACCTCCAGAGGTCAACGACCTATCCCACAACCCCCCCTCGCACATGGTGAGAGTGAGGGTCAGATAGATGATGAGATTGATGACTCCCTTGACTACGTGGATGAGGCTGGCTATGCCATTGTTCACAAGGACCTCCCCAAAACCTTCCCAAGAAAGAATAAGAACAAGCAAAACAAAGGTGCGGGAAGCTCCGGCTCTGGCGGCGGTAGCAAAGGGAACAGTTTGAAACGGCGCAGTAGGGAAATTCGACCAGGCCAAGGACCCACCGCTGGTGACAGTAGTGGGAGTGCTCCCGGAACTTCAGGCGCCTTCTTTTCCCTCCCACGCTACACCCCAAGAACCTATCACATCGTACCTCCCACAAGGCCACATCGAACTTATAGCGTTCTCCGACCGAAGAGACCCCCAAGGAATAAATCCAAATCCAAGTCTAATTTAACTCTTGAAGTTCAGGGTCAAGGAACTCCACGTACTGGGAGTGCAACTGGCCTTGCCGCTCCATCCTCCGCTGCTGGATCCTCCACTAATTTTAACACTATTGGCTCAACCAACTCAGGAACCGGACCAGGGGCAGGGGCCGGGACCGGTACGGTGGGTGGTCGTCCACTCACACCGTCAAGCCCAGCGTTAAGACGTGATGAAGATCGACCTAGTACAGCCATCGGAATCATGCACGGTCGCCCCCTGCCCCCTCCCCCACGACCAGACAGAGTCCCCGCCCCTCTCAACGATTTGGACCAAGCCTCCATCGAGCGAGTTGTGAATCTCCGTCACTATGCCAACTACGAGGAGGAGGAGGATGACTCGAGTCTCCCTGAGGTTCAGGAGGAACCTTTCACAGCCACGAATATTCCCCCTCTAACGACGAGAACGGCAACTGGGACTGCGCCGGCGCCGACGGCCAGTGCGGCTTCTACGACTGCGCCGACCCGGAATAATGTCGAAGTAGAAGAAGAAGATTTGATTGACGATTTGGATTTGGATGTGAGGGATGTGGCGAGTAATAATGATAGTATCGTGGCCAACAGTGGCGGTTCACGGTCGCTAGCTACGAGTGATATAAATGTAGCTGTTCAGACTGATCCTGTCCAGGATGACGATGATTACGAGCTAAATATTGCAGTTGGTTCATTCGAAGAAGAAATTGAAAGGAGTGAGATTGAGAAGCACAGGTTAGACATTTTAACATTACTAGAAATAACAAAAAATGCTTTAAATAATTCATTCAATGCTACTGTACTGTAGAATGGCTGGTAACGTATAATAATATATTATTTTTATCTGCTTGTTGTGCTATAAGAATAAAGTAGATTTGCACAAGCTTTCGGAGTCACACTATAGTCACTGTCAGTTCACTTATAATCGGAATCGGCTCATTTCACGTGCTTTATTCCGTAAGACTTGTCAGTGCATAATAAATTCTAAATAACTTTACGCCTTTAATAAAAAGTATGCTTTGTGTAGTAACTAATGGCTAATTTGGAGTGTTGCAATGAAAAATGGTTATTTCCTGCCGGCTATTTATCACACTCCGCTTAGCTTTAAATTACCGTATTTCCTGTAATAGTAGAAGGGTCTGGGAGGTCAAAATTTGAATAATTGACGGTTCTGTAATGGTATAATTTTGAATTTTGAATTTCTGATAATGTGAACGTAGGTAAATAGGTTCCAATTGTTTTGCATATGTACTGTCATATCCGTTTGTATAAGGGACACTAATTCAAGGGAAAACCTCGAAAAGGGATTTAACAATATTTAGTTGACTATCAACATATTATATGCTTGCAATGCTATATTTTGCCGAGCTTTTAAGGAAGCCGACGTACGGGATATTCGGGTTTAAGGGACTAATTTCGAGCACCTTTTCGGAATTTTTGGTCATTTTTAACAAGGGGTATTGTAAGAAAAATAATAATCCCATTGCCCCATAATGCCACATCATTAATTCAGCCATAATGGACCAGGGTATAATGGCTATAATTTAAAGCTTTACTACAGGCCGAAGCGGAAAAGGCTTACAATGGGCATCATTAACTAGACAATCACGTTGTTAAAACTAAACAGGTGGTGGTAAAATCACGAAATATCTTATTACAGTCAATTATGTGGAAACAACATTCTTTTCAGATGAGGAATCTGACGACGATACTATTGGACATAGCGACCAATGGAGCTATGCGGTAGTAATTTATTTAAAGTAAATAGATTTAGAAATAAATAGTTTAAACAAGGAAATGACATTGAGCATGATGAGATATGCGGATGCGATTGTAGAAATAATTTAATAAGAATTTATTGTGAAATACTTTTATTAAGAGAAGCTCGAATTGAGTTATTTATAGATGGGCTAACCATTAATTGACCAAGATGGTTTTGTGAATGTCATGCAAGGACATAGTTAAGCAATCGCGGAAATCAATTGTAAATTCTAATGTAATTAAGAATGTAAACTAATAACACAATTCAAGGGAACCGAGTTCTAATCAGTAAGTGATTTGGAACTTAAAAGAGTATCCTTTCGGACTCTGAGAATTACACACTTCAATCAATTAGCTTGTACCTTATGTACCAGTAAAGCACTTTGTTTGACTTTATCCATTTTATTTAAAGCTAATAAATTATCACGACTTGATACATCAAGTCAGTACATTATCCAACAGTCACTTTATTACTCACACGTTTAACTAAAGCACAATTCAATTAGTAGTGATACTCAGTATAAGTATAGGTAACATCAACAGTATCCAACATGGTGGCGAATACGGAGAACTAACCATATTAGCACAGAGATTTTAAAATTTTTTTTAGAGAATTTCTTTTAGTTTTAAGTTCAAGAATTTTAAGAATTTAATTTTTTGGTTTGTGCAGAGAGAGAAGTTAGTTCAACGTGTGAAGGTTAAGAGCAGTAGTGTTTATTCATTTCAATTCAGTGTTTACATTTTTGTGAGCATTCAGCATTCTATTCGAGAGAGGAATTTATATTCGCATGCATCAGCTACTAGTCTACAGAAAGTAGATGAGCACGCGAATTTCGAGAACGCGAGTTGGGAATTTGTGCTGAATTGACGAGAAGTGCGTGAAGAGACAATACGAGCTATTCGAAAGATTGAAGCAGAGCAAAGGACCCTAGTAAGTAAATTAACGTTAATAAGTAAAGGAATATATATTCGAGCAGAGACAAAGTAGTACTACAGGAATATTCAGTTAATTACGGAATTTTTTAATTTTGTAATTTTTGATATTTTGATTTCAAAGACTCATGAGCGTGTAGAATTTTAGGTCTGATCAATCTAGGAAACTACATATAAGAAATAGATATCTATAATTTCCATACGAGGAGGTATAGGAAATTTTTGAGTTTAAAATTTTTTAATTTTTGCCGAGTAGGGTATATAGGAAGTATTGCGACCTCATCGCTTTATTTCATTTTAAACTCATATGCACAGCATCCACTTGTTACTTTAGAGTTTATTTTTCAATCTGATTTTATACAAACATTTTATGGCAGATAATTTGAAGCTTAAGGCCTACGTTACATTGTCAGTTAACACTTTAACAATTAAAGAGACCAACGATACGCAATTTAATATTGAATTAGCCACTTTGAGAGTAGATATTTTAAATTTGATTCTTCAGGAAATTACCATTTCAAGTGTGAATAATTTTAATCTTTCACAAAATCGAGACAGTTATTAAGGGGTATTTTTATATTTCTGAATGACATATGTCAAAAAGATACGAGACTAGACAGACATTAAAAGAGGAAGGTAAAGAAATAAGTGACTCAATATTAGGAAAGAATATCGTAGGTAGGCAACCACCAGTAGACCCACCAGCAGTAGTCCAACCCAGTTCACCATCTATACCAGCAGGCAACACTTAGCAAAGGAAAGAGGAATTTGAAAATTCATTTTCAAATCGAACTTTAGAGGTAGTCAAAGAACTTCAAGACCAGAGTGAGTTAACTTTAGCTTTAGTAAACGAATCCACAGTAAATAATACCGACAGTGGAAACGAGACAGCAGAAACATCTCAAAATACGCAAAGTAAAGTAAACTCAAGTGTAGAGCCTACAGAAAATTTAACAAACGAAGGGAAAAATCAGAACGATAGAGACGACGATTTATATTTAAGCGCAGACCCAGGCAGATCAGGAAGTAGTACCAGTGATGGTGAAGGAGACGACGATTTTGAAATTAGAGAAAATCGGGCACAACCACCCACCCCACCAGCAAAAACGGCAGGACTACCACAACCACTGATTATCCCTGATAACCTGAGTGAAGAGGAGAAAAAGCAGTTTATCGCCGATTTCCAAGCAGCACTCGCAGAAGCAGACAGAAAGAACAAAGCCCAAAAAATTAGAGACAAGAAGGAAGCCGAGGAACAATTAAAACTTGAGCAGAAACTTTGGGAAGAAGATATGGCGCATTTAAACACCGGAGGATGGACGCCACCCAAGAAAATTAACTTTCGGGTAGGAATAGACGAACCAGGAGCACATTTCGACGATTTTGTTCGGACCATGGCCATCATAGGAATTAAAAAAGAAAATCAGCTGGCGCGATTCGGAAATACCTTGGATAGGAGCGCAGCGACATGGTATGGAAATAATGTGACTACCCTGGAGATGGACACCCTGAAGGCGGCTTTCGTGAAGGCTTTTCCAGTAAGCGAAAAATTACTAAACAAACGCTTGCAGCTTCGAGTGATGTTACCAGACGAGCCAGTGGCGCAGTACGTTACGGATAAGGTAGCCCTTACATTGGCAGCCATTCCGCACGCCACGGACCCAGACTACATTAGGGAGGTTAAAAATGGACTCACGCCTCAAATGACAAGCAAATTGGCATATGGGGGCAAGGCACTTAAAACGCTTGAGGAATTTACGACTTTTCTAGTGGAGATGGAACAGACAGATATGGGTCCATGCGATACGGCTTTAGTGAAGGAGTGCCAGGCGAAAATTGCGGTTTTAGAAGCCAAACTTGGGACAACTAGCAAGGGAGGTTCTAAATCAACGTACGACAGGCAGAAGGAGAAGCAAAAATTTCCCCGCAACGAATTTAATGGAGACACTCAAAAAGATGGAGGGAATCGGAACTGGAGAGGCAACGGCAGAGGACGCGGAAGAAGTCGAGGCAGAGGCAATGGAAGCTATGTCGAGAAGGACAAATCAGATGTGGATTGCTATACGTGCGGCGGCCCAGGGCATTTTGCAAGGGATTGCCCGAAGAAACCGATACAGAGAAACGATAACAACAACAATAGAAGAGAAGAAGGCCACCAAGGCAGGGGAGGCTACTCAAAAAATAATGGCGAACAAAATGTAGAAGGCAGGCAAGGAGAAGTCAGAGACGCACCACCAGATTACGAACCGCCGAGGCAGACAGCATATGTCTATATGATTACGACAGAAGAATCAACGTCGCCATATGTGAATATCAAGGTCCGAGACGACTGGACCAAGGCGCTATTGGACACTGGAAGTACCAGGACGCTCATTAGCAGGCAATTAATCACAACGCAGAGAATATCTTACGACTCAGACATCGACGTATGCGGTATGACAGGTGTACCAGTGAAGGCTATAGGGACAGCAATGGTAGCAGTGCATCTGGGCACGAGGATATACAATGTAGAAATGATAGTGATGGACATTGTAGAGCCAATAGTAGTTTTGGGGCACGATTTCTTTGTCAGATTTAGGATAGCCATGGACTATGGAACCGAGCAGATCCGATCACCGATTTTTGGGAATATACTATTCTACGAGCAGCAGAGAGAGCAAAAAAGACCATTAGAGCAAAAAGTGACATTTCGTTTCGAGAAATTAGAGGGCCAAGAAGAGAAGCAGAGAGAGAGAGAAAGACGATTTACGAACCAGAAGGGAGGACGATCTTTGCCCAGTAATAAAGTTATCAAGCCCAGTATTGTCAGGAGAAGGGGGAGAGAATTAACAAGAGTCAAGAAGACCCATGTATTTTCACCTCCGTCCGCTTGCGCAAGCTCATGGACCCTGAACTCTCATAGGAAATCATAGCCTAAATATTTTCTTAAAGGGGCTCGAAAACACTTAAGAAACAGCGGAGCTAGTTCTACTTCATCAGAGGAAGAAAGCAGAAGGAGAGTCATAAAGAAAACCGAATTGACAACGATGGAAAGGGAGACTAAGACAGCCTCCGGGCTAACAAAAAGAGAGATGGAGGACTTGAGATGCGACAAGGGAGAGTCAACATTACGACCATTCAGAGTGTATGGAAGGGAAACCTATGCACACGCAAGTCCAAAATTAATAGCTACCCACTTTCCAAAACTCTCCGAATACCCAACAACATGGTATGTGTCAGCAGGAATACCATACCAACACCGCAAGTACATAATTGAAGGCGACGAAAAAATTGGAAGTTACGTTATTCAAGGCTACAACTCTACATTCTTTAGCTTTGACCCCATGTTCACGATAGAGTACTATACTTGTTATTATTCCAATCTACGCGTAAAGTCATTTTTATTTCCAGGAACGCAGAGGGAAGTAGACTTGGCGGTAGCTAAGGATATTAAAGTATGGACGGAATCTAACAAACTAACCACTCAGATGCAGAGAGCGATGCGACAAAAACACGGCATGGGAGGCGAATGTGATTTATGCAGATTCTACATCAAGGACGATTGGGTGTGCGAGCAAAAGAGGCGAGACACAAAGCACTTACTACACCTGCCATTCACCAATCTAAAGGAGTCCAAAGAGAGGAGGAAGGGACTACTAAAAATCACAGACACAGTAAAGGAGCGACTAGACAAGGAGAGAATACGGAGAGTCGATGCCGACATGAGAAAAATCAAAAGAGAAAGAGAGCAGAGGAGACTCATTACTTCCAAGGACACAGCAAAAACTATCATGGAGAGATGGGAGAAGTATGTACGCGAATGTGACGACACTTAGGGAGACGACTGTACTATCAATGACAATGTGAAGCCAACAACATCCAAAGGGAAGGGTAATAACAAATCAGTTACTCATTTTTCCAGAGCAGCCACTAAGAATGTGAAGGGGGCGTGCGGCAAACATTTTGGTTTTGAAGACGAGTTTGCTATGGAAATGGAAATGATAAAAGCAGCCCAGGCCGAGGCACCTCAAAGCAAAAAACAACAACAAGTTAAGAAGCCCAAGAAGGTTGAGTCTACAGCAACAGCAAAAAATTTAAAGGGGGACTGCAGCTATTTCTTTGGGGAAATGGAGAAGGCTACTGAGGAAATTAACAAGGAAATAAAACAGGCCGAACGAGAACACTATACAAAATTGATGGAGGTACAGCTACAACAACTTAGAGATGACCAGAAAAATCCTGAACGACAGCTAGTTAAAAAGGATGTCGAGATGGGATATGTGCAGCTTGAGCCTACAGACACGGACAGGAAAAATTTGGAAATAATTAGAGAGGCAAACAAGAAGCGAGACGAATGGGAATTTAATAGGCTCGAGGCACGGCAGAAAATAGATGCATGGAAAAGAGAAAGGGAAGCAGTGGCGAGAGGCCAGAGTGTGAGCACCATCAAAACAACAGCAGAGGCAGACGACGAGGACTGGGATATAGTAGTACTGAACGTTGAAAAAGAGGAGGAAATCACTACACCCACTCCACAGCCCACACCACCACCACAGCCAACGACAACAACTGGAGAAGACATTACTTGGGAATTGATTGCGCCTATGAGAAGCTTGAGAGTACATGCTAGAGCAGCGACAGTGACTAAAAGAGTAAGAAAACCAGGAAAACTCATGTCATTATTTTCATTGGCAATTCTTTTTTTGTGCTTTATAGGGCTGACCGAGGCGAGACCATGGTGGTTAAACCCATTTAAAAAATCAGGCAGACTGGGGACGGGTATCAAGGGATACGCTCCAGTACCAGCAAGGGTACCACCTGTGAACATGGTCTTCCCCGCCAGTCCAGGCACGATTAACAATCTACCCAAAGGTATGGAGGCGACAGGGCAGCAGGCATTCAAGGCTAAAAAAATATCTCAGCAACGGAAAAATGCAGCGATGGAAGCTCAATCACCAAAAGCAGGGAATTCAAATTCGTATTCGGACAAGGCTTTGAGAGAAACACCAGGCAAAGGCCAGAAAATTTTTGAGAGAGAAGATTCATCATCGAGAAGCGGAGATACGCCAGCGCGGACTGGAGATTCCATGTCTCCCAACGCACAATCAGTATATCAAGGATGGTCACCGCAAGGATCACAGGGCTCTGCAGTATCAATTCCAGGACCACCAGCGACATGGGGACAGAAAATTAAAAATGTTCTACCATCTGGAAGTGCAGTCGGGACAGCAGCGGCCCAAGCAGGAGGACTAGCGGTAGTATTAACGGCAAGTGATCTAATTAAAACGGGCGTTATGGGAGCGATGAGGATGGGTCCACAAGAGATTCCAGCACCAATTATCAATAACACGATAGTAATTTCGAGCGACATACTGGAAAAGATGCATAGACCCTATGAAAATTACGAGCCGAGAAGCCCCACCCGAGGAAACAGCGATGACGACGACTATTCGAGTTCTGATGAGGATGCGTTGAGGTTACAGGTAGTGCCAGCGTGGATGCCAGAAGCAGTTAGAACAGCTAACGAGACACACTTTAATGGTACGCTTAGAAAGCAGTTAACAACACCATTACCAGAGCTAGGAGCTTTATTCGGGGAAAATAATAACAAAGTAGGGAGCGTAACGGTAACTGACGGTAATTGGACCTATATAATAACTATGGGTATTGTCGGGTTTGCTATCATGGCCATGTTATTTTTTCTAAGTTTATGGATGTACGTGTGTTACGGCGGCCTACCATGGAAGATCCAGAAGGGAAAACCAGTCCAGAAAAAACAGAAAGACCGAGAGCTAAAGCGTTATAATCCGATGAGACTTGAAGCACCGATTATGGAAAATGAACCCTCAGATGACGAAGTATTTTTGAAAGATATCGAAGGAAAGGACTTATGTTCGTATAAGCCAAAGGACAGAGAATCATTTATTCAAGCATTGATTGAAAGACAGGTACAGATGCAGGTTGACATCAATGAATCCTTCAGAAAGAAGCAGGAGGACGAGGCGAAAAAGGACCAGGCAGGCAGCAGCGGCTTGAATCCAAACGCGAGTAGTTTTAGTTATTAGTTGAGAAATTATTTTAAGAAATAGTCGAGTAGGACTTAGATAGTTAAGTAGTAATTTATTTTTACACTTATAAGCAGAATTTTGAAAGTGCCGAAATTTTTAGCAATTTTGAGATTTTTAAAATTTTTTGAAATTCTTTTCCAAAGACCTAAGGGGTCAAGTTAAATCAAGGGTCGATTTAAAGTTCGGGGGAGGGAATTATTGGACATAGCGACCAATGGAGCTATGCGGTAGTAATTTATTTAAAGTAAATAGATTTAGAAATAAATAGTTTAAACAAGGAAATGACATTGAGCATGATGAGATATGCGGATGCGATTGTAGAAATAATTTAATAAGAATTTATTGTGAAATACTTTTATTAAGAGAAGCTCGAATTGAGTTATTTATAGATGGGCTAACCATTAATTGACCAAGATGGTTTTGTGAATGTCATGCAAGGACATAGTTAAGCAATCGCGGAAATCAATTGTAAATTCTAATGTAATTAAGAATGTAAACTAATAACACAATTCAAGGGAACCGAGTTCTAATCAGTAAGTGATTTGGAACTTAAAAGAGTATCCTTTCGGACTCTGAGAATTACACACTTCAATCAATTAGCTTGTACCTTATGTACCAGTAAAGCACTTTGTTTTACTTTATCCATTTTATTTAAAGCTAATAAATTATCACGACTTGATACATCAATTCAGTACATTATCCAACAGTCACTTTATTACTCACACGTTTAACTAAAGCACAATTCAATTAGTAGTGATACTCAGTATAAGTATAGGTAACATCAACAGTATCCAACAATACTATGGAAGAAGAATCCCTGTCAGTTCCAAGTGTTTCCAAAGCTTCAGATATGATAAACAGAAACATCATCGTAAAGTATTTTTAGAGCAGAAAAATAATGAGAAAACTATAATAAAATTATTAATTTATGTGTTTGTCAAAATGGAAATAGTAGCAAACTAAATTTTAAACGATTAAATTTTTCAAAGAATCTTTTAACTATGAACAAAGCTGTAAATATTTTAATCTTGACCTTGTTTTTACTACACATAAAATCAATTGTGCAATTGTAAAGAAAGTTCACTTATTAGAGAAAAATCCCTTAAATCGTTTCACGGGATTACGGGTAAAAGGGACCAAAATGGTCGGTCCCTCGACCATTTTCCATTACATTCGGATTTGACAGTACCATTACCCACCTATATTATTACCGCCTATTTTTGAACCAGGCAAAATTAAATTTAATGGACGGGCCAATAATAGTAGGCAGGTATGAGAGATCAAAATTTGAATATTAGATGGGGTCCACTATTACAGGAAATACAGTATTATGAGTGTGTTAAGTTTCTGTTATAAATTTCCCTGTTATTTTTATACACACGTTTAATTACAGTTCTGTCACGCGTTTGCCTTCGGATGACCAAACACAAGCAGCACCCCCACCAACAGATGGAGAACAACAAATTCCACCGCCGATCCCACAGAGACCATCACCGCCACTCCCCGCCCGTCCTCAGCTAGAAGCCCCACAAATTATTTTCCCCACCCGTCTCCATTTAGATGAGCTAGAAGTAGATGTTCTTCGTGTGAATGACCTCACAGCGAATTCTCTAATCATCCAACAAATCCGGGCCCCTCATATAGACGTAAGTCACTACTATATTTTGTATTTCCAGGGCCGGATAATTTGGCCAGCGGCGCCAGCGCATAGGCATAGCCTCCGCTGCCTAAATCAAAAAGTATGTAGTTCGACCATTTGACACTTTTCAAAAATATGCAAATAGAACATTTTGAATTTTCAAAACCATACAAATAAAAAGTTTTGCACATTTCAAAAACATGCAAATAAAACATTTAATTTAACACCTTTCAAAAACATGTAAACGGAACATTTTGCACTTTTTAGAATCCAGAAAATAGAATATTTTGCACTTTTTAGAATCCAGAAAATAGAATATTTTGCACTTTTCTAAAATATGTAAATGGGACATTTTTGTTTACGAAGGAAAACCATCAATAAAACCACCATCAAAATGGTGGTTTTTGTATGGAAACAAAATGCTGCCTAAAATTAATTCCTTTGTCCGGCCCTGTGTATTTACTGTATTTTATATAAATTTATTAATCTTGTTTAAAAAATACAGTTACAAATGTTTTAGGAGTCTTGTAAATTCTTAAGAAGCCAATAAGAAGATCTAATTTATTTATTTATTTTTACTGATTACAGTTAAACTCCATATCATCCCGAGGACCACTCTCAATACCCTCAATTCAAACCTCAAATTTAAATGTGGATAATTTGGACTGCAACAGAATAACTACTAATAATATTACAACGCCCGAGTCCGAGGTCTCCTCTGTCCCACCCCCCTCCTTCTACAACCTTAGATCACCCGTAGTCTCAGATTCTCTGGGCTCTTCTACCGAAGTGGAAGATTGTAAAATTGACAACAACGATAGTGGCGATTCCTGCTGCCCTCCAGATCAGTCTTCACCCGACTATGAAAATGTCCAAAATCAAAATTCGGAGTCTGAGTGTCCATGTGTTGTAGAAGGTTCTGAAGCGGGATCTGACTCAACAACAACATGTGTTCCACCTGCATCAACCACCACCAACAACACAGCAACAACAACAGCAACCGCATCAGCAGCAGCCAACGCTGCTCGTAGTAGAGTCCCATCTCTCCCAGTTCAAGCCTCCGAGATCTCCGTCATCTCACACATCACGGACCCCGACATTGAAGATATTGCCCACTCAAGTATAAGATTAGGAAGAGCGCTCGTCCGTGTCACGGTTCGATCCCTTCAAGCAATGGCGGAATTTGTTGAGACGGCCGCATCCAGTGACCCTGAATGTCAAGAGCAACAAAGGTCACACATGCAAATCCTACTCTGTCTTCTCCTTGTACTTGTAGCCGGGATTATTCTTCTAGGGAGATCCGGTTCGATGGAGCCTCGCTGGCAGTATTTCTTGCCTCCACATGATATGTAGAAACAATTTTCAATGTATTTAATAATATGTATAAATACAACAATTTATTGTAATAAATTAAAAATTATATTAATAATAATTATTTATTTTAAATCACACACAGCGTATGCGAATAGTTTTGAGAGTCCTCGGAAAATTTAGTCAATAATTATTGTTATGCCGTATATACAGCATTTTTAGTTTCATGTGTATTATAAGTAAATTGCAATATATAATCACAAACAACAATCACAAGTTACCTTTATGGAAAAGATTAAGACTACCTATACACCTTATTAGAATAATTGAAACCGGCCGTGAAACATATCGTGAGTGAAGAGTCAAAATGAGCTATGACATAAAAACACTAAATAAAAAAGATGCGTTAGATGTTAATAAAGTGATTTTAAAACGTGCAAAGTGTTTTATTTCCATGTTTTTGAAACGTGCAAAATGTTCTAGTTACATGGTTTTACAAAATTGCAAAAACATTCTATTTACCTACTTGTTTTTGAAACGAGCAAAATGTTCTATTTACATGGTTTCACAAAATTGCAAAAACATTCTATTTCCATATTTTTGAAACGTGCAAAATGTTCTATTTACATGTTTTTGAAACGTGCAAAATTTTCTATTTACATGTTTTCAATTTCATAAAATATTTTAACATTTTTGTAGATAGTGGATTTTGCTTTTAGCTAAAACTGGATATGGGTCATTTTGGTTCTTCACCGACGATATACCGTAATATAAGATTGCAGATGGGATTGTTATGTAATTTTTATTACACTATATAAAATTACCTATACTGATATGCATGTTATAAAATGTTAATAAAGTTTAGAGCTAAACTAAAATTACTTAACGCATAATATTATGATCCGCGAGTATAAGTTTGCATACTGTGTAGCTGTAGAATATAATTTAATAATAATTTATTTCGGCATGTTGCTATGTATATTGTTAGTATTGCTTATGATTAGTAAATGGTATATTGGTACCTGTACTTACTACGTAGTTAATAGCTGAGTTAGATTTAGATTAACTTGAATTCCAAAAACACAGAAAAGTATTGAAAAATTGAGACCGTGTCTATTATTAACACGATAAGTACTTAAAGAATAGTATTATTTATTAGTGAAGATAACTGATATATGAGAAAGGATATGTATTTTGTGAAGGTAAAGTCATACAATATGTGGTTTAGCAAATCAGTCGAATATATATATGAGGATCTATATATAGTGGTCATTTGCCCCTCTGCCCCTATGCTTTTGTGCGTGTACTAAGGAAATTGTTTATTCAATCATGAAAAATGAAATGCATAGTAATAATGATTATTAAATGTACTGATCAAAAAAATAAAAGAAGAAGGCATATAAGCTGTGAAAATCACAAAATAAAAATTTATCTAAACCAAATATCTATGCATTGTGATATTACCTAATTTTGAATAATTTTGCACTGTATTTTGTAATATTATTGTCTGTGAAGAACCAAAATGACCCATATCCAATGTAACCCAGAATCAAAATGAGCTATGTCATAAAAACAAAATGAGAAACATGCGTAAAGAGTTAATAGGAGTTTTTTTAAAGTTTAGAATGTTTTATTTCCATGTTTTTGAAAAGTTTAAAATGTTGTATTTGTATTTTTTTTTAAGTGCAAAATGTTCTACTTATGTTATTTTCAAAGTTCAAAATGTTCTATTTATGTTATTTTGAAAGTGCAAAATGTTCTACTTATGTTATTTTGAAAGTTCAAAATGCTCCATTTAAATACTTTTAAAACATATTTTACAATATTTGTGTAAATAGTGGATTTTGTTTTTAGCTAAAAATGGATATGGATCATTTTGGTTCTTCATATACGATAATATGCAACGCTGCTTTAGTTCCCGTTCATTTGTATATTACTCCTTAAGTTGCAACTAGCAAATCAACAGTCATCTCAACAATAGTCTGAAAGGCAGTGAGCAGCATGTGTTTGTCAATGTAGTAGAAAGAGCCGACAGTCATTTTGAGTGGTCTCAGAGTTCTAAGCATTTTCTTTCCATACTTCGTCTTGAGTTTTTTATCCCAGGACGCGATCAAGCCTGATGAGAATTCATACACTCTGGCGTATATCGTGAATGAAACAACTTCATAAAGCAAAATGTCTACTGCACATTTGAAAAGTACAAATACTATAATTCCTTCCATTCTGATGCAGCCATAGATGCAGTAAGTGGTTAAGATTATAAACAACCATTTTGTTACTAATAGAATTACACGACAATAAATGAACTGAAATTGATCATGAAGAAGTTGAAGCTCTTGATACTTGCGAACAAACGCTTCTATTTCCGAATCAACGCTATTTACTATTCTAGTACGAATTCTAGAATACCTTTGGCCTTGAATGCTGTTTTCAAAAATATAAAATCAAGGATATTACCATATTAATTATTATATTTACACAGTCTTAAAAGCATTGGATATATACATCGTCGGTGAAGAACCAAAATAACCCATTTTCAATTTAATCTAGAATCAAAATGAGCTATGTCATCCAAACAAAATGAGAAACATGGGTAAAATTTTAGTTATTACAAGTTTTTGAAAAGCGTAAAATGTTCAACTTAGATGGTTTTGAAAACTGCAAAATGTTTGATTTACATGTTTTTGAAAAGTGTCAAATGTTCTATTTACACGTCTTTGAAAAACTTGCAAAATGTTGAAATTACACGTTTTTGAAAAGTGTGAAATGTTCTAATTCCACGGTTCTGAAAAGGTGCAAAATATTCTATTTAAATGCTTTCAAGACATGTTTCAATAATTTTTTAGATAGCGGACATTGTTTTTAGCTTCAAATTGATATGGATCATTTTGGTTCTTCACAGACGATATAGTATATACATATATGTACCAATGCAGTATACCACAAATTTAATTTCTATTTACATAATTTGGAACAATTTTTGAATAAAAAAAGGCACTTACATTAAATCTTGAAGACAGTTAATCAAATCAAAGACGTATGCCAATCCTGTGAAACCCCAAAGGTACAAATGAGAGTAAAAACAAGCTAGAATGTAGTTAAATGAAATTGAGTTGAATGCCATTTTTAAAAATATTTGAATGTTGAGTTCATCTTGAAAAATATTAAAATTTGGATCTAAAACAAATACAAAAATTGGAAGTTGTGGGCTGACAAAGCTCATGCAGGCAGAAATTACTCGAATCTCTATTGTAGAGTAGAATATCAAGGCAAAAAATCGACCAGGCAAGTCATTTAATGCAAAAAGTCTATTTTTGTTCAATTTTGGTCTTTTTTTATATCTTGAAGCAGTAGTTGATTCTTGTATTTTCTTATCGTTAGTTTCAAAGTATTTTACAAAAGCTTCAACAAAAGTTGGAATTTCATCTTTTCCCATGAAAACTGGAGCGGCTACTCCAAAAAAAAGAATATAGCCAAAGGTGTAGAATACTAAAATTTGTTTCGTTAAGGAAGGTTACTCAATTTGAGTGCTATGGCTGTCGCCAAAGTTGGCTTTGATTGAGCGAGTAATTATTAGAAGCATACAAAGGAAAGACGCAATAAGATGGAACCACCAGCCAAGGAGTCTCCATTTTGACTTGGTCACCTCAGGTTTAGAAAGCTTCGCATTCCATGTGTACGGAATACAGAAATAAAAACTTCCCCGAATGAAACCTTTTGGAATGAACAGCTTTGTAATGGGTCCCACCATTGTATGTAATACTTTTTATGTAATGTCTAAAGCATAGCAGAAAACTGAATTGTGGCTTTGTAGCGTGTGCAAAATTGTTACGAAGCAGTACCTATATATAACAATCAAAGATTATGTACTGTAAATGATAGTAAATGATATAACTTTTCCTACTGCTAATTTCTTACGCTTAGAATTTTTAAAGATTGTGGGGAAATCAAAACGTTCAAGTATCTTTCAATGACATTCTACCGTGAGTACCGTGCTTTGACTGAGGTTAGCATGCACAACTCACTATGACGATGACGGGCTGTCGTTGTGACTATTGCCAGTTATCATGGCTATTTTGAACAAAATTTATCTATATATTTAATATAGATAAAAAGTAATAAAACTGAATTTTTCAATTAAATAAATCAATAAAGTATTATCAGATATCGTCCGTGAAGAACCAAAATAATCCACATCCAATTTTAGTTTCAAACAAATTGTACTATCTACAGAAAAATTTAAAATTACATATATTATGTAAATTGAACCTTTAGCATTTTTCAAAAACATGTAAATAGAACATTTTGACCTTTTGAAAAAGTATGTTAATAGAATATTTTGCACTTTTCGAAAAGCATGTAAATAGAATATTTTGCACTTTTCAAAAAACATCTAAATGGAATATTTTGCACTTTTCAAAAACATGTAAATTGAATATTTTGCACTTTTCAAAAACATGTAAATAGAATATTTTGCAATTTTCAAAAACATGTAAATAGAATATTTTGCACTTCAAAAAATTAACTAAATTAGAACATTTTGAACTATTTTAAAACATGTAGATAAAACAATTTGCTCATTTTAGAAACTCGTTCTTAGCATTGTAAGCATGTATTTTATTTACTGTGTGTTTTTGACATAGCTCATTTTAATTGTAGCATAAATTTGGAAATGGGTCCTTTTGGTTCTTCACTCACGATATTTTAAGTACTTGTATAGATATTTATTGAGGGAATTACTAAAGGAAAAACTATCCAATTTAGAACATACACAATTAAAATTTAGAATTACTTTTTAAATGTTATTTAATTGTAGGCTGAAGGCAGCAAAAGGTCATAGTTAAAAATAACTAAAATTCAATAATAACATATTATACCATCAACTTAAATATGTTTTCAAAATTCTTGCTATACTTCCCGGCATACACACACATACGATTACTTTTGGCAGGCATCACTTAACACTCCATACAAAATTATTCTGATACATATATGTCATATGTATTTATTTCATTTCTGATTTATAAAACTACCAAGGTGCTTGTATTATACTCACAAAATATAAAACTTAATTACATATTAACTTTAATTTATAAATCTTTAATTTATATCTACTACAATTTACTTAATATATATTCTACTTCATTAAACTTTTGATGAATGTTTTCAATAGGCTCCAACTTTAATAAGGCATTTTATTTTTTGTTGTGGTTCCAAAATTATTAAGCAATGCAAAAAGCTTTCAATTTAATTAAGTCTTTTGCAAAACAAACTTTAAACTCAAACATTATATAATTATGTATCTACATTTGTGTAGGGGCATTAAAAATTAAAAATAGAAAATAAGCACAATGCTCTAAATTGAAGTTATATTATAGTTAGTATAGCGTATACAAAATATTATGTGGAAATTATTATCTACTAATCCTTTAAAATTTTAAGATCTAAGATCACGACATCACAGTACATACATCGATTACATGCAAGTTTCACTGCGTGAAATATATCCAAGTACCAAGTAGGTACCTACTTCGAAAAACATAAAACCAAGGACAAATGCTAGAGCATTTGACTGCACATTATAGATAAGACTCCAATATTTAATTACAATAACATGCTGAGGAACTGGGACGACGACGAACGAGAAGTTTCAGTGTCAATTGTCAGTATCGTCACAGTTTCACATTCCAACCCCATTAAAACTCATAATAAATCAATATTAATTGATTTGTACGCCCAGGGAATTCGTTCCCACGAAAAAATGTGAAACTTAAAAACATATATACCTACCGTTACCGTATATCTTCTAATACTACGCAGCTCCCTAGTAGTGCCTAAGAAGCTCGAATTATAATAGTACGCGGGGCGTGTACTATTAGAAGATATGTGGTAGGTACATACACTTGGTAGGGATCATGTGTCAATTCACCAATTCAAACGCACTGGGTGGATTTTGACGTTGTAAAAATGTACTCGTACCTCGCAGTGCCTTGCACTAAAAACCTCAGAACACAGATACTAAAACAAATATACATATGACTGCCGTATGAGTCAATTCAATGCCAGTTGCATCCACCTGGACCTGGACTCTGCGCTCTGCTGGAATGACAGGAGTTCTGCCACTTATGCAACTCCCAGGCTGCATCTTGACATCTTTGTGAGATCCGTGCTCATTGTCAGAAGTATATCGTCTGTGAAGGACCAAAATGACCCATATCCAATTTAACTATAGAATCAACTCGAGCTATGTTATAAAAACAAGATGAGAAACATGCGAAAAATTTTAATTAAGAGTTTTTGAAAAGTGTAAAATGTTTTATTTTCATGTTTTTGAAAAGTACAAAATGTCCTATTTTCATGTTTTTGAAAAGGTGCAAAATGCTCTATTTACGCGTTTTTGAAAAGTGCTAAATATTATGTTTAAATGCTTTCAAGACATGTTTCAATATTTTTGTAGATAGCGGATATTGTTTTTAGCTACTAATGGATATGGGTCATTTTGGTTCTTCACAGGCGATATGTAAATTATGTGTTCCGTTCACAGGAGGGAGGGTAAGTGAGGAGTCAATGCCACCCGAGCAGATCTAACATAAAGAATTTTAATTTTTAAGGAATTTACTTTTATTATAATAATTAATCATTGCTCATATAAGTGTATGAGATTGAGATGAGGCATCATCAACAATAATATTATTACCCAATGCGGATTTCTAATACAAAGTACGGGTCTCTGTTATAAACCTCGGAGTTTTAGTAACGAACAGGGGGCTATGAGGAGATATAAGAGGGTACATTGATACCGAAGAAGCAAAGTTGCCCATCTCAAATTCTTACAAAAATCAAAATTGCCGTTTTTCATGTTTTTAAAATGCATTTAATTATGCATATTTCTTGTTTGTTATAATATTGTGCTAAAAAACAAAATTATACACTATTTTAGTCAAAAAATGGGGAACGGTAATTTTGCTTCTTCAGTAACAAAACGTTCACAGGAACTAAGCGTTTATTTTTGAAGGAGATGTTATAACTTCTAGAATTTTTTTACAAACACAACTTTTGGGCTGACCCTTGACTTTAAAGAATTTGTTTAAAGTTTTCTCTTTCATTTCATTATTGAAAGTGTACGATGATTGATGATACGGATACGCATTATGAGTATGCTGTAAATGCTGTAAGGTAATTTGAAACTTTGTCAAGGACTGGAAACTGGAGCTTCTAGATGGCTGCTGGAACAGCTTCATACTACATAATAATAAAGTAGAATACGAAAGTCAACAGTATGGATTTGAACTCACCATAGCATCAGTCATCCAGTCAATAATTAGTCAGTAATGTTAGTATATATGTAGCACTTAATCACTGCACGGTCGGACCTCTCACTTCTCCCCATTTAGTACAGTATTGTCTGGCCGAATAGCATTGGCCCTGGCTGTTAATCTTTGTGCAAAAATTTGTATCACATGTAATGTTAAAAGTAACGTCAAGTTCTACTGCGCATGTACAAAAGGTCCAAATCTATTCGGCCAGACAATATATTATCATATTCATCACGTTGGAAGGACCTGAAAGTAGGACCTGTTGCTGTTGCACATGCACATGCACATTTCACGCTTGCCGAAAGTCGAACCTTTTTATTTTCGTCATCACTGTGGTCATCCTTTAAAGTTTAAAGTTCCACGAATTCCAGCCAGCAATGAGTAACCTAATCATAACTCCTGTGTACCAAAGACCAAAGTATGTACACTTCTCTAAATTTCCAACACTGGGCCGTGTGGTTTATTATTACAGTTCCAGCTTCTTTTAAAAATAGGCACTATGTGTGATAGTGATTAAATGTAAGTCTATTTAAAGGCTGTGATTTTACTTACAACTTCTTTTGGATGACTCCCTCAGTCCTCTGTCCTCTTCCCTCATTCAGCTCTCATCGGCAGCCGAGCTAAGAACGATAGACCACTTTCAACCCTTGGCTGTAGTCTAGCCTATTAGTTCTCTTCTGCTCTTCTGTTTTAGTTGTTACTGTTCTGTTTATTAAGTGGCCAGACCGCGGTGATTTTTTAATTTAGCAAGTGTAGTAAACAGGTAAGTAACAAAATTTTATACTTTTATAACATACATCTATAGGTAACCTTACCTACATATGTATGGACAATTATTGAGTACGGGAAATCACAAACGATAAAATTAATGAGTTGATAAACAATTTGAATTACATTTAACCCGTTGGTTAGCCATTACAATCAGCAATGTTTATTGTATTATATTAGTAGATTCGGATTCTCAGTTTGCTGCAATTTTATTATTTGTCTGTTCAACTTATGTCACTATATACGTTTACACGTACACACTTATTACACTAGCGAACAACCGGCATGCTTGATTTTTCAGTTTTCAAACGAGATGCAGCAGATATTCGAATTTTGGATGCTTGACTTATAGTATGTCTACCATCGCATTTGAGCCGAATGCAAATGCTCGTTTTCATTTTAAAAATCAAAAACATGACAGTCAATTTTTTGGTATTTAATATGGGAATTCGTATCTGAAAAAAAAACGAAAAATATAGCCACATATTTAACCACATATAGCCAGACTTCGGTCATTTAAACAATCCCCATGTCCTTAAAACAATTTATTTTATAACAATTTCGAGGTCTCAAAATGTTGTAAATTTTAAAAAAAAAAACAACTAAAAATGGGACTCATAGGTGTTAAAACGACTAACGAACGATATGTTAAGTCAAACATGTAGCATTTGAGTAGTTTTTTGAAAATTAAAAAATCACACGTCACGCCAGTTTTTGCTAGTTAAATTCTAACTATTATATCATGTACGGATGAATAATTGAATGTAGCATTCGATCTATATGCTTTACTATTGATCTTGATTTTGAATATTATTTTGAAGCGTACAAGTTATTATAAAGCCAAGGCATTTTAAAAATATTTTAATCAACAGTAAATTTACTCTTCAGCAATTTTAAAAACGATATAATTTATCAGGGGCAGAATCGACTGGCAATATAGAATTTGCGGAAATTTAGCATGAGCCCCCTGTTTCTTAAATATTACGTGTACGGGAGCTTAGGGTCTCTAGGTCCAATGCGGACCCTATGATAGCCCAATCTAATAAATGCAATTTCCGCGGCCCAACGAAATCCAATAATGCCCCTGTAATTTACCTTAATATTGTATCCTAATATCAAATTCCGACCTACAAGCCCAGTGTATTATTGCAGTCCGTAGTATTAATTTATGAGTTAATGAGCATTTCTGCGGTTGCTTAAGTGAAATATACGTAACTGTAGGTACTATAATTAATATCATATTTGTATTTTCATTTGAAGTTAACTACTTGGAATAACTTATATAGAGCTGGAGAAGTGACACACACATTGTGAACCTGTATCTTGGATTATTGGCTACAGCTGTGACTCAACTACTTAATTCCTACACTTAAGGAGATTACCTACTACTGGCCTTTCCAAACTATATAGAGGAGCCTGTCTGACTATAGTGAGCCTGGACCATGGGCCCGCAAGATACACGTTTTTCTGTGAGCCACGAACTAGTGAAACATGAGTGTTCTGCCCCGACACCGACGCCGCCGACCCCAGCAGTAAGTTATAATTTGAGTAGATAAAAGATAGATTATTCATAATCATAATGTTGCGGGAATCACTGCGGGTTATATTTGATGTATGAATATTTTTGTATGCTTTTTAATGAATATTATATCGGTAAAGAACCAAAATGACCCATATCCATTTGCAGCTAAAATCAATATCCACTATCTACAAACATATTGAAACATGTCTTGAAAGCATTTAAATAGAATATTTTGCACTTTTCAAAAATATGTAAATACCTAGAGCCTAGTGCATTTTACACTTTTCAAACTTGTGGAATTAAAACATTTTGTACTTTTAAAAAACAGGCAAACAAAACATTTTGTACCTTCAAAAACATGTAAATAGAACATTTTGCACCTTTTCAAAAACATGTAAAAAGAACACTTTACGCTTTTTGAAAACATGTAAATAGAACATTTTACACCTTTTAAAAACATGTAAATAGAACATTTTACACATTTCAAAAACTCCTAACTAACATTTTACGCATGTTTCTCATTTTGTTTTTATGACATTTGATTGTAGCTTAAATTGGATATGGGTCATTTTGGTTCTTCACAGACGATTTCTCGAGCTTATTTACATTGCTAGTTAAAATGATCAAACGGTACATATAGAAAGACAATATGTTAAATGATCATTTATTTACTTTTTTTTTGTTTGTCAGGAGAAGAAGAAAATAATACAGTGGTTACATTATGGTACTTCGGCAGAACGAGATGAATTTCGCCAAAATGCGTTCAATCCTCCCCCTCGCATCCTGCCTATTGCACCTCCAGTCAGCAATCAAATTGAAGTCATAGAATTAGATTGTCCTCCTTCCCCCTCGCGAGGTCCGAACCACAACAGAAAAGAACGCAGTACTACTAGCAAAACCAGCCAAAAGCGACCCTCTCAATCACAAAGCCAGCTTCAAGCCGGAGCCGAACCCGGAGAATCGAACAATGAACTGAAAAACCAAGATAATGTCAAAAAACGAAAATTAGTACAGTCTCAAGCTACCCCTCCTGATTCGGGGGGAAGTGTCCAAAGTCAGTCAGATTCTGCCCCGTCAATTTTCATAAATTTTGAAAATGTTCTTGAAGGCAGGAGTCAGTCAAATTCGGTTTCGACTGCTGAAGCAGAATCTGCTACTAAATCAGTTGTCCAAACAACCGAAGACATTGAGGGAATGGATGAAGCGGTTTTGGAAGCAGTTGTTTCAGTTCAGTCTGAATGTGAGGATGATGCTAAAGTCGTCGACGTCGAAGCACACTCGGGGCCGGTAGTTACTACTGCTATGGAAGTTAGTGCGGTTAATAATATTGAAAGCGAAAGGGTTTTGGATGCTGGTGTTTATGTTGTTGAATCTGAACCTGACGAAGTCGATGTCAAAGCCGAAGATGTCAAAACGGAAAATTTTAAAACTGAAAATGTTAAAACAGAAGAATAATTATTTTGACGTCATTTATGGACGACCCCTTTACAACAACGTATGCGTTATAACATGCTGCATTGGCACATAGTTTTTTTTTCTCCAGGTTTTTTGAGAGTAGGTGGGTTCTCAAAGAGCAATAATTTTTTGTGACGTCATTTATGGACGACCCCTTAACAACAACGTATGCTTAATAACATGCTGCATTGGCACATGTAGTTTTTTTGCCTCCTTTTAATGGTATTTCGAGAAAAATGGAGATAGTCATTTTCGCTTTTAGCGAAAAATGGAGATAGTCAGTTTCGCTTTTAGCACCAAAAGGAGATAGTCAGATTTGCCTCTTCCCTGACGATATGTAACCAGGGCCGGGCGAAGGAATTGCTTTTAGGAAACAATTTTTTTCCATACAAAAACCTCTAATTTAAATTTTATTGATGATTTTCTTTGGTAAACCAAAATGTTGTATTTACATGTTTAGAAAAGCTTAAAATTTTATTTTTACACGATTCAGAAAAGTGCAAAATTTTCTATTTACATGTTTTGAGAAAAGTGGAAAATGTTTTATTTGTATGTTTTTGTAATGAACAAAAAAATGTATTTTACATGTTTTTGAAAAGTCAAAATATTCTTTTTATATTTTTTTGAAAACTCCAAAATGTTCCATTTACATGTTTTTTGAATATTCAAGCAGCGGGGGCTGCCTGTGCTGGCCGCATTATCCAGCGTCTGGCCCTGTATGTAACTAATAGTATTCAAAAACTGACTTAAATTAAAATACCTTATGATTAAAAACAAATGCCGTTGGTGCATGTTACTGTAATTCGAAATCAAAAGCAGCAGCCACAACCCAATAGCTTTCAAAAAAATATTTCAATTGCACTATTTGATAATTACTATTTGCCAGGGAGCAACTAAACACGTACATATAGGTGCAATGCCCCGGTAATGACGATTGGGCTAACGACATGTTTCAAGGACGTTAATAAAGTTTATTTTAATAATTCCATTTTATTTTGAACAGATTGTAGAAGCCATTTGTCTCTTGTTGCCCACCTCCGATCTTCTCACTGTTCGCTTACTGTCTCGTTTGTGGAACACCGTTGCAGCTTCCCAACTTCAAGATCGAGTTCAGTTGAAGATTGACGATATTAATGGAAAATCTGCCTATAAATCAAAATGCCAAGAACTCAAACGTGTATTTGATGGGCACTTCAGAGCATTGCCACCTTCCCCCTTGCCTTTTGAACAATTAGGAATACACGAATATGAATGTCAAAATGGGGAGTCTTCCTTCCTGTGTCAAGAGGCCCTCCAGTTTCTTACAATCCACGGAGCCCACATTCGTGAATTAAATGTCACGTCGTTCCCGTTTTCTCACGGACACGAACTTCAAAATCAAACTCAAAATGCGTCGACTCCAAAAGAGATACTAGAAAGTTGCCTCCCAAGCGAAGAAGTTGTCATGGAAGACATCAAGCATTTACTTATTCACCAAACCCCGAATATTACAAGTCTCACCTTGGACGTGGCATGCAAATTTGAAGGACAAACTGCCCGTTTGGACAGCAGTAGTAGCAAGCGGAAACCGCTGCCTTTGTTTCGTACCGCCCCCGCACTTCGTGAAATCCATTCAAAATTCAACTGCAATCCTGAAATGAACACAAAATTGAAATTGTTGACACTTCCTTTCAACATGAAATATTCAATCTCAGCGAAGTTGTTCGAAATAATTACTCTGCTGGCCCCAAATTTGGAGGAAATCAACACAAGCGAAAAGGATTACCTTCATTTTTTTCAACCTTTCAATCGACTCTGTCTTCTCAAGACTCTTAAGTTTGGATTTAACACGCTGGAAGAATTGGAATTATTTGAAAAGATTGCGTCTATTAACGTAGCAGCCTGCTTCAAAGACAGATTAAAACTTCGTCATATTTCCCTCTGCCTCCCCGATAGCAAATTTCAAGTACAAAATTTCCCCGGATTTTCTGAAAATGAAATTAAATCCCGGGTTGTGAAGGTGATCAACATATTTCTGGAGTCTAGTAAGGATTCATTAGAAACAGTTGAGTGGGAAGGTTTGTCTTTTCTGCCCGAGTCCGAGATGTGGTGGCAGTCGCAAGTCATGCCCAAAGTTTGGAAACTGGATCTTGGAAATTCTTCCAATTTTGGTGTAGCGCAAAATGTACTACCTCCTGCTGTAGGATGGCCCAGGCTATTTCCCAGCTTGAAATGTGTTAGCACGCGCAATATTTATTTACTGTTGGATTGTATTAAGTACTTGTCTCTGTCGAACAGCAATCCAGATCAACAATCTGTCAAGAAAATTGAAATACATTCAAAAAATGAGATTTCACGGGAAAATATGGATCTTATTGAAGCTGTATTCCCATCTGCTAGAGTCATCAGAAAGAGCAACTAATCCTACGGTTAATGCAAGCTTATTTCTACTTGCAGTAAATGTATATAAATAAAAATAAAAGGTTTTTATTTTAATAATTTCAAGTAATTATATGCAATATTTTTGCTATCATACTCTCATTAGCATGAAATAGCATTTCGTAAGTAGTTTGATTTTGTTTGCAATTTTATGACTTAAAGACTGAAACACAATAATCATGTTAATTTAGAATAATATATTTTGCAATTTTAGAATCTAGGAATTTTTAAGAGTATTTTGAGTTGAATTCTAGTTATTTTAGGATTTTAGTAGTAGTAGAAATTCAAAATCGGAAAAAAATATAAAAATTAAGAAAGTTAATAAATATGAACATTATTAGATTAGTATAGCTACTTAAGTAATTGATTTTGTTTTTAGATAAATGAACCTAACGATAAGTAATATTGTTTTATTTAAAGTTTTATTCCATGGGGCAACGTCAAACACTGCCAATTGAGGAGTGGAGGCTTGTACGTACATACTAGAATGTATGTTGTGTAATTATGCTGATTGAATAATTATTGATTGAATAACTACCATTAATCATGATTTACCGTATCAATGTAAAAGGATATTATACCTACTTCTACTTTATATTATTTTTTACCACCTGTAATAAATGTGTAAACTGTAAACTATATGAATATCATTAATAGTATTTAACCCAAGTAAGTACCTACTACCTATGCATAAATAATTAGGCACTTTATTACTGCACCCGCAAAATAAATGTTTTTATAAATCCATAAATCAGCTGTTAGTTTTGACTCTTATTGTACGGTAAACGTATTATTTGAAGGCCAATTTTTAGGTCATTGGTTCGTTGGTCATTTCGTTGTCAACATGGAAAAGTAATTTTTAATATCAAGTCAATTGTACTGTTGTACAACCACATTATAACCACATATATAACATGAACTTATTTAATAGCTAGATTACGAATAATGTAAAATATAAAATCACACTTTTTCTTTCTTTAAAGCCTTTTACTGTTCTTAAAAATGTATATTGTTCTTACTGTGTCTTTATGGCAAGCGTTATTGTAACGTCAGTTGTAAATAAATATTTACTTTCTCTCTAGGACAATTCATACGAAGGATTCCTCAAGATTTGTAATTTTAGGCTCTATTGTATGTCACATTTTACTTAAAACGCTATTTTATTATGTAGGTCGTAGGTAGGTTCTTGCAAGCCGCAAGTATCATAATTTCTATAAATATTAAGTAAACATACCTACAGGTACAAACAGTGTGCAAAGTGCATAGGTGTTTTCTTTCTAATTCTTTATTAAAATAGTTATTATTAGTTTTCTTCGTCAAAGTCATCAGACATGCATATTGTTCATTGTCATTGTTCCATTTAGTGCTTTCATATTAAGCATAATATGTACATACATAGTTACCAATTGTCAGCGAACCTGAGAACATTTTGAGAACTGGCAAACACGACTCAAGTATCAAGTTTTATCTTGTAACTGAACCAGATAAGGGAGGCTGGTAACGGGCTCTAAATTAAAGCGTTAGACAATTTATTGCTTCGAATATAGAAAAACTTACAAATAAAGCAAGCAGCAAGCAATCACAGTCAACTGACTGAGTCAAAATCAAGAAATGTTAGAGTTTATTGATAACAGATAACATATCACAACTTTTATTAAGTGTATATATGTACCCTCCATTCATCCAATTCTGTCATTTATTCAAGTTACTGTTTGAAATATTATCATTATTACTATTCAATAATAATCAAGTAGGAACCTATGCCTATTTGGAAAAAAATGTGAGAGCACCTACAGATGACAGAACTAAACAAACTTGGAACAATGGACGATTACAGGGCACACCAATATGTAATTACAGTCAATGACTCAGATTGACTCATCATGACTGGGACCATGACAAACGATAAATAATTATAGTAGTCGCAAGTCGCAATCGTCACAGTTTCACACTCAAACCCCATTAAATAAAAACTCGTAAATCGTTATTAATTGTCCTGCACATCCGGCCATGTGTCGTTCTCAAGACAAACCAAAAAAAAGCCTAAACATAACGTGCATATTTAGTAGGGGTTATGAGTCAACTTGAACTCTTCGATGCATGAACAGAGTTTGTAAAAATGTCGTAAAGTGCCTTGCAGGAATAATAAACACCAGCAACTTGGGTTTGAGATTCATCAATCGTAAGGGGCTGTACTGCTGTACATACATTATGTTTTCAGTTCAAAGGATGGAGAGGAGTACACGAGTAGAGTACCCGATCGATCATCGATCACTAATAAAGGTTTGGGCAGACCATTTATTTTAACTTTAATTATAATTGTCTACATAGTCTTAAGAAATTTTCTATAGTTTCATTGGAGAATGTATATTTTTACTTCTAAACCTGAGTTTTGGGCAGACCCTTAAAAGCTGATAATCTCTAAATGTGATTTAAACTAAAGCACCGTTGCACTCTTGACTCTTGACTATTGTAAAAGTAAAGAAGGGGACCGATGACATAATATACGTTTACGCTTAAAGCAAAGCAGTAATTTAGAACTTATTACTGGTCTGACTGGAAAACTGGAAACTGGAGCAGCTGCTACCTGCTACTGAAGCTAAAAAATGAAAGTTGGGATTGTGATGCAGGTTCTACTAGCAATTGTCCGTAAATGATGTCACGGGCCACGGGTAGGGTCAATGGGTCTGCTTCGATATGGATGACATCCCGTGTGAAAGATATCCATTTGTGCAATAGTTACGCTAATAACAGGGGGTTATGGGGTCCTACAAATGAGAATATTTCGATGACATCATTTATGGACGACCCCCAGTTAGTTAGTCAGTAGTGCCAGTACTGCTTGTATAGTACTTTCAGCTTGCACTAATATCTGAATATACATTATGCGATTATGCACTTGTTGCACATCGCACGCTGGTTGAAAGCTGAAGGTCGAACCTTTTTGGCTTCTCCTGTAATAAAACTTCGACGAATTCCAGCCAGTCAGCTGTGAGCTAGTCAGTATTGAAACTCTCAAGTACTGTACAATAAACGAATAAACAGTAAGTAACTGCTTTTACTTCTCAAAACTTCAAACTGGTTTGTGGTTTATTATTAGATTTCTAAATTATAGTCTAAATGTGGAAGACTTAAAAGAAACTCCCATCTTCCGTAGTCGTACCTCATTCAGCTCTCAGCAGCCTCAGCCGATCAACTGTGAACTAATAAAGGATGAAGGGCAATTATACAAGTTTGAAGTTTGGCTGGAATATGTAGTTAAAAGATTATTATTATTCTAATAGTTTTTAGTCTTGCGAAGTGGTCGGTGACCGACCCAGAATAGTCCAGACCACAGCTCACGGTGACGGGTGACCACGATTAGCAACTACTTAAGTAGGTAAATAACGATTATACTTTTAAAATATATTTATTAACTGCTCCCTAATTATATTAAGATTTGGAAATTACAAATTTTAAATGACAAACATTGAGTTTGAGAATTTTACAATATGAGATTCGCCAACATCATTTATATTCTACAATCACAGTTTTCAATACCAAATTCATTAGTTGGATATATACGTTTAATATCCCATATAATTTCTTTTCTCATATTTCATCCTATTTTTGGTAACAAATTTATATAGTATAGTTGATAGTGAGTCTATTAGGCTATCCTCATTGGAGGACAGTGCAGTTTTAAGTTTGTTCTGTACAATACAGTTATCTTTCTCTCGCATTTCAAATAAATGACTGGTAATTAGTCAATATAATCAGTCCCATTATTATAATCACCTACTTACATGGATGGCAAAGACTTTAATATGATATACATATATGAAATACGAAAGATTCAATATGGGTCAAGTACCATATTTTAAAATTTGAAGAGATGGGAACAGTCCACAGTAGTCATTTTATAGTAATGATAATAATAATTTTTATTCATTGATTATTATAACGGTAGATATTGGTAATTGGGATCGGCCAGTTTTTAACAGGAAAAATACTAGCACCGGCAGTAAAAAGGGATTCTTTGCATTAAATATGTGAATAAAAATTAGATTCTATTTAGGTTAAATTATTTAAAGTTAAAAGTATCTTTAGTTTCAAGGGGTCAAGCGTTTCAATAAATCACTTATTAAGATCTGTTCTCTTCTCTCCAAGCTTACCCCGTGCTAACTAGCCAAAGCCAAGTAAGCCTTTAATGATATATTAGATCGCACACATGTGGAAAGCCCGGATTTATCTTTATTGATCTTAGGCTTTTGACTTAGACCTTGATTTCACTAGAAAAGTTAACAATTGTTAGCCTTAAGATATACGCTTTCAGAGTTAACCATTGTTAAATCTAAAAGCGAGTTTCTTAAGGCTAACAATTGTTAACTTTTCTAGTGAAATCAAGGTCTTAGACAATTATTTGCAGCTTACAACTTATCTTACAGTTTAAATTTAATTGATTTTTTATTTGTACGTAGGCGCTTAGGTCTTTCAAATTATCAGTGGGGTTTCTTTGGTAAGTGATGCCCAACTTTGGTAAGTGATGTCCAATATCAAATTCGTCAAATCGACTAGAAATGCGACTAGGACGTTGCAAGACAGTATTTTCTCACAACTAACCCAAATTAACATTGAACCAGGCTCCTAAGCTCCCTGAAAATAGAAAGGTTAAATTTTCCCCTTCCGCATTTGGCGGGGCCGCCTGCGGCGGCCGAGGGCAAAATATTACCTAGCCGCTTCCAGTCAGTTTTTCTACCCCTCCCTCCCCCCCCCCCTCCAACCCTAACCTAACACTAAATATAACAAGGTAGGTATAACAGGTAGCCACAGACAAATATGTATCCACAACAGTAATGGTGACATAACTATTTAAAGGCACGAGCTTTAAATCGAAGAAATAAGTCAACTGTTTTGTGTTTGATTTACTTAATAGGATACAATATAATAATGTGAAAATAATATTAATGTGAGCCAGTATTTCCTAATTATACTCACATATATTGACATTACATACATATTATATTCTGTAAGATTATGGAATGGAGCACTATATTTATGTGTGAAGGAATTTTATCTTATTGCTTTCCAAGAATTTGAAAACTCTCGCTCACTTCAAGTTCTCTGTTACTATATGTATATTAGTAGATTTATTTATTTCTCGTCGATTTATAAACATTAAGCTTCAAATGGAATATCTTTGTCTTTATGCAGCTGTAGGAGCTTAGTTCACTGTTAATTCGGGTTAATTGTCATAAAATACTGTTTTGCAATGTCCTAATTGCATTTCTAGTCGATTTGTCGAATTTATATTGAACATCACTTACCGGCCTGGGCGGCTAGGCATCACTTATCAAAGAACAGCCTATCAGTAAACTTATTACTGTTACAAAGGTACTATAATTTTATAATTTTATTTTCAGAAGTGGCGCATTTGAAGTTACTTGTAAATTATGACTTGACCCGTGCTGCACAAATCACTCCGTTGAGGAAATTGCGTATTATATTGATTTTTCGAAACTACGTTAGAACCTGACTGAATTTTGACCATGGCATTGCAAAATACAAATTCTTCTATGAACCAGGAACGTGATACAGCTGAATACCAGACTCCGACCGAAGCAGTAAGTTAAGTTTAAATGGATCGGATGGGTTCATTATTTAGATCGATTATCGGAGTGGGCGCATTACATTTTGTATGAACATATGTATGTTTTGATTAAACGTGTCGAGTTTAAATTTATTTTTATATTATATTGCTTGTCAGAATTGTCAAGCGGTACATAGAATTAGTGCAATAATAATAATACCTTATTTCATTGCCAGGTGCGGAACATAGTAATACAATGGTATCGCTCGGGCCCGGACACATCTCCAGACCGAGTTGAATTTATGGCTCGACTCAATGCTCCAGTTGACAACCCGATAATTCCACCACCTACAAGAAGCAATCCGATAATTCCACCTGCAATAATTGATCAAGTTGCCGTCTCAGAACGCCCCCTCTCCCCTTCCCCAGGACCCAGTCACAGGATTGAACGCAGTAACATAATCATAACCAGTCAAAAACGATCCCAATCACAAAGTCAGCCACAAGCCGAAGGATCGACCAAGCAAATAAAAAGCCAGGATAATGTCAAGAAAAGGAAACTACGGTCTAATGCTACTCCTCCGGCTCCATTGTTCAGCCCACCTCCATCTCCTCATTTAAGTGCAATCCCTAAAACATTCGTCCCGGTAAACCCTAACTTGCCAAAAGTTAAAATAGAAAATGACTATAATCCAATCTATGCCATTAAACCTGATCCCGAATTATCATCTGTGGAGAGGAGAAATGTTCGAAGTCAATCCGATTCAGATTCCGACTCTAACGCAGCAATTAGGATAAATATTCAAGCGGTTCTTGAAAGCAATTCCCAAACGGAGTCGGCACTAGTTCCTAAAGCAGCACATACTAAATCAGTTGTCCAAACAAACGAAGTTAATTATGTTCCAATAATTGCCGATGCCGTTGAAGATGTGGGTTGTGGAACCGATGCGGTTCCGAAAGAAGTTGCTCCTGTTGAATCTGCACGTGATGATGCTGATGACATTATAGGACACAACGTGCCAGTAGTAGCTGTGGCTACTGAAGTTAGTTCAAATAATATTTTCCAAACCGAAACTGCTTCGGTTGCTGTAGTTGGTTTTGAATCTGAACCTGTAGGTGTCAAAGTTAAAGCGATCAACGCTAATGGTGGAAATAATGAAAACTTAATGGAGCATCAGGTTATAATTTCCAGTGTGCCAGGAGTCGCTGTGTCTACTGAAGGTAGCTCAAATAATATTGTCCAAACCGAAACTGCTTCGGTTGCTCTAGTTGGTTTTGAATCTGAACCTGTAGGTGTCAGAGTTAAAGCGAATAACTCTAATCGTGGAAATAATGAAAACTTAATGGAGCATCAGGTTATAATTTCCAGTGTGCCAGGAGTCGCTGTGTCTACTGAAGGTAGTTCAAATAATATTGTCCAAACCGAAACGGCTTCGGTTGCTGTAGTTGGTGTTGAATCTGAACCTGAAGGTGCCAAAATTAAAGCTGTCAAAGTTAAAGCTGCTAAGGTTAAGGCTGTTAAAGTTCATGCTGCCAAACTTAAAGGGTCCAAAGCGAAAGCTGGCAAAGCTAAAGCGACAAACGTTAATAATGGAAACAATGAAGACTTAGAACCTGATGTTGCCAAAGTTATAGTTGTCAAAGTTAAACGTGTTAAAACTGTCAAGGCTAAGGCTTCCAAAGTTAAATCTATTAATGTTAAATCTGCCAATGTTAAAGCTGCAAAGGTTAGGGCTGTTAAAGTTAAAACTGTCTTGGTTAAGGCTGCCACATTTAAAGCCGCCAAAAGTGCCAAAGCGAAAGCTGTCAAAGTTAAAGCGACCAACGTTAATAGTGGAAATAATGAAAACTTAATGGATCATCAGGTTATAATTTCCAGTCAGGACAACCAAGTCGCCACTGACTCCTCATTGATTCAAAATCCTGTAATCATCGATGCTAATCCGCTAAATATGGTTTCGGAAGAAAAAAAGGTAAAATGCACATGAACTTGGTTTTCAAAAACTGACTCTCATTAAAATATTTTAAAATTATTAAAATTGAATTCCTTTCCGATTGCGTAGTACTGCAATTATTATTTCTGTACGATCTCAGATAATGCAAAACTTAAAGCCAAAACTGCGTTTAAATATTTATTCATTATTATTCTTTAAGACAGACCATCAGGTCCAGAGGCAACAAAGTAGGACCTGAACTAACTATATATTATTATAATACCAAAATAAAAGATATTTCCAGATATTAATTTTGGTAATTATTTGCTAGCGAGCAAATATACACGTTACTTCAATCTAATCTACTAACGCAATTAGAAATGGCAGTTCGAAAATTCCGTATGGGAATTTGGCAATTTTGCAGTCATAGAGACCGATATTATTTTTAATTTGTGTGGAGCCGTTAATGCTGTTGTTTACTCATGTATAATAATTTGGTTTTATTTTCAACAGATTCTAGAGGCGATACTTCGTTTATTGTCCACTTCCGACCTCCTTAATTGTCGTACACTATCTCATTTGTGGAATTCAGATGCACTTACCCAACTTCGGGAACGAGTTCAGGTGAATATATATGAAAATAATGGGCCATCTGACTATAAATCAAAGTGCCGAGAGCTCACATGTACACTGGATAAGCACCTGAAAACATTCCCACTGTCTCCCTTACCGTTTAAAAAATTAGGATTGCATAAATTCACGTGTCAAAGCGGTGAGTCTCCCTTCCTTTGGCCAGCAGAACTGCAGCTTCTTACAAAGCACGGAACCTTCATTCATGAATTATCTCTAACTGCTTTCCCATTTTCTCACGGATACGGACATAATAGCGAGAGTAAAAATCCGGCTTTAATAGAGATGCAAGGCGGTTGCCTCCCAAGCGAAGAAGCTGTAATGGAAGAAATAAAGCATTTACTTATTTACCAAACCCCAAATCTTACAAGTCTAACTCTGGACGTGGCATTCAAACTCGAAGGAAGTGATGCCCATTCTTATGGCGGTCGTAGTAAACGGAAACCGTTGCCTTTGCTTCGTACTGACCCCGCACTTCGTGAAATCTATTCAAAATTAAATCGCAATCATGCATTGAACACAAAACTGAAAATTTTGACCTTTCCGTTTAACATGAGACACGGAATCTCAGCAAAATTGTTAGAAATGATTATTCTGCTGGCCCCAAATTTGGAAGAAATCATCACAAGCGAAAAGGATTACATTCATTTTTATCAACCATTCAATCGACTCCATCTCCTCAAGTCTCTTAAGTTTGAATTTAACACACTGGAAGGTTTGGAATTATTTGAGAAGATTGCGTCTATTAGCGTAACAGCCTGCTTCAAAGACAGATTGAAACTTCGTCATATTTCCCTCTGCCTCTCCGATAGTAAATTCCAAGAAAAGAATTTTCCAGGATTTGCTGAACCTGAAATTAAGTCCCGGGTTGTGAAGGTGATCAACATATTTCTAGAGTCTAGTATGGATTCATTAGAAACAGTTGAGTGGGAAGGTTTGTCTTTTCTGCCCGAGTCAGAGATGTGGTGGCAGTCGAAGATTATGCCCAAAGTTTGGAAACTGGATCTTGGGAATTCTTCTAATGTTGGTGTGGGGCAAAATGTACTACCTCCCGCTGTAGGTTGGCCGAGGCTATTTCCCAATTTGGAATGTGTTAGCACGCGCAATATTTATTTGCTGTTGGATTGTATCAAGTTCTTGTCCCTGTCGAACAGCAATCCAGATCAACAATCTGTCAAGAAAATTGAAATACATTCAACAAAGGCTATTTCAAAAGATAATATTAGTCTGATTAGAGCTGCATTCCCATCTGCGAAGGTCATAAGAAAGACCAACTAATCCCACGGTTAATGTAAACTTATTTCTATACGTGCAGTGAATGTACATAAGTATTAAAGAAGCCCTTTATTTTAATCTTTATCTCGTTATCATGAAATAGTATTTCGTTAGTATTTTGATTTGTTTATAATTTTACATCTTATGGACTGAAAACACAATATCCTGTTAATTCAGAATAATGTATATTGGAATTTTAGAATCTAGGCATTTTTATTGTAATTTTGAGTTAAATTTTAGATTTTTTCTTCTAGTAGAAGTTCAAAATCGCAAACTTATAAAATTATAAAAGTTAATAAATATGAATATTGTTAGATTAGTAGCTAGTTGTTTTTTTATGGATGTAGGTACCTAATAAGTGATATTGTTTTATATAAACTGCAGTTCCATGGCGCAATACTAGTTACTGCCAATTGAGGGCTGGCAGCTTGTTGAAATTTTGCTAGAATCCCTGTTGTATAACTGCACTGTGATCAGCATGAAGACTGACTATTGCCTGAACCTGGACTGGGATTAATAATAATTGAATAACTAACTACCATTAATCATGGTTTACGGTAGTACTGTCAAATCCGACTATAAGGGATTCTGATTTAAGGGAAAACGGCTTCAAGGGACGAATTCAAAATATTTGTTTGGCCAGCTATGCTTCCAATGCTAAAATTATCCGGATTTAAGGGAACCGATATAAGGGATATTCGGATTTAAGGGACTGTTTTTCTACGCTTTTGAGGCCTTTTTAGGTCATTTATAAGGGAAATTGTAAAAACCGGAGCCGAGTTGTAAATAAATAGTTACTATCTCTCTCTCTAGAATACTATTTTTTACTGTGTACTTGACCACAAGGCTTCTTTTATCTCAACATTTACATTATCGTTCATTTAAGTAAGTAGGTCGTCTATTAATAGATCACATAGCTCTTTTTATTTTCGTTATTTCTTATTCTTTACTGCTTATTCATTATTCAGTTCTTATTGAGTTCGCAGTTCATTCAATGTGACGAATCAGATGAGGAATCTGACGAAGATACTATAGCAGAAGAAGAAGAATCCCTTCCAGTTCCAAGTGTATATCTGAAGCTACGGAAATGATACAGGAACTTCACCAATTCTTTTTAGCGCAGACAAATACTGAGGAAAACATTTTTTCGAATCTTGATAACATTAGTCTTCGTGTGCGTCAAAATGAAATCAAAAAGAGGCAAACTAATATAACTGACTTTTTCATTGAATCACAATAATTACATATAATAATTAAACAGTGTACATATCTTGCCCTTGAAATTTTTTGACTAAATAAAACACATTTTGAAATTGTAAATAACTTTCGGTTTATAGGGAATTCGGCTAAACGGGACTAAAAATGTCGGTCCCCCCAATTCCCTTATAGTCGGACTTGACAGTACTGTGAAACTGGGTATTTTCAGTTTTACTCATTGTATAATTGAATCTAGATATTGATATACCTGTAATCATTACGGAAATTACGGATGAGCCAGCTAGCTGAAATATTTTGATCTAAGACCAGTCACTCTGTGCAACAGGAAATATATTTTTACAAATATTTTGATTTTTATACAGCGCTAAAAATACGTAATAATCAAGAATAGTGGTGTTCAATAATTATAATGTTATGAAGCAAATCAATTTTAAAACATGTTATACTTGTTGTTACTTTATACTTTTCTGTATCGTGTATAATAAATTTTAAATTTAAAACTGGCTGTAGGCAGTTTGAATTTTACTGAAAAACTAATATTCGATATTCTGAGTTCGTTTTTGGTGAATTTATTAACAAGGAATGTGCAAGCATTTTTGTTAGCAGCACAAACTACCAGAAAGCTGCGTATTACATTATTTATTTGTAAGCAATTTCTGTAAGAAAACAAAAAAAATATCACAATTTAAATTTTTGGGTCACTGCACTGGTTCAGTAGTCATTGTCATTAGGAAAACGTAAAGTATGAAGCCAATTGATGTTATTACTGTACTGCATAGTGCATATCAAGATTTGTTATTTCTAGTTCTGGTATGCCACATTTTAAATTCTATATATATATATATATATATTAGTAAGCAGGTTCGGGTAAAAACATCATAATCTCTACAACTATACATATAGGATGCCAGTATGCTATTACGTCAGCACTGGGTAAAGAAACTGTACGCACTGCGGGCTCTAGAAAAACTTAAAAATGAAGCAAGTAGCATCAACCAAAGTCAACTTGAATACACATCACATGTTACTGATGACAGATCACCTATTACAACTTTTGACTGCATGAAACTCCAATACTCACATTTATTCAAGTTTCTCTGCTTGAAATATTATTACTATTAAATTATTATAATCAAGTACCTGCTTGGAAAACATTGTGAGAGCACCAACATAACTAAACAACCTTGGAATGAACCATTACAGGGCACAACAATATCTAATTACAGTCACTGGCTCCTGACTGGGACCACGACAACGAGAAGTAATTTATTAGTAGTCGCAATCGTCACAGCTTCACAATCAAAACCCATTAAATAAAAACTCACAAATCATTATTAATTGCCCTGCACATCCGGTCATTTCGTTCTCAAGAAAAACCAAGATGCAAACACAATCATAACGTACATATTTAGTAGGGGGCATGGGTCAACTTGAACGCTTTGGATGCATGAACAGTCTGTAAGAGTGGGGGAGACCCTTAGCTTTTAATCTTTGAGTGCAGTGCTTTAACACACACTCAAAGATTAAAAGCTAAGGGTCTCTCTTGACTATTGAAAAAGAAGGGGTAACATGATACGTGAATGGTTTGCTGTAATTTAAATCTTTACGATGTCTGAGGGTCTGACTGAAAACTGGAGCAGTTGCTGCAGCAGAAGTAAAATATAAAAGTTTGAAATCCGATATTTTTGCTACTAGAGATAGTCCGTACATGATGTCACGGGTAGGTTCAAAAGGGTCAGCTTCCATACTGATGACATCCTATGTAAAAATAGCCATTTTTGCAATGGTTAAACTAATGACAAGGGGGACATATTTTTCTATATAAATGGGGATATTTCGATGACAACATTTAAGGACGACCCCCTATCAGCTATCCTGTTCTATCGGCTTATTCACCATCTGCTGAATATCGTCTGTGAAGAACCAAAACGACCCATATCCAATTTAAGCTAGAACCAAAATGAGCTACATGTCATATAAAAAAAATGCGAAACATGCGTAAATGTTAATTAAGAGTTTTTGAAAAGTGCAAAATGTTTTAGTTGCATGTTTTTAAAAAGCGTAAAATGTTCTGTTTACATGTTTTTGAAAATTACCAAATGTTTTATTTAAATGCATTCACGACATGTTTCATAAATTCTGTAGAAAGTGGATATTGATTTTAGCTCAAATGGATATGGATCATTTTGGTTCTTCATAGGCGATATTTTTAATGTACATATTATGCACTTGTTGCACATCGCATGCTGGCTGAACGTTGAACGTCGAACCTTTTGGTCTTGCCCTTTAATAAAACTCCGACGAATTCCAGCATTTCCAGTTAGTCAGTCAGTACTGAAATGACTTCCTTCCCTTCAACTCTAATAAAAATGCTGTACAGTGTACAGTAGACACAGTAAGTAGGTACCTGGTACTTTAACTTCTCGAAACTTTAAACTGGTTCGCATTTTATTACATATTAGATTTTTCAAAATAGTCCTTAAAATACAAGTCTATTTAATGTTTAAAGAGCATGTGGCATAGTGTTTCTTTAAACTTTTGGAAGACTTAAGACACCCCTAATCTTCCATTGTCGTACCTCATTCAGCTCTCAGCAGCCTCTAAAATAGCATTTACCACCCATGACCCATGGTATTTAACGCGGCCGAACCTTGAAAATAATTTATTTGAAAAACTACCGTTCCGTTTTACTCCAAAGCAGTTTTAGAAATGAAATAATGATATCTGCAAACACACATACCTACCTACATAAATTACGTTTCTGCTGAGTAGTAGAAAATAGTGCAGCAGTAGTAACTATCAGCTAAATAAATAGGTTAAAACTATTATTGTTTCACTGATGTACCTAACTATAATTTTATATTTTTAGAGGCGGCGCAGTTGAAGTTTCTTATAAATTTTGGCTTGACCGTCACCGAACTACAAATAACTACGCTGAGGAAACTGCCTATTAGAACTATTATTCACTTTTTGATACTAAACTGAATTATGACCATGGTATCGCAAGATACAAATTCTTCCTTAAACAAGGAAGTAGAGACAGCTGAATTTCGAGCTCCGACCGAAGCGGTAAGTTAGTTTAAATAGAGGAAATCATAATTTAAGTTTATAGGTTATCGGAATGGGTACATTACGTTGTGTATCAACATTTCGTCAGTGAAGTATAAAGGATTAAATCCGTATGCGTCTATATTCTTGCCAGAAGATAATTCGTTTCCTTCCAATTTTCTCTAAATGAAAAGCCGTTGCTTTCATTTGAAATATAGATAGGAGGAAACAGTTTCGCTTTTACAGAAAATTGGAAGCAAACGGATTTGATTCTACTGAAAAATGGAAGGATACGGATTTAATCTTTCACCGACGATTTGTATGTTTTGATTAAGATTAAATATGTCTAGATCATTTATGTTCTATTTAATTGTCAGGTTACAGTAATACAGTGGTATCGCTCGGGCCCTGGTACATCGCCAGATCGGATTGAATTTATGGCTCGGATCAATGCTCCAGTTAAAAACCCGATAATTCCACCACCTACAAGAAGTAATCCGATAATTCCACCTGCAATAAGTGATCAAGTTGCCATCTCAGAACGCCCCCTTTCCTCCTCCCCAGGCCCCAGTCGCAGGGTGGAACGCAGTAATATTACTAGCATAACCAGTCAAAAGCGATCTCAATCACAAATCCAACTACAAGCCGGTGGGTCTACCAAACAAATAAAGAACCAGGATAATGTCAAGAAAAGAAAATTACGGTCAAACGCTACTCCTCCGCCTCCATTGCTCAGTCCACCTTCATCTCCTCATTTAAGTGAAATCCCTAAAACATTCGTCCGGATCAATACTAATTTGACAAAAGTTAAAATTGAAAATGACTATAATCCAATCGATGATGCCATTAAACCGGATCCCGAATTAGCGTCTGTGGAGGGGAGAAATGTTCGAAGTCAATCAGATTCAGACTCCGATTATTAACCAATTAATTACGATAAATATTCAAGCCGTTCTTGAATGCAATTCCCAGGCAGATTCCGCCCCAGTTCCTAAAGCGGCACATATTAAATCAGTTATCCAAACAAGTGAAGTTAATTATGTTCAAATAATTGCCGATGCCGTTGAAGATGTAAGTGGAACCGATGCGCTTCCGAAAGAAGTTGCTCCCGCTGAATGTGTACGTGAGGATGCGGATGACGTCAAAGGACACAGTTTGCCGGTAGTCGCTGTGACTACTAAAATTAGTTCGGATAATATTGTCCAAACCGAAACGGCTTCAGCTGCTGTAGTTGGTGTTGAATCTGAACCTGTAGTTGGCAAAGGTAAAGCTGCCAAAGTAAAATCTGTCAAAGTTAAAGCTGCGAAGGTTAACGCTGTATATAAGCACACAAACAATTAATGGAGCAGAACAAGACTTGGGTCTGGGTGTGGATAATCCTAATCCGCTAGCACGAACTCACTCTGCAGTTAATTTTGCTCAGGTAATTATGTGAAAACGAATGTAATTAATTCCAAATTTTACATATATTATGGGATGTTAGGCTGTTAAAACGCTTTGAAAGAAAGGTCAAAATACTCGAAATATTTTTGGTTTGACGTTGAGACTAACATAAAATTGTGTCTATTATGTTATCATTATTTAAAACAGCAGATCCCAGTTCAACGACCCCTTAATAGCGGTTTTCAACAGCAATAACAATTATTCCGTTTGGCAGTGGATATTCCAGAAAGGGATAAAACAAATTAATTCAGCAGCGGCTTATCATACTCCTTCATGCACGTAGATGTGCTCGACGTTTGGCGGCTGACCCGAGCATACAAGTAATATTTTTAACCCCTTATTGAATCGCAAGATACTAATAACTCATTCAATTTTATGGTTGCCGCAAAAGTAATATTTGAAAGGTATTTTTATGCACTATACATTCCATGCCAAATTTAATGGGTAGTATGTATGAGGTTCTTAAATCTCATTCATAATTCTGGCGCATTTACGAAAATCACATTATTGGCTGTGTTCCTACTTACCTAGGTAAATTGTATGAATGTAATGTTTCTTTTTCTTTGCAGTGCAATCTACCCAATTGTCAGTTATTTAAAAACGTCCTGGAGCACATGACAACTTGCCTGGTTGAAACGAAGTGTTTTTACCTTCACTGCTCATCATCTAGACGAATCTTTTTACACAGGAAGCACTGCCCACGTACAGATTGCCCAATTTGCTCTAAACCTGTTAAAGTTAAAGCTGTCAAGGTTAAATCTGCCAAAGCGAAAGCTGTCAAAGCTAAAGCGACAAAAGTTAATACTAGAAATACTGAAGGCTTAATGAAGCATAACGTTATAATTCCCAATCAGGACAACCAAGTCGCCATAGGCTCTTCATTGATTCAAAATCCCGTAATTACTGATGTTAATCCACCAAATCCGGTTTTTGCAGAAAAAAAGGTATCACACGTAATTTTCAAAACCTATCACTCCCATACAAATATTTTAAAATTACCAAAATTGCAGTCCTTTCCGATTGCGTGGGACTCCAATTATTTTTCTAAACTTAAACAATTAAAATTAAAACCTTGAAGCTAATCACACTTTGTTTAAAGTGTGTTTCAATAGCATTCATTTTTCTATAATGAACAAATAAACAAAAACAAGTACAAAGTAAATAAATATTACGTGGGTGCAGTTAAGAATGGAAGTTTGAGAATTCTCTAGCAATTTGGGAATTTTACTATCATGAAATAGTTGATAGTATTCTTGTGGAGTCATTTATGCTGTTGTTTACTAATGTGAAATAATTTGGTTTTATTTACAACTTCAACAGATTCTAGAAACGATATTTTCTTTTTTATCCTCTCCTAATCTCCTCGATTGTCGTTTACTGTCTCATTTGTGGAACTCAGTGGCAGTTCCCCAACTTCAAGGACGAGTTCAGTTGAATATTTTTGACACTAATGGAAAATCACACTACAAATCCACACTGGATGGGCACCTGAGAACATTTCCACTGTCTCCCTTACCGTTTGAAAAATTAGGATTGCATAAATTCACGTGTCAAAGCGGTGAGTCTCCCTTCCTTTGGCCAGAAAAACTGGAGCTTCTTACAAAGCACGGAGCCTTCATTCATGAATTATCTCTCACTTCTTTCCCCTTTTCTCACGGACACGGACATAATAGTGAGGGTCAAAATCCGACTTTAAAAGAGACGCAAGAAGGTTGCCTCCCAAGTGAAGAAGCTGTAATGAAAGAAATCAAGCAATTACTTTTTTACCAAACCCCGAATCTTACAAGTCTAACCCTGGACGTGGCAAGCAAACTCAAAGGAAGTGAAGCCCATTCTTATGGCGGCCGTAGTGAGCGGAAACCGCTGCCTTTGCTTCGTACGGAACCCGCACTTCGTGAAATTTATTCGAAATTAAATCGCAATCCTAAAGTGAACCCAAAATTGAAATATTTGACCTTTCCGTTCAACATGACCTATCCAGTCTCAGCCAAATTGTTAGAAATGATTACACTGATGGCCCCAAATTTGGAAAAAATTATCACAAGCGAATACGATTACATTCATTTTTTTAAACCTTTCAATCGACTTGGTTGCCTTAAGTCCCTTAAGTTCAAAGTTAATACATTGAAAGATTTGGAATTATTTGAAAAGATTTCGTCTATTAACGTAGCAGCCAACTTAAAGAAGTTGAAGAACAAATTGACGCTTCGTCATATTTGCCTCTGCACTTCCGCTGGCTCATTCCAAGCAAAGAATTTTCCTGGATTTTCTGAAACTGAAATTAAATCCCGGGTTGTGAAGATGGTCAACTTATTTTTGGAGTCTAGTAAGGATTCATTAGAAACAGTTGAGTGGGAAGGTTTGTCGTTTCGGTATCCATCCTCTTCTCCCCCCACGTTTCTCCCTCAACGTTTCTCCCCGACTCATTTCTCCTCCGTTCCGTTTCTCCCCCTACCTACTTCTCCTTTGTAATGTTTCTCCTCAGCCACATTTCTCCTCCGACCCACTTCTTCTCATTTTATTTCTCCTCTGGTGCCATTCTCCCCCAAAGTTCTCCTCCATTTTCGTTCCGGCTTCGACTTAAAAGAAAGTCAAGTTTACTGCTTCCGTTCACTGATTAGTGTTGGATTGAAAAAATATTAAGGCAGATACTTTATCTACTCGAATTGTGGTTAAAGCAAATAAGTACAAGCAAAAAACGGAATGACATTTTATGTACCTATGTACTATAAAGAACATTAGACGTATTGAGAATGAGCTTTATGTGACTGCAAGGTGTAGAAACCTTAAAAATAAAAGCCAGTAGTACGCAACAACAAAGGCATTACATATTTAGCAAAACTGTCATCTAATTATGTCCTATAAATTAGTTTACTCAAAATACAATCAGATATGCATTTGATATACTATAGCATTTAAAATACTTAAATTACTCAATGTAACATCTAAATAAACTATGAGTATAAAAGCTAATAAAAGCTTTTAATAAAAGTTAATTACATAAACTAGTAATATATGGTAAATAGGTACCCAACCCATACCTTCTTTTTTGTCTTATCTAATCCTCGTTTTTTAGTATAGCGCTAAGCCTTCAGTATATTAAGGTATTGTTTTATTTTTAATAATTATTTGTGAGTTATAACATGTCTATTTAAAAATAAAAGCCGTTGGTAAGACAAAACTAGGAGTATTATTTGAGTCTCATTAGGTATGCAATATTTTTTAAATATTCTAAAGGAGGCTTCAAGCCTAACATTTCAACGGCGGCTTTTAAATGCTGTGCTCGTGTTAGATATTTTTTTAGCATATGAAAGTTTCTTTCCGGTATTATAATCTAAAATATCTTTTCTAGTAAGTACTTGCTGATGTTGTAGACTTATAATAAAACACCAAATAGAGGGATTAGGTGCGCATAGGTAATTATTAAAACCATTATTAAAACCACAAACATTATTATTAAAAAAAAAATTTTATATCTCCTAAAGGTTAATATATTTTTTCAAAAAAATAAATCACATACTACATATTACATTTAATCTACAATGTATCTGCTTTGATTTGAAGGAAAAAAAATTAAAATTATTAAAACATTGCGTGAATTGTCATTCGCCTAAACCCCCCTCCCCCCTTTCCGTTGTAACGCGTCATTGGCTTGAACCCCCTCCCGACCTTAAAACCTGAAAAGTAATATATGGATGGCCCTTAGGCAATGCTACTTTAATGGAGTCGAATAGAATGGACGGCTGGGAAGTGTTGAATGCCAAGGTTTGACGTTTGGACGCTATCATATATTGTGATATTGGACTCTTATTTTAAATAATATTTAGATACATTGAAGGGACCACTTACCACACCACTCGTTAGAGGTGGATTCTGGTATTTAAATGCTATGCAGAATGCAGTTATCCAACTGGAATACAAATGCGTCCACTGCAAGAAATTTTTGCATATTACGTGGAGTAATTTGAGTATTTTAAATGCTATAGTATATCAAATGCATATCTGATTGTATTTTGAGTAAACTAATTTATAGGACATAATTAGATGACAGTTTTGCTAAATGTGTAATGCCTTTGTTGTTGCGTACTGCTGGCTTTTATTTTTAAGGTTTCTACACCTTGCAGTCACATAAAGCTCATTCTCAATACGTCTAATGTTCTTTATAGTACATAGGTACATAAAATGTCATTCCGTTTTTTGCTTGTACTTATTTGCTTTAACCACAATTCGAGTAGATAAAGTATCTGCCTTAATATTTTTTCAATCCAACACTAATCAGTGAACGGAAGCAGTAAACTTGACTTTCTTTTAAGTCGAAGCCGGAACGAAAATGGAGGAGAACTTTGGGGGAGAATGGCACCAGAGGAGAAATAAAATGAGGAGAAGTGGGTCGGAGGAGAAATGTGGCTGAGGAGAAACATTACAAAGGAGAAGTAGGTAGGGGGAGAAACGGAACGGAGGAGAAATGAGTCGGGGAGAAACGTTGAGGGAGAAACGTCGAGGGAGAAACGTGGGGGGAGAAGAGGAATAGATTCGTCGTTTCTGCCGGAGTCAGAGATGTATTGTCTGGATACAAATTCGTGATAGCTGCGCAAGGTGTCCAAACAGTATAACATATCCATGCAAAAACAAGGGCTAAAGCCCTTGTTTTATGGCAGCCTTAACAGCGAAATTAGGCATATTGAATTTTCCGCCAAATTTGAGTTTTAATTTAGATGCTTTAAATTAAGGAAAGCAATTAGGCTAAACAATGTGTTTTTGGTTATTTTATTTATCTTATTTATATTCAATTTCAGTAATACAACCAAAAATTCAAAATTCCAATCTTTGAATTTGCCGCCAAATTTTAGTTGTCAATTAAAAGGTTGTAAATTAAAGGAAAGAAGCCGTAAACGGGTTTATCTGTGACGATTTACGCACAGGTATTTTGATATTCTCTTCTCAATAAATCCAAAATATTGCAATTTTTGAATTTCCCGCAAAAACAAAAAATATTGTGTTAAATGAAGATTTCGACCGGTAACTCAGTAAACTTACACAAATATGATATACTATTCGAACGGTAACGATCAGGCAAATCTAAATAACTTAGTGTGCATGCAGGAGTGTTATTAGTTTTTAAATGGTTTCGAAATAACATAATTGAAAATTAAAAAATTTTAACGGATTGTGTCGAGTGATATATCATCGGAAAGCTCTTCAAAAATAAGCAGGGACCTTTTTTCTCGTTTTTTGATTGTGATCCATACAACACATTTTTGGCGGCATTTAAAAATTAAAAGACCGTTATTTTGAAAACGTTTTGTTATAATGGAGGCCGGTTCCTAAATTTGAATTCTACTGGTGATTAGCTTTCCAATGATATATGGCTCGATGAAATCGGTCGAGTATTGCAGAATTTTCAAAAATCCGGTAAATTATGTAGATAGGTAGGAATAAAAGCCCTTGTTTAATGGCAGCCTTAACAGCAAAATTAGCATTTTGAATTTGCCGCTAAATTTTAGCTGACAATTTACAGGTTGTAAATTAAAGGGAAGAAGCCGTAAACGGGTTAGTTGTGACGATTTACGCACAGGTATTTTGATATTCTCAATAAATCCAAAAATTTAATATTGAATTTTTTTAATTTCCCGCGAAAACTTTAAATATTGTGTTAAATGAAGATTTCGACCGGTCACTCAGTAAACTTACGCAAACATGATATACCATTCGAACGGTAACGATTAGGCAAATCTAAATAACTTAGTGTGCACGCACGATAGTCATTAATTTTAAAATAATTTCGAAAAAACTTAATTGAAAATTAAAAAAATTTAATGGATTTTGTCAAGTGATATATCATTTGAAAGCTCTTCAAAAATAAGCAGACACCATTTTTTTTGTTTTTTGATTGTGACCCATACAACACATTTTTGGCGGGATTTAAAAATTAAAATGCCGTTGTCATGGAAACTGTTAGTAGAAATAGAGGCGCATTATGTTATTTGGAATCTACTAGTGATTACCTTTCGAATGATATATGGCACGATGAAATTGGTCCAGTATTGAAGAAAGTTCAAAATTCCGGTAAATTATGTAGATAGGTAGGAATCAAATGTGCACGGCAGGGTTTAGACACCTTGTGCAGCTATCACGAATTTGTATCCAGACAATAGTCGCAGTCACGAGTTATGCCCAAAGTTTGGAAATTGGATCTTGGCAATTCTTCTAATGTTGGTGTGGGGCAAAATGTACTTCCTCCTGCTTTAAGTTGGCCCAGGCTGTTTCCCAATTTGCAATGTGTTAGCACGCGCAATATTTATTTGCTGTTGGATTGTACCAAGTACTTGTTTTGGTCTCCCAGCAATCCAGATTTTCAGTCTGTCAAGAAAATTGAAACACATTCAACAAATCCTATTTCAAAGAAGAATATTATTACTCTCATCAAAGCTGCATTCCCATCTTCTAGGGTCGCAAGAAAGACCAACTAACCCTGTTTTTATTAGCGTAAACTTATTTCTACTTGCGTTAAATGTATATAAAAATTAAAGAATTCATTTATTTTATTTATTTCAAGTAATTATGTAATATTTGTGATCTCATTATCATGAAAAAGTATTTCATAAGTATTTTGATTTGTTTCCAATTTTGCGACTTAAGGAATCGAAGTACCACGACAAGCGAGAAGTAAGCAGTAGTTGCAATCGTCAAAGTTTCACACTCAAAACTCATTAAATACAAACTCATAAATCATTAATAGTTGTCCAGCACATTCGATCATTTCGATCTCACATAAACATAATCATAACGTACATATTTAGTAGGTGCCATAGGTCAACTTGAGCGCTTTGGATATTTGATACATGAACAGAGTCTGTAAAAATTTTGTGACTCGCTGTGCCTTGTAGAAACAATAAACAGCTAGCAGGCTGCAAGGCTGGATCTTCTTAGGTTAGGTTAGAGTGTTAGAGATTCATCATAATTGAAAGGGGCAATTTATAAATTGTGGGTTTAGTTCAAAAGTGTCAAAGGATAAAGGGGAGTACCCGCGTAGAGCTAGGGCTGGATAATGTGGCCAGCGCAGGCAGCCCCCGCTCCCGCTGCTTGAATTTTCAAAAAACATGTATGTACTTAAATGGAACATTTTGAACTTTTCAAAAACATGCAAATGATAATTTTTTTACACATTTTAAAAACATGGAAATAAAACAGTTAACACTTTTCTCAAAACCTGTAAATAGAACATTTTTCACTTTTCTGAATCAAGTAAAAAAACATTTTAAACTTTTCTAAAACAATTAAATACAACATTTTGCTTTACCATAAAAAGACCATCAATAAAATCAAAATAGTGGTTTTTGTAAATTGAAACAAATTGTTGCTTAAAAACAATTCCTTCTTCCGGCCCTGAGTAGAGCAGAGCACCTAGTCGATCACTAATCCTTTGACAGGGCTAATTGGCTACATAATGTTAATAAATTGCCTATAATAATTTCAGGTAGGAATGTGTTTTTTTACTTTCTTTTAAACATGAGTTTTGGGCCGAATCTTACTTTTGAATCTTTGACTGCGTTTTAAAGCACTGCCGCAAGTGCCGCACTCTTGACCTTGACTATTATAATAAAAGAAGGGGTGGGGTAACGTGATATGTGAATGGTTATTACTTAAAGCAAAGCTGTAATTTAAAACTTTACGAGGTCTTTTACTGGGAAACTGGAAATTGGAGCAGCTGCTGCAGAAGCAATTTATGAAAGTTTGGATTCCGATGCAGTTGGATCACTAGGGATCGTCCGTAAATGATGTCATGGGTATAGGATCAATGGATCTGCTTCGATATTGATGACAACCTATGTGAAAGGTAGCCTTTTGGGCAAGGGTTAATCTAAGGGGACTAGAAACGGATGTTTTGATGAAATCATTTACGGATGACCCTCAATTAGTTAATCAGTACTATAAGCTTTTACTATCTGAATATACTTGTATATAGTGTTCTACGCACTTTTTGCACATCGCAGGCTTATTAATGTTGAAAGTTAAAGCTGGACGTTGAACCTTTTTAGCTTGTCTTTTAATAAACTTCGACGAATTCCAGCCAGTCAGCTAAGTGAGTCAGCCAGTATTGAAGATTGAAGCTCTCTTTAATACCTGTAAGCACTGTACAGTAAACAGTAAGTAAATTCTTTCACTTCTCGTAAGTAACTTCAAACTGGTTCGTGATTTATTATTAGATTTTTCTAAAGTCTTTAAATATCAGTCTAAACTGTTTAAAGGACATGCGGGTTTACTTTAAACTTTTGGAAGACTGTGAACTAATAAAGCATAAAGAACGATAACAAAGTTTAGCTGGAATAGTTAAGTGATCATTATTATTCTAATAGGTTTTATTTTAATGCTACGTGGCTGGTAACCGACCCTAACCCAGGACCCAGCAGACTACCACACACTGACACACGGCTCACCGGGCTAACGGTCAACGGTGACCGGTGGCTGTGCTTAGCAACTAACCATTATACTGATTATACAATAACTATTATACTTTTAAAACATATTTTTAACGGTTGCCTCGTTGCCTGTACAATTAAATATTAAGTACTGGAAATTACAAATTTGAAATGACAAACATTGAGGTTGAGAATTTGACAGTTACTTGCATTGCAAACAATGGCCTGGTAATTAGTGTATTTAATATTTAATATTTCTGCATGCCATAACTCAGCAATGTGAATTTCATTTATCGTTTAACTATGTATCATAATATTAAATATGTTTCGTATGTACCTACGTTGTAAGTGCTTAACTCACAACTTAAAATTTACACGCAACAGGTGACAGGTTGTATATTTAGTATTTTACTAGTGATTTTAATTTTGAATTTGTTAGATAAACAAACAACCGCTTGTGACGCGTCAGAATTAGTAAAGTTAATTTTAAGTCTTATTTCATACATGTAATTGGGAATCCTAAAGTAGTTCTAATCTAACGAAATTATGAAATAATGATATCTACAAACACACGTATAATTTAAATTTGTGCAGTATGAAATAGTGCAGTATAGTTATATAATTATCAGTAAAATTAGGACTGTTACAAAGGTACTATAATAATATAATTTCATTTTCAGGAGAAGTGGTGCATTTGAAGTTACAAGTGTTGTAAATTATGGCTTGACCGTACTGCACGAATAAGTCCTCTGAGGAAATTGCGTATTATTGACTTTTCGAAATTGAGTAAGAACCTGACCGAATTATGACCATGGCATCGCAAGATACGAATTCTTCTATGAACCAGGAACGTGATTACGTGATACAGCTGAATGTCAAACTCTGGCCGAAGCAGTAAGTTAGTTTAAATCGGTGGATTCATTATTTAGATGGATTATCGGAGTGGGCGCATTACATTTTGTAGGAGCATAATATTTGTGTTTTGAGTAAATACATATATTTAGCTTTAACTTATATTAATATTATATTGCGTGACAGAATTGTCAACCGGTACATACAATAATTGCAATAATAATAATCCCTTATTTAATTTTTAGGTGCGAAACATAGTAATACATTGGTATCGCTCGGGTCCGAACACATCCCCAGACCGAATTGAATTTATGGCTCGACTCAATGCTCCAGTTGACAACCCGATAATTCCACCACCTACAAGAAGCAATCCGATAATTCCACCTGCAAAAAGCGTTCAAATTGCTGCCTCCGAACTTCCCCTCTCCCCTTCCCCATCCCCAGGTCCTAGTAACAGGATGGAATGCAGTAACGTCACAAGCATAACCAGTCAAAAACGATCTCAATCACAAAGTCAGCTACAGGCCGGTGGATCGACAAAACAAATTAAAAACCACGATAATACGAAGAAACGAAAATTACTGTCTAACACCACCCCTTCCGTCCCAGTTTTCAGTCCACTCCCACCTCCTCATTTAAGTGCAATCCCTAAAACATTCGTCCCGATCAATCCTAATTTGACAAAAGTTAAAATAGAAAAAGATTATAATCCAATACATGACCTTAAGCCGGATCCCGAATTAGTATCTGTGGAGGGGAGAAACTTTCAAAGTCAATCAGATTCAGATTCCAATTCTAACGCATTAATTATGCTAAATATTCAAGCGGTTCTTGAAAGCAGTTCCCAAACGGAGTCGGGCCTAGTTCCTAGATTCATAGCGGCACATACTAAATCAGTTGTCCAAACAAACGAATTTAATTATGTTCCAATAAATGCCGATAGCATTGAAGATGTTAGTAGAACCGATGTGATTCCGAAAGAAGTTGTTTCAGTTGAATCTGCACGTGAGGATATTGATGACGTCAATGGACATAGTACACCAGTAGTCGCTCTGGCCACTGGAGTTGACGCTATCCATGATAATATTGCCCAAACCGAAACGGTTTCGGTTGCTGTTGTTAGTGTTAAATCTAAGCCTGAGGGTGCTAAAATTAAAACTGTTGAGGTTGAAGCTGCAAAGGTTAAGGCTGTTAAAGCTAAAGCTGCTAAGGTTAAAGCTGCCAAAGTCAAACCGGCCAAAGCAAAAACTGGCAAAGTGAAAGCTGTCAAAGTAAATTCGAACAACGTAAATAGTGGAAATAATGAAAACTTAATGGAGCATCAGGTTATAATTTCCAATGTTCCAGTAGTCGTTGTAGCTACTGAAGTTAGTCCCTATAATATTGTGCAAACCGAAACGGTTTCGGTTGCTGTTGGTGGTGCTGAATCTCAACGTGTAGGTGACAAAGTTAAAGCTGCCCAAGTTAAAAGCGTTAAAACTGTTAAAGTTAAATCTGTCAAAGTTAAAGCTCTCGATAAGCTCAGAATAAATGGAACAGATCAAGTCTTGGGTGTTGGTAATCCTAATCCCCCAGCACGAAATAACTCCGCAGTTAAAGCTGAGGTAATTACGTAAAAATGAATTTAATCAATTCGAAATTTGAAATTGTTACTATTAAAACGCTGTAAAAGAAAGCCAAGTAATTAATTTTTTTTTGTAATCAAACCAGCAGATCCCAGCTCAACTGCCCCGTAATAGCGGGTTGCAACAGCACCAACAATCTCTTTCGGCAGTTGATATTTTAGAAAGGGACAAAAGAATTATAATAATTCAGCAGCGGTTTATCAGACTCGATCATGCACAAAAGTGTGCTCGACGTTCGTCGGCTGACCCCAGCATACGGGTAATACTTTGAACTCCTTATTGGAATCACAACATACTAATAATTAATTAATTTTGTTATGGTTGCCGCAAAAGTAATATGTGTAAGGTATTTTTATGCACTATGCATTTCATGCCAAATTTAATGGGTAAATTGTATGGTTCTTAAATAATTCATAATTCTAACGCATTTACGAAAATCACATTATTGACTGTGTTCCTACTTACCTAGGTAAATTGTATGAATGTAATGTTTCTTTTTCTTTGCAGTGCAATCTACCCAATTGTCAGTTATTTAAAAACGTCCTGGAGCACATAACAACTTGCCTGGTTGAAACGAACTGTATTTACCCTCACTGCTCATCATCCAGACGAATACTTTCACAAGCGAACGACGCGAAGTGCCCACGTTCAGATTCCATGATTTGCAATATATAAACCTGTTAGAGTTAGAGCTATCATGGTTAAATCTGCCAAAGTTAAAGCAGCCAACGTTAAATCTGTCAAAGCTGACTACCGGACGATTCGTCGGTTGTAAATTCGTCGGATGGCAATTCGTCGGCCTCATTTTTCGCAAGGATTTTTCGTGACGAGTTTACAACCGACGAATCGTCCTGTCCCCAATATTTTTAGATTCTGAGGAGTGGTTAAAGCTGTTGCTTACTCATGTATATTAATTTTGCTTTATTTTCAACATATTCTAGAGGCGATACTTGGTTTATTGTCCACTTCCGACCTCCTTAATTGTCGTACACTATCTCATTTTTGGAATTCAGTTGCAGTTCACCAACTTCAAAGGCGAGTTCAGTTGAATACAGTAAAACTTCGTTACAACGGTCTTTCAAGGGGGTGTTGTATTTTGACCGGTGTATCAAAGGTCCGTTATAAAGTTACAACGGTCTTTGGCCGTTGTATAGTAACATATGATTTTTGCATTATTTTATATTTAAAATTTTTTAAAAATACACATTATTTTTTGTTAGTACATAATTAGTAAAACATCGTAATTAAAAGTTGGAAGTATCTAGAAAAATCAGGAAATACTTCGTATAGGTTTAGTAGACGTAGATTTTTAAGTTTTAAATTTTGCTCACATCATTAAAAGCTGACTAATCTTCGCACCCGTTCTGCAATATCACATTTTATGTTTAACAGGGTGTGCAATTATTGCAATATTGTTATTACATTTATAAATAAGTGTCATTCACTTGCGATGTTTTTTCGTGATTGCAGTCATACTTATACCCTAACAAATCGCCCACGCCAACAGAAGCTAAAAAACAAATTTGAAACTAGCAAAATTACAAATTTCTAAAACCTAGTGTTATTACTCGTGTTAGACCCTTTCTAATTTGTGTCATTCGTATCTACCCGCCTAGTTATTTCTTGAAATATTATTCTATCTGTTTTACAGATAGATAACTTGTCAAAAAAAACAGTAAAAAGTAGTAAAAACCAAAGACCGTTGTATCAAATATGATTATAATGATAACAGTGTTGTACGGTCCATAGATTTTGACCGGTGTATCAAATAGACCGTTGTAAAATTGACCGTTGTAAGACTATAATTTAACATTACACAGCATAGGGTTGTTGCCGGGACTGCTGAATTTGACCGGTGTATCAAGATGACCGTTGTAACCCAGGCCGGTGTAACCCGACTGCACTGTATGTATGAAAATAATGGGTCATCTGACTATAACTCAGCCTCAAAGTGCCGAGAACTCACACGCACGCTGGATGGGCACCTGAGAACATTCCCATTGTCTCCCTAACCTTTTAAAACATTAGGTTTGCATAAATTTACATGTCAAAATGGTGAGTCTGCATTCCTTTGGCAAGAAGAGCTTGAGCTTCTTACAAAGCACGGAGTCTTCATTCACGAATTATCTCTTACTTCTTTCCGCTTTTCTCACGGACACGGACAAAATAGCGAGGGTCAAAATCCGACTTTAAAAAGAGATGCAAGAAGGTTGTCTCCTAAGTGAAGAAGTTTTTCTGAAAACCATCAAAGATTTAATTATTTATCAAACCCCGAATCTTATTAGTCTAACTCTGTACTAGTACGTGACATTGAAACTTGAAGGAAGTGATGCCAATGATGGTGATAGCAGTCGTAGTAAGCGGAAAACCCTCCCTTTGTCTCCCGTTGACCCCGTACCTCATGAAATCTATTCAAAATTAAATCGCAATCCTCCTGCAGTGAACACAAAATTTAAATTTTTGGCACTTCCGTTCAACATGACGCACCCAGTCTCAGCCAAATTGTTAGAAATGATTACACTGCTGGCCCCAAATTGGGAAGAAATCATCACAAGCGACGAGAATTACATTCATTTTAAACCTTTCAGTGGACTTAATTTTATCAAGTCCCTTTATTTCAGAGTTAATACATTAGGGCATAAAGGATATGGGCAGTCAAATAAAGGATATTAGCAGTAAACTGGCAGTTAATTAAAAAAAGACGTATTGGCAGTAGAGGCAAATATAATATTAAATTTTATAAAATCACTCTTTATTTTCCGACTATTGGCAGTAGTAAAAATATTCTTCCTAATCGCATATTTTGCATAAGTAATGCATTGCATTCATTTAAATGTCAACTTTAATACGTTTGCATAGTAGTTAGAGGGTCTTAAGCTTCCTCTATAGTCAGTAAGCATCTAAGATTTGCGGCATATATTGTTACCTTTGATCACTCAGAATGGAAGAAATCTACGTGTACCTGCCCTTCGTTTCTGAAGAGATATGTTTGCAAACATATTTTTGGTCTAGCTGTAAAAAGAAACTTCACAGAATTTCCTCTTGCGGCCAAAGCTGTGCGAATCAACTTCCAACGGCTGAAAAGAGGAAGACCTACGAATGCCAGCCGACAGCCTCTCATTCGATAGTAGCAACATACTATTATCACTCTTTTTTAATTTTAATTTAAACCTTAAAAATTGTTATGAAATCAATCACTCTTCAATTTTAATTAATAACATAATAATTATAACATAATAATTTATGGAGATTTCAAATTACTCGATTTGCACTCAGCCTGTACATATTTTTATTCTTATTTTAAATCTTATCAATTTTGTAAGTCCAGCACTTTCAGTATTAAAACTTTTTGGGGTAAAAATGCAACTGCCAATACGTACCACTCTGTGCCTACTGCCAATTTATTCAAAACCATCTATTGCCAATAGCCTTATCGATAATGAACTGCCGATTCTCCCCCCCCCCTTACTGCCAATAGCCTTGCAGCCATACATTAGTAGATTTGGAATTATTTGAGAAGATTGTTGCAATTAACTTTGGGAGAGAGAAATCGGCTCCAGCAACAGGGAGCATAGGCGACATCTAGGTCAGGACAGGGAAGTAGGTGTAGGTAGTGGTGGTAGCAGTAGTCAAGCCATCACGTGGGGACTGGATGGGGAGAGCATGGTCTGGTAGTGGAGGTGGTAGTACCAAAGCACTAAAGCCATCACGTAGGGACGGGATGGGCAGAGTATGATCTAGAAGGATCCAGACCGTGGTACAGTGTACATGAGCGAACGGCATGATAACGATCTGGTTACAGTAGCAGTGGTTGGGCTGTGCAGTAGCTGATGGGGGACCGACCATGACCATCCAGGAAGACGAGGATTGGGGAGCAGGAAGGTAGGCTCATAGGGATGCGATAGCCAATCAGAGGCAGAAGGCAGGCTCGTATGGGATTGACAGCCAATCACCGATCAGGTTAGGAATATCCGTAAGTGGGGTATATTGGGTCGGTCTTCAGGTTGAGGGCTCACGAGACGATGAGCAGAAAGATCGATCCTCATTCCTTTGCAACCCTCTACAGAAGAAGTAAGTCGGTGGAAGTTCGGCTTGTTCGTGAAGTGGTAGAGAATCCTCAGAAGTAGAGATTAAGTTTATAAGTGTATAGTATTAGACATATGGCAGTGTCACGCCATGTTGGGGTTTTTAGTGTATTATAATCTAATTGTGTTTAGTGTTATTGTTAGATTAACTAGTATTAATTTGTACCGGGTAAACCGGATATTGTGAGTGTAAATTTTCCCGACAAAAACTGACATTATTGTGGGTCGGAAGACCGTGAAAGAGACGAATAAAACGGTGTAATTTGTGTGAGATTTCCCCAGACATTTCCTGTGTGTGCGTACTAACTCTCTGGCATATGGCCGACAGCATATAGGGGGCTGTGTAAGACATTGGTTAAAGTGTGTGTTCATTCGGGTCCAAATTGCCCCGGTCAGGTATACTCATAGAACTCATTGTCGGGCATGGACTTGGCCGGTCTGACAGACCAGTCTCATATTGCCCATAGGCACATCATATACCTCTGGACCGCGTAGGCTCGACATCTTGGAGTGGGGGTGCTGAGGACGAGGTACCAGCACTTGCATACGAGTGAGGCATACTGCATCTCCTGACCACACGAAGGAGCTTAGCTCTGACCGAGAGCTCCCCAGCTTATCGAAGGGAGAGCCCCCAGAGACCAGACCCGAGGACCGGGACCCAAGCTCAACTCGAGCTCTTACCTGGCTGTAGAGCAGTGGGTCGGTAGGTCCAGGGCTCAGGAGGTGAGGACGTGGCGAAGACGGTCGGTCACGAGGATCATAGACCTGGTGAGCAGACCTCGCTTGGTGGTTCGGGACGTGGAGCTCAGCTCAGCCGAGCAGACAGTGAGCAGGAGCAGGGGATCCCGAGGTCCGGACCAGCTGAGCGGCCGAGAAGTAGGACGTCTGCACCTGGAGGAAGGGAGGTCCTGGTGATAGGAAGCTAAGGAAGTGTGGGTTTAAGGTGTTTTAGGAGATTCCCCTATTACACTGGCGACTGCGACAGACACAAGATCATCATCTTGTTAGAACCAACGCACACCAAGGTGAGATAAACCAGTTCCTTATTTCTAATTTGCACAATTTGTTTTCTCTTTCGCTATATTTACGGTAGAGCATTAGAATAGGGCTGGTAAAATTAGGTCACGAGTTCCGAGACAAGAGGTTCGACTGAGCTATACGCAGGCAGGTCAGGCGAACACCGCACTTGGAGCAACGGGATCTACGGGGAGAGAGAAATACCATCGGCATAGGTCACATCTCATACTACTGAAAGTAGAGGTTACATACACGACCAGTATCATACCAACATAGTCATACAAGGCATTCAGTGGTACCGGTAATAGTGGCAATACCAGAAAGACCGGGGGTCTGATCGGCTGGGCGGCTCAACTTGTCCAGGTTAGGGTGGTCTGCAAGCAGATCAGCGGTGCACTGGCCGACGCGACGATCGTGGGTTAGGTAGAGATCCCAAGAGCATCGAGCAGGGACACAAGTGTGACATACCCAAGCACCGATATAGCGTGACATACCAGAGGCACAAAAAAGATCCGGTAAAAATCAGGTCTGAGATCCAGTAAATCCAACCGGGATTAGGGTACGCGGGTCAAGAACCAAGACGGACGTGAAGGATGGCGGCATCAAAGGAACTGCAGGACCAAATGAAGGCACTATGGAAGAAGCGGATAACTCAGTTGGTCCAGGCGGGCGAGCTAGACCCGAACGATGATGAGGAATGGGGAGACTTTGATATCCAGAAGCGATGGTTTCTGTCTCAATGGTCCATCCTTCGGAAAGAGGAATTACCGAAACTGATGACACCCGATCAGGTCCAATCCCTGTTCACAGAACGAAATAAGCAAATGCGACAACTGGAGCGCGATGGTGAAATCCGGTTCAGTGGGGTATTCGACCTGGGACAAGAAGAGGCAAGAGCTCAGAGATCCACCATTCCGAATCCATTAGATCGTCCAGAGGAGCGAGACCAGCCCGACCCCGACTCACAACAGGTACGGGAGCTCAAAAAAGCAGTTTATGATATGTCGAAACGTCTCGAGCAAATCAATCTGCTGCTAGTTGAGACTAGACGGGATAATGAGGAGCTCCAGGAGACAGTAAAGACTAACCACAAAGCCGCGCTCGTAAATGCGATCCTGGCCCGGAAGGAGAAGACCACGCAACAATCATCAGCATCTGAATCCGGGGAAGGCTCAGATCCAGCAAATCCAGATACCATGGATGCAGTCTTGGAAATTCTGCGCCTACAAATGACGCAAACATCGAAAAATCAAGAGCTACAGGCAAGGCAGAGAGAGCTCACTTTAGAGATGATGGCACCAACAGGGTTGAGCATACTTCCGCAAAAATTCGACCCAGTAGTAGACATCGCATCAAACTATGTGGCATCCTTCGAGAATTATTTGGAGGTTCATGGGGTCCAACATAAGTCATATGTCACAATCTTCCAACAATGCCTCTCTACACCACCAGAAGCAGCTTGGCTCCGAGCCGTCTTGATAGACGTTGAACCTAAATGGGGGCCCGTGCGGGCAGCGTTCCTAAAGGCATATGACAAGACGAACATGCAGGCGACATTGGACCAGATAGTCTACAACAAGCAAAAGCCTTCCGAGCCCATCCGCACCTGGGCATCGAAGTTCTACACCCGGCTTAGAAACATCCAAGAACCACAACCATGGTCACCGAAGGAGATCATGAATCGCCTTAAAAAGAACATGCATCCCAGCCTGGCAGGGGCATTTCCACCAGGGACAGCGATACCATTAAACATCAGCGATTTCATAAGCCAGGTGGAGTCCTTCTATCAATTACGACAAAGGGCTGATCGTGAACGCGACCCTTACCGACCCATATACGACGACCAGAAGAAGAGATTCGATAGCTCCTATCGACAAACAGACCGAACACGACGATATTCGGGTGGCAGTCAAGCCGGCCGATTCACGGAACAAAGGAACCGGAGCTCAAGTCGCGATTCACAATCATCCCGTCGAGACTCTCCAACAGGCTCACAATACGGGAACAGAAGACCCAGAGAGCGATCTCAGAGCCCACCCCAGCGGAGCTCTAGACCCGACAACCGGCAGACCAGGAGTGAAGCAAAGCGCTCAGGGAAATGGTGCAGCATCTGCATCAATGACTCTCATGATACAATAGCATGCAAAGCAAGAAAGGCAAAGCTCTTGGCGTATAGACTACTGCAAAACTGCAAGGATACAGCAGCAGACCAGGAGGAAGATGCAAGCCAGCAGCCGGACATCAAGACTACACCAGAACCACAAGGGACGGTAAAAGAAGAACCACAGGATCGCGAAATCTTTGGTTCCATGCGACGCTCAACTCCTCGAGCAAGAAGAGCTCAACTAATGAAGCAACACGACAAGGACAAGGTGAACCTCCTCTCCACAAAATTCATCGCAACACCGCTACCTGAAACCGACGAGTATTTAAACTGGTCTCAGACACGGACTTCGAAGGGCATCCGTGTCGAGTACAAAAAAGAAACCGAGCCCCTTTCGCCCTGGTCAACATAAAGGTAAAGCAACAGCTATTCCCCATCTTCGGGTTGTTAGACTCGGGATGTACATCCTTAGCTATATCAAAAGACACATGTAATAGACTAGGCTTAAAAATAGACAAATCAGAGATCGAGGTAGCAGGTTTTGATAGCATACCCAAAGCGGCAGCAGGCCAAGTGACACTAGACTTTAAAATAGCGGGTAGATGGTTTAGAGAGCAGTTCATAGTCCAAGAAGGGTTGATGTACCCTATTTTTATAAGTAACTCATTTCGATGGAAACACGGCCTCAGCTTTGACGATGTCAAGGGCGAGCTAAATTGGGCAGTTAAGACTGAGGCCGAGGAAGAACATCAAGTGGGGTACTTTGTAAGAGGTCTGGCAGTCCGATCAGAAAAAGATGTCTGTGATTTATCACTGGCACCGACTCCAGATCCATATGACCGAACCTGGATCCAACGGACCCCAGTTCAAGCTTTCGTAGAGATCCTGGCGCAGAAATATGATCGAGTGGTCCGAAGTGATGGTTCATCGGGCATAACAAATGCAATAGTACACGACCTAAGAGTCGACCCCAATTGCCCAGTCATATACCGTAGACCCATTCGGCGGCCACCGGCCATAGCCAAATGGGTCGATGAAAAGTTGGAGGTACTGGAGAAGCAGGGCAAAATACGCCGTTCGACTTCACCGTACTCGTCCCCTATATTACTGATTCCAAAGCCAAACGGAGACAAGAGGTTGGTAGTTTACTACAAAGAGCTGAACAAATATACTCCGAAGATCCAAAATCCCATGCCAGACATGCACATGATCATGGAGCAGCTCCCTCCAGGTCGGTGTATGTCAAAAATCGATTTACGATCAGGTTTCTGGCAGATCCCGATCTCAGAGTCATCCAAGAAATACACAGCTTTTCATACACATACTGCATGCTGGGAATGGAATGTCCTTCCGATGGGGCTGAAAAATGCTCCTATGATCTTTCAGGAGCTCATGAACCTGATCTTCGGTAGCGTCATTGGTAAATTTTTATTCGTTTATTTAGACGACATATTTATCTTTAGTGCAACAGAGGCCCTGCATAAGGAACATCTAGAATTTGTATTTAAGACCCTGCATAACTTCAATCTGTCCATTAACTGGGAGAAGTGCGAGTTCGATCTACCGGAGGTCCAATTCCTCGGACATGTAATTACCAAGACTGGAATTACGAAATGTCCCAAAAAAGTCGAGGCTATTCGCAACTACCCGGTCCCCAAGACCAAGAAAGACATCCAGCGATTTTTAGGTGCCATTGGGTGGTATATGAGGTTTATACCTCACTATGCGACACAATTAGAGCACATTTTTGCAAAATTAAAAAAGGAGGAAGATCCTAATCGACCTTTCAATTGGGGCCCGGAGCAGCAAACAGCTTTTGAGAACATCAAAGACGAGATTGCAAAGGAGATCACGCTCAATACTATCAATTATGACCAACCTTTGTACGTCTATACTGATGCTAGTGAGGTAGGCTTGGGAGCTATTCTAGCTCAGGAATACTACTGCGACAAGCTTAAGGCGGACCGCTTCCGGGTGATCGAATGTCGAAGTAAGTTATTGAATAGTGCAGAGCGCAAATATGAGGCGAGAGAGAAGGAATGCTTGGCTATTAGATTTGCAAATCGGGTGTTCGACCCTTACATCCGTTACCAGAAGGACGTGATTTTTAGATGCGATAACCAGGCCCTTTCCTACTTGAAACATGCAGCCACGAACGACCACCTCTACAGTAAACACATTGTGAGGTGGGCGATCGAGCTGGGTGATGTAGTGAATGATACAGAGTTTGTCAAAGGCGGCGATAATAGACTCGCAGACCTCTTCTCACGCGGCGCTCTGCCAGATCCAACGCAGGATGACGATCCAGATCGGGTTGACCAGTGCATAGCGACCTTCACTAGTTCGAGAAATAATATCGAGATCGACATGGATTTGTTGGACCGGCCTATGCTGCAGACCCTACAGAGAGCTGACGAGGCGATCGCTACTATTACCAAGAGCTTGTGTCGGGTTGGTCATCGGTCCAGATATAGATATGATTACGCAGTAGTTGAGGGCATCTTGTGTAGATACATCCCAAACAAAGAGCAAGGTCCATTGAAGTCCATATTAAAGCAGAGCACCCATGCAGATGACTTTTATAGCAGTAGGGTAGACAAGCTCAGGGCCCAGCGCCAGGTAAATACCGAGGCAGGTAGTCAACTGCAACAGCAAGGATCAGCGCAGCCCAAAATCACACCCTCCATGCTCCGAAGGGGCAAGCATATCAAATGGTCTCATCCACTGATTACCGCAGACTTCTTGGATCCGGAGGTATCCACTACTAGGAAACGCCTGGTTCCAGTAGTCCCGCAAGCCATCGAGCGAGACATAGTTTCATATTTTCACGATACCACAAGGGCAGGTCACCAAGGCGCCGAGCGAACATACGACAAGATCAAAAAGCGATTTTGGTTTTACAACATGGCAAAAACCATAGAGGCATACGTTAAGACCTGCGAAGCATGTCAACTAGCTAAGCCATCTAATCAGCTAAGACCCGGTAGGATGGGCATCCATTCATATAAAAACAATATCTTTGAGTGTGTTCATGTAGACATTGTAGGGGAGCTCACCCCAAGTGCGGGCTACAAATACATAGTAGTCTGTGTGGATGAATTCTCCAAATGGGTCAGCATGGAACCCCTGACATCAGTCTCCTCAGTTAAGATCTTGAGATTCTTGCAAAAAGTATTTAACACGTTCGGCACCCCGAACCGTATAGTCTCCGATAACGCATCATACTTCTCAGGGGCGGACTGGGAAGATCAGCTTCAGGAATGGGGTTGTGTGGTAGTGCATGTGGCACCATATCATCCAAATCCAAATCAGTCAGAGAGATCGAATCGGGATATTAAGAGCATCCTTCGAGCATTCTGTCTTAAAAGTCAGACAAAATGGGCAAGCCAGCTCGGTGATTATATGGTAGCATTAAATACATCAAAATCTAAGTCATCCAGGTACTCGCCTTGCCAGCTAAATTTAGGAAGGGACATCATGCTTCCAATAGATCGCAAATTGCAACTGCAGCGCACGTTAGGTATCACGGAGGAAGAGTTTGGGGCAAAATTATTATCAGACATCTCAATCATCAGAGAACAGGCACATAAAAACCTGAAATTGGCTCAATTAGCTCAGAAGAAACTCTTTGATCGGAACAAACGTGACATCGTTTACAAGGTAGGTGACCTGGTAAAGACATTTAACAAGCAGCAATCATCGAAAGATGCGTTGTATTCCAAGTCATTAGGGGCCAAATACACCGGGCCCTGGCAAATAGTAGAGGTACATTCGGATCTCCTGGTCAGTATCAAAGATCCGGACGATCCAAACGACATACCCTCTAAATTCCACACCTCGCTCATGCTTCCATACCATCAGAGGGCAGAGGAGGAAGGTAAAGATGAATGTGAGACTCAACCACGGCTACCCCGGATAGCAATACCAGCTGGTGAGTCTCGAGTCATCCAAGCAGACGGAGTCCAAGGTATAGAACAGGTTAGGACACAAGAATCAGACACGGATGCTCAATCACAATCGGAGCCAGAGGACAGTGAGGAGGACTGGGCGTTAGGACCACTAGATAGGTCTGATGAGTATGAGCAGGAGTTTGACGCACCTCCCGTGCTACCAAGACAGTCGACGAGGATCCGCAGACCCCCGGACCGCCTGGGCATAAATACCATGCGGACTGGCAGTACCGGATTCAGAATGGGAGACTTATTAAGGATGTCCTTCCACCAGGACGGGAACACCGATTACCAGAAATAAAGTGCTACAGTCTAGACTAGTGGCGTTAAAAGGGTTTTTGGGATATTGGGAAAGTTTTTTTTGGTGATGGTTAAAAGGGTTTAGTTAAGGTTTTTTTTACATAAAAATATATAAAAAAGGAAAAAAAAAAAAAATAATATTTAGGTTAAGGCGGAGGTGTAGGGGCTGGGGTCTCTACTCTTCCGAACACGTCCTATGACGTGTAAGACGTTAAACTGCGCCGTGTGCTCGTCCCGAGTTCCACCGCAGGGGCGAGTATAGGGTAGGTTACTAGTGAGTGGGTAAATAACTCCCACCGGCAAAGGAATCACAAAAGGCTGAGGTTCCAGCCTCGGAGCTACGGAGCTCCTTTGCTCTGTAACCAGCCCTATTCACGGCATATGGTGCAGAGCTCAAGAAATCCACATACCGGGAGCTGGTGTCCGATTTAGATGTTGGTGGAGCACCCAGCACGGAGATAGAGGGCCCGGAAAGCCCTCATTGAAGGTTAGCTTAGGGTAACCTCGATCAAAGGCATGGGGAGCAACAGATCCACAGGACCAACGCGGCCCAGCATAGGTAATTCATTCAGTACAGTCTCAGCGACCACCAGCTCGGTCGAAGTCAACTCACATTGTTTCGCTCAAAGCTGAGAGAGCATGATAAACCAGCCAAAGATGATAGTCGATCCAATTTTCAGATTCAGATTCACCGGAGGATCCCGGTATTGGGATCATTAGGTTCATGATGTACCAGATTAGTAGATAATTCACGAATCCAATGAAGTCTTTCAACTCCTCAAGGCTAGGAAGGTTAGTGTTCAAGCCTATTGTCGAGTGCGAGATCACAAAAACAGACCTCAAAAGCTCAGTAGTCCTCAAGCTAGGGAGGGTAAACAAGCATACACCCACCGACGGTTAAGAAGAAATGCAAGTATTGCGATGACCCAGGTGGAGACAGTTAAGAATACGGAACAGTACGAGAAGGACCGGCAGGACCGGTGGAATGGCCAACTCCTGCCGAAAGTAGGTAGCTAGAGAGTTAGATTACAGTTCAGATACAGCATACAAGGTTAGGGTAGTTCTCAAGCTAGCGAGGTTAAAACAAGCATACTCAGGGTTGAGCAGTTGTTTTGCAGGAAAGCGAGGTACATAACAGGCAGAAGTTGCGAGCAACTGGATCAAAGGGTACTGCTCAGCGAGCCGCGATCAATTGTGACATTCTGGGGTACATAGCCGGGTACGGAGATACGTCAATAGTTCTCAAGCTAGCGAGGCTAAACAAGCATAACCAGAGCCCCAGTCAATTGTGGCACTCTGGAGACCATAGCCGGGTACGGAGATACGTAATAAGCGACAGGCATTCAAGCATGTTCGTTGTGAGCATTTTGTAGAATACGGGACAGGCCAAGGAGCCGTAGTTGTGATGTTCTGTAGTGATTAGCCGGGTACGGAGATACTTCCATAGGACAATGGTACATGTTAGCACAGAGCTAGGGCAGTTCAAATGCTTCCCCATAAATATTATTTTCTGCTGAGGATCCAGCTAAGAAGTCGGTCGTGGGGAAAAGCAAGGGAGCCAACAGCAGGGCGAATGGGTAGTCACGCATGCAGGTAGTCACCGTCAGTAGGTATGAGTCCTCAATGCTAGGGAGGGTAAACAAGCACACAACGACGAGATACCAGGGGTTCCAGGCAACTAGAAATGACCAAGAGAGAATGGTAGATGGGCGTGACGAAGACGACAGCCAAAGGGCCGCAGTAGGCCGTCCTCAAGCTAGAGAGGGTAAACAAGCGCAGTTAATTTAATCTTGAAAATTTCGTTGCGATTCCGGTATACTGTTCGGAACATTCGCAGTGTTAGAGGTCCAACGGTTGGACGAAGGAACAACATTCCAGTTGTAGACGCTTGAGCTGACCGACAGAAGGGGCTCGGGCCTTTGTGAAGCAAAACGCGATATTGGCAGCAGGGACGACAGTATAGGTTAGTCCTCAAAGCTAGACAGGGTAAGTAAGCGGTAGGAGCAATATCAGGCTCCAATTGGATGTGATACCAGCATAGAAATGGTAGATTGGAGTAGCAAGGGTTTCCAACCAGTATCATAAGCATAGCAGGTATAGTTTCTCAAGACTAGCGAGGGTAAACAAGTCAGAGCGGCAGCTCCGGGTTAATGACAACCACCGGAACATCTTGTCCAGGACGACGGATGTTTAAGCCACACGCAAGTTTTGCAGACTAGATTAGAACGCAGTACTCGACAGACATTAGCTTAAGTAGGGGCTAATTTGACACGTGAATAGAGCTCACGTCAGGCAAAGTGAGGCCATGGCAGACTTCTTATGAAGCAAATATTTAGCTCAGACCCAGCGAGGTATAGGGCGTAAAGGTGGGTTTTTTAATAAGATGCACCTTCCTAACTAGATCAGACCGACATACAAAGTCGGGGGGACCATTAGAGCCAGGAGTTGAGCTCGCCATATGATAAGCCATAGGGGTGGATGGCAATATCTAAGCATAGGGTCACGGGGGCATAGCCCTAGGGTTGTGACTAAGGGATAGAGCGGCGACTCTAATGAATCTGGGGGGATAGTACGGTCTTTTGGGCTCCCTGGGCAGGATTGTAGGGCTCAGAAGATCTCCAATCAGTTATGCATGATAATTACGAGAATGGACAAGGCATGTAAAGCTCGGGTTTCAAATCAGATGGCATGATCTGAGGATAAGATGCGTGTTTTATATGTATAAGAGAGACGGTGAGTCTCACTTAGACCTTGTCTAATCGGTGGTTTTAAATTTTAATTTTAGCATGGCAGCATCTCCGGAGTGGCTGGAAGAGGTACTGGCACCACTCCACAAGGCGTCATGGACAGCACATTCATCCGCTCAGGGAGCGTTTGACCCGGACTTTAGACCACCTGTGGCAGCCAGACCAGCAAAACTGGGACCAGAGTCGCGGAAAGCAAAAGGCATCGCAGCACGAAGATGCACCATACCAATGCAGTTTCGGCCACAGGAAGACCCTTTTCTACGGGAAGAAGTCGAAGCATATCGTGTCAAGATAGACGATACGCCGGACGGGGATCTGACGGATGCTCAGATCGAAGAACAAGACATCAACGGGCGCGTCGTTAGGCATTTTGTGGATCGGGACGGCGCCTGGCCAACCAAATCTCAGGGACTTCGGCCTAAAATACCAGAGGAAGTCATCATTATCCCGGAAGCAACGCAAGAGCCTGAGATCCGATCAGCTCTATCCAGGTTAGATAAGTCCCGTAATCTCGCACTTCAAGTCTGGCGAGCAAACAAACACACCACCAAAAGGGGATACATCTCAGTGATCGGGATCACGGATGGGGCTCAGGTCGTCTTAGCAGGATATTCAGCAATGGAAGCATCGGCAAGGGCACATATATTGGATTGGTTGGACAGGAACCTTGCGGTGAAATGGATGTACGAGCTAGGAGCTCAATTCGAGATCCTCAGAAATTTCGCAGATATACGTCCTCGACACACAGTAGACGTGCGCTACCTTCTCAGCCGGTGGTGGAGGAGGCAGTACGGTGAAGACATCCCGAGGCGAGTCGATGAGGTATTACTCACATTATTTCCAGAGCTCGAGATCACAGTTGAAGATTGGCTGGAGGACAACCGTCCAGCGAAAGGGAAGGAAGGCCGGGTACGGTACACGGCAACGCAATATAGGTATATGGTCTCCAAGGTGTTGGGAGTCTACCATTTGAGTCGCTTATATGCAGAGTCCTTCTCCTATGCTCAGTCCGGATTCGATCGGTGGATATCTGTGCCAAGGACCCGGATAAAGATAATGGATACCAGGATGCCGAGGGTAGCTCCAGATTTCTCGCCAAACCAGTGCCGCCGGGAACTCAGTAAGGTCCTCTATCAATACGGGCGGCTCTATAGACAGGCCAACCTTAGAAATAAGGAGACATTCGATGCTCGAGGAATACTAGCCATCCTAGTAGTGCTTCGCTTAGACATGGCATATCATCTAGACCTACAACCGGGGGAATGGCTTAAAACAACCACGCTGGCATACATGTTACAGGCTCAGTTCTACTTAGAGAAAGACGTTGTCACGGAAACTCAGGTATCAGCGAGACCGTCTAGCTTTGTCCACCAATATGCCTGTACCACTCAACAAGCAACTTGGGAGTGGTTTACTGCAGCATTCGAGGCTTTTAAGACTTTTGTGGACAAGTGGTGTATGACAACCAATAAGGGAGAACCACGCCGACCAGCTCAGCTTATGCAGGGCAAGGGAGATCTCAAGAAGTGGATAGATTGTCACAACCTGCAGAGACATGTAGAAGCAGTGCTGAGAATAGGAGTGGTAGACCTCTTAGATGTAAAAGTGAATATTCAGGATTGGGACGATTGTGTGACGTCCAGGTCAGCAGACGAAGATGAAGAGATCCGGACGGAGGTTATCATACAAGACTGGAATGACAGACGCCAAGCGTATCGAGCATCTGAAAGGCGTAAAGCGGAACGCCGGCGAGTGCAAAAGGAACAGCATCAGGGGGAGTCGGCCGATAAGAAGAAGAAAGTGGCGGAGGCTTCGGAGACGAAGCCAGTTAAGGCACAACGACAAGATCAATCTCCACAACAAGGACCGAGCACCCGTAGCCACACCCGGCTAACGCCAGAACACAAGGGGAGTGAAAGGTCCAGCAGCAGCCCAGGGCCACAGCAAGGCAAGCAGGTGACCATCAAGATGGAACGTCTATCTAAACGGCCTAGGGTAGAAATGATACCAGAGGAGGCTGAGATAACCAACTCTCCGGCATCGGAAACAGTATCAGCGGTCCATCAACATGCAACAGCCCATGAGAACCAGCCGTTGTCGGACCGGGTGATGAGAAGCATCCTGCGATCGGAGCTCGCTTCTGAGGAGGAAGCACAACGGCAATTAAACGCACATCAAGGGAATGCAATCACAGCACTCCTGGAGAGCACGTCGACCCGGGTGTGGAGTAGTAGGCACTCTGCATTAGGAAGGGTTTACATGCTCAACAGGGAGGTGGGGTGGTTGCTGTTTCCACAGAACTTTGTGCCAGGACGATTAAGAGGTGTGGGTGCGAGCAGCTCAGGATGGATATTTGCCCCTACTCAGCCAGCAGTAGCCGACTGGTGGCGAATATGCAGGACCTGTCGAGCTATCGGCCATACCACTACTGAGTGCTTCGCAGTCAGAACACACCAAGTAGCCGTGCCACCGGAGGACATCGACTATGGCCACCCGTTCTTACGCTTACCGGGAGAGCAGGACATAATGTTCAGAGCAGATGTGTTAAACTCAGCCATGCATCTTGTCAACATTCGCGCTTATGAGCTCAAGCGGCCGGAAGAAGATATGAGGGCAGCCCAGACCACCCTGAAAGGCATGATGCAGGGTCTGGCAGGGAACAGCGTGTATGAAGTCCTGGAGCTAATCAAGAGAATCTTGGAGGCTGAGGGGTGGCGGACACCAACTTCACTGCCACCATTGACATACGATACTGCGTTAGACCGCCAATTACAAGGGATGCAGGCACGAGCTCTTTACTTGGTCCAGACAATAACTGATATGAGAGTGCATAATCGACCACCGGGGACCCAGGTAGAGGACCGAGTCATCTCAGCGGATATGATCCCAGCTCGGTGGAGAGCGCAGCAGGAGCGTCAGGGACAGACAGATCAGACGGCGGCGACCCGAGCTGTGGCCGAATGGGATCCTGATGCGGCGTTGCAGAGGGTTCTGGACAGGTCTCATCTCCGTCGGACCTCCTTGGAATTCGGATCACTACAGGAACTTGCAGCATCACTAAGCACTTCCAGCCCAGGTAGACATGGAACCATAGCAACCGCAAACCTTTCTCGGCGGAAGGTAGATGTGTCGGCTCTGACAACCCGAAACGGATCTGAACCAAGAGGGCCTGAAGCAGAGCAACATCGGGCTGATAGTGGTGATGAGGAGATCCTCGTAGAAGATGAAGACCTTCTCGATTGAAGCGATATAGTGTATGAGAAGGCATGAGATGTAATTATTGTTGCGACATGTATATTTTATTTATTTTTTATACTTTTTATATTTATTTTAACCTTTCTGTATGTTTTCATGATGAAGAATAGCATAGCGACCTTAAGAGGAATCGGAGTAGATGATGTAATGTAAATTTTTTTTTATGTCAAGACGTGTATTATGTATGGTACTAATAACCAGGTGTGCTGGTACTTGATCATGAACATAAGTATATAACATGGTGTTGATACTATTGATGCATACATATACCTAGGATAATATATTTTAATGTGATTATGACTACTTGGTAATGCTGTTTATGGTTAAATGATTAGGATAATTGAGGTCGGAATATAGGCCTAAATATAGGGATCTTGATTGGACTGCATGGATAGCTAGGATACGGGAGCTCGCGGGTCTTACGGGTCTCGAGGTAGAGAGGTCTACAGGTATAAGCACGGGGACCCCCCGATCATATCAAGTCTCTGAGGTTTCCAGGTACATTGTTCTACAGCAAGTGAGGTCCTCAGGTCCACTACTCCACTTACCGAGTCTTTCTTAGGTGGGGCCGTGGGAGAGAGAAAACGGCAAGATCTTTTAGCTAAGAGTCGTTCCCGTTTCCAGTCACTAGCCTCTTCACTTATTCTCGGCGGTGCTCAGGCGGTAGAGAACCCTCTACGATGTTTCAGGCGCCTGGCAAAGTTGAGAATAGTGGGGGGGACAGTGGGAGAGAGAAATCGGCTCCAGCAACAGGGAGCATAGGCGACATCTAGGTCAGGACAGGGAAGTAGGTGTAGGTAGTGGTGGTAGCAGTAGTCAAGCCATCACGTGGGGACTGGATGGGGAGAGCATGGTCTGGTAGTGGAGGTGGTAGTACCAAAGCACTAAAGCCATCACGTAGGGACGGGATGGGCAGAGTATGATCTAGAAGGATCCAGACCGTGGTACAGTGTACATGAGCGAACGGCATGATAACGATCTGGTTACAGTAGCAGTGGTTGGGCTGTGCAGTAGCTGATGGGGGACCGACCATGACCATCCAGGAAGACGAGGATTGGGGAGCAGGAAGGTAGGCTCATAGGGATGCGATAGCCAATCAGAGGCAGAAGGCAGGCTCGTATGGGATTGACAGCCAATCACCGATCAGGTTAGGAATATCCGTAAGTGGGGTATATTGGGTCGGTCTTCAGGTTGAGGGCTCACGAGACGATGAGCAGAAAGATCGATCCTCATTCCTTTGCAACCCTCTACAGAAGAAGTAAGTCGGTGGAAGTTCGGCTTGTTCGTGAAGTGGTAGAGAATCCTCAGAAGTAGAGATTAAGTTTATAAGTGTATAGTATTAGACATATGGCAGTGTCACGCCATGTTGGGGTTTTTAGTGTATTATAATCTAATTGTGTTTAGTGTTATTGTTAGATTAACTAGTATTAATTTGTACCGGGTAAACCGGATATTGTGAGTGTAAATTTTCCCGACAAAAACTGACATTATTGTGGGTCGGAAGACCGTGAAAGAGACGAATAAAACGGTGTAATTTGTGTGAGATTTCCCCAGACATTTCCTGTGTGTGCGTACTAACTCTCTGGCATATGGCCGACAGCATATAGGGGGCTGTGTAAGACATTGGTTAAAGTGTGTGTTCATTCGGGTCCAAATTGCCCCGGTCAGGTATACTCATAGAACTCATTGTCGGGCATGGACTTGGCCGGTCTGACAGACCAGTCTCATATTGCCCATAGGCACATCATATACCTCTGGACCGCGTAGGCTCGACATCTTGGAGTGGGGGTGCTGAGGACGAGGTACCAGCACTTGCATACGAGTGAGGCATACTGCATCTCCTGACCACACGAAGGAGCTTAGCTCTGACCGAGAGCTCCCCAGCTTATCGAAGGGAGAGCCCCCAGAGACCAGACCCGAGGACCGGGACCCAAGCTCAACTCGAGCTCTTACCTGGCTGTAGAGCAGTGGGTCGGTAGGTCCAGGGCTCAGGAGGTGAGGACGTGGCGAAGACGGTCGGTCACGAGGATCATAGACCTGGTGAGCAGACCTCGCTTGGTGGTTCGGGACGTGGAGCTCAGCTCAGCCGAGCAGACAGTGAGCAGGAGCAGGGGATCCCGAGGTCCGGACCAGCTGAGCGGCCGAGAAGTAGGACGTCTGCACCTGGAGGAAGGGAGGTCCTGGTGATAGGAAGCTAAGGAAGTGTGGGTTTAAGGTGTTTTAGGAGATTCCCCTATTACAACTTTCAGCATTTGAAGGACAGATTGAAACTTTGCCATATTTGCCTCTGCATCCCCGATAGCAAATTCCAAAAAAAGAATTTTCCCGGATTTTCTGAAACTGAAATTAAATCCCGGGTTGGGAAGGTGATCAACATATTTCTGAAGACTAATAAGGATTCATTAGAAATAATTGAGTGGGAAGGTGTGTCTTTTCTGCCGGAGTCAGAGATGTTGTGACGGAGGTCGCAAAAGTCATGCCCAAAGTTTGGAAACTGGATCTTGGAAATTCTTCTAATGTTGGTGTGAGGCAAAAGTTACTACCGGCTGCTGTAAATTGGGCCAGGCTATTTCACAACTTGCAGTGTGTTAGCACACGTCACACGTAATATTTATATGCTGTTGGATTGTATCAAGTACTTGTCATGGTATCCCAGGATTTCCATTCAGTCTGTCAAAAAAATTGAAATACATATACTCTGCAGATGCTATTTCACAGGAGAACATTAGTCTGATTGAAGTTGCATACCTATATGGTATAGTCACAAGAAATAACAACTAACCCCATTGTTATTAGCGTAAACTTATACATACTTGCAGTAAATGTGTACAAAAATTGTAGAAGCCTTTTATTTCAATAATTACAAGTAATTGTGCAATATATTTGCTTTTATTATCATAAAATAGTATTTCTTTAATTATGTAATAATTTTGTTAATTTAGAATAATGTATTTTGCAATTTTAGAATCTATTAATTTGTAGATTTTTTCTTGTATGTAGTAGAAGTTCACAATCGCAAAAATATAAAATTACGAAATAAATAATAATATGATTAGGTACATTAAAAACTAATTGATTTGTTAGATAGATGTACCTATACCTACCTAATAATTGATATTGTTTTATATGAACTGCAGTTCCATGGCGCAATGCTAGCATTTACTTTTTATAATCTGCAATGATATTAACTTCCCATGTTGGTATTTTAAATTTCAGTGAATTTCATGTCATCACGTACTGCTCAAAATAATCATATAAGTAATACTATATATAAAAACTTTAATAAGTCACTGTTGCACAATTGCAATAGCTTTACAGCTCAGTATACAAAACAACACTTTCTTGATTATAATTGAAACTTTTTTAACAATCCCTAAATGTAATACATTTCTCTGTTGATACTGCTTCTGGTTTGAGTATGTATCCTTTACAGAAATAGTCCGTCAGCACTTTCTACATCCATCAAGATCCTGAAATCCTTCTCAAGATTTAAAAAAATATAAAAAAAAAACTTTTGTCATTTTAACAAATTTTTATTAATTTGATTAATAAACTACTTGAATTAAGAAATGCAAATCGAACAAGGCTTTATTTTAAGTAACTATTTAACAATAGTAATCAGAATCTGCTTTATGCCTTATACGTTAGTGATACAGACGAATACTTTGTAAATCATGGTGCAAATCTAGTGGGATTAGGAGGAACTGACAAAGTTGACTTACTCATGCTTGCGGACGATAATGCAACTTTAGCGGAGTCAACACTTTCACTGCAGGAAAAAATTAATATATTGCAGAGATACTGTGTTTGAAACGGGCTTATTAATTTAAGCAAAACTAAAATTATTGTTTTCAGAATGGGAGGAAGGCCATGCAATTCTTGGAAGTGGTATTTGAACGGGAAAAGTGTCGAGGTTGTAAGTTCATATACGTATTTCGGTGTTACCTTTAGTAGCTATGGTATGTTTAACCAGTCAGCTAGTCAAATGTGTAGCAAAGCAAAAATCGCACTAGAAACAGTATTTAATTTTTTAGAGTTCAAAACTTAGATCATGGGATGCTCAAATAAAACTTTTTGATGCAATATGTGTTTCATGTCTTATGTACGCAGCACCCGTCTGGTGCCTGAGGTATCTTGACGAAGTAGAGTCAATACAAAACCAATTCATAAAAAAGCTTCTTTGGCTTCCGCGCCGTACACCGGGGTACTTATTAAGATGCGAAACTGGAAAAACAAAATTAAGTTGTCATGCAAAAATTATTACATTAAAAATGTGGTTTCGTATCTTACTAATGCCCGCGGAGAGGCTTACTAAAATCTGCTACAACAGACTTTTAACTTTAATTAATTTAGGTTTAAGCGAAGTTGAGTACAACTGGGCTCTACAAGTCAAGTTCCTTTTGGACCAGACGGGTTTTTTTTTGTTTGGAATTCGCAGTGTCCACTTATACTTTCAGAAAACATGGAAAAAATTATAAAATGTTTCTATGATCAAAGTAGGCAGGATGATTATAATAGAATCAATAATTCGTCTTACCACCCTATCTATAAATTAATTAAACTATCTGTTAATACTAGTTACTACTTAAATCTATCACTACCTATATATTACATTCGAATTTTGTCCCAACTCAGACTAGGGAGTAATTACTTATCCTACCTGAACCACTCAATACAATTCGTAGAGAGAGAAATCTGTTCCACGTGTGGTGCCGAATCTTTAAATACTGTACACCACTTCTTTACAAAATGTATTAAATACGATAACAGTAGAAATAAGTATCTACTTTTTTATAATATAAAAAACTTTAACGAGCATGAATTGTATATGTTATTTAAATTATCAAGTAATAATGTCATTTCGAATTTGTTTAATTACGTTAAAACATGTCTTAGTTTATAAGAAATTTCAAGTTTATAAAAATATCCACGGTTATAAGAATATTCAACTTATAAGTATGTAAATTATATACTTCTTGTGTTATGGGAGCTGCCCGTAGAACACGTAATAAAGAATTGAATTGAATTGAATTGAATAGTAATCAGAATCTTCCACGCTTTTGCATGTATCATTTAAAATATTTAATTTAAAAATTTCGAAATTTAGCTAGAGCAAGTTTAGTTTCTTTTTATTATTTTCACTCGAACGATAATATTTAAACCTCAGACGCATTCTTGTTTATCAGCAGAAAGCGAGAGTCCCTCTGGACAAGCACATGTCGTCGTGGAGACGGAACCGTTCCCTGGAGACGGAACCGGGAAACAAAAATGGGAAAATGACCAATCCGCTTAGAGCAAAGGTTTTCACCTTCAGGCTGTAGAGTCGCTTCGTAAATCTTAATATCTTCTAAATAAGATTCCTATGAAATAAAAAAGAAATTTCAAAATATTTTACAGCCTTTTGCGACTTTGAAACTACAGGAAACATTTACTGGAAACATTTACTTACATTTACCAGCACAGGTTGGTCTGGCGGTTAATTAGTTGGTTGATTCCTTCTGGTTAAGCAACAGTCCAAGCGCATTCTGAAATGGATGGGTGACCTGTGCTTGGTAATCCTGCAAGGCTCGGTGGTATGTACGTTGCAGGTCCTAGAGTCATTCTCTAGGCTTTCTAGAGTTCCCTTCTCTAGAAAAAGTAGTCAGAAATAATAAAATCAAATACAAAAAGTAACGACTATAGTGAGTAGTAATGTAGCAAAAAAGCTGTCTTTCCCCGAAAATCAGTGAAAAATTCGCTGTGTGGTTATGACGTTAAAGCCATTACATTTACATTTATACATACACATTTACTCCGTACCTTAATTGAACTCAAATTCTACAATAAATTAAAGTTTAAAAATCAACTCACGGATGTGTGAATCATTTCCAACTCATTTCCATTGCATTTGTTGACTCTGTAGATTGTTGCACTGTGCCATTGAATGAAATAGACGTATTCATCAAACATTACAACTTTCCAAAAAGAACTATAAGAAAATTGGGATGGATTTGCAGTGAAAATTAATTTCCGGTCGAAACCATCGAAATTCGATGACCAAATTGAACTTGGGTGTATTGCTTGTGTCCAGTACAATCGACTATCTACAAAATCAACAACAAGACCACGAGGACCTTGTATATTTGCGTTAAGTATAACTTCTCTTCGTGATCCGTCCAGACCCGCTCTTTTAATACAATTCATATCTCTGTTAGACCAGTACATCCATCTGCGGTGATTAAAGAAATAAAATCCGATTGAATTTAAAAGTTTAATGCAAGTAGCTAATAATTCGGACTATTCCCCTAACACAGACCACAATGTGACCAAATTACATTGTACTTTCACAGAGCCAAAAAAATTTAAGGCCAATTATAAAATATCTGGAATCTGGAAATTACCCGTTCAGTGGATTCACTGCAATTGAAAGTGGAGATGAAAGTCCGTCGTTGAAAAGAACTTTCTTCATTGTCCCGTTGAAGTTAGACACACCTTTTCTGTCACTATCCATCCAGTACAGATGCTCATGGATCCAATCAACTGCGATTCCGCAAATAAAGGATAATGAATCATGAAAAATACTTTCTTTTTCAGATTCTGCGTTTATTGGTGATGTGTAGATTTTCTTATCTGAATTACTGAACCAAAATATTTTGTTGGTTCGAAAATTGTAGTCAGTGCCTCTAACTTCAACTTCAACTCCATTTTGTATCATTTGAGTTGCCTAAAAAACATAAAAACAAACGTTTAAATTCAAATATTTTCTCCAATATTACAAAACGTCAGTAGTGTCGGTTCAAAATAGTAAATATAAGAAGACAAATGCTTAGTTTAATAAAGTATAGGAAAGCATAACTTGCGTTTTGTGCACCCAGTAAGATCGTTTTAATGTCCGCTTTTGAAGAAATAATCAAAGATGCATTTGAATTCACAAAGACGCATCTTGTTTCATCTTCTAGATCTTTGACAAAACCATCTCGACATCTGTGGCAATTTCCAACGGCAAAAGGGGGGCTACATGTCCCGGGATATGTGCACTCGATTACATCTGAAATGCAATTTAAATTTAATTAACCAAAATAATTTAAACGAATCTAACATTAATGTCAATATTTTCGTCAGTAACTTTAATAATTGTAATTCAATTACGCTGACAATCGTTTCCAGCAAATCCTGCTGCGCATGCGCAGGTGTAGCTGTTAATTCCATTGACACATGTGCCTCCATTCAAACAAGGGTCGCTAGGTGCGCAGTTATTTGTTACAGCTTCGCAATCCTGTCCTTCGTACCCCTCTGCGCAGGCGCAGCTGTAGCTGTCAATTCCATCGACACATTTTCCGTCATTTTGACAATGTTTTTGTGAGGTGAGCAGCTGTCTGTTAAATTGTCTTTTAGAGTTGTGACTGAGAAAACAAACTGAATTAAAATACATTTTAAATCAGACGCAATAATAATTGCAATGCTGAAATTAAAAAGGTTCTTGTAAAGTACTTAAAAAAGAAAATAATAAAATCTCACTAAAGTTGAAAAGCGTGTCGTTGATCCAGTCAACGTATTTGGAGACTTGCATGTAAATTCCCGGGTACTCTGCCCGCCCACATTCAATTCCCCCGGAGACAAGGCCGACCAATAAGAAAGACCCGTTGTCGAGCTTGACGCTGAGTGGTCCACCTGAATCCCCCGTACACGCATCCACACCACCGACGCCCACCGACGCCCATTTCACCCGCGCACATCATTTTAACCGAAACGAAGACCTGAACATCTTCGTATGCTTCCACACAGTCTGCCCTGTCCACGATTGGCACCGTCACTTTCTGCAGAACCAACGGATTACCTCCACCGAATCGAACTTTGCCCCATCCCGTCACAACTGCCTCACCATACTGGCTACATAATCTGCATTGGGCAACATAATTGGCTGAACTTCTCTGGAAAAATTCAGTGGACGGTTCAGCTTGACGATGGCAATGTCGTTGACTTCGAAAACTGGTTTATACTTTTTATGAATGTACAGGTCCCATATTTGACGCCTTTGTTCGGGGCCTTCGTCAATTTGTCGGTTGTGATCCCCCGCAACGATCGTCAAGGATTCGTATTCCTCTTCGTCGTAGTCATACAAACAGTGCGCAGCGGTTAAAATGTAGTTTTCGTTGAGAATTGTTCCGCCGCAGTGAACTTCTGTTGCACTGTTTAGAAAAAGAACTTGAAATGGAAATTCATTGGCGTTCGCTACGGTTCCACCTTGAACTTTATTCGATCTTTCGGATTCTGAGGGCTTCTTTTTATTTCTATTTAGCGTTTCCATTTTTGATTTCACGTCCGATTTTCTTTCCATTGTTGAGACTGTTTGAAAGTAAAAGGCATGTTACTTCAATTTTCAGCAATTTAATTATTGAACCTTCAAAGTTCTTTAAAAAAATTAATTAACGTCATAAAACTGAAAATTCTACCGCAAAGCGCTCCTGTGACTCCTGCCTCTTGGTTGCAATTAACAATTTCCATCTTGTTTTCCAATTCCGTCATTTTCATTTCCAGTATCACGTCGTCGAATGTGTAGTTTCCGTGCCTAATTTGTTGTATGACAGTTCTATTAATTGATTTGCATTGCGTGTAGCTGAAGTCACAGTCGACGATGAAAAAAGCGCATTTGAAGGTTTGTAGAGAAGATTCAAAAATATATTTAAATTGTCTTCGTACGAAACTCGGTCATTTTCTTTGAATTCGGTTTTTGTAAATAGAACGTAGGTTGGTTTGTTGTGATTTTCATGAATTTTGGAAATTAAATTTGGAGCTGAGCCAAAATATTGAATGTCCGGATACTCCTCATTTAATTGGCTGCAGAAATCAATTTTTTGGCGTACTTGCGTATCAAGAGTTAAAGCCCAGCGTTGATTATTGAAATTTTTAAAATTTTCAGATAAAGCAAAGGTGTTGAGAGCACCTGATTTAACGCCCAGCAGAGTTTCTTTAAACTGTAAATAGAAAATTTCTTCTGCTATTGAAAAGTTCCTGTGCAAATTTTTAATTTATTTATTTAGTTCTTCACTAACACAATTATTAGAATTTTCTTCGACCTTAGAAAGTTCCTCGCTCAGTCGCTTCATATCATTTATTACGTTTAAATACTTGCGAAGTAATGCTGCATCTTCCTCATGAGCCGTAGTGTTTGTAGCTAATTATAAATATTAGCAATATCTATGTATTTCTGCATTTTATCGTTAAGACATAATCCTACCAAGGATCAAACTATACTTTGTATGTAAACGCACTATTAATTGTAATTTGAAGGGGTTGTAAGGGCTCAGGCCAGATATCAACCAGATGAATAAATATATATAGTGTTTGTAGCTGAAGCTGAAGCTACTTTTAAATATTTTTTTAAAATGGTGATTGGTGTGAGTGTGAATTTTATTGGGACTCCATGTCCAGAATTTATGACCTTTATTGAATCTTGCACGAGATTTATTTGTTCACGGACTTCTCACAACGTTGTTGGAAGCGTATTGGTGAGGGATATTTCACTTGTTAACTGTATTTTAAAACTTAAAGCTTCGTTGGTGTTGGTGATAGATTCTGAAGTCCTCCTAAGTTTTGAAAACTCTTGTTTTAGAATATTGCTACTTTGGTCTTCGGTACTTCGCTTCCTTGAGGGAATGTCGGTGAATGTGGCAGCGATGTTGCCTCCCCAACTGACCCCTGTTACCACGTGAGTGGCATCTGTGTAAAGTTCCACATCGGAACTGTAATAATGTTTCAGTTCATCGTTAAAAATTGAAATCGCTTCCTCAGCAGTTTGAAAAGTCTGAAGAAAAATCCCTGTGACGCCTTTTTTTGAGCGTATAAAATTATCCCGCCGCAACACACTTGCAGCTCCCTCTGGCTGTACTAATCCCGTTGCAATACTTGCAGTTGTATCCAAGTCAACGCCAAACAGTTTAAATTTGTCAGAATCGTTTTTAATTATTCGGGACTCTGTACTTTTGCGTAGGATTTGTGTTGTTGTGATCAGATGGTTGGGAATATTGGATTTAAATATGTTCATGTCACTAATAAATGAGTCGGTGCGGGCATCGTACAAAGATCCCAAGTTGGATATTCTTCCTAGAGCGGGAATTTCGAATTGAATTTTTTCCAAAGGAACGCAGCTTACAGATTTTGTATAAACTGCCAGGAAAATAATTAAAAGTTTTAAAAACATTTTGTTAGTGCTTCCTTTTTAATTGGGGCACACACCCAATCACACAAGTTTCCATTCAAATACCAATACGAATAAGTTTACAAAAATGCTAACCACGGCGGAAATAATTACTGTGTGATAAAGAATGCTGGTACGTACGTTTGACCCTGGCCTGTGCAATATATCGTCTCTGAAGAATCAAAATGACCCATATCCAATTCGACCTAGAATCAAAATGTATGTCATAAAAACAAAATGAGAAACATGCGTAAAATTTTAATTAAGAGTTTTTTAAAAGCGTAAAATTTTCAATTTACACGTTTTTAAAAAGTGAAAAATGTTCTATTTACACGTTTTTGAAAAGTGAAAAATGTTCTATTTACACGTTTTTGAGAAGTAAAAAATGTTCTATTTACACGTTTTTGAAAAGTGAAAAATGTTCTATTTACACGTTTTTGAAAAGTGCAAAATGTTCTTTTTTTACGTTTTTGAAAAGTGAAAAATGTTCTATTCACAGTTTTGAAAAGTGCAAAATGTTCTATTTAAATTCTTTCAAGACATATTTCAGTATTTTTGTAGATAGTGGAAACTTTAAGCTAAAAATGGATATGGGTCATTTTGGATCTTTACCGACGATATGTACTTTAAAAATATACGATCGCTTCCAGCACTAATTGAGTGTACATTTATTAAATAAATGACATAATATTCCTTGGTATTTGAAGCTGTGTCATTTCCTAAAGACGGATGCAGATTAGTTATCAATGGAAATTATATTATTTTTATTCCATTCATCGGGTTTCTATTCCATCGGTTTTATTCTCAAGGTATGAGCAAGGCCATGCTAAATGCTAATGTGTGTCGTGTAATATGCAGCATTAAATATGCATTTAGTATACTCAATTATTATAATAACTGATAAATCTGCAAGCCCTTGACCGTCTCATCCTTTCAACAGACAATTATTTTGAAATAAAAATTATCTTGTGGCAGTTGACTTAATGTCACACTGTATGAATGACTGCATTTGGTCCAGGCCGCAGTAAACTTGTTGACTTCTTAAAGAGTTTGAGTTTGAGTTTGAGTGAACTTTATTCAGTGTCGAATTAATTCAATACAATTGTACTGTTTTACAATAACGGACACTAATACTTACGATATAATCTAAAAGCATATCTTAAAGGATAAAATTAATGTTATTATGCACTCTATGTATTCACTACAAACCACGTCGTCGTCGTGTCGTCGTCATCCTCATCGTCGTACCATTATGCTTTAACATGGGTCAATTATTGACGTAAACAAAGGTGTGTTTGTGAGTAGATAAAGCTAAAAATAATTTTGATACATAACGAAATTCAATTATCCAGTATAGGAAATCAACTTTAAGAAACATTCTCGACTGTAGAGCAATTAAATTTGCTGCACTATGTCGTGAAATAAATGAAATAATTGTCATGATCATTATTTTTAATACTATTAAAATAATTTAATACGATTCTAAATAAGTTTGGATATATAGAAAATTTTGATTCTAGCTAAAACCCAGTATATAGGCTCGAATAAAAAATATTTATTCCACTTATTATGTAGCTGCACACTGTAGTCTACTGTAATTTAATAAAAGACCTTATTTTTTACAGAATTTCCTAGAAATTAGGTATCCCATAGGGTCGTAGATGGTAGATAAGATACTCCATCATATACATGTTCGATGGGGAGACGCGATGAAATGAAACGGCTCGGTCGGAGCAGCACTCCACCCCCTACATTAAAAAGTTATTATTTATTGGTTGATTGGCTGTCGGACATTTTCCAGCCGGACATTTGTTATACCCACTGCCAACCCTATGGGACATACATATTTGCTACTATTGTACAAAAAAATTTAACTACCTACCTATTATGCAGTTTCGATTTAAAAATAATAAAACATTCTTGTTTGAGCATCCTTTAGAATTATGTGCAGTTGAATATATACATATATATATATATGTGTGTACATATATATGGGCAGTGGGTAGGAAATGTCTGGGTAATAGCAAATGTCCAAAGCTTGGCAAGTGAGTAGTAAATGTCCGTACATACCGCGCGATTTATGACTTTATTTGCAGCTGCTTTGTAGGAGCTTACCACTTTTTGAGGATTATAAATGCGATTCCAATACCAGCCTGAACCAGGTTGCATGTTGACATGAGTTTCAGCGTTGAAATTCATAAAACGGTAGCTCCCATTATCACGAGTATCAACACCTTCAACGCCAACATTTTCTAGACATCGTGCTATACAAATTAGCCAAAAATTTCAAAAACATACCCGGTCTACATATATAGGCACTTACTCACTATTGACAACGGTACGGATTAATTGCATCTAATTTTTAATAAGTTGACGATGAATCAGTAGTAGTGATTAGAACCAGGTTTATAGTAATTGTAACTATTTGGTATCTAATATTTGTTCGGTTGCCAGTCGTACCCCCGCGGATTTCGTACCCTACCCAGAAGTTAGAAACAACCTTGGCACTCGTACCCTAGTAGTTTGTACTCCAGTCTAGTGACATTCGTAGTATTTCGTACCTCGAAAAACTTCACATATCGTCGACGAAGAGGCAAATATGATCATCTCCATTTCGGATTAAAAGCAATTATGATCATCTCCATTCAGCACTAAAAGCAATTATGATCATCTCCCTTTTTCACAAAATACAACTAATCTGATATGTTAATGATTAGTTAAGGGTTAATTAATTCGAAACTAAGTACATTAGGGTTCACCCATAAATGACGTTATCAAAATATCCCCATTTTACGTCCCTATGACCCCCCTGTCATCGGATTACCCGTTACGTAAATGGTTATCTTTAGCATGCAAAACCACCAATATCCAAGAAGGTTGCTTGGCCATACTTATGACGTCATTTATAGGTGACCCCTTAAATTGTTCAAATTTTCAATAATAGTTTATTGATGAATCAATTTAATTAAATTAATAAATTAATGCATCATTCATGAACGCATGAATTAGTTCATCAATAAATCATTATTGAAAGTTTAAAAAATTTAAGGGGTCACCTATAAATGACGTCATGAGTATGGCCAAGCAACCTTCTTGGATATTGGTGGTTTTGCATGCTAAAGATAAACATTTACGTAACGGGTAATCCGATGACAGGGGGGTCATAGGGACGTAAAATGGGGATATTTTGATGACGTCATTTATGGGTGACCCCTAATGAACTTAGTTTCGAATTACTTAACCCTTAACTAATCATTAACATATCAGATCAGTTGTATTTTGTGAAAAAGGGAGGTGATCATAATTGCTTTTAGTGCTGAATGGAGATGATCATAATTGCTTTTAATCCGAAATGGAGATGATCATATTTGCCTCTTCGTCGACGATATATCGGTACGAATGTCACTAGAGTACGAATTGCTTAGTCTTAGTTACAACTACTAGGGTACGACTGAGTAGGGTACGAATTCCGGGGGTCCAATATTTTTGTCTACTTTTCAGATATAAGGTTCAATTTTTTTTTTGAAAACAAGCTTATAGAATTTGGTTATTAATCTTTAAACCTAGTACCTACATAGTATGACGTCCTCCTCGACGTTTTCGATTCTCTGCAGACATTTTTCCTCATCTGGTAGAGCCTCTTGAACGAATCGGCGAACAGCTTCTTTGCTTAAAACGTAGCCTATATTCACACACACACCCACACACACACACACACACACACACACACACACACACAACAACAAATATAAATTATTCCCATTTAATACAAAACACAATCCTTCAAAAATTCAACCAGATTGTACGAAGGCATACGTCTTAAATCTCAAATGGCAAATAGCTTGTTTCTTCAAAAAGTTACAAACTTTGAACAGTGCTGACAAAGACCTACCTGGACCCCCAGTCATATATCCGCCAGTGTTATTTGGAGTAGGATTATATTTAAATTTAGATCCAAAAAATATCGGATCATCTGTATTGTACTCGCTTAGCATAAGGCGGAGATTTTCCACAATTACGAAGGTGTCGTCATCCGCCTTCATAAACCAATCTGCATCGTTCCGGTGATTCTCCCACACGTATTCAAAAGCTTGTCTTGTCTTCCCCCATAGAAAACCATGACCCTCAGTTGTATTTGGGAGGGAGATCGTTTCTAAATGAGTGTCTGTGCGTGTGTACATTATGGAGTTAGATTTTGATTAATTATTTCGCATGGGTGTCAGACTGAGATTAATTAAATCAATTTAAAATTCAAATTAAAGTTTAAATTGTACGAGTAAAAAATTCGTAAAATTAAAAACAAAACAATGTCAGTTTTTATTTTGTATGCCTTAACTTAACATTTGCAGAGGACATGAGGAGGAGTGTGTCACAGCGCTTCCCCCAAGTTTTCTTGACGTGAATAGCTTTCCTTCCGTAGTTTACCGGGGATGTAAGAACCCAACAGAGGATTCGAATATTTCTAATGCCGTCTGCATCATTGGGAGAAGATGGACGAGATGACATTATATCACAATATTGAACTGAGAATTGAAGAAACAAACTAATGACTAGTCCAAGTATTATTCCTGCAACAATAATTATTTTAATTCCTTTGCATATCACTTGAAATAGTTGAAATACTTTTCTTCGGGGAATATGCTGCACCTTTGAAGAGATCATTTTCTCGATTGGTAAAAGATCTTGTGTATAGTTCAGCAGAGATATGGATATTTTAGAAAACAACGGATTGAAATGAAGAGTAAAATTAATTAAATATCTTGCTGAGCGTATACATCAAAGTGCAATCAATTTACAAAATACAGTATAAAAGCAGTAATATTGTTAAGAAAGCATAATTAATGGGAATATTGACATCACATTTTAACTTAATGGCATAACGTATTAATGTGCTTCGGGGTGTTGTTAAGCATACCAAGCACAATTTCCGTTTATATAATTGCCTGTATAGGTACTTCGGTTTGATTAGCAAAAAAATTGCTATGTGTTGCCAATGTCAGCATTAAATGGGTGCTAGCTTAACAATATTGTAAAACTATGGACGATATATTTATATTTATTGTCTGTGAAGAACCAAAATGATCCATATCCAATTTAAACTAGAATCAAAATGAGCTACGTCATAAAAACAAAATGAGAAACATGCGTAAAATGTTAATTCAGAGTTTTTGAAAAACGTTAAATGTTCTATTTTCATGTTTTTCAACAATGTCAAAATTTTAATGCCCTATTTACATGTTTTTGAAAAGGTGCAAAATGTTCTAATTCCATTTTTTCGAGAAGGTGCAAAATGTTCTAATTCCATGTTTTTGAAAAGGTGCAAAATGTTCTAATTCCATGGTTTTGAAAAGTTGCAAAATGTTCTAATTCCATGTTTTTGAAAAGTGTAAAATGTTATAATTCCATATTTTTGAAAAGGTGCAAAATGTTCTAATTCCATGTGTTTGAAAAGTGTAAAATGTTCTAATTCCATGTTTTTGAAAAGGTGCAAAATGTTCTAATTCCATGTTTTCGAAAAGGTGAAAAATGTTTTAATTCCATGTTTTCGAAAAGTTGCAAAATATTCTAATTGCATATATTATGTTTGAAGTGTAAAATGCTGCATTTACATATTTTTGAAAAGTGCAAACTGTTCTATTTAAATGCTCTCGAGAAATATTTGAATATTTTTGTAGATAGTTGATATTGTTTTTAGCTAAAAATGGATATATGGGTCATTTTCGTTCTTCACAGACGATATACAAAATATTGTAATACTTTATAACTATACTACATAGTATAGGTATACGTTTACGTATATGTACATACTATAGGAATAAGTATTTACATAAAAATCATAGTAAGATTTTTAACCGGATTTGCATCGAAATTAATTGACAGTAATAGATTTGGCAGTTTAAAAAAGGTGACTGGCATTTGGGGATTTGGCAGTTTTGTTACTTTTAGTTTTGTTCAAAATTACTCTACATAGATATTAATATTGCAACATAATAACGCTGCAATAAGCATACTATATGATAAGCACTATGTCTATCAATGGGGATAAAAACTAGGAGTTGTTTATGATTTTACAATGTTTAATTCCTCTTACGATTTGGCATACATATAAAAAATGAATACGTACCTACTTACCCTCAAAGGATGAATTTTTACATGTGATTTTACATAGGAAAATCTTAACTTTGAACTACGCTAATCGTAAGAGCATAATAATTATTACTTGCGATGAAACAAACCTCAGGATTTCTATAGTATATAAGTAATTGCTAGTGTAATTTTATCTGAAGTGCATATTAGTTATCAATTTATGTAAAAACAGTAACAAAAAACAGTGTAAAAAAGACCCATGTGGTTAGCTATATCCAGTTAGCCTTGATTTCGATTCCGATTCCAGGATGAATACTATATGCAACTATATTTTTTAAAGCTCTTAAATTATTCAGTTATGAAAATAATAATATATCATACACCGTTTTTGAACTGAATATTTTCTATTGATTTGTATTGCTAGTACATAAGTACCTGGCAATACTAATCTTAAATCACAGGAGCAATTTGCTATAATTATGCGTTTCCTATACTAGGCCGCTATACGCACACTCACTTTAATGATTTTTTCATAACGTGTCTGATTTTTAATTTCACGAGCTGATACAGTAATTTTGAAAAATTAAACTTAATTTCAATGTTAAGACCAAGACCTTGTATAAGATCATATTATATACAGGGAAAAGAACGTCCTTTTAATTAATGTAATTATTGCGCTGGACTGAACTTGTAAAATTGTTGGTAATGATGTAATTGCATCACAGCTTAAAGAATTCAGGGTGTGTATTTACATGCTATTGTTGAAATTGCGGAAGTGTTATATATGCAGTCGTTATTTTGTGCACTTCGCCGTGTATGCTAATGAAGTGAAGTTTTCTCTGCCTAGTGAGAAAATATGGCACGTGCTCCGTGGGAAACCATGGTGTGTGTGCAATAATACTATCCACATTCCACATTATTGTAGTTTTCGCACATGTATAGCTGCTGCAATTTGATATCTATTATTTGTTGTAGCAAAAGTGTATTGCTCTGACCTTCCTCATGAAATTCATTCACACAAAACTGGTCAAGTTATATAGCCAAACTATTTAAATTCCACGGGTTGGCCAATACTTGGAACTAAAAGCAATGGGGGAAAATGGACTTTTTTTGTCTAGGTTTCTTGCTCACTGACGCATATGTATTTCCTATTCCTACAATGTGCCTATTATTACGCTACTTGTACAACGTGCTTACACGTGGAAGTCCAGTCGGAAAATGTAAGAATAATAATGAAGTCAGAGAATACCTTATAGCATTACAATTCCTTGGGTACTTTTTGTTCTATAAATCCATTCTGCCTGGCACTGGCACTGGGACGATGACGCATACTTTATCCAGACTCGATTTAATGAGTTGTAATAATTACTATTACAATTTACAATACAATTAAAAAGGAATGCAATATTCTCAGTCAAGTTCGACGTTTTGCCTAACCATAAAGTGTCCATACCTTGAGCTCCATGATTTGTAATAATTTAGAATAGATCGTAAATACAATATGGCATTCGTCAAGTGAGTATTGGACTTAAATTAATCAAGGATTTTGACTGGATATATAGACTGGACTTTTTTTCTATTATAGTTTAATTCATCAATTTCGTGTGGCTGTTCTAAAAGTCTGAGTTCCTCGCACTCTTCACAGATATTATGAACTGACAAATAAGTATTGATTAGTCTGCCTGCTGCCAGTAAAAATTAACGTGTTCAAGTGTCAACCTGTAATTAGTAATTATCAAGCATACATATCGTCCGTGAAGAACCCATATCCAGTTGTAGCTAAAAACAATATATCCACTATCTACAAAAATATTGAGATATGTCTTGAAATCATTTAAATAGAACATTTTGCACTTTTCAAAAACGTGTAAATAGAACATTTTTCACTTTTCAAAAACATGTAAATAGAACATTTTGCAATTTTCAAAAACGTGTAAATAGAACATTTTGCACTTTTCAAAAACGTGTGAATAAAACATTTCACACTTTAACAAATGTGTGAATAAAACATTTTGGATTTTTCAAAAACGTGGAAATAGAACATTTTGCACCTTTTCAAAAACGTGTAAATAGAACATTTTGCACTTTTCAAAAAAAGAAAATAGAAAATTCCGCACTTTTTAAAAACTCTTAATTAACATTTGACGCAATTTTCTCTTTTTTATGACATAGCTCGATTTGATTGTAGCTTAAATTGGATATGGGTCACTTTGGTACTTCACAGACGATATCACTATCTCACTTCTAATGTTTTCAGAAATAGTATCTAACACAAAAGAAGTCAAAAGTTTTAAGTGATTTTGTTACAACTTCAAAATGCCATCCGTGCGAGCTGTATCAACTGTCAGCCGTTGGCTGAGACAACCATTTCCCCCGTTTATATTTTCCCTACTCAACTCAGTTTCTCCGTTAGCCCTTCCAGCAGCTGCTTTTATAGCTGCTTCGTACACATACATGCACCGCTACAGTGACATGATGTCAGCAATGAGTGAACCAAATTTTGCAAACCCTTTAAATTATCAAGTGTACGATTTTATTATAGGTATACAGTTTGTGCTATTTCGTAAATTGTTTCGGTATATTAATTAATTGAATACTTTAATAGTGTGCAAGTATCAAACTGTTTGTAATTCGAATTAATTATCCCTATATTTTGATTTATATTTGAAAAAATATTAAAGTTGGAGGAGGATCAGCTGGAGCTGTTGTTGCAAATAGGCTTTCAAGACATAATCGAGTGCTTCTTTTAGAAGCTGGAGGGAACCCACACCCACTGTCATTAATACCGATGGCATTGTTTACATTAGTGACACAAAAATCTGTTGACTGGCAATATAGAACCCAACCCCAAGAATTTGCTGCTTATGCATTTAAAAATAATGTAAGGATTAAAAAATTCTTGTTTAGTTTTAAAACTATTATTAAATGACGTATTTCCCGTTGTAATAGTAATAATTATATGAATATGTTGCGTATTACTCAGGCATCACTTTGGCCACGAGGAAAGTCCTTGGGCGGAAGCAGCGTTTTAAACGTGAGTCTAGAGCTTCAGTGGAGAACACCGCTAATACTTTGTTTTTATACACATAATATTTTTGACGTATTTTATAGTACCAAATATAATATTGCACAGTTAATATATCTATCGTTATGCTTGTTTTTTAAGGGAATGATATACATGAGAGGCCACCCAAAAGATTTTGATAACTGGGCAGAAATAACAGGGGATGACGACTGGAAATATGAAAATGTCCTCCCGTTTTTTAAAAAACTTGAATCGTATGGAGGATATTATCCGAACAGTAAGTAATTAATTTGTCCGCAGTAATCCATATCGTCTGTGAAGAACCAAAATAACCCCTATCCATTTCTAGCCAAAAACAACATCCACTATCTACAAAAATAATGAAATATATTTTCAAATACATGCAAATAAAACATTTTGCACTTTTCAAAACATGCAAATAAAACTTTTTGCACTTTTCAAAACATGCAAATACAATATTTTACACTTTTTAAAAGATGCAAATAAAACATTTTTCAATTTTCAAAAACATGTAAATAGAACATTTTCCACTTTTAAAAAATATGAAAATATTACATTTTACACTTTTCAAAATATGCAAATAAAATAATTCGCACTTTTTAAAAGATGCAAATAAATTATTTTTCACTTTTAAAAACATGCAAATAAAACATTTTACACTTTTCAAAAGATACAAATAGAACATTTTACGTATCTTTCTCATTTCGTATTTTTTATGACTTAGTTCATTTTGCTTCCAGCTTAAATTGGATATGGGTCATTTTGGTTCTTCACAGACAATGTAGTGTTTTTGAAAGTTCTCGGCACTTACATAAATTTCCAATTTACAGAGTCGGTACACGGAACAGACGGGCCAATACGTGTTGAGTCATTGGCTTTTGCCACTGGAGTAAAGCAATGGCTGGCAGCCGCAAGGGAAACGGGCTACAAAGTGAAAGACTTGAACGGTCATCAAACAGAAGGTATTACTAGATTTAATTTTTTAATTAACGAATATTTCAGAAATTTTTATGTTCCAATAAACATTTAAATAATTTAAGCGAATACGCGGTTAAAGCACGGCGTACATAGGAAACGTGATTGCTGTTATAACTACTTAAGTAGATGGTCTATAATTCCTTTTTTTCGAATTGTTATAGGATTCATGGCCACTGAAGCTACTATAGAAAAAGGAACCAGGTCTGATACATATAGAAGATATCTCAGACCAATTATCGACCGACCAAATTTAACAATATCCAGATTCTCGCATGTTATTAAGGTAACTACTTTTTTGTTTTTGCTTCCAAACTTTAAATGCACATAGGTTCAATTTTATAATTTTAATCTTCAAGAACGCATAAGTGATAAATTTTTAACTATTCAAAAAGGTTCATTTAGACCGGCAAAGAAGTGCTTACGGTGTGACTTACATGCGACATGGAGTAAAAAAATTTGTGCGTGCGAATAAAGAAATTATTTTGAGTGCTGGTGCTGTCAACACACCCCATTTGCTCATGCTGTCTGGCATCGGACCCAAAAAGCATTTAAATTCTAAAGGAGTATGTTACCCGTATTATAGTTATTGCTACTTTTATTGTTAGTGTCCACAGGGCCGGACGAAGGAATTGGTTTTAAGCAGCAAATTGTTTCCATACAAAAACCACCATTTAGATTTTATTGATGGTTTTCTTTGGTAAAGCAAAATGCTGTATTTGGATGTTTTTAAAAACGTTTACAATATTTTTTTATACTTGATTCAGAAAATTGCAAAATGTTGTATTTACATGTTTTGAGAAAAGTGTAAAAATGTTTTATTTCCATGGTTTTGAAAAGTGCAAAATGTTCTATTTACTTGATTCAGAAAATTGCAAAATGATCTATTTACATGTTTTGAGAAAAGTGGAAAATGCTTATTTGCATATTTTTGAAATGTGCACAAATATTTATTTGCATATTTTTTTAAAAATCGAAATTTTTTATTTATTTATTTTTGAAAATTGCAAAAAGTTCTATTTGCATGTTTTGAGACAAGCGTTAAATGTTTTATTTGCATGTTTTTGAAATGTACACAAAACATTATTTTTTATGTTTTGAAAACTCAAAATATTCTGTTTACATATTTTTTAAAACTAATATGATCCATATTTACATGTTTAAAAAAAAAGCAGCGTGGGCTGCCTGCGCTGGCAGAATTACCCGGCCCTGACTGTACATAAATAGTATCCATACATACAATTAATTAAACATTATCGCTGGATATTTTTACAGATTCGCTGTCGTATTAATTTACCAGTTGGGAAAAATTTGCAAGATCACGTAATGACAGTTTTAGGACCTATCACTTTCAATGACAGTAGTGTCTCCTTCCTTGCTGACCGCAACGCATCTATTTCTTCTGGATTAGATTTTTTAATCAGCCGCGGAGGTCCACTGGGATCAATACCAGCTACTGGTACGGCAGTTTTATCCAGCTCTTTTACTAATGCCTCGTGGCCTGATTTGTTTATGCATCAAGCTGGATTTAGTCTCCATAAAGGAGGATCTCCAATGGTGAAAATAGCTGAAGATGTCTTGGGATTTAAGCCTGGCGTTTTTCGATCATATTTAAAAGTGAATGAAGGGAAAGATGCCAATTTTGTTGCCATAAGTCTTGGAAGACCATTCAGCAAAGGTGAAATCACCCTAGAAAATAACAATCCCTTTAAGTATCCATTGATAGATCCCAAGTACTTAAGTGACTCAAGAGATGTTGCAATTTTAATTGAAGGTTTGTAATAATTTTATTTGATTAATTCAAAATTGGAGCAGTCCAGAAGCAGTCGACATACTCACAGTTCCCAATTATTTTCACAATTATTTTCTATTTTCGCAGGTATAAAAAAGATCTTACATCTATTTGAAAAAGCACCAGCATATCAGAAGCTCGGAGCAACGCTACCGAATAATCCATTCCCAGGCTGTGAAATGCATGAGTTCAGGAGCGACAATTATTGGGAGTGTTTTATTCGATCATTTACACTAACTATTTATCATCCGTGCTGCACTGCAAAGATGGGAAAACGCTTTAATGATACAAGTGCTGTTCTTGATTCTCAGTTTAGGTATGCACATGGACTTATTGTGGATCACTATTTAATCCAATAAATAGAAAAACAAATTTAAATTCCCGAAATATGATTTTATTATTATGATGTTTCTAAAAGATATGAAAATATTCTGATCTTTTTTACATAGGTTACTGAAAGCAAGAAAATTACGAGTGATTGATGCTTCAGCCATGAGCGAAATCAGTAATGTCAATATAAATATACCAACAATTATGATGGGGGAGAAAGGCTCATTCGATATTCGTAGTCATTGGGCCACTCAATTTTCTGTGAGTGACAAACTACAGCATTTCCAAAATCCGACTGAACATGATTCGAAATGTTACTATACGAACTACATTTAATTCCTTAATCTTTTCTAAATGTAAGAACTTTTTATAGGTCGTATTATTGAAACATGTTATTTATTTTGTAATTATACCTTTGTGTTGCATTGTTTTCTATTAAAAGGTTATTTTAATAAAATTTAATACATCCTATACTGATGAAATCAGCTGTGGACGATCCCTAACATGCTAATTCGAGAATGTTTATTATTGCGCTTATTAGGTAGTTGCTCACTGAAATATACAAACTTTAATAAAATGATCCACATTTTACAGACGTTCTTAAAAATTATTAGATATCCCATAAGGTCGGAGATGATAGATGAGATACTCCAGCATATACATGCTCGATGGGGAGACGTAATGAAATGATACAGCTCGATCGGAACAGCACTCCATCCCCTAGATTAAAAATTAAAGAATTGTGAATATTTTTCTGTTTAATTATGAGTTACTGTATGTGTTACTTGGCACTAATTTCGCTGACTGATGTCCGAATTAGATTTTCAAGCTGTATTCTAATTATATAGTACGAGAAACACTATTTCATTTATCGGCTGCAGGACATTTTCTACCCAGACATTTACTACCCACTACTAAACCTAGCACATATTTGCTACACTTACATACACAAATTGCAACTATAGTTACAATTTAAAATTTAAAGCAAATATGCTTAATTATTCTTTAGAACGATGTGTATTTAAATGTTTTTGTACATAATAATAGGGGTAGCGAATGTCCATGGTTTGGCAGTCCCCGCAGTGGGTTGCAAGTTGCAAGTATCCGTACATACCGATTTATTGCTTTATTTTCAGTTGTAGCTTTGTATAGGAGCTTACCACTTTTTGAGAATTATAAATACGATTCCAATACCATCCAGTATCAAGTCGCATGTTGACATGAATTTTAGGGTTGAAATTCATAAAACGGTAGCTCCCATTGTCACGAGTATCAACACCTTCAACTCCAACATTTTGTAGACATCGTGCTGTGAATTAGTCAAAAACTTCAAAAAATAACACACAAGAAATCTAGTTCATTAGAAGTTATTAGAACCACAGGTTAGTGTACTATTCACATATTCGGCTCTCATGCTTTTTAAACATAAGCTTAAATAGACTTTCATCATTATATAAGCGTTAAACCTAGTGTGACGTCTTCTTCGGCGTTCTGAATTTTCTGCAGACATTTTTTGTCATCTGGTAGAGCCACTTCAACGAATCGACGAACAGCTTCTTTGCTTAAAACGTATCCTATTCACATACACAAATGCAAATTATTGATTAACACAAAACAACAAAACGGGAAATTAAAACAGCTTCAAATCGTAAGTTTTAAATCTCAAATGGCAAATAACGTGTAAGTAAATCTTACTATTAATTCGTAATTTTCAAAAGAAACTAGTGTTTCAATTGAAAAAGTTGCAAACTTTGAACAAAAATGATTGCTGACTCTGATTGCTGACTAAAATCTACCTGGACCTCCAGTCATATATCCGCCAGTGTTATTCGGAAAAGGATCATATTTAAATTTAGATCCAAAAAATATCGGATCGCCTGTTTTGTACTCGCTTAACATCAGACGAAGATTTTCCACAATTACGAAGGTGTCGTCATCCGCCTTCATAAACCAATCTGCATCGTTCCGGTGATTCTCCCACACGTATTTAAAAGCTTGTCTTGTCTTTCCCCATAGAAAACCGTGACCCTCAGTTGTATTTGGGAGGGAGATCGTTTCTAGGTGGTGATCTGCGTTTTTGGAGTTAGATTTGGATTAATCAGTTATATTGTTATTGTACTATACTCTATACTATGGTCAAATTATATTAATAATTTAAAAATTGCGCCAGTTCTTTTTTATTTATTTGTCTTAACATTTGCAGAAGACATGAGGAGGAGTAGGTCACAGCGCTTCCCCCAAGTTTTCTTGACGTGAATAGCCTTTTTCCGATAGTTTATTGGAGATGTAAGAACCCAACAGAGAATTCGAATGCCGTCTACACTACGAGAAGATGAACGAGATGACACTATTTCACAATAATGAACTGAGAATTGAAGAAAGAAAATGATGACTAGTCCAAGTATTGTTCCTGCAACTATAATAATTTTAACACTTTTATATGTCACTTGAATTACTGTTCGTGAAATGGTCATTTTCTCTATTATAATGATTTTATGTTGGTGGATATTTTAAAACTTATTTTAGGGATGGTTTCGTGGGCAGTAATTAATAGATTTTCACTCGTCCCCTTTTTAAACCATCTTGTAAGAAAACATCATTTTGACGTGTGAGTTGCTTACAATTCAATTTGTAAACAATTTTACAAAACATAAGAAATTGGATCGTAGCCCTTTTGGCAAATATTCTTCGGCACTTCTGCCTCATTCTGATTTTAAAGTAAATATTGACAGTTATTAACAGCTCACAGGTGTGCCTATTCTATTCTGCGTATTAATATGCATTTAACATATCATCAATCATTACACTGGAATTTACTTGGGTCCTTTCATCTCTAATTTTTGCATCAAGTCTTCATTACTGAAAAACTTGAATATATAATAGTATATCCCGTTTTCCCAAACAACTCGTCATATATTATGTGCTATCTATGCTAAAGTGCATTAGTAATAAGCAGTAAGTCCATAGTATTTTTCTTCGCAGTTTTGAGCATAATAGCATTATCTAAATTGGACTGATGAAAAGAAATACCTCAAAGGATATTTACGTAGCATAAATACAGTGTACGTGCATTAATATGAGAATAATTTCAGAAATTCTAAACGACAGCCCTGAGGCATCTGCTGTATGCTGCATAGCCTTCAACATTCAACGCACACAACACAACACTCTCACGGACCGTCTGGCCCCTCTAATTCAAGCTCAATGTCATCTCAAAATCTGAAAAATCAAAAATAGAGTTGTTACTAGGGTTATTGTCATTCCTGTACCTGTACTATTCTGTATTTTAACTTGGCGGCAAGCTCTGGAAATATTTGGACAAAAACGAAAACTGACCATTATATAAGTAGATCTCTTCTGGGACCATTAAATAACTATTTTCTTGCCATTCTATTTATGTATGTGCCTTTCAGGATTTCGACAGGATTTTTGAGTGATTTCTTTCAACTTCGGCTCCGGCCGCAAGGCACAGATCGTTTACCCCAAAATACCTCAAAATCTCTTGAGTCTCAGTCCTTAGTATTTTTATTTTTATTATCCAGATCCAGATCCAGCAAAAACAGAAACTAACCGTAATCTGTAAGTGTGGAAGACGCAAGAAAATTATTACGGCTTCCCTTCCCTGTGTACTGAATACTGAACTGACTTTTACTAGCTGCTCTTGTTATAAGGGATGGCCCATAAAGAATGTCACCCAAATTATCACCAATTTTTCAAGACCCACTCCTATATGTCATCACTTTAACACTGCGTTAACGGCTGGCTTTACCATGGCATGTCAGCAGTGACCCTACCAAAGACATAAATTATGGACGATCCCTATTCCTCAATGTCACTGCCACTGTCAAGAGTAAGATACCCCTGGCCGCTGAGTGGTGTTCCGGCCGTCGTCGCCAGTCCCTTGAAAACAGAGATACCTACCTACTTTTGTTCTTGACTGTGCATTAACCCTTCAAGGTTTATTATATCTGTACCTGGCTACTTGAGCCATTCATAAAAGGCTCCGTATCTCACCTGCACAATTTCAATCATCACAATAGGCAGCTGTATAATTTAACATTTCACACTAAACTCTTTTACATGGTTCGTAAGTTCCTTCTTACCTCGTCTTACATGACTATTATTGCATGTTATGCCCTCGATTTCGATTCCATGTTTGCCTTGTTGTAGAATGCCCCGCAACCTCTTTCAATGTCATCCTGTTCCTTTAGCACCTATTAAAAGATACAAGGATAAAAGGTACACGGAGATGCTTTAGGATTTTTCAAAATATCCAAAGTAGATGCAAAACAAAAATTCTGGGGTTTAGGTTTAGTGAAGCTTAATATAGGGAACTTTGTTGTTTGGCCCAGGTCGAAGTCAAAGAAATTTTTCCAAACCAAAATCAACCAAAATATCTACCTAACATGTAGATTTGTCGTTAGTATATAAACCCTCGGATCCACCTGGAAATGTACCAGTCGGAGTTTTTGCATTGTCACTTGTGGATTATTTTAGTCTGTTATCTGGTAGAGTATAGACTGAAACACAGCTACATAATTCGGTCTGTTTAGTTTTTAGGAAATTGTTTCAAAATTTTGAACTGGATTTGTAATAATAATTTGGAAAATATAAGACTGAGCGAGTGGAAAATCAGACACAGATATATTGTAGGTCTTAGGAAGGCTTACACAATTTAGCGTTGAAATGGCACGCGTAAGTTCATAATAATTAAATGGTCAAAAATGTACTAGTGTTAATATGACAGATATTAAACTAAAGAATCGTATAATTAGTTACCAATCTTTGATTTTTCTATATTTTATTGTAATTTCTGTAGCTGTGTAGAAAAAAAACAATTTTCCTTTTTAGTGATTTATTTTGTAATTTATTTTTTTCAGTTATATCTAGTACTAGCATTCCTTGCGCTTGCAACTGTATCATCAGATGCCCGGAAAAAGCGTGGTATGCTGCAAGGCTCGAATTATTACGGGTCACAAATGCAGCCTGATCGGTTGGCGCTAGAATCTGAAATTCCCCCTGCTGTCCGGCCGGAAGTATTTCTGCATGCAATTAAAACCAAAGAGCCACAACAACAACAATCCCAGCGACAGCGTCAACGTCTTGGCCAACAATCAAAACCACAGCTGCCAGGTGCCATGCAGCAGGTCATCTCGATCGAAGGCGGCCAAGATCGTGGTGTTTCAGAAAATTTGGAACGTCTTCCGGCTCCGGTTCCGTCATTTCCATCACAGCCTAATATCATCTCAATTCAAGGCAGTCCTCCTCGCGGTAATTTGGAAAATTTCAGCGGAAGGAAGCGTCTTCCGTCATCTCCATCACAGCAGATAGTCTCAATCGAAGGCGGCCGTGACCGAGGTAATTTGGAAAGTTTCAGCGGAAGAAACCGTCTTCCGGTTCCGTCATCTCCATCACAGCAGATAGTCTCAATCGAAGGCGGCCGTGACCGAGGTAATTTGGAAAGTTTCAGCGGAAGAAACCGTCTTCCGGTTCCGTCATCTCCATCACAGCAGATAGTCTCAATCGAAGGCGGCCGTGACCGAGGTAATTTGGAAAGTTTCAGCGGAAGAAACCGTCTTCCGGTTCCGTCATCTCCATCACAACAGATCGTCTCGATCGAAGGCGGTCGTGACCGTGGTAATTTGGAAAATATCCGTGGAATGGGACGTCTTCCAGTTGCCCCAGCACCGTCACAGAATGTCATCTCAATTCAAGGCAGTCCTGCTCGCGGTAATTTGGGAAATTTACCTGGAATGGGACGTCTTCCAGTTCCGTCAACTCCATCACAACCACAACAGGTCATCTCAATCCAAGGCGGCCTTGATCGCAGTAATCCGGAAAATTTGAGCGGAATGGGACGTCTTCCAGTTCCAGCTATTCCGGCACAGCCTGCTGCTCCTGTCGGTCCAACTACTACTCCGTCTCCGCTTGTGAGACATTCTTTTGAGAGCGATGCCGCAGGAAATTACGATATTGAGTAAGTTTAGTAATTTTAAATTAAAAAAAAAATTATATGTTATTTTTTAATGCTAGAAGATGTGGCGGCATGCAAAATAGTAGCTAACAATTAAAAAAAATTATTACAGGTATTATTACGCGGACAACACAGCTCGTTTGGATCACGGCCGGATGAAGACTGTAATTAACATTACTAACGGCGAGGCTATACCTATTCATGTCAAATCCGGCTCTGTATCTTGGACGAGTCCGGAAGGGAAACCTGTTAAAATCGATTACGTAGCTGACGAGCATGGCTACCGTGCGACTGGGGACGTCATACCCACTCCCCCACCCACCCCTGAGGCGATCTTAGAGATGCTCAAGACACTTCCTAAACTGAAGGAGCAAGAGGCGTCTCACCCCTTACCTGGAGCTGGAGCTGGACGGCCATTTTCGTCGGAAAATAGGTCTCCCGCCTTACCTGGTGGAAGTGGAAGTTCCTTTAGAACACCTGGAACCGGAAGTTTCCTCGGAACTCCTGGATCCAGAAGGCCAGTTTTTTCGGAAAATAGGACTCCCGTCTTGCCCAGTGGAACTGGAAGTTCCTTTAGAATACCTGAAACTGAAACCGGACGACCAGGTTTGTTGGAAAACAAATCTCCCCTCTTTCCTGGAACTGGAAGTTCCATTGGCGCTCTACCTGGAACTGGATTTCTGTTGCCATCAGCACCCATGGAGTCGACGTTGTCCATTTCCCAGCAGCCCTTAGCCTCACAGCATGAGTCTCTAAAATACCAACCATCATCCTATGGATATGCTGCCCCTACATCTAAACCAGCTCCAGTCCCAGCTCCAGTTCCCACCCAGAGCTACTATTCTTACCCCCCATCAGATTTCCAGAGCGGGTCACCAATGAAACCCCAGGTCATCCCTACGTCATTTGTACCCCCACCAATGATGCCTCACGCTCCAGTTTCCCAATTTCACCCCATGCCCACTTCCAGGCCACCGGTGACCCCTGCAACCCTTCCACAAGCACCTGTAGTCTCCCAGCATGTCAGACCCACCGGAAGCGGCCCTTTTGGAAGTACCATAATGGAAGCTCCCCTCGTGCCCATCCTCATCGGACCCCCTCCAATCAAAGAACCATTCAGGACTTCAATCATGGCTAAAACCTCAGGGGCTCATTTTGATTCGGCCGGAATCAAAGCAGCCGCACATAATTTTGCAGCTCAGAGTGCTCAGAGAGCTCTGAATCGATTTAGCGTATAAAATTACCCTGATAATTGAAACGAATATTTTTTTTTGTATAAATAATTAGCTAGGTTTTATATGTCGTGAAGTAAACTAGGTTTCTTATGTTATACTAATTTCATAGTTTAATTAGTTAGTCTACAAGTTTGTTTTATGGTAATGGTGGGGGTGCTGTACGACTCAGAATGCAGCGCATTATATTGTAAATTGAAGCTATATATGGTTAGTCCTTACGCTTATAGTTAATTACTCGATGTCGAGTTTTCGCCTTTTTAATGCTGTAAGTAAGCAATGATATGTGTAATGGAATATGAAAGACATTTTATGTAATTTTTTTACTGCAATAAAAAATCAACCGAAACTTTTATAATGAAATTTATTTTTTTGAACAAAAAATATTCTTGTTTTATTAGCTCGTATAATCCGTAGGTGTACGTACTTGAGTCAGCTTTTTAATCGCTGCTAAAATTACTATTAGTATTTTAGTTTCCTAAATTAGTAAAGATTGTTTTAATAGTAAAAATAAATAAATTATATTCACGCATAAATAAATAATTCAGCTTTCTTTATATTGTGTACCTATTACGTGATTTGGGAATAAAAATTGATAGTTAGGTAGAGTTAATGTGGAAATAAATATGTTATGTTATTATGAACAATTATTCATGCATTACTATGTATTGATTAGGTTTAAGTTTTGCCTGTACAAAAATAACTATTTAAAAAAAAATATCTCGAAGGTTGCAAGACAGATGAACAAGTAAAAGCTTTTAAGACTAGAACAGTCTTTTGAACTAAAGACCGTTCTAATAGAGCTTAAACGGCTCAACTTTCTTCAGATTAACATATTTTTCATTCATGTCTTCTTCTTCTTCCTTGCCATCCCAAGATGTGAAATATTTACTCATTCGTAGCATGAGGTCTGGTAAAGTTTCTCCGCCTTCAATTTCATCACTAAAGTCATCCTCCATGGCTCGTCGTCGTCTCCGACCCGATCCTTTTGTTAAAGTAGGCAAAAGGTAAGCAAGCATATGGGAAAAATTGTTTACAATCCATAATACGAATATTACAAATATCAAATCCTAAAGGTAATATTTTGCTACACAAAAATCTCGCTGTACGTTTAAGTAATTTGTTTCAGCCCCGCGTACTGTTCAAACTCGAGGTTCTTACCCCGTGTATTAATAGATTGTGGAAAAGCTATGTTAAAGACCCCGCGTACTATTAAATCTGAGAAATTTACCACCCCCCTCCGTACTATTAGAGACCCGCGCACTATTAGAGACCCGCGTAGTATTAGAGGAAGTACGATATATGTTGTAATATTATTTAAAAACTTAATGTTAAAAAAGGTATTTATTTATTTAATTATAAGTTACCATTTGCAATTACGATAACCGTCTGGCCCGAGCCCGAGCTTGATGAGCTTGTTGTATTTTTCTTGAAAATTAAGTTCAAAATCATACTAAGAATGGACAATAAGATGATAAGTCCGATTAAACTTGTAATTGCGCCTATAATACCACCCATCGACATCCCTCCTCCTCCACCTCCGCCGGACATTGGCCAACCTCCCCCTCCCCCTCCTCCTCCCATCATTACTGGTACCACCATCATGGGCCACCCTCCGCCTCCTCCTCCGCCTCCTCCTCCTTTTCCACCTCCTCCGCCCCCCATCCCCCATCCCCCTCCACCTCCGCTTCCACCTCCACCTCCACTACCACCACCGCCCATCATCCAGCCTCCACCTCCACCACTATTGCCTCCAGAACTTCCCCCACCACCCATCCAGCCTCCTCCACCCCCTCCACCACCTCCACTTCCACCACCGCCCATCATCCAGCCTCCCCCACTTCCTCCTCCTCCGGAGCTCCCTCCACCACCCATCATCCAGCCTCCCCCACTTCCTCCGGAGCTCCCACCACCCCCTCCACTACCACCACTCATCCACCCTCCTCCGCCTCCGCCTCCTCCAGAGCTTGGCATCATCCACCCTCCACTACTCCCGCCAGAACTACCCCCACCGCTCATCATCCACCCTCCTCCGCCTCCACCTCCAGAACTTGGCATCATCCAACTTCCCCCACCGCCTCCTCCATATCCACCACTGCTTCCACCACCACTCATCATCCAGCCTCCACTACTCCCTCCTCCTCCTCCATATCCCCCACTGCTCCCCCCTCCTCCTCCATATCCACCGCTGCTCCCACCACCGCTCATCATCCAGCCTCCTCCACCCCCACTGTCCGCTGCACTTTCCATATATCCACCCGATGCTCCATTCTCCCCACCACTGTAGCCCCTTGCTTGGAAATCTGATGCTGCTGCAGTCAAGTTCCATGCTTTGGTGGTGCTGTCAAGGACATTCCTATTATAGTTTTTTGAATTGTTATAAAAGCGTGGGGCAGCTACAAAAGTAATGTACGGTGCGCTGCCAAAATGTGAACAAACGTCCAAGTGTTAAAGTTTTTCTGACTTTAAAATTTTTGTAATTACAAATTTCCATTCAATAGAGGTTGCGAAGAATGCGATAGCGTATGTATAAAAGTTTAAAATTTTGTAATTTTGAAATTTTGAAATTTTGAAATTTTGAAATTTTGAAATTTTGAAATTTTGAAATTTTGAAATTTTGAAATTTTGAAATTTTGAAATTTTGAAATTTTGAAATTTTGAAAAGGTTTGATAAGAACTTCAAAAATTTCAAAACTAAAAATTTCCTCCAAGCAGAGGCATTTGTAAAGAACTTTGTTTCGCACAGTATTTTCTTTTTAAAATTTTCGAAAACTGTCGGTAAAAATTTGCATCGTTCACTTTTATGCATGTGGTCACATTTAGGCAGCGCACCTTATTCGTTCAACCTTAAAATCTTTTATACCGTTGTGCCGTCCGTAAGAACTACTAATGTCGTATGTTATATGATTGGCCAATATTTGAATTTAAAATTACCGTGCACAATTAATATACTCACCTTTCTTGCTTTTTCTCAGGATCTATAGACGAGTCGTTGATGTACTCTTCCCCTCTTGAGTATATCCTGCTGTAGCCTTTGTGGGCATTACTGTAGCTAAAACTTATGGACACTGTGGCAGTAATGAAGATGAGCGTAAGTGCTCGTTCAGCTTGGAACATTTTTGAAATTTTCTTGAAATTTTTCGTACACTATTTAGCTAAAAGTGTAGGTCAGTCGTCAGCCTTGGCATGTTGGTTCTTCCCTCGCTGTCCAAAACATGTGTGTAGGGTCTTCCAGCTCAACACACTGATTTTATACTTGCAATTTGTGCTTCAATTATTATTTCAATGAAATACCTACAATTTTTTTGTAGGGATCAATCCAGCGGAACGGTGGCAAAACCGTCTATCAATGTGTATTGCGAACGTACGCTCTATCTTGACCTTCCTACTCAAGCACATTTTATGATTTCATGCAAAACAACTTTTGAGCATAGATTCAATCCGCATTTACAATGCCACTCCGTGCGTTACAGCTTGTGCTGGTAGGTCAAAACAGACTAAAATTATGAGCCATCAATCTGGATGAATATAGCGTGTGCCATTTTCTTATGAGCTAGAAGTCGGATAACATTGTTCAAAAAAATTGAAGTAAAATCAAAACCAGTGGATAGCATCGTTTCAGTCGTAAAGTAAGCTAGTCACGTTGTCGAAGTCCGGGTGGACATTGCGAATTATTATGACAAAATGACACATATATCCGTAGTTCCATTTTCGCGTTTGATGCGTTTAAAAAATGTCAAGATACTTCAAGTGCACATAACTAATAATTGCAATCTTTTGAGGCTTAAGTTTTGTACAGAACATATAATTATAGGTACATATTCATTTATTCAAAACACTTTATGAAATATCATAGTGTCATACTTTTGCAGTATAGTACCTGTTTCTGTGTCAAAAAGATTTTTTTAAATTTTTTTTTAAACTAAAGGCATCGCGCATTGTCAGAATTAAAATTGTTGGTGTACATATTCAAACTTTTTACTGAAGCCTCATTTTTGTTCTATATGCGTGTTCTATTCTATGATCAAGTCATTTTTATTATAATGTAACTTACCTATATTATGATAGTTTGAAAAATGTAGACCAGTGTTTTGCCCTATGAAATTTTTCTCAAAGCAGAGTGCATATCTATTCTATGGTATATAAGTCAGTACAAAATGCCGGCATTATTAAAATAAATATGTGATTTATTATTTTTATTGTAATTTGTTTATTATAGATGCTGTTTTATTTATTTGTTCATTAATACATACATGTCTTTATTTTTTTTTCAAAGCATACTAGGGGTTATCCATAAAAGATATATTAGAAAAATCCCAATTTGTAGGCCCCCTATGTCATCAGCTTAACCACTGCCTAAATGGCTAATTATCTTTAACATGACAAGTCATCAATACCCGACTACACCCACTGACCATACTGTAGATATCATTTATGGACGATCCCATGTATACAAGTTAAAGCCATTCAAATTACAGGTTCTAAATTTTTTATTCCAACTTTGATACTTGCATGAGAACGAATGTGGTTTCTGGTTTTCTGGGTAAAAATTGTAAAAAATGAGGTTAATAAAAAGACCTCCAAAACAGGGTTTTAAGATATTTTTTTGAAAAAATTAAATATTTTTGAGTTTTCGAAAATCCAAAAATAACATTGTAGATAATGTTTTAGCGATCACAAAACTTCAAATTCGTTGAAAATCGGATGAAAATTGTAGGAGCTACACGGTTGCAAACAAATCAAAAATTCGAATTTTTTATATTTTTGGCAGGCAACATTGAGCAAATCTGAACTGCGACAAATATGATTACTTACACGTTTACTAGTTGCGCTAGACGCGCCTAACGCTCATCAACCTGAGTTAAAAGTCAGCGCACATGTGCTGACCCTTTCTTGTAAGTATAAATTTAATACACGTATTCATTGAATGCTATGTACATATAAAGAAAACTATACGGGTACTAAAAGATCTGATATTGGAATTTTATAATTTAAATTGTATGCATGCCTTCGGTTAACCCTAACAATTAACAGTTGAATGAAGCTCGAACCAAACCGAACCGCATAATATGCCGCGCTTCGACTGGGCAACCCAACCGAACCGTACCGTAACATTGCATGGATAACCGTTATCCGATCCGAGTCATCCGATCCGTTTGGATCCATTGAAAACGATGTAACTTGCACTACAGAACAGATGATATATTGCTAGATTTTTGGTATGTATTCCTAATTACGGAGCTATTCGGCTATAAAACATTGAAATTGCGAAACAGTGCTTTTTTAACAAAGTTTTTTTCTCATGGTATATTTTAGTAGAAATGCAAAATCGTAAGTTAATGCTATAATTATTTTGAATTTAACCTACTTATACAAGCATCTAAATTAGTGAGCTACTGTTTTACTTTTACATAAATAAAAAAATTGCGAAATCGAAAGAAATTGTAAAATTTTGTGATAATTCTGGTGATGATTTAAATTTTATTATTAGAACGTACATGTACATATCACGTTAATTGTATAAAATTAATACAATCTTCAATAAATTACAAGCAATACAAAAACAATCACAATAGGCACAAAACAAATAACAGTAAAAAATAAATTAGGATTTTTAAACATTATTATTTCAGTTGTTGTTCTTAAACTATTATACTACGTGACAGTGTAGTACAGACAGAGATAAAAAATCTCTTTGCTAGTAAAGTTTAAATGGCTCCACTTTCTTCTTTCCTTCTTCTCTATCCCCATCCCAAGACGTCAAATATTTCTCCATGCGCGTCATGACCTCAGGTACATTGTCTCCGTCCATTGGTTCGTTCATGTCCTCTAGGGCTCGTCGCCTTCTTCCCGAGCCTACAAGTTAGCATTTAAATAAAAAATGATAGCAAAATATTAATAATATGTTCTCCTGTAGGAACTATAATACACGTAATACGTTTAAGAAAAATGACAAGAATTTTTTAAAAATATTTTATTTACCATTTCCTATGATAATAATGGTCGTTCCACCCCCGGATGACCCGGATGACCCTGATGACGATGTTGAACTAGATCCAAATATCATGGAGAAAAGCATTCCAAGAAGTCCTAAAATAATGAGAGCTCCAATCAACTGTATGATTTGCATAAAAATATCTCCTCCTCCGCCTCCACCACTCATTCCCCCCCAACCTCCTCCACCACCACCACCCCCTGACATTCCCCAGCCCCCTCCTCCTCCTCCTCCCCCACCCATGAATGATCTGGCAAACTCTGATGGGGAGTGTGGCTTGCTCGTGGTATTCTTTGACGAGATAGACGTGACATTTTTGTGTAATGGTTTATGCGAGCTAGAAAAAATTTTAAAAATAAAAATCTGTAATAAATTCTTTTAAATTTTAATTTAATTTATATAGTTGTTTTATAGTCAAATAAATTTTTTCAATATTCTGGTTAACGCAATGTAGATTCTGCAATAGGCCTTTTAGTGGACTGAGCAGTGCTTCCGCTGAGATTAAATATTTAATTACCTCGTCGTCGTCGTTTTCAACGGATTTGAACTTGGAGTGACCACATAATAATCTTTATCCTGTGGAAACTGCCTGCTCGCCCCTTGATGTGTATAGCTCAGTACAATGGAGGCTGTGACCGTGAGTAGGAACAGAGCCGTGAATTGATTACACCCAAACATTTTTGAAACTCTTTACGAAAAACTTTTTGATACACTCACTAAAAGGCAAAAAGGACAAATCAAGGTTAATTATTCATGACAGCTGTATCTTGAATCTTGAACAAATCCTGTGTAGTTCCTCCCTTGAAGTCCAACACATAAATGTATCACTTGGCCAATAAACATGCTCATTTTATACCTCCGGCTTGACCCCCCATTTCAAGACGAAGAAAACATAAAAATTTCAAATCTGTGAATAAATGTGAGTGCTTTGGGACTTTGGGACCAGTCAAGTGGAAGATATGATCCTATATTGCAAGGTATAAAAAACAAATTATATCTAAGGAGTAAGGAACATTTATAACGTGAGTTCGTGCAGGGAAGCTGATCAAAATAGTCTAGACGCATATACGTGTTTATTATTTTCTTATTCACTCTGAACTAGTAACGTATTCTAAAAATTTCAACAAAATTATAAATTATGTAAATAGGTAGAAATAAATATGTACTGTGTGTATTACAGATATTCATGTAGGTAGTTTTTATTAGAAGCGTACGTACAGCCAGTGGCATATTTAGGTTACATAGGAATTATTGGTTCTGTCTAGGAAATTCAAAGAGGTAATTCAGTGGAAGCAAAGTACCGTATTTGAAGTAATAGTACACCAGTGTAATATTTAAATTGCGAACTTTCAGGTCCGTGTACTATTACAGGCCCGTGTATCATCACGGACTCGTGAACTACTACAGAACCCGTTTACTATTACAGACCCGTGTACTATTCCAATCCCGACGTTTTAGACGCGTGAACTATTACATACCTGGATACTATTGCAGACCCGTGCACTATTGAAATTCCTACCTTTTAGACCGGCGTACTATTACAAAATTACAAACCTATGCAATATTTTAGACCCGTGCACCGTTACAAACCTGAGTACTGTTGAAGACCCGTGCACTATTAAAATTCCTACTTTTCAGACCCGCGTAATATTATAAACCTATGCACTACTACAGGCCCGTGCACTATTAAATACCTAGGTACTATTGCAGACCCGTGCACTATTAAAATTCCTACTTTGCAGACCCGCGTACTATTAAAATTCCTACTTTTCACACGCGCATACTATTACAAACCTATATTAAAAACCCGAGTACCGTTGAAGACCCGTGTTCTGTTCTAATCCCGAGTTTTTAGACCCGTGTACTATTACAGAACCAGAGTAAGATTATAGAACCGTATACTATTCATTCCAACCTAACCGACCCGGGGTACTATTACAGACTCGTGTACTATTAAATGCCCGTGTACTCTCATGGACCCTTGCACAATTACAGCAAATACGGTACTTGTACTTCCCTCTTGGTCAGATTCTGTTTCCATTCCACTTTTGACAAGAATGTATGTAACAATTTGATGCTTTGTTTTATTGGACATTTTTAGAGAATATCACAGTACGTTAAATGCTCTCCAATGTGCGATGACTTTTCGTCATACCGGTACATGTCAATACGTGGTTACTTATGTATCATCTTAATTGGATGAAAGCATACGCAAATCAGTGCAAAAGTAGGGCGGAGACTTGACATTTTACTTACATAGACTTTAGACGTACCTAGTACCTACTTAAAACTTCCACCTACCTCAAATATAAAACCTATCATATATGTGACTACCCGTCAGAAAGGTGTACTCCGGACCCGAAGTGTACAGTACATAAAATACCTAGGTACTTTCCGATCATTATTCATCGTATACGGATGCGTGGATGGAAACAAACATTCAAATGACATGCCAAACAGACTCACTCAAAATCAATGTCGGCCAGAAATTACTGACCTTAATCAGCCCTGGCTCGAAGGACTTGCAAAACTCTAATTTCTGGTAAAAAAGTTCCTTACTTTCCTACTGTTTTCTATACTGTATCTGTAACGTAGAAGGAAACATTCCCTTGTGATTGCAGTATACACAGTATACCATTTCGATATCGTTAAGATTTTGCTGGCTATCTTATTATAAAAAGTATTAAAAAAACTAGCGAGAACATTCTTTACGCCATAAAAAATGCTGTAATTATCTCCGGCGCTTTCTCCTTCCTCAACACATGTGGTACAGACAACGGAAAAGAGACAAGTGATAGTGGGATTTAATTTCACCCTTTTGCTTTGGCCTTTACACTACGATTCTCACTAGTTAGTAAGGTAAGATTGTAGCAGTATACCAGGCATAAATTAAATTTAGATCTTAACGAATTTTCATAATTTAAAAAAAAGTGGCATGAGCTTTAAAATGAAAAATAATACACCTGATAATGTGCCTGATTTTGTTGAAAATTTTTTACGGCTGCTATAAATTTATTATGCCGTGGATTAAAATAAATTTACAAATGTGGTCATTAAATGTATCTACTTACACTTTTCAAGCAAGACTATCTTAGCTGATATTTCAAAACCTAAATGCAATAGATGTGCAGACCACAAATGATACTAATTATTATAATTAGGTTAGCCAGATCAAAAATAAGCCTCTAGAAGTTGGGTATGTAGATGTGTGGAACAATCTCTCAGTAGACACAAATAAAAACAATATCGACAGTATACTAGAAACTATGGCAATGTTGATTCTATTGAAAATGTTCTTTTTAGATGACACTTATACGATGCCCTTAGAGCAAAGTGCTGGATATGTATTCTGACAGGGAACGAAATATAAGTGTAAAACGTATACATATTATGTTAAGAACTCACAGCAATTCACATCTTACTACTTACTACAACATCTTTAGTAACATATTCCATTATGTACAATCTGTAATGATTGCAAAAATGCAGTATAATTTCATTAATACAGATAACATTTTATAACCTTTTTTCCATTTGGGTCATTTTTTGATTGTCCAATATGTTGGATATTTTTAAATTGTATGTTACTGCGTAAACTTATAGATATATAAATCATTTTGATTCTTCACTCAGGATATGCTTATAATTTCACTCTGCCTGAAGCAATTACGGTCTGTGTTGTGGTGACGGTGACAGTCAGTATATGAATGAACTATTTAATTTTTCTCTCCTTCTGTCTCACTTCTTGAGTTGTTTTGAACTAAATACGATCGTCTTAATTTTTTTTGACAAATAAAATTACTTTTGAAACACATTTTTTGAAATTTTGCAAAATTTGTATTTATTTATTTAACATTTAAAAATAAATCATAGATGCAATACTATCATTAAGTTTATTTACTGGTCTTTTTTATTTTTTTCGCACATTATTTTATTATACCTAATGTCTATTTTTAAAATTATTAAAGCTGGAATAATTTATTATAGCTCACATGCAAAACTTTTTCTTTCAAATTCCAAAGCACAGACTAATAACTCTCTTACACTTGAAACCAATTTGAGTAAAAAGTTGCTAGATACTTGGGAGATTCTATAGATCCTCACTTAATTGTGCAAAACTAACTAAATAAGATAGACGTGTAAATGATTTTAAGTGTTTCAAAGGTATGCAACATAATGTGTTCACTTCTTTTTGAAAAGTGCAAAATTTTCTATTTTTACATGTTTTGAAAAATGCAAAATGTTCAATTTTTACATGTTTTGAAAAATGCAAAGTGTTCTATTTTCAAGTTTTAAAAAGTGTAAAGTGTTCTATTTTCAAGTTTTAAAAAGTGCAAAGTGTTCTATTTTCAAGTTTTAAAAAATGCAAAGTGTTCTATTTTAAAGTTTTAAAAAATGCAAAATGTTCTATTTACATGTTTTGAAAAGTGGAAAATGGTTTTTTTTACTTTTTACTTGCTTTTAAAAATTGTAAAATATGTTATTTACACATACTTATTTAGGTTGATGATAATTTAATTTTTTGTTGTAGATCTTGAATTTTGTTTTTAGCTAAAAATGAATATGGGTCGTTTGGATTCTATTTACATTTGTAAAAACATTTTTATTCAACTTATTTAAAAAACAAAAGTTTGACACTGTTCTACATACTACACATAGGAATAGGAACATTATCGTACGGGCTCGTAAGTCAAATCAACTATACGAAATAAATTATTTTCAATTTTACGTATTATAATATTGCAACATAAATATAAACACAATAACAAATAAATTAATATCTCGGAAATTTATATTTTCCCTTCTTCAACCAATAACTTTACGCATAAATTCCATTTTTTGTTTACATTTTACATCGTAATTACTGCTTTAGAGGAAATACATATTATTTAGTAATAAACTCCAATAAACCAGTAAGTAACCACAGGAATGAGAGCCGCCGCACTCAAAAATCCGAAAATATATATGAAGTTTTTTAACTCTTATATTTTTTCTTTTGAAACACGATTTTATTTAGTATATTTAGTAAAGCTTGAATGGCACAACGTTTTGCGTATCCACGTCTCCACGAGCCCAAGACGTGAAATATTTGCTGAGTCGAGTCATAAGTTCCGGCAAACTTTCACCTTCCAGACCATCTCCGTAGTCTTCAATAGCTCGTCGTCGCCTTCCCGTTGCTAAAAATATTGAATTGAATGAAAAAAAGTGTATCATACAAAACAAACAATATGTTACTCCCAATCAAACACCTTTATATTAAAATAAGTCACAATTAAAAAAACAGAAATGTCGTAATTAATTACCATTTATGATAACAGTAGTTGCGGGGCTGCTGTTCCTATTAAATAAAAAGCTGAAAAACATGGCAAGAAGTCCTAGGGCAAGGAGCATACCAAACAATGAGAGCAAGTCAAAACCACCCCCACCACCGTAACTGGGGCTCCAACCACCTCCGTTATCCATCCATCCATAGCCACCCCCACCCCCTCCTCCACCCCCACCAGAATATCCTCTTGCATTGGAAGCTGACTTAGTTTGGTGGACGGAGCTGGCCGATCCTAACAATCCGGACAATCCGGATTTTGATAATGTCCCATTATGGTGCGGGTGCTGGGGTGCATGTGTACTGGAATAAATTATTTTTCAAATAAAAATACCATTAGCTTCATTGATTTTACAGTACACACAGAAGTAATAGGTTTCTTAAAAAAAGTATTTTAATAATTTTTCAAAATTCGTAACTTAAAATTAGTGTTCAACTTTTGATTTTTTTTCGATCTGCAGCCGTCAGAATTTAAAACTTAGCCTTTCCAACGTTACTTTTTCCAACCCTTTTGGATAAAAACTTTTGGATTTCAATAAAAATAAATTCCGATTCAAATTCGAAATTCTAATAATGTATTTACCTTAATTTTGGTTTAGCAGCTGTTGGATTTTGAGTAGAAGTAAAGAAGTTGTCATCTCCATGTGGAAACGTTCTGCTCACTCCCTGTTGCGTGTAACTCCAACCGATAGACACTGTAGCCGTGAGGACGAAGAGTGCGAGGAATCGGTGATTTCCAAACATTTTTTAATAAATTGTCAATAAAAATAAAAACACAAAATTTTCAAAATAATGTAACTGTTAAATAAAAGACGTAGAAATCATCACAGTTTTACAACAACTTCCGGTAAAGTACAATGGGAGATACTCCTTGTTCTTGTCCTGATCGTTGGACGCTCACAAAATGACTGAATACACTGAGAGAGGCACGGCGTGAATTTATATGTGAGGTAGTGTGACCATCAAAGTTTGGGAATCTGAAACCATACACCTTCCTGCGGTTGAAATGAAGATACATAGTCAATCAAGTGGAATGATTATGATGCGCTCTGTATGATTTTGATGATAAGTTGTGATCCTCGTAAAAGTCATAATAATAACGCTCATACAAGAAATACAAGAAAAGTGTCTCATATCACTGTCACTCCAAAAATATAGAAATATATAATATATATAACACAAATATACAATACAAAAATATTTCCCTTCTGTTTTAAGGAACTGCACATATGACATATATGTAGGTAGTTGCCAATTGTCAACTATTTTCCCTTCAACTTCAACTTGAAAACTTATTCTCTCTGCTCTTCTTCTTTCACACGTTTTTGACGAAGCTCATTTCATGCAGAGGAAAACAGTTTAAGTAGCTTGAGAGCATTTAGCGTGGGGGTCCATGCGTGAAAACTAAAACTGGTCAAAATATAAAGACTAGACGCTCGCTGTCATATATATCCCATTCAGAGATCTGTGTCTATCTCTCTGTCTCCTTAATTTTTATTGATGTTAGTATTGGTAATATTGGTTATTAGCCACCATGAAACTGCTATCCTCCTGTGCATACCGTACTATACCCATTACGCTTTCAAACTGGGCACGTTAAGTTATAATTATTTTCGATTATTTATTTCGTTCAATTTTACTTGTCAATTGTCAATAATATATTCTCAATTCTCAACACATTCTGCGGTAAATAAAGATTGCATATTGGTCCAAATAAACGTGAAGAAGAATCATTTTGTTGTAAGTCCAACAAAAGTCCAATGGACTTGAGACAAAATGATTTTTCACCGACATAAGACACAGAATCGATCACATGTTTGTTTCCTTATGTGCATTCAGTGGGCTGTGATAGAGGTACTGTTTTGCATATCGTTACTGAAGAAGCAAAATGGCTAAAATAAAATTTTGATACACAGCATAATGGCCCATCTACATACATATGTATTTAACATGTCAGTAGGTAGGTACTTGATAAATTTTCTACTGAAGCAAATATATATTGTTATTGCTCGTATTGCATCTTCAGTAACGATTGACTTAAAATAGCTGCACGGATTTCTCTCCAAAATTTTTTCCCCCCTCTCTATACCAAAAGATATCAATTTTTGTTGAGTGAAATAAATTTATTGTCACACATTTTTTCAATCCCTATGAATGTGTGGTTTGAGCACAAGACATACTATTTCCAGCCAACGAATGATCTCGCACAGACTGACAGTCAGTCGTATTGTTTTTTTGTGTGTGTTTTGTCCATATTTGTATAGCTAACTTTAAGAGAGAAAATATAATGTAAAAAATTTATTAGGTTACTGTGACTCTGACACATATTTAGAATTGCGATTGCCTTCCAAATTCCAAACCCCTTACATTTATTTAGCCCACTAACTCAGAGTTAGGCATATAGTACAGAGGAAGTGAAAAAATTAGATCTGAAAATTCTGCGTTTAATGCTGGTGGCAGACGCTATGTTTTATAACTAATTTACCTTTGTTTTAACGTAATTAAATTTGGATACATAAATATAACAGAAATATTTCTTATTAGTGAACTTTAACCTTCAAGCGGTCGGGATTTCCCGCCTCTTGGTTTGTAAATAATATCATAAGATGTGTCAAAAAATCTACAATTTACCTCCATGTAGCTACCTAATTATATTGGAATTATTGAAAATGAGCTGTAAAAAGTACTTAAAAAATACTAAATCAGTTCCATTTTTATCAGAACCTTTTTCATTTAAAAAATAAGGTACTATAGGCCTTATGGTTTTCACTTGGAATTTGAATTCGACAAGTCAGGGCTGGATAATGCGGCCAGCGCAGGCAGCCCCCGCTGCCTGAATTTTCTCAAAACAAGTATGTAAATGGAACATTTTGCAGTTTTCAAAAATATTTAAACCGAATATTTTAAACTTTCAAAAACATGCAAATAAAATTTTTCGTCCATTTCAAAAAGATGCAAATAAAAAATTTAACACCTTTCAAAAAACATGTAAATACGACATTTTGCACACTTCCAAAACATGGAAATAAAACATTTTTCACTTTTTGCAAGACATGTAAATAGAACGTTTTGCACTTTTCTGAATCAAGTAAATCGAACATTTTACACTTTTCTAAAACTTGTAAATACAACATTTTACTTTACCAAAGAAAACCATTAATAAAATAAAAATAGTAGATTTTGTATGGAAAACAATTGCTTCCTAAAACCAATTCCTTCGTCCGGCCCTACGACCAGTGCATCTACTAAATTCAGTGCTGTCAACAATGGTATTATTGGTTCTTGATGGGGTTAAGGTTAAACTACCATGGGTCGATCTCGACATCTATTTTAAATTGCAACAATTTCAGAGCATAAAATGTACTTTAGACTGCATTTAAAAAGTAAGCGCTGAAGAAAGTTGATTAATTGACAAGATGGATGTAAAGTATTGCACAGCCCTATGTAGCAATACATTGCAAAAATGATGTGGTGCAATGGAACTAATAAAAATGTCATATACTTTTATTATTTTTATGACTACTCTTTATGACTCTTGAGGTAATGCACTGTGTAAGTACACGGATGGCTGCCGTTTCATTTCAGTTTGTAGTATTTCCGAGAATTTTAGTGAAATGAACCATCACGTACAGCGTACATATTAAAATATTATATTCCTACCATACAGAGGATATACCGCACAAATTTTCAAATGCAAGTGATGCACTAATGACTAGTGACTGACTAAAAGTTAAAAGCAAAAAGCATTACCAACACCAACACCATTACCAGCCCCACTTAAATGTGTACTATAGGAAGGAACCAGCAAAAAATCAGCAATCATCCCCAGCTCTAAGAATCCGCTTAGTTCCTGGTGTAATTCAATATTGCCATTCACTAATAATGGGACATATGGGATCCCCTTTATGCACTATTAAATAACAAAAAAATAAACACGTTTAGAACACACATCAGATATGAGCTTTTTAATTCATTATTTCAAATAGTAATATTTGTGTTGAACAAGTTTGTATTCTATACTTAGAATTAATTAGAGCTTTTTGTAGTTAAAATACTTCTATAAATAAATCAGCATAGCTGACTGTACATATGTAGTTTGGAAAAGAATTTTAAGTTTAAAAATATTTGAATAAATTAGTATGTATTTAAAAATGCTATATAGGCTGCTGCAGAGATAATACGGAACGGATAGCTAGGCAATAAATAGCTCAAAAAATTAGGCCATTAAAGCTTTACTAAAACAAACTATAAAAAGCCATAAAATATAAACTGTTTCAGTAAAGCTTGAACGGCTCAACTTTCCGAGTTGTACTTTCCTCCTCCTTTCCTTTCCCATCCCATGAGGTGAAATATTTTCCCATTCGGCTCATAAGCTCTGGTAAACTTTCCCCGTCGAGCCCGTCATCAAGATCATCTAAGGCACGTCGCCGTCTTCCCGATACTAGAATTTTCAAAAACTATGTCAAAAAATGTGTGATAAAATAATTTAAGGTAAAATAAAAACATGTGTAGTATATTTTCCCACGTGTCACAATTTTTGAATAATTTAGATTCATTATTCAAGGTCATAGGCTACTAATTGTAAGTAATGGTACCTACACGCTTAGAAAAGATCTCAAGTGCAATGTTTTAGAAGATGACGCTAAAAGGTTTTTACAGGGTGTTAACTTTAAGTAATAGATTTATCGGTAAATTTTGAAAATTTCAAGATTGTGGGGTAATCGGTTAGTAGCGAAAGGATAAAAGCTGCATGTATATTACAAAACACCCTGCACTGGATATGCTGTAGGTAATATTTTTACAGAAAAATCTGCAACAGGAAATAACCGTGATTGCAGTAACTTTTAAGTACAACAACAGTACCAGTAAATCCCTAACCGTAAACCCTGTTGACCAGTACCAGTGCTAACCGATTGCACTGTTATACTGTCGAAGAAACAGCTAAATTATTTACAGATTAAACACTTTGGGGCAAATGCATCTATATTTTTCTGAGCGTGTATATAGAATTATTACAGCTAATTTTTGAAAATATGAAGCATATGCTTCTCATAATTATAATTAGTTACTAAAGTGTTTTCATTACCGTTTCCAATGACAATGACTGTCGTTCCCGAGCCGGAGGTGGTAGTGCCTGAGCTTGAAGATGTAGAACTAGTGGAGCTGAATAGCATGGCCAGAATCATAAAAAGAAAGCCTAAAATAACTAAACCGATGATTAAACCGATGAGTTGTGAAATAATGTCCCCACCTCCTCCTCCACTCATCCCCCCTCCTCCACCCATAGAAGGCCAACCACCCCCTCCTCCTCCTCCACTCATCATCACGGGCATCATCCAACCACCACCGCCTCCTCCTCCACCTCCTCCACCCATCATCATCCAACCCCCTCCACCCATACCACCACCCCCACCTCCACCCCCACTGTCCATCCCCCATCCTCCCCCACCACTCCTTCCTTCAAAAGCTGTACTGTGCGCGTGGGGCTGCTTTGTTAGTGTCACATTCCATAATTTATGTAAACTAGAAAAAATTCAATAGTTATATATGTATTAGTAATGGTGTCGAGTTGTTATATTATATCGCCTGTGAAGAACCAAAATGACCCAAATTCAATTAAGGCTAGAATCAAAATGAGCTATGTCATAAAAACAAAATGAGAAACCTGCGTACAATATTAATTAAGAGTTTTTTAAAAGTGTAAAATGTTCTATTTACATATTTTTGAAAAGTCTAAACTGTTCTATTTACATGTTTTGAAAAGTTTAATTTTTTTTTGATTTAAATATTTTTGAAAAGTGTAAAATGTTCTATTTATATATTTTTGAAAAGTGTAAAATGTTCCATTGACATTTTTTGAAAAGTGTAAAATGTTATATAGATACGTGTTTTTAAAAAGTGTAAAATGTTCTATTTACATATTTTTGAAAAGTGTAAAATGTTCTATTGACATGTTTTTGAAAAGTGTAAGATGTTCTATTTATGTTTTTAAACAGTGTAAAACGTTCTATTTACATATTTTTGAAAAATGCAAAATATTCTATTTACATATTTTTGAATAGTGTGAAATTTTCTATTAACATATTTTTGAAAAGTGTAAGATGTTCTATTGACATGTTTTTGAAAAGTGTAAAATGTTCTATTTACATATTTTTTAATAATGCAAAATATTCTATTTAAATGGTTTCAAGACATGTTTTAATATTTGTGTGGATAGTGGATATTGTTTTTTGCTACAAATGAATATGGATCATTTTGTTTCTTCACAGACGATATGGGACACCTGATAAAATTTCTAAAAAAAAAAAATTCTTTTGGTTTTTTTTATAATGTAACTTATGAATATACAAAAAATTTACCTTGATTTCAATTTTCCCGTTGAATTTTTGACATGAACTGGTGTTCTTATTGTTTTAGGTGTTGTTGTTGTTGCTGGTGTTGTGAATTGTGTGGTTGTTGTAAATCCTTCGGATTTTTCAGTGTAATAATGCTGCTCGTCTTGAGGAATGACTCTTCCCACGTCCTCCTGTCGATAGTTAAAAGCAAAGGTGACTGAGGTACAGATAGTGAGGAAGAGTACGGGGAAGAATCGACAGGATGTCCCGAACATTTTCTCAAAAATTTCTCAGAATCGTCTCTCACAAGTAGTATAAAATGAAGGTCATGGCAAGACTTTGTCAAAATTTTGAGCAATAATTTTTAAGTTACTTGAGTGTTCTCTAAGGAAAGAATGTATGTCTTGGACAGGACGAGTCGGGATTTTATACTTGTGGTTTGACCCCCAAATAATTATATCCGAAGAAGATACGTCCATTTTGACTTGTACAGTTTTCTAAATATGTATACTTACACATAGGTTATAATGAGGAATTCAGTGAAGCGGCGAGTAGAATAATATTTTAAAATTCAGGTGATTTTGTCGAGCAATATAAAAAGCAATCTATCTACTAGATTTTTTGCCAACATATTGACCATGAAATTTCGTACTATAAAAAAATTTGCAAAAGTTTGCAAATTGCTTCAGCTGGGACAAAGTGATTTAAACGCATTCAAAAACCTCTAAGCAAAACGAACGCCACATTATACTTACTTCCTAGCTTGTGCTATATTTTTACTGCTATGTATATACAGTACACTAGGAATGCTACGCTGGCCAACATTAAAAGCATTTTACTAGCATTTTGTAATTTACTAGAATTCTATACCTGAAAGTATGCTACTGCTACAGTGATAAGAATACTGGTCACGTCTTTCTCGTAAGTTTGCCGTCACAACATAAGACAGTTAGAATCTACAAAAAAATAATGCCCGCAATAGTATCAGCATGTAGAGCACAGTGTTTTGTCTGCCGTCTGCCAACTGCATATTGTTTCCCCGACTGCGAATATCTAGTAGTGATTTTTTTGAAATAATAAGTCGTGTAACAGTTTCATAGACACATTTCAGGATTTTAAGTACTTAAGCATCCCATCACTAAATTTGTGTGTAGTATTAGTATCACAAATTTATTATGTATGATAAAATAGATTTATTTTTTATTTAGCATAGTTACGATCGGCCTTAGATCTTGTCATATTTTTCCAAAGTTCCAAACAAATTCACACAATGCTCGCGAATGTAATGTTAACTTAAGCGTCCGCCTATCAAGACTATCAACCCATGAAGTATGAATTAGTCCAAGTCCAAATATCCCAAAATTGTTATGTGAAAAAATGTGTGCATTTTAATTTTTAAATACAGATTTGTCATAGCATAGAGTAGGATGTAGGCTAAAGAAAAGTTTATCATATCATATTGATATTTAAATTTTTGAACTTGCAATTTAACTGACAAAACAAAATGTCAATTTAACTTGGTTGGCTTGCACTAATGATATTTATTAATTTCTTTCAGCAGTGCAGTAAACGATTTAATTTATTAAATCGTACACAACTTACAGCCATTGAAAACTTTCCCGCATTATATCCTTTCTCTTATATTGGATCCAACTGTGGTTCAATTTGAACCACAATAGAACTGAAGCTGTAATAAATCATCATGACACATGATGAGACATGAGACTGAAGATGAAGATACTGAAGAACTGAACTGAACTGAACTGAAGTTTGAAGTTTTTTATTACGGAGATTGACTGGTTGCTGGTCGGTCAAGTCCTTTAAATCTAAGTCATTGACCTTGGCTGTTACTGATAACAATTTTTAAATTAGTTAAGTATAATAATTACAACTTTATTGTATTTTATTAGTTTTAGGAATAACAGGCAACAGGGAAGAGCAAGACGAAAAGAGTGTAGCATACAACAAATTGTATAGTGACGTGACCTAAGTTGGAAGTAGTGAAATTGAATCTATTAAACTTTGACTATGTGTCATTAATTACTGTTATTAACTTAAAACTGCTGACTATTCGGTTGTAAGTTTCAGCACAATCAATTATTATCCTTAAAATGCGTATTTTTACCCTGAAAAATAGAAATCGTATCTCATTCATATGCCTACTGTACTGTCAACTGTTGACTGTAGGTTGTTGATTGTGTTCTGTTAAAGTTAGCAGTACTAGGTAATCTCCAGTGTGGATCGATAAAGATAATTGTAAGTTATTTATTCTTGTGCGATACATTTTACTCATATAATAAACTGATAATCAACAAATTATCCTTAATCTAATAAAGCATTTTACATGGCGCTAATTTGCAGTTATATATATAATATGTATATTATTGACTATGCATTTTAATGCATTTCATGAAAATTTAAATTCAAATTTGTTTCGCAGTATTTTACTATTCACATAATTTAACTAGAATAACCTAAAATAATCACTAGTTTAACTTTGAATTTGTATTTGTATATCTTTGATTTCAGGTTTTCATCATTTGTTACTGCCAGTAAATCAGCCCTTTCTTGACGGTGCCGAGACCTACCTACAATAATTAAATTTTGATTTGATACTGAACATTAGAAGGAAAGTAAACATAACAGTCAGCAGTCCATATAGTTTTTAACAATTTGTATTTCAATCAGTCTAAATTATGGACTTGGACATCGACATCAAACAAGAACCTGAAGATGAGGAGGAAAATGAATTGGAAGATGCAGAAGAGAACGCTGCATCATCCCCTAAAATTGAGCCTCCAAGCAGTTCTGATTCTGAGTCAGAAGAAAGCTCGAAATCCGATGCAAGCGCAGAATCCGAATCATCCGAAAGTGACCCAGATTACAAAGTTGAGACTCGTGTGAAATCAAAACGGCTAAAAACAGCAGCTCTCAGAGCCAGAGTTGGACAAACATCTAAATCTAAGTCAAATACGACAAGAGCAAAAAATGTCAAAGTCAAAGGCAAATGTAAAAAAGATGAAAAGACACCTAAATCTGGATCTAAACCTAAAACAAAACAGAAGCGAAAACCACCGGGTCCATTGAACCCTGATGAGTACAAGTGTCCCTCCTGTCCGAAAGCCTTCTCTCGGAAGCATTCCCTCACTCGTCACACCGCCTCCCAGCATTCGGAAGAAAGACCCCTCACCTGTGACATGTGTCCAAAGTCCTTTGTGAATGAGTACACTCTCAAGGCCCATAAGAAAACTCATTTGGAGGCCGGGCCACCCCAGTTTAAATGCGACATTTGTTTCAAATCCTTCAAAGCTCAGTACCTCCTCGAACGTCACAAGTTAGTCCACAGCGGAGCGAAGCCATTTAAATGTAATATCTGTCCCATGGGCTTTACTCAACGGCAATATCTCAAACTCCACGTTGAAAAACACACGAAAGGGGAGGAGGGCGTTCTCCGAACTTTTATGTGTCACGCCTGTCCCAAAACGTACTATCAGAAGCGGGGTCTGGATCGTCACATAGACAAGTTTCATATTCCCGACGAGGACAAACCATGTAAGTGTAGCGTGTGTGGAAAGGCCTTCGTGGACAAGGATGGACTGGATAAACATTTGAAATTCCATGAAAAACCGAATCGTCTCCGATGCGACGTATGTTCGAGAGCATTTAAGGAAAAACGAGCGATTGTGAACCATTTGATGGCTGTTCATTCCCGGGGTTTCCTCTGTGACAAGTGTTACATGTCTTTCGAGTCCCAGGAGGAATTTGACATCCATTCCCAAGTGCCAAATGAAGATGTCTCAAAGATAGTTAGGAGGAAGTTCGAATGTCACATTTGTGAAGAAATGTTTAAATCTCAGTGTAATCTCAACGTCCACACGGACAGTCATACAAGAGAGGCGGAGCACATAAAGTCCAATTCCGCATCTCATAATAGCGATGACTCTAATGACTCAGATTTTGATGATAGTTTTGAAGGTGTATTTAGATGTGAAATTTGTTCAGTTGAATTCGTCAAAGAGTCATATCTAGAGGCACACATAAGAAGTCTCCATCAAAATTGTGAGTGGAAATGCACATTATGTACCAAGACTTTCTCGACAAGATTTAATAGGAAAAAACATATGATGATGCATTATGTAGAGTTGAGACCGCACAAGTGTCACGTTTGTGAAAATGCCTTCATTTCCTTAAGAGACTTTCAGAAGCATGAATTGACTCATGTGCGCCAGCCTTACGAGTGTACAGAGTGCAACCGAATTTATGCGAGGGAATATCAGTACAAGAGACACATGAGCTCGAAACATGGGGCTGAGAAATTTCAACCCGTCAAACCATCCCATCCTCCCGATTTACCCATTGTTTCCAACATGAATTCTAATTCTGGTGGTGATGATTAGTCTGAGTAGTATTATTGAATTTAATAATAAATATTTATTGCATCTGCGGCTAATTCGTTATGTCCATTCCTCAACTTCTTCTAATTTTAATTTTTTACGTGTGTCTGTATAGTAGTATAGTAGGTGGAAAACGTTGATTGTTTCTTAAATTGTGAATTGTGTAAAATTTTAAGCAATGCTAAAAAACTATGAACTTTGAAATCGAAATAAAATCAAGTCAGTCAAAATCAAGTTATTTTCGAGACATCGTCTGTGAAGTACCAAAATGACCCATATCCAATTTAAGCTACAATCAAAATGAGTTATGTCAAAATGAGATTGAATGTGCTAAATTTGCTAAAAGGTGAAATAGACTCAATGAATTTTTTTGATTGAAAAAGTATACCACATTGCATTATTAAACTATTTTATTGCCGTTTATTTTATTCAGTTTAAGATGTCAGAATTATTTTTTCATACCGCATGGCACTTTTAAAAAAAAATTCAAATTTATTTCTTGGATTATTATGTTATAATTTTATCCCTGGTATTATATATGCATTGAAATTACGAGAAAATGCATTCACACACACATGGTGTAGTTTGCTTGCTATAATATTACTTCATCTTCGCATAATATACAATAATATTCGTGCTACTTGTTTTCATTAATCTTGATCTTAACGAGCTCAAAGTAGGACAACATATATTAACGTAAAGAATCACGCAAAAACATTTAACTACACATTCTTTATAGCCTATAATTAGCATGTCTTACTAGTACTAGTTTGGGTTCTGATTGGGATATTCCATAGATAGGTTATAGTTTATGGAATCTGTTACTCAGTATATTAGAGTTAGATCTGACAAGATGTACATATTTATATTCATATAGTTGTTTGTTGTTTCCATCCCCATGCATATGATATTATGTGGAAAATCAAACATTGCATATTCTGCTGACCTGGATATTGAAAGATAGTTTGAATGCTAGTTATTATTATGCTGGTCTTCATTTTGATTGATTATAGATTGCTAAATTTTAATTCATTCCACCCCATACCGTTCTTCTTGGAGACTGAGGAAAGTGTTAAACATAATCGTCGGTTGTGATACTAACTCCCTCGCATTTCCATCACCAAAATATTCCAAACACAGAACGCAGTACGAAAATAATACAGACTACATAATTTAAAAAAATTTTAAACTCTAAATTAAGAATATAAATTTGTAAGCATTGTACTGCATATTTAATTTAAGTCAACTAAAAAAAATGAGCTTAGCGACGAAATATCATATAATATTTATTTTACATGCGCTGACTCCCTCCAATTTGATCGAAGCTGAGCTCAACACTCAGCCCAATCAAGCTCCGCCCCCCATCCTTCTCATCCCATCTCTTCGCAGATCAGCCCAATTAGGATCTTTTTACGATGCCCGAATTGGCCAATTCCACGATGCAACTGCTTTCACACACAAAATTCCTAGTGATTTTATAACTCAAGCAGAAAGCCCAGGAACAGCTTCCGAATCCAGCCTCACAAATACCTTTGAGGAGAAATTTGAACTTTTAAATATTGACCTAAACACTGCGGTTAATATTTTGACTGGAAATATTCATGTCAAAGGGGCTGCAAGGATTTTAAAAGATGTAAATAATCCAAGTGTTCCAAAAAGTTCTTTGGTGAAACGTTTTACTTTGCTTGAGACGCACTATACTGTGGTTGAGCGATTGCAAGTGTTTTACGACGGGCTTAAGACATTCTTGAACAGTGCTTTGCTTCAGCAGAGCAGTCGTAAAGGTGCGACACACATAGTGACTGGCATTGTTTGGGGCGGTAAAGTAGCTGTTTCTTACCAAAGAACGCTCTCAGCTGGGACTGACACTGAACCAGAGGGCGAAACTCTCCAATACGAATTTTCAAAAATTAAAGACGGGAATTCCACACAGAACCAGGACGACGCATCCGGAAGCTCCACCGAGAAATTCAAAATTTCTATTAAAGCAGACATCCCCCTACCTCACCCAGCGCCAACAAGGATCAAGGATGTGCAGACATTTTTAAGTCGCGCCACGGCTGAAATTCAAAAAATTAATGGCGGGAAAGGTGTTCCAGTAGAATTCACGCTCACGCCTCTCGCCTCTGTAATGGAACATTTGAATCTGACTATTGCAAATACCAACTACGATCCTGAGCCTGCTATTTCTCCGTTAAAAGACTCCATACTTCGAAGAATTGTTCACATCTTTGATGACCTCTCTATTTCAGAACAACGACTCAGTGACCTTTCTCAAAATACGCAGTCCCAGTTAAATTGCATACAATCAGACATACATGGTGAAATTGACGAGTTTCGAACAAGATTTTTGGAGCTTAAAGGATTTTATGTTGACACATTAAACGAAGCATTACAAGATGTTCGCACGGGTAGTAAGCCGACGACGTTCTTAGCAGATCTTGCGGATCAATACAAACAGAGCAACTTTAGTTCAAAAATCATCACATTTAAAATTAAGGAATATGACGGTGTTTTAAGAAAAGTGGCTTTTTGCAAGTCTATACAAAATGAATACCCAGATATTGAATATTTTGGGTCACGCCACAATTTAATTACAAAAATGATCCAAGAATCCGTTGACCATCAAATTTACATTTTATTCACAAAAGCGGAATTTACTCGAAATAACCCTGTGAGATACATTGAAAATTTGGACTTGTTTTTGAAAACACTGTACAGGAGCCATTCGAATAAACTTTTTATTGTGGACTGCCATGTCAACCACCCTCCTTGCCATGGTGTTACCCAAACGACAATTCACGAATACAAAAATGGTAAACTTACCTCAGCAGATTTTGAAAAAGCCCTTCGAGGTGATTGCATAAATTGCAGTGTCAATGTGAACGAGTGTGAGCTGACGACAAACCCATGTCAAAATGGAGGGAAATGCATCGATGAAATTCCTGGATTCACTTGCGTTTGCCCTTTACCATGGGTTGGTCAGAAATGTCAGCATAAACTAAACCCCTGTGAACCAAATCAGTGTCAAAATGAAGCAACTTGCGATCCTTCTTCAAATTATTTGGATTTCGTCTGCAACTGTGAATACGGCTTCAACGGAACTTTATGCGGTTGTGTACAATTTATAATTTTATAAACGTTTTGAAAAAACATTAAAAAAATTATTAATGGTGACATTTAATAAAAATTACTTTCAGAATTTAAAATTGACGATTGCTCCCTAAACAGTATATTCTGCATGAACGGAGGGACCTGCAGATCAACAAATGGAGCCTTCGCTTGCGACTGCGCAGTAGGCTACACCGGTGAAGACTGCTCCGTAAACACAGATGACTGCGCAGGATCAGACCTTTGTCAAAATGGCGGGGAATGTATTGATAGGATTGACGATTACGTTTGCGTCTGCGCAGAAGGGTACCAAGGAAGAAATTGCGAAACGAATATAGATGACTGCTCAGCAGCATTAGAAAACCAACTTTGTCAACACAGCGGAACATGTGTGGACGGTGTTTCTGGATTTACCTGCGTTTGCGCAATGGGCTTCGAAGGTGACAACTGTGAGACAAATACCGATGAATGCGCAGGGAGCGAGGAAATCTGTCAAAATGGAGCCACGTGTGTGGATGGGATTGGTAATTTTTCTTGCGTCTGCGCCGAAGGGTTCGAAGGCAGGAACTGTGAAACAAATTCCGATGAATGTTCAGGGGGCTTGGGCGGTCGCTGTCAAAATGGAGGGACATGCGTGGACGGTGTAAATGGGTTAAGCTGTCGTTGCACAACACAATTTGTTGGGGAACTCTGCCAGCGTAAGTTAGTACTAATAATAATCAAATCGTCCGTTTCATTTTGAGATTATGCGTGTTAACACCCTATAAATATTTGAATGTACAGATATAGCCGCATGCAATCACCCCGGAACTTGTCTTACTGAAATAAAGCATCCAGATTGTAACTGCCATGACGGTTATTTAAAAGACCCCAGCGACAACACAAGATGTTTGTCGTTGAATACAAATGCGTCCCTTATTTTCACTGGTGGGGAAGGGATCCGACAAATTTATTTAGACAAACGCAATGTAAGTTACTGAATATCTAATGTTTATGTATATTTTAACGCTGAAAAGTAACAACGTTCACTTTACACGCATGCGCGTGTATAACAACCTCAAATATTTTCAAAACGCTTAAACGACTGAACAATATTTCGCCAAGTCAATCTAATAGTCAAGCAATTTAACTTGCAGACGAGCCAAGTACTACACCAGCAGTCTAAAGCCCTAGGTTTGGACTTTATGCACAAAACCGGGACTTTGTTTTGGAATTACATCGGAGGTCCACAAATCTACAAAGCACCGACTCATGGAGACAACACTGCCAATAAAATTGGTATTTTAAATGATCCTCAATCCAGCATTAACGAATTAGCCATCGATTGGATCTACCATCATATATACTGGATTAAATGGAACAGTGGGAAAATATATGTGTCACAGTTGGACGGGAGCATGAAAAAAGTGATCATTAACCATGGACTTGTCGCACCTAATTCTATTGTTGTAAATCCACTGAATGGGTAATTTCTTCCCTCAACATTAAATTTCACACGAGACCTACTTACTTATATAGATATACTTTTAGTATAGGTAGAGTAATTGTAGAGTATGATAATTATTAATGTAAATGGATACTAATACGTTGTTGAATTATTTTAATACTTACAATTAGTATGAAATTAATGACACAATTAATTTACTACAGATGGATGCACTGGGGCGACTGGGGAACATCTCGTATCGAGCGCTCAGGAATGGATGGCTCAAAACGAGAAGTTATTGTTCGCTCAAATCTAAAATGGCCGAATGGCCTCACATTAGACTTGATTCAAAAGCGTCTCTATTGGGTGGACGGTCATCGGGATCACAGTTCAATATCTTCTTCAAAATACGACGGCTCAGACCGACGTCTCATTTTTCAGGCAGCAGAAGCCCAAGCAAATCTTGGCTCTACAAATTTTTGGTCAATTACAACATTTGAGGACTACCTCTACTGGACAGACTTGTCCACAAAAACTATTTACAAAGCTAACAAATGTACTGGCCAGGAATGGTCCGCTTTTCGTACTGTCGAGGTAACCATACCAATAACATAGTTCAGATAGTTACCTATGCTATGAACCCACTACGTACTAATAATTTAATGTTTCATAAATATTTACACATTATTTATGCATGTAGAATATCTGTATTGGGAAAATTTTTTCTCGTCTATTTTTCAGACTGATCATGTGCAGAATGTCAAAGTGTACGATGCGTCAAGACAGCCAGAGGGTAGAAATTATTGTATAGAACAGGCTGACCAATGTTCGTATCTTTGCTTGCCAGTTCCTGACCCCGTTAATATTGATGGTGAGTTAGTGGCCATCTCATGCGCTTGCCCTGATGGCCTCACCCTCGCCTCAGATGGACGGAATTGTACGCAAGATTAGCATAAAGCGGCAGAAATTGCGGAACATTCTTCTGGATCTATCCTATCTTCTTTGAATAATGGAATCCACATGCTTAATATTTCTAATAATATTTCAACAAGTAGTTAATAATACACCACTATAGCTCATTATTAATAGTCAATTCATACAATACTTGAATTGGTTTAAATACAGAGTACGCACGTAGTAAAAAAACTTAACATTAAACGGCTTATTTTACGTGTGTGCATGCAACAAAGTTTGCTTCATTCCAAGTGCCTTTTACGTTACTATAGGCTATATGATGGCATGACAATAATTTTACGCATGTAAACATGTAATCTCCATCTTAGAATTTTTCACCCTTGATGTATTATATTACATAATTACATTGTTCATTCATGTGCAAATATTTTTTGTAAAACAAAGTATGTTTGTTATTGTGTCGTTTAGGCAAGTACGAATGTGTACCAGTGTAAATAAAAGTTTTACGTACTCTCTCGAGTTCAAATCGCAATTTGCAATGATGTTGAAAGTCCGATGATTTAAAAGGTTCCTAAATTAGGTTGACCCACGTAAGTTAATACGTTTCCGAACGTCCAATTCTGCTTAAGGTCTTTTGCTTTTTTTTCAGACACACATTTTATCAACTAAATAAAATAGAAGTTAGAAAAAGATAAATTACCTTGATAAAATGTCCAAATCTCTTAATATCAGCACTTAAAATATGTAAATCCCGGCTCGGCGGCCAAGTGGTTTAACTACTGAGCTGCTGGGTCGGGGGAGTCGGTGGCGCTCTGGATTGGAGTTGGTGATAGAGCTTGGTATGTCGGTGGGGAGTTGAGCTGGGGTGGGAGTGAGAGTTTAAGGGAGTTGGGTGCCGGCTGAAAAAATCCGTGGTAGTCATCTACCTGAGACGGAGTTTCAGTGCTGCTTAATAGTAGGTATTACCTGCTTATGTACCTACTTTGCCTGACTCTCGTACATTCAAATGTATAAACTTAAGATTCTCCTCGAAGCACTTCTCTCCTAAAATATACTACAAGTGTCGCCACCCGATGACATTTGATAGAGTTGCTCGCTGATGGGTTGGCTTGCCAGAGCGTATTGGAGTCGTGAGGATCGTGAGAAAGTTCTTTCGATTCCATAAGATACTCTGGTGAGTTTCTCCTCCGAAAGGGAAAATACACACTAGTTGTTCTGGTGCAAACCAGCTTAAATATATGCTTGCAAAATGGTCCGCAGTGAGTCGCGACGAACACCAAATACTACAAGTGTAGGTAATTAAGTAAAAATACGATGCGAAGCCCAATGCGATTTAGTATAATACTACTTCGCGGGATCTTCAAATCACACAGTAAAATTGTTGCAATAAGGCAACAGAGTGGGATATAACCTTGAGGTTGAAAATCTCTAAAACTCATACATACATACATACATACATACATACATACACTTAAAATATGTATGTACACACACATACATACATATAGTATACTTAAAATAGTATAAAATAGTGGCCCATGGCCAGAGTCGTGGCCCATGGCCAGAGTCGTGGCCCATGGCCAGAGTCGTGGCCCATGGCCAGAGTCGTGGCCCATGGCCAGAGTCGTGGTCCATGGCCAGAGTCGTGGGCTTTTTTATTACAACATTTGGGAGCTACCTTCACAGGACAGACTTGACCACAAAAACTATTTACAAATCTAATAAATGTACTGGCCAGGAATGGTCTGCTTTTCGCGCTGTAGAGGTTGCCACACTAATAATATAGTTTGAATCTTTATGCTATGCACCATTTTAGTTACTTCCTATTGGCATAAAGGCAATGGGCAGTAAAAAAAGGCAATAAGCAGTAAACTGGCAGTTAATTATGAAAAGACGTATTGGCAGTAGAGGCAAATATGGTATTAAATTTATAAAATCACTCAATATTTTCCGACTATTGGCAGTATTAAAAATATTCTTCCTTTAATCTCATATTTTGCATAAGTTATGCATTGCGTTCATTTAAATGTCAACTTTAATACGCTTGCATAGTAGTTACAGGGTATTAAAGCCCCCACTAGCCAGTAAGCATCTGAGATTTCAGCCAGCAACATGTCTGAGCAAGCTACTTCAAGTGTGCCTGTGAAAAACAGGAAAAGAGTTGTTAATAAATGGAAGCTAGTGAACTCCTTTGAATCATTGAAACAAGCACAAACATTTGTTGCAGATAATTGGAAGAAAAGATATTCAAACACGACAAAAATTGGGGATTTTTCGGTAACTACAAGTTTATACTATTGTTTTGTTCACGGAAAGGGTTATTTGCAAACATATTTTTGGTCTAGCTGTAAAAAGAAACTTCATAAATTTTCCTCTTGAGACCAAAACTGTGCGAATCAACTAGGCTTCTAACGGCTGAAAAGAGGAAGACCTACGAATGCCAGTCGACAGCCTCTTATCCGACAGTAGCAACATACTTTTATCAGTCTTTTTTAATTTGAATGTAAACCTTAAATATTGTCATCAAATCAATCACTCTTCAATTTTAATTAATAACATAATAATTATAACATAATAATTCCTACCTATCTACATAATTTAGCAACCTTTGGCAATTCTCAACGGAATTTGACATGCGATATACCATTTTGAAGCTCTAAAAAAATAAAAAATATGAAATTCGTTGAAACTTCAAAATTATTTAATTTACTATTTTTTTTATAACCTAATAATTATAACATAATAATTTATTCATTGAGATTTCAGATCACTCGATTTGCCTGTACAGATTTTCATTTTCATTTTAAATCTTAGCAATTTTGTAAGTCCAGCACTTTCAGTATTAAAACTTTTGGGGTAAAAATGCAACCGCCAATATGTACCACTTTGTGCCTACTGCCAATTGATTCAAAACCATCTACTGCCAATAGCCTTATCAATAATAACCTGCCTATTGTCCCACCCCTTACTGCCAATAGACCTGCAGCCCTTCCTATTGATAATTTAGTTGTTCAAAAATATCTACCTAATTCATGCATACAGAAGAATATTAGGAGAATTTTTTCCTATTTTTCAGCCTGATTATGTGCAGAATGTCAAAGTGTACGATCTCTCAAGACTGCTGGAAGGTAGAAATTATTATGGCGAACAGGCTGACAAATATTTTTTACATCTTTTGCTTCTAGTCCCGGTTCCTGATCCCGTTGAAGACGAAAATGATGGTGAGCTGGTGGCCATCTTCTGCGCCTGCCCAGATGGCCTTGACCTTGCCTTAGATGGAAGGAAGGAATTGTACGCAAGATTAGCATAAGCGGCAGATCTTGATCTATCATCGTCTTAATAATGGAATCCATATACTTAATATTTTTAATATTTCCACACAACGTGGTAATAGTAGACCCTTACTTAGAGCTCTCAATATTAATAGTATAAGCTTTCAATACTTGAATTGGTTTAAATAGAGTAAATATACTAAAAAATAAACTGCTCATTTTAAGTAGGATGCCTTTTAAGGTAAGTAAGTTTGATTTTGCCTTGGTTTTTAGATGCTGAGCTTTAGCTCATTGAGCATCAAATAAGATGGTTTTGTCTGTACCCCAAATGTCTGTCATCCGTCTGTCCCCCTTTTTGTATGTCGTACGCTACAGGTCACATTTTTTAAGTGATGTTGACCAAATAAATTCTAATGTATGTCGTACGCTACAGGTCACATTTTTTAAGTGATGTTGACTAAATAAATTCTAAAAATTCACGAATTCGATGTACATGTGCTGTATAGTTTTTGGGAACAATCTATTCAGTAACTTTTTTGCAATTAGCAGTCAAATGGACCAAGAATCAAAATTTTTGTAACTCGAAAACATACACGTACTAAAACCCAGTTTGTGTCGGCCCTGAGTGCTCCTTGCATTACATGCTACGCACAAATATACTTACTGTCGGAAGTATCCACAGAGATAGTTTACCAATTAGGCCCACAGGTGAGTTGGCCGCGCAGGCGCCCTCCATCTTATACCAGTATACAAAACCAACCATTGTAGCATCTCTATTATTTCGCTATCTCCTTGGTTAAAACCCGCAACTCATAAAACCATTTTCTATATTACATTACATAAAAAGCCGTCGTGCATATTGTTATGTATGGCGACCAGTGGGAGTCATACGGTAGGTTAAAATTAATTTATTTACTCTTGTGAAACTCGAATTGAGTTACTAAATTATAAATGGGCTTGATCATTATTGACAAAGATGATTTATGAATTTTGTGTAGCTTGCTAATTTATGCAGGTCAGAGGAAAGAGATTCTATAACAATGTAATGTAATCGAATGACCACTAGGCAGGAAGCCGAGTTGATTTCTATACGATAATCTAAATGTAAAATCATATCCATTTCAACCGTCAACTAACTAGCTTGAACCTTCTGTTCCATAAAACACTTTTCGTTTTATTATTTCAGTTTATTAATTGGCAATTTTAAATCAGTTTAATTCAATTAAAATACAAGTCTTATTCTCAGTATTTTACCATCGACATTTATTCATCATTCACCATACACACTATCTGTACAAATCATTTAGGTAAATCTCAGCTCATTTTGCGAAGCATTTCACTACATTTAACAATATATCTCGTATACACTTTTTTGACTTTTTTACACCCTCCCCCCCTCTAAGTATACAATCGTGATCATTGACGACAACCCCCCCCCCCCTATATACGTATACATGTTCTTAAAATAACTGTTATTTATTTAATTTCATTTTCAAAACAACATTACTACATTTCATGAAATACCTTAGCAAAAATTTAGTTTGACAAACCTAGCATAGTATTTGTTTTTTTAGTGCTTCTTGTATTTATATGTGTACAAAACCTAAATTCTAAAATTTTTATTTTGAGATTCAGACTTTTAAATCCCATTTTTTAAACTTTTTCCAACTTCAATATAATATTTAATATAGCATATACCGTATTTCCTGTTATAGACCACAGGTCTGTAATTGTACACGGGCCTGTATTAGTACACGGGTCTGAAAGGTATGAGTTTGAATAGTACACGGGTCTGTTTAACACTGTCTTATATGGTAGTACACGGGTCTGTAATAATACACGGGACTGGGAGGTCTGAATTTGAATAGTACACGGGGTGTACTATAACAGGAAATACGGTACATAGTTAAAACCTTTAAACTGGCCACAAAACAAAACAAAATTGTGTTTATACTGTTTGTTAGTTTTAGATCAACACAACCTTTATCGTAAAACACGGGCCTTAGCAGTGATATGAGGCAGTGCTGAGCGCGAGCAATTAAACTGAATCAATTTTGAAAATTTAACTTGATTCAGATTTATCAGTTAGTTTTTAATGAGAAATAGGTTAATTTAAGTTTCGCGCTAGTTCAAAATTTTACTTCGTACCGGTTACTTGCTGCAAATTTATATGTTTTACGCTAATAAAACGTAATTGATTAGTAGAATCTAATTAATAATTATGTTTGTGTTCAAAGCTGCACACCGGATAGGTTTTGTTTTTTTAAACTTCCTCTTAAAAGTGTTGTATGGGTCAGAAGTGAAAACAGACAGTTTTGGTTCACTTTTTTTAAGAGCTCAAAAATGATATACCACTCATTGAAGTTGAAATTGGTCAAGTATTTTAAAATGGTAATGAACTATGCTCCGTATTTCGTGTAACCTTGGCGCAATCCACTATTCAAATTGCAACATACCAGAACCGTCTTATACTACGGGCCCGTCTACTATTACTGGCCCAACTACTATTGCAGGCCCGTCTACTGTCGTATAGTGTGTTAACTAGACCAGTCCACTATTCAAGCTCCAACCTAGACCAGTACATTATTACATGTTTAACCACTGTTACAGGAAATACCGTATATAGCTCATATAACAGCAGTCACGCAAATTATATAGTAACATCATTGTTGATACTCTATTACTCTATTCACAGAAGATTGAGAAATAATGCTTGTAAATAAAAATATTCAATAAATATGTAGTCAATTTGTCTTCTCATTGTACACAATAAAGTACAATTTTACCCTATGTAGGACCCACTAATAAATATAATGTATAAACAGGAATAAAATGACAGATTTGTTTTTAGTTTTTATACGTTTTGCGAAATTAAAACTGTAATTTCCGTTTATTTCACAATTTGATAGTGTATACGTGATCAAGAGGTCGAACCCTCCCCTCCCCCTCCGATTTATCGTATACAAACGTGATCAAGAAACTAGATCCCCCCCTCCCCCTATTTTGTATACGAGATATATGGATGACGCCTATGCATAAAAATCCTACCTTAAATAATTTCCCGCAAACGAAGATTTAAATTCGGCTGTTGTAACAAGGAGATAGCGAAATAGTAAGATGCTACAATGGTTGGTTTTGCATACTGGTTTAAGATGGAGGGCGCATGCGCGGCCAACTCACCTGTGGGCCTAATTGGTAAACTATCTCTGTGGATACTTCCGACGTAGGCATAGCTGGGCAAAAATATTTGACTCACGCTCACCTCATGAGGGGTACCTACAAAGGAGCATGCACTCAGCCTCACCCTCACGCTCACACCATCTAAAAACTTTCGCTCGCACTCACCCTCAGGAGTGTCATTTTCAAATACAAGGCAATCACCCTCTCCCTCATGATGCATGCCTCACCGTTTAATGCAGAATTACAAAAATCAAATAAATGGCAAACTAAAAGGGGGGTAGAGTTTAAAGTAACAAAATTAAAAGCAATATTCTAAGGTAAATAAAGCAAAAACGACCTTAGAAAGCGTACTACATTCAGTATTTTTCTAATTTATAAATACGAAAATGCAAATTTCATCTGCTTACTGCTGCCGTGAGATGAGCGATGAGTGCAACTTGCATGTCCTCACCCTCACCCTCATGAGGGGTTTGCTGGGTCCTAATACACTCAACCTCACGGTGATGGGTAGACAAAATTTAAATCTGCGCTCGCACTCATCCCTCACCCTCACGGCAATGAGGCTGAGGGTGAGCGCGAGGCATGCCCTCATCCCTCATGAGGTATGCCCACCTATGGACGTAGGTACTTTTATTTTGAATTGTAGGTGTTTTTTGTTTAAACGCTCCCGCTCCCGGAAAATCTATTGGCATTCAACAGACTACAAGTCCTATGTGTAGTGTAGGTATGGTTGGCTGATAGGGGCGAAACACAAATGGGTTCACTAAAATTGAGGGTGGGCCACTTTGAGAAAACAAGACACCCCATGTTATTGATAGCCACTTACGCAATCGTTAAGAGAATAACAAGGCGGGAGAGTAGGTCCAAAATGTTGGTGAAGTTTTATGGCGCCATTGGTGCCTGACCCCTGCTTGTAAAGTTTCATTTATTTAAACAAAAGAAATTTAAGAAATTTAATTTAAAAGAATTTGAATAAAGAACCAACAAACGCACATACATACAAACTTAGGGATAGTCTGTAAATGATTTCAAAATTTTTTCCAACATGTTTTAACTACATTTCATATATACCTATATAATATATAGATATTCAGGGATCGTCCATAACGACGTCCTTCAGATTTTATAGTTTTAAGTACATCCGTTTCCAACTTTAATTTTTTATTAACCTATTTTAACTAAATGCTATATATACCTACATAGTATATAGATATCAGGGATCGTCCAAAATGACGTCCTTCAGATTTTATAGTTTTTAATACCCCCATTTCCAACTTCAAATTTTTTTCCAACCTATTATAACTGCATGTTATAAATATACCTATATAGTATATAGATATTGGGGGATAGATATTCAGGGATCGCCCATACTGACGTCCTTCACATTTTATAGTTTTAAGTACCCCCTTCCTAACTTTAATTTTTTTTCAACCTATTTAGCTACATGTTATATATACCTATATGAACCCGGCTTGGCGGGTCAGTGGTCTAACTACTGAACTGCTAAGTCGGGAAGTCTTCCCCTCACTTGGATCGTGGCTCAAGTTGGGATAGGGTTTGGAAGCAGCGGGAGTGGAGCAGTTTGAGGTGGGGAGATGATGTAAGTAGTCAGGTATGTACATGTGCTCATCCGTTGCCTTCTTGGCACGAGACGGAGGCAATAATGTGTATATTTAAAGTGGTCTCCGCGGCCTGACTACGTGTTTCGACATACATCTAATTCCTATCCAAGACTGTTCGGCCTTCTCTTCTACAAACCATCCCTCTTGTTCACCTTCTCTCAATTGTGAGTAGGGAAGATGGGTTAAGGGCGAATGACTCCCTCTAGGGCGGGCGTGACACACCTGCACTATTGGAACCGAGTCACGAGCCAATTCCTCTGCTCAGCAGGAAAAGACAACACATGCTGACGAGCATATAAATCCACAGTCCCAAGAAGTACATAAGTAACTATATTATATCGGTATTACTAGTTGAACTAGAGTTAAGAATCGAGCCGCTAGATTTGATCATGTGTATATGACATGTTTCTAACTAGTGGCTCAGGCAGTAATGTTGTATGAACACACAGTGGAGATACCCGAGTGGTGCATATCCACTGTATAATAATAATAATAATAATAATAATAATAATATTATATACCTATATAGTATATAAATATTCAGGGATCGTCCATAATGACGTTTTTCACATTTTATAGTTCTAAGCAAATATGTTAGAAGCAATTTTAAAATTGGGAATGGGGGCATTCCCAATTTTAAAATTGTTTCCAACATATTTCAACAGCGTCTCATAGACATACTTGTATAGGGTATATATATTCACGGATCGTCCAGAATGACGCCATTCAAATATAACATGTTTTCAGTACCCCCATTTATAACATTAATGTTTTTTCCAACGCTTTCTTTAACTGCTTGCAACGTACATTCGTGTATGGCTTATTGGTGGTAGAGGAGGCTCTATAAATGACGTTATTTGTAAATTAGGCAATTTTCAAAATTTTTCCAGCTATATTTACCAACATGCCACGTACTTCCATATATGACTTATTGAGCCTCTATAAATGACGTCATTTGTGAATCGTGCAATTTGAAAAAATTATTCGGCTATATTTAACTACATGCTACGCACATTCGTATATGGCTTATTGATGGTAGGGGAGCTTCCATAAATCTTATATCATCTTTTAGCGTAACATAAATTGTCTTGCGCCTTTGTTGAAGCTCAGCATCTACTTCGGGCCCACCCCCGCCGACCAATCCGGCGCTTCGCGCCGGATTTTTTAAATAGTGCAGTTTAGTGTGCGGTGCAGTCATGTGCAGTGGTGGAAGCACAGAGTTAAATAGAAATAGAGACACTACTCCCAGCAAAAAGGAAGGCAGCCAGGGGCAAAGCGCCGTCTGTACTTTTGGTATGCTTAGCATCAAGGCTGCAGCTCGCGTCCGTAAAACTAGGTGTCTCTGGAGTATGCGATTGAAGACCTGCTAGCTACTGGAATTAATTATTTATGCAATTTATATTGTAATCAAACTGCTTCTACTACTTACATGTGTACTTTCCGTGCTTTTTATTCTTTCAATCTAAATTAAATGTTTATTACTTGATACGTCCTAGTGTTGTGACTTGTTAACAATTGTTCTTTTCCCTTATGGGATTTAACATAGGAGAACAATCTGTGATTGTGCACAATTGTTCTTCAACATTTTCCAATGTTAAATCCCATAAGAAAATCAAGAACAAACTAACATTGTGCACAAGTCACAACACTAATACGTCCATCTCAAAATGCATAGCAGTCGCAAAATTAATGTCGGTTAAAAGCAAAAAAAAAATTAATTGTATGTATATAAATTAAAATTGATTTATTAACATTTGAAGCTAAACGAAATATTGGCACAATCTATGTAAATATTGTTGTGACGTTTGGGATTGAGCCTTTTGTACATGCGCAATGAGCTTCTTGTTCCAACAAAACATTCAGCATTCATAAAATCCTTGGTGTGTCACTCGATGTACTCAACACCATAGAGTTTGCTGTGTCGTATCTTTTTCAATATAGCTAATAGCCATTCGCGCCTTGAATTATTTAAAATTTTAAAAACCAAGGAAAGGAAAAATTCTTGTTAGACCATACGTCTTGGATCAGCAGACCCCCTTTTGGGTTTATTCGAGCTCAACCCTAAACGTTACAACAATAATTAGCCTTGTTTATTACAAACTAATGCCAAGGTACTGACGTGAATCAATGGTAGGTTTTATAAATAGTTATCAGCCACAGGATAATGTACAGTTGCTGGCTGTACAGACAACAAACACACTTCCACAGAAGAACAGATTTTTGACACTTACAAACAGTAAACAGGTAAAAATAAAAAATGTTTTGATTGATTGACTGTTTTACGAAAATATAGAAATACAGTCACATTTAATGTAAGTATACTATATAACTTAATTTATTTAAAACTGTACGAATAAAATATCGTTTTCAATTCTGGGGCGCACATGAAACTTTCTTAGTTTTCGCATTCCGTGTTTTTGATTCGGTGTTCACTATGATGTTGTGTAAGTCAATGCAAAAAGTTCACTTAACTCAAGGCAAGTAGAATAATAAGGTACAGTCAATCGACTAGGGGGTCGGTTTCGACGGCTCCCCTCGTTTTTGACGTCATCTGGCAGCCAGAAATTTCTCCCGTAATATAAATCCACACAGATCGTATCAACTTCAACAGGTCAAAGGTCGGGCAAACATGGACCAATATTATTGAACTAGGTGTCAAATGAAAGACCACAAAACATAGTTCACTAGAGTGAAAATAGCATTGGGATTAGTTTTGGAAATGAGGTAGACAGATTTTAAAATTTGAGAAAAAGCTAATGCTGAGCTTAAGAAGTATACAAACTTCGCGCCAACTTTTTCTTCCACCTCACCACCAAAAACTCCCTCTCAAACTTTACCATTGCGATTGACTGTACCTTCTTATTCTACTTGCCTTGACTTAACTGTATTCACTTGATTAATAATTTATAACTGCTGATGGGGTTAGAGTAATTTGATCTCAAATTATTGTGCATTTTAAGCGAAAATAAACATTTTCATAAAATTAACGAGAGAAAACATTATGTATAAGGCGACCGGAATGCACAAAATGCATAAAAAGCATAATAACGTGTTCAATATGCGGTCGCCGGTTTTTTAACAGTTTAGCAACCTGTTAAATAGGAAATCGTAAAAAAAATTGTTAAGCATAAAAAGCATAATTGTCCTAAAAATGAGCATAAAAAGCATAATGAGAAAAATCGACATTTAGTACTAGGTAAGTTTCAATATTTTTTGAAAAAAAATTATAAAATAACATCATATGTATGGGGCAGGTTGCTTGGAATACTTTTCAGACCGATACAGTTATGTACACGTAAGAAAATAATTGTTTAGTACCTGTCTAAGGACTTAAGTTTGAATTTTCAAAAATACATTTTTGCAACCAGATAAATTCTTGTGTGATTAAAGACCATTAAAGGCTCATACTACACTCATAATATATTTTTGAAAGAAAAGTCAATTTTTCTGATTTTCTGGCCTATTTTGGACTTAATTTGTGCAGAAAATAAAGATTGCAAAAAAGCATAAAAAGCATAATGGACTGAAAAAATGAGCATAATTTAGCATAATGAAATTTCAAAAAATGCATACTGAGCGAAAAAAATAAGCATAATTGCGGTCGCGTTAATTATGTACGTAGGTAGGTAAATGCAATAATTATGGTTGTGTACTTTAATGCGAAAGGCAGTCGTATTCTTTGGTCGGAGCTTGGTAGTTGATCCTATTGGTCAAATTTGAAAAGTATCAGCGAAGTCGTCTGATAAAATGCTGATGGCGCCACTGCAGGCAGTTTCTAGTGCACTGCTTACCTGCACCTGCTATGCAATATGCAATACCATGCATAAATCCATTCATGATGTCTGGTAAAAATTACATGCATTGAGATATCACTCGGTCCTCTATTTCTATATACCTCTGTGGGTGGAAGTCAGTACTGGAACAAAAACCGCCAACCGTCAATTGGCGGCAATACACGATCACAATACGAATACAAAGCAGATTTTTTAGAGACAGAAGAGGCGGCGGCGACGGCGACAGAGCACAGAGCACAGATATAGACTTAATATAGATACCCGGGTTGAGGTTGAAACTGTCGAATGCAAGGGGCAACGCACCATCTGTACTTGGTACCTTTTCCTAAGGAAACTCAAGCTTGCAGCACTGAAGCATTTCACCTTTCAAAGATGTCTCTGGGGTGTTAAAGTTAACATTTGTAGCTGCAATAGTTATAAGTACTAAGTACTATACCACCAAATGTAAATACTGGGAACCGTAGTCTTCGGTTGGTACATGGCAGAGTATCCTAGCGATCAGCAAGGAATTGAATCGGAAGACGTTAGCAGTGCTGAAGGTTTCAAAAGCAGATGCCGCTGCCGCTGCTACATTTCGGTGCAATGATAAAGTATTACCGGCAAATTCATACATGGGGTCCCGAAAAAAATACATGGGAAGAGATTACACTACTCTATCTATATTAAGTCTATATCTGTGGCACAGAGACAAAAGTTTCGAAATTAAATGCGTATGGATTTTGAGTTTTACAGCAACTTTTTAGCTTCTCTTTCCTCGTGTCACCGGCCCCAGCCCTAGCCCTTGACCCTGAGCCCCAGTCACCAGTCAGTACAGTCAGTGCTAGCTCAAACTGATTCGTGTCACCTGTAATCATTGTTTTCGTTATATTTGTGATTATTGTGAACACTGATTTCAATCTGTACTTGAAATCATCCTGAAGGTTGAAAATTAACACTAGGGATATATTGCAAATAATAAATGATAAAGGTTGAAGGTAAGTCATAAGCAGTTACATGAGATTTTCTAATTGCTATTAATTATTATTACTAACTATTCAGTAACTTTAATTATTAAGCTTTCTGATATTATTTGCACAATTATAATATGTACTACTAGCACTCACGATTATTATTATTACTGTTGGTTGATAGTTCATAGTTAAAAGTTGGCATTAGTTGTTAGTAGTGCTTAATTAGTATTTATTGTTCTACACTCGTGTAGAATTCTAGTAATTAAATTTAGATCAAAATAAATTCCAAATGCTTGTTCGTCCTTTTTGTTTTGCCTAAAAATAAAATTCAAAAATGTAACGAGAAATTAGACGACTGCTAGGCCTTCTCATTTGACAAAGTTTACTAACGCCAAACTGCTTCCTGTTACCTTGACTTCTAAATGTAGATTCGCTGGTTACTCCTTGCAACTAATTTGACTATTGACATATAACTGGTTTTAGCGAATTGCTATATTCTATGCTGGATCTATAGATCAATCATTATCATCAATTATCATTAGCACGTAATAAAAACTTCTCTCCAGACAGTCTAATGTAATCAATAAGTCATAAGTATTGACTGACTGTGCAACAAGGTTCGTATAATTAATAACGTTTATTTTCATGCGAAATAGAAATCTGAACTCACTTTGACCGGCCATTCATCTCAACAATGGATACAAATGTCAGCGATTTGGACCCTCATAAGGTCCCCAAGAAGGAAGGTCAGGAAAATGAAACTCCATTAAAGGCATCGGATTCGGATTGCTCGTTACCACCCAAAGATTCTGATTCTACGGAGGTACTTGCGTAGTAATCAAAACTGCAAAATCATGATCTAATTTCCGAAACGTACTGGTAAATATTTAATATGTTGTACATTTTACATAGTGTGTGAGCATGGAGACAAGCAGTAAAGCCACCGATATCAAAGAAAGCGAAACAACAACCCAAGATGCTGCCTGTTCCAGTAGTAATTCAAATGAATCGGATAATAATATTGAAAACGACGGTCTTTCAAGCCCAGTTAATGCTCCGGATTCGGATTGCTCGTCCGAATATTCTCACTCTGATTCTGATTCTTCTCATTCTGTTTCCGACTCTGATTCTAGCTCTGACGCAGATTCTGATTCTAAAGAGGTAATTACAAATAGTAATACTAATCAATGATGCAAAATCGTGAGCTAATTCAAAGTGTTTCTGTATACGTTATACTTTTTATGTTTGCAGTCAAGCTGCAAAGCCACGAATAACGGAGAAACCAGCAAAACATTAAAAGAAGCTAACTGTTCCGCTTGTAAACCCAATGAATCCGATAATAATATTGACGACGACGTTGCTGACGTTCCTTCAAGAGATACTGCTCTTTTGATTGACCATGTAATTATGTACCTTATGCTAGATATACAGATGCTCAGATACACTTGTGCTACTTTACAAACTACATACAGTACATACCTACTTAAATTTTGTTTGTTGAAAGCAAGGGGTTGAGCTTCTGATTTTTACGTAACTAATACAAATTATTGCATTTCTGATCATCCTACGTAATTTGAATCATACTTTCAGATTTTGGACCAAATATTTAGTTTGCTGCCCACTTCAGATCTCCTGAAGTGTCGCTTGATGAGTCGTCGATGGAATTCATTCGCAACCGCTGGACTCCTTAAACAAGAGTTTGAACTTAAATTCGACATCAATTCTGGTAGATTCATGGAATTCAAAACCTTCCTCAGGGAACATTCTTCAGAGGGTATTCTCTATCCTTACCCTTTTCCATGTAGTAAATTTCGTATTAGTAATGATTACGCGGAGCCAGATAATTTCCTCCTTTTCGAAGACATAATGGAGTTGACGCATGAAGTATTCGAACCCCATGGAGTCCACATAAAGAAGCTGTCTCTCAAATTTAGGAGAGTGTCTGACTCTGGTGCTGATTTATCAGACGAGAGAGATGTCATGGACGAGATTCAGAAGCTGCTTTGCAACTTAGCTCCTAACATGTCTCACTTGGTTCTCGATGTTGAGAGCAGAATTGAGTGGGAGCAGGATCGTGAAGGACTCACTGAGTCCAGCGCTATTTTCGTGCCGCTGTTGACTAGTGATCCAGAGTTTGAAGAGATTCATTCCAAATACAAAGCGGAGTCAAGTTTCAATTCTAAATTGAGTGTGCTTGAATTATCGCATAGGACATCGGCCAAAATAGTAGAAATGATTATTCAATTAGCCCCCAATCTAAAGGAAGTCCTTGCCCCACGTCATTTTCACCTTTGTTTGCTGCAGCCTCTGAACAGACTTCATCTTCTGAAAAGATTGTATTTCTTCCCAGATATCAAGTGGCAAAATATGGACAGTCTCTTGACAACATTTGAGGAGATCGCCGCAGCAAGTGACAGCGGAGTTTTGAAAATTCGTGAAATTAATATCAATACGCCACATTATTCCTACGAATCACAGTCGCCCCCTTCAGAATTTGAGTTAAAATTGATGAAAGTTCTGCATCAATTTAATACACCTGATAAAACACGGCAGCGTATTGTGAATATGATAAACAGAATTTTGAAAGGCAGTTGCGACACCCTGGAAACTTTTGCATGGTGTCGTATGACATACCTCAATGAGATAAAATTCCCAACGGTCATGCCCAAAGTGAGGAAGATTCATTTAGCTGGGCCTTCCCATCTCGATGGTTTTGGGAATGAATTCTTTTCAACGTTGTATTCGTGGTCGGAGACATTTCCTAATTTACAATCTTTTTCTCTGTATGATGTATCATGTTGGCATTCCCTTATGGATTTTCTAAATTGCCTAAACATATATGGACTGGAAACGGTCAATAAAGTTGTAGTGATGGTCTTCAAACGCGTTAGGAAGGGGGAAAGGCGAGAGTTGAAATGGATGTTTCCAAATGCTGAGCTGAAAATTTGTCATTGGGGTAGCAGGGATGAAGGACCTTGTATTACCGAGGATGGTCTGACCAATGAACTCTTACAAATTATTTTGTTCGGCGGTAGTGGATTATTGTGGTAATTGAATTTGTGATTCTGATTTGTACATAAAACGCTCATACCGATGGGTAATTTAATTTAACGTCTAACAATATTTTTGTATGTATTTTTAATTTCCTAATTTATTAAATCGTATGGTATTGTTATGTGGGAGTGTATTGTGTTGTGATTTTGGGATTATTGTATTGTAACCTTGTCACAACAAGCAATGAAATGTTGGTAAAATACCGTTCTGTTCTTGGATTACAAACTTTTGCAGTGTGTACATATGATGTGTCAATATTCCATAACTACCTACAGTCAACAGTACCTACTACTCACTTTTCGTATTATAAGTTTTTATTTTTTTAGTTTTATAATTTTTGTGTTTAAAATACTCCAATGGGGAGTTCAGAAGTCACACTATTTTGACTTTAGCTATATTCTTAATTAGAAATGAGCGTTTATGAAATTCTTTACAATATGAAAAAAGGTAATGATTATTAATTAAAATAAAAAATTAATTAAATCCAATAAATAATGAGAAATATTTAAATAAATTCTTATAATTAAATCACTATCATACGAGCATCAAACTTCGCTATTGTATAGTTCTGTGCCGTTAAAATTCAGGTAGAACACAGTCACAGTTTAGTGAGAGCATTCAAAACATACACGCATATTTAGACGACTTATGTCTTGTCTACGACATGGAGTTCATGTTAAGGGCGTCTGTACACATCATGAATGCATGCTGAAATATGGAAATAGAGCTTATAAGAAGAAAATCAAACAAAGTTAATAAACTTTTTCAAGTTTTCCCCACATTACCATTCCAATTCCAATATTGTAGGTTAAACTAAAGAATTTGAATATTACGGTCATGAACCAAGCCCAATATCTTACTACACGACTGTGTAATGCATAACATATTATTATGTAAGTTCTGTGCTGAATGAGGATTTCCATATAGCAAATATTAAACCAGTTGCTCCGAGAAAGAAGCCAAAAACATGGAACACAATGCTAAATTCCGATTCGGAAAGTGAAAGTGGCTTCAGCTGTGACTTCCCTCTATTCCGCAATGTGACTGGCTTAATGCCTCCAGTCGACTCTGAAAATCAAATTCTGTCCCATTTCTCCCAAAGCCAATAAATCCCGGAGGACAGAAGAGTTCCCATCCGAATCGGCACCCACCAACTGTGATACTTGGGCAGCCCAGAAGTGTATCCATACATGACGGGATTGCCCAAAAAATTGTCATTTTCATTCATGTTGTGTGAGAATTTTAAATTCAAGTTTGAATTTTGATTTTGTGACGTCATCATTTTTTCAAAGCGCCTCCAGTAATATTCAAACTCATCCGCCGAGAATACATACGCTACCTTTGCTACTTCTGATTTATGATTGATGGCTGATATTTCGTCAACAAGATTTTCCAAGTCGCTTGAACAAACATACGTTATTCTTTCTATTGTAGCTCGCACTATTTCGAAATGTTCAGTGTCATGAAATTTAAAGAGATTTTCTGTGTACATTCTTTTAAAGAATGTTAAATCGGACGTATTGTATCGGGCATCGTTTGCAAGACAGCTCGGTATCCTTCTTGGCTTCCATTTTACTTGATTATAACTGAGGAAGTTTTTAGAAAAATCTAGATTAACGTTGCAATTGTTCTCGTAATTGATGACACTCTCGCATTTTTGGTTCTCTACAAAGGCGTAGAGTGTAAACGCGTCTAATTCATAAATACTCGTCCAGTTTGTTCTGTACGAGTGCGGAAGTGTCAGGTCGGATTTTAATAGTCCTTTGTAGCCATTCGATAGAATGAAACCGATGAAGAGCCAAAGAGTAATGACTGCACTAAAAATACGTTTCACTCCACGTGTACCGTGTTGCTTAATTTTTGATAAAATGATATCAAAATTAATTTGTTCCACGACAACTGAAGCAACGACAACCCAATTACGTGTTATACTCAATAAAAGGTGAGCTACATAACTTGAATTTGAATTTACCCTCGTAGCCCCAGATTTAGCGACATCTCCAAAACAATGTTCAAGTAAAAAGGTCACTGTGCTAAACGTGACCGCAAGTGCTACAGTGGTGTTAAAAAGGTAAAGCCAAACTGTGCCGTGAAGCGGAGCTGTAAAAACTTCGGAAGGGGTTTGACTTCTCTTCACATTATGAGAGGTGATGAACTTGTATGGCATTTTATACCCAAAATAAATCAATTCCAATCCAGTCAACGGTTTCTTTAAGCTATAGTCGTATGCATCAATTTCTGGGCCAATCAAATTCAGTATAAGATTAGCATTGCTCTTAATTGTAAGTACATAATTCGTAAAGTTTTGACAGCCTAAGAAAAATCTGAAAGTTGCTGTATGGAGTGCCGTGGTAGCAAGTCTGTCAGTCTGTCAAAAGGGCTTTCCGCCAGTTGATTATTAAGAATGCTATCGATTGCGGAAAGCTGACTTTGCTTGTCTGTATTCCACTGTAGTTTCCAAACTACTGCTTTCCCATCTTGTATGATTTTATAGAAGCGACTCATGGCTTGATCAAAACAGTGAATTTGAGGTTCCAAGACATAATTACATTCAGCGTAGTCTGCAAATGTAATACTCCGAAACCACGATGACAGTGTATATTGTCTCTTTGGGTCATGCGGTTCGATAATATGTTTGCTAAAGCGATACTCACTTTCAAATCCACTTTGACTATTATAAAGCTTATACATAAATCGCATCCCGAGCGGAAAGCGCTCTTCATTGTTATCAAGTAGCAGTTGGAACATGTTCTCGGCAGTAGTGTGCTCAGTCGATCCGAGACATTTCTGGTTTTCAACTAGTACAAATATTTTGGGGAAAATGTTAACGTCCAAGTTGACATTGTAATTAACCCATGACCCAGCCTTCTTCTGCTTGAAGCATTGTTCAAGAGTCAGAATGAATGTATAGCATTTTTTAGGATAGCTACTGCGGATGTCACTCACTTTGGAAAAGTTCAAATAGTTGTGACCTGTCTGAAGTGGATATGTATTAGGTTTGCCTCCGGACAGTATCATTGGATTTGAGAGCTGTGACAGATTTAACACGTCTCCGTGAGTGTACATGTGGATGACACACTCCCTTATCTCTTCGCTTTCAATTAATGGGACTATATTCAAGAAATTCTGAGCGCGATATGGCATTGATGTTATTGAGCTTGCTTCGTTTTCAGTTTTACTACCAACGGAAAACCCCAGTGAAAAAATTATTATTAAAGCAAGAACTGCTAGATAATTAAGAATTGTCATCGTTACGTGTAATATGATGCGGGAAGGCGGGCCAAAAAAATGTGTTTGACTAACAATAATGGGCTCCAAAACGATGAAGTGTGTAAAATGGCAGAAATAAAATAAATAAATTCCTACGTGTGGGTCGATAGGGGATGTGAGAGGATTAGTCACAATGTAATTGAAACATTGTCACGGTTAAAAAATAAAAACACAATTCGAATAGTGTCGAATACTGACATTTTTTATCATAGCAGGAAAAGGTATACAGTTTCGTTAAATTCGGTTCTGTTTTAGTATTTTACTATAAATGTCTTGAATAAGTGAAATTGGAAGCCTAAAGCGTATCTTATTTTTCCTGTATGTACTATTTAAAGCCTAACGTTCCAGGCGTTTGTACCACCATTACAGGAAATAGTTTTAATTATTTCCTGAAGGGTAATCACAACACGTAATAGTAAACTCTAAAGCAATGTACTATTGCTTCCGCTTCCGTGTGTGCGAATACTGCAGACTGAAAAACACCTTGTGAACAGCGGAAACTATAGATATTGTAAAATAGGTACTATTAAGTACAAATATATTCCAGGTACCGTATTTCCTATTTTAGACCACGGGTCCGTAATTGTACACGGGCCTGTATTAGTACACGGCTCTGAGAGGCATGAGTTTGAATAGTCCACGGGTCTATTTAACATTGTTTTATATGGTAGTACGCGGGTCTGTAATAATACACGGGCCTTTATTAGTACACGGGTCTGAGAGGTCGGAATTTGAATAGTACACCCCGTGGTCTAAAATAGGAAATACGGTATGTGGAAGTACATCTACCGCATACATACTACATACTGTATATATTTTATATAGTCTATGTTTATGTAACACTAGTGCTAATTTATAGATAAAATGTGATGTCAATTATTCCCATTGTTCTCTCTTCGATTACGTTTCCTATATTGAAGATTTAATTCTGGCTCCACCTTTTTTTTCTGGCTCCGCTCAAGGCCACGACTCTGGCCTTTTTTGTGTAAACGTCTTTAAGCTTGTAAACTAGCAATTCCGAACATTTTTAGCTTTTACTTTAGTTTTGTACAGGAATTTAGTTGCATTTTCAAAACGACGTTACTTTTTAAATTTCTTGGGAACAACGTAAGTAACTTTTTATGTGTTAACGGAGAGCATGCAAAACTTACGTCACTAATAAATTGTAGGTTTTGAATGCTGAACCTCCTTCCATCCTCCCCCTCCCCTCTTTCAGGTTTTGTACAATAGCCTATTTTAAAGTATATGCACTAGAACGTATTTAAATTTAAAGTCATAGGCAGATTACTGCAGCTAGGCTCGCTCCGACCCAAGCCACACGATATAATTTGTGCATGCCTCCTGCTCATCATGTAGCTGCTGCTGTTCCTGTGCCGCCGACCGGCGACCCGTGAACCCGTCGGTCGTAATTCGTAAAATGCACTTCAGTCGAGGAACTTGAATTCCAACTCACTAGTTGCTACTTTTTGCTAGGCAGTAGATTGATAGACCGGGAAAAGCGTTTACCGGCAATGGGAGACTGAGAAAACGAAAATAAGTAAAATCATTAGGAAATTACATAATTCACAATTTTTTTTACAGCCTCCAATTCATATTTAGATCTGTTCTATTGTTCATTGTCCCAAGTCCTAGGCCCCAGGTCTGGCTGACTGCAGCCCTGGAATAAATAGTTTTCAATGTTCAACATATTATTATTTGTGATTGTGAACTCGTCCATTTATGTATTTAATCCTGAAGCGTGAAAACGTCTGAAATTACCGATTACAATAATATTAGAAATTGTGAAACTAAGGTCAAAGGTACGTTGTAGTTGGGACCATGATCATTGGTATTTTTCATTATTACCAATTTTATCACTCTCAATCTTAATTCACAGATAATAATAATATTCAATAATAATGACTACTTAAGGCATAGTTCAGCTAATACTGTCTAGCTAGGTCATGTCAGGTGTCCTATCTATAGTTAGTAAATGCTGATTTTACTTTCGTTTTTCAGAAACATGAATTGATAAACTTAAAAAAATGCAATGTAGTGACTAAATAATTATACCTAACTAAGTATTTTGCGGTTTTCACTAGCTGTTTCTTTAACTCGAGGGTTGTTATTCGTTAAAACATAACTAATTTGACGTGATTAAAATTGATTGCATGTTTGTAATAATGACACGGTATAATAATATGGTAAGCAACTGACAGAGCCTCAGTCAGCCTCGTCTCCAGGCAGGTGTTGTAATGAAATGAATAAATATTGAATGTGAGACAAGGTGCGTAAAATTATGACTTATTAATATTTATTCACATGCAAAATAGAAATCTGAACTTACTTTGGCTGGCCCTTAATTAACACTTGCAATGAATACCAATCTTGACGATGCTGAGCCACGAAATGAGTGCGGCAACAGTGAATCTCAGGAAAAAGTTGGTCCCGTAACGGCTTCGGATTCAGATTACTCACTATCATCCGAAGATTCTGATTCTGGTTCCGAATCTGATTCTACAGAGGTATTCACATAGTAATAGTAGTTAACAATGCAAAATAACGATTTACTTGTGTTTACGCTGTATTTTTTACATCATATTTGAATATATACAGCCAAGCAGTAAAACCATCGATATCAGAGACACCGGGAAAAGATTAAAAGACGATGCCTGTTCCACTAGTAGGCCGAATGAATCCGATAATATTGTTGACAACGACGTTGTTGACGTTCCTTCAAGAGATGCGGCTTTTTTGATTGACCATGTAATTATTTACCTTTTACTACATGTACAGATATCTTAGCTTTCAAACTACTTAAAAGTTTGCTCAGATTTCATGGGGTTGTGGTTGTGATTTTCATTTTTATTCTACGTAACTGATATAGTTCGTTGTATCTCTGATTAACCTAATAATTGGAATCACATTTTCAGATATTGGACAAAATATTCAGTTTGCTGCCCAGCTCAGATCTCCTGAATTGTCGCTTGATGAGTCCTCGATGGAATTCTCTCGCAACCGCTGGACTCCTTAAGCAAGAGTTTGAGCTTAAATTAGACATCATTAATACTTGTAGATTGATGGAATTCAGGGCATTCCTCAGGGAGCATTCCTCAGAGGGTATTCTCTATCCTTTGCCATTTCCGTGTAGCAAATTCCATATTAGTAATGAAAGTGCGGGTGCGGAGCCGGAGCTAAAAAATGTCCATTCATTTATGAATGTAATGGAATTAACGCATGAAGTATTCGTACTCCATGGAGTCCACATCAAAAAACTATCTCTCGAATTTAGGAGTGTGTCTGACTCTGGAAGTGATTTATCAGATGAGAGAGATGTCATGGACGGGATTCAGAAGCTACTTTGCACGTTAGCTCCCAACATTTCTCGTTTAGTTCTCAATGTTGAGAGCAGAATTCAGTGGAAGCAAGATCGTGAACCCACTACAATTGAACCCAGTGCAAATTTCGTTCCGCTGTTGACAAGTGACCCAGAGTTTGAAGAGATTCACTCCAAATACAATTCGGATTCCAATGATTCCATCTTAAATTCTAAATTAAGTGTGCTTGAATTATCAGACAGAACATCGGCCAAAATAGTAGAAATGATTATTCAACTGGCCCCCAATCTGAAGGAAGTCATTGCACCACGTCATTTTCACATTTGTTTGCTGCAGCCTCTGAACAGACTTCATCTTCTGAAAAGATTGTATTTCTTCCCAGATATCAAGTGGAATAATATGGATAGTCTCATGACAGCATTTGAGGAGATCGCTGCAGCAAGTGACAGCGGGGTTTTGAAGATCCGTGAAATTAATCTGAATATCCCAAAATATTCCTACAAATCACAGTCGCCTCCTTCCAGTTTTGAGTTGGAATTGAACAGATTGCTGGGAGAATGTTCTCCAGAGAAAACTGAAAGCCCTGCATCAATGAGACGAAAACAAATTGTCAATATGATCTACAGAATTCTAAATGGTAGTTGGGACACCCTGGAAACGTTTGCATGGTGTTCTATGACCTATCTGAATGAGGTAAAATTTCCTCCGGTCATGCCCAAAGTTAGGAAAATTCAGCTGGCATGCCCTTCCGAACTTAATCCGAATACGAGCGAATTCATTTGTGCACTGGGGTGGTCCTCGTGGTCTCGCACGTTTCCTAATTTGCAATCCTTTTCTCTTTATGATATATCATGTTGGCATTCTCTCTTGGATTTTCTCAATCCGTTAATGATTTGTGGAATGGAAACGGTTAAGGAAGTTGAGGTGTTGGTTTGCAAGCGCGTCACCAAGAGGGAAATGCAAGAGTTGAAAGAGATGTTTCCAAATGCTGAGCTTAAAATTTGTCGTTGGGGTAGCAAGATCGGGGGTCCTCGTATTACTATGGACGATATGACACGTGACCTTTTGCAAGTGATATTGTTTGGAGGATGGTAACTTAATTAAGCATTCTTAGAAGTTGTATTCATTTAATTTTTAAGTTTAAAACCAAATTTTCGTATGGATTGGAAAGTGTAAGATGGCAAAGCCATAGCTGTGTATGGTTGTGATCTTTGCTTTGGACTTGGTCAGATGTCTGAACAGTGAATAGGGGCTGAGTCTTATTGAAAAAAAAACGAATTATTAATTTGATTTCTGTTTGAAATATTATAACCCGTTTAATGGTGTACCTAAAAATAACAAATTATTGTAGTTGTATGAGTTTCACATGTTCCTTGTCGTAATTGTGACTGCGCCTTTAGCATTTCTTTGATTATTTTTTAATCGCACATCATTTATTAATGCTACATGCCACTGTAAATTTTTGGCACATGCTCGTAATTTACTGTGAGTGCATTATGTGGAGAGTGGAGAGGCAATGTACGGAGTAATTAAAATGAAAGTTTCCTTAAAGCTTTCGATCAAAAAATTAAATAGGAGATGTGAGTACTTTAATGCTAATGCTAAGTTATTATGCTTTGTACTTTTAATGCATTTGTAACTACCTATATGTATTTTTGATCTCGAAAGTCCTAAAAATGAGGGTGTTTTAAATTTGCCGTTGTAAAGTCCACACAGGGTAGTCCATACCCTTCGTAGTACTCATAGCAAATGATGAGGCCACAGAAAAATTTAGTTTAGTCGTGAAAATCTCAATTAGTTGGTGAATGGGTAGCAATACGGCTGCACACATATTCACAGCCGCGTTGGCATTCTTTTCCGGAAAAACAGTGAATGGCAAATGTGGAATTGAGCCTTCAGTGGGCATGAACTCTCCTCCTTGAAATTGAAAAGTTGCCAACCCTTGGGTCAATGTGGCCCGTTCCTCAGAATTTAAGTACTGCACTCCCATGATGTGAAATCTCCAATGTACTGGACCCATCAAGAAATGTTCTGCACTAAAACCAAAATACAGCGAATCAAAATTTAATTTGTAGTCAGATGGAAGATGGAAACGAAACAACTAAATCCCAATAAAATTACTTTATATACCTAACAATAATGCATTGCTGTGGCATAATTTAGGCTTCTGTTTTTCTACTAATTTTGATTACGGCTACAACAGCACACTTTTGAAAAATAATAATTTTATGTCATTGTTTATGCAAATAGAAATTCAGATATATGAGCAAATGAGCGCAGAATTATTGGGAGTTGAGGTAGGGGTATGTAGCGTTGCGGAAATGAGGAGTGCAAAAATAATTTTTTGTTAAAGTTGCGATTTGGGATTTAGAATTTAGAAGTATCAGAAAAAGATACGATTCAGTTTAATAAAGTCTGTAGCAGTTTGTAGTAGTGTTAATTTTTTTATTTACTACAAAAGTAGAAAAAATAACCATTCGAGCAAATTTTTAAAACATTATTTTTTAATAAATTTTAATAAAATTATTTAATTTGTTTCCGTTTTATTTGTGCGCTCAAGTTTAGAAGTAACTATAGTTCTTGGCAACTAATGTAATTCTACGTACCGAGACTCGAGACCGAAGCAATAACCAATTAACCTAAACGCTATAGATAGGTCAGTCCGATAAGTCAATTACTCTACACGTTTTTACATAGCGGATCGACCATGGTTCGTAGTTTCTTCATTCGTAGTGTGTTGTTTCGTAGCACTCGTTTTGTAGTCTGTAGTTTCGTTGTCAAGCTGCATTCGTAGTTGGCATTATTCGTTGTAATTTATTTTTAATTATTCGTTGGTTAATAAAGTAAAACGAACGAATGTACGAAAAGATTAGAAATCGTTAAAGATGATAAGTAGTATGATTTAAAAAAATTAAAATATTAATATTCCTGGGTAGCAATTTCATGCACGAGCAATGGCTGAGATAGCTTTGCCTTTTTTGAGTGCGTTTTCATCTGTGGAGTCTGTTTCCCCGTGTTTTCTTTGCCGCAAAGCATTTGATACTGCGGTGCCCGCTTTTTTTTGAATTTTTCGCAATGGAGTTGCAAGTAGAAGTTGTAGAAGTGTCGTTGGAGGCGCTGCGATTGGAGATGATGTCATATATGGAGGGGTTGAGATTGGAGTCGCCCCACACATGGCGAAAAGTGCCCCACATGGTCCTTGGTCACAGTTAGTGTTGTATTTTGTGCGCAATTGCTCGGCCTTAATTGCTCACAGGAAATTTTAATTGCGCACAAATTAGGGTTGCGCACAGCGTTCGAGCAATCTGTTTTCCCAAATTGCTCGCAATGTAAATTGCGCACAATTTAGAAAAAATTCTTTTAAAACGCTATTGGACCACGTAAAACACACTTTAAGTATTACTGCACAGGAATAAGACAGTATTTTATAACTAACCAAAACGAATAAAGAGAAAGACACAGTGTATTATCGATATTGAAGCATGTTTTTGGTTTTTCGGAGAGTAAAATAAATGTATAAAATCCCATCAATACAGTAATATAAGTTGCTAATTTCAAAGGGAGTGCTTCAATATTTCAAACTTTCAATTACATTCCAACTTCACACGTTCACCATTTCACTATCACTATTTATAAGTTACAATATAATTTACATGATAAGGTCAGTCAGGTCAGTTGTTAGTATCAGTTGTTAGTCTTAAGATGCTAAAACTTTTTAGTTGTGAACTGTAACGAAGGGGATTTGCAATTACTTCCAATAATGTGTTGTTGATGAAATGTAAAACCAACCAAAACGGACTGTGACTGCCGTATATTTTGTCAAAACTAATAAATCATGTAATTCGTACTGCAGATTTCAGTATGCATATGGTATGCAGTTTTCTACTAAACACTGTCCGCCAAAGCAGTTTAAATACTTTGCACGTGGGAACATAGGAATCAAACTATTTTAGTACTTAGGGGTGGTCCATAAATGATGTCTCCAAAATGATTGCTCGTTTAGAACCCACCCATCACTAACTAGTCATTTTAAAATTGCCTTAAGCCAGCTATCCTTATGTCATGTATGTCATCAATTCCTGACTAGATTCAGTCACCCTACCCATGACATCATTTATGGACGATTCTTCATAATACTGTAGAATCGTCCGTAAATGACATCATCGGCAGTATCAGTTAAGGTCTGGTTAAGTTCAAAATCGCAATTTACGTAATGCCATAGGTGGTTTCGGTGGGGGTCCCAAACGAGCGACAGTTTAGGTAACATCATTTATGGACCATCCCTACATTCAGCACTGATGACTAATCTGACTGACCGAGAGTTAGCTATGAGAGTGTTAAGGGTCGTAGGAAAGGTGAATAATTTTCAGGCTGACTTTGCTTGTAGGTTGCTCAGCCAAAATTGCTCGCTCATTGCTTTGCGAGCAATCAGTTTTAAGTTGCTTTGCTCTTGCTTTGCTCAGGAGCAGGAGCAAAGCAATTAAGCAGTGTTAAATTGTGCACATAATACAGCACTAGTCACAGTAACGGTCTTATCAAAGTAAAGTATAAGTCGGCCGGGGCAAACACAACCCTTAATCCGGCGGCACACATAGTACGAGCTTCTACTTTCTGCTTCTCTTTCAAATGTATATTCGAAACCATGAAACGTAGCAACCTTTTACCACGTTTAGTTTTTCCAATAACTTCAAATTTTAATTCGTCAACACTCACATTATTGTCTTCACAATAGCCTGATTTTTCAAACTCGAAATCACTTATTTCTAGAGAGGATTCCATATTACACTCATGTTGACAAGGAACATACTTTAAAACTGAGCTCGACTGAGTTCGACTGAGCTCGACTAGTTATGGTTTTGCATTTGTTAATGTAATCAGGTTATATGTTAATTACTGGTAAGAGCAAAAACTAATTAACAACGAATAATGTTGTAGTGTCTGTCTATGGAATTCAGTGTTCGCCGCTGTTTGATTTGACAATAAAGCCATTACATTACATTACAATGCCAACTACGAATGCAGCTTGACAACGAAACTACAGACTACGAACGCAGATCGACGAAACAACACACTACGAATGAAGAAACTACGAACAGTGGCGGAACCTACATAGCTGTTCATCAATGAAATTTCCGAACTATGACTAACCATAAAGCTGTATATGACAATTAATATTTACTGTTAACTTAATTTCACATTCCATTATTCCATTCCAGTATTCAAATGAAATCTCCATGCAATTTAATGTCGGAACATGTGTGCAAAGTAAGTTAAAAGCACATTGTATTTATTTATTTTTTTTGTGTAGTTTCATGCAACTAAATCTTTTTCATGCCGATTTGCAATTCCACATACAATAAAGCTACTGATGCGACAGTTCCCAATGTCCAGTAATCAACGTTCACTCACCGCGTAGAAGTAGGTAGTTTGTTTATTTGCACTTGCACTATTCATATGGGTTGGTATAGGGATTGTCCATAAATAACATCAGGGGTAGGGTCTGACATCCAATGTTAAAGATACCCATTTACGCAATGGTTAAACTGATGACAAGGGGGTCATAGGATCCTAAAACTTGGGATAATTCGATGACGTCCTCTATGTACAATCCCTTATGCACATCATACGTATAATCAAATAATAATCACACAACGATACATAAGTAAGCGAGTAAGCATGAATTATTCACATAAGAAAACAGCAGATGTTTTAATAGTAAACAATCCCCAATTACAAATTGTATTTACAGATCAGCTGTCTAGATTCTGTAGATTGTAGATGCACAGAAAAAACAAACTATGGAATGCAAGAAGTGTTGATCACGAATGTCGAATCCAAATTAAAACCGACGACAGACGGAGTGTTGAAATGTTTAAGACGTGGACTATTCACCCCGAGAGTTATTTTTAAGTTTTGCTTTTTACTTTGTATGCCTAGTCCTATATATGCTATATGTAACCGGTAACGTGACTTGATCTTGGTCAATACCACAGGGATTACACACACCCCAATTATATAAATTAAAAATTACCTCAAAAACTTGGGCACACCTCCAACTTCCCCTATCGCTTTTGATCTTCATGGTTTAATCAACAATTAAGTATGGATGTTTTTGCCTGCCAAAATAAATATTCCGCCAAAAATAGTTTACCTCTCCGTGTAAAATACGTAGCTGCATAATATTTGCAGTGATAGAAATAAATAGACAAAAGACTGAATTATCTGTAGAATAAACTATAATGAGAATTTTGCAGTCTGTTTTTACGGTGTATTTTTATCCTTAGTTTATTGCATTTCAAAAATGTATTTAACACAGCAGAAATAATGACATGATTTCCTAAACATTTAAGGAGTTATGTTTCTGAAGTAAAACAAATAAAAAGTGTCCAATTGTAAATTATGAAAAAATGGCATATTTCGCGTAAGCAGCAGATCTTATTCGAGACCCGATTTCTATAAGATCTACTATAACATTGCAGGTAGACGTATACTGTATTATGTACATAATATTTTATGCAAACTAATTATAAGGATCACGCATGATTACAATCACAGTCGTAGTCATCGTCTCGATGGTCATACTTTCGATAATTGTCCACTAAGAAAACTTGCGCAGATGGAAATAAGGCCCCAAGAAGATTCAAATGTTCCTTCGTCATAACTTCCCACCTACAATGAATAAATAACTTCTTGACCGTCTTCATGAGAGTTAATTTTAGAATCCGTATAAAATCCAAGAGTAGGACACGCTCTTCTAAATTACACAGAGTGAGACGCTGGAGATTCGGAAATATTCCTTGCCACGAGAATTTTGCCGGGGTGACAGTCTCCATGTCAAACTTGTACTCTGGAGAATGGCTAAAGCGTAGGCAGGCTTTTCGCACATTGGGCATGACGCGTGGGAATTGGAACTCTGGAGGGAATGTTGAGCCACGCCAGTCGATGAACTCGAGTGAATCTCGATTAGCCTCTAGAATTTTGTTTAGGGTGGTTATTATATTTATGGCCCTTGCCCTTATGTCATCTTGATGACCTTGTCCTCGTCGCGCATGCGTAGAAATGCATAGTCCCGTCCCAGTCCCCCCAGTCGGATCATCAATGCAAGCAACGATTTCGCGAAGTCTCACCCTCCCCTCCTGACTCGCCTCGGCAATCCTTTCGTAGGTATCCTTGTGACTCGTGGAATAGCCGAACATGTAGTTGCCCTCGAAGACGAGTTTCTTGAGGAGGTGAAGCAAGTTGGTTGGCTCCAGTAAATAATGCTGATAGTCTTTGTGTGATATAATTTCTTCTAAATTTGGAGCCAGCTGGAGAATCATTTCCATCACGTGGGGAGGCAGTTTTAACTGAGATACGTCTAATACTTTTAAATTCTTATTAACTTGTCGTTGTTGGGAAAGGGGCGGAGCGCAGGCCTGTACTGGAACTGGGAGCAATGGACCTCTTCTTAAACCCCAGTCATTCCACCAATAGTGACTCCCAATCTTCAAATTTAGCCGGGTAAAATTTGGACAGTAGCAAACAATTATTTTCCGGATTTCCTCTAAAATTTCAAAATAGTCTTTTTCAGGGTCATTGACCTCGTTGGGGTCGGTGTCATGGACTGAAGCTCGGGATGTTGATGTGAGGTCATAGAATTTAATTGTGAGTTCCTCAATGTGGACACCGTAAATTTTGAAAATTTCCCGAACTGCTGGATGTCTCAAAAACCGCAAGAAAGATTGTGAGGTGGGGTGGGAACCTGCTAAGTTTCCAAAACTAAACTTGGTGCATGGGAAGGGGAGGGCTAGAGGGGAGGGAACGTAGTGGGCAAGGTGGGTGTCGGCATCTGGTGTATCTGTATGCGTAGGGTGCTGCTGGATTAGTTTCATAAACTCTTGGGCTCTTTCAATGTCAGTAAAGTTCAGCTGGAATTGCTTTTGAAGAAGTTTGGCGTTTGCGATGGAATTCCACTGATGACAGACTAGGCGACACTTGAAGAGCTCTGGGATGGTCAGTGGGCAGAAAATCTTTTCAAGAATCTGTAATTTTTTTGTATAATATAATGTATTCAGTGTTTTTCTTATATAGGTAGGTAGGTAGGTAGTAGGTTTAGTTAAGTAGGTAGCTTCACAGTTTTTAAAAATCTTATACGAAATCACACATTATTCAGGTTTGGGGAGATGCAATAATATTAGCAATACGCATTTGCTATATTTAAAAACTTGGGGTATTTTGATTTCATTCGAGAATGTAATTATGTAATAAAAATAAGCGGGAAGTACCGTATAATACTTCAAAAACTTTAAAGTTGTGGCAAAAACGTTATAACGACGATTAAATTTTTACAAGTTTTACTTTTGAGCTTTTGGCAAAACTTGCGTGCCGTGTGGCTAATGCTGCGACAATATATTTGTTATTATTTTCTAATTTCTAATAATTCTAGCATGCACTATAATACATACATATATTTGTTATTAACACTGAATAAGTACTGTTTCCAGTGGGTAGGTCACACTTATACAGGAAGCTTAATTGACAGGTATGAATGAGCAGGGCTAACTATAGCTTTTAGCAATGGAACACTGGCATTCAGTGCTTGTAGGGCAGGGTCGTATGGTTGAGGAAACTTGACTCGAGGCTTTAACAATCAAAAACACACATATCAGTCATAGATCATTATATCTACACTTATTTCTCCTTCAAAACATAGAACATATAGTAAAATAGAAAGTCAATTAATTTGCATGAATATAGTAATCGTCAATCGTTAATTATTGCATGGTCATACATGGTCCATGGAGAGAGCGAATTCATGTGGAAGGACGCCATAACCAGGACCAGTCCCAGTTTCAGCATAATCTCCAGGATTCCCTGCCCCTATCGTCGATTTCAATGGCAGTGATTGAACAAATGAATTTGAGACATTCTCTTGCTCTTGGGTCCTAATGTCATCATGGTCTGAGTCTGAGAGACTTGCTCCACAGGTAAGATTTAAAGTTGTAGAAAGAAAACCATCGGGTCCAAAAATTCCATTGAAAGAAAACATCTATTACTATTAGTAGTAGAAAATTGCAAGCATTTAAAAAGAATTTAGAAAACATTTAGAAAATAACGGGTTTATTTTTTATTATTTGAAGACAAAACAATGTTTGATGCTGATAAAATCGCCTGTGTGCGTATATATCACACACCTACATAATATTACAGTTCGTTGCACGGAAATTATTTGAATTATTTAATTAAATTGCTTTCTTATTTAAATTTTTATTTTTAACGTTCTATCAATTTAGCACTACACTATTCAACTTTAACTGCGTTACCTAAATTTCTATTGAGGTACCTACATAATATATATATCATCTGTTAAGAACTAAAAAAAACTCATATTTAATGTAAACTATAGAATAAAATGTCTTAAAAAACAATGATTGAGATAGATGCGTGAAATGCTACTTAAGAGGTTTTTAGAACAGTTCAAATTGCTTAATTTTCATATTTTTGAAAATTGTAAAATATTTTATTTTAATGATTTTAAAAAGTGCAAAAGCTTCTATTTACATAATTTTCAAATGTGCAAAAATGTTCTAATTACATGCTTTCAAGATCATATTATAATATTTTAATTGTTTTGTAGATGCTGTATTTTGATTTTAGTTGAGAATGGATATGGGTCATGTTAATTTTTCACAAACTCTGCTAATTTGATTAAAACGACAAATAATAATATTTCAATAAATGTAAAATCTATACAGTAACCTATATATTTATGTTGGCATGTTTTTCTAATTAATGTATTTTTTAAAATCTATACTGTATATTTAACGTACAGAACTAATTACTCACCGATTGTTAGAATCAGAAGGCACCCAATGTAAAATTATTGTAATTGAAAATTGAACCAAAAAATTAATGAAGGAACTAATTAATTATATATGTTATTGTTGCACTATACACGTGACTTGAGCTCTACACAAACACAGGTTCAAAAAATTCACAAAAAAAAATTCGCACATGCAAAAAAAAACAGTAGTAAACTAGAGCAAACAAAAAAGACGCATGCAGCTTACAGCTGACAGAGCCAGAGCTGAGAGCTGCTGCTGCCGGAGAAGCGGGGAAGAAAAATAAGAATAGAAAAATAAATGAGATGCTCCTTAGCCAAATCATCATGCCATGCGGCCGCCTCTCGTTCTCCGGATTTATTTTTAGATTCCTTTTGTATTTACATTATTTTTAATTGTAATTTGTCATTGTGCAGAGCAAGTTAGAGTGAATGTGAATGTAGTAGTCTAGTCAGTCGTGAGCTAGTTGTTCATCCAAGAGAAATATAGGTATAGTTATATGTAAAATGCAGAAGCGGACCGAAACCGTAACACTCAAGATTCTTAAAGACTCTTCGTCTCCTCCTGCCTGACGTGCCAAATTTCTGTGGACAACAGTCAGTAGCAGGGCAGACAGACGAGAAGAAAAGAAGATCACTTTTTTTGAGCAACTTGAGCTGTATATAGTCTGACTAGGTCAATTCTTTTTTTATTCCATATTACGATTCCAGCACTGTGCTCATGCTATATGTATATGTTTTGCTATGCTAAATGTTAATGGTATTCTATATGCTAGTGCCATTAGGTATGTATTTATATGGCTGGGCTTCGGAAGCACAGCACGCAGCTCCGTCATGTTGCGTACACATTTCTACATAATTTCTGGAGCTAATTATATAATTAGATATCGTAACGACTCAATCTAACTTCGTCTGTGAAGAAACAAATTGACCCATTTTTATTATTAGCTAAAAACAAAATGGATTATCTAAAAGAAATTAAAATATCCGCATCCTGAAAAACACAAGTACAAAACATTTTGCACTTTTAAAAACATGTAAATAGAACATTTTGCACTTTTAAAACAAATGTAAATAGAACATTGTGCAATTTAAAAAAACATGTAAATAGAACATTGTGTACTTTTAAAACAAAATGTAAATAGAACATTTTGCACTTTTAAAAAACATACTATCATAACCACTTTACGCATCTATTAAATTTAGCGTTTTTTGACTTGGCTCATTTTGTACCCAGCTTAAATTGGATATAGATAATTTTAATTATTTACTAACGATATGTACAAACGGTGATACAGTGTGAATACCATTACATTTTACATTAGTGCAAAATAGAGTAACATGTGCTAAAATTAGGTACATATACTATGCCAACATACCCACACATAAAAGTGCCAAAATACAGAGAAACTACTCAATCCTAAAGTATGCGATCCGTATTTCATATAGTGCAAGTGACAATAGTCGGCAAGTAAAAGTAAACGTTGGTTCTACATATATCGCAGAAAGCTTAGTGCCCCAAAATCGTACATATAGATTTGCACGGTTATAACTGTTAGCAAAAGAGTATAGTACTTTTCGGCATTAATATATTACAGGCATGAAACGAAATTATTTAAAGCCAGCTCCCAGGAATTTAAAAAGCATGATTGGAAAATTTCAACAACAAGATTGTACATATTCTATTATTAGCGAAACTGAAGTACAAACCAATAAATTGCTTTCCTTGTTTGTGTCAGGCCTCTTGTTGTGTGTATGTAACAATAAATTAACATACAATTCTATAGCAAATTTATTGCGAACTTACTTCTTATGTAGGTACATATAAAAATATTTGTTTCTTTCTCATATCATGTCGTCAGTGAAGGATCAAATATGTTTTAATACTGTATTAAGGCCATCATTTCTACACCCTGGCCCTGGCGGCTATCAGAGTTTAATATTATTAATTAATTTGTATTAAATGTAACATTTTATTATCCTAATATATTTATTATTATTTAATCATTAAATAATGATTAATATTATAAAAATTTAAAAAATTACTGCTCGTCATATTATGACTAACTTCATGGTACTGTCGCTATTCATTTCTGAGATATAAAAATGCTAAAAAAAAGTTTTTGACATCCAAGTCCAAGCGTCATAAATCCATAACACTTCATTTCTACAGTGAACCGTTCCGTCATAATCAATAATCGGTATGGACATCCGTATCCGGGAAATGGTGATTCGCACGATCAACTTATGGCATATAGCTTGTAAATCTCAATACTATTACGTATTTGTCATTTGCACAATCTAATAATTCTCATTGAAAATGAGTCATTCACTGAGAGTCAATTTTTTTCAATACTATTCTCATTACATATAGGATTTAAAGACAACGGTCATTTGAATAATAAAGACTCCTGATTTCTCAAGTCTCCTTCATCAAGCACATTATATCTAAGTAATTACTAGAGCTTCCAAAAAACGAACAAACAGCATATCATAAAGTCTTGCGATAATTGTCACGTAAACTCTTCCAGTTTTCCAGAGTTTTCTTCCAAATTTTTTAAAAAGCCGCATCTTTCCATAGAAATTTCACAAGGTGTGTATAGGGTGTGTGGTACACTCAGATTCAAAAATAAGTATCTACAGAACCTACAGTCGATTTGAGTCGATTGGTGCTCTGAAATAAAAGTAGGTACCAACTAAAACCTTGAAATACTTTGACCCCAAATTGCGCTGTTTGTCTATACAGTTACCCCCCAAAGTTCAAAAGATACGATTTTGATTTTAAACAATTTTGGAACTATACGGATTTGCTTTTATAAAATTTTGGAAAGATGCGGATTTGCTTTTATAAAATTTTGGAAAGATGCGGATTTGTTTCAATTTAATATATTTATTTGATTTATTAATGTCTCATTACTTTCACGCATAATTCTTTTTCTGCATTAGATTTTCGTGTCTTGATTTAACATAATATTATTATCTAGAAATCTATAATATAGGTTTTTTAATTTGCACTGAAGCAAATATGATTCAATACCGTCCTCAGGGTCATAAGGAAGAAACTCCTGGTCAAGGTCCTGGTCCTGATAACGCCACTGAGCCCAGATTAGTTTTGCCAGTGCCACAAGCGACAACTCAGAATGAGAGATACACTTCCACCAGGACCAGGTCCAACCCATTTAATTCAAAGCCCAATAATATCTGCCCGAATTTCAAAACAGGAATTGTCATTTTCCTCATTTTTGGTGTTGTTGCTGCCGGAGTAGTGCTTTACAAGTGTAAGTTATGAGCTCAATTCAAAATTCAACCGTTTATCAGGCTGTAATTAGCTAATTTAACCTATAATTTCCAATGATAGCATAGTATTATATATGTACAAAACTTTTTGTGCTAATTTTAATAAATTGTATTTCTTGATATAGACGCCTTTATAACTATTAAGACTCACAAAAGTGCTCAAGCCAAAACGACCACGGGTAACTTTTTTTTATTATAACTATAAACATTAGAATTTTCATTAATTGTACATTTTAGGCAATGCATTTTAATCATTACATTCTTATAGCTACATAATTAATTTTTTATTACGCTTTAAGCTTAATTTTTTCTGGCCTTCAGTATTTCCTGCGCTAGCGCACCCGTGGACTACAAAATTCTACCTTTCAACTGTCAATTTTGGTAAATAATTTGAATGATTTGTATGCAGATCACTGTTTATTCAACGCATCCCTTTGCCTCAACGGTGGGAGTTGCCGCAGTACGGAGTCTAACGAACTCTTCACTTGCTACTGTCCACAAGGGTACGAGGGAAAAAACTGTGAGACAAAAGCGGATCATTGTACAGTTTTCGGAGTTGACCGCTGCCTAAATGGCGGTACCTGTTTGAATGAAATCAACGGTTTTAGCTGTGTCTGCCCTTCCGGATATACTGGACCCTTATGTGGTATATATTCTAGTACCTACTACTCCATATTATGTTACGTAGCTTTATTGTTGAACCCACTATCAAGAAATTTTCTTTGAATTATTATAATTATCGTTGCACTCCGCAGATTCTGATCGGAACGAATGCCTCCTTAACAGAACAGTGTGTATGAGCCATGGGAGATGTGAAAACACTAAAGGCTCCTTCACATGCCACTGCTTTACAGGGTATGAAGGCCGAAATTGTGAGACCAACATTGACGACTGTGCATTAGGGACTGAATGTATAAATGGTGGTACTTGCGTGGACCAAGTTGGCGACTACCAGTGCAACTGCATCGAAGGATTTACTGGGAAAAATTGCGGTTAACTTATAACCTAATTACTATTAGATAACCTATAGCAATTAGCGATGCATTTTTTAATTACTAATTTAGTAAGAATAATGAACAGGGCGCGCCACATTTTCGGATTTTAAATTTTTTTACGAATTTCCTAATTTCAAAATTCCGGATATTTTTGAATTTTTTATACCAACTTTCCAGGGTCTTTCGAAAGTTTTACAGCAAAAGAAAAACAAAAAATTAAAAAAGTGTATTTAAAAAAATAAAAAGGCAATTAAAAGACTTAAATAGTATTTTTATTTATTTTTTAATACTGTTTTTAAATTTTGTGATTTTGTTTTGCTGTAAAAATTTCGAAAGACCCTGAAAAGTTCAGAAATATCCGGAATTTTGAAATTGAAAAAATCCGTAAATTTTAAATTTTAAATCCAGAAATGTGACGCGCCCTGATAATGAACCACAACCACTCATTTATAGTTTCAAAGGTGCAAATATTTCTTTATACGTAAGGGTGAATTTTTTGATTCAATTAAGACCGTTTTCCCAACACAAATAATCAGGGCCAGATAATGCCGCCCCCGCTGCTTGAATTTTCAAAAAACATGTAAATGGAACATTTTGCACTCTTCAAAAGCATGCAAATAAATGTTTTTGTCCATTTCAAAAACATACAAACAAATTTTTCCTCACAATTCAAAATTATGCAAATAAAACATTTTCCACTTTTCTCAAAACATGTAAATAGAACATTTTGCACTTTTCTGAATCAAGTAAGAAGAACATTTTACAATCTTCTAAAACATGTAAATACAACATTTTGCTTTACCAAAGAAAACCATCAATACGGTGGTTGTTGTATGGAAACAAATTGTTGCCTAAAAACAATTCCTTCGTCCGGCCCTGCAAATAATTCAATTAACTAAATTTCTAAAATGCGATTTACTATGAATTAAAAAAAAACAGGTTTTTTGTTGGCGTGTAAGATGACAACACGTGGCCAGTCAGTTAGCACAGCCTCACTCGATATCATCAAATTGGGTAAATTTCAAGCTTTGCAGCAACTCTCTACACAAAAAATTTAAAGTGTAACTTGGGTAAATTATCCTCCCTAATTAAACTTTAAAAAACCAAAATTCCCTACAGTTGGTATTTTTATGAAAACTGAAAAAACGCTGGATTAATTTATTAACTTAAATTTTTTAGACACTTGTGGTGGACTGATTGAGATGCCTAACTTTCCTAGTAAAAGTTCTTTCGTGCTGGACTACAATTCAAACATGACGTACCAAAGGGAGGAGAACTGCTTGTGGCAGTTTGAAAGTTCCATGGCTGGAAAATTTTATTTGCTAAAAGTTAAAGTGACTCTGCTATGTGACGGATTTGTAGACTCTGGTGGCGCCTTAAGAGTTTTCAATTGGAAATACAATGGAGGGACAGAAATGGCCTTATACAGCCAGGCACTAGGGCACACTTTTGGATTTATGGGAGTTCGGTGAGGTCGCAATATGGTACTCACATGTCAGCTTTACGATTTATGCCGCGTCATGTAAACTAATATTAATAAACTAAATTAAATTATATTTATAACTTGTTATGTATTATTGTATTTTTACTGATAGAAGTAGCTACCAGATTTACGAAACAACAGGGACATACCATGACTACAAACTGTTTCTCAGCTATTCTTCAACGAAATCTGCTGGATCTGGATTTCTGGTTTTAATTAACATTATTAACACGGAGTTGTGGTATTCATACACGGGGTCTAATTTTCTATTCACCACATCTCCCGAAAATGAAACTTACGGGCCTTTTAAATCCCATGATCTATTTTCACTGGCTGTTAATCCAAGACAAAATAGAACACTTTTCACAGTTAACTATCTAGATTCTCCCAAAACTGGATCGTGCTCTGGAAGTCATGACCTTTTAGATATTTATGAATTAAACTCCAAAAATGGACCTAATAGACTAGCAAGGTTGGTTTATAAAACACTGCATAGTTTTTGGTCTTACGCAAAATATTGTGTGCTACTTTTTATTGGCATTCGTTAACAAAAAATTATTAAAATATATTGTAATAACTATTTTGCAGACTCTGTGGGAACATCGAATCTCCCCTGAATTACACTTCGGAATTTCCTATTTTAGCCACATTTAGGACACATGAGACTCTAACTGGAGCAGGATTTATGCTTTCTTGGGAGTGATTTAGAACACGATCATTACGAAATTGTAATAATTATTATTCATAAAATTTTTCAATTATTGTGACCGAAAGCCATTATTATTTTACATTATTACATATATTATTGCAAGTTATATTATATGCACAAACTCTAACATAACATGACTGCACATAAAGATGCAAGAAATATATGTATATATACTATAACTATACTATTTTTGCTTGCATGATAATAGAATCTTCAACTATTAACGCTTAAAAACTACTGAAGTATAAATTTGGAACATAAAAGATTTAAAATAAATTAACTAAATTAATTACATCAAACTTATGTCATACTACTTCAGTTTATGAATTTTGAATATTTTCGATAATGTCAACGAATGAATAAATTTTCTGGGAAGCAAAACTACTTAGTTTAATTTAGTGATGTGATTTTGTTGCTGGGAGCAAAATGTCCAGGAGGAAAGTGGCAGTGAACCATTTTTACTACAACACAAGTGTACAGTACCAATAAATGGAAGCATTAAAATGGAGCTATACAGCCTGACTATTATGAGCTTTCTGACAGGTGACGATGAAAGTATGGCAATAAACATTAATTGAAAATCGAATGTAGCCAAGTTAAAGATGGACATTAATCAGAATTGAGTCATTATGGTTATGGCACCATGGAGCGACAATATCTATAGTTGAAGGTGCCACCAGCAAGCACCGTTTAAATAATTATTGAAGTAATTAAATCTCAATTTATTTGTCATTCGTACTTTATAATAGTAGATTGCTTTTATGTGAGCCAACTGTGATTCCTGTAACCACCGTCATATTTCTAAGCTTTTTGTTCCTAAAATTAAGCAAACTTTTGACATATTATCAAATTTGTCAATCAGAGCAGAGCTCAACTAACAGTTTTGTAAAAGCAATCAACTAAACGACCGACCGGTTGTAGGATATTTTCTACTCGGACATTTGATACCCGGACATTTGCTACCCGGACATTTGCTACCCGGACATTTGCTACTCGGACATTTGCCACCCGGACATTTGCCACCTGGGCATTTGCTACCCACACATTTGCCATCCGGACATTTTTTATCCGGAAATTAGCTACCCGAACATTTGTTACGCGGACATTTGCAACCCGGACATTTTCTACCAAAACGTTTGCTACCAGGACATTTGCTACCAGGAAATTTGCTACCAGAAAATTTGCTATCCGGACATTTTCTATGCAAAACCAAACCTATGACATAGCCAAACTTACTCATAACCCAAGACATTTGCTACCCCTGTACATACATAAAATTAAAACTAAAAGTCGCTGAAAAGGATACCGAAACATTTTTATATGACAGAAGTTGGAATATATAACATAAGCTTGCTAGGAAAATAATGTCTATATTATCATGGCGGCATTGCTAACAATACAAAAAGATGCATCATAGTTCTCCGTGCCTAATAACCTACATGCATTCAGTAATTCATCGGCATGCATTCTACGTACGTTCATTGGGTAGAATTTGTCCTAGCAGGTTGCACATATCCTAGGTTTGGTCGTGGGTAGCAAATGTCCTGGTAGCAAAACGTCCCTACAGCAAATGTCCGGGTGGCCAATGTCCCTATAGCAAGTTTCCGGGGGGCAAATGTCCGTATACCAAACGAACAGTTTAAGTAATCAAATCTCAATTAATTTGTCAGTTATAATTTGTTGTTAATCATACAATATTTCCAGTTATGGACGTGGTATTTAAATAATAATAATTAAATCAATTCATGTCCCCGTGGATGTTTAGCAAACAAATAGAGCAATGCTATACTTTTCTCACTAGTCAGTCAGTCCAAGCTTCATATCAGTCTCACCGACAACCCACTTCAGATCTTAAAGGAGATCTTCAAGAATGATTCAAAGAAGTACTTTGGTTGCCGTGGGGAGAATGATCAACGTGGGCAGATATATTGCCTTCGTTCCATACTTGTTTTCAAAAGAAAATAATCAAATAATTCATCGTCCATCTTGGCTGTGGACCTTCAGAAGTATCTTCACGTACATTTTGCTTGTGATCTACCAAATCTTCTTGCTTTATCGTTGTGCCCAAACAATTGGGAGTGAGTCGATGTGGCCCGAAAATGACTTAACCATTCGATACATGACGGGGATATTTCTCATGTTCGACTACAATCATGTCATTCTTATAGGGAACTATGCAGAGATGAAGAATTTGATCAATGCTATCTTCACTATGGCTGCCCAATACAAAGGTATTAATCTCTTAAAACAGGGATTTTAATATTTAATTCATAATTTTTTAAAACCTCTTAAAACTTAAAATGCCTGACGCGTGTGTCCTTCATTTTACCAGATATAGTAACTCTGAAAGTCGACAAAGATAATTTTGCAAAAATGATTATGCTTCTTGTCTTTGCGTTTGTTTTTCCATCATTTGTGAGGTCTCTCGAGGTTATTCGCAATCCGGAGTCACCGATTCTTTTCACATCTTTAGCAGCTGATCCAAAAGTAGTTCCGATGAGTCTCAAACTTGTACTCGTGTTCGTTCATCTTTGGATTTTCGTGTTTCATTACTTCAGCTTATTCTTTCACGGAATGATTTCCCTCTTGCACGTCTTTGCAATGTTAACATTTATGAAGGAAACTCTGCCGTAAGTCTGTTTTAGTTTTTAATAAAAATCTAATTAATCTGAAATTAAACACTGTAAATTAATGAAATTTTACATGATTATAAATCCGTATAATATAATTATTTGATTGATGATCAGAAAACCAAACCAAGCGCTGCACACAAGTTCGTGGAATTCATCACAAATACAGTCAGTGACGGACGATAGGAGAACGTTCGTTCGACTGAGTATCCTTCAAAAACACTGGAATGCAAAGTATGGCTACTGGGTTTTTGTAGAAGAACTCGGGATGCTGTCTGTTATTGTCGTTCGTCTGTTTGAAGCAATCATTCACGATAACATCAAAAGTCTTGTGGTTGCTGGAACGATGGGAATAATTCTGCTGGTAGCTTTTAGCAAATTCGCAAAAATTCATGAGTGCAGCCGTCAAGTTCTCCATTCCTGGGACATCCTTTTGGTTCAAGCAGAAATCCAAAGGAAGTCGACAATCGCAGAGCAGACATCAGTCAATCAGCAAACGAATGGGCAGAGCAGGAATCTGGTACGGATGAACATCGGTTCGGGCTTTAAAAAAGATTCCACAAATCCTTTAAGAAAAGTATTTGTAAGAACGAATGCAAAGTTAAAGGAGTCGCTTTTGGTACGTGAAATCACTATAGAAAGTGAAGATCACTACTCTAACATTTTCGACCGATTTGGAAGTCAATCGAATTCACCGAATGTCCAAGCTGATGTAGCTGAATTTGGATACAGTGATTTCGAAGAGATGCAGTTGAAGTATAGGAAGATTTCTGAAAATATGAGCTCTTTGTGGCTCCGAAAATTCAATAAGGCGCAATCAGCAATCGGCGTTGAAGTTGGAAGTTTCTTCTTTGTGCATCGGCAGGTCATTCTAACTATTATTGCTATCATTATTAGCAATACTACCAATTTGGTTTTGACGTACCGGGAGGCATTTTGAAGAAAAGCGAGGATATGGCTTATTCAACTAATCATATTAAATCTGTAGTTATAACTTTTCTCCTGGCTCTCGGTGTAGGTATCATTGACACAGTTTATTTATTAGTTGGAAATCTGCAGATTGTCAATAATTCGTTTGGTTGCGAGCTGCATTAGAAAAAGGCAACCTGGACTACTTAGAAAGTGGTATTCAGAAAAACAATTAAACGACTTTAGGCAAATATATATTCACAAACATGGGTTAACTGTTTATAGTTTGTCAAGTGCTGACTTAGTTGTGAGTAGTCGGCACTGACAAATTGCAAACCAAACAAACATTTATTAGGTAAATACAGTTCAAGTGCTAAGTCTGTTTCACGTTTACATATTTATTGAATTTAAAATAGCTCTTAATAATTTTAAATTACCATTCAACATGCCATTGCCGGTGCTATATTACTCTTTCATATACATACACATTTTTAATTGTAGTGTTCAATGTACCTACCTAGGTATGCTGCCTATATACGCTGCGCTGGGGAATTATTCGTCTGTTTACTAAGCTATAAAGTCGTCCAGCTGTGATTAAAGCTTCACATTTAATTGGCATTTAGTATTTAAATGTTTTATGTGGTATATTATATAATTCATATTTTAGCCACATTTCGAAAACACAAAACTCCTAACAAACGTCACTGGATTGCAGCTAGTTTGGGGGGCGCTTTAAGGAATCGACTATTGTATTGAAAATTGAAAAAAAAGTCAACGTGGAGATAGCAGTTTATGCAATTAGTAAAAAATGTGTGCTGTAGTGCGGGTTTCGTTCAGTCGAAGTCCAACGACCCAACAATCCAACTACCTTATACTTATGTATCAATGAGTACACAGAGACAGAGATACCTTAAGATAGTGCTGATGTGAAGTTAGAATATTAACCATGTATGTATATATAAGTCTTTTTTAAACAAATATAAATTTTTCTAAACTAATGATAAAACAGATGTAATAATATTTAATGACCTTAATTTAAATCTATCTAAATGAGCCCTATCTGAATTATAATTTTTAAATGCAATTTTATTAAAATCATCTAATCTACCTTTGCACCACCGCACCAGTTTAAAAATGTAGTAGTTTTAGTTTCATACTTGGGTACCTTATTACTATAATAACATGATTTTGTTTTGCGTAAAAATGTTTCACATAAAACAGTATTTAAGTTCTGTACTTTCGATACCCCATCTCTACTTACATACCTAGTACTTTAAAACTACGTGATCCCTTGTGTGAAGTTGTGAAGGGAGGTAGGTACTTGAGTGTACATATTTCATATTCCCTTAACTTTATTATACCCTGTCCTTCGTTCATTATTGATTTTAGTAAAAGTCTATCTATGCCTATACCCTACCCTACTAGATGCTTAATGCTTGGAGTGGAAAGCATTCGGGGGAAAAAAAAGTTGACTGTAATAATAAAGGACCAAATAACAAAACGACAGCGAGAAGTGACAGAGCAGAGGAGTCAAGGAGGGGAAAATAAGAGTATGTGCGGCTACGTAATGAGCTGATTTAAGAATTCGAGGTACACTACTACACACAATTAATATCATGTAATTATTCAAACCGGCGGCAAGCGGCGACACTTACAATTATAAATTATCAACAGTCGACAGTGTGAGTCATATGAGTGAAAGTGTGAGTCGCGTGCAAAAATTACTCTGACCACTTTTTTTCTCCCTCTCGGTACTTATATAATTATAGCTAGGGCTTCAATTTAATTTACATAATTTACTACTCATTTTTAGCCAAACAGCTAAACAATAACATGTCCTAGTATTTCATTAAATAATAGCCAACAAAAAATGACCGAAATTAGTATTTAATGGAACTAATACTTTTGTGAATCATAATATTATTAGTAAAACATTTGTTTATGAGAAAAGGTTTTGAATATTAAAAAAGAATTAGAGTGTAATAATCAAATAATTCTTTTAATTAATTATTTTAATCAACTAATTTACGGCTGATGTACTTGAATTTTAGGCTACACAATTAAAGTAAGACTTCAACTCTACCTGTTTTACCATGGCATCGGCCTCAGTGTATCCAGGTAGCAAATACATCCATGAATACAACATGACTCACAGGCATCGAGGAATCGGACTTATATTTAATCATAAGGTATAATTTGTAATATTATTGATTAACTTGTATTTATAGTTTTTAAAACTACTGAATATGATTTTATTACTACCTATACATATTATAGGCATATCGTCTGTGAAGAACCAAAATGACCCATATCCATTCGTAGCTAAAAACAATATCCACTAGCTACACAAATATTCAAACACATGTCTTGAAATCATTAAAATAGAACATTTTGCACTTTTCAAAAACATGAAAATAGAACATTTTGCACTTTTCAAGAATATGTAAATAGAACATTTTGCACTTTTCAAGAACATGTAAATAGAACATCTTACACTTTTCAAAAACATATAAATAGAACATTTTAAGCTTTTCAAAAACTCGTAATTAACATTTGACGCATGTTTTTTGTTTTGTTTTTATGACATAGCTCATTTTGATTCTTTCTTAAATTGGATATGGGTCATTTTGGTTCTTCAGTGACGATATTATGCGTATTACTGTTATACACTATTATGTCATATGGTACAACATCTTGAAGCTCTTAAAATATAAAAACTAATTTCAAAATTAATTGAATTTACTACTTTCTCGGGGTCCTCACTCATGTAGGAATTTAAAGACCCTTCCTTAGCAGTTCGAAAAGGTTCTAATGAGGACAAGAAGGCGCTCATGACCACTCTAGACAAATTGGGTTTTCATGTCCAACCTTATGACGATATTTCAAAAAGACAGATTTTGAATACACTGCTAGAAGGTTTAACATTTTTCATTATTTCTATAATTAACACATAAATTACTTACATTTAAACTTGAAATTACATTCTGAAGTGATAAGTAAAAAAAATAATGATTATACATTATTGACATTCAAATAGTATTGAAATTGACAGCAATGATTGCATTAAAAATATATATGGGTTGGAGGAGATTTTTGCTACCGGGCTTTGGTTTGCTTTGCTCCCGGTATTTTTTATTATTTAAATTTTTACTAATTTGCCATAATTAGTTTCCAAAGAAGACCACACGGAACGTGACTGTATAGTTATAGCAGTTCTATCTCATGGAACCCAGGATATAATCCATGCATATGATGATTCGTACAAGCGAGAGGTTCTTTGGGAAAATTTTTCTGCTGACAAATGTCCTACACTGGCGGGGAAGCCTAAAATTTTGATTATTCAGGTAAGTACCATCTTGTTATTTGTTTGTTCGGATTGTTTTTCTGGTACTATATTTTAAAATTTTATATCTCTCAGATAAATCATTACTGAAAATCAATGTGATGGACGGAGTCTCATGACCACAGTATTTTGGAATTTTATTTTATGCAGATTATTTGAACCTATTATTATTAGGCTTGCCGCGGTGTGAAGAGGGATGCTGGTACAAGAATTGATCATGAACTTGACGCAGGTAAATCGGACTATACTCCAGAGTCAGAGTATGAGGAAGTGGCTCCGTCGTACAAAATCCCCAACATGTGTGATTTCATCATGTTCAACAGTTGCTTTCCAGGTCAGGTGGTCATAAGATCCAAAATAAAATTGAAGTTGCTTTGGTGAAGGTGTTGGGTATAATTTCGAAATCCTAACAATATATTTTTAAAAAAATTGAATCTTACAAAACTTTCAGGTTACGTATCCTTCCGCCGGGGTTCTAAAGGATCCAGCTTCATTAAAACTCTGTGTGAAGTTTTAGATGAAAATTATGAAAAGACCCGAGTGAACGACTTCCTCTCCATGACCACAGTCGTAAATCGTCGGGTGAGTATAATTTTGAATTGAAAAAACTACAATTAAATAGCTAAATTGCATGTATATAGAATATTTTTAAAATACAAAGCTACAGTTGCTCAGTATTGTTTAAATGTGACTGTAATAATTACATACCAACTAGAATTTATTTTTATAACTACTTAGGTGGCCCTAAACTTCAATGTAAATATAAAAACGGAGCCTACTATGAGAGATATGAAGCAATGCTCCTTTGTTGAAAGTTCTCTACTTCGAAAGATTTACTTCAGGTATGTGAAAAACGAACAACTTATCACTGATTGTACTTACAGTTAATGATAAATATCGGCGCTTGATTTTAATTGAGTAAAGTCATCTTGTACGTAATTTGTTTTGTTCATTAGTTTTAGTATATAAATTATTTTCAAACTTTAATGACGTTCAAATCATACCTAGATAAAAAATGTTACGGCTTTTTAATAAATCATATTATTATAGACCAAAGATCAACACTATTCCCTATGACGGCATGGACACCGGAGGAATCTACAGCGGCCAGGTGGTGAATATTCACGAAGATCCAGTGGGCAGCACCAGCGATGCAGGGTAGCACTGCACTTGCAGTCACTCCGGGTGTTAGCTCAATGCAAATAAATATTTAATTTAAATTGTAACTTTCCAAAAGTTGTATAGGTAACTACATAAAAAGCTAGTCGCTTCCAAAAAACTTTCACTGAAAAGATTTTTAGAGTACAATGAAAGGGGCACGCCAGTTGCAATAAAGTTTTTTTCATTTTATTAAGTTTATTAAAATGTAATTTAAAAATAATTTAATTATTTTAATTTAGTACGTAAATTATTGAGTTATGTACATTAGTACATCACGCAATAAGACGCAATAACGTATTAAAATTATACATGCAAAATTAGTAAAATGTATATAGGACTTGAAATAATAAAGGAGACTGAAATCCTAAAGACTTGAACCGTGGACCGTGAAAATTCTTGATTGGGGAAATATTTTTTTATTGAATAAAAGTATTTGTTTTCGTTTTCATGTTTGTGTTTCATTTATTATTATGTATATATATCATCCATAATTAATCATCGAACCAGTAACTAAAATTTTGTAAAAGAAATTAAATAATTTTTGTAATATATTTGTAATGTGTAAATGATGTTTTATTAAAATACAAGCCTATGCCCATGCCTTTACTACCTTAAATATATTTGTAAAAACTGTGTTAACCCACGACCAACTGCATTTTTATTATACATCAATGTTTTGTTATACTTTAAATAAAAAATATTTATACATTAAGTATTATGTATATATTGTTTCCTACCTATCTACATAATTCAGCAACCTTTGGCAATTCTCAACTGAGTTAGACATGCCATATGTCATTTTGAAGCTCTTTTAAAAGAAAAAATATATAATTCTTTGAAAATCGAAAATTATTTAATTTACTATTTCTTTTAATCATAATTAACTTTAAATGTCCAATTTTAAATTAAAGCTTTCATAATTCGCGCGCCAATCGCAATACATATTGTTCTTCTCCTCATCCTCGTCATTTTGATATATCACTTCTTTACATTTGAAGAGAGTAACCGGTCGAAATTTGACATTTTAGGTTTGGCGGGAAATTCAAATTTTCAATATTCCCTTATTTCTACATGTCTACATAATTTATCTCATTTTTGCATTTCTCAATGACATTTGACATGCAATATATGATTTTGAAGCTCTTAAAAACAAAAAATTCATTTAAAATTGCAATTTATTACATTTAATTTCTTTAATTGTAATTAACTTTCAAATAGCAATTTTTAATACCGATTGTAGCATTAAAGAGTAATACCCCATATTACTGTTAAGGCATATAATTCATAACATAAATATAGAGTAAAACGAGCAATAAAATACATACCAGTCCCAGCACATGCATAATAGTAGGTAGGTACCGTAGAGATGCAAATAACTTGAAGGGAGAGTTACGCCAAACTTTACTTTAAGCTCGGGAGTAATTAGAAACCAGAGTATAACATTAACATGCACTTCCAAATTGATTAAATCCTAAACACTCTGGGAGTTAATAACAGGGACCCGGGAGTTAAAAGAGGCACGGGAGTTATTTGGGGCAATACGTTACCACGATAGGTTAAAAGTAAAGTCAAAAAAAGGCTGTGTTGCCTCGACACAGCTCTCCTTTCCATTCGCTCCCTCCCTCTCTGCCGTTTGTTCCCACTAATCTTCAAAAATCCACGAGACAAAAATCTACTAATATCTACGAGTGTAGTGACAGTTTCTATTCGATTTTTTACTAATTGGCAATTTATCACTCTTCGATTGTAAACGCCTGAAGAAGGAATAGTCCGAAACGTCGCGTTATTATCAATTTATTTGCAAAATTCCACACTTCAAAAGTTCAAGTAAACTAAATCGGTGAGTCTCACTTCCTTAATCACTCTCATATTATCGCTCCTCACCTTCACGCAAAACCAATTACTCAATAAAAGTAAGGTCATACTTACTTACTTAGGCATAGGTACATACTTCCAAGATTATGTTATATACTTATTCATAGGTAAGTAACTACACTGCCTTGAGTAGATAGTGGAGAGTGAAGTGTACTTTTTTCCTAGTTAAAGGCACTTTTATTCCTTTTATTTTATATCTTAATAGGAAGAGATCGTCCGCAAATGACGTCATCCGTAGGATGAATGGGTCTACTTGTCTATTGATGACATACTATGTTAAAGATAGTCATTGACGCAGTGGTTAAGCTGATTACAGGGTGGTCATTGGGTCATAAAAATGGGGATTTTTCGACGACGTCATTGTTGGACAAGCCCTTACACATGGCATACATACACATGGTAATAAAGGAATTAAAGCAGAAAAAGAAAGTTGGGGGCCATGTACAAATTACGTCAACACTGGGGGGGGGGGGTCAGGCGATTTTAGTAAAAATGTTGACCAAATTGTTGACCAAGGAGCCTAGGGGGGGGGGGGGTTCGTAGCTAGTTTGACGTCAACATTTGTGAACAGCTTTTTTTCTTCATATTATGCTTTTAGAAAACGCGAATTTAAAAAAAACGACCAAATTCAGTTTGTTTAAAAATACTTCAACTATGTATTCATAAATGGCGCAACGTCATTAGGTATGTTGAGTCAACAATTGGGGGGGGGGTGTATCCAAGAAATGTTGACTAAATGTTGACCAGCAAGCCTAGGGGGGGGGGAGTCGGAAATCTGGATTTTTGTGTTGACGTAATTTGTACATGGCCCCATTGAGACGCCAAGTTGACAATGTGCCCCCCAGTTTTGAATATTTTGCCGGTCGGTGTAAATTGTAAATGCTGAAAATGCTCAGTGAATGAGTGAATTAGTGAAGAGTTAGAAGTATTATAACGCAGTTGTCAAATGCTGCAGTGCATAAGACACATTTAAACAAAATTAAAGCACAAAAATAAATGAAATACATAAAGTTAGGTTAATTACGTTCTGCAATAATACTTTTTTAAGCGTAACAAACAACTGATACTACTTTGGTGCATACAAAAATTATAATACTAGTGCAAGTAACTAGCCGAAATATTAATTTGTGTAAGCTAATTTCTATTCTATTAAAATATCAAATATCAATAGTGATTTCATAATCAGCCTTGTCTTATGACAGTAATATTATGGAGTCAGAGTCTCAAATGAATTTATGTGCCATTTGCGGCTTAAGTGCCAAATCCGCCTGTGGAGGATGCAAAAATATTTACTACTGCTCACAAGCTCACCAAAAACAAGGTTGGAAAACTCATAAGGAAGCTTGTAGTCCTTTCAAGACAACAATTGATTTAGAAACAGGGAAAGAACATTTAATTGCGAGTAGGGACTTAAAACCTGGAACTGTCGTGCTAGAGGAAACCACTGCATTTTATTCACCCCTCTGGTTTCTTCCACTCAAGTATGAAGGGGAGATTCAGCTAGAGCTAGATGAAGATTTGGATCCAATATGTGTCACCTGTGGGAAATTAATAAAGATGCTCAAGTTACAAGGCCATCCTACAATAATAAAAGAGGGGAGTGAGTTCAATTCCTGCTCAAAATGCACTTGGCCAGTCTGTTCCAACAGTTGTGAAATTGTAAGAAACTATTATATACTTTTAGTCATATTAATGTTGAATGTAGTATGTATTTACTGTATAGTTACTACATTGCTGAAGTTGCAGGCTGCATGCATTTTACATAATTAATCACTATTACCTTTTTTGTTTTGTTTTGCCAAGAATGTACTACATGCTGACAACGAATGTAAAATATTCATGGAGCACAAAATAGGATATCCACCCCCAGCGATGAAAGATCTTGACGGCAGCACCCACCTCTCAACATTGATGAAGCTCAACTATACAGTTGCCATGTTAAGGGGAGTAGGCGTTAAAAAACAAAATCCACAACTTTTTCGCAAAATTGTAGGAATGTTACAAGATAGCACTTTGACTGATCAACTGAAGAAAAATTATCGTATTTCAGCGCGTGGTCACATCGCGTTTCTGAAGAGTTTGATCCATGAAAAGGAATGTGACAAGACGTCTTTAACTGAGGTACGTTGCAACGTTGCGTATAAAATTAAGATTTTCTACTATCCTACATTATGCTCAAACTAAATGTTTAGTTTTAATCTGCTTACGAAATTGGTTATTATAGCGTCTATTCGCTGTAGCTTTTAAAAAAATCTACAAAATCATTTACTGCGCGAATCATTTTTTTAAATTTTATTTTGTTTCGTGTCTAAATTAATTTCAAAACCTGTAATTAAAGCACTTTACATACAATTCCGTACTTCGTACAAGCAGTAAAGTATATATACATTATTATGTACTTCTGTAATTTACTGAACTTTACTGGTATTATAGCATTATTTAAAGCGCATAATGTGTACACATTTTTAAACTAATTGAAGATGCCTGCATGCAATTAATAGTATTTGACTTATTTTGACATCTAAAAAACCCCTAATTAAAAAAGAATATTTAGTAGTTTCGACAAAAACAAATGAAATATAAATACTAAACACACATTTTCAACTTGTATAGTTGTGGTTTGAGTGATCATCAGATGTTAAGAAATTAGCAATTTAAATATTTATTTTTTTCAGCTCAATGCCCTGCCCCTGGAAGACGAAGCTGAGTACTTAAAAGTGTACGGTGTCATTCAGCTGTATCAATTTATTGTCACCAAGGTGCACTTCATGTGGGGGGATCCATATAGTAAAAGTACTATGTACGTTTATCCGAAGGCAAGTTTCATCAGTCATTCCTGCGTGCCAAACTCTTCCTGGTCTATTGGACCGACTCCGGAGTACAAACTTCGTATCAGGACATCAGTTCTTGTCAAGAAGGGTGAGCGTCTCACTGTGAGTCGGTTTATTCTCCCTGGAAGTCATTGCGCTACGACGTCTCATCGCCAGGAGACACTGACTGAGCAAGGAATTGTTTGTAAATGTGATCGATGTACAGATCCTACAGAAATGGGTTTATATTACTCAGCCATTGAATGTCCGTCATGCAGGAAGAATAATGCAATCTCAAAGTCTAACAATTCGGGTTACTTACTTCCGTTAAATCCTTTACTCGGGAAGACAACCTCATGGAAATGCAACAACAGCAATTGCAGCTATAAAATGGATGCGGCACAACATCAAAAGATGATCGACTCGATTATTTTAAGGTCAAATGAGGAAGCTGAGCTAGTGTTACCGCTAGTGAATCAGCTAGGGAGCGGCAGTGCTTTGTCGCAAGATTTAATTTATTGGGATAAATTAGGAAATGCTGCAGAAAAGCTTGGAGAGACTTTCGGTTTACATCCGAACCATAGACTCACACATACTTCAATCAAAACTAGTGTTGTTAACGCATGCCACGCTGACGATATGGAAGATGCTTCCCCTGAAATTATCCAGCGAAGATTGCGTAGACTTTCTTATTGTTTGGCTATTGAAGATATAATCAGCCCAGGGTTGTCGGTTGAAAGAGGTAAATTTTATTAGCTTTAGAAAGCTAATGAATTTTTTATACCTGAGTAGTATATATAGTTTAATACCATTTGCCGTTAAAATCGCAAAAACATTACATACCTACCTAGGAAGTTAGTAGTTACTTTATAATTTTTCAAATCCAACGATATGGAATGCTAAGAAAGTATGTTGAATTATCTAATTTGTTACATTTATACATTGTACCTAAATGTACATTTGTTTTTCTAACGTAATTTTCATAGCACTTACAAAGTACTTACAATTAGTGAACAAATGAAGGTTCGAAAAAAAACGACGGATGCATTACAATTTTATATTCAATAGTAACTAGTAACGTAATACTTGTTATAATTTGTTATTATAAGAAGATGATGAGAGCTTTTCTTATTTCCCTTTAAAATAGCACGCCTTTGTACTGTAATACTGAAGCTGCTTTCTCGATTATTGACGTCCCTAACCTGGGTTCAGCTTCATACTCCCACTGAAATTCGTGATTACCACAAATTTTTCAAGCAGTGCTGTGCGGATTCGTTAAAGTATTTTAAGGGTGAATTCCATGCTCCTGGAGAAACGATGAATGGACAGGCTGAGATGATAACTGTAATAAAGGCCACAGTTGAAAATTTAAAACTTCCGTGGCTCCAGTAAAATACGAGTAACATTTTGATAACTCGATTAAAAAGAAGCTACCAACATTTTCGAATTGCCAAAAGTCTAGCATGAGAATGTGGAATTTTAGCAAAATGGATTCAATTTACAAAGGCATTTTGTCTTTAAATATTTTTTTTAAAGAAATACTTCTTATGTACGTATATGTAAATATTTATTTCACCTAAGTGGTAGTTAATATAATTGTGGCTATCAGCCCTTAAGTACAATCCCTTCATGGTACAAACATGCATTCTTATATTTATACAAAATAAAAATATGTTGATTCTTGGGTTTAATATTAAAACAGTGATACTTCGTATGTACAAATTAATAATACATAATATATGCTAAACTGTGGTATTTATAATTTTGCTCAAAATTGCTACAATGTAATATCTTCATAGTTAATTACCTCGATTCAATCAAAACCAAAAATAAAGTATTTTTGTAAATAATTTGAATAATTTTCGTTTACATTGGAGTTGGTCAGCTGAATTGCCAAAATCAATTACATAAATGGGAACAAACGAAGAAAGCACTTAAAAAATATGCGGCAACAGTAGTACCAATAAATTATTATGAATATGAGTAATTTGAATAAAATTACTTAATCTGTATGCAAAACTCACCAAAAAATGTGTAAATTGCCAGTTGTAATAGACCGAGAGCGATATGTTAAAGAACTAGAATACTGCCAAATGGTATATTTCAATTATTTTATAATAGTATAGTAGGGGAGTGCGTATGTGTGATCGGGTTCATTTTTTTTCAACTTTGAAAATCTGTAACTTTTTTTGTACTTCCTCCAAATTCACTGTTTGTGTACTCAAATACTAGCCAGTTCATTCTCTATATACCCTTAAAATATAAAACCGATAAACTGAAAATTCGAAGACTTGTACCAAATTGTATGAAATAACTTTGATAATTTTCGAAATTACAAAAATGCTGTTTATGTGATCACCGTGTCCCAAAATGTGATCATGTTAAAATTGCATTAATATTACATTGAAAGTTAGTGCCTTTTATGTGATCACACTAGAAAACTTTCAGATAAGATGGAAAATGAAAGATAATGCGATATTAGGTTCCATTTATGAGAGTTTAAATAACACTACATGCGTAAAATACAAAATCACATGTTTTGGGGTGGTCTGCAAATGGCGTCACAAAATTATTGACATTTTGTCCCACCACTATTTTATCATTTTAAGGGTTGCCCATAAATGATGTCATCGAAGTTTCTCCATTTCTACGACCCTATGATTACCCTGTCATCAACCGAACCATTGTGTAGAATAGATGGATATCTTTAACATACGTTGTCATCAAGATCCTAGCTGACCCACTAACCGTACCCCTGACATCATTTACGGATGATCTCTTACCATTGAGTAAGCGACTATTTTAAAATGGAATGTCATCAGTCATTAATATCTGGCTAGATCAGCTGACCCGAACGATGACATTATTTAATGGCGATTTTTAAGGGGTTACCCATAAATGATGTCCACATCTTGGTGGGTAAAAATAAAATAAACGATAATTCGGCATCTGTAACATGTGATAACAGCAATTGCATAAATGATCGAGGAATTCCTGAACTAGTGGATTTATCTTGAGCAATAATGCTAACGATACACTGAATTTTAATACCCACCCATTTTTCTAATTTGCAAAAAATCAAAATTTGCTGTAAGGGATGGTTCATAAAAAATGTCACCCAAATTAAAATTTTATTAGGACCCATTCACCTATATGTCATGATTGTCATGACATCAACATTACTTAAACCGCTATATATAATATGTCTTCAAAATCTGACTGGACCCACACCCATCCGGACGACATCATTTATGGACGATCCCTAATGATGTAAAACAGCATTGTCAACTTATTTTAATAAGCTGTTTGATAAACTGAGTTGATTCGATGCTTTTAGCCATCTGCAGCTCTGATCACATTTAGAGCTCATAGAATGATCACATTATAGCACAACTCCCGGATTTGACACTTTGAACTTTCATCTATTTTAGTTGGAACTCTCCGTACGAAAATCTCAAACAGTATCTTCAACTAGTTGGTAATGAATGTATCAATCACGTTGCACACGTTGTTTAATTCTAAAATGTACAACACTAGAAATTTTGAAATTTGAAAACTCGGAAAAAAATTCGGAATACGAGTTATTCTGATATTCGGACTTCGGCGATTTTACTCTGCCCAGGTTTTCAAAGTTTCGCACCCTAAATTATACTGTCGTTAGTTAAGAGTACAAGCTATCATTACCGGCTAGTAAAGGATTTCTGATGCAGCTTGTGCTTTAGCCCCAGCCACTGATCACACTTAAGGCATGATCACATATACGCACTCCACTACTAAGCTCACAATTATGAGTATTTTTATATGCATTTGTACTGCCCATTTTAATTTAGCTATAATGTAGTTTTACTTTCCTTTCTGCACTCTTTGATGGAACTAATGAAATTAAACTACATAGTATACACTCCTTTCAACTTTAATACAGTAATGAATGACTACCAGTTTGTGATGATTACTGACTAAACATCTAACCTAGCCAGTATCATTCATGCTAATCCGATTGCACTAATATCCATGCCATTCAAAGGAGTAATAAATTGAATTCATAACACATGGCAATTGGCTTTAGAAGGTCGAGCGTGTAAAATCAAATTCATAAAAATTCCAGCTACCTGGAATTTCCTCCATATACATATCCACATTCCTGCTTCGCATAATAGTAATAGACGTGGCGTGGTGCAGATTGCAGATACAAAGATACGACACATGGCTCTCAGTCAGCAGTTCAGCAGTCAGGCAGGTGGGCAGAGCAGAGGTCCTAAATTTACCTTCAACGTGTATTTATCATTACTGATATACATTCTTGGTTTTCCGCGGTATAATTGCATTTTGAATTAACACATTTAATTTATTTTTAAGGGATAAGCTTTCGTTTAAGAATGACAGTTACAATTACAAGTTGCAAGTTGAAAGTTCAATATGATAATTAATTTGTTGTAAACTTTGACTGAATAAAATAAATATATATTATATCTGTGGTACTTACAAATAATTACAAAGTGCGAGGACTGGAAGGCAAAGCTGCAAGTTAAAAATGTTGACGTTCGTGTCTAAATAATTTTCAAATGTTGACGTTGAAAATATACTGTTCATTCGCAAGTTACGATTAACCGTTTGTCTACATTATGCCGATTTAATGAAATTCTGAAATTAAACTGGCAACTTAATTGAGTACTTGGTACTACATTTAGTTTTTTTTGTAGTAAACCCTCGATTTCGTTAAAAGAAATAAAATTCGTATCGTTGAAGTGCCCCAACTAAAAAATAGACAAAATGGATATGCATTCAATCAGTGTGTTGTTTGTGTGTAAATTGTGCGGATACACTTTTCATTTTCAAAACGTCAGTGAGTTCCTGGAACACAAAAGACAGAAGCATTACAAGGAATTCTTGAAGATAAGGTGTATTGTATTTAAGGAAAACGACGACAGCCAGGAGTGAGTTCTTAACAGTTTAATTACGAATCATTTAATTTAAGTTTATGTACAGTTTTTTATTTATCAGAGGGTCAGTAATTGCATAATATACTCACATATTTAATTTATCATCGTCAGTGTAATTAATATTGATCTTAAATATCACAACAATTGAAATATTTCTATAGGCAGTACTTAAAGGTCTAGTTTGCAAAAATAGCTATAAAGAAAGTAATTGTAGAAGTTAACTGGAGGGAGCATTTAACTAATTAATAATTTGATATTTTGTTTCAAATTCCAGCGCTGTGGATCCTGTTTCAAGCACCAATATTATTGAAGTGGATCGCGATAATATTGACCTGCATAAGGAAGAAATAAATTTTATGTTGACCCCTCAACAAGAGCCGTTACCGTCTGATTTCGTCAACTCCAATAGAGACAGTCGTGAATTCGTGGATGCTAAAATTTTCAGTTCTTATGTACGCGTAAAACGAATGCCACTGAAAGAGTCAGGAACTGCAAAGTCAGAATCAGTAAAGGAAAAAAATAAGCCAGGCATATCTAATGACGTGATTTCAGAGTAAGCAAGTTACACGTAATATTCTCTTTTTATAGTATGTAGTACGATAATTAAACGCAAAATCATAACGACTAATTCTTATGTCAGCATTTTACAGTGCGAATTGACTGCCTTAAGAATTATATTATAACAACTTATGAAAATCATTAATTTTATTAGATCCTGGAAATGCGAAATTCGAACTTCTCAAACACATAGTTATGATGACAACTTGAATACTCACCTGCACAATATATCAATCAACGATCAGTCGAACAGCATACCAACTATTACTACTAATTATATTACGGAACGAAATCTTATCGTCGAAAGCACTGCATCAGCAATACCAAACGATGACCTCAATAGTAATGGGAACAATTCTGATTTACAAATAAAAACTGGATCTGTGCACCTAGGAATCATCAAAGCAGTAGATCTTAACTACAACGGCGATGACAGTAATCAAAACAACATTTTGCCTGATTTAAGATTCGACTCCGAAGCATGCATTGATTTGGAGATAAATTCTGCATCGAATGAAAATAAATGCATAGATATATTCGCTGATTTTAATGAAACTCACGCCGATAATGAGGATGCCAACGTCGACCACTACGAACTGAGTGCGGAACAGAAACCAGAAGTACATTTACTTGGGAACATTGTGGATGAAAAAGACGAACAGGGGACAGTAGGTTCTCAGGTTAATCCGTATGTACTAGTTAAACGGATAAATTTAACTGCTTTAGAAGTTGAACCTGTTAAAGAGCCAGTCCCCAACAACATTTCTGATGCTGATGACTCTGACCACGATCTAACATACGGGCCGCAAAGTGAAATTAACAGCGACAGTGACAATAGCATCAAGCGAGAGCCACCAACGACAAATAAGAGGCGTCAAAAATCCCCTCACCTGAAGAAACGTTCAAGAACCAACCATTTTAAATTTCCTTCACAAGACACTCACAGTGAAGACGAGAGTAGCGCCGTGATGACCCTAAGTGACTGGCTGATCAATTTAAAGTCAGTGCCTCTCATCTGTATTGATAAACCTGAGGGCGAAGATATCACAACAACATCTGAAGAAACAAACATAATTCTTCTAGATCCTGACCCCACTTCCGAAACAGTTAATGAAATTAGTGCGGACATTCCAATAAAGTGCAGATTATGCTGTGCTAAGCTCACATCTGGGCAACAACTGAAAATTCACGTCAAGTATTGTTGGGCATTTAATAAAAGTCGCCACCGTTACTGCATCATTTGTGACAAAACATTAAGCAAACCCAGGGAATTAAAACGACACAGTATGACCAAGCATGATGCAGATAAAGAAAAGGCCCAGCCGATATTATTGCTACAATTTGAGTGCCAAATCTGTTCCAGAAAATTAGTAGGTCGTCAGAATTTGAGACTTCACATGAACACCCACGTAAATAGAAGTGAACGATTGAGACCCTTTGTTTGCAACACGTGTGGAAAATCCTATTCGTACAAAATGCAACTTAAATACCACTTATTGGGCCACGTGAAAACATCGTTCAAATGTAGTCATCCAAACTGCACTCGCACATATACAATTCCACATAACCTTCGTGCTCATATGAAACTACATTTGAAATCTGGACAAAAAATAAGACCTTACACTCGTACTCTACCCTATGTTTTTCCGCCCGAATCTAGTCAAAGTGAAACATCTACTTCACTGAACTTGACTCTGTCTGAATGGCTTAAGGAACAAACATTTAGTACCAACAAGGATAATCATAATGTAATTTTACTTTACCCGGACCCGACAATTACCGATGTTGGGCCGGTTACTGAAGAAAATCCTGTTTTGTGCAAATTATGCTACAAAAAACTTGTATCCGAATCAGAAGTAAGAGTTCATGTACAAAACTGCTGGTCTCACAATAAAGATCTTCACCGCTATTGTACCCAATGCAAAAAAACATTTACTAGAAACTTTGGATTGAAAATTCATAATGTGCTTGTACATGGGACGGAGGAGCAGAAGCTCAGCCGGCTTAAGTTTAAATGCGATAAGTGCCCAAACGAGTATCTGGGCAGGCATGCGTATGAACATCATCTGCTTCGGTCACACAAGGGTATTGAGCAAGAGGTAAGGTTTAATTATTGCTTGTGTGAGATTTGCGGATCTCGTTTCCGTAGGCCTGCTGCACTAGCTCAACATCTTCGAACCCACACTGACGATAGACCGTTCAAGTGCACACACTTAAATTGCTCTAAGGCTTTTAAATACAAGCCGAATCTGCGCGAACACATTCAAACTCATTCAGACTTGCGAAACTTCAAATGTTCATTCAAGGACTGTTATAAAACTTTTAAAAGAAGAAGGGATGTCAATAGACATTTCAAAAAACACACAGGTACAGTCAAACGGCAGTACCCTTGTACACAGGATAACTGCGGCAAGATACTATGCTCTTCCTTAAGTTTAAAGACACACGCCTTGAGTAAGCATCCCTCGGAAGGGGAAATTCCAAAACCTTTTGAATGTGAAACTTGCCACAAAAAGTTTCCCTTCAAACACTACTTGAGGACCCATTCTTTGGTGCATAAGCAGGAAAAACCCTTCCAGTGTACTGAGGAAGGATGCAATGCTGCTTTTAAGGTTCGAGCGCATTTAAAGGAGCACCAGAGGATACACACGGGGGAACAGCCTTATCAGTGTGACACATGCGGAAAAGCTTATGCAAAACATTGGTCCTTCGCGAAACATTTGCGAGTTCACGCTAATGCACATAACCAGCACCCTTGTCATCTTTGTCCAAGGAAATTCCCCGGGAGCTGGGAACTCAAGCAACATCTTCTCATCCACGAGAAGGGGAAGCAGTTTGTGTGTCAGCAGTCAGCAGTGCGGACAGCAGTGCATGACTAAAGCCAACTTGGTATCTCACGAAAAATCTCATTCCAAACTTTCTACCGCAGGCGCAGGTAAACGGGGCAAAAGTAGGAAACTGAGGAAACATAAGAAAAATAAACGTGACACGTCGTCCTCTGAAGCTGACGGAAACGAGTAAAATTAGTGTATTTAAGACGGACAGAACTTTATTGAAAACAGTTTACAGTGGACAAACTATTGCTTTAAATTTTTACTTTGCATTTGGCTTCCATCAATGCCCATATTGAAGTAATGCGTGTTAATGATTTTGGATACTGTAATTGTGTAGAAGTGTAAAAACTGACAGTTAGTTGTAAGTTAAACATTTTAAATTTTAATTCAATTTTTACATTACAGTAATCTGGATTCTGGATACAGCTATAGATTAACTTTAGCTTCAGCGTATGGCGTATACTGTCATATTATTGGCAACTTTCTGTAATTAAATTAGTTGACGCATAAAGTCTATTTTTATTATCCATCATTGCCAAGCCTTTTTTTAGCTCATAATCAATTTCCAAGGCATTGTGCTAGGTTGTAATGTATCTTCATAATGCTTTAGTAGGGATTTGCCTATTGGTGATCGAGTTTATTTTTGTTCAACTTCAAAAATATTATAACATCTCTTTAGAACTTCCACCCGAAAGACGCTTTTTGTTTCAACATACACACTCACGAGCTAGTCAGCATATAATTTTCTGTCTTTGAAATATTATTAAACTACCTACCTAATACGTACTTACCTTACCTACCTAACCTAGATAAGTATTGTAGGTACTTGGGGTGCCTAATTCAAAAACCAAATAAACAAGGGGTGAAAAATAAAAAAATGAGATTGACTGTAGTGATTAATTAATTTTTTTATCTTTTTGAAACCATATGAGTTTTCAAATCCTAAAAGCACATTTTAAAACATTTGTTATATTATATACAAAAAAAAGTATAGATCCAAGCTTCTGCTATTTCCGGAGCATTTACTATAGTAAAAAGTCTCTTACGAGCAACACGCACCAACGTATCCTCACGGATTTTCCCGCCATATTTTTTTTTGAAAAGAGCATCCAAAATAACTTAGATTTGCTTAACAACATGGTGCGCTTCATGAGTTTTTTTCGATAAAATTATTTTTCGAAAAAACGAAAAAGGCCTTAAATTGCATATGTAATGGTTTTTTCATCTTCATTTTTAAATGTTATTCAAAATTTTAAAACTTTTTTTTAAAAATTTTTGTACAAAAAACCATTTCAAAGTGTAAGAAATACAAAAAAATTAAAATTTTGAAAATTTTAAAAATTTGTTTTTTTCCAGATTTTTTGTTGATACTACAGTAACGTGCTCTAAAATTTATGAAAAAACGAAATTTTTACAATTTTCAAAATTTTAATTTTTTTGTATTTCTTACACTTTGAAATCGTTTTTTGTACAAAAATTTTTTAAAAAAAGTTTCAAAATTTTGAATAACATTTAAAAAGGAAGATGAAAAAACCATTACATATTATGCAATTTAAGGCCTTTTTCGTTTTTTCGAAAAATAATTTTATCGAAAAAAACTCATGAAGCGCACCATGTTGTTAAGCAAATCTAAGTTATTTTGGATGCTCTTTTCAAAAAAAAATATGGCGGGAAAATCCGTGAGGATACGTTGGTGCGTGTTGCTCGTTAGTACACCAGTATATTTTGATACACAATTATTTTTACGAGTAAATTGTTTTCCAAAATTCACAGATTAAAATCATTTAGTCAGGTATCGACTTAATTTTTACAACTTTAGACTTACGATAGCTGGTGATGGTGCAGCCGAAATACAACTGCACAGAATAATAAAACCAAATCGGACCAATCAGGGCCAGTGCAAAATATTGGTTTTCATTTTAAGATCTTTTTCCTTTTCTCAAAATTAAAATTTGGATGCATTTATGGTCGATTTTAAAAGATTAAGAGTTTTTGATTCCGATTTTTTTATGACAATTTTTCAATTTTAGAAAAACTAAAAAGCTACTATAGCCTACACCTATTGCACAGAATTTAATTTCTATAAGCTAATCGAATGTTTTCTGTACTATATTATGCTTTGTCTTATTGTCACTGTCATGTGCTATGTGCTATTGCGATGCTTGCGATTCTGAAAAGACCACATGCAAATTATAAATTCTTTCATTGCATAAAATAGAAATGCATTACAGAATTAAGTCTGGTTTTTTAATTTACATATATGCCATTATTTATTAGTTTATTCCGTTGAACAAATTTCATTGCTTTTCAAAGCAGAATGCAAATAATAATAAACTGATGAACTTGCGTTGAATTAAATGCGTTATATTTTTGTACTTTATCTATTATCTACAATCCTAAACCTAAACCATAAAAGCAAATTATGTAAGTAAATGTATGGATATAAGTCTAACAAACTAAAAACTAACAGCATAGCACTTGTAAGTATACAATGCCTTGAGTAGACAGTGGAGTCAGTGGAGTGGAGTGAACTGGATGTACTTTATTTCTCGCAAGTCACTTTTAGTTTGTTTCTTATAAGGAAGAGATCGTCCACAAATGACGCAATTGGTAGGGATCCTATTATAAAGATAGTCATGTACGCACTGGTAGCTGATTGCAGGGTGGTAATAGGCGGTCATAAAAATAGGTATGTATTTTATTTGACGTCATTTACGGACGAGCTCTTAGTAAACGCCGCACAGATTACAGATATAGAGAATCTACAAGCTATTTATAAATATTATGGAGTCAGCTTTTACCATGTGCATGCCATGTGTAAGCAATTAAAGCAGAAAAAGAAAGTTGAGACGCCAAGTTGACATGTGGCCAGTTTTGAATATTTTGCCGGAGTAAACTGTAAATTCTCAGTGAATGAGTGAATCAGTAATCAGTGAAGAGTCAGAAGTAATAATTTTGAGTTGTCAAATGCTATAGTAAGCTACAATTTGTGAAACACATTGAAACAAAATTAAAATATAAAATAAATACATAGGTTTAGTAGTGGGTGCTCTAGTATGTTCAACAGTACGTTGGTTTTATAAAAATGCTTTTTTAAACGCAGCGAACAACTACTACTACCACAATTTACACAAGATATCACAAACTAAAGTCAAAATTAACCGTGCAATTTTGTATAATTTAATTAATTTTCTACTTACTAAAATATCAAAAGTGATCTCATCATCCGTTTTCTCTCATGACAGTAGCATAATGGAGTCAGAATCTGAAATGAATCAATGTGCCATTTGCGGCTCAAGTGCTACATCTGCCTGTGGAGGATGCAAAAATATTTACTACTGCTCACAAGCCCACCAAAAACAAGACTGGAAAACTCATAAGGAAGCTTGTAGCCCTTTCAAGACAACAGTTGATTTAGAAACAGGGAAAGAACATTTAATTGCGAGCAGGGACTTAAAACCCGGAACTGTCGTGCTGGAGGAACCCGCTGCATTTTATTCACCCCTCTGGTTTCTTCCAATCGAGTATGAAGGGGAGATCCAGCTTGATGAAGATTTAGATCCTATCTGTATCACCTGTGGGAAATTAATCAAGATGCTCAAGTTGCAAGGTCATCCTACAATAATAAAAGAGGGGAGTGAGTATAATTCCTGCTCAAAATGCACTTGGCCTGTCTGTTCCAACAGTTGTGAAATTGTAAGAAACTATCAAGTACCTACTTTTAGTCATAATATTGTAGTTCTTACTGTATAATTACTAGATTGCTGAAGTTGCAGGCGGTATCAAAGCCGTACATAATTTACAGAGTAGCAGGCAGGATCAAGTATTCCTTCACCATTAATTTTGTTATTATTTTTTGTCAAGAATTCACTACATGCTGAAAATGAATGTAAAATATTCATGGAACACAAAATAGGATATCCACCCCCCGAGATAAAAGATTTTGATGGCACTACCCAGCTCCCAACTTTGTATAGGCTGAACTTTACAGTTGCCATGCTTAGAGGAGTAGGGGTAAAAAAACAAAATCCACAGCTTTTTCGCAAAATTCTAGGAATGTTACAAGATAGCACTTTGACTGATCGACTCAAGAAAAATTATTATGTGTCAGCGCATGGTCACATCTCGTTTCTGAAGTGTCTGATCTATGAAAAGGAATGCGACAAGGCGTCTTTTACTGAGGTACGTCACGTCCGAAATTAAGATTTTCTACTTTCCTTGTCCTTCATTTTATGCTTAAACTAAATGTAATAGCTTTAACCTTGATAGGGAAGTGTCCGAAGCTCCCCTAACAAATAGAAGGTATCCCTTTGTACCTCTGGCTAGTTGGCCTGACTACCTAAAATGTACAAATAGATAATAAAATGATGAGCCCTCAGTTCTGCCCTTCTAGCCCGGTGGTGCAAACTGCGCCGCCACAAAGATGTAATTCGTGACTCCCCGGCTCGGCAGTCAAATTTTGAATCAATTTATGACAAGTGGTAAGTTCATGAATACTTATAATACCTTTTTATAAAATATTATGTACGTAGGTATGCGCACTACCTGCTATATTATTTTATTTTAGATGGACGTTTCACTAAATATAATTATCCCGCGGATGAATAAAATATTCGTGGATGTTTCAATAAAATACTATGAACTAGACACTGTCACTTTATGCTGCTGGTCTATTATTATTTTATATCTCATTTGCACCTTCAACTTTCACACATACATATGACTCACGCTTGAACTTATTACGAACTTCTCGTACGACTATTCTGGCATTTACGGTACGCAATGACATGGCATATAATTTAATGGTAATTACAAATCTTATTATAATCTTCAAATAGTTATCCAATTATCGTAATAAATATATATATATATATCATATATTAGTTAGTTTATTATTTATTATATATTTTACCTTGCGGAGATGGACACACCGGAGGAACGAAAAGAACGAAATGAATCTGACACGGCCTAAATTGTAATTCGTGATTCCCCGGCTGGTGATGAGGAGAATTTGACCTAACCGACCGACTGGCTGCTTTGCGTACTGGTGTTCTTATACTTTTGGTAGCTTTCGTCTAAGACTGTTAATTTAAATTTAAGTTAACTTCCGATTTTCGGAAACAATCAAAGAAAAGAAAATGAAAGAAAATATCGCGCTGGCACCGCTCTGCTCTGGTCCTGTTCTTCTCACTAGCTCACTACTGCTTGCTTGCTATCACACTACTGAAGTTGAAAATTCCAACTCCCAATCCTCTAGCATTAGGGACAAGATGGCACGGCTTTTCCTTCCCTATTTCCTTTATCTTGTATTATTTCCCACCAACTCCCTACTAGTGCCGCCCCTCTCATCTCATGCCTAGGCAAAACGTCGTCGAAAAAGTTAACCGTCAATCTCTTTTCGTTCCTCCCCGTCTGTCGTTGGCTATGTATGTGAAGGGCGATGACAGAGGGAGGGCGCTGTCTAATAATTACGGTGACAAATACTCCCCTGCTTAGTTTCTTGCTCACCTGAGCAAGACCGGGACCAAAGGTCACGGGGGAGAGACAGCGCTCTACCTCGGTCATCGTCGATCCACCAAAAATTCGTTAAGGCTAGGTGAATAATTATGTTTAAAATAGGATCAACAATTCTGTCTTACAAGAGTGATCCGCCAAAGTGTTAAGTAATTATGTAATATAAATATGTGATGTGTATTGTTAGGGGTATAAATAAGATAATAATCGTATAACATATTGGTATTGTACATATCAGTTTGAGACCATAATTATTTTGTTGAGCAGCATAATTTTATAAATTCTATAACTCGCAGTATTATGAAGTATTTATATCATATTTAATGTTTATATGTGTATTAATTCTATGATATCCTTCTAATGTGATATACTCATACATATCACCATCTCATCCCCCTCCACTCTCCAAAAAATTCAAAAACATCGAACTAAGCTCTGGAGGAAAATGCTCGGTAGCTCAATATCGAAACTACCCAATGGAGCATCCCCCTCCGCGGCCCCTAGAATTAATTAATTCACGTCATTTACTCGTAGCAATCCCCAGGAAAAGGGGCTATTCCATCCCACATCAAGAAGGCGTTCTCCTGGTCAGGGACAACTCCTCGTTGATGTGAAATTTACAAACAAAATTAATCTATTATTCTATATCTAACTGAATTCTATATTGAATGTTGTAACTGATTTGAACTCTGGGATATATCGTACAGCCAATGAACGAAGATGAGATACTTTAGGAGAGATCATGTGTATTTTTGAACACCATATTGAAGGCACATACGTTTTGGTAAATACAAAAATATTATGTATATTCGAGGAGTGTCATAATCAATAATATAAAAAAAAATATATACGTTTGTGTTATTTGTATGTGTGGAGTAGCACTTAATAAATATTACAGTAATAGGATTTGAAAGTACGCGTCGTATGTCCTGTGGACTTGAATGAAGTAGGTGGTGGCGGTGATGGTCCATATTCTGTTGAAGCTTGAGGAGAAAGAATAGCCGCCGATGATTCTTGTTCTATTTCGGAGCTCTTGAGTTTCTTTGTGGAACCAGGTGGTGACAAAAATATCTCGTCAGCTGATCCTTCTTCTTCCGAAGCGGAAACATAGTCAAAATGGTTTTCCCTCCTGCGCTTCCGATGCCGGCCCCTGTACTCTGCGTTGTGTTCTCTCCAAAATTGCAATTGTTGAAGAGCATAGTCAGGCAGCCTGATCTCGTTGTCGTCATACTCCATGGAAACTACTCCCGATGGGTTCTTAGTAACCGCTCTATCACTTGCATGCTCCTTGTCCGTAGTACATATTTCGCCGCCGACATCCATCTCTACCTCTGAAGAACCAGAATCTCCCAGAAATACATGCTCCACTTTTCCTTCCTCCATTTCCTCCGGGATAACTGGCATTTGGACCGATGGAATTAGTATGGCTGGCGTGCGAGGATCCAGAATAGAAGAATCCGCCAACTTTCCATGAAAATTTCTCCATTTGACGCGCCTCTTTGGTGGTACCGGTGGTGGTAGGTACGCCAGCAGGTTGTACAATTCATCGGCATCCACGTTGATGATGAGTTCGTCGTCAAAGTAACCTGCCTGAAATTAAAGAAATTCCACATTCCCCACAATTAATAATTTTTCTGTTATGTCGGCCACACAGGACCCAGTGACGAGACGTCACCACACCACAATTATCACATACATATCATGATGATATACTATACATAATATTTTCGCTTCTATACCTTATCAAAACATTTCCCACTACCTCGTATGTTTATTATATTTTGTGCCTATAATCTTATGCATGTTCATTAACTGTATGACACATGTAAATGATGACATGGACTTCCCAAAATATATCATCATTATATTGTTCGCATACCCATCGCAAAATAATTGTACTGGCCGAATCATAAATATTGTCATAATCTTGTGATAAATTTTATTTACTGAATTTTTAATGTTAATAATTTTATATGAAATTCTTACGCTACCCTTTTTCGGAGATCCGGGCACGGATGGGACGGCCGTCGCCATGGCTCCAGTAAGATTTTAAAGAAATGGTCATTATGGAATTTTCTGTACTACTGACCTTTGTTTTAATTATACCTCTGATCTCGGCTGTTGCCGTGGTGATTTTCATCCCATCCATCTCCGGGTCATCCAATGATTGTTCCCAACAATCAACACATCTCTCATCCCCTCAAAAGTATTTTGGAGTGCAGAACGGCATGACCTATGACCGTGAGTCATCCTGAGTACTTTTTAGCTGCTGTGGTCCCGCATTTCTTCGTTTTATGGAAGTTGGATCCTCGCTTCTCCATATACTATCTTCCTCCAGTCTTTCTTTCTTCCATCCGTACGTTCCATCTGGTCGTGCCAACTATCGTTTCTTCCAATTGTACGCTCCTCGAAGACCGTACTACTATTTTTAAAGGTGAGAGAAAAATACTAACACCGCACAACTTTAAATCCACACCATCACCAATATTATTTTTAACCCCCAATTACTTATCTAAATATTAATTTTTGTTTTTATTTTTGTATTTTTATGCTATATTGACTACTAAAGGAAATTAGTACAATTGTATACTCGTCATTTCTTATTTACACCTTGTTGTTCTTTTACACCCGATACCTATTCTTTGGGATCTGGGGATTTCTTGTGCTTTTGGCACTTTGCCCAGGCGTTACACAAGCGCTGCTCTCTCTCCTGCCTACTATATTGACGTCCCGGCTCTTCACTGCTTACCGCACTCGAAGAGGAGGCCACAGGCTCATTGCTCTCGGAGACACTTTCCTCAATAATTTTTACCACCTCGGGTTTTACCACATTCAACATTTCCCTCATTGAACCATGGATGCTATCATCCCATCCAGTACCTGGAGCTCTTTGTCGGAGCTTATTCTGGAGCCTTTCACGGGTACCTGGTCTTGCTCGCTTGAAGGGTACCTTCAGGTTCTTAATGCACTTTCCCGTCGAGTTTTCGCCACAAAGGTTATCCGGGTCTGCAAGTGCTATAGTTGGGTCTCCTCTAACAAAATCCAATGCATACGACCGTTTACCGGGGCCCGGTTGTCTGATCTCCTTGTACTTGAAGATGATCTGTTTCAGGACCTGGTTCCAAGATATGACTTGTCGTGGAGTGACTCCTGGCGGTGGCGTATCTTTACATGTCTTGAATGGATCTTTGTAGTCAAGGGTCTGGAGCAGCTTGTCCATCATGGCCTGAGTGATGTACATGTAGATTTTCGGATCCGTGTCCGGCCCTCGTGATAACTGAATAAATTCTTCAAGGGCAACTTCCCGAGGATTCTTGGTTGTCTCGCTTCCTGGGTCTTGGGGTGGGGTCTTTGGTCGTTCTTCGTCTGGATCTTGAGGTGGTGTCTTGGGATGGGTAATTGGGTGAACATCGTAATTTTCATTGCCAAACGAAGCTATTCCCTGATACTCTCTCCACTTTTCCTTGTCCATGTACGCGATTTTGGTATCATAATTGTATCTATACCTCATCTCATCTATACCCATATTGTCACCAATATCTTCCCTCTCTATGAAGAATTCACTGTCGGGATTACAATAAGTAGTGCCACTGATTACCATAGGAGGGTAATCTTCCTCCTCCGCAGGTTCCGCCACCGAGTGAACAACGACTTCCTTGAAGTCGTTCTCACATACAGGTGTTCGTTCAAACGAACACATGTATGCGGATGCACCGCGGTTGTGAAACCTGTTATGTCGCATCATTGTACCCAATTTCTTCGACCATACTCCGTTTTGGATACCCTGGATTTTACCCATTTCATCCCCAAAGGGTCCGAAGTATACGTGGATGTTTCCCCTATTAATACCTGGATCGATGTAATTCAGGAAGTCGCTAGATATCTTAACTTTAACTTCATGTGGGGTGATTGAGATATGATATAAGTCACCCTGTGCCTTACGCTCGACCGTGAACCCCTTGTCACCTGTATTCTGAGTTGCTGGTGAACGAATAGCAATTATTTCCGGAGGGCAATCTTCCCTAAGCTCATAATCTTCGACTGAATGTATGATGACCTCCCTAAAATCCCCACCATGCACTACTGTTCTTTCAAGAGCACACAAGTAGGTATACTGGCCTTCATACTTGTACCTAACCATTTCACTCAGCACCTTTTGCCAAGCTTCGCCCTCAAGATCCTCGATCTTGTCCATCTCGTCACTGATCGCTCGAAAATATAGAGGGATTTTTCCGTCTGTATTTTTGGGGTCAAGGTGATTTAAGAAATCACTCGAAAATTTAAGTTTGACAAAGTGAGGAGTGACTGTGACATGAAAAAGGCCATCCAGTATGCACTCTTGAACGGTATATGCCCTACCCGCATACTCCTCTGGACCTTCTCCCGGAGAATTGTCCAACTGGGCTACCCATGTGAGTGGATGTATGTCCCTGGTACCGTCGCTATTAGTCTCAATGCCCTGAAATTTCAACCATTCACTATGATTATAGTAGCCTGTGCCTGTCGCACAATTGTATGTAATCCGCGCCAGATCGATGGCAATGGTATCCCATATGTTTTCCCTTGGTATAAAATACTTACTACTGGGGTGACAATAATGCACGCCGCCACAGTAATAAATGCTGTCCTTGTCTCGTATGCATACAAGAGTCTCCTTCGCCTCCTCTTCTACTGGTGGAGCTGAAGGCATGGTCTGTGGATCTGTTCCTGTGGTTGTGTTCCCATGTAATAGGAAATGTGGACTATGAGGATGACACGTCTGAGTTGTGTCCGATGCTAATATATCCACCGCCTCCTCATCTACCAGTGATGCTGAAGGCATGCTTTGTGGAGCTATAGTTGTGGTCGTGGTACTACCTGCATGTCCTGATGCTTCCCTACTTTGATTTTCCTTATTAGCATCCGAACCGTCCTTATTTGCATCCCTAACTACCTGGATAGTGACCTTATCTGGTGTTTCCTCATGCACATTTACTATATATACTTCAAAGTACACATGTTCCCTGGGGAATTTCCTTATGGAACCGTCCTCGTTCAACCTACCCACCCTAACATTCTGTACAGTTGTCCCATATTCCATCTCTCCAAATTGTACCTGCAGCAAATCCATCAACCCTCCACCAGCAGTCATGCTAATGAATAAAGAGTTGGGCTCCTCGTACTTCAGGAGCTGTACCATCCTTGGACTGGTCCTTCTACAAATTCGAGAAATATCAGTGCCATCCGTACTCAGGCGCTCCAACATACCCTCAATCTGCTCTGCATACAGTCCAAATGTTTCATGGCTCCGTTCAGGTGCGTTTAAATTAACTAAACAACCTGTCAACAGCGGAGTGACGGAATGCAGGAAAGCCCGTTGATCAAAGAAGCCATTTAGTGGACGTGTCATGAATACCAAGTGACATAATTGTCCAGCGTGAATTACGTTCTGACACTCAGCAGGATTAAGACTCCAACCCTGTCCAACTAAATCTACCGCGATAGGACATATTGCCGCATGGGTATTGTCCCTACTGGGTACAATAGCCAACGTAGATTGATTTGCGGCACCAATGCACCACGAGGAAATCTCGGCACTAGTACCTTGATGCATAATCAACGGAGCCCTTTCCATCTCACGCTTGATCTGCGCGATCACGTTATCGTCTTCAATGTCCAACAAAAACATTGGGTCCTCGGTTAGTTTCCTAAATAGAGGACGAGCCAGATTTTTCACTATAGGTATGTACTTATGCCAAACGGTCATTAGTCGCAGCCAATTCTCCATTGAGACCGGACCCACCAAGTTTGGATATCTCGCGAAGGTTTCCAAGCATTTAGGATTAATGCTAATGGTGCCCTCGGAGATCCGGAAGCTGGGACAAAATGTAATCGTGTATGTTGGTCTTCCTACCACACCTTGCTGTACTGCCGCTCCTTCAACAATGCTACTACTCCCTCCCTCCGGTTGCCTAAACTCAATGTCCCTTCTAATAAACTCCTCAATCTTCCTCCTAATCTCCTCTAAATCCCGTTCCCTATTCATCATGAAATATTTCGAATGAATGGTCTAATTCTAAGAAAAACTCCCGTTGGATTTCTCAAACAATACCTAATATGTACCTTGGAAATATCGCAGTCACTCTACACTCTGAGAAAATGATTTAGTACGTTGTATGTATAAAAAAAATCGATTTCTATTTTGATAGTTGGTATTAAATAGTGATTTGAAATTATGGCTTACGATTTACTTGAGGTTGCTTCGGCAAAAGATCTTGGGAAAATATGTTGACTGAATGATGAATCAAAAAGAGAAAAATAATTATTTCTGTAAGTATTTTAAAAGAGAAAAAAAATATTGAATAAACTCAATTCTCGAGAAGTAAGTGTATTAGTTTCCACTGAACAGGTTACCCTTGTATGGTATTTACCAAAATTATGATGGCTAGCTTACGGTTTGATACATCCAATCGAAAATCTAAAGAGATAATTATTAATCCCAATGAATAATGGTATCACTATTAGTTGTTGGAGGAATGCTCGATGTTGAATAGTTGGTCCAATATTCTAATAAATACCTGGGCTGACAAGGACTGGAAAGTAATAATTATGCTGAATCGGTGGGACACAATGAAGAACTGAGCTGGTTGATGATGTTAATTGGGTTTTGAAATTAATTTCAATTCGGGGAATGGAGTTAATTCAAATTTCCTCCACTTAATTCAAGAACGAGGAAAATATGAGTACACAGAGAATTGAAGAATCCGATGTTGATGCCACACCACTGACCACCTAGCTTAATACTAATTAGACGTATTACACTCTCGATGAATATCAATAAGGTAAGTATTCGATGTAAATGTCGACTCGTAGGATTATCTATTAGCCTTCCTGACCGACCCTTGTTATCAATGATTTACTCGAATACTTATGGCTTACCTTGAGGGGAAATAAAATGAACGTAAAAAATTTTTATATAGAAATAATTTAATTATAAGTATACCAGTTAATATGAATTTCTGAGAATTAGGCTATGGGCACTAATCTCCCCTTCGGAGGGTTTGAGTAATACAAAGGCTAATTATGTTGTTAAATATCAAAGAAAATTTTAATGGATGTTGAAACAAAAACGACCTCGGTCGTAAAATGGTAAGTTTGAATTTTAAGTATTCAAGTGAATCTGTGATATGGGGTTGTGTAGAAATCAGACGGTAAAGTAACTGTTGCTTTGCTTGTGAGTGTCAGGTTCTCATGCAACTATCCACCTATGCGGCCTTGTAGCCTATCTACTCCACACAATAAATGACCTGGCTATTAATTTGTTAATTTGATTTTTATGACTATATTAGTTTTATTTTTATACCATTTCCAGGGTCAATTTCCCTCGATGATTAAAAGAAATGATACGACCAACTGATGGATGATGACCGATGTCCCTTGCGATGCTCGATGTTGCTACAAGTTGGCTGTGCTCGAAGTCCCTTTCAAAGGAAATTTTCTGCTATGCAAAACAGGATGACCATGCGATGACTGGATTCATGCACCGTCTAAAAGATAAAAGAATGAAAATTAGAAATCATGCCCCGATAGAGAAGAATGAAATTATAAATTCATGCCCTTCTTTCATAATATGTCCAGCATTTAAATAATTATGTGTTTTCTTTCCTATCTCTAATTATATTTGATTTCCTAGTGCTACCATTTGTTCCTATTTATTTTTTTTTATCATGTACCACCATGCCATGCCCATGCCTTACTACTTAAAATGTCGCCGTACCGTGAATCTCCTAGTCACATGTTACTAAAAAAAAAATCAAAATCCTCACAAATCGCCAACTAAAATTCTTATGGGAATTGAGCACCATCCGACAGGATGTAGTGCGCTAATCCCCTCGTTCTATTTCCTAAAAATTCCTTCTAAACAACTCCCCAAACGTTCTAGAAAAAAAAATCCACACTAAAATTCCCCAAAACTTCCAGCTCCTTTGAAAACCCCGAAATTTCGGCCTAAAATTCCCGGATTTTCCAACTATTCGGAGCTACAAAGGGAAAACCCCCGCACCTATTGATAGGGAAGTGTCCGAAGCTCCCCTAACAAATAGAAGGTATCCCTTTGTACCTCTGGCTAGTTGGCCTGACTACCTAAAATGTACAAATAGATAATAAAATGATGAGCCCTCAGTTCTGCCCTTCTAGCCCGGTGGTGCAAACTGCGCCGCCACAAAGATGTAATTCGTGACTCCCCGGCTCGGCAGTCAAATTTTGAATCAATTTATGACAAGTGGTAAGTTCATGAATACTTATAATACCTTTTTATAAAATATTATGTACGTAGGTATGCGCACTACCTGCTATATTATTTTATTTTAGATGGACGTTTCACTAAATATAATTATCCCGCGGATGAATAAAATATTCGTGGATGTTTCAATAAAATACTATGAACTAGACACTGTCACTTTATGCTGCTGGTCTATTATTATTTTATATCTCATTTGCACCTTCAACTTTCACACATACATATGACTCACGCTTGAACTTATTACGAACTTCTCGTACGACTATTCTGGCATTTACGGTACGCAATGACATGGCATATAATTTAATGGTAATTACAAATCTTATTATAATCTTCAAATAGTTATCCAATTATCGTAATAAATATATATATATATATCATATATTAGTTAGTTTATTATTTATTATATATTTTACCTTGCGGAGATGGACACACCGGAGGAACGAAAAGAACGAAATGAATCTGACACGGCCTAAATTGTAATTCGTGATTCCCCGGCTGGTGATGAGGAGAATTTGACCTAACCGACCGACTGGCTGCTTTGCGTACTGGTGTTCTTATACTTTTGGTAGCTTTCGTCTAAGACTGTTAATTTAAATTTAAGTTAACTTCCGATTTTCGGAAACAATCAAAGAAAAGAAAATGAAAGAAAATATCGCGCTGGCACCGCTCTGCTCTGGTCCTGTTCTTCTCACTAGCTCACTACTGCTTGCTTGCTATCACACTACTGAAGTTGAAAATTCCAACTCCCAATCCTCTAGCATTAGGGACAAGATGGCACGGCTTTTCCTTCCCTATTTCCTTTATCTTGTATTATTTCCCACCAACTCCCTACTAGTGCCGCCCCTCTCATCTCATGCCTAGGCAAAACGTCGTCGAAAAAGTTAACCGTCAATCTCTTTTCGTTCCTCCCCGTCTGTCGTTGGCTATGTATGTGAAGGGCGATGACAGAGGGAGGGCGCTGTCTAATAATTACGGTGACAACCTGCCTACTAGATCCGATATTATAGCGTCTGTTTGCTTTAGCTTTTAACAACATCTACAAAATCATTTACTACACGTATAATTGCTTTTCATTCTGTTTTGTTTCATGTCTAAACAAATACAAGATCACGAAATATGTAATATGAGCGGTTCTTAATATTAAAAACTGTGATTAAAGCACTTTAAAATTCCATGCTTCACGCAAGCAGTAAAGTACCTATAATATTTACACCTGTACTTTACTGAATTGGTGGTATTATGTATAGCATTATTTAAAGTATATATATATAGTTTAAACCTGTTTAAACTATTCAAAATTGCGACCATGAAAATACATTTCAGTATCCAAAAACCTTGTAATTGAAAACGAGTATTTAGTAGCTTTAACAAAGACGAAAAATGAATACTTTACACACATTTTCAACTTCTGTGGCTTAATTGAGCATGTGACGTTCAGAAATTAACAACATAAATATTATATTTTGCAGGTCCATGCCCTGTCATTGGAAGACGAAGCAGAGTACTTCAAAGTGTACCGTGTCATTCAACTGAATCTATTTGTCGTCACCAAGGCGCGCGCACTTCATGTGGGGGGATCCATACAGTAAAAGTGCTATGTACATTTATCCCAAGGCAAGTCACATCAGTCATTCTTGCGTGCCAAACTCTTCCTGGTCCATCGGACCGACTCCGGAGTATAAAATTCGTATCAGGACAGCAGTTCTTGTCAAGAAGGGTGAGCGTCTCACCGTGAGTCGGGTTTTTCAACATGGAAATCCTTATGCTCCAACGTCCAGTCGTCAAGCGTCACTGACTGAGCAAGGAATTGTTTGTAAATGTGATCGATGTACAGATCCTACAGAAATGGGTTTATATTACTCAGCCATTGAATGTCCGTCGTGCAGGAAGAATAAAAAAATCTCAAAATCCGACCATTCGGGTTACTTACTTCCGTTAAGCCCTTTAATCGGGAAGACAACCTCATGGAAATGCAACAACAGTAATTGCAGCTATAAAATGGATGCTACACAACATCAAAAGATGATCGACTGGATGACTTTAAGATTAGATGAGGAAGCTGGGCTAGATGTACCACCAGTGAATCAGCTAGGGAGCGGCAGCGCTTTGTCGAAAGATTTAATTTATTGGGATAAATTAGGAAATGCTGCAGAAAAGCTTGGAGAGACTTTCGGTTTACATCCAAACCATAGACTGACACATACTTCAATCAAAACTAGTGTTTGTAATGCATGTCATGCTGACAAAATGAAGGATGCTTCCCCTGAAATTTTCCAGCGAAGGTTGCGTAGACTTTCTTATTGTTTGGCTATTGAAGATATAATCAGCCCAGGGTTGTCGGTTGAAAGAGGTAATTTTATAAATTATTAATACAATTCTTGCTTTCAAAGAGCGAAAACATTACATAAATACCTCGGTAGTTAGTAGTTACAATATGGAATGCTAAGAAAGTATGTTGAATTATCTCATTTGTTACATTAATATCTTTTGTACGTCAATGTATGTCAGCCTTTAATGTTCTCGACAAGTTCTTCTAATATAATTTTCAAAGCATTTACAAAGTACTTTTGGTGAACAAATATTTTGAAGATTCGGATAAAAAACAACGGATGCATTACATTTTTAAATTCAATAGTAACGTAATTTAAAGTAAAGTAAATTTAAAGTTAACCAATCCAATTATCATTGTATTCTTGAATCTCTCAAACTAAAATCTGTGTCAGATAGAATATCCCAACTGGGTCTTAAACTAAGCAAATCTCTGTATTCCAATCCTAGATTTAGACCAATATTAAATCCTACCTGTAAATCCCAAATAAACACTAGATCTAAAAAACATTTCCGTACAGTTTTGTGTAAGCGTAAAAGGTACTCTCAGTCAGTAATTCCCCAGTTAATTTGTGAGCTCAACAAACTGAAACTTTCTGAAATCTCCAAACTTGTAACAATTCATGACAAATTAATGGATAATTTCTGTAAAACTTAATTTCTTAATGTATAATCTGTCTGCTATCTTTGATACTCTCTACCGACTGTTATTTCCTTGTACCTAACTTTCATATGGTGTCTGTATTATGTATGCTTAAAGACAATAAACTATTATTATTATTATTATTAATAATAACTTTCCTTGTTTCCCTTTAAAATAGCACGCCTGTGCACTGTAATACTGAAGCTGCTGTCTCGCTTATTATTGTCTATCCCATGGGTTATGCTCCATACTCCCACTGAAATTCGGGATTACCACAAATTTTTCAAGCAGTGCTGTGCGGATTCATTAAAGTATTTTATGGGTGAATTCCATGCTCCTGGAGAAACGATGAATAAACAGGCTAAGATGATAAGTGGAATACAGACTGCAGTCGAAAATGTAAAACTTCCTTGGCTCCAGTAAAATGCCAGTAACATTTTGATAACACGATAAAAGAAGCAAACAACATTTTCGAAATTCGAATAGCTAAAATTCTAGCATATTATGTGAAAGTCTAATAAAAGGGATGCAATGTATACACAATTGTTTTGTGTTTAAATAGATTTTTTGCTAAAAGAAATACTTCTTTTATTATGTCTGTATGTATATGTAAATATTTATTTTACCTAGGTAGTTGATATAATTGTGGCTATCAGCCCTTACAACCCCTTCATGTTACAGATATGCATTCTTATTTATACAAATCAATCATATATCCTGGTCCTTGGTTTTTATATTAAAACAATGATGCTTCGTATGTACAAATTAATAATATATGCTAACCTGCTGTAGTAACATTTTTGCTCAAAACTGCTGCAATAATTTTTATAGCTAATGACAATTACCTGAATTTAGAACCGAAATAAAGTAGTTTTAAAAATAATTTGAATAAAATCCGTTTACTTTGGAGTTAGTCAGCTGAATTACTAAACTCACTGCCTATGTCTTCTTTTATAAGCAAGAGTGGATCGGTGTACTTGTATGGTGTGCTAACTTTGCTCTTCCTAGTAATAATAAATATAATATATACACATACGTAGGAATAATAATTATTCCGTTTTGCCAAACAGCGTAAATAACGCCAATTTACCAGTTTGTTTAGGCAACTATCACGATAAGTATTTGGTAACTAGGACAATGTACGGCTGCATATCAATTGGCAGTATTGGCAATTCTAAAAATTAAAGTTTTCTGTACTAACTAAATGCCATGTCTTATTGTAATTAATCATGTGCTATGTGGTATTGCCATGCTTGTGATTCTGAAAAGACCAGATGCAATTTATAAAAGTACGCTGTCAAGGAAAGGCCAGCAAGTTTCCCTTAAATAAAATTGTTTCATTGCATAAAATAGAGATGCATAAAGAATAATTAAATCTGTTTTTGCAACAATTTATAGCCATTATTATTTGTTTATTCCATCAAACAAATTTCATTGCTTTTCAAAGCAGAATGTCAGTAATAATAAACTGATGAACATGCCTTGAATTAAATGCGTTATGTTTTTGTTTTATAATATCTACAACACAACCCTAAACCATAGAAGCAAATTATTTAAACGTAAGGATATGTAGTTGAGTACCTACCTACATATAGTTAGTGCATAATATAAATTAAGGTTGTGCTGCATATGTATTCAAATCGATAACCTTTGACTTCATTATGTCCAGTAACTTACCTAATCAGTACTAATCACTTAATCAGTTTTGTACTTCTTGTAATGCCGGAACTGAGGGCTGAACATAGCATAGAATGCGAGGGTTCCTTCGTCAGTGTTTTTTTTCCTTTTACGACTTTGCTCAATCGGAAATCTGATTAGTGACGCTTTCAAAAATTTAATAGCAGTCGGTATTAAGCTTACCGGGTCGTGGTAAATTTGTCTGCGCTTGCAATGAGTTTTGCACCGTTTTTCCCAGCAATAGTGGAGATCAAAAATTAATAACGATGTGGTAAATCCGCCAATATTTTTCGAAGCATATGGCTGGCAAATGCCCTTGGCTTGACCGTGAGTAGCAAATGTTCGAGGTTTGGTCGTGGTTTTAGCAAATATATTAGGGAGCGTTCACAAATGATATCATCAAAATTTCGTGTTTTTACCACCTACCTACTCCTTGTCATCGCTTGTCACTTTTGCTAAAAACCACCTACCCACCCTGTAAGTTACATCACTTTTTTCAGATATCCTTGATTTGTGCTGAAAATTTCCCAAACACAATTCTGGTGACGGCGACAGATATTACGAATTACGGGCAATTTAATTTCGAAAGTTTATTTTTTTTTATTTTACAACTCAAGCTGACTACATTGAACATAAATTCAGGTGCACTTTCCCGGCTGAGCTTGAAAGTATAAAACATGCAGGATTTAGTTGTTTTGATATTTTCGGGAAAACTCATATTTTTAGTAAAAATGGTGATGATATCATGTTTTGGAAAACCCACCTACCTACTCTTCATCTTTTGTCATCTTAAGGTGAAATTACCTACCTACTCAACTGATGATATCATTTGTGAACGCTCCCTTACTATATGTAGGTACATGTGTGTAATAATACTTCAACAAATCTCCCAGTACCCCAAATGCCCGTAAGGTGATCAAAAGTAGCTGAAAATACATTTAATATTTATGGAAAAGTAGCGTACTGAGCGTGATACTAGTAATAAAAAAAGTTTTAACAAGAATTGTATGACTTTAAATAGCCAGAGTTTTTGAAGGAAGGAGTTAAACGCACTAGTATGAGTAGTGGCGACAGTTAAGCTGTATTAATATCAGTCGCACATATTTTCAAAATAGTAGTATTTGAACGGTGGCCACTGATAACTTTTTTGGTACAGTGATGTTTGATCAGATCATCTTTACGAAGCTTGAGTATATACGCTACTTCCTTAAAATTTTAAATCCACTTTATTTAAGAAATATTAATTTCGGCGGCTGACAAACCGTGTGATAGTTGTTAGACACTGGGCAAATATGAATGAACGTGGAGGTAGCCGAAGGCAAAACGAAGTACTGAGTATTGGTAGATGGTAGAGTTAAATAAAAAGTTGAGTTGTGATACTATTTATTAACGATTAAATTATTAAATGGGTAGTATAGTGAATAATTACAATAAGTTAGCAGTTAGCTTTACCAAGCAACCAACTTTACCACGGACGACACGAGCAGAAGAAAAAAGCTTAGCCGCCAATTTGACAAGTGTCGAGGTTTGAAAATTTTGCAGGTTAAGGTTAATATACTCACTGCTCACTACGGTTATAAAAAATCCAACAGGCGAAAATGAAAGGCAGTTGATGAGGTGACTCCACACGGTGACTCTTGGAAAAGACTGAAGAAAACGAAAAGCGGACTAACAAGCAAGAATTACGCTGCTGGCTGATGCAATGGAAAAATATTAAGCAAGAGTACAGAAAGAAAGGGCATTTAATTTAGTAGTGCGCGTAGAAAGTGAATGCATGGCCAGCATCAGTACTTCAGCTCATTTGTCAGCATTGTGTTTTTGATTTTCTGATTTTCTGCTGATTGCTGAATGCAGGTTACTGTTACACTTGTGTTAGTCGAAAGTCTGGAAGATCATAACTTATTTACAGTCAACAGTTTTATTTTTGATTGCTGATTCTTTTCACATTTTAAGGGAGTTAACAGTTAATAGTTGTGAAATCCGGAAAATACTTACAGAATCACCGACCATATATTAACGCCTGATATATACACAATCTCTCATCAGCCGATTTACGAAGTAAAAAGTAAAACCGGAACTGGCGAAGCCGACGTTGCTTTTTCTTGCCTGTTAGCCCTTAAGCGGTTTTGGGGGCTGCTACGGTAATTATTTACTTATTTTATGATTTAGTTTGGGTATTTGTATTGTATTCTGTATAGTTTTACTTTTATTTATTTGGGTAAGAGCGGTTAATAGTCAATGGTTGGCCACCGGTGGCCGGTGACCGGCCGGCAGTACATCTGAAACGAGTCAATGTTAAAGCAATAATTGATAATGTACTTGCTTACATTTATTTGTAAAGTTCGACTTGAAATCTCTTGATTCTGCAAGATTTTTAACTAATTTGAATTTAACCAGCATTCCCCACTCTTACCCTTAATCATAATGAAGGAGATTTCTTTCATATTCACGCGTGTCATTCATGTATGTGCCTAAGCACTAAGTATGTACCTGATCTATCTTTTTATTGTTTTGGATAGCGAAATCGAATTTAGTGAAATTCTTGTATTTATGATTTATCCGTCCATGTCGTATGTTTATATCGTAAATTTGGAATTATGTAGGGATGTTTAGAAGATGTAATAAAATTGTTGTGTAATTGTTTTACAATAAGGGGAGATTGGGAGATGTAAAACAAATTCAAAGTTATTTATTCACTTAATCTTAAGATCTTTCGTCTAAAGATGAAAGAGCATTATTTCCAGGGAGCGATGGTGAATCAGTTAAGAGTAAGAACGAATGTTCAAATATGCAAAAAATTGTAGTTTAAATTAAATACCATAGGTTTACTTCCTAGCTAGACTCTATGTTGTATGTTTTACCAAAACCAAAACAAAACTACCGCTACCATAAACCCATTACTATGTACAACTTTGGAATACCTATTCATAGTCAGTTTTCTCTTTTCTGCCATGAATGACAGCTTGTAACTCCGGATGGAGTCAGAATCTGAAATGAATCCATGCGCCATTTGTGGCTCAAGTGCCAGATCCTTCTGTGGAGGATGCAAAAATATTTACTATTGCTCACAAGCCCACCAGAAGCAAGACTGGAAAAATCATAAGGAAATGTGTACCTCTTTCAAGACATCAATCGATTTAGAAACAGGGAAAGAACACTTAGTTGCGAGCCGGGACTTAAAAGCCGGAACTATCGTGCTGGAGGAAACAGCTGCATTTTATTCACCCCTCTGGTTTCTTCCACTCAAGACTGAAGGGGAGATCCAGATAGATGAAGATTTAGATCCTATTTGTGTCGTTTGTGGGAAATTAATCCAGATGCTGAGTACGGATGAGGACGATTCGGATAGTGAGGAATGGTATGAGAAAGGGTTACAAGAACGTTCTTCAAAAACCGAGGCGAAAGAGTTTAATTCCTGCTCAAAATGCGCCTGGCCTGTCTGTTCCTGGATATGTGAACTTGTAAGAAACTAATATAAAGTAATATTAATACAGTTTAAATTTTTGACTGCAGTTTTAAAGTTGCTAGATGTATGATACTAACGTAAGAGGTGCTGACAGGGTTAGTTACAGTTATCACTATTAATTTACCTATTTTCGTTTTGTATGACCAGAATTCAATACACGCTGACAACGAATGTAAACTATTCACGCAGCACAAAGTGTCATATCCACCCCCAGAGAAAAAGGATCTTGACGGCAGTACCCACATTCCATCACTGATGAAGCTCAACTATACAGTTGCCATGTTAAGGGGAGTAGGCGTTAAAAAGAAAAATCCAGAACTTTTTCGCAAAATTCTAGGAATGGGGCAAGATTGCTCTTTGACTGATGGACTGAAAGCAAATTATTGTATGTCAGCACTGGATCACATCTCGTATCTGAAGAGTTTGATTCATGACAAAGAAAGTGACAAGACGCCTGCCACTGAGGTACATCACACACAAAAGCAATGTTTTCTTAGTTAGCTACATTATGCTTAAATTAAATATATCTAGTAATTTCAACCTGTCTACTAGTTCCATCCAGCATTAGTTTATGTTGCCTGTGGCTTCTAAAAAAATCTACATAATAACATATACGTACTAAATCCTATTTGTTCTTTTCATTTTTTCGGTTTCATGTTTAAACAGAACGCGTTTTCAATATGCGCTGTTTTTAATTGAAGCATTATGCAATTCGTTGCTTAATACAAGCAGTTAAATAGGCACCTATAATATTATGTACTTTAAAAATGTTTTGTTGTATAATAGCGTTGGTCAATGAATATAATTTTAACCTCATCGAACCATTTAAAAAGGTGAAATGAATGAAAGTTTGTATTATCTAGTTAATAATAGTTCTGTATAATTATAGCAATAGTGATGGTATTTTTTCAGATCATTGCCTTACCTTTAGAAGACGAAGCTGAGTACTTAAAAGTGTACCAAGTCATTCAAGAACATCAATTTATTGTCACAAAGGCGCACTTCATGTGGGGAGATCCATATCATAAGAGCACCATGTACATTTATCCGAAGGCCCGTCACATCAGTCATTCTTGCGTGCCAAACTCTTCCTGGTCCATCGGACCGGCTCCGGAGTACAAGCTTCGTATCAGGACAGCAGTTCTTGTCAAGAAGGGTGAGCGTCTCACTGTGAGTCGGTTTATTCTTCCTGAAAGTCATTGCACTCCGACGTCCCACCGTCAAGCGATACTGACTGAGCAAGGAATTGTTTGTAAATGTGATCGATGTACAGATCCTACAGAAATGGGTTTATATTACTCAGCTGTAGAATGTCCTTCGTGCAGAGAGCATAATGCGATCTCAAAATCCGAAAATTTGGGCTATTTACTCCCAATAAGTCCTTTACTCGGGAAGAAAACCTCATGGGAATGCAACAACCGTAGTTGCAAATATAAAATGGATGCAGCTCAACATCAGAAGATGATGGATGGAATTTCGTCAAGGTTAAAGGAAGAAGCAGAAAAAAATGGATTCAGACTGAATCAGCTTAAAAGTGGCAATACTTTCTCGAAAGATTTCATTTATTGGGATGAAATAGCAAATGCTGCAGAAAAGCTTGGAGAGAGTTTCGGCTTACACCCAAACCATACATTGACACATACTGCAATCAAAAATTGTGTTGATACCGCACGCGATGCTGGAAAAAGAATCATTTGGTCAAATCTCATCGTTTCTCACGAACGGTGGCAACTTAATTTTGAGACTTATAACCGAAGATTGCGTAGACTTTCCTATTGTTTGACTATCGAAGATAAAATCAGCCCAGGGTTGTCGATTGAAAGAGGTAATTACAAGCTTTACAAAATTACTGTACTGTTTCTATAGGTAGTAGGGAAATATGTACAAGAAGATTGGTAATATACTATTATAAGAATATTATAAAAGTCAACCTACAGATTTTACATACAATATCAGGGTAATACATTATCATAATTTTTTATTGTAAGGGAATAAGAATAAGGTTTCTTGTTTTCCTTTTTAATAGCACACCTGTCAACGATAATGCTAAAGCTGATGATTCAACTGCTACCGTCTAGAAGGTGGGCTCAGCTCAACACTCCCACTCAAATTCGCGATTACTTGAAATTGTTCAAGCAGTGCTGCGCTGAGTCACTGAAGTATTTTGAGAATGATTTTCATACTCCTGGGAAAACGAAGAATTTAAGGGCTGATACGATAAATGCCATGATGCTTACCTTTGAAATTTTTCCTCCACTTGCTCCATGGCTCCGCTAGGATTCCGGTAATATTTTGTTAGTTTCATTTCATTGAAACACATGCAGCGAATATTTTCTTTCGAATTTCTTTCAAATAGTCAAGAGACTAGTATCAGAAAGCCTGAATGAATGTAACTTACACATGCATTTTGTCTTTAAATGAATATTCGGCTCAAAGAATCCTTATATATTAATAATATGTATTACTGCTGTATTAAATTATTGCTCAAAATTGTAATCTAATATAATGTCTCTATATAGTTAAAATTACTATAATTCAAAGTGGAAATAAAGTATTCTTGAAAGTAATGTGAATAATTTAATTATGTTTGCTCTCTTTCAATAAGTTAAACTCAAACCATCTAAGATGGAGCAGCTGGAGAATACAGATCACAGTCATCACAGGCAAAGTTTTAGCAGTGAGTAGTCGTAGTCTCAGGGTGCCCCTGAGCTTATTTCAATGTATTATTAGCTAGGTAACCTACCTAAGAGTGTTAAAGTCAGGTAGGTATTCAAGACACAATGGTAAGTATTAATGAAAATATAACAATTCGTATTTTATTCTCCGAAAAATAACACACGTGCACACAAAGTAAAATAAGATATGGAGGAAGAAATAATAGAATGATGATTTGAATCCTGATTCAAATCATCCCGTATGCAGTACTACTATATTACATTATAACCAATAGAATGATATAATAATATTCCACCTCCTAATATTTATTTTGTAATAATAATATTTCCATTCTCATAATATTTGTAGTAATAATAATCTCCATTCTCATATTTGTAATAATAATAATCGCCAACATAATATTAAGCAGGATAATCCGTGTCCATGACAGTACCTACTACATAATTTAAACTTCAAATGTATGAGGGTTCGAGAGGAAAGAATTAAAGTTAACGAAACCACATATACATAATATATTACAGATTATCGGTTTTTAGATGCTGAGCTTCAGCTCATAAGCATCTATTGAAATGGTTTTTTAGATGCTGAGCTTCAGCTCATAAGCATCTATTGAAATGGTTTTTAGATGCTGAGCTTCAGCTCATAAGCATCTATTGAAATGGTTTTTTAGATGCTGAGCTTCAGCTCATAAGCAACTATTGAAATGGTTTTTAGATGCTGAGCTTCAGCTCATAAGCATCTATTGAAATGGTTTTTTAGATGCTGAGCTTCAGCTCATAAGCATCTATTGAAATGGTTTTGTCCGTCCGTCTGTCTGTCGGTCCGTCTGTCCGAATGTCTGTGTGTCGTGCGCTACAGGTCACAGTTTTGACTTGATCTTCTTTGAATAACTTTTAATCGCTTATAAAAGCGCCCGCGCAGTGCTGTATAGTTTTTGGGCAAGATCGAATGAATAGTTTTTGCACAGTTTGCAGTTAACTGGAGCAACTTTCGATATTTTTTCACATTTTTTTTCTCTCAAACAAAAACCAGCCGTTTAAATTACATTAGCATTCAAACTTACCTCCATCTCTAGGTACGGACGTGGTAGGCAAGGTTAACGTCGTTTAAGAGCCACACACAAATGACGCTATTCAAGATAAGGATGGGTTAGTTGAAACAAGGCGCTCTACGAAAAAAATTACCATTTACACATTGATTTGAAGGGTAATTAAACCTAAAGTGTGGGTGACTCAATTTTTTTTAAACTTTATCAAGTCGTCATTTGTGTTCGACCCTCAATCTTTGTCTTTTATTTATTGTTTTCTATGACTTTACACCTGAAAATATTTAAACAGTTAACCTTTCCATAGGATGCTACTAATATGCATATAGGGATCGTCCGCAAATGACGTTATTAAAAATTACCATTTTACAGGTCCCCTTTGTCATTAGCTCAAGAATTAGGTAAAAGAATATCATCAATATGCAAGCTTACTAGTATGCATATGGGGATCGTCCGCAAATGACGTTACTAAAAAATTACCATTTTACAGGTCCCCTTTGTCGTTAGCTTAAGAATTGAGTAAGCGGGTATCATTAACGTGCAAGCTTACTAGTATGCATATGGGGATCGTCCGCAAATGACGTTATTAAAAAATTACCATTTTAAGGTCCCCTTTGTCATTAGCTCAAGAATTAATTAAAAGGATATCATTATTATGCAAGCTTACTAGAATGCATATGGGGATCGTCCGCAAATGACGATATTAAAAATTACCATTTTAAGGTCCCCTTTGTCATTAGCTCAAGAATTAATTAAACGGATATCATTATTATGCAAGCTTACTAGTATGCATATGGGGATCGTCCGCAAATGACGTTACTAAAAAATTACCATTTTACAGGTCCCCTTTGTCGTTAGCTTAAGAATTGAGTAAGCGGGTATCATTAACGTGCAAGCTTACTAGTATGCATATAGGGATCGTCCACAAATGACGTTATTAAAAAATTATGAACTACAGGCCACGTACTTCTATATATGGCTCATTGGTGGTAGGAAAGCCTCCATAAATGATGTTATTTGTGAATGGTGCAATTTATGAAAAATTTTCAGCTATATTTAACTACATTCTACGCACATTTGTATATGTCTAATTGTTTGTAGTGGAGCTTTCATAAATCTTATAATATCTTTTAGCGTAACATAAATTGTCTTGCGCCTTTGTTATAGCTCAGCATCTACTTCGGGCCCGCCCCGGTCGACAAATCCGGCGCGAAGCGCCGGATTTTTTTTAAACGACAGGATACAATTTTTAAAATGTTAAGTACCTAGGTAGGTACATTTAAAAATGCGTTTTGTACAAACTATTATAGATTTAACCTGATGCAATAAATTACTACCTGGATTACTGTAATAAATTGTAGCAACACAAGTTGTTAGAATATATTTCCTTCACAATAATCCTTACACGTACTGAATTTTCTAAAACAATGCATGGATTTACATTGAACTTTATTTGCAATATAATGATGATTAGAACATAAAATTTATTGGACGTTGGCTATGAGCTTGTAAGAAGTAATAACACATTGTTCTTAGTAAAATATGATAAAACTGACGCATTTCATTTCAAGTAGCTGGAGCGGCTGTAGTAGTAGGGGGAGTGGTGCATTTTCCATAGATCATTGCATAACCGTTGCACCACGTAGCTCCATACGGTCCTTGAAAGTTCATTGGCGCGAAACCTATATACGCAGGACATAACACATTGTACTTTTTAGATGCTGAGCATCTATAGGAATGGCTATGTCCGTCCGTCTGTCTGTCTGTCGATGTGTCTTTTTTTGTCGTGCTCCACAGGTCACAGTTTTCAACTTAATTTTTTCAAATAAATTTTAAATGATCCTGAATGCGATGGAATAGAACCCTATTGTTTTTGGAATTAAACGGATTTACCAGTTTTTCACCATTAACGACATAATGGACCAACTTTTTAGCATTAAAATGAATGCAAGAAAAACGGATGTCTGGCACGACTTTACATGCATTTCAATACTTGTAACTGAAACACACTGAGGTACATACGGAGCTGAGAGCTTGTCAACTTTCGCTATTACAAATACACATGGAAACTTTTCACCAATTTCCTTTACAAATCAAAGTACTACTTATAGTACGTATGTACGTTCACAGGGCAGCCTGGTATGTTGGTTTTGGGTCTGGCCCTGCAGTTTCGCAGGGGTACATTAGAACATTTCCATACTCAGGTCTAGAGTCTGGGCTCCAGGGTTCGATCACACGGATTCCTATTCATTACTACAGATCACGGACATACGTAAGTAAATGGGTAATAGATGGGGATGGATCGTTCATAAATGGCGTCCTACAACATTTTGCAGTTTTAGGTATCCCTATTTTCAACTTTGAATGTTTTTCCAGCCTATTTTAACTACGTGCCATGGACGTATCTATATTTAGTATAGATATTCAGGGACTGTCCATAATGACGTCATCTAAATATCATAGTTTTTAATATCCCTAGTTTCAACTTTATATTTTTTTCGAACCTATTCTAACTACATGTCAGGCACATATCTATATATGGTAAATTTATTCAGGAATCGTCCATAAGGACGTCATTCAAATATCATAGTTTTAAGTACCCCCAGTTCCAACTTAAATTTTTTTTCCAAATGGAATATACCTAAACATTTACATAACGCGATTAGGAATTTAGCTATATACTAGTCGGGGTACACCACATTGAGCAAGAGCCAATTTAGCCCACAGGTGAGTTGGCCGCGCATGCTCTTCACGTTCACATGCGAGCATACAAATTTTGTATTGTTGAATATTCCCCAAGTTTCGATTTCTCCTTGGTATAGCAGTAAAGCACCGCCACGTACAAAGCACTATATAGTTCCATATAAGTTAAAGTGGTAAGTGGTATATAGTGCTTTGTAAGTGGCGGTGCTTTACTGCTTTACCAAGGAGAAATCGAAACTTAGTGAATATTCAACAATACAAAATTTGTATGCTCGCATGTGAACGTGAAGAGCATGCGCGGCCAACTCACCTGTGGGCTAAATTGGCTCTTGCTCAATGTCGTGTACCCCGACAAATTTAACCATTTAAGTACCCCCACTGTCATTAGTTCAGAAATTAGGTTGACAAATATCCTTCAGATAGGATTTTACTATTATGCATGCAGGGATCGTCCATAAATGACGTCATACAAATTAAACTATTTTAGGGATCCCTGATGTCATTAGTTTAGAAATTAGGTTTGCATAAATCCTTAGCCTAGGATTTTACTAGTGTGCATGCAGGGATCGTCCATAAATGACGTTATACAATTTAACTATTTTAGGGATCCCTAATGTCATTAGTTTAGAAATTAGATTTACATAAATCCTTAGCCTAGGATTTTACTAGTGTGCATGCAGGGATCGTCCATAAACGACGTCATAAAATTTTTACTATTATAGAGATTCCCATGTTATTAGTTCTAAAATCAAGTAAGCGTATATCCTCAACATTGGATTTTATAAGCGCACGTAGAGGGATCACCCATAAATGAAGTTACTATTTTACTTTATATTTTATTTTACTATTTTTACTATTTTAGATATCCCTACAGTCATCAGTTCGGAAACTAGGTAGACGTATGTTCTCGACGTAGGATTTTGTTAGCATACATATGGAGATCGTTCATAAATGACTTTGTTTAAATATTACTATTTTAAGTGTCCCTCCTGTCATTAATTTTTAAATTAGGGTTATGGGTACCCATATTATAAAATGCTTTCAGTATTCATACTGGGATCTTCCATTAAAGACGTCATCTAAACATTACGATTTTATAGATCCGCTCGGTATTTGTTCAAAAATAAGGTGAGCAGATACTTTGGACGCAGGATGTTACAAAAATACGTACACGGATCGTTCATAAATGGCGTTACCCAAGTATCATCCTTTTAATGATTCAACCGTTATTTTTTGCAACTTTATCGAATTGAAAATTCAAGTAGGAGAAGTCAAAGTGGAGTTAGGCGCTGTCGTAGCTTAAGCGTTGCCACAATAAGGTTCTACTTCTTTATTATAGCAATTATTCGCTGTCAGCTCAGCATCTACTTCGGGCCCCCGGTCGACAAATCCGGCGCGAAGCGCCGGATTTTTAATTATCAATTCAATATGCTTAAATATATTAATTTGGTATCCTATACATCATAATGTACATATGTAACATGAAGGGGAAATACAAGAAGTAGAAATGCATGGTAAATTAATTTCACAAACGGTCAGTAATGTTTTAACTTACGTGATCCCACCCCTTCCTGGTCCGCAAGCTAGAATTAGATGATTTAAAATATTTAAAAAATAATTCAGTTAATTTTTTATGTGATAATACAGGTTTTAGACATTTTTGAAATTATTAAGTCTTGTATCGATTCAATTGGTAAAAAATGTGGACTTACGATCACTGGTGCAGCCGAAATACTACTGATACTGAACAGAGTCAATATCAGGGTCAATGCAAAATAATGGTTTGGCTTCATTTCAAGAGTTTTCTATTTTTCTCTCAGAGCCTTGAAATTTTGAAGTATTTAGGATCACTTTTGAAAAGCAAGAAAGTTCTTGTTATTGTTTTTGTTTAAAGGAGACTACAGAACTTTATTCTGTTGATATATAATTAATATTTTTGAATCTATTTATATACTGCCAGTTCTCAACTTGATGTCATTTCTCTTACAAATATCTGCAGAGTGCTTCCTCATTATTTTACTTTAGCAACAATTGTAAAATTACAAATTAATGTGAATTTTTTCCTGTTTATTGCTGTGATCACAATTAGTTCGATGATCAACATGTTAAGAAATATGGGATTTAGAATTTAAAAGTGCTTGGTTTCATCACCTGTTTTATATTTTAAAGTTAAAGGTAAAAACTTACGTGTTAGAGTTCTATTGTATGCAGTATTGCATTGCCAGATGTTTTGAAAAAGACGTCATTTGGTTTACAATGCCATGCTGGTAGAAATAAATTCCGATGAATAATTATTTTGAAATCGCATATTAATGAACGTAGTTGTCACATTCATTTTTAAATTACATTCAAACTGTAGCAATGCTTACAACGTATGAGGAACTCACCAATAGAGGAAAAATAAGATAAATTCATTATTTCAAAAGATTTGCTAAAAGATATGTAATTTTATGTAAGTATACCGGCATAAAAATGAGAGAAGGAAATGTTTTTACATGAAAAACAAAACTAAACTTGGCACTACCCTGTACTGAGAATTGAATATCCCAGCGGACTCAGTATCAGCATATTTGCTACCTGTCGTCACTGTCCCATTCGTCCCCACCTTCCCATTTGTCCCCCTTAATGGTATTTATAATATAATAACACTGCCCTAGAAGTACACTGTAAGTATTGCCCACCTATTATCTGCGGATACAAAGTCAAGATAGTGGGAAAGGTGGTCCTAACCATTTGTGGTCGGAGCCCAGAGCCCACTAACTTTGGGTCATTTTTATCAGCTGCGTTGTGAATACCTTTATTTACGGATTTCAAGTTTACGGATGACGGATTGTTTTCCACATTGTTATTTCACAACATTGTTGGGCTCAAATTGCACGTAATACGGGAGTATTATTTTGTTTATCAAAAGTTTTATGTAATTATTATATGGCATTGAGCCACATGCCCTATTGTTGTTCTGTGTTATTGACCTGCTTGCTACATTGAAAAGACCAGATGCAGTTTATAAATGAACTGCCAAGGTCAACAAGCTTCCGGGCTTTCCGTATTAAGTAAATGAAATTATTTCATTGCATAAAAATGGAAATGCAAGTAGAATTAAATCTGTTTATGTGAATCAAATATTCCTATTTAACCAGGTGAACGACTGAGTGTTCGTTTCTTGTAAAATCAGAATGCGCAAAATAATCATAAGCATACATAATACAATATTTGTTAAATTAAATCGATTGTTTTTATTATATTTAAAACACTCATAAAAAACGTATGTATGCATATGCACCTGTGCTTAATTAATTAACCAATTGCTAAAAGTGATGATATTGAGGTTGTGCTTTGGTATGCAATTCTTTCAACTGTAAATTTTTTTTTTGCAAGTATTAAGATATTTTGATGCTCAAATAAAATGCTTTTACACAAAAATAAAAGAGCAGCCGAACTGTAATTACATGAAAGATTTTTATTGAACGAATGTAGTTAATTCTTTTTTCAATTCTAAACTTATTCTAAATTTCTTAACTAGCGTTTATACCCACAGCCATATTGTTTGCTTTTAGTTTAATACAATTATATATATGAAATATTTACGGCAGGGGCGTGTAGACCTCAGAATGTCTTTTAACTCAAACTTGAAAGAAACTTAAGAAAATACTTGATAGAAGTACCTACTTAATTAAAGTATTATTCTCACTTAAGTACATTAAACAACTGTTTCAAATCCATAATACAGCAGCTAAAATCATATGTTATTCATTTGTTTTTGCAAATACTCGCGTTAAAGTGCTTTTTATACATACCATTTTCCAACATATATTCTACGTAATGGTTTCTATGAAAAAAAACTACTAACGTAACTTATTTTTCACTTTAGTTGTAGGTATTGCCAAAAGTAATATGTACAGGGTGGGCCATTTATTTCCGAAGATTCTAACATGCTATAAATTCTAAGTTTATCATTTGATTTTGATGAACAATATACCAAAATAAAGAAAATTTCTGAAACATTTGTTTGACACCTCATTCATTAAAATCGGTTATGGACATCTTACAAAATGGCCTAACCGATTAAATACCGCGGTTTTACAGATAAATCTGTATAAATGCCATGTCAAACAGTTTCTGATTTTAAAAGGTCAAATTCAGTGAGTTGTTCTTCGTTTTCGTCATCAGTTTAACTCTGTGGACAAAAATCTAGCTAACTCGTAATTGTTGTCATTTTTTTCTTCTTGAAATCAGTTCTTTTTAACTTTACTTGAAAACATCCACAACAATGTGGTTCGTTTTGTTCGTCGTCATTATCTGTAAGTGTCTTTTTAATTTTTGTAGTGAAGAGAAATGGTTGTTTCTGGTCTGCATTGTTTTACACTCTAATTTCGAATTAAAGTTGTGAAAAAATAATTTTAGGATTGACCAAAAAATCTAGAAACTGTGATTTTTGTTAGTTAGGCCATTTTGTAACTTACTCTTAACCGATTTTAATGAATGAGGCAATGAGGTGTCAAACAAATCTCCCAGGAATTGTCTTCATTTTCGCATATTGTTCGTTTCATTCAAATAATAAACTTGGCTATTATAGCCTGTTAAAATCTTCGGAAATAAATGGCCCACCCTGTATATTATATATTCTGGACTTTGCCACATTGAAAGCCAACGTGACTTCAGTAGCATATAAATACGATATATTTACACTGGAGTATACGTACCTAAGCTAAATTAAGTTCTGTCGAAATCGATAGAACGAGGCAATTCCATCAGCAGAAATCTTTAAATTGATAAAAAGTGGGCCACCTAAAAATATTTCCTTTTACGGAAAGTAGAAAAGTTGACCGTTGATTTAATAGTTGCAAAATAAAGTGGCCGCAATCCAAAGATATAACTCGCTTTCCTAAGCAGATAAAGGTGTAAAAAGTACCTAACAAATATAATGAATTGTCTACGAATGATGTCATCAAAACAAACACTATTTTCTACCCACCCCCCGCCTTATTATCAATTTAGCATGCTATCAACGTTTGTCGTTTGTTTTTAACTTTAGAAGTCATGAGCTGCCGCACAGTGGACCAACTAACACTACACATGAAGCCATCTATAGACTACCCTCAAAGTAATTACTTAAAAAATGTATTATTTAAATACTTTGTTTCTACGTATCAAAATTTACCAAGGTTATTCTAAATATGTTCATTTGGTAGTAGCAACTGCAACGTAGTAATCACTCTCAGAAGTCTCACACATCAGCAAACCAAGCTACGGGACCGTCCTTTAAAAACTTCTCTTGATTTAAAGAAGGCATAAAATTTTAAGGACAAATTACATACATAAAAATGTTGCTGTCTCAAAAAGATTTTCAATGGAATTTGTGAGCTTATTCTGCTCTGTCAGCCCTAAACGAAAAGTACTTCCAATTCATGTATCACGAAACTGGGATCGAAAATCAAACACATTTCTGACAAAAAAGAGCAGAGATCTACTTGGAGGTTTTGCATTCAACGAATATGGTCATTACTTTTATTCGTTTAAAATGCTATTCTTGCCGTAAGGCGCCGGACACAAATGGCGCCACCCATTATAGTGGGTGGGTCCCAAAAATTGCCCCATTTAACGCAATGTTAAAAGCGTCACCCATAGGGGTGGGTGGGTCCCAAAACTTGATGACGGGTGGCGTCATTTGTGTCCGGCCTCTAAGTCTTGTCCGTCTTTTAAAATATCCGGCTGACACAGACAAGTCATTCTACTTTTCGTTTCTGTATGTTGTATTCTTTGGATTCTTGTGTTGTCTTGCGACTAACATTGCTGTATCTTGCATGTGGCCTGATTTACACGCTCTGATGATGCAACAAGTAGTCAGCGGAATTGAAAATTCCGATGTGAATCAAACAATCACGAGAAAAGGTAATTTTCAAAATTTTATTCTTTAAGCTGTATAGATTTTTAGAGTGGCTGTGGCTGCGGTTATACTCTTGAAGTTATATAGTTTACGTTTTAAAAGGATTTATTGTTTAGAGTAGAGAGGCAACCCTTCAACTTTAACTAACAATCTATGTGTGAAGAATAAAAATGACCTGTATTTATTTTTATCCGAAAACAAAATTCAATATCTTAAAACAAAATATAAAATAATATCATAATCTTTAAAGCGTGTTATTAAAATTTTTTCACTTTTTCATACCTAAATAGAATATCTTACACTTTAAAAAAATATGAATAAAGCATTGTAAAGTTTTAAAAACTCATTTTTTGCATCCACATTACTTATTTATATTTCAGTTTTATTTGTTTTTTGTTTTAATTGGATATATCGTCTGTGAAGAACCAAAATGACCCATATCCAATTTAAGCAACAATAAAAGAGAGCTTTGACACAAAAATATGAAAAACATGTGTAAAATGTTAATTATAAATTTAAAATAAGCGTAATATGTTCTGTTTTTATGTTTTTGAAAAATTGAAAAATGTTCGAATTTCAGGTTTTAGAAAAGGTGCAAAAAATTTTGATTCCATGTGATTGAAAAGTTTAAAATTTTGGTTTTACATATTTTCAAAAATTGTACAATTTTCTAATTCCATGTGTTTGAAAACTGTAAATTGTTGTTTTTACATATTTTTGAAAAGTGCAAAATGTTCTATTTAAATGCTTTCACGACATATTGGAATAATTTTGTAGATAGTTGATACATATTGTTTTTAGCTAAAAATGGAGGTATCCCTCCCAGTCGTACCCTCATAACTCGTACCCTTCCCAGTCGTACCCTTCCCAGTCGTACCCGGACCACTCGTACCCTGGTCGCAGTCGTACCCTTCCCATTCGTCCCTTATTCCCAGTCGTACCCTAACCATTCGTACCCTCAAAGAAAACTCATGTATAGGATAATATACTAATATAGTAACTCGTTACAAAATATACAAAATATTGTGCAACAAAAATGTGCCGGATGTTGTCAGTGGTGCAGGATAAATGTTGGTGCCGGTTGTTGGCACCAACAATAAATTTAACCTAAAAAACCTACAATAAATTGTAGGTATGTACACTAGTGATGTAATTTTAAGGGAAGTTAAAAGATACCTTGCCTATGCTTAAACAAGAAAACTGAGAAAGGCACAGAGATAAGGAATCTTGATAAGGAAGGAGTTTGAAGGAAGGAGTTTGATAAGGAAGGAGGATTGTGAAGAATGTGAATAGAGAATTGCTCTGAATAGGTGCTTGGCTGAGGTAGTGAGTGGTGTATTATTTTTCGTGGTCTACTATGGCTAGTCAAGAGTGTCAGGAAATTCAGTCAGAAAATCTTGACTTGGAACTCCTGTTTGGCAGTAGTGACAACGAGGAAGATGAAATTGAAGAAATTGAAGAAATTTTAGAAATTGAAGAAATTGAAGAAATTGAAGAACATGAAGGTGAATCAGGCAAGGAAATTGGCAAAACAGAAAGAAATAAAGAGCTAAAGTGGTTTGGCGGCTACCCGTTCACGTTCCAAAAGAGTGATTAATAAGCAACCAAGAACAAATAATTTAGTGGAGGGGTTTAATAATGGTCTCAACATACGTGTCGCCTGTGATCATCCCCCTTTACACAGGCTTATTCCAGTGTTTCAGGCAGAGCAGTTAAAGAATGCTCGCAACTTGATACGAAGAGAAGAGGGAAAAAAGCCAGTTGCTAGAAAAAAGAAGTACATCCTTTTGGACGACCGATTGTACGACACAGACACAGTACAATCCATATCAACAATAGACAAACTGCGATACTTAAAACGAGTGGCGTATAACTTGTCTGCTGTTAAATCCAAGTCACGTCTACAGAAACCACATCCAATTACGCAACCAGTTCAAGCAATACCAGCTGTTGCAGTTCCTTTTGTTTCGATGCCCGTGTTACCAACACCCCCACCACCAGCAATAGCAAAGAAAAAAAGAGGTCGTCCTCGCAAGAATCAGCAGTCAGCAATATCACTACCTAAACCAACTACTACAGCAGAAACAATTGTGCGAAAATCAGGGAGGCTTTGCAACAAGCGGCAAAAACGAGCATCGTCTGACGACGTCCACAACATTCTCACTCAACAATGCTAAATTATTTCATTTCATATTTATATATTCACAATAATAATGCATAATAAAATTAAAAAAAGATGAACATGAAAAACATTATTTTGTTTCTTGGTTTCTTTCCGGGGTACGAATGGTTAGGGTACGACTGGGATTAGGGTACGAATGGTTAGGGTACGACTGGGACCAGGGTACGAGTAGTCAGGGTACGACTAAATTGGGTACGACTGGGAAGGGTACGAGTTATGAGGGTACGACTGGGAGGACAATCAAAATGGATATACCGTAAATGCTCTAATATAACGCGGGTCTCTAATACAGCGCGGGTCTCCTATGCAACGCGGGGGGTACAAGTCGGAGTTTTAATGCAACGCGGATCGTTGTATATTAGAGCATTTACGGTAGGTCATTTTGGTTCTTCGCAGACGATATTTCATTTTGAGACTTGACAGACGAAAATATTTTATGTGAATTGTAGGCTCTTCACAACTCACATTGACTCACAAGGCTCTTCATCATTTATTTATTTACCCTTTCCGATTCTTGGCATCGCACTGGTAGCTACCCTTTTGCATTTCTACGACTCACATTTGCCAGTCTTCATGTTCTCGATAATTCAACACGTTACAGTTTTACATGGGCACAACTGGATCCTCATACAACTCGTCTGTCTCGTGTTGGATTTGCTTATTTTTGTACCATTCGTATATTCGTATCCACGCTCTACCATGTTGTGTTCCTCACTAGCCGCGGAAGGTCAATTTTTCAGGGGGGGACAAACCTATGTTAAGCATAGGTACATACTTAAGTATGTACACATTTAAAACCATTAGGAATTTAAAATTTCAGGGGGGGACAATGCGCCCGTTTCCCCCCCGGTTCCGCGGCCACTGGTGTTCCTTATAATGGTATTCATATACTATTCTTTGTAATCGCATTGACAATTTTATGGCCACCACTAAAAAAAGGAGTGCAGACGACAATTTGTAAGGTTGCCCATATTATAACCATCACTACTGTATTCAGTTACATAAATTATATTCTAATTATTACTTTTTTTTTAACCGTATTTTACAGCGGCAGAAGGAGTTTACTTGGATTGCATCAAAATCTGGCCAAGATTTGTTCACACATCCGGAGTCTACAGCTTCTCACAAATTATTTTAATTTATGTTGTGGCCCCGTTATATATCTCCTAAAAGTTGCACTCATGAACAGTGCAGTTATTTTTGGCTACCTTGCCATCCGTTACTGTCACTCTGAGCATATCCTGGCACTTGCCAACCTATTTCTCGCCCTGGAAGTCAACGCGATGTTTGTTCTCATGTTTGACAAAGCATTTGTCATCCCAGACAAAATGAATCTAGTCGAGCGACAAATCGAAAATCTGAGTTGTACCAATTAACACTGCGATGGGGTACGTGAGAGAAATGGTACGAGTGGAAATAAAGTCACTGAAAATCAGGGGAATCAAAGTTGGGCAGTTCCATACGTTAGAGAGACAGTCAACGCCTAATTTTGGTAATTTTGTACTTTGTCAAATTGTGTCACTTCTTGTCATGTAAACTGCTCACCATTGAACACTTATCCTGTTAGTTGATGCTTAGATTCCAATTTGAGTTCATGGCTGACACTAATTACTGTATGGTGATTTCTGATTGAACATGCAAGAAATAAATCAGTTGCTATAATTAATTTCAAACATAATAGATAAAAATTTGTATAAAATTAATTAAAAATAAGTAAAAAAAAAATCATAACTAAAAATCATTGGATTAGTTTAATGGTTAAGGTTAAATGTCTTCTTCAGAACTCACGAAAATAGTTTACGAAAGCATTTAATTATTTAAAAGTACTATTTTCACTTAAGTGCATTACTTAACTATTCCAAATCCATAATACATACAGCAGTTACAGTCATATTATTATATTATTCATATTTGTTTTGCTAGTACTTAGCTTAAAGTGGTTTTATACATACTACGTTTGGTGCTGCATAAGCTTTAAAAACGATGTTTAAAAATTAGACCTCAAATATATACATTTCTTGGATTTAAAAAAAAATAAAAATTTTCGAATCTTTCAAAATCCTGAACAAACATATTAGAAAACATCCTCAGTACGATAAGAAAAAATCAAATTTCATCAAAATCGAACGAGGACTGTCGAAGTAGTAGGGCGGCAAAGTATTAAAATTTGAATTTTTTAAAACTTTGGCGGGCCATTGCCATTGTGACTAAACGACGCAAAATGCGGTCGAATTACTTTCGGTTTGTACTATTTAAAAGTAGCCTGATTTTTTGGAATTGGTGATTTTGAAATCTGGTGTGGTTCCCTTGTAAGTCTGAGTCCATATTCAAATTCAATCCGTACTACCCCTTTAATGGTATGCACGTAAAGTGACTAACAGTCTCCCTGCAGTTCGCAAAACAAAGTTTAAAAAATTGAAAGTTGATCTTCTCTCCAACATATGAAATCTTCCCACTTTGATTCCAATATTTCGGATAGATTTCCCATACTTGTGAATAGCAAGACAATTTTCTGTTTGTAACTTTTTGTTCCGTTTCTCAAGTTGACTATTTCCAATTCTCCATTGTCTTTGATTCCAAATTAATCGAGTCTGGGAACGGTGAAGGAGCTTTTGTTTGACTTTACTTATTCTTTTGCCACACTTGGGTTTGTACAAGGATTCTGTATTCTTGGGTACCTAAGGATTTTCAAGTCTTGGGTACCCAAGAATCTTGAAGTACCCAAGTAATTTGAACTCTTGGACACCCAAGAGTATTGGGGGGGGGTACCCCAGGAATTTCAGTAATTGGATACTCAAGACTCTTGGGGCACCCAAGGAATGCAAGTCTTGGGTACCCAAGAGTGTTGGTATTGTACAAAATAATTTTTACCCCAAGGAATTGACATCCCTAGCTGGACACGCACCCAAAATACTCGGGTACTTTGAAATAGTTTGAAATTACTTACTTGCATATGCAAAGTAAGTCGTGGCGGGCTATAATTTTGGACCTTGTGTGTATTTTGTTAACTGAGTTGTATTTCAACTTTCTGCCACACCATTTTATTTCATGTTATGTGATCAGAGCCACTTGTATCCAACTGTAAACATGTAGCGCTACAGATTAAACCATTATATCTAAACAATGTTATTTTATTTCCAATCTAAATATGAATACAAGTATCTCGGGTTTGAGAAAAAACTCGCCTCCCTAGATTATTGCGTGAGACAAAGTATAATAATTTTGGTAGAGATTCAAGTATTTACTTTCTACGCAAGTTACTGAAATGCTACTTTGAATAGTTAAGCTTTTTCGTTTTTGGTACTTATTTTAAAAACAAGTTAAAAATTTTAATTTCAAATAATTCAAATATTTTTAAAATTTGAAAACCCTATAATCTAGTTTTAATTTCTTTCTAAACGTTCTTTCTTCACAAAATACAACGACCAATCGTGTTTCTATAAGCTAACTTCTAAATACAATATTTCAAGTGATCGCATTCAAAGGAACCCAATAACTTTTTATCAGCTCGAAGAACTAAACTAAAGAGTTGCGAGATTTTAGGTTTATATGCATTCTGGTTTACAAAATCAAACCCGGGTTCACGGGAACTCGTCCAAGTTTTGCTGTACCCAGGGTTTGGGTACGGATACGCGTCAACGATTTTTGTACCCATTCCGAGCACTATTTTCTTTTTTTCCAACTTTATTTCCGTTTAGTTAAATTCAAAATTTCTTGTTTTTTAAAGTCCATTAAGTTTGTATTTTGACCACCTTATTTTGGACACATTCAAAATAAAAATAAAAATTAGGTTTGCAAAATCCTGAAATTATTTTGCAGAAAACAGCATGATAAATTTGAAAAGTCTAATTTGATCAAAATTTGTTGTGAGAGAACTACGACAGTTACAGGGTGAAAAAGTTTCATTTTAATTTTTTTAAACTTTAGCGGCAACTGTGACCAAACAATGCAAAATACACTCGAGTTACGTTGGATCTTCACTATTTAGAAGTAGCTTGAATTTTTAAATCCCATAGTTAGGGGAAAAAACTGTTTTACGTAAAAGTGCATGTTTGCGTTGTATTTAATCCTTCGACCTATTACAGTTTTACCTCTTTAATTTGTATTTGCAGCTATGCGCCTTTTTTTCTAAATAATACCACCCTTTAAATTTCGTATCCCTAACTTTTGAATTCATTCCTCAAATCTTATTTTTTGGCCATCTTGTGCAACAGTGGTTTTTAACTCAATCTCACATGGGTTTTCCGTGCCGCAATTCCAGTAGCAATACTTTAACGTCAAAATCATAATGAGGCTGTGTTGGTCTTGATTTCCTGCAAATATAGTGTATGTACATTTAAAATTAAAGTAATAACAAATTCGTCAAATCCTTTATTGCTACTTATCTGGTGGTGTTGGTGTATTATAACTTCCGTACGACAACAATAAGACTTACATCACATTTTTAAGGATAGAGATCCGTATTTAGAACTTCGGTTTCATTTTGTAAGAATCAGCAAATTAAAAGATCCATTCTGATTGCAAGTGCCTTTGGAAAAGAAATTGTATTCTTTGTATTTTATTATAATACTTGGTTTTTGATCTGCTCAATGCAAAACTCAGAAATATTTTATGAAAAGAACTGCAGTGTACTACTTACAGCTTAAATCAAAATCGCAAACATAGGCATAATTAAATAGCTGTAAAACTATTAATGCTGACATATATATGAATCAATATTTGAGAAGTTTGCTAGCAAACCTCGTTAATTACATGTTTTCAGAAATTGAAATGATTATAGCTTAATCACGACTAAATAAATATAATTCACAGCATGCAATATTAAAAGTCAAAGGCCACTGGAACTATATTAAATAATTCTCTCTAAAAACGTTTTTAGCAAAACACGTTAAGTCCACTAGACCCAGTAAAAACAAACTGCTTCTTTTTAAAAACACCCCAAATTGCCCAAAACGCCGAAATTTTTATCCACTCATAGTTAACCGAAAATTATTCGTTTCAATATCAAATTCGCGTGTATTATTTGTAGTACTTACTAAGTACTTGTAGTACTTATTACTAGTACATCTGAAAGCTCCAGTGTTTTAAAAACAGAAGGGCATGGGTTATAAAGTAATTAAGAAATTGTACAAAGAAAAGTGTTCCTTAGGATGAGAAAAACCCGTAGGGAATGTCCACGAATGACGTCATCGTTAAGGTCCATGGGTCTACTTGGCAACTGAAGCCATCTACGCAATATAATTAGGCTGGTGTCAGGGACCAGGGGGATCCCAGGGTCTTAAAAATGAATATTTTTGTTGATGTCATTTGTGGACGATCCCTAAGCAAACACATTTTTAGTAGTAGTAGATGTGTGCCCAGATATAAAACTTTAGAAAATGGAATTGTTATAATGAATGTTTACTGCTGTCGTAAAAATATTTTAATAGCTGGATCTTTGCTTTTGATTTAATATTTGTTATTTAACTATTTATATACTTAGAAGATGTAGTGTTTGACTTTTAGAGTTGTTAATTAATAAATATTGTGCTTATCATTAACTACTGTAATATAAATTAAATGTTTTCATTAATTTGAATTATGTATCAATTAAATGCATTATTCGAAAATCGCGCATCAAAAGCGCTTAAAAAATAAAACTAAGCGTTTTAAAAAATGTAAAATGTTCTGTTTGAATGGGTTTTGAAAAGTTCAGAAAGTTGTTAGTACATGTTTTGTAAAACTAAAAAATTGTGTACTTACATGTTTTGAAAAGCGCAAAATGTTGTGTTTATGTGTTTTTGAAAAGTGCAGAATGTTGTATTACACATGTGCTTTTTTTTATGTGCTTGATATGTACAATTAATGCTTCAATTTTACAGGCAGGAATTATCATACAATTGTATATAATTCAAAAGTGTTACTTTTTTGGGTTATGAGTATTTTAGCCAAATACATTACGTCCATAATTTCAAAATTTGGAACTATTTTTGTAATAGTTACCACCCGGCGTCAGATTTCAGTATTTCTGGGTACTGCGAATCCTGTTACTATTCAGTCACTGGAAAAAAATTTGGAAAACAAATCATTGTTTTACATTATTATCAAAAATTGGGGTTCTTGTGAAGTTGAGTCACATTTACATGGACTCGACGTGCTTTGCTAGCAAAGCCCTCAATTTAATGTACACCTTTTTTAATGTTGTTTAACACCAACACCAACCAACACCTGGAACTGTGATTTATGGAAATGATGCCAATTTTCCCTCGTTGGATGTTGCCTTAGTTTGTACACAGTAATTTTTGGTTCTGTACTCCATGCTCAGATTGATATTTTATTTAATTATATGCACTACAGAAGACTAGTACGATTGGACGCTCACTTCTTAGGCATGATGACTTCGAGTGATCGAGTAAAGTTAATAATATCTACGCAAATACTGTATGGTGCAATCACACTCATCGTCAGTCTTTGCCGTTCTCGTTGGTCGTCTATTCAAGAAAAACGATTGAATGTGGGCCAAGAACCAAACACTCGGATTATAAAGAGATTTGAGATTTTAATATGAACGACAGACGGCATAGCTTAATGCTTATACATTACTGTTGTTAGGGTTTGGTTTTATTTTTTATCGGCCTACTGGCCAATGCAATGTGTGGAGGTTAGTGAATAGATAACGAGTGAAATGAGTTGTAAGTTGCACGTGCAGAGTCTGAATCTGCATCTGAATCTGAAAAAAAATGGTAAAGGACAAATCAAAATCTTTAAGATTCAATACTGTTTAATCCCCACATCCTTTTCTGCTCCTCCACAGCTCACCAGTCCAGACTGTCTAATTAATGTTATTAGATAACGTGGGATTGACTTTACTTACCGAGGGGAAAGATATTTTGACTTCTTTTGTATGTAGGTACTTACATTTCACTCTAATCTGATTTGGTTTTATTTATTTCAAGTCACATTCAGGTTATATTTGCAGCCTTATTGCACATATCAAGCTTAAAATTGTGACGAACTAGTATAATGCTTGCTACATATACTAAAAGTCTTTATTTTTACCTAAAATTGATATGAACTTCATATCAATTTTAGGTAAAAATAAAATGCACAATCTGTCAAAAAATAAAATCTAAAGTATCTATACACAGAAATAAAATATTTTATTTGATAAATGTAAAACATTTTGCATTTATCAAAATCATATAGTTAAAAATTTACGTACTCATCCAATGTAAAGTTTTATGGACTAATGGACTGCTCCATACGTATTGACTATTAGACGTCGATTTCACTGCCAACTTATCCATGGTTAACTTACCTATGGGTAAGTTATCTATGGGTAAACTGCGATTTCACACAGTTTTATCGATAGGTATCTTGAAGATATCTATAGGTAAACTGTTGATAGATATCGTGATTTCACTACTAAACTATCCGTAGATATCTTTTGTGGCGCTGAAGTTTAAATAAAAGGTTAAATTTTTAATTATATATATATATTATTAATTAATTATTAAATTATTTAGAAGTATGTCGTGAGTAGGTTTTTATTTTTAATATGTTTGACTCGATTAAAAATGGATATGAATTTAAAATTAGGAACAATTGCTACTATGCGTTCCCAAGTTGTCTTAATTAATCGGCAACGGGAAATTCAGTATTCTCGGTTAATAACTCTGCTAACTTAGTATTTTAAAAAGCATTATAGGTAATTTATTCAGACAACTTTAATTATAGCTGAACAATAGAAAAAAATACATACGTAGTGTTTGTACATTATATGGTGCAAAATACTCAAGTTTCTAATTATAATATTATAGCAGGAAAAAGGCCTGGTTTTTGATGTGCACAACAAATTTTTAGCTCCCAACATGGACCATTAAAAATAAATATTGTGTAGAAAGGTCAACTTTTGATTACATTGTTATTGGAATACAGCAGCATATTGAAAAAAAAGCTGCTTAATTTTTCTGTACTCCTTTTATAAGGAGTTCCACTTTGAAAATTGATCAGACCAGTCTCTGCTTTTAAATAAACTAATGAGCTCATTAATTTCATTGCAGGACCAGTTGTTTCTTCTGTTATTTCTAGATTTAGTTTCCATTTTCAACAAAGTTTTTATTAAATGTTGAATCATTTGACTAAATATAACGAACTGAATCAAACATAAAAGTATATTCCTTGGGTGAGAATAATAGATGCACGTGAAGGAAATGAAATGTCAATTCAAAGCTCTACCCAAAAAACAATATGTTAAATTATTAAGACCCAACCCAATACACAAAATGTAATAAATCACTACTCTGCCAAAGAAAGCAAAACAATTGATCAATAATTTTAAAAAATTAATAAATAAATAATTATTAATTAATTTAAGTTATTTGTGAAACTTGTGCCAAAACGCAAGAAAATCTAGAAAAAATCTTAACTTATATATCTATAGATAGAGCAATTTCACTTGCACTTTATCCATAGACTAGAGATATCTATCAAACTTACCCATGGATAACTTTTACCCATAGATAGGGACTTATCCACGGGATAGCCGCGATTTCATTCACTATCGATGGATAACTTACCTATAGATAAAGTTATCCATGGGTAAAGTTGGCAGTGAAATCGAAGTCTTATTAACCCTTACTGACAATAATTTGAGCGAGTGAAGATTTGAATAGTGTAGATAAAGACGAGTCCTTGAATCTAAGCTCTGCTGTCGCAGGCGTTTTATGTGGAAGTTGCATTTAGTTAGATCATCTTGGAAATGGGAAGCTAGTATTTATTATATTATAGTTAAGTATTATACTGCATGCTCACTCTTGACAGACGTTTTGCATTATATTTAACTCCCACTGACAAAACGTACAGGATTAAAAAATAAATAACGAACATTTTGCAGAGAACTTTATTACAAACACCGACCTAACAAAATAAATTTTGATATGCCTAGTACAACTAATATAATAAAATAAAAACTGTAATGTTGTGGGAAATGCCTCCAACAACGTTTATATTGCAGCATAATATTGAGTTTTAATTAATCTCAAAAAAATAAGTAATATATAGCCTGTCCTCATTAACGGCGAAAGTATGTAGGACCCTGTTGTAAAGTAAATATAATCCAGTATGTAATCAGGTACATATAGAACCTTTACGATATATTTCGAAAGAGTTGAAGGGGGAAACGGCCAAGTCAAAAGCCAAGTGTCACTTTCTGCTTCCTGCTTCTGGCTCTATGTATTTTCACTATTTTGTTTAGATTGGAGTGGATTTTTTATTTTGATAATAAACTCATCCGTCGTATGCAGCATTTCCGTATCTTGTCTACTCTTGACAAAAACTAGCAAGCCTGTTTAATATTTTTCGTTCATTTTCATTGGTAATTATTTTATGTTTTACTTAATTAAAAGGACTCTATCTAAACTGCAAACATGACAGTCTATAGTTTTATGAATGCATTTATAATACTACAGACCAGGGGTCGTCACTACGTCACACGCGTGCGACGAGTCGCACGCGGCGGGAGTTTTAGTAGCACGCGATTAAGCGTAGGTTTTTGCGAATGTATTTACGTTGTAGGCACTTAATTAACTAAAATTGACAAATTTTAAAAATTTTCAACTACAGGTCGCACGCGACTCGTTTCCAAAAATATACATATGCTTTGAGTTTGTTTGTTTAAAGCATGAGAATTTAGGATATTTTGAGACAATCAAACATATTCACAAAAATTATAATCTCAGCGTCAGTTGATTCTGCTTTTGGCTCACTGCATGCGTACAGCCTATTACGGTTATATTTGCTATCAAGAAAGTCGAGAATATGCAATTCAATACAGTGTAAAGTTTTAACGGTAAATTAACTTTATTGTGCTGGTTATTTATTTACAGCGACGATAGTTAAACACAAGTAAGTTTTTGTTCATTATAAAATATATATATATATCTAAACAGCATATAGTATAGCAGTAAACAATTAAAAGTGATTCTATAGTATAAATCAATCTACTAAATAATAACAATATTGGTTTATACTACAGCAACTCTTTAAATTACTAATTGCTATTGTACAACTGCATTATACAAAGAGATTTTTCGCAAAACGAGATAAGTCCACCAAGTTTTGATTTTGTATTATTTAATTATTTTATAAAAATTGCATGCAACAATATCTAAAAAAAATAATCCTGTTGCAATTCGTTATTCCTCTAAAATTTGTGTTAATGGACTTGATCCGTTTTGCTAACAAAATTTGCTTGTGTACTATACATATGGGTAGGCATATGCTAATACTTTTTAAAGCCCCTTCAAATTTTGCAGGTACAAAAGCCTTAAAGACCTTCTTAAACCGTTTGATTCTACACGGACAATTATTACACTTATTTAATAGTAATTACTATAGGTAAATAGGCGGTGATGGTGATGGTTAAGATATGGAAGTTGACTGTTAAAGATGTTTTGATGGAATAAGGGGAGATTTACAAAAGTTGTTACTTCTTTTCCTCCACTATTTCTATCGTTGGATCCACTGGTGCCCTTGGTTTTGACTCGTTATTAATTGATTTATCTGTAAACATAATTAATTGTGTGTTTAGTTGAGAATATGAAATTATTTTGCCTGTCTTATATGATTTTATAATTATATGAGTGATTTTAAAACGTCACGTAATTATCATTTATTTTTAGTTTAAAAATATTTTAATAGACATTTGCTATACTTACTTGAAGTGGAAGGTGACACGAGTTTGACTTCTTCAAAAGTGACCAATTTATGAACTCGTTCTGGACATATTTTCAGCCACATTTTAAGTACGAGAGGAATAAAAAGTTTACTTGGTACAGGTCGAATTTTGTCCGCGCCTTGAATAAATCTGTATGCAAAACTGAAAACTAAACCAAAAAATACAGCAGTGAGGCATCCCGCTGCGGGGTACCACAGGTATGAGAGAGACAGGATTTGAATGAGGACACTATCACCCCGATCCTTCCAATATACAGCAGGTTCTGTAGCATTAGTAGAACTCGGAATGAAGGGACAGAATTCACCAGATGTGTCTAGTTCTAAAACTTGACTCGGGAGTAATTTTCTGTTCCCAGCAATTGTTGAACCGATTCCTAGGAATGCCATCCAAGCAAAGGAAACAATCATTCCACATACGGCACCCTTAATGCAAAAAATTCATGTGTAAACATTATTGACAAATATATGACCATGATTATTACATGACTATGCTAGATTCGGGTATAATATTATTCAGTATTTTGAGTAGAGTTGTGCTTTCCTTACAATTGTATTGGACCATGGGAAAAACTGTCCACAGATAAATATTCCTAATGTTGGGCCTCCAAGGATTCCCAGAAGAGTGGTAGCTGCCTGAAAATTATTTTTCAATAATTTTAATAATTAGATTTCAATAATTCAAATGTTAGCGAATATTCGAATTTTCACAGTATACTTAAACAACAAATTCTATGGCTTAAAAACGAAAACATTAAAAAGATCATTACCGAAAAAATACTGTCCATTTGCTCAGCAATGAACACAAACGCAAAAGCTAGAAGACCCGTTATTAACGCTGTTAATTTAGACACCCTCGATAGCTGGGTGTCAGTTAAATTGGGTCTAAATTTCCTCACATAGTCTTCGGTGATTGAAGCAGCCAGTGCATTTACACCACTTGACACGGTACTGTAGAAAAAATAGATATTATCTTTTCAACGTTATTTTGACACCCTTAGATTACAAGCAACAAAATCACGAGGGACAAGTAAACAAGTTAAAAGTAGTAGCATTCTTAATAATTTAGTATTGTCTGGCCGAATAGCATTGGCCCTGACCGTTAATCTTTGTGCAAAAATTTGTATCACATGTAATGTTAAAAGTAACGTCAAGTTCTACTGCGCATGTACAAAAGGTCCAAATCTATTCGGCCAGACAATAGGTATACGCTTAATGCTGGTTTTTAAAAAAAATCTTACCTCAACCCTGCACACGTAATTCCGGCTACAAAAAGTCCGGGCAGCCCTTTGTAACCTCCAAGAGTATCCATTACAAATACTGGAAGTAGCTGATCCACAGTTTTCACTCGCTACAAAGTTAAAATGCGGTTAACTATCTTGTCATAGGTTTGGTTCATAATTTATTATTATTTTAAAAAGTCGAAAGCACGAAAAATGAAATTGTTTAATTCAAAACACTTACACCGGAACCGATTGGATCACAGTCATAGTAGGTACCATAAATAACCAGCCCTCCCACATAGCATAGTCCCATTAGAATAAATAGGCCGAATAAGTTTATCAGTAGTGCTCTGGAAAATAAATTTTAACAGATAAAAATCAGTTAGTTACTAACAAAATTGGTCCCTTCCTACTACCATATACACAGTAAGTACCTATATGTATAGTATATTACATACAGTGCTCCCCACTAGATCAGGAACATTACGTAATTTTCTCGCCTAGGTTACCCTGTGTGAGGGAAGTAAATCACGAAAAACATAGTGTACCTATTCTAGTGGAACACGCTGCATATATCTACATACAAACTTGAATTTTAATTTTACTGAATCTATGCTACCGCTACCGTACGTACATTTTGACACTCTTCATAGATGGTAGAGAAATATAACGTTGAATTTGAGCTTGATTTGCGTACATTGGAAGCCAAGTAAAATATCCACCAATGACTGCTGTCCAAATAGTATGTCTTGTTCTTAAATCTGGGTCAAAACTGAGAAAATCAAGACAATCAAATCACATTTCCGGTCACTATACATCGTCCTACGATTTTCACCTATGTACGTATATACATACCTATATGCACTCTACATATCTAACATTATTAACCAGCAAAACATATAGATGAACGAGTTCACGAATCTAACGTGAGTAATAAATTGCATCTATAAGGTTATTAAAATAATTGATATTTAAATTAGTTAGTAACAGCAAAATATCTTACTTGAAAAAATTGATTCTATTCGTATCTTTTGCACGCTGCCATACAGTTGACATGCCTCCATCAATGAACGAAACCCCCAAAATCACGACAAGACCCATTGATAAAAACATTATTATAGCTTGCATTGAGTCTGTCCATAGAACGGCTTTGAATCCACCCTAATACAAATTAGGGGCATTTCAATGTTAATAGTTTCCTAATTTTTCTTTCAAAAATAAGGTATATAATATGCATAGTACATGAAGTACATGTATATAGCGTGAAACTAACCAGTGTGGAGTAAAATATGCAAACGACGAAGATAATTGCCACCAAAATTCTGTGATTAATTCCGGTCACTGTTAAACAATAAAAAAGATATGTCTAATTAGTATGGCATTTAGATGTTACATAATATGTAGGTACTATAGGTAACATCACTAAATTTCGTTCTATTATAAAATATAGGAGTCAAATAAAATACCTACCATAGCTGAGTGCTAACGCCGGACCATAAACGACCATGGACATAAAGAATATCTAAAATCAACAGCGTATTTAAATTGGATGAATATTGAGTAACTGCCTCCTGATAAGGTCGGTATTACAGTATCATAAAACAGTGTGTTGCGTGTGGTCAACTTGATTTGGCTTACCGAGTATACAATGTTGATTAGGGACAGACTGATCCGCACGGGCCGATTAAACCTCAGTTCTAAGTACTTTGGGTGGAAATCAAATATTATATCAAATAGTTAAGTACATACCATAAGCAGTAATGAATGAATCACCCAAGTTATTGATGATTTAGTTCCAACTAATTTAAGTTACAGTTACTTGTTAAATGAAACATATCGTCTGTGAAGAAACAAAATGACCTAGGTATATCCATATTTAGCTAAAAGCAATATCAACTATCTTCAAAAATATTTAAATATGTCTTGAAAGCATTTAAATCAGGGCCGGATAATGCGGCCAGCGCAGGCAGCCCCCGCTGCTTCAATTTTCAAAAAACATGTAAATAGAATATTTTGCACTTTTCAAAAATATGTAAAAAGAATATTTTGACTTCTTAAAATCATGCAAAATAAATTTTTTTGTGCATTTCAAAAACATGGAAATAAAAAATTTTGCGCTTTTCTCAAAACATGTAAACGCAACATTTTGCACTTTTCTGAAACAAATTAAAAGAATATATTGTAAACATTTCTAAAACATGTAAATACAACATTTTGCTTTACCAAAGAAAACCATCTATAAAATCAAAATAGTGGTTTTTGTATGGAAATAAATTGCTGCCTAAAAGCAATTCCTACGTCCGGCCCTGATTTAAATAGAACATTCTATACTTTTAAGAAATATGTAAATACAACATTTTACACTATTCAAACACATGGAATTAAAACATTTGACACCCTTTCAAAAAACATGGAACTAGAACATTTTGCACCTTTTCAAAAACATTCAAATGGAACAATTAACACCTTTTCAAAAACATGGAATTGGAGCATTTTGCATCTTTTCTAAAACATGGAATTAGAACATTTTGCACCTTTTCGAAAACATGGAATAAAAACATTTGACACCCTTTCAAAAACATGGAATTGGAGCATTTTGCATCTTTTCTAAAACATGGAATTAGAACATTTTGCACCTTTTCAAAAACATGGAGTTAGAATATTTTGCACCTTTTCAAAAGCATGGAATTAGAACATTTTGCACCTTTTCGAAAACATGGAATGAAAACATTTGACACCCTTTCAAAAACATGGAATTAAAACATTTTGCACCTTTTTAAAAAACACACAATTAGAACATTTTGCACCTTTTCAAAAACATCCAAATAGAACATTTTACACCTTTTCAAAAACATGGAATTAAAATATTTTGCACATTTTCAAAAAAATTTAAATAGGATATTTTAAGTTTTTCAAAAACACCTAATTAATATTTTACGCATGTTTCTCATTTTGTTTTTATGACATAGCTCATTTTGATTCCAGTTTAAATTGGATGTGGGTCATTTTGGTTCTTCACACACGATATATTATTATACTGAAATTTAAAAAAATAAAAATAAAGTTTACTTCATAAACAGATGTGATCTGCAGGTTGAAATACAGAGGAACAAAGAGGTACGCCAAGCTCCATGTAAGTGGAATGTAGCAGAGCAGCACCATAAAGAGTTGAGTTCCATACAAATAAATCTCGACTGGATGCCCCAGTAATGTAATAGAAGATACATAGCTAAAATTTAGGTTCAGTCAAACTTAATACTTGTAGTAGGTACTATTTGCATGCATTTCAATACAAATAGTAACGTTCCATTCAAAATAGATTCATGCTTTGGTAATTGAGTGAATTTTAGGAATTTTAAAATAAAAGTATAAAAATCTACCATACCTGCAAAGGAGTGACAATGCAACCGGGATGGGATTCATCTTCCGACCTCCAAGTAAATATTCTTCATTGGATTTTTGTTTATCTCCAAAACATCCGTAAAAAATACCTATTCCTACAGAGAATGCAAGGATGACGCTAAATACGACATACTCGGGCCATTCAAACTGTCGGAGTTCTATTTGAGGGATCGGAGTTGATGACGATGAAGTAAAAGTATCTTCATAAATGTAATTAAGTGCCTCCATTTTAAATCTCGTTTCTTGCGTAACTTGTATCTAACTAAAAATTCCTCGGGTTTTAGAATTATTCGTCCAAGTGTCTGGTCCTGGTCACTGCTTGCGCTGGGTAGCAGCAGTCAATACTTGCTCTTAATGCTATATTAATTTTAATGGTAATATAACCCAAGATTAATATTGAAAGCAGTTGCAGATTATACACAATAATGCATACCAGCGCAGCCAGATGAAATTAACTCCAAGTAACCAGTCTTTAAATCCCAGTAGTCACTGAAGTCCCATTACCTTCAGCTCTTACTTTCAAACTACAACTGCTAATAAAGTCTATCCTCTCCTCTGCTCATTCAGAAAAAAACAGGTAATATTTGAAAAATTTAACACCCATTACCAACGTCATATTATGCTGATTATCCTCGTCATTTACGCAATCTAGGCACTTTTTATTAGTGATCATGCGAAATTTCAGAAAGGGAAATCTAAATCTCATTTCATTTTTGATGATGTAATTCAATGAGATTGATGAGATTCATATAAAAGAATTTACCTGCCTTGGGGATTTGGGAGTCTAAAATATAGCATTATTGCATCAATAGTTGATATTCTCCACTAACTAACAATAACTATGTCCACATTTTCACCTGGTTTAACTGTAATAAACAGAACTGATATATATAGGGCTAGATAAGATTTAACAGAAATTATAATCCAGGAATTTACTACATTGAAATATATTCCTTAAAGTAATAAGTAAAGCGGCGTATTTAGTGAGTGACACTGGATTTTCACTTGGATTTGCAATGATCCCAGAGTGCAATAAATCAAAGATTTCTACAATGCAATGTCAAGTATTCTACTATGCATGCATGGGACAGAGGTCCTTTCGGCTTTCGGCTTCGGCAAGTTTACATTACTTATGCTGCTGATTCTGAATTTTGCACGTGGCGTGGCGTGGATAATAAAGAATTTTCATTATTCATTGTCGGAACCAGAACCATATAGCTTTCATATTTATATTAATTTTAGATAAATTTCATCTATATTAAATTGGTATATGAAATTAAATACCTTAGCGAGGTGTGTTTATAACGGGTCCTGTAAAAATGTTATGAGACCTAATACTATAAGGTACATATTATTGTATATTACTGGCAGTTGCCTCAGATAGGAATACATGTTAATTAGACTGTATAATTTTATTTACATTTTTGGTCAGTTTTAAAAGCTACTGAATTGATATATCGTCTATGAAGAACCAAAATGACCCATTTCCAATTTATGCTAGAATTAAAATAAGCTATGTCAAAAAAAAGACAGTAGATAAGCTACATGCTTACAATGCTAATCACGAGTTATATACTAAAATGAGCAAATTGTTCTCGTTATATGGTATTTAAAAGGTTACATGTCCTATTTACGTATTTTTAAAAAGATGAAAATGTTCTATTTAAGTGTTTTAGTAAAGTGTTAGATGTCCTTTTTACATGTTATTGAAAGGGTCAAAATGTTATATTTCATTTTTTAAAAGTACAATATTCTATTTACATACATGTTTTAAAAAGGTCAAAATGTTCTATTTGCTTGTTTTTTGAAAAAATCATAATAATCTTTTTACTTCTTTTTATAAAAGTGCACAAGGTTCTATTTACATGCTTTCATGCACAAGTTATTTTAATTTTGTTTGTAGATAGTGTATTTTGTTTTTAGCTACAAATGGACATGGATCATTTTGCTTCTTCACATACGGTATAAAGAAAATTGCTTGCTATAAATATTGTCATTTCGTGAAATGATGATGGATAGGTTTTGGAGATGAGTGAATAAAACAATTTGCAAAATCATTAAATTCTATTTACGTAGGTATATATATACCTGCAGATTATCATATACATTGTAGTTTTAATCGCATATTCATAAGGTTTTCACATTGCAAGAATCTTGTATATAATTATTAGTCTACTTGTTGCGTAATGTAACTTCCTAGACTTACTGAAAGATTAAGTCTAGCCTCATGTGTGAATTTTCGGCTAAGTACCTCAAGGTGAGTAAAAAAGTTAAAAAGGTATACCGAAGTTGTGTTATATAAAAAGCATATATTCAATCACTTTCAATTGAAAATATGAACATTCTGTATTCTATATGTAAAAGGCTTATGATAAATTGCGTCACCTTAGAAATGCTTTAACTTTTTAACTGAAAAAAAAGAAGAATAATGTTAATTCGAGTATACGTTCAAGATTTTAATATTATTGAAAAATTTCAGGAAAAGCGACTTCAATTTTCTTAGAGTGCCTCCAAATGCACGGTAAAAATAATAGTTTTCATTTTACAGGGATAATATATTTTTTAAAAGCTTCAAAATTATGCACTCTGATTTTTTGTTTTATTATTTCAAACTGTGGGTAAATTATGCCAATATGCAAACAAAGTTTATCGTGGTTTACTGAAAATAAGGTTTACAACTAATTTGATTCTTACCTGTTTTATCTTTTAATCCTTGTACACTTTGTAAGTATCTTGGTTTTAATATATTATTGTGCACCTTTAAACAAATGCAAGATATTGAAAAATTATGATAATTTAATTACTTGAACATGAATTATTATATAAGTAAATGAGGGGTTGTAAGGGCTCAGGCCAGATATCAACCAGATGAATAAATATATATATAAGTAAATGACAACTAAAGCAAAATATGAAAGTGTTGCTGTAATTTAAGTCAATTAAAGAATTCGTTGCATTGTTATGGCTATATCAGATATTATTGTATGAATAGTAATAAAAATATAATTTCTATAAATGACGTTCATTCCATGTATTTATTTATGATTAACAAAATCAAACAAATTACCACTCTCGATATTGAGCCGTTCACATTATGTACACATGTGCCATTGTACAGATATAAATAATCTTTTTGTTCTAGACATGTAAACGTAAACGAGTTACTGCTGAAGAAATGATTGCCATGTAAAATGCATTGTCATTTTGAGCAAATTATCATTACAAATACAAATACACAACAAATATTAAATCAATCAGAGATAACACTATTTATTGTTTGCTTATAATACAATTCACATATCTATACGCGGAAGCTAAGTCAATTATCACACAAGTCAAGTACAGCATTTTGCCTTCCCCAACTAAAGGTGAAATACAGATATGACTTCGATTGAATTTAATTCATGTTGTATAATGCAAATCGTTGAGCCATTGAACTTGAACTTTTTGAACACCGGATATGAATGTCAGCGTTAATGTTGTATGTACATATCATATGGGTCTCATATCTCTGGTACGCTCAGACATTAAATGTTACACAGGTCAATCAAATTCGAGCGGTGATAAAAGTCCCAACATTGCGAATACTATTAGAGGCTCGCGCTGTATTAGAAGATATACGGCAAATACCTACCTGTTACTGATCATACGAGACACTGCTGAATAAATGAGTCACAGCGATAGATTTTGGATTCCCAAACTACCAATACAACTACAATAAAATTAATACGTCAAACAATTGTCACGCCAGAGCAGACCTTAAGTGTAGATACTACGTCGTTTTTATTTAATTATTTACGTCCTTTTATATTTTCATGTAAAACTGCCATTGAGCTGAAACTTTTTAACACCTGACATAAATGTAAACATTGAATTTCATACTAATTAAGAAACTTTTAATAAAATAACATGTTAAAAAATTGAGATAATATATTATTACTACATAAACTGCTTTTTTTATACAAATTAATTATGAACCAATTACAGGAAATTATGAATTTTTAGAGCGGAGTATTCTACTACAAATCGAGTTTTAGTAAAAGCAAAAATGCAGCTTGGTTTTCATCCCTGGTTGGATGTCATATGAAAATAACTATCTCGTCCGGGTTACCCCGTGAGGGGTAAGTGTATCACGAAAATCGTTGTTTATTTTCTAGAGACATATTTACTGTAATGAAAGCGATTACTTTTCATTGATAGCATTGCAAAATGTAATCATAAAGAAACAAATATACATATAACATAACCGCCGCGTTACCGCTGATTGCCTTTAATTAATTGCATGATTTATGCCTTCAAGATGTACTTATAAGCTGATTCAGTTTTATCTAATACGAACTTAAAATGGAAATGTGTTATTATTTATTGACAAGTATAAATCATTGCATCAGTATATATTTATTATGTGTACCACATGAGCGACTTTAATGCAAATGAAAATAAATAAAAAAGATAAACTAAGCAATAGGAATACGAGAAATGGACAATATAGAAATGGCGTTTATTAGATTATGATGTAATACATTAAATAATTTTAGGCTATGCATATTTATGTTTTGGAAATTGGTACAATATGTTTGCATTTGCTAAAAAGGAATTTGTAGACTTCTGGACCAGCTTTATACTGTATTTGTCGAAATCGGTAAACCCTTTTATCTCGAATTTAAGGTTACACTGCAAGTTGCCAGTGATAAAGCTAACTTTAATATTGAACGTTGTGTTATACAACTTATAGTTACAACTTTAGTAATTATCCTGTAGATAATTCACTTTTTATGAATTTAACTAAAGAAATAATTTAATTTCTTGCTTTAGTATTTTCTAACGTCTGCAGCCTGACATTGGTAACAATTTCACTTCCTTACTTGTTCGTACTTTTAGGAAACGCATGAGTTTTATACAAGCTAAGGCTGCAGCATACCACCCTCAGGCGAACGGGCAATGCGAAATAGAAAATCGCACAATTTAACTACCAAATTTTTATACCTTATGAAATCATAATCATATTAGCTCGACTGACATAGATAAACGTCGCGTTGTAGCTAATCTGTTTAGTCAGAAGTGAATTCCATGTGAAGAAGAATCAAGCGCGTTGGTCATCTTTGACTTCATCCCAGTGAAGAATAGCAGACCTGTTTTCTGAACCTTGCGTATCAGGTCATCCGGATTGTTACTTTGTAACAAGTCAATCGACAAAATGTAAGAATCTATTATCAAAAATTATTCTTTCCTTCTGTCTCTCTCTTCTCTTAATTCTAAATATGTGAGTAATATCAATCACCCCAGGATTTGGGAACAAAAGACTTCCACTGCACACACGCAATAACATCGCGTGAATTCTCATATCTCAATCTGCACTCTGTTAATTATTAAATTGCACCTCAAGGAACTCTAGTCTTTTCTCCCAAGACTGGGAGTTTGAGGGTAGCATCATCCTTCCAAGTAAATGATATATTATGTAACAATTACATAGTTATTAGACAAATCATACACAACACAGAGTAGATCAGAGCAACTGAATAACCACAGACATCTAAAGCGCTCCAACAAGTTCGTTGATAGAGTCTCCCTTCAGCCCCAGCACCTATTTAAATAATTCAATACACAAGTACAATTAGTCTCAAGTCAGTCAAATTTTTCTTTTGAGTGAGCATTACTTAATACCAATTTGTTAATTACATCACAATGTACTCAATTCTCAAACTCAATACTCAATTGTAACTTCTGCACTCCCTTCTTACTGTCCTACTCTTTCGTAACCAAAAAGTATGAGCAATATAGTCTATGAGCCACATTTGCGGATCCCGGATTCTGTCATACAGGGGCAAATAATGTCAAGCGGCCATAATAGAAATTGGCTGCTCCTATCTCCGCAATGTTTAAAAGGTCTCTCACCGATCTGATCAACGGGTCTGGCTAAAGACTAGCAGCATTGCATGTTAACGGCATCAGTTTATGAAATGGTTACATTCACACAACAGGGGTACTTAAAATTATATTTGAAGGACGTCATTCACGGACGATGCCTCACAATCTGTAACCCATATACCTACGTGTGTGCACGAAATTTAGTTAAAATACGTTGGACAAAATTTTTAAATTGTAAAGGGGGGTACTTAAAAATATAATATTTGAAGGACGTCGTTTATGGACGATCCCTTACTATCTATAACCAATATACGTAAGTGCATGACTGCATGACATGTTAAAATATGTTGGAAAAAATTTTAAATTTGTAAACGGGTCACTAAAACTGTGATATTTCAAGGACGTCGTTTATAGACGATCCGTCACCATCTATAACCCATTTACGTACGTATTTCCGTGACTTGTAGTAATGAAAAGAAATCTGTAATATGGTGAAACAGGGGGATTCCGAATAGCTGAGCTGGCACTCGAAGCCTGGATCTCAGACCTGAGCATGGAGATTTTCAAATTCCACACTGCAGTCCAAAACCATTTATTATATTAATAAATGGTTTTAAAATTATATCAAGACCCGGTTTATCGGCGTATTTTAGCATTACAATCATGTAGGCATTTTGACGGGGGTTTTTAATTGGCCCGCAAATCGAGTTGGCCGGTGTTGGGAAGGCTGGTATTCAGAGATTCGACTGTACCAGACTGCTCTGTAAACGTACATAGATAAAAGTATCTATCCTCGCATTATAAATTCGTGAAAAATTTCCGTGTCTTTATACAGACAAACTCGATTATAAGAGACTCCGGGGGACCGGCAAAAGCTATCCCTTATAGCCGATTTGCCGTGTAGCAGTTTAAAGGATTTCCCTAGTAAGCGGACTCATTTTACGGACGAAAATTTATGTGCACGCATTCGAATATTTTAATGTTAGTTATAAAAGTTATAATAAGGTCAAGACATAACATACAGATCTTTATACATACAGATTTTGTTTAACTACATTGTGCATACATTGCAGTTCTCACGTTATACTATGCACTATATACTTGTTGAAAGAGAATTTTTATGAATAAATACATTTGTATGGAAAAAAGAACTAATTTTTTGTAGTGACGGGAAAATACCCTTATTACGGAGTCAGGAGGAAAAATTCCGGTAGGAAAATGTCCAGAAGGAAAATATACTACAACTGTCAAGCGTATTGAAAAAAAAACTTGTAATATTAGTACAATAATTTCTTGACTGGGTTGAGTTTATTTTCTCAATGTATAATAATTTTTATAAGAGGATATTATGCAATAAGCAAAATAGCTTCAGCTTAAGCAATGATCCTCTTTAGATTGTAAATTAGTTGAGACGAAACTGACATAAAGGGGAAAGGTACGAGGGGAGAAATTAAATGAGACCAATTGTGGCTGATTGGAAATTGGACAGAGAGGAAGCTTTTGGTGGAGTGTCGTCGCTTGAACATTGCTTAAGCTGCCACCTTCGACCTTTAGCATGGCATGTCATCAGCACATGATTAGACCTACTAAGTCTAACGATGACATAATTTATGGACGATTTTTATTGCACCTTTTTAATGATAAACAAATTGCATGCATAAGGCATAAATAGTAATATAGTAAAAGTGGAACAAGCAATTTACTCTTTATAATTGCAGCTTTAGAGGAGGAGGAAGCGCAGCGTGGACATGGTTCTGCGTCCAGGCTGTATTGCTTTGTCATGTCACTACGGGTTGGCTCACTTTCCAGTTTGCTAATTGCTTTGTCAAGTTTGACTTCCTTTATAAAATACAAATATGTGAAAATTATTATGGGTTAAAACATAATTTTGTATCCTAATTTTAGTCAGTAATTAATTATATTTATTCGATTTGATAGTGCACTGAATTTCATAGCCACTCAACTAACCATTGAAAAAAGTCAGAATTATGCTAATTTTTACGTTTATGATTAGCGAAAAATAGCTTTAAGCGTTAGTATTTAGGCAAATCCTCATCTTTTAAAAAATTTCGAAAAACAAAATTGCACCTCTCTGCTGCAAGTTTTTTTGGAAACACATTTTAGGAAAGATAATTATTACGGATTTAGTGTTTAAGTTTAAATTGGGATATACTTCCTTTAACAGCATGGAATCTGTTTACCTTATGTAGGGCTGCCGTATGTTGTCACATCTCAGTAGGTAGTAGTCAGTCTGGGCTATGTGTCCTGCTCTGCTCGTTAAGCCAATGTCAAAAGAATTTAACAGCTATTCTTCATCGGATGAGGAAGATGGGAAAAGGGGAAATGAAATAGACGGACGGAAGCTATTAATAGAAACCCTTAAAGAAAGTAGCAGTGCAGTGGGGCTATATTAATATCTCTGTGGTAGGGATAATGGACTGGAAAAGTTAAATGAACCTGGCTCTGTTTCGTTTAGAAACTGGTTTTGAAGTTCGATTTGAAGCTGAGACTCCATGGAACTTGTGCTAGTGCTATAGACAAATGTGACTGGTACTGGGATGAAGCAACGCCAAGAAGATACAATGAAATTACAGTGAATCACCGAGAATATTATTACAAAACTGCTGCGTACATTTTTACTCTGGAGTTTTTTGTTAATGCTTTGAATGTCACTGTTTTCGTCTTTTCGTCCCCTCTCAGTCACTTATGATAAGAGATTTTTCCTTAATCTATATTTGACTTTAGCTTCTCGTGATCCTCAGTCCTCCTCGTAAACAAAAAAGCTTACGACGAGATCAGCTATCCAGCCCCACTCCGTTTCGCCTCTTTTCTCCTTCTGCTCCTTACATGGCATGGTGCAAGACTATATACGCACTTTCCTGGGCATTTTACAACTTCCATGCACTCCTGCACTATGTATTATATAATCATTTCAAAGTAATGTACATCATATCATATGGACTTAGGTAGCAATGTGTGAGACATGGTATTGCGCAGTTTGTATGGAAAAATACTTACAGAATACTACAGCATTAAATACAGAATCATACACGTTCAACAAAAATCGGAATTTCTCCATGTCTGTCGATCCCTAGCGATAGCGAAGCTCTATAAAATTGGCGGAGTAGGAATTGAATGTTATTTGTTTCAGTATTTAATAGAGAAATAAATGAATTTTCAACGTAATTATTTTTAAAATACATATTGGCGGCTGTAGAAATATTTCGCAGTTGTGCATTCTTTTTGCATTGTTGTCAATCAAAATCAACAATTTACATTATTTTCCATGCTTGGAAAAGTAACAAAATTGAGATAATTTATTATTATAAGATAAAATACTTTCTAGCTAGATAATAGATTTTTAAAATATAAGGCCATGTAGGAGGGTCGTATAGCCTAATAATAATTTCTAACTAAACTAGAACCGTCATTATTAAATGAATAAAGAAATTTGGAATTATATTTAAAAATGATTACGTTTGTCATAATTAAATTAATGGTAACGTTCACACCCGCCGACCTCGCACCTGAGGGTCTCGCATTAGTAATTTCATTTCTATTATAATTTTTAATTCGTAATGCTGTTGGAGGCCATTTTGTTAAGAAATCATTTTATTTGAGGTGCTTAGTTTAGAGGTCCTAAATTTCAAAGGTCTTACGCTGCTTTGTATTTCAGCCAATTTGAGGTGTTAAGCGGGTAAGGTATTTTGTCCTAATACTGTGCTTCCTCTGTCTGCTTCATTTAAAACGACTGGAAACCATTCTTAAAAGACTAATTGGCGGGAGGAGGGGGGGGGGGTTGTGCTACGTTAAATTAATACGACTCAAAAGGGAATGGTAGAATGGTTTCACATGTTACCCGCTAATTTTAGAATATCCCACTAACAAAACACATGCTAGTTTTAAATAGTACAGATCCAAAGTAACTCGACCGCATAATTTGTTTTTCTGTCACAATAGCCCGCCAAAGTTTAAATGAATTAAAATTTTGATTTTTGGCTACCCTGTAGCTTCGACATTTTTCATCCAATTTTGACGTTCTAGTTTTTGTAATCCTAAGAACTTCATTAGGATCCGGCCAGGCGCCGAATTCTTAAACAAGCCTTTCCAGCTAGCAGTAATATGTCTTTCTTGTGAATTCATTTAAAAAATAAAATGCCATGATGACCTATATTATATACATATTTTTGAAAGCTGCTGAACTATTGTAATATGCTTATTGATTGTAAAAAGCAGTAACAATCCTGAAAGGCGAAAAGTTGGATATTTGTACGGTGCATAAAAATCACACGTGTATGTATTGCTGAAATTATAAATTATTTCATACTTAAAATATAATATATTAATCGTAATATCATTATAGCATAAGGAAGTAGTCCAGTACATTTCATGCTTGCTCTAGATATTTTTCAATTGTTTGCTGGACAAATACAATACAACACAAGCACATTTAATTATTACTCTCTTGGCAATAGGTGGAAAGCGAGCATTGTGTCGTCTCCTGTCACGCTTGTCCTCGTGAAAGAAATTAGTTAGCAATTTACAAACTAATTTGGCTGTTTCACAAGGCTAAAATATCAGAAATAAAGTTTCATTTTCCCCTCGTTAAGTCTATATAGTCAAATCAGTTAGTGGCAATCGCTTCATATGTCAACATTTCGGAGCCAATAATTGGAAAACGGTTTATTAATTACTCTTAAATGCTTCCTCGTCCTTTAATTGACTACACCTTACATACTACAACTATTGAATGAATCACTTAACATACCAGGAATGTGACAAATCATACTTACGTAGCCTACTTGACCCTTCATCATTTTCAACCTATTTATGTCCCCATTTGTAATTCTACTTTAATTTGAATTGCTAGCGTATATTATAATTACCAGTAAAAAACATATACAAATACAAGTTGTATGATGATTCAACTATTTTAAACTTGAACTTATGCTTAAGTAGTTCCATATGGTTGCCTTCCTATTAGTATAATCATTTTGATTACTGCCTTATGGTAGCCCTTGATTTTGGAAAGGTTTTAATTAATATATTATATTAAATCTAGACTGAAAATTACTTCCTCGTTACTTGTTTATTACTTCCGTGAACAATTTAAGTAAATTACTTAATAAGCCAACAGTTTATTTTATTAGGTAGACTATTACTGGGACCAGACCCATCATACTATTAGCATATTCGAACCATACGTCAGGTGTACATATTTTTAAACGTCCTGGAAATAAATTCATTTGCAAATATTTGCACTTTGCACAGACAATAGCATGTTGATCTTATGTGGCTTCGTAGACAATATTTAATCGCTGCACGATCCTAGTATAAAAAGTTAATTTTATAACTTCCTATGAAAACTAACGATTACAAAGTTCAGTCGTTTTAAACACAAGGACCACATTGCCGAGCTCAAATTACATTTTACTCTGAACATCAGATACTTATTTAATTTAAGTTTGCGACTTGTAGCAGTTGTAGAATTTTAAAAGGTTTTTAAAAATCTGAATAAAAAAACAGATTACAGAACAATTAAAGATTGAATCTGATATTTATGGCCATTGTTAAAAGTACTCAAAAATGTTAACCATAGAAGAGTTTAGGGTAACTTTAAAATTATACTATTTTTTGTCCAAAGTGAACATATTTTCCTTCAAGATTGATGTAGGAAGGAAAATTAGCTCCACAATCTTCAAGAATAAAAAAAATAATTTGGAATTGTTTCTTTATTTTAACAATTTTTGTATTAATTTATCAAAATGGACGAATTGTCCAATCGCTCAGCTCCCCGCTCAATTTGCGTCCAGCCTATTTTATTATTCAGATTGTTATAGGGGTATCTTTAAATGTATGCTGCTACTTTAATTATTCTACATTTGTACAATGGCCTGGACTCACGGTTGAGCTGTTCAATCAACTATTTGAGAGTAAGTTTATTTAATTAGCATTTTTCAGCACTATTCAGCACTATTCAGCAGACGTTATATTTTCAAAAAATAGTAAAGTTAAAATTTAAGAAAGAATTTTAACGTAAAATTTTATATTTTAACAGAGTCTTCGTTACTTGGAAGGAAGAGACGGCTATGGAACATTGGGAAACTTGAATTAATTACAATTTACCTCCCACATTTTTGCCTTGCATACGTTTTCATTATATTCAGTTTCTTTATGTACGACTCCAGTTTTAAACATTTACTCTATTCAGCAGTAACCAAGGAGCATAGAAGTTTGACATGTTTTATACTGCTGTTTAGCGTAGACTTTTTAGTTTTTGTTTTTTGGCTACTCAACAGCATTTTCACAATAGGGGTACACCACTCTGCTCTCATCGCCTCTCAAACAGTCTCAACGCTAAATTTCTCTAATTGCTAACATAGTAAATGTGCAGTATCTATGGCAAAAATTTGAGAAATTTAGCGTTGAGACTGTTTGAGAGGCGATGAGAGCAGAGTGGTGTACCCCTAATGATTTTCCAAATATTAATTTTTAACAGAATGAATTCTCAAATCCGGAAATTAATTTCAAAACTTGAATGTCATAGTAGACTCAAGCCACTACAAGCACAAACACATAAACTATCGAAACAGAACATTTTTCAAACGTTCCAAGATTGGAAAAAAATACGACTGTCGCTAAATTGCTTCAATCTGAGCAATTGCTATGTTATATTTGTTATAAAAAATGTACTTATTCTTCTGGTCATTCTCGGCAATGTTTGTGTTTAAGTACTTGATACTAAATGTATTGGCGAGTTTTGTTGCAATTTTTGTAGCAGGAGGCAGCTTGGTCCTTTACTTGGGTATCTTTGACCAAGCCTTCAAAATTCCTAACAATATGATAACGCTAAGAAGGGAAATATCTCTTACTGTGTCTGAGCTGAGCATTGACTGTCCCAGGGAAAGTCAGGTGGAAAAGGCTTATTTCAAAAGGCTCCTAAGATCCGTGAGGGATGTTGGGATCATGCAGGGTGGTTTTCGAACATTTGAACAGGAGTCTACTCCAATGTTTTTTGATTTCATTACAAGATCTATTATCTCTATTTTGATCTCGCTTCGATGAGATTGTGCAGTAATGTGCAGGCAGACAAATTGAATTAAAAGTATATTCGAAAATTAATAGCACAGTATATAATAGTACAAAATGTATTTGCACTGCGTGCAGCATTTATTTTTTAATCGTAAAACTGATTTCAAAAGATATAGCCTTCACTTCAAAGTTCAAAATGTGTTAATATTGCTTTCAAAATTGCAAAGATGACTTAAGTATGTATTTTAGTAGAAATAAATATAGTAAATTTCAGAAGGCTTGACGCATTTGAATTTTCCGCCAAATCTAAAGTGCTGAGGGGAAACCGTTCTAATCTAAATTATACTCAAGTACTCATACCACTGTAATCTAATTTTTAAATTCTTAATTTGCATATGCTACAAATTGAGGTAAATTGATAAGTGAATGCATTCGCGTCATTTATTGGGAAAGACATCGTTCCCATATAGCTTTGTATTTCAAAATATGTAAGTAATATATTGTCAGTAAATGTTTATTATTTGCATCACTTGACAATAATTGATGATAATGCAAATAAAAATAAAAAGCAGTAAAACTAAAAGTTTTTCACCATTAATAATTTAATTCCAAAAATGTCTCACAATATAAAAGAAACCTTGCCTTTTAAATACAAACGTAAAAACCACCTTTAATGAACAATTTAAAAAATAATATTTTTATATTCATAATAGATTAAAAAAAGAATGTGTAGTCGTGTTAATATATTAGCTATATTTTATGTGCTACAATATTAAAACGCTATTGTCCTAAATGTAAAATTAACAATGAAGAATGAAATTCAACTATGAAAAGTAAATAATGAAATTATAATTATTTAATATTAGGCGCTGTGTTATACAACGTAACAGCTACGAATAAGAATTATTCTACAGGCAAACTTACTAGTTAGTATACCATTGGACAGATACAGCACTTGTTTTTTATACATATTAATTCACTGCTTATCAGTAAATTCATTTTTAAAATGAATTTAAATTTAAATTCAAATCTTAAAGATCACAGTAGCGAATTTATTGAAGTCCTAGTTCAATCATAATCTGAAACAGGGCTGATTTTTCCACTGTGAAATGACGGTGTTCCACCGAGCTTTCAAACCATAACTTCCAACATTTGGGACTTGCTAAAACTAAGTCTGCGTGTGGTTTGAAAAGAAGTTTTCTATGCTTGCGGAGTAGAAGCGCATTAAATCTGCAAAACTTGACACCAAAAGGCATCACAGCCGCTGCACCGCGATTTAGCGGCCCGACGTGTCCGCTATTTAGAGAAGCCTTTTCACCATTCGAAACTCCAAGTAGACATATTAATTTACTGTTGCACAAGTTAAAGTTGCACGCTAGAATCATCTCAAATGTGCCAAACGTGGCTACACCTTGGAAATTATAAATACAACAAAAATACCAGCATCCTGGTCCAGTAAAAGATTCTACCGGCTGTCTATTTAAATGATTAGCATCCGTTTTTGAAAGCCATTTTAGAACTAAATATACGTCTCGCGTACAGCAATAATTCAGACTGACTAACAGTTTCTCTTACATGGTCTTCAAACGACATGGTAACCCAGGAAAATTTAATATTTTCACCCGGAAGAAACAATAAAACAACAAGTATTTATGAAGAGTAGGGAATCGACTGAAAAAAAGGAAGAAATCATAGAAGCGGTTCAACACTTGAATCGTGGTGATGATTATTTTAAATGGCAATACAGTTTTCAAATTAACAATCAAACTTTGATCAAAAATGAGACAAACTACAACATTTTTTAGAGATAATGCGATGCCCTGTGGTCCCGTCGCTGACCATCATACGTCACGTCTAGTTAAGACTATACTAATTTGTAATATAAAACAAAACTGCACTTTTAAAGACTCAAAAAGTTCCACTGAATCTTTTACTGCCCTAACACCATCAACCTGGAAATGGTTTTGTGATCCTGACAACGCGTATCATATCAGAAAAGCTATTATAGCTCGCACCTTGTGGGATTCAGAGATTTATTCAAACATTTATTATTTGGCTTAGCCAAATAAGAAAATGCAAAACCAAAAGTGGACCAACGGGGCTGTGGGATTAGGGCATGGGGTCAATGAAACTAGGTTAACTGAATGGAAATAAAGGCGCGGACTACTACCAGAATGGTTCGTCATACATGCAGGAAAACCAACAAATAGGAAAAAAACATAAAATTTTTCCAACTATTAAACACCCTTTAGTCAATGCAAAAACAAAATGGGTAGATTGGCATCAATTTGTAATGACAGGTTTAGCTATTATAGCTTTAAATCTCCAACAAGAATATAAAAAGTGTTTGCATTGAGTAGATGATTGCCTTAAGGCATTGACTGAAGATTCAAAAAAGATAATGGAAAATTTGCAAGACAAGTTACTGAACAGCTGTCAGTCTTTAACCCGGTCACAAAATATACATATAATACACATATATATAAGCTCTCTCATATTCAATTAAACTAAATTAATTAATATTTATTTTCTTTAAATACATATTTAGTATCTATTTTGACAATGCATAGCTTGGTTTTGATAGTTTTGGCATTGCTATACCCTACTGCTAAAACAAATAGGTTGTAGATTATATCATATGAAGGAGTTTCTTGGCTATATTTACGGAAAAACACAGGTGACTCCGGTCCTTGCTGTTTCCATCCGTGGTGTACATTTTGAAATAAATAGTACCTACATAGTATCTTGTTAACATTATCAACACTGGCATTGTGTTTTATGTAGTTTCCTCCCCTGAAATCACGAAAACATTAGATTAAAAAATGTAATTAGGTATAACATACTTTTTATCGGCATAAATATATAATTGTACATTTTTGATGTGCGTCATTAATATTCTGTTTGTGGCCTGACTTTGACCCTCTTTATAATAATAAACAAACTCACCACTCCTCTGCTATCGGCATCGGCCGAATGTAAACCTTTTCTTTTGAAAAACTATTTTTATTTTCTCAGAGTTCTTGAACCATTCAATTCCACGGGCACGATTTCGTGCTATTAGTTCAGTCTTGTTTAGTGAACAGCCCAAACCAAACAATCAGACACGAGACCTGTGATATATAAGTAGTAATTGATTTTTTAAGTTTGGCATGTAATTAAAGTATATACTTTTGACCCACTGTCTTATCTGATAACGACCTATGTGGACTGTAAAATAATAAAATATGACACATTTTTTACAATTTTTAAATAGACACCTACGTCGATTTTTAAAATTTGTGTCACTTTACAAGTGGGTAAAGTCATTTTATTAATTTTAATTTTTCATTGAATGGCTGAATTTGTGCAGTGGCATTCGATATAAATAATTATTACAAATAAAAAAATGTTTAGAGTATTAGAGTATCTGTATTTTAGTACTAACAGGATGACATGTATGTAATTGTAATAATTATTGCGTTGCATTTTTTAATGCACTCAAATTCAACCGCCCAAAATTGGGAATTTAAAATGTAAGAATAGCTATGATTACGTATTAGGTAATTATGTGTCCAATTTTAAACTTTTTTTTCGAAAATCCACCAAACAATTTAAATTTTGAATGATAAATTAGTTTATTTTTAAAAAACTTTAAAAAGGTGTATTGCATGTCTTATTCCGTGCAGAATTGCAAAATTAATGTAAATTATGTAGACATACAGGTTTACAGGAATAAAAGAAATTTTTTCCCATACCTACATATTATTGCTAAATTTAATTTAACTATAAAATCTGTATATATTGGAAATAATAAGGCTGATCATTTTCTGATCATTGTTATGAGCTTGAGGCTTTCAGTAAATGTTAATAATTAGTTGATTTAGTTGATTTTTAGTTGATTATAATTATAAGTCAGTTTCAGTTCTTAAGTTATGTGGTCCACGTCCCCTAAGTCTCTTAACTATAGTACTACAAGGTATTTCAAATCAAAAAACTTATTTTTATGAAATGCATTTAAATTCTGAATTTAGTTAATTCAAAATTTTAAAATTAGGAATTACTACATATTTGTTAAGTAATTTTTGTATAACACTAGCTTACCCCACATCTCTACTCGTTAGACTCGTTTTTTAGTTTTCCCCGTCCTAGTTATTCCAACTAAAATGATTTTAATTGGATAGTCACTGCAGCGCTCAAAACAATTTACAAAATCTAGAAAATACAAGAACATAAAACTCAATACTTAACGACACAATTTATAAACAATATAAAACTAAATAGTGTTTACATGTACCCTATTAAAAATATTTTTATTTCTAATTCTAATAATATTATTTTTTAAACAACTTATACAATATTCAATCAAGAATTTCGTATTCAAAAGCTTGCGCCCAATTTAATTTTTAAACATGCAATTTATTTAAATAGGATTAATCACGATTCCGAATCATTTTATGAAGCAAACTTGAGAAATTGGTTCGGTTCTTACCTGGTGCACTATTGTTATTGTCTAAACATAAGGCCTCTGCTGATTTCTATTGTACTGGTTAATTGGCCGCTCCGCTGTGTTGTGCAGATAGAAGTTTGTAGTGAACTGAGGTTTTTCTTTTGGAGTCACTCAAATTCTATTACGCATTTCACCGTCACTGGTAAAACCGAATGTCATAAAAAATATGTATGTACTTACGTAAGAGCAAATACTTGTAAATCTACTGCATAAATAACCTACCTACCTACTTGACTAGTTTCAGTGTGGACGAATTAGCGTTAGCAACAGTCAATGCTTGCATTTTTACTTTGCAGATTGAATTTAAACTTGTAAGGTAACAGGTGCGTATAACAAAGAGGGATCGTCCATAAATTATGTCGTCGGTAAGGTCAGTGGGTCTAGTCAGATTTTTATCACATGCTATGTTAAAGATAGCCGTTTAAGCAATGTTAATGACATTGATGTGGGTCGGTCCTAAAAGAGGCAGAAGTTGGACGACATCATTTATGAACCATCCCATTTAAAAAATGTATGTAAAAAAGATTAAGAAATGAGTGGAAGGAATATTATTAGCAAAATACAACGACAAGTAAAATGCGGCCTGCCAGGTGAGTGGAATGTACGATGAACGTACCTACCTACCTATAGGTTCAGGGGCAAGTATGCATATGTAATGGAAATTGTATACCTGAACCTTACACCGGTTTTTGTCAACGTGAATTCCTATTGTTCCAAAAGTAGGTTCATTCAACCTTCTGCGTAAAAAAAATACAATGTATTATTTTGTATATTTTCCATCTTATTTTCGTAAATACCCCGTTTAGAAAACTAGAATTTGCAAAATCTTTTTTTTTTAATTTTATACGCAATGTCTTAATTTTTTTCTACCTATATCTACACAATTTATAATTTATCAACCTTTTGAAGTACTTGATCAAGGTTAACGTGTAATGTAACGATAGCTTTATTATTGGGAAGCAAATAAAAGTCTGGCAATATTTTTAGTGACAAAGTTAACAAAGTTGAGCGTGGAGGTTCGTTGAAAAAAATGAAACGTTCCAACTTTGATCCCAACAGAAGAAGAAGGCAAAGCTACCGCCATTTTTTCCAGTACTCTGACATACCGCCACTCTTCAGCCCAACTTCGATGGCTCCATTTTGCTTTAGCATTCATTTCTAAATTACACTTTAAATGACCCAAAGTCGTGAGTAGATTCTTACGAAATTTTGATAAACTCCGTGGGACACTAAATGCCTTTTCATAGACAACACAGTACATGAGTACGATATTAATTCCAATAGTTAAATTCAGAGCTGCTATGGCTGGATGTTGGGCACAATATCGAATAGCAAAAAATGTGGTTGAAATAAAATTTACAATGCAATGGCATTTAAACCAGAATATAATGAGAGAGTTGCTTTGATTAAATAGATTGATTTCCAGAAGGAGCTGTTGTGCAATTTTGATTTCGTTTAATTTTTGAGATATTTCTTTTGATATGTGATTTTCGTTTTCACTGCTGCTCCGTTGGACACGGTTGGTTTGAGTTTTAGTAGCAGCGCTGAAAATTATACAAAATTTGCGGCGTACATTTTTAATATTTTAAATTAAGATTTTTATTATAAGAAATTTTATTATACAAACTGTATAAGTTCCAAGGGTGCAGTATTCCTGTGCGCTCGTATCAAATGGTGGGGGCAACCTGCAAATCTTTTAACATTACCTTAAAGTTCGGAGCGTGTGAGTCACTTTTTCAAAATACAAAATATGTATTACTATATTGAAATAACAAGTAGAAATGCTGAATACGAAAAATGAGGCATCCAGGCTCGTTAAAACTATGTAAATAAGAATATTCCTGTGTGGCTCAGGAACGCAAGAATACAATGTGTTCGGAGTTTCTGAAAAAATTGCAAAAAATGATATGACAAACACTATTGAAGGGACGGTCATAAAAGGATACAAGGTGGCTAGTAGTTCTTGCATAGAGTAACGAAAAATTTTATTAATTCCCTTTTGGCTGGCACCACTTCTCTTATTCATACGATTAGCATTAAGATTAGACGTGGGAAGAACTGTCTCAACATTTGTGAGGAGCTCATTAAATATACCCACAGTGACGTCAGGATATAGTTTAAAATTAATTATCGACCAAGCTGAACCAATAAAGATTAGGGAGGTCATTGCCAATTGAGCAGTAAAAAGCTTGAAAATAAATACTTCAGGATTTGACAGTGACTGGTAAAACCGGAACAAACCGAAGAAAGCATCCAGCGAATTTAGGACTAAAAACAAATTGTAGAAACTTGGTAACCACCACGAGCGCCCTTTCGTATAAGTTTGCTTTTTTTGTTGTATTTTTCCAGTGCGGATTTTGATTGTAATGGGCAAAATGTGTAGGAGGGAGCCTAGCTTTATCATTGCAAAATTAAAAAGATTTTCGTAAACTGTTAGCATGTTGTACTGTACTGTATTGACTGTTAATTGTTATATGGAATTAGATATTTCTTTTTCAAAAAAATAAACACGAATTATTGTGTTAATAATTCAAAAAATGGTAAACTAAAAATTCTTCACAATTTTAGAATCTTATCTAAATGCTTTATCAAATCAGCAGTTTTTGTCGCGTATAATGCTAAACCTGAAGCGTTCCTACAAATGCCGTACAGTTAGATACAATCCAACTAAAATAAGAATTCAAATATCATGTCCAGCTTTGCAATTAACACAACTGTCACATTTGCCTACTGCGCCATTGTATGCGATAATGTTTGGTAATAATATTAGTTAGTAACGTGTAGACTCATTATGGCTCTTAATTGTGCTGCCTATTGGTGAGTAATACATAATTGTATAAGTAATGCTCACATAATAATCGCGTATCACGTACGTATGTATTAATAGTAATTAATACTACAGGGTCATGTTTGGAGAGACAACATAATATTTATTTAATTAAATATTATAACACAATACACTGTTTGTGCTGATAATTAAAGCATTATATCGTTTGTGAAGAACCAAAATGACCCATATCCAATTTAAGCTAAAATCAAAATGAGCTATGTCATAAAAACAAAATGAGAAACATGCGTAAATGTTAATTAGGAGTTTTTGAAAAGTGTAAAATGTTCTATTTACATGGTTTCCAAAATTGTAAAATTTTCTATTTACCTGTTTTCCAAAAGTGTAAAATGTTGTATCTACATGTTTTCCAAAAGCGTAAAATGTTCTATTTACATATTTTTTTAAAGTGCAAAATATTCTATTTAAATGCTTTCAAGACATGTTTTAATATTTTTGTAGATAGTGGAAATTGTTTTTAGCTACAAATGGATATGGGTCATTTTGGTTCTTCTTTGATGGTCTACAATAAATACCTGCTGCCAGGGACATCTGCAATTACGTAGTTTGAGTACATTGTACGCATATTATTTTATAAGCTTACATTTTATTAGGTGCCTATCATTGTGATATTTTAATTAACGCGTTTGTGACAACGAAGATTTTTAAATTATGGGTGAGATAAAAAAGGTCTACAAATCCTAATTAATAATTGGTTCTTACTAGAATTATTTTCAGGGGATTAAGGGAACGATGGCTAAATGAGCAAATGTCAAATGACTAAAAATGATGATAATATGTCAGTGGCTGTTCAAATATTACGTACGTGTTATCATTAATTACGTAAAATAATTAACTGAATTATTATATATTTAATTATTTTAGTTATTTGTTTTTAACTTCTGGCTCGTACAACACGTTTAAAGGGAATTTTTCAACAAAAAAGAAAATGTCTTTACACTATCCATTTTAAATAAGTTTGCACAAACCAATATGCATTTGCAATTAATAATTTGCATAGATATCCTGTGAGATAGTTTGTACATTTTCCAACCCTCTGACTTTAGTATTTATTCATCAAGTAAAGAAAGCTATAATTATTATATATCACACTTTCATTTTTTTTCTATGAAATACCTTAATTTTGTTGTATTTATGACAATTATTATAACCTAAAGGATTGTCATTTTATTTATAATATGGATAGAACTTTATAATCTTCAAAATTATAATCCGTATTATAATAATGTTTGTATATTTTTTTGCTAGCAACACTTCTGAGAAAAAGACATGTTTTCTTCTAGCATCAATTTAGCCTCTTTGTCCTCAATGGATTTGATTATAGAGCCGTTTTCCAAAATTTTAGTGACTAGCTCCGTAAATGCAATGCTCACGAATATATCTTCTTTTGCTGACGTTTCATAGAATGACATGCCTCCTTTTTTAGCGCGTTCCTATATTGACATAATTACACGTTTTTAACGTTTATAAAACAAATGATGAAATAAATTAAATTTATTTTCATTCTAACTAATTTAAATACGTAAAAAATTTCGTTCACTGCATGAAATCGAAATTTTCCATTGGTTTAGTTTGTAAATTATGAAATACAAATTAACAAATTATGTACAGTTTGGGAAGCATACGTGCCGAACTTCATAGGATTCACTTACCTTTCCATCTTCTATTGAAATTTTCCGATCGTTTAGATCTATTTTATTTCCTATAAGCACTTTGACAATTTCGCTCTCAAAGTCAGTGCAATATTTAAATATGTGATCTTCCCAGTAGTCAATATCTGCGTGAATTAAAAGTGTATATTTAAGTCAACTTTAGGGAGCATAAATTATTCAATTTTTACAATATGTATGTTCAAACAAAGGGAATCTATTGATTAGCATCAGCAATAGCATACCATCAAAAGAAGATGGATCAGTCACATCATAAACAATGAGCGCACCGTGGGCCCCTCGAAAAAAGTTGCTCACCATAGAACGGAAGCGCTCTTGCCCTGTTGTATCCCACTAAAAGAAAAATATAATTAAGAATATTAAATTACAAGTTTGGTCATCAAATTATCAAATAGATAGGTATATTTAATTACTACTTTTATTACAAAATTACTGACCAAATTGAGCTTTATTGTCTTTCCTTGAAGCTGGACTATTTTTGGTGCCTAAAAATCATGTGTATAATTAGGAACAGTTTGTATTTTGTATTTCATGTGTGATTTGTGTGATACCTACATAGTCAATCCCAAGAGTTGAAACTGGTGCTGGGTTACAGTTACTCCTTTCATTCTACACATAAAAATGATCTTTATGTAATTATAACATAACATTTTAACACAACATTTTAGCGAGTTTGAAATACAAAGGAAATATTTAAGGTATTCTTTATTTAATTAATATAATCTTTACTCTGAATATGTTCAAAAGGCTTGTTTTCCCCACTCCACCTTTTCCAACGACAATTATCTTCAAATCATAGGCTCTAAAACACAGAAAAAAAAGGATAATCTTAGAATCAATCATTGAATAAAATAAATAGAATGGCCAACAGTACATACATATTAAGCAGTATATTTTATGTGCTAAACTTTGAAGTTTGTAATAGAAAATATGACATTGATGTGTTATCCCACTCTAAATTTTTCATACTTGTAACACACTGCACTGCATACACAGGAAAGATTTTTAGTACATTTTATTTTGTAACATTTTTTGGAATTCCTGATTCATTAATTGTACTACATTATAATATTTTTCCATTTAGATTTACCCCACAAAATATTCACAAACCGTTTACTGTTTATTAAATAACACGTTGTGAGTTTAACATTTTTAACGAAGACGAAACTTATTAGACCCATAGACTATAGACGCGTATGAGTTGTGAAAAATCGTTAACGACAACAAGAAATCCCAGTATGTTTGAAAGAATTGTAAATGGTAAAAAAAATATTTTTCTACTTACATGTTTTCCGATTCCGCTCCTAAAGATAACTTTCCCTCCAAAGATGACTCATTTGCAGTCCCAGATTCTGAATTGAAAAGATAAATTAGACACAATTTTGAGGTCTGTTATTTAACTACTCGGAAATTATTCTAATTGCACTCAACTTTAAGTAAATATTCATATAAGCAATTACTGTACATTAACAAAATATAAAATACAAACCATCATTGAGAATGTTACAATCGGTATCGGTCAGGTTTGAAGTGTGTGCCATGTCTGTCTACGCAGTCCTTCCTAACTGAATTTTAAGCAAAAGTAAAACTCTAAATTAAATATTAATCTAGCTTCTGCATAGATCATGGTTCTGGCTGAAGTTCGAATTCTAATTCAAAAACAAAATTACTTGATTAAAATACATAATATTTAATCGGTTGCCAGTTTTTGTAAAATATTCAATCATCCAATCCATATGGAATATAATCTTTTGGGATTCTGGTGGACTGGTTAATGGCATTAAGAGCAAGGAAAGAATGTACGTATGATATATATTAGTAGTATATAGAGTGCCTAATCTAAACTCTCCATGAAGGTCTAAGGACGAGCTTATGTATTGGCATCAGAAGATGTTTTTTTCTGATAAGGAGATTAAACAAGATTTTTAATGTCAAGGGGGAACTGCACTTTTTTACAGTAAGTAACCTATATAATTGATACAACATCTTATATCAGTAATATGGAATAATAGGAAATCTTAAGGTACATACCTACTAAGTGTTGTGAAAAGTAATCACTATTCCTTTCGTAACAAATTCAATCTAAAGTACCTATATCCTAAGTTAGAAGCTGATTACGTTATTATTAAATATGTTATTCCTCAAAATGTTATTCTTTATTTTATTTTAATGATTCTAACTTGCGATGATAGTAATTTTTTTAAAACTGTGTGTAACTGGTAAACCTTATAAATGCACATAGCATTTGTATATTTGAAACTTCTTTTTTGGTAACTGTAACCAGTGTACACGAAGTTTTTTATTGTTGTCTGCTAGTTAACATTTAAATTATTTTTACTTTGCTCTACACTAACGGATATATAGGAAAGTTTTTCACAGAAGTGACAAAGCAACTTATGAAATAAACAAAAGTTTTCATTTATCGGGTAACTACACAAAGAGTTACGTATAATAAAACTTCAACTTGAAAACTATGACCTGGTCGTTATCTGTGGTTGAAATGATACCAGAATAATGAGCTTTTTTGTACGCACGGATGTAACTGCCTTAATTCCGAAGAATCAACTCACAATTCACAAAATACATACTCGCTATATACTCTACTAGGCAAAGCAACTGAATTATCTGAATTTTATTTTTCGTCTTTAACAACATGTTGACATGTTGCTAAAACTAAAAATAATAATTGTCAACAATTTTACAGAATGCAGAAAAAAAATCCAACTAAATTATTTTCAGTCACATAAGTCATTAGAGGATATTACATGACAAGCGCTTATCTCTTGCAAATACACTGTTTCCATTTAAACTGACAATTTCATTCGCATGAAATGAAATGTAATGCAAGGAAAAGTAATGATAAAAGATTATCAAGCAGTGTACAAGCTCGTAGCTCTTAAAATAGAGAAGATTGTAGTTTGGTTTCACTTCCTCTAGTCACAACCCGTGATAAATTAATTACAATAGAAATATTAAGTGACCTAATTTTCCTTGTCGTTCATAAAAGAACAGCAGAGTATTTAATGATTCAAAGATATTCTTTTATACACTTCATATAACTGCCGTAAACCATAATATAATTAATGTCCAATATGTAAAATTAAATCAAACATATTTTATTATGTACTAGAAGTCAGGCCCACCTGCCTACGGCAGGGCCACGCAGGGAGGGGGGGGGGCAGAGGGAAAAAGGAGTGAGACGCATGTACGAAGTGTGGTAGCTTTAATGACAAATTATGTATTACGCATATACATAGAGAGAGTAACTTGACACACACGTTTAAAGTTATGAGTCGCCCGGTAGCGACAGAAGTAGCAAACGGTTCCGGGGATAGCAGTTGCAGGTCCGTAAGTGAAAAACAGGGGACTACAAAAAGGTGTGGGGGTCTAGATCGGTCCGCTAGGGCAGGATGGCCCAGATGCTACAGGGTGGTAAGGCCCGCTGCCTACGGCAACGATGGCTACAGTGGTAGGCAGTTAATAAAAAGTGACAGAAAGAACGATATTGAGTAACTTGCAAGCGTACGGTGGTACGACCCACAGGAGTGATATTAAAACCCAAAACTAACTGAGGGCAATTGTCTTGAGACAATTGCCTGGTTCCAACAGTCCCTCTGGTAACCGCCATTTTACCAGCTTCCCTGCGTCAAATGCCTAGAAGCAACGCCCTATAGCAGATGTGTTGAGTAAACTGCGTCTGCGTAGCCGTATGGTGGCAAACGACTTGTCGCCACTGCAGTGCGGCAAGTACTGGCTGGAGATAATTGCCCGGTGGCAACTGCAACTTAGAAACTGTCTTCTGGGTAGCTGGCTCATGGCAGCTCTCCCACAATAACTAGCTAACAGCAACTGCATCGTGGTAACGGCCTTTTAGACAACTCCCCTGCGGCAAATATCTTGTGTCAACTGTCTTGTAGCTTCTTGTTCTGTATTTTGTGTCGTTTCCTCCTCTAATTTGGATCCTATTTTTGCGCATTATGAAATGTGTCTTATTTAGTTTCTTGTTTTTCAAAGAGACGTCAATCGCTACGTATTTACTTTAAAGTTGGATGAGAATCGTCTTGAATCGTTAGTGTTAGTCTTTTAACTACAAGTATACATGTGTCTTAATTTACAGTTTATGTGCAATTACTTTAATTGCCGTAACTTCTGCAACCTGCATTGTGGCAACTGCCCAGTTGCAGCTGACCAGTGGAAACCACCCAGTAGAAACTCAGTGGCAATTGTTTCAGGGCAACGACACATTGGCATTGTGGAGCAACTGCCTGGCATGGTTGGGCTTGTGACAGCTGCCTTGAAGCACATGGCTTAAGGCATGGAGGTAAAAGCCTTGTTACATTAGGTTTGGAGCAACTGCTTAGTGGGCAACTGCTTTGTAGTAACGCCCTTCCGGAAAATGCTTTATAGCAACTGCCTTGTGGCAGCTGGCCAGTGGCAAGCCCATAGGAACTCTGTTTCTTGATTTGTATCAGGACGACAACCGCTACTTGTTTATTTGCAAGTTGAATGAGAATATGCGATGGGCAATCGTATTTGTTTGTTAGTATTTTATCTAAAAGTATGCATGTGTCCTTAATTGTTATCGTATGTGCAACAACCTTAATTTATACCTTAATTATCCATCCTCCTGTATTGAATATTACACATTTAATGAACTACGAAATAAATTCCAGTCCTATGGGCGACAGCCCAAATGGGACTTATTGTATAATAAAAAAAAAATACCTTAATTATCCATCATTTGTCCGATTCTAAATTTACGCCTGAGGTATTAAATTAACTCTTCACATTTTCCTACAATTATCAAATTTCATGAGCATCAATGTAATTCTTGCAACTTTTTTTGTTAAATTTTAAAATATTAAGCGCCGAGGTTTGTAATACTGACTTTATTTCCTTCGAAATTGTTTTTGGTGTCATATTTCTTCTCCATGGTTTCTTTCAGTACAATGATAGTAATAGTCTACCCGTAATAGCCTCCAAGACGAATTAAATCACTCCTAGCAGTAGTGCAGTGTCAAAGATCTAGCTCCTAGTGAACTACTAAAGAAGTGGAGTTTGAGTTTTTGACGCAATTACCAAACGTCTTGTGATCTTAGTAGTTGTAGTATTACTTCAATGTTTGTTAATTGTGTATATTCACGGCAACGATAAAATAAAATATACTACATTTTTTGTATTTAACTTAAATAAGATTGAATTTTATGTAAAAGCGTTTACTTCAAAACGAATTTTAAAGCGTACAATTTTAAATAAATTGGTGCTTGTTAAAGTTTTGTGGCTTCTTTACGTTTTACAAAATTTTGTTTTTCAAAATATACTTGCTAAAAGTTAAAAAGCCTGTCTGGCTTCATGCCTGCACCTGCTTTGTAGTAACTGCTCTGTGACCAGCTGCCTTTTCTCAACTGCTTTGCAGCATCTAACTTGAGCAAGCGGCCAGGTGGCGACCAACTTGCATTAAATGTATTCTGGGCGACTGCATTGGGGGAAATGCTTTTCAGGATATACTTTGTGGCACTACGCTTGTGAAAACTGCCATGAGGCAACTGCTTTGTGAGATGTGGTTTATGGCAGCCTTTTTGTACTTAATGTCTTCAAGGAACTGCATTTTGGAGCATTCCATGAAAACGTCCTCAAGCTAGAGAGAAAGTAAATTTATTTACAACTGGCGCTGCAATTGCGCTTGCCACAAGGACACAGTAAGAACAACATACAATTTTAAAAGAAAAGTAAATGGTTTTAAAAGAACACAAGAAATTTTTGCAATAGTACAATTAGCAGGCAGTTATACAGCTTGCTATTATTAACCTGCTTTGTAGCAACTGCGTAGTTGTAAACGCTTTGCGGAAACTCCTTTTAAGCAACTGTATGGCAGGGTTTGGCTTGTGGCAGCTGCCTTGAAGCACATGGCTTAAGGCACGGATGTAAAAGTCTGGTGACATTTACTTTGGAGCTACTGCCTTGTATAAAATTGCTTAATGAGCAACTGCTTTGCGGCAACTGCCTTTCGAAAACTGCTTAATGGCAGCTGGCCAGTGGCAAGCCCGTAGGAACTATGTGGAACTTGTTTTGGGGCAACGACATTAAGGCCATTATGTAGTGGTAACTGCCTAGCGGCAATCTCCCAGTGGGCTCTATTCTAGACTTATATTAGGACGGAGGGGGCGGGGGGGGATGTGCAGGTGTGTTAAGAAACAATTGCCATATGTCATTTCTCTGAAAGTAGCTGCTTTTTGGCAACTTCTTCGCCGCAATCTCTTTGCGACATCAACCTTGTGGCAAGTGACCTGTGGAATCTGCCTTGTGGCAACTGCCTTGCGGGCAGTTGGGTTGTGGCAACTGGATTGTGTGAACTGTACTAAGGCAACCGCGTTATGGTAACAGAGTTTTGGGCAAGTGCCGCGCGGGAAATGCCTTGCGGCAACAACCCAGTAGTACTTGGATTGTACTCATTCTCTTGTGTCAACTGTTTAGTGGACATAAAGCTTGCATACGACAGTTGTAGCGGATCAGTTGCCAAGCAGCGGTTGCACCACGGACGTTACTCTCAGGCAGAGGTCCAATGTGAAAGTTGCCATCTAGTACATGTCATCTAGCGGGTCCATTGTACATTTGTCTTACAGTCAGGACTTTGGTGGGTCGCGCCCAAACCTGGGATTGGCAACACTCAGAGGGGCTGAATATTACACGGATCTGAAAAAGTGCACGGGTCTGCAAAAGTACACGGGTCTATAGTTGAATATGGATCTTTAATTATTGTTGTTATAGCACATCACTTAAAGGAATACCTAAAGGCCCGTGTACAATTATAATACCCAACACGCACTGGCACATACGGAGGTGACTTTCGTAGGTTAAATAGTTAGGTACACCTCTCCGCACTATTAACGCTTGTAGGTAGCTTCCGTAGAAATTACAACCCGCACTACCTCACCTAACCTAAGAAGCTCTGTCGTGATTGGCCAATAAAACTCGCGGGCTCATTTTTGCTCAGAGCCAATGAACTAAAGTTTCAAAGGCATCCTTGTTTGAGGGAGGGAAAAATGAAGTGTGGTAAGTGCAGGACCTTTAGTTAGGTAGCACCCGCACTGCACAAATCACCTACCTACGTAGGTAGTTAGGTCTCGCCTAACGCGTTTTACGTAGGTAAAAATTTAGGGTAAACCACGCCTACTTAGGCTTAGAGGAAGCTCTCCGCACTGTACCTAGCTAGGTTTTTTACGAAAGTCACCTCCGTAGGGGCGCAATGCGGAACAGGTAATAGACCCGCATACTACCCAAATTTGGACCTCCAAGACCCGTTTAATAATACAAGACCGTGTAATATTACAGGCCCGTGGTCTAATATACGAAATACAGTACTTCGTGCGTTAAGACGATGTGTGGCCAAGATAAGCCCCCTTTTTGCTTATTTTGTTGCGTTTTTTTCTCTTAGGTTTAACGTTTCACGTCCTCGGAAATCTGTCATACACATCCTACATTGACGTCTGAGGTATCAGAATGTGTGTAATTGTTTTCTCTATCAGTGGGTAGTTAAGGGTTGTCTGTGTTAACACTGCCAGACTGTGTTTTTGCCCCCGCCGTTCTCCCTTCTTTTTTCACGTTTTGTCCTTCATGCGCTTCGCGCTGGGGTAGTCTTTGCCCAACATTTTTCTATATTTCTCGCCTTATATGAACTCCCTGGTTCATTCTGCATCTTTTGGTACCTCTCACACTTTTCTGCGTTAGGCCGTTCAAATGAAGAAGGGCCCTCCGCACACCCCCTTTTTCCTTGTGTTTCTCCAATTTCAATTTCTACCTTCTCCGTTCCTGGGCTGGCCTTTAACGTATATGCAAATGTGACCATTTGTCTATACTCCTCGCCTTGTTGTGCGTCTTTTGGTACTATTAGCGACTTTGTGCGTCCAGTAGTTCGGAAGCTACGCCGCATTACGTACTCCAATGACGTCGATTATGTTATAGATAAAGAAGTGCATTCTTGCATAATTAAAATATTTATTTATATCTAATTGTAAGTGCCGTATTTCCTGTATTAGTAGACGAGCCTGTAATGGTGGACGGGTCAGGGAGGTCGGAATTTGAATAGTAGATGGAGTCCACTATTACAGGAAATACGGTACCAGCTATGCATACAATAAAAATGTGATGAGTACCTCATAAAATACAATTTCGGACGTCCGAATTTTACTCCAAATGTAAACACATCTCTATATGAACATACAAAATCGAATAAAAATATTAAAATGCGTTTAAATATTATGAGTATATAGATAGATTAATCATGTAACTAGGTTAGTTACAATCACATGTATTCACGGAATACATTTTGCATTTGTGACAACTGGGTACAAGGAAGTAAATAAATATGTTTTTCAGGGATTACAATATGTATGTATGTAGGAATCTAACTACATCACGGCACGTTTCACAAATAAAAACAATTCGCAGTTAACTCAAACACCTTTTTGCATGACATAAAAATCAAATGTCACTATATAATCGACAAGAGAGAAAGTTGTAAGTGAAATGTAGCTTTAATATGTTGAGTATATTACATATATAAGATCATTCTTTAGGTATTTATATAATGACTGAGCATTGAGTTGTTTTGTACATACAACAAATGTTCAAGCTGTCAATTTAAGCTCTTTAAACTTTTATTTAAATACTATGAAAAACGAACGTTGGTCGATGACAACAAAATGATGACTCTGTAAACAGTCCATTGAGTTGAAATACCTACGTACAATCGATTATCTGTATGGCTATTTTAAAATGAAGCGTGCTCAACTACTACCTGATTTGTAACTTCTTCCAATTATTACAATGCCAAAACACATTTCAAACTAACGTAATATCACATGTGACGTACTGTTTGCAAATAATTATCATTTAACCTACTTTTGAAAGTTTTTCATGTAACTCCAGCATTTCATATTCTAAAATAAAAATAAAAAACAAATAAATTTGAGATAGCCCCGATTCGACCACAGTCCATACAGGGTGCACTCACTTCTCGTACTGTGGTATAACACAGGCTTGGAATTTTCAACATTGCTGTCAGGCGTATTATTATGGCGAACTTTATTTGACATTGACGATTCGAGCCACCAAGCCCCCTATGCCTTATGAACAAGAAAAACGACTTGGGAAAACTTGCCACCACCCGGTCCCGGTCTCGATACCCCATGACCTAAAGAGAGTATCTACTTAGACAGCTTATCACAAGTTAGAAAATATTAAATGGAATTAAAACAATTTAACAAAATTCAAGTTGGATCAAATGCAATAAAGTGGTGCACATTTAAAATCCGAACTTCCATTAGTATATCATGTCGTAAATAGGAACTAATAGATAATAATAGGTCAACCTCGAAAATTAAAGAGTTTTTTTTCTATTTACTCTACTATTAGTACTATTATATATTGCAATATGTAGATGACGCAAACAGTAAAAACTTTAAAACTATAAATCAGTCATCTCTTTGGCCTCAAAGTTTCGCTACATACGGTAAATGTTGCTAAACAAAAAAAAACATTAATAATGTTCATTTTCAAGCAATATTGACAACTATAAAGAGGCCAAACGATGCTCACATACAAAGAGAAGCGTCATTTGCAGTGTTAGTTTACAAAATCTAAAACGCTTACCAATAATTTCTAATAGTTATTAGATGAAATATAGACATTTCTAGAAAATTAAGTTCAATCGAATGACATTTAGTGATGCATAATTAAAATGTCAGCCGCTAATTCGCATATTTGCAGCAAAAACGCTGAGCAACGTAGTAGTACAACCTTAAAACTTAAAACATTTTTTTTAATGCACCCTAATATATGTATTATCTATGTATATACAGCATTTAAACTGAATAACATACATATATCGTATGCTTGTTATACGAGCAGTCCAAGCTGTAAAAAAATATATAGACCATTTAGCTCTTTGGCCTCAACGCGTCGTGACATACTAAAAGTTTTGCGAAATAATAAAAGTTTCATTTATTGAACACATTCAAGCAATAAAGACAACTGTGTCGAGACCAAAAGATGCTGACATTCAAAGAGAACCGTTACAACTTCCTCTTTATCCACTTTCTGTGCTCCATTAATGTATTTCCACTAAAACTGAATCCCAAAACTGGATTACTTTCGTTGCAGAAGTCAATCTGGCGAAAGATAATTTGGTGGTTCTTCTACGCTTACCTCATCTTTCACGGATTACACCACTTGTACAGAGCCATGGAGTCCCTCATCGTAACGAAGTACTTTGAGCCACTCCAGTTTTGCTTCCATATGGCTGACTTGGGGACCACTTTCTTGGCAATTATTATGTACTTCGAGGGGATGGTGAAACGTCCAGAGGAGGTCATCGGCGTTTGGAACAGAATCTTTGCGAAGCAGAGTGAAGCAAATCAAAGTCAAGGGTCATATGAAGACCTCACAAGAAGGCGCTCGATTTTGAAACTTACACTTCAGGAACTTCTTCAGCTCAGTTTGGGGGGTATTGGGGTGTGCACTGTCAACGTTATTTTGCTTGTCATACTTTTGGACCCAACCCGAAGACAACTTCTGTACGTGAGCTTAGATCCTAGCAACAGAACTGCCTTCAGCTTTGCAGCCCTTGCAATTGTGGAAAATCTCAAGTTGTATTTTGAGTTATTAAACTTGAACTTTATTTTCTTCCTCCAAAATTCGTTGTTTGACAAATGCAATACAGTTCTGGCTCAAGAAATCAAAACACTTGATAAAAACACGTATGCAATTGTCTAATTATATTTTTGCACTAAAAATGTTTACATGACGTACCTAGCAAGGTCTACTATATTAGTTTTTAGGGCATAATGCTTTTAAAAAATAGTTCTAATAATTTTTTGTAAAATAATTTGTATCGCTTTGTTTTTTAAAAATTGTAGGAGTGCCTTTTGCAAGGACACGCTAGCAAGTGCTCTGGCTAAATGTCGTGAAATACAGCTCCTGGTCCAGATTTTCAATCATTCGCAATGCAATGTGATTTTCATCGTTAAACTTTGGTGCATTACATTTGGAAGCTTGCTCATTTTCTCGGCTATTCGTTGGCGTGATATGGATTTGGTTGGAGCTTCACTTAATGGCTACTCGGGCCTCATCATGGTCATGCTGTATACAGTTATTTATGACAGAGCTTTTGCTGTCGCGGACAACATCAAGCAGTTTAAGACGGACATTCTAATGAGGTCCAAGCAATTATCTGCAACTGCAAAACTGGCACAGAATAAAATTTTTGGTATCTACACCCATAAAGCTGCTAGGTCTATCCCTAATATTGGGATACAAGTTGGGGGCTTCACTTTCATGGAGCGACAGTCGACGATTATATATCTTGACTTTGTTACGAATATAGTTGTTAGTCTTTTGGTTACATTTGAGTAACCTGAATTCAAAGACAAGGAAGTACCTACTTTAAAAACATAATATTTAGTTTTTATCATTCCTGTGGAAATACACAAGCAGTTGAGTCTATAGGGACTATAGACAAAACTGCTTCTGGACTACCACATATTTATGTATCTTGCAATATGCGAATTGTACCCAGAAAACCAGACTAATTCCACTGCAGTGTGCCCCGAAGTATCTAAATGCACTGCCTAGATCAACTTTCCATCTGGTTTTATTTATTTTAACATTTTGTCAACAACATTTTAACATCATCCGTGGTAATTTGGTAATAATGCTACGTTTGCTCCTATTTTATATCCATCCCCCTCTAAATTTCGATGTTTAATGTATCAAGTAAAATGTGTGTAAAAGTAGCTAGTATTGGCTAAGGTGCCCCATATACTGTTGTGGAAATACTTTTTATTCCGCCATCTTGGGAATTAATATAAAGAGGAACTCAAATGGAACGTACTTGATAAATGACCTGAGTTTGTAGATTTTGATTGTTGTTTTGACTGTGAGTCATGTAATAAAGGTACTTTTCGGTTTCAAATGTTTTTCAACAAAAAGTCTAGAAATTGAATGTTTTGTAGTTTTGATTTAACTATTTACTCTTATGTTGAATCCTTTTAAACTTAAATTGCCAGTTACAAACCGATTAGTCAGATACCTAATATTAAGCCCTTCTATTATAAAAACCTGCTACCGTATCCTTTTTAGGCAGTTTTAAAACATTAAAATTAACAGGTTAGTGTTTTTTATAAGTTCTTTTAAAATTTTAATTAAGAATTGAGTTTTAAGTAAGCATTCAGTGTATTCAAGGGTTGTTAATTTGGTATTAAATTAGTACGTTCTTCAAAGCTAACATTAACATTTTATCTTTATTGGGTCAGCATTTCTATCTGTCCCTAAGTAACTTGAGTGAATTAAAATTTTATGATAATAAATTTTGAATGGAAAAATAAACAGTTGTAATATTCCATGTGTAGAATCTGATAGTAAATTTCTACGCTGCAGTTACCCTAAATGTGCTATTATTTATCTGTTAAAAAGAATATAGTAGAAGTTTCGTTGAATTTTGTTTAGCAAGAAATCCCTATCTAAGCTAGGGTACCAGCATACCTTACTACGGAACAACATATTATATAACTCTTGAAAACATTTTGTTGCTATTTACGCATATTTTTGTCGTACAAATAAAACAAGGGTCTGCGTTTCGACCAAGATATGTTACATTGACTTGTTTACTATTATTTGCGTGCATTTGGTGTCAAAGGTCACTAAACCAGGTAACACCGAAGCCGTTGTTCAAAAATATTTTTAAAAAAATACTTGTTATCATACGGTGCACACTTTGACCTATAAATGAAGTCTGATAAAAACAATGTATGAAAATGAGACCAAATAACTTCATAGATGTTAGTAATGACCCTTCCACCTGAAAACATTAGAAAAAAATTGTGGGTTTTGTCTAAACAATTTTGACCCGTGAATTTTTTTTTTCAATGTTATCATGTTATTTTTTTATAAAATGTAAATCAAAAATTTGGACGTCAGGAAGTTTGCTAATAGAAACAAAATTAAATTCTGTACGCAATAGTATATGGACTTTAGCAACCAAGAGGCAATTTGATACCTAAAACATCAGAATCTGAGAACAGGGGGTGCCCGAACACTTTTGACGGTAAGTGTAAGATCCAAGGTTATCGGACACCTTTATTATACATTTAAATCCGTTTATAAGAGACGCCGAAATGATGCCAAAACCTTTCATATATTATGCAAGTCTCTTTTAACCGTTTAAGGGATTTCAATTTTATTTGGAAGCAACCGAAAATCCGTCCCTTACAACCGATTATCCATTGCATAAGCTCCCTTTTGTCATAAAAGTTGTAGCACTTCAAGCATGGCTGGTTAATAAATTATTGTTTTGTCCTTTTTAATGGGTTTTTCCTCTACCCAGTTCCTTTTTACACGGATTTGTATGTTCTTCACAACCTTCAATTACAACCTTAATCATACGCATTTTGCATCTCAAAAAAATTGAAAGCTGATCACAATTTAGAAATTGTTAAATGAAATTAAAACAATTTAACAAAATAAAGTTTAATCAAATGCATTAAAGTAGTGCATATTTAAAATCCGAACTCCCGTTATATCATGACGTAAATAAGGTCTAATCGTAAAAACGTGGTAAGATATAATAGTGCAACCTTGAAAATTAAAAAGGTTGTTTTCTATTTACTCTGCTATTAGTTACAACTATGTTATATATTGTAATATGTAGATTACGTGTACAGTAAAAGCTTTAAACTAAAAATCAGTCACCTCTTTGGCCTCTAAGTTTCCTAACATACTTTAAATTTTGGAAAACAAAAAAACATTAATAATGTTCATTTTCAAGCAATATTGACAACTATAAAGAGGCCAAAGGATGCTCACATTCAAACAAAACCGCCATTTACAGCGTTAATTTACAAAACCTAAAACGCTTACCAATAATTTCTAATGGTAATTAAATTAAATACAATGCACTTTCAGAAAATTAAAAGTTCAATCCAATGACATTAATTGATGCATAGTTAACACGTCAGCCGCTAGTTTGTATATTTACAGTAAACACGTTGAACGACGTACTAGTACAACGTTAAAACTTACGTTTTTTTCAATTTACCATAATATTGTACCGTATTACTCCAAATAGAAGCCCCCGGCTTCTATTAAAAACAGCACTCTTTACCCCCGGCTTGTATTGGAGGCCCGGCTTGTATTGGAGGCCCGGCTTGTATTGGAGGCCCGGCTTGTATTTATACTCACACCCGTTACCCCCCGGCTTCTATTGGAGGCCCGGCTTCTATTGGAGGCCCGGCTTCTATTTGGAGCAATACGGTAGTTATATATACTGTATTTAAACTGCATAAAATATAGTATTCCTGCAATACGCGCGGTCCAAGCTGTAAAAATAATATATAGGCGATTCAGCCCTTTGATCTCAAAGCTTCGTGACATACTATAAGTTTCGTGAAACAATAAAAGTTTCATCTATTGAAAATATTCAAGTAATATATAGACAACTGTATAAAGGCCAAAAGATGCTGACATTCAAAGAGAACCGTTACAACTTCCTCTTCAACCAATTTCTGTGCTCCATAAATGTATTTCCACTAAAGCTCAATCCCAATACTGGAATACTATCGCTCCAGAAGTCGATCTGGCGAAAGATAATTTGGTGGATCTTCTACGCGTACCTCATCTTTCACGCATTCTACCACCTGTACAGAGCCATAGAGTCCCTTATCATGACGGAGTACGTTGAGTCACTACAATTTTGCTTTCATATTTGCGACATGGGAACCACTTTCATGTCAATCATTATGTGCTTGGAGGGGATGGTGAAGCGTCCAGACGAGATCATCGGCGTTTGGAACAAAATCTTTGCGAAGCAGAGTGAAGCAAATCAAAGTCAAGGGTCATATGAAGACCTCACAAGAAGGCGCTCGATTTTGAAACTTACACTACAGGAACTTCTTCAACTCGGTTTGATGGGTATTGCAGTGTGCACTGTCAACGTTATTTCGCTTGTCATACTTTTGGACCCCACTCGAAGGCAACTCCTGTACGTGAGCCTGGATCCTGGCAACAGAACTGCGCTGAGCTTTGCAGTCCTTGCGATTGTGGAAAATCTCAAGTTGTATTTTGAGTTATTCCACTTGTACTTTATTTTCTTCCTCCAAAATTCTTTCTTTGACAAATGCAATACAGTTCTAGCTCAAGAAATCAAAATACTTTCAAGAAATAAGTAAGCAATTTTCCAAATATTCCTTCACTCGTATAATGAGCTACCTTATTATTTCATATGACATATCAGATTATAAATCTAATTATAATAAAAGCGTAATAATAATATTCAATATGTAACATATATTGTCTGTAATTTTGATAAACTTTAAAAAATAAAGCATAATAATTTGTATTTGTTAATTGTAAAAAATTCCATTAGAGTGCCTTTTGCAAAGACACTTTAGCCAGGGCTATGACCAAATGTCGTGAAATACAACTCTTTGTCCAGATTTTCAATCATTCGCAATGCAATGTGATTTTCGTCATTAAACTTTGGTGCATTACATTTGGGAGCCTGCTTATTTTCTCGGCTATTCGTTGGTTTCATGTGGATTTGATGGGTGCGTCACTCAATGGCTACTCTGGTCCTCTCATAGTCTTGCTGTACACTGTTATTTATGACAAAGCTTTCTCTGTCGCAGACAACATCAAACAGTATAGAACGGACATTCTAACGAGGTCCAAGCAATTATCTGCAACTTCAAAACTGATAAGGAATAAAATATTCGGTAGCTACACCCAAAAAGCTGCTAGGTCCATTCCTAATACTGGGATAAAAGTTGGAGGTTTCACTGTGATGGAGAGACAATCGACGATTATTTATCTTGACTTTATTACTAATAAAATTGTCAGTCTTTTGGTTACGTTTAGGTAACTTTTATTAGGGCTGGAATTTTAGTTGCGAAGTACATATAGTAGGAAAATAATGTTTAGTAGTTTTAGCGTGTACCTGTATCTTGCTATATGCAAATTGTAAATTGTACACAAATGACTAGATTAAAACTACTGCAATATACGCGTAAAAGTAGGTACATTATGCACCCACACATTTAAAAAATCTTGTGAGTGCTTAAGAAATTTACCAATTTAGGTTAAATATATGAAGCAGCGCCATTTTATTCTCAGTAATTAGTACTACTTTACTCGTGCGTTATTTCTTCGACTGTTTTGTGCATTACATTAAACTGATTATGCATTATTTAAATTTTAGTGCATATACTGTAAGACATTAGATCAATTGTATTTTGTAAATAAAATTATGAAATCATGTTGAATTTAATAACATCATCCATAATTGCCGCAATTATTTAAATGTAATAAGTAGTGAAGCAACATTCGAGGCAACAAAATCAACAAAAAGGAGAGTGGACATCCTCTCCATTGTGCTAAAGCCTCCCACTTTTACCCCTGTGATTGGTATAGATCGAACAACACGTGAAATGAATTGATAGTTTGAACAGGTTCTCCTGGTGGCAGCAAAAGTATCACTGGCAACTTTTCCGTTCCCCCTCGCTCCACGAGATGCATCAACCAATTTTGTTACTAATAATATCATACTCTTACACATTTCCATTTTTGGCTGGATTTTAAAGGTTTTGTTAAACAAAAACGAGTAAAGGATGGCCGTGTCGAGACCTATGAGAGCATTTAACATTGCAACGGCTGGCTCGACTGTAAAAAACTTAATTGCAAAAAATAATGGGCCAATGCTTAGGATGAAACTCCCATTTTTGTATGTAAAAATTCTCGGGAATTACTAATGTTGAAAAGGTGAATAAGTAGTTGAAGTTCGCGGCACTTTCGCGTTTCTTCTTCAATCATGGCATTTAAAATGGAGCCTGGACGTCTGTGAATTATTAAAACAATTAACTTTTTTAAATATAATAATACTCAAAAATATGTTTTTGTGTAAAAATGCTTAAACATAAAAAAGTACTATTGCTACGTTATGGTTATACTTAATACTTACTTGACCATTCCATCAAGTTTCCTCTGCACCAATTCAAGTTTTAAATTGTACTCTTCAAAAAATGTAAACGCAAGATAATTAAGTTAAGAAATAAAAATTGGTAACACTAAAAGAACTAACAAGGAATTCTACAAGGCAAAAAAGTCCAAAATTTAAAGTTGTTCTTTGCTCGGGTTTCAGCGTATGAATGAGGAACTGTGGCCGAGTTGGGTCGCTTAAAAGTATAACCAGTGCAAAAATGAGAGATCCATAAAGAAGCGGTGCCAATACAATGAGAATCAGTTTCTCGGGAGATTTTTGCCAAAATTTGCATCTAGCCTTTGAATTTAAATTCGAAGTGATTTTGTGGCTGTAGTCAAAATGCAATTCGTTCCAAACGATTGAATTAGAATCATTAGATTTTTTAAAAACAATTGCCAAATTGCTACAAATCAAGTAGCAACACAACTAAACAAAATGAATTGACACATGGTTAAAATTAAAGTTTAGAGAATTTGTTGAGTGTAGAAGCTGTCCAAATGTTATTGCTGTGTAGCAAAATCTCAGTAAATAAATGATAAATACAAATTCCAAATTAGGGATTTCCACCATAAAGTTGGTTTTCGTATTTTCCCTGTTTTAGGGTTAAAATCAAATGGAATCATGCACAATTTAGACAAAATTGTGAGTGTGCAAATATTTAAATAGTTTTCTCGATAAGTTAGCATTTTGATTCAAATAGAAAAAGATTGAATGTAAAACTTAACGTAAACGTTGGCAGCGAAGACCTAATAATTGACTGAAGCAGAAGCAGTTCCGAGTTTCAATTTTACTACAGTGAAATAAGTTAGAAACTTTACTCAATTCAAAGCAGAGCCAGCTATAATAATTATATTTAATTCTGCACGCAGTATCTAATTGTAAGTAGTACAGACACGTGGAGTAGGCCACGAAAAATAATGTATTTAATTAAACGTGTAATGAAATAAAATATATATGTATAGTGGGTAATTTTAAATGCTACCTTATATATATAAATATAAGTATATTATATATTTATCAAAACTTCCACGCGCATATTATGGTGATTACTAAAAACAGTAATAATAAAAGTTTTAATTTTGGTAGATAAGACGGTCAAAAAAAATTATTATTTGAAATCGTTAAATACGGGTTAAACGGGTTAAATTCATTCATAACAATGAATACTGAATTAAATTGTCTCAACGTTCCATTTTATTCCATAACTTTTATAATATGGAGTGTATAATTAAAAATAGTATTTAAATCAAAAACCTATAGATACTTTAGCTAAATTGCTCAATGATTTAATCCTTCCGTTAGCTATAGCCTCTTCCTCACTTTTATTGAAGCTATAACCGTGTGTTTTAAGAATTGGAGAAGAAAAGGAGCTTTAATGTATAGGCAATTAAAGTATGTCCCACATAAAACGATCATTTAACTAAATCCTTCGGGTACTTAACCCCTTTCCTCATTTTAATTATTACTTACTGTGTATTATGAGAATTAAAGAGAAATTTGATAAAAAAGGCTGAAGTGTATAATTATTTAAAGTATATTATACATAAAATCATCGTAGTAGGCATTTCCTTAGCTCGTACTTATAAATAAGAATTTACGCAGCTTTTTAGATGCTGAGCATCTATAGGAATGGCTATGTCCGTCCGTCTGTCTGCCTGTCGATGTGTCTTTTTTTGTCGTGCTCCACAGGTCACAGTTTTCAACTTACTTTTTTCAAACAAATTTTAAATGATCGTGAATGCGATGGAATAGAACCCTATTGTTTTTGAAATTAAACGGATTTACCTGTTTTTCACAATTAACGATTTAATGGACCAACTTTTTAGCATTAAAATGAATGCAAGAAAAACGGGTGTCTGGCACGACTTTACATGCATTTCAATGTCTGCGACTTGCAACTGAACCAATTGGCGCGGCAACCGAAAGTGAGGTCTGGCAAGGATGAAGCTGCCGTTTACTTGCATGCAAAATTTATCCTTGCTAGACCTCACTTTCGGTTGCCGCTACTGTAAGTAGGTAGAGGAGCATACGTCTATTACGTCTTACAAAAAAGGGGAGGGGGTTTAAGGTGCCTATAATTTTACATACGCGTAGATACATTAATTTTGGGGAGATCAAAATTTCAGATTTTTGAAGACGTAATAGCCCACATTGTGCTGAAAGTATGGTTTGGTACGCATAAGTACAATTCTGAAAAGTATGTTGCGCGCGCATCATGTGCTAAGTCATACTTACACATACCACGCTAAAAGTACACATTTCGTTAGCATAGCATAGCATGTCGCTTGTTATACTGCGCTGTGCTGATTGAAAGCATGCTACTAGAATGTTACGTATTAGTACCAGTCAGTACGCCACTCTGTACTCGCTTCTGTTTGTTGTGATCATGCTCACCCGTGCTAACTCCGTGGGTACATCTTTACATGCCACTCAATACAAACAATATGCATTATTTAGTATTACATGTGACATGTCTGAAAATTCCCGCATTCGTACGATCCTATCATAAGTAGTACTTTATAGTCATACCACCTCGTGCCCGGCTTACTTTTTAACGGTTTTTTTCATGAAATGCACAAGTTGCGTAATTACAGGCAGTGTAGTATTTTACTGTTAGTAGTTGCTAAGCCCTTAAGTGTTACGGATTAACCAGACGCCCGGCATTAATTGGAAGTATCTTGAATACAATTTTCTGGTGTCAAAGTGGCAGTCTCAATGTCCCATCACCACTATCTATTGAAAAAGTGACAATTCCATCGTGATCATAGTGAGTGGGACCGGAGGGCTACAAACCGATAACATTAAATCTGTGTTACATCAATAAGAGCTTGCAATGTGATATACTTACTTTCAGTTCAATGTTAATACTAAAAATAAGATCACTATTAGTGCCGTCATTATTATTAGATTGACAACATTCAAGATCGTGTCTCATAAACTGTCCTTTCAAAACTAAAATTGTTGACACCATAAAGTTAATTTAAATGTTAGTCAACATGTGATACGTTTTCCCATGGTGGTGTTTGACTATGACCGATCAGATAGATTGTTACTTATTGTGTGATGACTATGTTTGCAGTTCAACGTACATGTACGTTGGACTGCTATATAATTTATGTATCTGCAGGTCTCTAGAATTCGCGTACTAATAAAGGCAACTGGTATTGATTATTTGTAACTAAACTAATGTGTGTGTCGGATTATTTTTTATCCTGAGTTAGCTTTTGTTTGTAGTAACTCATACTAACTGTTAGTTGAATTGTAGAATACTTTTTAAACAGCATAATTAGAATGTAGTGGCATCTTCATACTTCTTTAATACTGTGGTTAGTATACCATACTACAGTTTTCGTTTGTACTGTAAAGCATACACATTCGTGTCATTGTTGTAAGCATGATGGTGCACGCTCGCTCATATCAATCATTAGTATGAAGAAGCATACGGATTTATTCGCAAGCAGCGTGCTCATGCGTATACGTGAGCGTACGTATTACTAGTCTGGTGCAGCATACGTACGTCAACGACTGAGTGGTGTACTACCGTGTACAAAAAGTGACGTTTAGGGATCCTTCCCAGCTCAAAATTAGTATACTTTCCAAGCCATACTAAACCGTACCTCCAGCACAATATGGGAGATGTATCGTCCCTAGGTACATGCGCCGCATTTCTGGCAGTGTATGGCAGCTAAAACTGATGAATGTGCCGGACATAAATTATGCCAAACAAATTTACCAAATTTTTTGACCCACCCACCTAACTTGTCAACCTCTTCAGTGTTGCGTGAATGGCTATATCTTTACCATAGTGTCTCATCGCTTTTCAAGTGACGAACCCTGAACGTGGGTGGTACTATTTGTGTACGACCCCAATGCGTGCATTGTATAGGTATACGCATTTACATTTTACATACAGTTCTAATGAAACTTCGTTTCTTTAAATTCGCGCGGCACTAAAGTACAAGGTAATCTATGCATCACTAATTGTATCATTGCAGCCTATTTTAACTGCGTTAGCGTTATCAATGGGGGGAGGGGGAGCGAGCAGTCAGCTTGAAGTGAGTGAAAAAAATAATTCCAACATAGAAAAACAACAAAGGAATATATTACAAATATAACTTCTAACCTAATACCTGTATAAGGGATAGAAGAGGCATAACTAATACTCCGGCTGCACGCACATGTTATGATTATGACATATATGTGGGTAAGAGGGGGGAGGGGAAGGTGAGTTAAAAACACCTAAATATTAAAAATATTGGCATGACACTTGAAATGACATATCAAACACATATTACTAGGTGTATATATACATGATAGTGTGGAGGGGGATGGGAAAAAAATATGAATAAAAAATCCAGCGTAGCCACAGTTAAAATGATTGAGTTATTGTTTTATTGGGATGGTTCATGAATAACGTCGTCAAAACCATCACTCTTTCAACTGCAGGACACCTAAATGACGTAACCTAGTTGCTCAATATTTTATTGGAATTGTCCATATTACTCTATTATTAGCAGAGTTCAAAACCTAATGTTACACGTTTTTGTTGGGATGATCCATAAATGACGCCGCCCAAATTATTACTCTCTAAATACCAATGTATGCAAATGACGTAACACAAATTTTAACTATTTAATTAGTTCAGTCTGTAATAGCTTCACTATTATCATTATTCTTTCAATAGCAGCGTCCACAAACGACGTCAACTAAATTTTACTCTTTTTTGGCTTACCCTCCCCCATGCTATAACGAACATTTTGCAAATAATAATGTTTTAGATGGCTTAAAACAATACCCGTCCACGAATCACTCGTACCCAGCCAGCCAAGTAATACCAGGGAAACCTGTACCTACCCCACTTGTACTGGCGTAATTTTTGCCAAGCCCACCTAAACTTTACCCACTGGCAATAGCCATAACACGTGCCAAGCCCATTCGCATCGGTACTGCTTGTATACTTCCTAGTAAAACCTTTTATGTTGTTACTAAGCCTGTTTATACCAGCATTACTTGTATAACTATAACTCGTACCTAGACCCTTTGTACCTTCGGTATTCTTATTAAACCCAATCGCACCAGCATCGCTCGTATCCGATCTATTCGTACCAGCAAAATTCGTACCTAACCTGCTTTTGCGAGCGCTAGTTGCGATGGTTTTATGTTAGGTTTACTACGTAAACATTGTTTTTCAGTGATCACAACCATTTTGAACTAAGCTCAGCATCTCCTTCGGGCCCACGGTGGGAAAATCCGGCGCAAAGCGCCGGATTTTTTAAATTCAAACCGCCCTATTTTGCTGTTAGTGCTGTAACTTATAAAAAAGAGATGGATGATACTTTGATATTTATAATCCATGCCCTATACCAACTTAGCCAAAAAATTGCTGATAATTATTTTTCAGCAGCATCCATCACTTAAAAAAAACATTTTTTGGGGATAAGTGCTTCTGATAAATTCAGAGATGTCAACTTCGAGAGTAATAAATTCTGCGAATTTGCGACATGGCATGGCAGAAACCAGAATCCGAAGTGTTCAATCCATCAGCTCAATGCAAAGGGAAGCAGAAGTGAATTACGAGATTTGGCACTTGACGAAATAGCAGGTCCCGCAAATCTTCTAGCAACGTGCTTTTCTTCCAGGGAAGTTTCTTTCTTTCGTAATTAAGCGTCAGAGAAAGTTTTTTGATTGAAATATGTGATAAGGCACTACAAAATAACGACTTATTAAATAATAATTATAATTGCTACTTTGGCTGTTTTACAAAGGGCACACCCTCTAATTGTAAGTACGGACAAATAAGGAATATAATAATTTATTCATTTTGTCGATTTGGCCGCAGCCCATACAACATTGTTTAGATATATACAAATAGAGATTTACACAATTCTATTAGTCCTTGGTTATAATGAATGATTTTAATATGATGTGCAGTTATTTTTGTGTTACCAGAAAAATTAAATATTCATGAATAGCAGACATAAATGCATGCATATATTGTTAAGAAAGTTACATTTTAGTATTGCATGATAAAAATATAGTTTCGAATATTAAACTTTGGATGACGATCCAGCTCCACTTGGTTGGAAACCCTCGTGTCATACCGCTTTCCGTCAAGGTCATTTGCCTGTTTTGGTCATCGATTATTAATGTACAGAATATGGTATATCATACACAAAGGCAGTACAGCAGAGATATAATTTAGTGAGTTGGCCATTGTAAGGATGGAAAGTTAGGTACATTTACTGAGCAGAGCTGATTTTGGGGGCGGTTCTGAAGCTCAAGCACTGGGCGGAGCGAATTATGGGGGGGAGGGGCAATACTGAAGCACACGCACTGGGCAGAGCAAATTACGGGGGCGATACTGAAGCACACGCACTGGGCAGAACACATTACGGGGGCGATACTGAGGCACACGCACTAGGCAGAGCAAATTACGGGGGCGATACTGAAGCACAATCACTAGGCAAGAGCAAATTACGGGGGCGATACTGAAGCACAAGCATTGGGCAGAGCTGATTGCGGGGGCGATTCTGAAGCCGAAGCACTGGGCATAGCAAATTACGGGGGCAATAGTAAAGCACTGAGCAGAGCGAATAACGGAGGCAGCATTTAAGCACAAGCGTATGAGCACATCAAATTACTGAGGCGATACTGAAACACTGACACTGAGCATTCGAAGTCCAAATTAAGCATCACAATTAAACAGAGTCAACTACGGAGGAATACTGATGCACAGACAGATTAGTATTTATATAGTAAAATATAAGTAATAATATTATTGTAGATGGGAGAGGAATGGCTATTCTTCTCCAATGCAGCTGTAGTAGAAGTTTCGTATTCTTAAGGCCTCGTCCCAGAATTTGAAAAGTTGTCCAAAACCTTCTGCATCAGGGTAGTATCTAAAAATTGTTGACGTTAGATCCACCCTCGTCGGTCTGCCGGTGGTTAACTGCTTGAGGAATTTTGTTCGGGGTGGTATATAATGCGGGCAGTTGAGCATGATATGAAAAACGTCTTCCACTTCTTTTCCACATAAATCGCAGTCAGTGCTTTCGGCACGCTTCCATATCATATTCATGCCATTAAGATTAGTTGATTTTCCTCTGAGAACAATTCTAGGGACACCAGTTCTTAGGTTAAGCACAAACTTTGTCATGTTCCATGCCAGGTCCATCTCAAAATATTCCGATTTTAATGCATGCGTCTTCAAGCGGGAATAATGCGGCATTGTGATGCAGTTCTGCATTCTGAGAACGTCGTTGTTAATACAGTTGAGTCGATACTTTTCAATTATTTTTGTTTTGTGCTTCTTGATGTATTCACTGTTCATGTTTTCTAGCACTTCCTCAAGTGACGCGTCAGCAAACATCTTCCTGACTTGCAGCATCCAGTTGTATCGGGAGTCGGTGGTTTTAATCTTTATAACCTCATTGTAGCAGTTTTTATTGATGCTGTTTTCTTTGGCTTTCAGAATTTTTTCTAAAAATGTAAGCAGTGCTTTAAATAGAACAAGTTTTATGTTTTCTGCTCCCGTTTCTAGGCGAAGGAAAAACCCTGGTGTTGAGTTTGTAGCGCATGTAAGTCTTCTGAGGAACATTGTTTGGAACGTTTCAAGTTCGTCGCAGAAACGAAGTCCCCATATAGGTGCAGCGTACATAAGTATCGAGCTGACGAGTGATTTAAATAGTTTAAATACCCTTCTATCATCAGTCAGCTATTCCTTTTTAGTACAAGTACATTGACAAGTATGGTACTTACCGTGATGCGATTCCTTCCTGGGCTGGTGATACCTAAATTACCGAATTTGCATTCCATTTATCTCGCAGGATTCGTTGCAGGCAATGATGTTGCTCATAATTTTTTCTTCCCTTCTGGATTTAGCGTTTCTCAGAATTTTCCTAATTTAACTACCGTTAGTTTTCCATGGAGTTTAACTTTGAGGTCATTAGAAATGTTGGGTATAGCTGAGCCGGTTGCCAGTGTAAAGTATATTTTGATCGTGGACAAAGATTCGATTGATGATAGCACTCGTGTCTTTTTGTATGCAGCCTTTCCTTCTGTTGTGTTGATTGAAGAAGGAATGTAAATGCAAATTAGTAATTTATTATTTCCACTATTTCTATCGTAAGTAGGAGATTGCGTTGTGTTTGTGTCATTACATATTACATTATGTATTTAAGTATTGCTGTTGTCATTAAGTATAGAAGTCAAAAATGTTCGTCGTTAAAAGTTTTGTAAATAATCTGTAAAGCATACTTGACAACTTTACATTGGCACTTATGTTACTTTTTTATTTTTTATTGCAAATAAATTGGTGTATAGTAAAATAAAATATCCAGATCCCTGTCTTCCTGCAACTAAATGGTGAAGATTTCTGGCTGCTCTCCATTTAATGATTTTTTTTAATTAAAAACATTCTCTAATTAAATAACACGACCATATCTTGAAACATACGATTCATAATTTTACATAACAAAATGGGTGGTATTTTAACGCTGCAGACAAAAAAAATTGTTTTGGCAGACGAAACATTCAATGAATTTGCAGACAAATTTAATTTCATTTGCAGACAAAATTTGGGGCATTATAATAATTTTTCCAGCAGACAATTTTTTAGAAACTTTACATTCTTTCAGCAGCTTAAAAAAAATACAGAACTAATTAAGCCTGTAAGTAAGATCTGTCGAGAGGAAATAGTATTAATAAACTTGGATGGCGTCAGACTACGATGAGCTGAGTTGTTTCTGCCTTTTGTTGTTTTTACTGTTTTCGTCATTCGTGTGGTAAAACTTAGCCTTACTAGTTTCTTGCTTAACTGTGGTCTGTGAATATCTGAAGCTTCCAATATGAGCAAAGGAGTTGCTTTTGTGAAAAAACGAAACATAACAGCAACAGAAGAACTTATTGAAGAGCCACCGAATAAAAAACAAAATGTGGGTGGTTTTAGAGAAGCATTAAACTGGGTTTCAAAAGGAGCATTTGCGAGCAAAGCTGAAGCCTTGGAAATGGTTGGGAATGACTGGAAGCTGCATTATTTGAAGGGTACTGCAGTAGCGGAAAAAATTACATACTACGCTACTGTGCGATGCACGGAAAAACTTGTTCTTTTAAGAAGCAACTGAGATTATTTAACGATAGAGAGGAAGTCTTGTTCTTGCGTTAGTTTCAACGAAAAATTTGTGTGTAAACACATTAATGGACTTGCAGTCCACAAGAATCTTCATTCCTTCCCCAACAAAGCCATATATTTACCTATAGCTGCAAAACTTAAACGAAGAAGACCAGCGAAGGTTGGACTAGGGAGGACCAGGGATTCCACGCAAGAGGATGCTCAGTCTCGACAATAACCAACATCTGACTCTTACATTATTACTTATTACTTACATTTTGACTTTTTTTAACTACGTTTACTTCGTTTATTTATTTTTACATTTTATTATCAATTACTTACTGCGACACTGCTTGATAATATACTGCTAGATTACTGCTTAAATAATTACAAGCGATACAATAATTGTCTGCCAAATAAATTATTTTTGAAACGTTGCCGCTGAAAGTGTCTGCAAAATCGTAAAAATTTGTCTGCAAAATAAATTAATTTTGTCTGCCAGTTAGATGTCTGTGTCTGCTCATTAGATTGACCTGTCTGCTCAAAAAACATTATCCCTAACAAAATTATTTACAAACTTATTATTTTTATTCACTAGCACATACTTTTGTATAAAACTACATAGTCACATAAAATAAATTTTGTATACTCAAATCATAAGGGCAAATATCGCTATAGGGGACTTTAGAAAATTTGGTTATATTTTGGTTTATGTTTTAAAATAAAGTTAAAGCCTTCAATTAATTTTGATTCTTAATTTGAATTGAATAACGATATCTCCGTTTATAATTGCACTCTGATTAGATTTGTAGAAATATTTACGCATATAACAAAGAATTCAGTACAGTATATCCCTTAAGTTTCCAGATTCAGTATGTAGGACCGATACAGATGTCGTGCAGTCCTCGTCGCAGAACAGTGGTTGTCACTATGGTTCTCCAGGTACTTTTCCAGTATCATTTTATGTGCAAGTACAAACTTGCCAAGGCCACCTATTTTAGAAAACACAAATAGTTTCAGTGTTTGAACAATTCATGAGGTTATTTAATCTAAACTAGGTATGTGTAAAGGAAATACAGACAACATTGATTTTCAGACCAAGCTCCCCCCAACCGAGGTAATTCGTGAAAGACAATTAATGCTTTTTATATGACATATGCAAGCGTATAGTACGTATGTATATACAATAGGGGTCAAATGCTTCCGATACAATTATTTAAAAACTGGTATTTTGTCAAAATACGTTGAAATGGAATTTCATAGAGGGAAAATTGTTTACTCACTCTCCATTAAATGAAGGCCTTGAATACAGCGGCAGTAGATTCATTTTGTAAGAGACGCATATAATTGACCATTTCCGGCCAGTGCTATCTTCCATTGGTGAATTGCGAGCAAATAGTCCGAACCAAGCCAACATACTTGAGATCTAATCGTTAGATAATAATTATTGCTATTAAAAAATGAAAAATATCGTCTGTGAAGAACCAAAATGACCCATATTCATTTTTATTTTCAAACAAAATTCACTATCTACTGCAAAAATTAAAATAACATGTTCATCAAAGCATGTAAATAGAACCATGTGCATTTTTCAAAAACCATATAAATAGAATATTCTGCACTTTTCAAAAAACATGTAAATAGAATATTTTGCACTTTTCAAGAAACATGTAAATAGAATATTTTGCACTTTTCAAGAAACATGTAAATAGAATATTTTGCACTTTTCAAGAAACATGTAAATAGAATATTTTGCACTTTTCAAGAAACATGTAAATAGAATATTTTGCACTTTTCAAGAAACATGTAAATAGAATATTTTGCACTTTTCAAGAAACATGTAAATAGAATATTTTGCACTTTTCAAGAAACATGTAAATAGAATATTTTGCACTTTTCAAGAAACATGTAAATAGAATATTTTGCACTTTTCAAGAAACATGTAAATAGAATATTTTGCACTTTTCAAGAAACATGTAAATAGAATATTTTGCACTTTTCAAGAAACATGTAAATAGAATATTTTGCAACTATCAAAACATAAATAGAACATTTTGACCTTTTCAAAAATATGTAAATAGTTAAATAGGACATTGTTGCCTTTTAAAACCATGGAAAGAGAGCAGTTTGCTCATTTTAAAAATTCGTGACTTGTACATTGTAAGCATGTATCTTATTTAATGTTTTTTTGTTGACATAGCTCATTCTTAATCTTCATTAATTCTTGCATAAATTGGAAATGGCTCATTTTGGTTCTTCAAAGGACGATATTGTATTAATTAACTATAATAATAACAGCTCTGCAAGATTTTGTCAAACATGTAAATATTGTAATTATTGTTGAATTTTAATGAAAACAAATAAAATTGACTGCTTACCAAAACGTGGAAGTAATTTAATGTAGATAGCCTTGGACGAACTTGCTGGAATTAAAGGGCTAACTGTAAATGCGTGGTTTATATTTGGGATTTTTATAGGCGACTTTATAAGGAATGAGACTGGAAGTTTTTTATTATAGTATTGTTTCACATCTGCAATAATCTGCAGGGAATTAAAAATGGGTGTTCTTTTAATACCCAAAAATATGATAAACTGACTGCTTAGACGTTATTGTGTAATGTGTAAAACCTACAATATCAGTAGACAACAGATATATGTGCAATGTACACAACAAGTTTAATAAACAGATATAATAAAATAATGAAATAAATTAAGAATATTGATTCAATAAACTTGAAACTACTTGGAAGCAAACTTTTAGTAGGATTAGTTCCATATAGAAAAAATAAATTATTGTCAGCTTTATTACGTGGAATACTGAATGACAGGACCGACAGCGACAGGCAGAAGCTTGAATTTTAACGTTGTTGAACGTGGTCAGTTTCACGAGGAAAATATCCCACCGAGTACATAGTTATATGCATATAGAGACAACAGACAAAACCGAAAAAGTTTACCTTTAAGGTCTCGAAGGGTCGTACAGGACTGCGATTAAATATACATATATCGTCGATGTAGAATGAAGTTTGATCATCTCCTTTTGGGGCTAAAATGAATTATGATCATCTCCATTCTGCTTTAAAATGAATTTTGATCATCTCCATTTTTCATAAAACACGGCCAATGAGATATGATAATGATTAGTTAATGGTTTAGTAATTTAAAACTAAGTAAATTAAGGGTCACCCATAAATGACGTCATCAAAATATCCCCATTTTAAGTCCCTATGACCCTCCTGTCATCAGAGTACCCGTTGGGTGAATGGCTATCTTTAGCATGCGATACCATGAATATCCAAGTAGGCTGCTTGGCCATACCCATGACGTCATTTATGGGCAACCCCTTAATTTTTTAAACTTTCAATAACGATTTATTGATAAAATAATTTAATCAAATTAATAAATTAGTACATCATTTATGAGACCAGGGATTATTTCATCAATAAAAATCATTATTGAAGTTTTAAAAAAATTAAGGGGTCGTCCATAAATGACGTCATGGGTATGGCCAAGCAGCCTACTTGGATATTCATGGTATTTTATTCTAAAGATAGCCATTTACCCAACGGGTACTCTGATGACAGGAGGGTCATAGGGACTTAAAATGGGGATATTTTGATGACGTTATTTATGGGTGACCCTTAATTTACTAAGTTTTAAATTACTAAACCATTAACTAATCATTAACATATCTCATTTGGCGTATTTCATGAAAAATGGAGATGATCAAAACCAATTTTTAATAAGAATGGAGATGATCATAATTCATTTTAGCTCCAAAGGGAGATGATCAAACTTCATTCTTCATCGACGATATCTTTTTCGTCAAATAAAGCGTATTTTAATGTAAGTATGTATGTAAGTACGAATGTGTAATGCCACTCTTCCAATTTTATTGCATCGTTTTATCACAAGTGCAACATAGCAACATATTATTCAGTCACTTCTTTCCTTCCCCAGCTAGGGGTTTAACAATTTAAGAGATCCCTTCCTCCGTCTTGGGACTCCGTCTCGGTACATTTAATAAGCAACATATAATAAGTAGATATGTACCTGCATATGTTTGAGAAAGGGTCTACTATGCACTTCTAAGAATTTAAGTTGAACGAGCCTACCCTTAGATTGGACTTTCTATATAGTCCATACATTCTTTTATTATTTTAAAATAGAGGATCCTAAAAACATCAAAATAATGTCCTCATCACAGCAAATCATATAAACCACCTAGGTATACAGATAATGATAATAACAATAATAATAAGCTTTATTTAAGTCCACTTGGCATCAGCCCACATACAAATGTGTTCATGCTAATACATTATAGCTATAGCGATGAAAACGTGTCGAAGGACGTGGTCCTCTTGGCTGGCAATGGCGTAACATGATCTGGTATCCTAATTCCCGTAGGTGCTTTAGTCCCGCTAAAACTATAGGTAGTAGGCACGCTCTTAATACATTTTTATTATGATAAGGCTTTTACAGACACCATATATTTACCATTATTTAGCACCACCATACATAAATATTTGCCACGGGAAATGCTTGCGTATTTGAGACACAGCTATGATCATTACAAAAACAATGTAGCTATGTAGATAGGTAACTATTATAACGTCTTCATTGTAATACATGCTAGTATGTAATAATGAAACCATGCTACAAAAAGTTTATTAAAATTAAATTGTTGATGTAAAATTCTTAACATTTTATTCACAACGTAAGTCACACATTTAAAACATGTATGCTTCAATAGAATATTACATACAATTCATAAATTAATTGCGAAATTTGATAAGTACCTATTTATACTAAATTTCGGTTTTATTTACTGTTTTATGTTACATATTATGACATTTTTAAATTCCCAACAAAATACTTATATGATTAAATATGCAATAATTATTGCCCGAATTAGGTATACTAAAAATGAGTGAATAACAGATAAGATGAGGTACTTCTATTGTATGAAGTTCAGTATTTGGAATCTCATTGCCTAAAATTGGCAAGTATGTTACATAGTATAATGTGCTAACTTACTATAAAATATAAAATGGTAAATATTATATTTACCGTTTTAGTTTAGTAGCTATACTGTATACTTAAATTGTAAATTACAAAGATGCATAGCTGCCTTAATCATTAACAAGCAGACATACCGTACATGTAAACGTTTTTTTTTGTTACATAGCTTTAAATGGTGACACTGTAAGGCGTGTAGAGAAATAGCGTAATTGCTTATCAATTACGTCTTATTACACTTATTTTATAAATTATACAAATAGACAATGATGATATAAATATAAGTTTTTTCACTCAGAAGATAAATGCAATGAGTAATTAAAATAAAACAAGAGCTTTACATTTGCCATTCAATTTACACTAAAATATATCATACTTAAAAAATGAATGAAAATAAAAATGCAAATTAAATTACTGCAACTTCGTATATAAGCTCCACATTCATTAATAATTTTATCATATTAAATTTTAAGGTTCAAAAATTAAAATGGAAACTTTATGCTTGCCTTGACTAGCTTACCTTACTTCTAAATCAAAAATAATTGTCCATTTACAAGTTTTGACTCCTTTTAAAAAGACTCAAGACGACAATTTGACGTGTATTATCGACCAATTACGCAACAAAAATAGTCGCTATCTCAAAAATGTTATACATACGACAGTTTATATCAACTGTGGCAACAACCATAAATTCCATCTAGTTTGTTACTTTAATAACATAATAATTCGGAACATTCATTTCCGCTTCAGCTTCGATGAAAGCTGGATGCTTTGTCCTTGCCCACTTTCTGGAGGCGTTAACTGTGGTGGTTTAACAATCAGTTCAATACATGAGTTAAACGTTCATCAAAATTTAATTACTGCAACCTTGCTACTTGCGATTAGAAAAGCTTGCAAATAAGTCGTAGAACTGCTTTACATCTTGCCTTCCACTTTATACCAAAGTAATGCGGATCAAGCAAAGCAAGCAATGGAGAAACTACGAAAAAGTCTATACAATCACCAAACAGCAATAAGTCCTTAGTTTCGAGTAATAAAATACGAATATAAGATAAATCTCAAAACTAAGGATGTCAAATATATTCCCTTAGAATGTAAACAGCGTTAATTTGGTCGATAGATCTATTCAAAACTCGAATTCTCAATTTCAATTACTTGAGAATTAAGATGATGAAAGAGTTTAATAGAATTATAGACAATAACTCTGATCATCAACAGAAGTCTCAATTTAATACATTTCAGTCCAGTAATAATGTAATGAGTAAACCTTCATTTAATAATATTATTAACAAAGCTATCATTCTTATGAGTGAATAAGTTTGTGTAAGGATACAACAAACTGAATTGCGTTCATTATTTTTAAAATTTTAAAATATAAACAAAAACCAAAGTATTTTATTTTTAATAACATACTTAAAGAAAAACGTATTAGTTACGATTCTTATTCCCTATATTATAAAGTAATCTATGGTTTTGCTATAGAAACGTGTAGATATACAAATTTTCAGTTTCCAAACTGCATTACTGATTACCGATAGTGGAAGGATTTCAATTTCGAAGTTTTACGATTTTAACGTTTAAAATGTACATAATCGGGCTATCTTTTACAAGTAGAATTTTAATATGAAGTCTGGGTAAGCATAAAAAATTTACGATATAGTTTCTATATTTATATATATTTATATATTGTTATGCATGTCGACAAGATTTTTAAACATCGGATTTTAGTTTAGAAGCATCGACGCCGCCCGTGAAAATTTCAGCAATTGGAATGGAAAATACACTCACAGCGTTCAAATAACTAAAGGTAGCGGTGTTAATTATGCGTTTCAATATACAAGAATCAGATAATTAACTCTGGGAATGTTTGTAGATTAAAAGCTTTACTATTCCCGTATGGATATGTTTATATAGTTGAATACGAAGCAGTTAGTTGCATACGGTAGCTTCGACTTACTTTGGGCTTCACAACCTTAATTTGGTTATTGTGTCATTTTTATAGCCATTACTTTCAGTGCCAGGTACAGGTACACAGTACACAGTTGTTTTTTGAAGGTTGGAAATGCATTGCCACAGGGTTACCGACGGTTTATAAATACAATTTTATTATACATAATTAAACTAGTATGAACTCAACTTTGCATAATAATGTGTAGAGATATTCTACAAAAGTTTCTCCGGAGACAAACATTCTGTTAATTAGCTGCTGTCCGATTAACCCCGAGATACCTCGCAACTGTATTATTCAATGCTATTCTCTCCCTAACTGACATTTTGATCTGTATTAAGTATTAAGTACAATAAAACCTCTCACGTAGCCCAGCAAACAAGTATACCATCGTATTGTAACTACGTACGATATACGTATATAGTTTATTGTCATGCATAATTAGCATAAATAAACTTAACAGTATCATTATGATATTATTAAAGCGTCAGCGTTTGCTTCTCTTTTACCTTTCGTTCATACAAAAAACTGTAACTGATAATTTTTTTCAAGCAAACAGTTTTAAATCTTTATGATTAAACAAAAAAAATTGTACTCATTTTTGAAAACTTACAAACTTTAAAACTACGGATGATAAAATAAACGAAATGAAAACAGTTTATAAAAAAGCATTATGTACCTACTGAAGTGCATGCTGTTGTCGGACATTTTCCTCCCGGACATTTTCCTCTGGACATTTTCCTCCGGACATTTTCCTCGCATTATTAAAATTGCATCTAAACGAAAGAAGTTCTACAAGAAACGAGTGTATCATCTATGTTTCGACATAGAAGATATTTCGACAAATACACATTAAATCATACATTTAGTGGACAGAAACACTCGTTTCTTTTAGTGAAGTGATTTTGATACTGGGAGAAAAAATGTTTGGGTTACGATGACTTGGGAGAAAAATGTTCAGGATGAAAATGTCCGTTGTTTCTCCATGTATAACTGTTCACATTATCCAAAATGCAGTTTCGAATGAATTTTATGCATTCTTGACTTTGCACTTACATATAAAACTAAAAGTTAAACCGTTAAAATCACCATTCAGTGAAATACAAAAGTTGATTTTACCTTTAATTAGACGACATAAATTATACGGTTTTATTGTGCGGATTGCAAGTAGCTCGTTTTCGATGTTTTCCATTGACGTTTTATGGAATTATTCATTTGTAATAGATATGGTTGGTCTTGACTTTCTTCACTTTTATCCTTGAAATAACAAGCTCAGATCACAACGTAGTTCATTTTTTATACTGAAATATAAATGCAATTGTTTGGTTTAGTTTAGTTTAGCGCAGGCAAAGAAGTACGAATGGATATATAGTGGCAAAATTTACACTTACATACTTTTCTGCACTCACTCGCCCCGACTAATAAAAGTAAAATTTGAGATTCTTTAAATATTAAAAGCGATAAAATCATACATATTTCCAAATTTGAATTTCATGGACCTTTGTTGTCTTTCTTTGAAAGCAGGGATCTTCTCGACTCACAACAATAAGTCTTGGTCTGGACTGACACGGTCCAGTAAAATACGAATCCGTCGAAAAGTATGTAACCGTGGGGTACTTAATGCAGTACAGACAGAACAATTTCGTGTAGCACAACAATTCTGTTGACCATAAACTTGTGTATATGATTTCCCTTCTCAATGCGACTGCAGCTAAAATTATTAATAGTGTATTGCAAATTTCAAAAAACAGGTAAAACATGTAATTATTTTATTATTTCATAATTGAAAGAATTAAGTGCGTACACAAAGCTTGTCGAAACATTAAAATACAGAAAGGAGAACTTATCGTATATTTTCAAATAAATTTTGCGGAGCTAATATGAAATTTTTGGAACTGGTCCGCCAGGCCCAAATTTGAGACCCAGCGGTAGAAAGCTACTGACGAAAATAACAAGGGCCGCAGCCCTTTTTATTTTAATAAAATTATTAGCTTATAGTTTATTATTTTGTAGTTCTGTGATATCAAGCTCTACCCCGCACTTATTACAAAAGTGAACTGACGCTACTAATTTCAACCCACAACTAAAAACTGGAAAATGTTCCCACTATAATATTTTGTGATGTAATATCAATCTGGTATTAATTTTTCCTTTACGCATTAACTGTGACTGTGACTACAATTGAAGTACGTTCAAGTAAGCAGCAACTTCTTGCCTTAGTTGGCTTGGTCTGCATTCTTTAATTACATATCATCCGGCGAACCCATTAAAACTGCCCAAACTTCCGTCTCTCTCTCTCTCTCTCTCTCTCTCTCTCTCTCTCTCATCCCATCAAAGTTTTTCCTTCCTATTCTTTTTCTGCCGTAATGTAATTACCTTTTACACGTGTCAGATTTGTGTAGATTCTTTACGGACTTCTTTTGACGCATACATATATGCAGCACAGCCAGCCAGTCAGTAAATTACGATGTATAGATAAGCGTGAAACCACTGACCGGTATGGCTCGTGAGAATTTTCAAGAACTACACTTTCCATGTAGTAGTTAAGTTGAAAACTGATTCCCTTATGAATTTTTTAATCACAAAAATGAAAATCATTTTTAGCCTAAAGTTTAACACAAGATATGCATATTTACGCCTCATCCAAGCAAAAACAAGAATTATGAAATCACAAAAATTTGCTCGAATTATGATTTCATTAATTTAAAATTGAGTAATATCGTGCCTCTACAATGAGAAAACGGTTTTAGGACATGCTGCCCTGGAAACTTTGTCCACTGGAAATTTTCCGAAAACATTAAATTACTCAAATGCACATTTTTACAATTTAAAATGGTAATTTAAGAAATGCTGGTCAATAAAAAGGATAATTTAATGCAATGTATACTTTATTGAACCCTATAGGTGTGGTAGACTTATTGTTATATAGTAAAATAGTAATACATACAAACAAATCAATTTAGAATATGGAAAATATTAGACAACACAGTTTAACTTCTTTATGGATTTTATATTAGACGAAAGCCATCCAATTTTTGTAAATTCAAGTACAGTAGTATAATCGCATAATATCGTTGCAATGTGTAAGTACTTCTAGGTAATATAAAAATAAAAATTATCTGGTGCTGATTTATTAGCAGCATTTATTTTTAAACGGCTGTTTCAAGATTCTTCTCCGCATTTTTAGATTCTTTTGCTTTCTTTCTATTGATTTGATAATTGATTTATTTTCCAGGATTTTCGTGACCAGTTCCATAAAAGCAATTTCAACGAATTCATTCTCTTTGGCTGATGTCTCATAATAGGACATTCCTGTTTGAGCTGCCCGTTCCTGCAAAAAAAATATTCGAACTTTAAAGCTTCAAATAACAATACAATACAATTCAAACCTAAAGTGCTTTTTACAATGTTAAAAACAACTGACTACTAGTGGAATGAATCCATATGCTTAATAATAATTATGCATATGTACATATTTAATACAAATGGAAAGTTTTAGACTTACTTTGCCTTCCTCTGTAGAAACCTCCCTTTCATCAGCTAGATCACATTTATTCCCTATCAGAATTTTTACAAAGTCTTCTGAGCCCTTTGGACCATATTTAGAAAAGTCATTTTCCCAGAAATTGACATCTTAAATTATTTCACAAAATATAAATACATATTGTTTTCATGAGTTACTAAACATCTCCATCCATCGCAAATAACGCGGGAGATAACTTTCAATTTTTCCAATTTGTATTTTTAAAATAAAGTACAAATATATACACGTACCATCAAAAGTAGTAGAATCTGTAACATCATAAACCATGACAACGCCTTGGGCATCTCGATAGAAATTGGAGGCAATAGAACGAAATCGTTCTTGACCTGCAGTGTCCCACTGGAATGTGCACAAAGAAAATTATTGTACACGATTTAAAAATCATGATTGCTTTAATTAATTACTTCAGATTTTCTCGTTTTTTTATGTATGTTATAAGTATAGTGATTAAATTGACTTACTAATGTGATTTTTATATCCTTATTTTTAACATTGATGTATTTAAATTCCTGCAAATTACAAATAATATATTATTAGATGCACAAAATAAATTGCCAATGACAACGGTTGATAAATTATGAAAGAAATAAATAGGTAGAAAGTATTACATAGCCAGGTATTACATACATGGCTAAATCCCAATGTGGTCACTTCATTAAGGCTAAATTGGTCCTTCTAGATTAATTTATTACAAAACAAAAGACTTCAATAATAAATCATAATTAGGTTATGAATTTAGTAAATTCAAAACTTTAAAAGTATACTGTGCACTATTATTTCGTTTTCAAGCAAATGTTAAAAGCAATTCCCACGCATTATTACCGCAAATCTCTGCAGTAGACTCGTTTTTCCCACGCCAGCTTTTCCAACCAAAATTATTTTAATTTGATAGTCACTAAATCAAAACAAAAAATTAGACTAGCAAATAAGTATAACTCTGCAGTCCATGTGTACAATTTTCACAATAATAAATTTAAAAGTCAATGATACGTACAGGTACACAGATTTGCATTTCATAATAATCTTGAACTGGTAATTTTGAAAGTTGTACTTACAATTTTTTTGACGAGCCTCTTTCCACTTGGGCTTTATTCCCTGCAATTTTGATAGGACAATATTTTGCACATTCACAATATGCAATTTTGAATATTCTTTGTATTAAAATACTTAAAAAATTTTAGTAAACTTACCTAAAGCACTATTCCCAGGCTCATTATCTACAGATGAGGCCTCCTCTGCCATTTCTACACGAGGTATTGATTCTCCGCTACACTGCGTTTTGTTGTTGTTATGTATAGCTTGATTTTAAAATATTCTGAATTTTATTCTTGTAGGAAGTATCTCTCTATTACTATAATAATTAATTCTAATTTCGTTGTAAGATGCACGTTTTAAATTTTATAAAAAATATTCGAATGTAGTAAAATATTTAAGCACAAATAGTATGAATTCTCAGCATAACCTGCTGGACCAGTTTTTACTTTTTCTACGTACATATAGTATAGACCAGTGAGTCATTTAATACGATGGTATAATACACAGATCCTCAAGGTATGTGCGTGTAAAACTGAAAAAAAAGTTTTGTTGTCTTTACAATATTAGGTAGAGAGTTTAGTATAGCAAGATTCAATGAACGTGATGCACTGGATCTTGCGTGGTGAATAGTATGTATACACACTGTACAGATATCATATGGCCTGGGCTATGGGTTATGACAAAAGAATCTGTACACAGTTTGTCAAACTGACGAATTTTTCATGGCCAAGGTATGTTGCCGCTGGCGTAAAATGTTGGATATAATGTATGTTTAAAGTACCTACCTACATTCTATAAGGATTAAGAATAGGCATATGAATAAAATTAAAGATTCATTACGTTTGCATTCCACGAAACACTTTGCAAAGGCCTTTTATGTCCGATCCCCAAAGCGTAAATGCTAATATGACCGCATAATATGGGGACTGTAACTGTGCATGACAATAAATGAAAATTTTATTTATTTTTAGCATTGTTTAAAAAATGTTTAAATTAATGCTAATATTTTGCATAGGCTGCGCTTTATTGACTTCATCAAATAGATTGTCATTCTTGACGTGTAAAAAATAATACACACATTTTTAATATAACAATGTATCGATTTGTTTTTCGATTTGAGTTATAACTTTACGTTAGAATAATAGAAATTTCTAGAGACATAGTTTATCAAAATAACTGAACTATAAAATAACTACCTACATGGAATATTTTGTACGTTTTAAAATTGAATTATTTTAATGTAATATTATACATTAAATCAATTGTAATAATTATTTTAACACTTATTTGTATTTTCTAGGCAATGCCTTAGTTTTTTATAAATGTTAGCAACATTTTTTTGAAATAGATTTTCTTCTTGAAAAGTCTTGAAGTTTCACATTTTTCTCCTTGCCTTCCAGAGATTTAATTATAGATTCATTTTCCAAAATTTTAGTGACCAGCTCCAAAAATGCTATGTCCACAAATATATCTTCTTTGGCAGAAGTTTCATAGAATGACATGCCAGTTCTTTCGGCCCGTTCCTATTATAACATTAGCAATCAAATTTTAAAAAGTTCGCTAAACAGAAATAAACGGTACATTATAAACAGATTTAGTAGCGCTAAAATTGTTGACTTACTTTCCCTTCTTCTATTGAAACTGTTCGATCACTCAAGTCGATTTTATTTCCTATAAGCACTTTCACAATATCGTTTTCAAAATCGGTACAATATTTGAACATGTCGTCCTCCCAGTGCTCAATATCTGCATAGATTAAAGTTAACATTTCAGTAATTCTTGATTTTTTGTAATGAACTTGCAATTTAATATTCAAACAGGGTATAGATTATAGAGTAGAGATTATACTAAACCATTAAAAGAAGATGAATCGGTCACATCATAAACAACGAGTGCACCATGAGCCCCTCGAAAGAAGTTACCGACAACAGAGCGAAAGCGATCTTGTCCCGTTGTATCCCACTGAAAGAAAAGTTTGATTCATCATTAGCGACATACACAGTATTTTGTTTAGAATAATTCCTTTATTAAAATTAAAAATATGCTTACCAGATTGAGCTTAATTGTCTTGCCTTTCACCTGTACTAATTTTGTTGCCTAAAAAACATATGCGCACAATAAAGTTACGATTTTGTGTGCAAATCTTCTTAATTATTCGTACCAGTATTATTTCCTTAACTTCGATTTAAAAGGTATGATTTACTTTACACAAATATTTTACTCATATTTATTACTTATAAATAATTACTTACATAATCCACTCCAAGAGTAGCAACTGGTGTGGGATTAAATTCACGACTCTAAATAAAATAAAAATGTATGATTAAATACAAAACATTGGATTTTTTGGAATTTGAGAAATAAATCATAAACTTTAAAAATAATTTGTTTTTACGCATGTCAGTTCTTTACCTTGAATCTGTGTAAAAGACTTGTTTTCCCCACTCCACCTTTTCCAACCAAAATTATCTTAAATTCATAGTCACTATAATACACACAAAATTTGACATAATATTATGCACTATTAATACAAAAATCAAAAACACCATGCTGTTTAAAGTGTGATAACACAAAAAAAATATAAACTACACAATGTGCGCAAAAAGTGCAAATACATTGTAACTAATATGTGCACTTACATGTTATCCGTTCCTACAATGGGCTTTCCTGACTTTTCAATTCCAGATTCTGAAAATGTTACATTTAAAAAATCCACTCCTTATTAGCTTTTGTAATGAATTGCAAAAATATTAGGATTAACTAACCTATATTAAATTTAAAAAAAATTACTTACGTACAAATTATAAAAATTATTGTAATAAATATAAAAATACAAACCTGTGGATGTGGGGGTGGAATCATTCTGATTTGAAACACCCATTTTTAAGAGTGATTTTAATCAGTTTTACTATCTTCAAACTACAACTATCACGGCCCGGCTTATAGGAGTAGGTTAGACAATTGATAATGACACTTTTTAATTTAAATTACAAATGTAACAGTCAAATTTTACAAGTTTTGAAAGAACTAAAGCTTCGCATGTTAAAAATGACAGACTCGACCACTCGACTTCTCTTTGATAAAACCTTCGCTTGTTCTTTAGCTGAGGTGACTAACAGCTGAATCTGAGAAGTCCGTTCGCTCCTCGCTCTAAAATAATTATTACCATTTTTAGTATATGAGCGTTTAGGATACGTTGTACCATGTAGTTTCTCTTGCTATACCCAACAAAACTTTGCCTTTGAAATACATATTATGTATTGCCAATGAAGAAGCAAAATGACCCATATCCTTTTTTACCAAAAATAAGAATTTACAGTGCACAAAACAATTTAAGTATAATAATCATGGAGCTTGGAAATCAAATGTTTTGCAATTTTCAAAAATATATATGTAAACAGAATATTTAAAATTTAAAATAAAATTATATATAGAATATTTTGCCAACAATTAAAAAGAGCACTGCAATTTTGAAAACTATCCAAATAGAAAATGTTGCAATTTTCAGAAACTTGTATTGTAAGCAGACAATTTTGCACTTTTAAAAAGCATGAGGATAGAAAATTTTGCACATTTCAAAAACAATGAATTAAAACATTTTGTAATTTTCAAAACTCCTCATTAACTTTTGAACATCCATCTCATCTAATGTTTTTTTACATAGCTCATTTTAATTCTAGCTAATTGCAAATGGTTCATTTTGATTCTTCACTCACGATATTATGACGTCTTTAACAATAAGAGAGTCAGTTTTCATGTGAACGAACAAAATGCAAAATTTAGCCAAATAGGTTTATAGGTAAAAATAGCGGTATTCATGATTCCACTTTATCAATTTTTGGCGCTAAATAGTTTCGCACTATAACGCGAAAGTCGTCTAGAATGTTGAACACCCCAACCTTTAATATGTTATAACGTTCGTGGTGGTTTTGTTGCTATTGGTAACAAATGATGCATAAATAACATCGAACCAAAAACAATTATTATGGTTGTTTTTTATTTTTTGTTTTTTGACCGTAATTCAAATTTATTTGTTTGAAACATTGAATGTATAGTCAAGTTGCCGTTTCCACGGCGACATATGATAGTCGCTATATCGCGCTATATCGCCCTTGCTTTTCGACACTATAGTGCGAAAGTGATATAACGCCAAAAATTGATAAAGTGGAATCATGAATACCGCTAATGTAACTTACATACTAATCACAATGTAAACACGTAAAAATTAAGTTCAATGTAGAATTTGATGCGCTTCAACAGAATGTGTCAAATTCTTTAATTCTTCAGTATAGATGAAACAATATTTACAAAATAATAAACGACTTTTAATAAAATAAAAGTACAGGCCAAATTGAAAATATTATTAATTCCGCATCAGCTCTAGTGTAATCGACAGGAATAACTCAAGAAAAAACTTTAATGTAAAATTATGTTGTTCTTGCTTCTGAATAGTTCTTGTTCTTACAACAATTCCAATTGAGTAAATCTAACACTTATGCACTGTGATCAAAATGAATTGATTTAGCATGTGCCTCTATAAAATATCTGTGGAAGACTCCAGTCTCTGTTAGAGTAAAAGTGTAATTTGGAATTCAACTGTTTCGAAAAGCATGTTGATAGCAATTGCTAGTTGAGTAAAGCCGGTTCTGTTGTATAGTCAACACTGTGCGCGCTATACTTAAGTTGTAATTACTCTGATTACTCTGCCAGCTGCCACGTGTAGCTGTGGCTATGTCGAAATCGAACCTAGACAACAATTAAGTGAGCACGAAGATGAACGAGAAAAAATCTTGCCAATATGATTTGGTAATAGCCATGGTCACGGTCAAGGTCAACCCACGTACATATAGACGTCTAAAGAGATTTTGCATTTAACTTTTGCATACAACATGCAATGGATTTTTACTATAGTCACCATATGATATGCTATGCAGCATAGCTGTAGCGCATTATAGCACTGACTGTGTTTACGACTTTTATATTTACATATACTGTGTAGAGTTAGAGTTATCTCAGTGTGAACTGTGAACAGACATTAAGCATGCTACTTTTACTTTTATTTATAGTAGCTTTTATTCTCAGATTTACATAGTCCCTAATTTTAATGCTGCAAAATTATATTCAAATAAAGCAACTAGTAAAATTCTCATAAATTATTCCTGATTAGGGATCGTCCACAAATGACGTCATCGCTAGAGTCAATGGGTCTTTTAATAATTATATAAAATAAAATATTTACTTTTTTATGGCAGTTTTACTAGGTATATTATGGTTATTGTAGAAATTTTAGTAGGCAGTACAGTAAATTACAACGTTAGCAAGTAGTACATCTTTTTACAATAGAGTTATTATTGTTACTCCGGACGCCTTTTGCTCCTACTTTCTGAGCTTTTGCAGCTTCGAAAGAAAATACATTCTCCAATATTTTAGCAGCAAGATCTCGAAATGCTATGTCCACATTGACTGCATCCTTCGCTGAAGTTTCATAAAAAGATGTTTGACTCTTTTCTGCGAGTTCCTATGCACAGAGAGATACTTAAATAAATGTGATGATATTATAAACGGTTGAAAAATATAATGGGACACAGTGAAAATACTAGTTGTCTTACGTTGCCTTGCTCTCTTGATACTTTCCTTTTCTCTTCGTCATCTGCTTTATTTCCAATGAGGACTTTGATAATGTTAGCTGGAGAATAATCGGATATATTTCTTACCCACGTTTTAATTCCTGCATATAAACATTTACAAATTTGTAATAATTAGTTTATTATAGCTGTAAATGAATTAAGTTAAATTTTGAATAAGCAGTGTACTGATGTAGATGTACAGGCAAATAAATTAAAATATGCATATATAGCTAACCGTCTACAGATGAAGGTTCTGTTACATCGTAAACTAGCATAGCTCCGTGGGCATGCCGATAGTAATTAGATACGACGGAATGAAATTTATCCTGCCCTGCAGTATCCCACTGTGTACAATACATACTTTCTAATTTCCAGTATTACGAGAGTAAATATATTTTATAATGATTTTGTATTGTGCTATTTACTTACAATGCTAAGATATACATCTTTATTTCCAATCCGAATAAGCTTAAAAAACTGCAAAAGTAATTATTTACATGCACGGTTTTTAATTGCTGGATTACAATGACCCAATTACAACAATCTGTGTTAGTTACTGTGGTAAATAAAAAGGCGAGGGTATCAAGTCGTGGAAAAACGTACCCAATCACATCCAATAGTGTAGCCGTCATTGAAGCGAAAGCCTTCCTCCTTAAAAACAAAACAACTCAAATTAAATCTTCAAAAATAATTGATTTACATTACCAAAGAAATTACTTATGTATGTACAATAAGATTCATACTACAAATCGTCTGGCGAGACAAGTTTTTCCAACTCCACTATTTCCAACCAAAATTATTTTGAACTTGTAGTCACTGAAATTAAAACAATAAATGAGCGTTAAAATTATCCTTGGATTGAACTGCATGAAAAACAATCTTAATTAATAGACGTGAACTGTATGTTATGAAAAATGGTAAACTGGGGCTTACTACACAATTTGTTCTTGTAAGGGTTTGAATGGAGCACTAACGTGTTCTGATTTATCAACTGCTTGAACCCCACATAATTTTGTCCATTGTTCCGGTTTGGTTTCTTTCATGCAAACTGGACATCTGGACTTGATAAAAAATATTAGGTACAATGCTCGAGCTATAAGATATAATTTTCTATAGCGAATTTTACTAACGACACGTGTACAAAATGAATTTTACTTTTTACTTTTATCCTTGTAATGATTCACTAAGCACGAGGAGTGAAAAATATGTCCACATCTTATTGATACAAAATGGTCACGTATGGAGCTCCCTGAAATATTTTGCGATAATAAAGAAAATGGTTAAGTTTAACTTTATTAAAAATTTAAAAATTATTCTGTAGTTTTTAAAATTAGAAAGCAATCACCTTCCGGAATATTTAGACATACAGTGCAATCAAATATTGCTGACATTATTCTTTTGAATTTTTGGATTACAACTAAATAAAAATAGCGAATTATAATTTTAAAAACTTGTATGTTTTGGATATTTTAGTCGTTTGCGTCTAGGCTTATAATAACTGTAGCAGTTTTCTTAGCTTGAACTTTGAACCAGCTTCGTTAGTTATATCGCATATCCTTTCCTTTACCTCTTTATGGCTGGTTGTAGACTGACGCTGCTATTTTACAATATAAACGACATGCAAATGCAAACTGTATGTTTATGATTACACTTCAATAATACACTCACAGCTAAATTTGCAATTCAGCTAAAAGTGTGAAAGCGTATTACGCGTCTGCACGCATTTATTACTATTATTGATTACTCTTGTATTTTTTAAAATTCTACCCCACATGTCACCACATAATTATCTCCCGCTGGTTATTAGGCCTTAGTTTAGCAGAACAAATTATTTAGTAATTAGGTACATACCTTCTAACAACTTTTCTCTGGTTTCCCATTTCAATTGCCAAACCGCACTTGTGAGAGAGCCCTCCACTACTGTGATAATAAGACCAGCTGGTACATTAGCTTAGCTATATGAATATTAAAAATTACAATTACTAATTTGCTTTACCGTAACATTGAGTCCAGGGACTCTATTTAATAGCTAAGAGGATTTACACTTGCACGGGAAACTTCCCAACTGTAAAAAAATTCCTGATGACATGACGCAAGGTGGGCGAACAACTAAAATATGGATCACACTAAAAAAGAGCGCCAAAGTACATTTTTAAATAAGAATATAATGTAAACTTTAGCGCCGGATTTGGCGACCGTGTGCCCAAAGTAGATGCTGAGCTTACAGCGAATTGTTTTTATCACTGGTAAACATTAATTTTGTAGTAAAGGTAATATAAAACCTTCGCAGGAAAAACAGGCTAAGTACAAGCTTTGTTAGTAAAAATCGAACGGGTACGATTGCTACCAGTAGGAGTGGGCTGGGTTCGAGTTTTAGTATTACAAATGGGAGGGGTACGATTGGTGCTGGTATGATTGGGCTTGGTAACAGCGCCAAAAGTTCAAGTTGGCCGGGCATAAAACATGCCGATACGAGTGGGCTTGGTAATGCCAGCGCCAGTACGCGCCAGAAAGCGTATGTAAGCTCCAGTAAACCAGTAACGCGCCAGTACACAAGGCTAGGTCTAAGTTTGGTTGGTACCAGTTGGCAGGGTACGAGTGATACGGATGACCTTAGTGGTATCATTGTAATCCCGGCTCGGCGGCCCAGTGGTTTAACTACTGAGCTGCTGGGTCGGGGGAGTCGGTGGCGCTCTGGATTGGAGTTGGTGTTGGTGATAGAGCTTGGTATGTCGGTGGGGAGTTGAGCTGGGGTGGAAGTGAGAGTTTAAGGGAGTTGGGTGCAGGCTGAAAAAATCCGTGGTAGTCATCTACCTGAGACGGAGTTTCAGTGCTGCTTAATAGTAGGTACTTAAGATTCTCCTCGAAGCACTTCTCTCCTAAAATATACTACAAGTGTCGCCACCCGATGACATTCGATAGAGTTGCTCGCTGATGGGTTGGCTTGCCAGAGCGTATTGAAGTCGTGAGGATCGTGAGAAAATTCTTTCGATTCCATAAGATACTCTGGTGAGTTTCTCCTCCGAAAGGGAAATTATACACTAGTTGTTCTGGTGCAAACCAGCCTAAATATATGCTTGCAAAGTGGTCCGCAGCGAGTCGCGACGAACACCAAATACTACAAGTGTAGGTAATTAAGTAAAAATACGATGCGAAGCCCAATGCGATTTAGTATAATACTACTTCGCGGGATCTTCAAATCACACAGTAAAATTGTTGCAATAATGCAACAGAGTGGGATATAACCTTAAGGTTGAAAATCTCTAAACTCATACATACTCATACATACATAGTGGTATCATTGTCATTACGAGTATTTTCAGTATCAGTTTTGCTGGTAGCAGTGTTCGCGTTACGAGTTGGCGGGAAAAAATGGTTTCGGTACCGTACCGGAACCAGTTTTGTCCTAGAACATTCGTACCGGCGGTACGAATGTGCTAGGTTTAAATTTTGCTGGTACCAGTGCCAGTAAAAGCAGGGTACAAGTGATACGAACGAGCTTGATAACAATAATTACTGGCACGAGTGGGCTAGGTACGAATTTCTTTTCAGAAACCCACCCACCCCTATTGTCATTTTGAGTACCTTAGCCATTGCATAAGTGACAAGGTTTAGAAAAGCATATCATCATTGTGACAAAATTAATTCCCTCTGTAGCACATTACGGGTGTATATTAAACTACAATTAAAGAGACATTATTTATGTCTGACCCCTACACCCACAACCCCCTGTAGCGCGTGACAAGCAAGTCCTACACGATAATTAGTGAGCTGTTAATTATTTGTAGGAAACATGGCCTAGAATTTGTGGCATCGGAGAGGTAAGAATTGAGTTTGACATCTGACCTCATCCTCATCTTTACAACGTGTTGATAGTATTAATCCGAAGAAATTACATATATGTAAAGATAACGATGATTTCTACAGAATGCTATGAAACAAATACGCCCAGTAATGTATTTGTCAGCGTAATTTTTAAAACTAGCCTGAGTCAGACCGTTAGTCAGTTTTCTTTATTTCAAGCATACGAGTAGTACTATACAGACGTGACAAAGCTTCTGATATAATTAAGTAAAAATTATTATTATTAGTACTACTTGTTCAATCACTTCAATCCACCCCTCGCCTTCAACTAGTAGTGACCAATAATAGGTTCAGCAAGTACTTGTTGTTTTTACACTTTTTTCGTAATTCAAGACAAAAACAAGCAACTGAGTCCACAATGTTTTTCAAAGCTATTTTATTGTTGATTTTGGTCGGGGCTTCAACTGGGATAATAATGTCCAGTCCTGGTCCTGGTGTTCAAGAGGCGGGTTAGTTAATATTTTCCTATTTTTTAATACACACAAAAATACAAATTTTAACTTGCTAACCATTTTTAGAGGACCTGGACTACAAACCCATCGACGAACAATTTCAATGTGCGAGTGGGAAATTTATACCTGAGAAGGAACGGTGCAACGGGGAAGACGATTGCTGGGACAGGAGTGATGAGATAAATTGTTCAAGTAAATAAAATGCATTTATTCAAACTACAGCAGCTTATATCTATATTATATAGTATTTAAGACGTAAAACATATTGTAAATGTAGAGTCCATCTCAAAATTTTTGAAATTCTTAATTAAAAACAATAAAATGCGCTATTATCTAGTACAATTGCGAATATTTTGTCAAAGGTTGCAAAGGGGGGTCATTTCAATGCGGCGACAAGGAATGCATTGAAAAAGGCTCAGTTTGTGATTTGTTCGACGACTGTGAGGATAGAAGTGACGAAAACAATTGCACAAGTGAGTTATAATAAAATTATTAAAGATGCCGTCATAACGTGAAAACGTAAAATACATTCTATAAAATACAATTTTATTTTTGAAGGTCGTATGTGCGATATGGACGAATTTCGATGTAACAGTGGACAGTGTACTCACAAAAGCGATCGTTGCAATGGATTTGAAACTTGCGCTGACAAATCTGATGAGGAAAATTGTGAGTCTTTTTATTCATGAGTAATTAATCGTGTACAGACATGCTTCATGTGTACACTACATAACGTTTGTTAGTATTAGCGGCAAATTCTTGAATCTAACTTGAACTTTACGCTATTTTTTCGAGGTCTTGAATGTGATGAAACTGATGATGAGTGGTTTGGAAAACCGAATCTGTTTAAATGCCAGTCCAGCAACATGTGTATTGTTCGACAGAAACTATGCAATTCCATTAAGGACTGTCCGGACGGGAGTGACGAAGACAGGAGCACTTGCCAAAGTATATAACACGTCATTATTCCAAGGGGCGTTCACACATTACGTTCGAACCTAAATCAGGGCTGGACGAAGGAATTGGTTTTAGGCTTTAGGCAGCAATTTGTTTCCACACAAAAACCACCATTTTGATTTTATTGATGGTTTTCTATGGTAAAGCAAATTATTGTATTTTAAAATGTTTTTTTTATTTGATTCAGAAAAGTGCTAAATGTTCTATTTACATGTTTTGAGGAAAGTGAAAAATGTTTTATTTCCATGTTTTTGAAATGCATAAAAAAATTTATATGCATGTTTTTTGAAAATTCAAAATATTCAATTTTCATGTTTTTGAAAAGTGCAAAATGTTCTATTTACATGTTTTTGAAAAGAGTAAAATGTTCTATTTACATGAAAATTCAGGCAGAGGTGGCTGCCTGCGCTGGCCACATTATCCGGCCCTGGCCTGAATAGCCTTTTATTCATAGAAAATGCACGTGTATGTACGCAAATGCTAGGTGTGTGGCTTTAGATTAGACGTTATAATTAGTGAACACCTCTTAATTCATGACTAATTTGAATGCATTGGTTTACCATGCAAAGCAAAATACAATTCCAGTGCCAGTGACCGACTGACAATGTAAAGCTATCCCTTTGTGTGCCTTAGATTTGGAGTGTACGAAGGACGAGTTTCAATGTGCTACAGGACATTGTATTTCTAAGCAAGAACGATGTAATACCTACGACTCCTGTGGCGACAATTCTGGGGAAACTAATTGTGGGTGTTTTAAAAATCATATTCCTACTATTAATATAGATTACGTTTTAAAGAAGTAAAAGAATTCGTGCCATTTATATAGGTACAACATGTAACTCACATTTATTCAAATGTGAGACTGAGAATAAATGCATAGAGAAGCATCACCTTTGTGATGAGGAGCCTGACTGTGAGGATGGGAGTGACGAGAGCGAGTCGGCGTGTCAAAGTTATTAGAATTCTATCAGTCAATTTTATTCATTCAAATAAAGGTCTAATTTTTAGTGTGTGAGTATAACTGACGACGAGCTTGAGTGAGGGGCTTTCTAAATTTAATCAATATTTCCAGACGTCACATGCCACTATCATACATTTCAATGTCAAAGTGGCCAATGTGTCATGCCTGATATGGGACTCGAAACTCTTGAAACTCTCCGTTGCAATGGAGTCACTGACTGCAATGACGAGTCTGACGAGGAAAATTGTAAGATTTTAATTCCAGTCCAATTTTCTTTTTTTTTTTATGTGTCGATTAAAATCAAAATTAAATCAACCCTCTCTTATTGGCTCGTCACTTACTCGTCGTTTACTTACACAGGTACGTCCTGTTCTACTGAAGCATATGAATGTGGGATAGGAACAGGGGAATGCATTCCTAAAACCGCACTATGTAATTCTAGACGTGAATGCTCTAACGGAGCTGATGAAAATGAGATAAACTGTCCACGTAATCAAAATCCAACACTGTTTTTTGAACCGCTCAATCTTTTTTGGGAGCAATTTATAAAAATCTTTATCCCTGTGTACAGATGGCTCAACCCCTCAATTCTGGACTACAAGTGGATTTTGGAGCCTGTCACCGAACCGGAGTTTGACTCTTCAATATTTAACTGAGGACGTAGCCGTCTATTTTGACAGTAGCGTCTCACCCTCCGTCACGTGGCCTTTCTCCCCAATTTCTCAAGCTTGGAAATATGGAAAGGAAACTTACGGATCTGGAACTTTAACTGATTCTGACGATGAGAATCAACGACTCTACGTTTTTATAGGAAAACTCAAAGTCGAACCTGATGATCGCCCTACTACATGGTCTTTCCGAGAATGGGAGTTAGGTTACCGTAATGTTCTTCAAGTTGGACTTCGTCAGAGGAATGGGTGGGGGACTGGGACTAAGGAGAATATAGACAATTATGAAAAAATTATTTCTGGTGTGGGAGATATTGTCAAAACTGCGGCGGAGGGTAGTTTGAGCAGTGCTGATTTTAAAATATGCGATTCAATGCTGGCCGTGGGAGATATTGTCTTCTATGACATCTATATTTACTTGAAAGGTCAAAGGTCAGCTGACGTCATGCGTTGGAGAGCTAAAAAATCTAATAAAATAATTGGAGTAGGGAAAATTAACTGTTTCTCGGATTGGATGCTCCCTATTTATGACAATTACGGTGGCTCAGTGGTTTTAAAAAGATATTTTGACATCTTCAAAGTAAATTGGCCCAAGAGGAAAGGTGCTCACGCGGACTCTCGTTACAATATGAGACAGATGAATGTGGGAGAGTTTGTTTATTTCTGGAGTGGGGCTGCACAAGCGGATTTACGCTTTCTTGTAAAACCTACTTTTAAATGGGACCCTGTGCTTCTCATGAAACTATTTGCTAAAGCTCAAACTGATTTTCCAAATATTTCGTACACAGGTAATAAATATAGTAGTTCTTTACTTAAATAATTATTTATTGGAACTGCAAACTTTTAAATACCTAATGTTCATGCTGTAATTTGCAGAGGCAGAAATAAATCGCGGGGGCGCTTTTACTGGGATTTTACTCTGTGTGTTAGTTGCACTGGTAATGGCAGTTGGTCTAAAATTGAGTTTGTCTTTTATTAGGAACAAGTACAGTGTACTCGTTAATCAGTATTGGTAAACTGAATGAAATAATAATTTTTAGGTTTATATTAATTGAAAAACAATTTTATGACGTACCGTAAAGTTCTAACTAGAAGACCCTATTTTAAAAAAAGCCTTCTTCCCCCGCTCATAATAGAGACCTGGCTAGTATAAGAGACCCAGCGTTTATTAAAATACAAAGGTGGTGCTGGATAAAAAAGGATTGTTACACCATATGGCAGAGAGAAATGTTTGAAACTTAAATTAAGAATTACAAAAAAGTTAATGAAAATAAAAAAATAATAAATAAACTTTTCAATTTTTAATGAATTTCAAATTTTTTATTTTTAAAGTGCTTCAAAAGTATGTATTGCATGTCAAATTCGGTTGAGAAATGAAAAATTCATGTAAATTATGTAAATTGGTAGGGACAAGGTTATGGGCTAGATATGAGAGTAACAAAGTTTTAAGTCTTCACAGAAGCTAAAAAATGCATGAAGGACTGGTGCAGAACTTCAAAACATGACCACTCGGCTGTTATGTAAAAACTTGTTGAAACTATGAAAAATGAGGTATTTCGAGGGGCCTCAGAAAAATGGGTGTTATTACAATTTTTTAGAAAAAAATAAAAATTTTCGAATTTTTAAAAACGCAGAAATTACTTTTTAGAAAATGGTTTAAAGGTCACAAAACTTCAAATTTTTTGAAAATCGGATGAAAAATGTAGCAACTGCAAGGCGGCAAAGTTTAAAAAAGTAGCATTTTTTGAACTTTGGCGGGCTACTGTCGACCAACGGCGCAGTTTGCGAGCGTACTGTTTTAGGGTTGTAGTACACTCGGGTGGATCAATCAACTGTGGATACTTGTTTTAAAATCGGAGCGTACCAATTGGCGTGGTTCCCTTGTAAGTACATACACAAAAATGACACAAATGAATGCTTAATCATCCTCGAAAACAGTACATGTAATAGACAGAGAAATTTTGCTTAATATCTACTTAACATAATACCGTAACTAAACAGTACATAATTTTCTTAAAGAAAAACATAGAAGCCCTCGCGACATATATTAAGCGCCGAGGAAACAGAAGTTACCAGTGGAAACTTTTGATTCTTGACTGTGTTACTAGTATTTGATATCCTATAATTTTGAATTTAAAGCAAAACAATATTCGTTAAATGTAGACCCAAATTTGTGTTTTGGTAGAAAAAAAACCTTATTAAGGAAAACAAAAGTAGTAAGTAAACTAGCTATCTGGTACAGTTAAACTGTGACGGTCATAAAATATGTTTAATTCCATTCAACATTATGAAATCACAGCCTGTATGGACATCTTACACGTCAATATTGCAAATGCCTCAAAATTTTCGTAAAAATTTTCACGGCTCTTTAATGAGGGTTCCTTCTGGATTTTCAAGCGCTTTTAAAGAAATAAAACAAACTCACAAGTTAGACAGTTTAGCCTTGTATAGCTCGGACAATTACATTAAACCAATACTAAAGCTATTTTACATTTTAGCAGACCATTTAAATTTGACACTCGTGCCAGGATCTATTAAAAAAGTTGCCAATCAAAATCGACAAAAATGTCCCCCAGCATTGTTTCGAATTGGGGGACAATTGAGTCACAGTAGACTTTACACCGCTGTGATGATTGACACAGAATTTTATCAATTATTTTATGGCACGAACGCAAATGTAGACATCCCACTCAGCCTTAATTCTCTTGGTCGACCACTTAATTCAAAGTTTTGGTTTGTTTTAGGGGTTGCAATTTTCGTTTTTGGAACTATTTTAAAAATTGTATCTAGCTTTAGTGATTTAAAAGATTTGGGATTTGAAATTACCGAAATTACCCTGTCACCGTTTTTTAATCAGATTTCATCAGGCTCAAATTCAAAATTATTTGGACGGAAATCAAAATGCCGGGTACTCTACAGAGTGTGGATTATTTTTACCATGTTAATGGGCATCATCTTTGCATCGTACTTGCAAAGCTTCAGAGTTGTACCCAAGCAAATTGCAGTAAAGAAAACGTTTGCGGATTTAATCACCGAAAATTACACGTTCATGATCCAACATGGGCTTGTTGATAAATTCAAAAAGGGATTGAAAGAATGGGAAGAAAATTCCGGCGCTAGTGCCGACGTCAGTGCAAAGCATAGAACTTTGCTAAGGAATTCCGTAGAAATCAACACTAGAAAAACCTCAAGTATTCGCTATATCTTTGTAGGGGACAGGTCTAGTTATTTGGTGGCAGAAAAAGAAATTTTTGTGTATTCAGAAATAATGGGACATTTTTTCCATAGAAATTCATATCTTGTAAAAGATAAATTTTTTGAATTTCCACTTATCTGGTCCTGCAGCTCATCTAATGTGGATATACCTGTGTAAGTGTTTAAACTTGTTTTAAGCACTGGGATTTTTAAGTACTTGTGGGCAGTTGTGGGATATAAGGATTGCTATTCAAGAGCGCGAGCAAAAGGACCAACTCATCCAGTGGCCGCGGAGGCACGGGGGACGAGGTGAATGCGACAGAGGATAAAACTACCTCGGCGGGAGATGATGACTTTGCAGAAATGAAAGCAGTTAAGGAGAAGTCGATTTCTTTAGCTGACTCTTTAATCGCTGCTTCTTTTTATTGTTTTATTATAGGAAATGGTGCTGCGGCTCTTACGTTTATTTTAGAAATTCTGAAATCCTTAAGTTTTCAAATATGTGGAGAGTATTGCGGTCGGGTTAAAACTTACATTGTGAATCGAATATTACTCGTTATTATTATATTGATGTGGCTTTAATATTGATTGTTCTGAGAAAAATAATGAATTTTTTAAAATCATATAGCGTTTTGTAAGCAAATCTTTATTGAAGAAACATAGGCACCTTGTATCTGATAATCACGACCGTATTAGAATATGCATTAATGCACTCGCATATTAATTTACCCACTAATTATGTCATAATACGCTCGTCATTGATTAATACCCATTTCAAAAATTCAACGCTTAAAAATATTATTACAAAATTTAATTATATATCGTGTGTGAAGAGCCAAAATGACCCATATCCATTTTTAGTTTCAAACAAAATGCACTATCTACATAAAAAATCAAAACAACATATGTTCATGAAAACATGTAAATAGAACCTTGAGCATTTTTCAAAAAAACATGTAAATAGAATATTTTGACATTTTCAAAACACATGTAAATTGAATATTTTGCACTTTTGAAAAACATTTAAATAGAACATTTTACACTTTTAAAAAATACGTAAATAGAATGTTTTGCACTTTTCAAAAACATGTAAATAGAATATTTTGCACTTTTAAAAAACACTTAAATAGAACATTTTGACCCTTTAAAAAAATGTAAATTAGAACAATTTGCTCATTTTAGAAAATCGTGATTAGCATTGCGTAAGCATGCATCTTATTTACTGTTTTTTTTACATCGCTCATTTAAATTCTAGCATAAATTGAAAATGGGTCATTTTGGTTCTTCTTATACGGTATGTACTTACCTACATGATGCATACCTTGATCGTATATCAACTCAGTTTTTATGGAAACTATTTGGTTAATGTACTTAAATTAACTGTTTTATAATTCAGTCTCCTAGCATCTGGCATCACCCACTTCTTAAGGGAGACTAGGTTACTAGTTATAGATTCATACTCTAATTATCTCATATAAATGCATGTACAAATATACACATAAATGACAGGCTGTGAGCGTTTAGACCACACCGCGCAGATGACTGCACATCTCATGCGTCTCTCGCTCTTTCTCTTGTAAATAGTACACTAGTGTTACAAAAGATATTATACTAAATAATAATACAGTCTTATATTAATATGCCTGTCATAATTTACACTAATTAACGCGCCTAATAAGATACCACTCAATCACAATGCTTAGAGGTATACGTCATAATATTCTTACACAAGCTCACAATAGAACACAATGCTATTCGTAAGAATAGACATAGTAACATAGACGACACTTTCAATTTGTTTTTGCCGTAGACGGAGAACTCTGCAGGCGCCGAAATCTTGGCGAAGTCGAACTAATCATTAATCGGCTTGGGATCATGCAACATTCTTCGCACATCAGAAGGTCTAAAATGATCCATGAGGTCATGTATATTTGCAAACTCCTCAGAACATCGATTACACGCGTATTCAAGATCATTTCCAGGTTCCATGCAAAAGCCTCTTTTCAAATGAGCACTCTTTAGATGCTGAAGCAGATTTTTCTGCAATTCAAACTCAAACGCACACAGTGAACATACTAAGTGGTGAGCATTTATGTGGGAGAGTCGCTGCTCCGGGTTTGAGAAAATGATGTAGCAGAGTCTGCAAGTACTTATGGGATTTTCCATATCATCATGAGCTGTCCGCCAGTGAGACACCAGTACGTTCATACTGTATTTGGAAATAATATTAGTACTGAAGGTACAGAAGGGGCAGATCAACTGGGACGTCACAGGGTTAAAGCAGCGAGTACCGGAACCGGCACCCGCACCGGCACGCGAGTCGGTAGTCACACCAAGAACATCAGAGTGGCCAGACCGAATTTTTCGATCCGCTAGAAAGCTACTAAGATCTTCCTCATGAGCTGAGTGCGCTGCTGCTGCTGGAGCATCCACATCCATCGAGTTGATATCAACTTTATTTCGGTCTTGCTCCAAATAAGCTTCAATTTTCCTCTTTTTCGAGAAGCCTCTGTGTTTCTCTTCTTTAGCTTTAGTGCGATTATCAAAAGTAATTTTTAATTGAAATGTTTTTTCATATTTGCGTTTACGATCGTAGGTTGGGTTTCCCTTCGCTTCGTGTTCGTGATCATTAGAACTTCTCTTAAAGGATTCATCTTGGTGCCCACGCTCATGAGCATAGTACATGTGATTACTCAAACTTGAGTCTTTCAGGAATTCCGCTGCGCAAACAGAACACGTTAAATGATGGGCGTTTTTGCCATGTCGTAAGCGTTGCTCACGTGTTGAGAAGAAGAGGTGACATAATCTACAGTTGTGTATCTCCTTTAAACCATGTTTTGTCTCCCAGTGAATTAGCAAGTGCGTCATTTTGGAAAAGGAAAACTCTTTTGACGGACACAAATGACAACTAAATCTACTATTTTTCCTCCTGGTTTTAAAGAAGTAGGGTATGCCTTCCTCCCATTTTTTCGCAACAGCAGTCGTAGATTGTTCAGTTGAAGCCTGGCGCACGAGCAAAGATCGGGTATTTGCAGTACTTTTGCCAAGTACTGGTCCTGGTTCCGGTTCTAGAAAGTTCAAATCGGTCTTTCTGTCCAACTTGTGTTCAAGGCTTGTTTCAGTTTCGACAAGTTTCTCATTAAGCAGATCTGTTGCAGGGACGGGGCAGGGCCTTCGCCTTCGATAGTACTGAAGATCTATAGATTTATCTAATTGAGATTCTTGCAAAGGATTTAATGAAACTTGGCTAATTTCTGACAATGCATTCGTTGGATCCCTTTCTGTAAATTTCATAGGCAGGACCGTAGTGACCTGTTCCTTCCGAATAAAGTATTTGTGAAGCGATTCCAGCAGTCGTGAACCGTCGTTGCCATCTATAAAGCCGATACCGACTAATTCAACCTCACCTGTCAAGAAAATAATAAGAATTTGAATGTTGTTACGTGCTTCCACTATATATTATTTAACATCGCCTTACAATATTGTGTTGATAAAAACTTTCAAGAATTCAAAAATATTAGCATTGACCGCTACTTATTGCTATTGATTAACTGTAAATTTCCATTTTCAAAAGAAGTACGCACCGTATATTCTATAATAATGCGCAGGTCTGTAATAGTACGCGAGTCTGAGGGTCCAAATAGTGCGCGGGGCGTACTATTATAGAATATACGGTACATCAACTAACGTTAAATATGTAATTTTATTCAAATGAATGCGGCGTACATATTGTAGGTAATTCAAAATTGCAGCTTAAAATAATTCAGATTATGTACCTGATATAGTATGCTCAATCTGAGTGGTAAAATAACGACTGGAGTCAAGAACCTTTTGGAACGTACGAGGCCCCACAGGGTCTTTATTGTTATTAGCAACTGCACCAAAAATCCCATCGGTGTTTACAAATAGAACTTGACGGCGATTACTAGGGAATTCAACAATCTGGAGTCTTCCATTCCATACCGGATTAGAAATATCCCACTCCGATGCTCTATAAGAGAGAACGTAAAATTTTATTTACACTGGTACACAATTGTACTTGCCAAAAAGACACAGTCCACAGTTACAAAAATTCATAGTTTTACAAAAAGTATTTACATAATCAAAATTTAGTCAAATGGACTAATCGTAAGTGTCAAAAAATGTTTAAACTAACAAGTAAAGCAATTACATTTGGATTTTGGGTCTGGTTACTTCGGTTTTTTTTAAACTACGCATAGCCTGTAACAGTTGATAGATGAGATCATAGCATGCGGGTGAAGGATAAAGAAATAACACAAGCACAATATGTGGTATAAAATACAATACCACACCAGTAAAATGTTACACTACCAGCAGTTAGGTCATAGGTGCAAAAAGCGCAAAAGCATTCTAAACACAAATTCTTACATTGTACATTGGCACGCAAGTTTTCATAGAGATAGCAGAAGCAGATCTCATTTTAATAATACATTTTTATTTAACAGTAAATACTGTTAAAGCTAACAACATCATACCAAAAAAAATTAAAACTTATAAAAAAACACAATGGAAAATATATTACTTACTTGTGGCTACTTTTTAATTTATCCCCAATTTGGTACACAAAGACCAGGTCAATTTCGAACACTACCGTGGAATAAAATTCACTATTTTCACTTGAAAAATGCATGACGTTGTTTAACTTTTGTGTTTTTGAATTTTCGAAATTCGATATCTTCCTTTATCATCAGATTGATTTGGGAAGTCAGTGAGCTGGCTTGTGAAGAGTAAGAATTTTGTAGCTCTTCAGTACTTTCCAGTTCTTGAAATGAAGAATGGGAATCTAATCGCTAGCAATCTGGGGCTTAAGGACAAACGTAAAATACTGCAGATACGCACATGCTACTTTCACAATTCACACATTTCTTCGATTCTTTGTTTTGTTGTTTACGATCGCAAAAGAAACACGTGCAACTTGTGCTCTCTCAGCATTCCCAATTCCTACTCCACACTCCACACCCACACTACTACAGTCGGCCACTCGTTAAATCAAACTAACGCAGCAAATCAGTTACTTCCCTCGTTCCCACCCTGAAAACTCACGGCTCACGGCTGACGCTGCTAAACATCATCGTCCTTATTACGGCTCTCTTCCGATGGTCGTGGGTTCAATTCCCACTCGGGGGTCTACCGTGAGGTAGATTATCCTTAAACTCCCGCCTCTCCTCGTGTGTGGTGACTACGACCTTTAAAGCTTACTTGGCTCTGTGTTAGTACGGGGTAAGCTTGCCACACCTGTCTGTTCCTGGAAATCAGCGATTACGCTGAGGAGCTTGACAATAAAGCCATTACATTTACATTTTACATTTTACATTGCATTGAATTGCGTCGTTAAGTTTGGCTTCATACTGTCAGTAATGGGGACATTGACAACCGGCAAAACGTAAAAATGTGCTTGCTAAACGTCCGGCATTGCCGTCCCATGCACAATTCGGTTTATGATTCCTCCCACAGCATAAATCAGTAGAGGGTGTTGTTTGCCTGATATGACATATCGTCAGTGAAGAACCAAAATTACCCATATCCATTTATCTCCACGCTTACGGCTAAGCCCATGGTTAAGCCCATGTAAATATAAGATCGCTATTTGCAGGTTTGAACAGGAATGGTTTCCATGGACTTTAGGCGTACGAGTGAAAATAAATTGATTTTGGGTCATTTTGCGTTTAGAACGTTTTGGAAAATGGAAATGGGTCACTTTGGTTCTTCACTGACGATATCACAAAGACTTGCATATAAAAATGCGTGTCGATACAGTTTTAAGAATTTGTTGTTCATTATTCTTATTATTTCTTATCCTGACTCATCGCTTAAATCGTTCTAGTAAAAATAGAACTACCCATACTTCTATCTCTCATATTGTGCTGACAATAGTAAGTTCAAGTTATAACAGCGTATTAATATTTTTACTTTTCGTTGAAACAGAATATGAAATATCAACAACGAGCATTAAAAAATAAAAAAAATGACTCATAGAATCATTTTCACCAAAATTTTAAATGACCCATATCCATTACGTATATTCTACAGAAAAAAATGACCCCCATCCAAAAAATAAAAACTTCTCATTTGGTGGGTATTTCATGGTTTCTTGCACGCAACAGAATGAAATTATCTATTAATATTAATTTTGAATTTTTATGATTAACCTGTAGTTCATATTTATTTTTAGAACATCATATTCTTTTGCAATTACGTAAACTTAGGTACAGATTATTCTCATTCTATACTAGCAAATTGTAATGTTATTGCGATTGATTTCTTTTTTTTAAAGTTACATACTCATATACTACATATCCTCTAATAATGAGCGGATCTGTAATAGTACGCGGGTCTGAGATGTATGTTTGAATAGTACGTGGGCCTACTATCAAATCCGTTTATAAGGTATCCGGATTAAAGGGACGAATTTAAAACATTTAGTTGTCCAGCCATGCTTCTAATGTTAAAATTATCCGGATTTAAGGGAACTGATACAAGGGATGTTTATATTCGCATATAAGGGACTGTTTTTCTACGCTTTTGAGGCCTTTTTAGGTCATTTATAAGGGAAATTGTAATGAAATAGGCCGAGAGATAGTAAATAAATATTTACTATCTCTCTCTAGAATACTACTGTAGTTTTTACTTTGTACTTGACCACAAGACTGCATTTATCTCAACATTTACATTCGATTTAACCCATGGACCAAGGGATTATAGCTAATTTGAAGCTTCACTACAAGAGACGCATCATCATTGATGTAATTAATCAGCTAGACCAAAATGTTACAGGGAAACAAGTGAATGTTTAACCACCAAATATCTTCCAGTCAATGTCAATTGTATGGTTGTACGAATCATGGAAATTGGTCACTGAAAACACAATACCCATTTGTTTTCAACATTTCAAAATATACTTCCAGCTGAACGAAGTTCATGCTGATCAAAAAGAAGATGATGGAGCGACTTTAAAATTATAGCTGCTTGTTAAAATTGTAAATAACATTCGGTTAATCGGGAAATCCATTAAATGGTTAAACGGGAATCCGGTTAAACGGGACAAAAAAGGTCGGTCCTCCCGCAGTTTCCATATACACGGATTTGACAGTATTTAATACACTATTAAATGGCAGTATGTTAGTATGTACGAGGGTCTGAGAGTTTCAAATTTGAGTAGTAGGCGGAGCGTACTACTCATAACACTGGTTATTATTATACAGGTAATTATTGTACCTACTATTGATATATCTACATTTCAACTATAAAACTATATAATATAGCAACAGTCACCCGAATAGAATTTATATTAATATTATAGTTAACCTTGTCCTTGTCGGATTTAAGTAGTATAAAAATGCTCAAGAAAATTAATTTTTTAATCAGATAATTGTTGTAAGGAATAAAACTAACTAATTTGAAATAATAAGGCTTGCAGTTTCACACATGCCGTCATAAAAAGTACACTAGTCGAAAACTCAAAAAAGTTGGTATTATGTACAAGGGTCTCTTTTATCGTCCACATATCTGACAAATAACCGTAGTCGAACCAATCTACCTGAACTATTGATTATAATAATTGATTTTTTTTGTCTGAATGCGAAATGAAAATATTATGAGAGTCAAGGCATGAGAATGGAAAAAGCGAATAATTGAATTATATTTTAATTTTTTTAATATACTCGCATAAATGGCGTTAGTCATATTTTTATTCATATTTCTTCATGGGCTTGTTTATTTAATGTTTAAAAAAGATACCAGTAACACTTCAAAATTAGGTCTGTTTATTATATCGTTCTCCGAAATATCACATTTCCGGACTATGTCTTAGGCATAGTCATATATATCTAGTTATAGTTATATATGGAAGTTATACAGGTTTGCATTCAAAATAGAACGCTTCAAAATGTTATTCATCATCATCATACTCGTAAAATTCAAATTACGATTAGTCGTCGGTGTCATGTGGTTGGCACACAACATTATTTGAGTTTCATTGTAAAGAAATGAAAGAAACGAGAGATCTGCACATATTTTAAAATATAAATAAAATGTGTTGAGCACACTGCACGGAGAATAGCTTTAAGCCATAATAAAATGCTACTCTAATAAATACACTAACTAGCAAGAAAACTAATTATTGCCACATAAGATATTTTTAAAAGAATCATTCCTGGGTTATAAACATTTTTTTCTAATAATAATAGTAGGATGCTATCACACAATCACACTGTCGATACCGGAACTAATCTTGAATAAACTATGGATCGTGCAACTTTTTGCTTGTATCAGTAGGTTCGAAATGATTCATTAGGTCCATTAAATTATCGAACTTCTTAGGGCATCGATTGCACTCGTAGTGATTATCATCTCTAGGTGACAATCCAGAGATTTGTTTTGCATGCTTATACTTTAAATGTTTTAACAGATTTTTTTGCATTGGAAATTCCCTTGTACAGATAGAACAGGTTAAATGATGAACATTTACATGGATCAGACGCTGCTCCGGGGTTGAGAAAAGGGTATAACAGATTGTGCAAGTATTTGGCTCTTCCATATTATCGTGAAAACTCTGCCAGTGAGCTAATAGTAAACTCATGTTTTTTTTGGAGTAAGTTTTAAACCCACATAAGGGACAAAGCAATTGCCTCGTGACAGGGTCCAAACAGCTGGTTCCGCTGTCATTGTCATTGTAAGAATGTCCCACCGAAGGCACGACATAAGGAACGCACTGCCTAGAAGGTTCTTCGACAGATTCTTTTTGACTATCTTTTTGTTGTTGTAACTGAGAATCTGGGTGAACTGGATGAAATTTATTTTGGTTTCGTGACGGAAGCTCGTCGATCTTTCTCTTTTTTGCTATCCTACAGGGTGATTCCTCTTCCGAATTATCATCAATAGTTATTTCTCCCTCCTCTATTTCGTATTTATCTTTATCGCTGATGGGTAAAACTCGCCCGACGTCGTGTTCATCCCGACTAGTTCCGGCTGCTCTTTCCTCTTGCCACTTACGGGGCTGGTTATGAACATTTTCCATGTGACGCTTGTAATTCTTTTGTTTAAAAAGTTCGACTGAACAAATTAGACAAACTACATGGAACGAATTTCTATGCTTTAAACGTTGCTCCGCGGTTAAAAATATTAGATTACAAAATGTACATATGTTTGGTTCCTTCAAATTATGTTCTGTCTTCCAGTGATTCAATAAGGCCTTCAATTTAAAGGAACGAAAGTTCGCAGTTTTTGGGCATAGGTGACAAATTAATTGGGGTTTTCCACTGACATGTGAGGCATAGGTGATACCATTTTCATATTCCTGAGCTATAGTAGTAGTAGATGAACATTTGGTTGTACTATTAGGACTAAAATGATTCATCAAACTATTTAAATTTTCGAACTTCTTGTAACATCGATTGCACATGTATTTATAATAACTGCCAGATAAGATGGAAATGTCTCGTTTATTATGTGATTTCTTTAAATGTTGAAGCAGATTTTTTTCAAATTTAAACTCCATGGTACACATTGTGCATAGTAAATGATGAGCACTTATGTGGGACAGACGCTGCTCTGGGGTTGAGAAAATGATATAGCAGAGTCTGCACATATTTGGATTTTCCATACCGTGACCTGCCCACAAGTGAGCTACGAGTAATTTCATGTCAGCTGTAGGATTAGTTTTGAATGAACATAAGGGACACACAAATTCGAGAGAAATGGGATCTAAACAGCAGGTTCCATTTTCATTGTCAGAGAGACCCGGGTTCGGGTTCAGGTTGTGCATCGGAGTAATCTCATGTTTATTTTGATCTTGTGACTCAGACTTGTTAGACTCGATCTTTCTCTTTTTCGATACGCTGCAAGGTGCTTCCTCTTCAAAATTTGTATCCATAGTAATTTCTCTTTCTAATAAATTTTGTTCAGCACCGCTGGGCGAAACTGGTTCTACATTGTGTTCATCATGATTCGTAGCGGCTCTTTCCTCCAATATTTGGCTCTTGCGAGTGTGAGCTAAGAACACGTGACGCTTGTAATTCTTGTGATTTCCATATTCCCGAGAACAAATATCACACACTATGTGGAGTGTATGGATATGCATTAGGCGTTGTTGAGGGGTTGAAAACAAGACATGACATAATCTACATGTATTTGGTTCTTTCAAATCATGCTCTGTTGCCCAGTGATTTAAAAATGCTTTTAATTTGTACGAGCAAAATCTTTTTTTTGTGCATAGGTGACAAATAAATTGATCTTTTCCACTGACTTGTACGGAGTAGGTGGTACCATTGTCATATTTTTCAACAGTAGTGGTGGTACATTCGCCTGAAGCTGATGCCGTTGACATTGAAGACTGGAGCACGAGGGAAGACTGGGCGCTCTCGTCACCAGCAGTGCGATTGAGTTCCAGGCATTCTAAACTGGTTTCTCCATCTAAATTGGGTGCATTACTTGTTTCGGAATCGATATGTTTTTGATGAATATCTGTTGTGGTTTCGGTTTCGGTGCGGAGCCTGCTGTCGCTGTGAAACTGAACGTATGTAGCGCTATGTGATTCGGACTCCTGCAAAGTATTTACTTCAACTTGACTATTATCTGGCACTTCAGTCATCATTTCGACTTTAATTGGGGCCATTTCGTTACTTTCGTTACATTTCATAGGCACATCACAAGGCGTATTATCCTTCGATGTGAAATACTGTTCAAGGGCTTTGAACAGTTGTGAACCATCACAGCGATTTAGAAAGGCAATGCCAATTACCTCACTTTTCCCTGTTACAGAATAATGTACAAAATTTGATTAGTTTTTTACACGTGCATTACGGTCCAATATAATTCTTAAATTATTCGTAATCTTAATGTTAGGCAACAATATGTAGAAAAAACTGCACATCATCAACAATAACAATAACTGACTGCTACTGGGGTTTTAAGGATTGTGAATATAAATATTTTGGAAAGAAACAAAAACTTACTTAAAACTCACTTTACATAGTAAAGTTTTTCATTTAGTAACCATAAGTACTACAGTATACACGTTATTTTTACAAGATAATAAATTATCGTATTTAACAAAACTGATTTACATACATTTCCAAAGCAAATAAACGCAATTTCCTCGACCATGTTATATCTTTATATCAGTAAGAGCCAACAATTTAAAATTGCAGTTTAAATAATTTAAAGTATGTAAGTACCTGATATAGCATTCTTAATCTCAGTGGTGAAATAACGATTCGAGTCAAGGACCTTCTGGAACGTAGGTGACCCTACAGGCTCTGTAATTGCAACCACGCCAAAAATCCCATCGCTGTTTACAAATTGAACTTGACGACGATTTCTAGGAACTTCAACAATCTGTAATTTTCCACTCCATACCGGGTTAGGAATATTCCACTCTGATGCTCTAGTGAAACACAAATTAAACTAAGTTTTGTAAGTTAACTGTTAAACATTCATAATAAACTTGGAGATATAAAAATTTGTTTTTTTAACCTCACATATATGAATCTTGTAAGTTCATAGATGTAGGTAAAATGGAAAATGCACATTCAACAATGAAAATAATATAACACTATATTCAATAGTGTTAAACCACCTTAATTACGTTAATTAAGGTGCAAATATATTTTCAATAATATTTATGTGCAATGAAATATGATGCCTTTATCATGCAGATTAAAGATTCCAGATTTTATTAATAGTATACAGTTTCACTTAAAAGAAATAAATTCGAAGAAATACGTATGCACGTATGACGTATATAAATTATATACTTAATCGAACAAATGAGTATAAAAAACGTGTTAACAAACAACAATTACTTGAAGAAACAAACAAAAATATTACTGACTTGAGGCGATTTTTTAATTTATCCCCGATTCGGTACATAAATACTGGCTCAATTTCAAACACTACAGAATTCATTTTGACTCTTTCTTGTGAAGAAGGCAGTAGTGCTGGTCGTGACATTTAAGTACCTATATTTATATATGTATTATTTGATTCTGTAATCAATACACTGCTTTTCCAATTACATTTAGGATGCCAGTGAGGTGTCCTTTGGAAGAAAGAATTTTGCTGACTACTTAGTGAAAATAATAAAAGTGACATGAACCAGATTTGAAATTACGTTTAAAAGAAATCAAAATTAGGCAATCTGGGACGAAAGGATAAAGGAACTTTTAACTTTATGTATACTATACCTATAACAAATATTATGTCATATGTACAAGCCAACTTCCAAGTCACAATTTTCGGAGATTCCGAAAGAAGACTAGGAGCACGAAACGAATACTGAAAACTTCCGCTCACTCAACATTTACCATTCCGCAGTGGATTTATTAGTTGCCGGCTGTAGTGCAAGTGGAGTCTGGAGTCTCGACTTTCACTTCAGTCGGCAGTCGGCTACTTAATCTAAATCTACGCAGCAAAATCATTGTTTTCCTTAAATCCACTACTCAACTAATGATAAACATGTATTCATTTTAAAAACTCGTGATTAGCATTGCATTGTAAGCGTGTATCTTATTTGCTGTATTTTTTTTTGACATAGCTCATTTTAATTCTAGCATAAATTGGAAATGGGTCATTTTGATTCGTCATATATAGACGATATGCAATTGCATCATGAGTTACGCAATAATTCTTTTTATTTTGTTCATTGAACTGACTGAACATCGAAATGCCCAAACAAACAATAATACGACTCAACTATACATGATTAAAGTTATTAAAATGCTAAAATGAAACGTATGGCATTGTTAGGGGTAAATACTTTTGTAACTTCAACTTAGTTAAGATTCTGTATATATGCTTAGTTAGGTAATATTAGTAGGTCGAAGAGTCCTCGTTTAAATTACGTATAAATTAATTTAAACAGCATAAATTGCGTCTAATACAATTCATACAATCGTTACAGAGTACTATAACACAAATATTATGTTGACAGCTTAAATTCCTTCTTCAATCTTAATAAAATCCTATACATAAAACTTTAAGTATTCCGACAATATTAAGTAGAAAATTATTAAATGCCTTTGCTAGATATGAGTACAGAGTGCCCCACTAGAATAGGCATTTTGCAGCTTATCTGCCCTCACACGGGGTTTGTTGTATTTTTATTGGATGAATCCCCTATAGTATGGTACTATGCGAGATGCCACTCAGGCCACTAATATGCCCATTGTTGATTGTAGACTACTGGGATGGCACAAGGGGTTGCACAAACGGAAAATTATTTGCAGATGTTAACTGACTAATGTGTATATATCTATGAAATTAATTAATACACGAAAACAGTTGCCACTCTATAGAAAAGAGATACTTCACGGTTTCATTCATACCTATGTGCTTAACTTTTGACTCAGTTTATGAAAACATATGTAATTTGGCGTCGTCACTCATCGGTCACTCTCAAACACATTCCTTATGACGACAAACATTCACTTTTATCATGGGATATGGATATGGAATGCTTCAGTGGCACTGGAGACATCGGATCTCTCTAACGCTTCGAACCCTCAAAGCCTTTTTAACACATGACTTGTTTTACTAAAAACTCCAGCAAATGCCTGATAATCACAACACACAAACACTGCAAACGCGGGGCGCCCTACTGTTTAGGTACACTATTTTAACTTGTAAAATTGACTTAAATTATTTTACTTTTTTAATGAACTACGAAGGGAGTATTTCAGGCAAGTAACCGACACGCTTATAAAAAACTTCAACAAAATTTGTATGTATTAATTTTAACCTATTTGTCTTGAAATGTCGAATACTAGAGCGTGGGAAAACAGGTAGTATAAACTTGTCTAATTGCATAGTTACTACCTTCCAGAAATATTCTCTAGTATGTATTTATGTTGTGTTACGCAAAATTGTTAGAAAATGTCCGTGAGGACATATTTTGTACGGTGGAATGTTTAACTTAAGTTACATAAATAACAAAGGTTAAATTCAATATTTGCACTCTTATTCAAGTTAACCCTGGCTTACAAAATATTGTTATGATGTGATGCGGACAGCCTCGAAATGATGACTAGTTTGCTCTTGAAAACAAAAACAGTTTCTCAATTCCACTGAGTACAGTTGAGAAATATACTAAATGTAGAGGAGATTTTCGGTCTCTTGGATGCCTTACTCATCGCCCCTCGCTTCGTCATTTTCGTTTTGAGAAAAATAAAAGTTCACTATATGCATCAGTATTATAAATACCAAAATTCCAATCCCTCACACTTGAACTAATTCTATACGGCCTGCATACACAAATACCTAAAGAAGTATATGCATTTGTCTCTCTCGAACTTTACGACTGTTGAACCATAAAACCCTCACTGCCTTTGTCCAGACGCCAGACAGTGTTAGGTTAGTTTTTCTAAGGACAAAATTCCAACTATTCTTGAAAATATAGAGTACTTACACATTGCAGGCATGACTTGAGCATTGTAATTTCCTTACTTCAATCGTGCACATCAACCAAAATATAAGCCCTTTAGGAGAACTTTTCAAATGTAGCAACGATTTAATATTCTATGGCCAAAACATCATCATGGTCAAGGGCTGATTTTTTTATTGACTATATAGAATGCATGCACAGCGTTTGAAGCTCATATTAAAAAACTATGTTCTTCATAGGTATACCTACTTTGTTTTTACCGAATTTTCAGAATATATAAGTTTGTTTTTCTCATTTTTCCCGTTTGCGTCATTTTGTTGAAGAAAAAATTACTGGTGCCTACCAATTAACACGTAAATAAGAGCTTTTGTGTGAGAATTTTATAAACAAGAAAAGCAGCCAATTCGTTTTAGTGGTTAAATATTAAGTTATGTGTCACAATAACTATATTAATTAATGTTTGTAGACAGAAAATTGTTCCAGTGCCAGCCTTGCATGATTTTATCAGCCCACACTCCCTATTTTTAGGATTACAATACAATGATATATAACTAGCATTTAAGAAAATTCTGGTCTCCTGCAATAATAATGTATTATTTGAAAAATGGAAATTGTTAATGGTTTATGAAATGAATTTACAACACAGAGCTTACAAAAATAATGTTATGTAAAAATCTGTTTTGCCCCTATCCCCTCCCCCGCTTCGTAATTATTTTTTGTATGTACGCTGTACGCACATGTAAAGGATAGGGCAGCTAGACTCCTCCCCCCCCCCCCCCCCCGAAAAAAAAATTCCCAATGTTATTGTGCAAGCTCCCATAGTAGGTACAGTACACTATCCACCCTATACGTTCATGGCTGTGGAATGGCCTCACATGCGAGTGGTAAATTGTTTTGCAGCGAATATTTCCAAATTGATGCTTCACATTTAAAAAAAAATACAATAAGATTTAGCGAAATCGTGAAGTAGTGGAACGATCCATCATTTTCTCAATTAACTTAATCGTCAAGAAATCGAAGTACTCGATCGAGCGACTCGAGTCATTGTACTATAATATGTAATATGTAATTTAATGTTTTTAAAATCCAGAAACTTCCAACTTAAGATTTACTTAAGTTGGTTTTAAAATAAATTCTATGTCAACCAAGTGAATGTTCACATACACAAGCTCAACAAATGAGGAGTTTGCTAGCAAAACGCGTTAAGTCCATTTTTTCAGAAATTGAGATTATTGGTGTTTAAGAACGACTAAGTATATATAATTCACACCGTGCAATATTATGGGTCAAAGGTCACTGGAACTATTTTAAATAATTCGCTCAAAAACCGTTTTCTGGCAAAACACGTTAAGTCCATCAGTCGTTTGCTGGCAAAACACGTTAAGTCCACTAAACCCAATAAAAACAACTGATTCTTATAAAAAAATATCCTTATTTTCCCAAAACTGCTTCTTGTAATGAAACGAAATTTATTCGCTTTAACTTCAAATTCACGTGTACTATTTGTAGGGGATGGTCCATAAATGACGTCCCACAAATTTTAACTTTTTAGAGCTAATCCATCGCCATGTCATCACTTTAACATTGCGTTCATCTGTTATCTTTCCCACGGCATGACATATCATAACTACATGACTAGATTCACATACCTACCGAAAACGTCATTTACGGACGATCCTTAACAGATCGATATGCAAAATAAATTTCAATTTGTTTGGTACATTTGGAAGCTCTGCTGTTTTAATAATACAGAAGGGCATGGTTTACAAAGTAATTAAGAAATTGTACAAAAGAACAGTCGCGTTTCTTATGAAGAAAATAAAGACGCAAGGGGTCGTTCACAAATGACGTCATTGATAGGTTCAATGGGTCTACTTGGCAATCCTATGCTAGGGATAGTCATTTACGCAATATGATTAATCTGGTGACAGGGGGGAACATGGTTTTAAAAATGAATACTTTTCTATGACGTCATTTGTGGACAATCCCTAAGCAAACAACTTCTTTAAGGAGTAGTAGATTTGCACTCGACAATTTAACATTGGAATGCAGGATTGTTTTAATTAATGCTTACTGTTGTATTTACATGTTTTTAAAAAGTGCAAAATGTTCTATGTACATGGTTTTGAAAATTGCATAATGTTCTATTTACATTTTTGTAAAAAGTGCATAATGTTCTATTTACATGTTATTGAAGTGTACAATTTGTACTTCAATTTTACAATCATAAATTAGCATGCAATGCAATATAATTTAAAAGGCTAATTTTTTGCATTGTTTCTTATGGGTTTTTTGGCAAAACACGTTAAGTCCAAGATTTCAAAATTTTGAATCATTTTTAAAAAATTACGACGCTGCGTCAGATTTGAGTTATTTTGGCTACTAATACACCTGGTAGTATGCAGTTACTGAAAAAAAAATTTCGAAAAAATATTCACGTTTTCACATGATTATCAAAATTTGCGGTTCCTGTAAAGTTAGGCAACATGGACTTAACGCGTTTTGATAACAAAGTCCTCAAATATTGACGGATACACTACGCTGCTATCTTCGATTAAATTTCTAACCGCACGCGACGGCTCTGCTACTACTCCACTACTGATAGGCAAACAAGAATACGAGCCTTTAAAAGTTGTGGAGGTCATTTATGGATGGTTCATTTCAGCTCCTAAGGGAGCTTGCAAAAATAACGTTATGAAAAAATCGGTCATTTTGACCCCTACCCCCCTTTTTTGGTATGGACGCACATGAGAAAGGATAGGGCAACTTGACCCCTACCCCCCCCTAAAATCCATAACGTTATTTTTGCAAGCCCCCTAATTCTTCGGAAGCTACACTACATACTTACACCACAGTGTATTTAAATAGTAATAAGGAAATACACCTATAACAAATATAAGTACCGTAAAGCTTGCAATAACTCCCGGGAGGAGTTACTTCCAACTTAGCCACAGACCCGGGATTTATAAGAGACCCGGGAGTTAGGCTAAACTTAGCCACACACCTGGGAGTAAATTAAAAACTGCAAGAAAAAAACATTACAAAGCCATAGAAACCCCAGCCCAGGAGCTATAAGGGAAACGGGAGTAATTAGAGAACCCGGGAGTTACTAAGGGACATGGGAGTTATTAGTGATTTTAAGAGAGCCGGGTATTATTAGAAGCTTTACGGTAACTAACGAAATTTTTATAAATGGTTACTACATATCTACATAATTTACAGGATTTTTCACAGTTTTGAAATACTTAACCGATTTCAACGTGTGATGTACCATTCGAAAGGTAATGACGAGTAGATTCCGAATAACTGAAAGTGGATCAGTTTGTCCGTAAACGTTTGGCTTTTTTTTGTATAAAAACCGTTTTTTAACGCCTAATTATTGTTGTATGGACCGGAGGTCTAAAAAAAAAATACCGTTTGCTTAGTTTTTGTAGGGCTTCAAAATGATGTATCATTTATTAAAATCGGTCAGTTTAAAAAAAAATGTATTTCAGCTTTTTTAACGACATTTAAAAACTCATCTCGACGGGGCTAGTAACAACAAGTGAAATTGGTTCTCGTATTCATTTCGGTTGGAATGAATACCCTCATTTAGTGACATTTCGAAATTTCGGTGTTTTAAGATTTGGCAAAACATTGTACTTTTCAAAAACTGAAAATCGCCTAAATCAATTTATATTAAGATTTTACAAGCCTCCACTGAAATTGCCACAACTAAATCTTTCACGGGTATACCTCCCCGGCCTCCCCGTAATTTACAGGCTGTAAATTGACTGTTAAGATTTGCCAGCAAATTAAAACTGCCCAACGTGACTGTTAAGGCTGCCATATAATAACGTGGATAATTCTAGCCCTTACCTACACACATTGAAAATAAGGTAATCGTCCACAATGCAATGAATGGTGTAATTTTCGAAAAGAAAATATTTTGCTAATTACTTGCTAGCTTTAAAATAGTTGCTATAGCGAATGTTGTAGTTCATAAACAAATTTATTCAAGTGATAAGGTAGGTATTTAAAATGATATAATTATTAGTCCTTAAATTAGGACAGTAACTCGTAGGTGACCGGAGACCGGACAAACAAAACGGAGTGGACAACACTGGTCATTCGAATTTTATTAATTAGATAGATAGATCAAGTGGAACCACGCAGTAATTGGTTTATTGGTAAGGAATACAAATAATAGCTTTCATCAAATAATTAACTGCAGGCACACAAGGGAATGCGCTTACAGCTAGCATACAAAACATATTCTATCAACTTGAAAAAGGCATATTTGGCAATTAATATTACAAACAATAAATAATATAATATTGTTAAAGAAGAATGTAACAACACAGTTGTTTCTGCGCCACAGACATAAGAAAACCAACTAGTAAGAACTATGAAATTCTCTGATATTACTTCGTGCGAACTTAAATCGGTACAAATATTGTCTTGTAGCATCATTAGAAGTTTGATAAACATGTTACAAAAATTAGGCATAGTACTATGTAAAAGTCACTAATGGAAAATATACTGCTACTAATCTGATTGTTTACCTATCCATTATTTCCCGGGAATCAGAAGTTATACTTGGTTAAAGGCGAAAATTTAGCCTGTCGTTCGTCTAATTTATACTGGTAATTTTTAACTAAAAATTCTGGATTATTTGCGTCTAAAGTTCGACGCTTAACAGTAATATAACCAGTGAATAGTTGAGAGTATCCAGTTTGTAATGCTGAAATTTCAAACAATACTGTACTTAGAGTATGGGCAACCGTAGCTGAGAACAATCCACCGGCTGAATTTACACATGTTGCAACACTAAAGTCACACGAATTTTCAAGATTTAAATTTTCGCCAAAGTTCAAAAGATTCTGAATTAAGTTCAAGGTTACTTTCTCTCCAGAAACTGACGAGGTCGTCGAACGTGCTTCTAAGGAATTGGATGAACCATACTGTAAGGTAGTCAAGTCGTCAACTATGACAATAAATTTACTGGACGATGCAGGGGAATTTGTTTTTGTTTGTGTTGCATTTCTTTCTATAACATTCTTCGACATAATCCTAGAAATCCTTTCTTTACAATCGCTAAGCAAAACATCCAAATCAATAGCAACTTCTTTTTCCGCATCCTTTATATAACTGGTCGAAGTCCGAGTTAAAGTTCGATACATATGTTGAGTCAGGTCAACGACTGATAACGCACCCTTTGCTGCACGAATTCGGGAACAGATGAAATATGAAATAAAGTAAATATTTGGTTGGTGTTAATTAATTCAAAATGGCATAACATGTCTGTATATTATGTAACATTTAATGTCAATGTTCACTTGTATGTTGATTAAATGCTGTAAAAATCAAGATTTTAATAATACCAAATACCTGCATGTGTGTTTAAATTCCACCCAAGCTTGGAACTTATAGCAGACCAATGAGTTACGCTTTCACTAGTTAACACTAGCAAAATTCCGCTTTCGCTTCCATAACGCTTCACAAAATCAGCAAGAATTTGATGGAGTATGAAATTACCATCCGCACTACCTTTTTGATATGATACAATTAAGTTTCCACTGAAATAAATATTTTCGGGCAAATCTAAACCCTGAAGAAAACTCTGAGACATGATGGTGATACCCAGCTGATTTTACGGTATGTTTTAATATCAGCAATGAATAATCTTCTGCAGATACTCTTCCACGTGTATGTAAAACATATACAAAATGAAAAGTAACTAACATCAACGAAGAAATAAAGCTGAAATGCTAGAATCACCCTCAACTGCCATTGTCTACCCAACAGTTCCAGAATTAATGCAAGCGGGGGCAGTGGGTACGTCGAGTCCACGTTACAAAATCGTAGGTATAAAAGTTGGGTAATGCTGTTTAGTAGAGGTAGTAAAAAAATTATCAGGATTAAATAATTTTTTAAAGTAAAGATAGAAAAGCTTTGTTAAGTCACTGTTGCACACTTGCAGTAATTTTACAGATCAAACGGGAACCACGCAAGATGTACTCTTTCGATTTTGAATACAATACCCACAATGAATTAAGCTGCACTTGGTTACTACAGACTACAGATCCAAAGTGACTTGACTGCATTTTGCGCCGTTCGCTTACAATCCAAAGTTGAAAAAAATCGATATTTTGCAACTTTGCAACTTTCAACCCTGTAGCGGCTGTAGCTCTTACAAGTTTGGTCAGATTTTCAAAAAAATTGTAGTTTTGTGATCTCTAAAACATTGTCTAAAAATTTAATTAAAATTTCAAAAATGTTAACTTTTTTATTTTGAGGTAATTTGAGTGCCTTCAAACAAAATGAAAATTTTCGAAAGAAATTCAGAAAGAAATATTTTTTTATCGAAATTAAAATTTTTAAAATTTTTGTTGTAATTTGAATTCCTAGATATCACAAAATATTTTTTAAAAGTCGGACGAAAATTGTAAAAGTTACGTTGCAAATTCGATCAAATATTGATTTTTTTTAAAGTTTGGCGCGTGATTGTGAGCAAAAGAAGAACAATAAAATGTCGTCCACCACTGCAGACGGTATGCGAAATTAATAATTTGGCCCACGAAACGAAGTAAAGAAGTTTGTTATCCGCCCTACGTCCTCAAATATAAAGACCTGTTACTTCTACGCTATGCAAATCCCATTTTGGAGCCCTTTTGAAATACTTGGCCGATTTGGACGAATTTAGACCAATACAACACTTTTTAAAGGGACTTTTCAAATTTTTTCGAAAAAAAGGCGGCTTTTTCACAATTTAGAATCTGTTAAAATATCTCGCTGAACTCGTACGCAATTACATTCTGCTAATCATTACCGTTCGAATGACATTATTTAAGTCCATACTCAGTGAGTCACCGGTCTAAAAACTGAATTTTCGGTTTCGACACTTTTGACAAGATTTTTGCGCGAACTTCAAATTGTTTCCTTACACTTTGCTATCTTATGGGACCGGACACAAATGACGCCATCCATGTAGAGGGTGTGTCACATTGAAAATACACGACATGTTGAACATATAGCTATATAAGCAATCCTACCTTGGGTGACAAGGTGGGTGGGTCCAGAATTTCGTAAAGAGTGGCGCCATTTGCGCCCGGCTCCTTGTTTTTTAAATAATATTAATAGCTAGTTTGAGATGTCCAACACAGAATCCCTTTTAATGTCAAATAAGCACATTTAGTACTTACGTCCTGCTGAGCTTTCCATGGGTGTGGGTATTTGCCGTTAGACCACATAGATCAATAATTATAGTGCACTGCTCTATTAGAGAACGGCACGAACCCGGCTTGGCGGGTCAGTGGTCTAACTACTGAACTGCTGAGTCGGGGAGTCTGCCCCACACATGGATTGTGGTTCAAGTAGAGATAGGACTTGGGAGCAGTCGGAGTGGATCAGTTTGGGGTGGGGAGTTGTGTAAGTGGAGAGGTATGTACATGTGCTCATCCGTTGCCTTCATGGCACGAGACGGAGGTAGTGTACATTTAAAGCAGAGTAAACTCAGCAGCCTTTCCATGTGCTACAGCATACACTTCCTCCCACTTTCAAGACTGATCGGCCGATTCTCCTGCAGGTGGTCTCTCTCGTTCCGCTCTCTCATATAGTGCAGGGGTCAGATGGGTGTGTGGTGGCTGATGACTTCTAGTCGGGGATTGGTACTCTCAGGCTATTAGGATAATTCAGTCCACCAGCTTCCTCCGCAAGGGAAATATTGCAATACATGCAGAGATGCAGGATAATATATCACCGCAAGGAGTACGTCTGGGTCACGACTATATCCATAGACTACATAATAATTACATACTGGTTGTAGATTCGATGAGCACATCCACATGGTGTGCTCAAGAATCATATGCATCCGTACAATAATATCGGTGCTGATATATCCTAGTAAGGATGAAAGGCAATACCGTACAATAATAATAATTAGAGAACGGCACAGGTAAACGGCGCGCGTATTGATAAGGCAGGTAATTTAATTTTCCACGTCTGAATGCAAACTGCAAACTGAAAATGTAATAATAAGGGAGCCACGAAATGAGAACTGAAGAAACAAATAATTGAATAATAATATTTCATTTTATTCGCACATGAGATCGTAAAATTTATTAAATGTTTTGACACTTGAATAAAGCTTACAAACCAAACTGGTTCGTTCAAAGTGTAAAAGGAAACACCCGCAAAACTTAAAAATTAAGTCCGTAGAATAAGTTATTCTCACAAACATCACATTTCATGACTATATAAAGCGTCATCCTTAATAGAAAGCTTGACAATTTTATAAAACATTATCATCACATTGGTAAAACCCAAATAACGATGTGTCGTCAGTGTCTTGTGGTTGGCACATTTTATTTTACAGACGAAACAACATTATTTGGGTTTTATTTTAAAGGAATGGCTGGAGCGATCTGCAGATCCGGAAGTAAATTTATAACTAAAATATTTTGAGTAAACTGTACAAAAGGCGCAAACGATAAATTCAAGCCATTAGTAGGGCTACTTGAATAGTTACAATAAGGAAACTATGGTCAAAAATAATATTTTAAAAAATCATTCAAGCAAAGGTCTTCTTTATAAATGTTTCTTTAATTTAAGGAGAATAATATCACACAATCACACTGCACTATAGATAATAAAACTAATCTTTAATAAACTTTGGATCGTGCAACTTTTTATTAATATCAGTAGGTTCGAAATGATCCACCAAGTCGTTTAAATTAGCGAACTCTTTAGGACATCGATTGCACACATAGTGCTTCCCGGTTCCATCTGACATGCCATATTTTCGACTTAAATGCCAATACTTTAAATGTTGTACTAGTTTGTTTTGCCCAATAAATTCCGCTAAACAAAGTGAGCAGGTCAAATGATGAGCTCTTGTGTGGGACAGACGCTGCTCGGGGGTTGAGAAAATGATGAAGCAGAGCCTACACGAATTTGGCTCTGCTTCCATATCATGAAAACTCTGCCAGTGAGCTAATAGTAAACTCATGTTTTTTTTGGAGTGAGTTTTAAATCCACACAAGGGACAAACTAATTCATTAGTGACAGGGTCCACGCAGGAGGTTCCGTTTTCATTGTTGGAGAGCCCCACTGAAACCAAGACACTGGGAACGCACTGTCCAGAAGGTATTTCTTGTCTCTGACCCTCCGAAAAATTACAATTTCTCGTGTGACGATTGTGATTCCTCTCACTCCGAAATTCCATAGAACAAGTGTTACATACTACATGTAGAGCTGTGACATGGCGTAAGCGCTCCTCCGGTGTTGAAAAGACGAGATGGCATAGTCTGCATGTATTTCTTTGCCTCAAATTATGTTCTATATCCCAATGATCCAACAACTCCTTTATTGTTAATGAGCAAAATTTCCCAGCCCCGGCTGGGCATAGGTGACAAATATATTGACTTTTTCCGTCGACTTGTCTAAGATAGGTGACACCATTTTCATTTTTCCGAACGAGCTCTGTTCGAGAATTTATTATGTGGACCGGGTTAATCTCTTGAGGCGTGGACTGAATCTTCCTCTTTTTTACGATCCTGCTACAGGATGCTTCTTCAGAATTAGTAGCATTGATATTAATTTCTTGTTCGAATGTAGCTGTTTTAAACTTTTTAGGTTTATCACCGCTGGCTAAGAGCTCTTGTACATTGTGTTCATTGTGACTAGTATTATCAGCTCTTTCCTCCTGCCTCTTCTCCTCGGTATGAGTCGTATGAGTAAAGCAGACGTGACGCTTATAATTTGCTAATTTCTCAAATTCCATAGAACAAACATATATATTATGACGTGAACTGCTATGATGTAAGAGCTGCTCTCGAGTTGAAAAGATGAGGTGACAAAAATTACATGTAAACGGTTCTTTTAAGTCATGTTGAGTCGTCCAGTGATTTAGTAATTCCTTTAATTTCAATGAACAAAATTTTGCAGTTTTTGGGCAGAGATGACAAACATATTGATTTTTCCCGTTGTTGGCTTGTACGAAATAGGTGATACCATTTTCATATTCATCAATAGCAATGGCAGGCTCGGGAGGATCGGCTGTTGTTGAAGAGATGACTGAAGAGAATAATGGAGACTGGGGCATATACGAAAATTGGGCACGCTCGCTGCTAGCAGTGCTATTGAGATCCAGGCAATCTAATTCTTTTTCTCTATCATCAACATGCTTTTCGCTACTTTTGTCGAAATGGTTTTGAAGTACATTATTTGTTGTGGTGTTGTTGTGACATTGAACATTTGTAGTTTCTTCTGATGGGTACGCTTGAGAATTAGTCGCTTCAACTTCGCTTTCTTCTGGCACTCCATCGTCGTCATCGTTGATTTCGACTTTAATAATTGGATTCTTACCAGTAGTGATACCATCCTTCAATGTGCAATGTTGGCCAAGGCCTTCCAACAGTCGTAAACCATCAGTGCGATTTTGAAAGCCAATGCCGAATACTTCATTCTTCCCTGTCACAGAATAATTTACAACATTAACATTATTATATGGTTTATTAAACGGGTCGCATCGATTTCGATATAATGCTTAAATTATTCATAAAATTACTACTAATCAACCAAATATTGAAACAACTTTATACATTATTATACATCAAATTATCAACTTTAACATTGACTGCTACTGCTACTTAAGTTCTACTAAAGAATCGTAAGTATATTGCAACTATGTAGTTTGCACGGCCGGAAGAAAGAATTGCTTTTAGGCAGCAATCTGCTTCCATACAAAAACCAACATTTTGATTTTATTGATGGTTTTCTTTGGTAATGCAAAATTTTGTAATTACATGTTTTAGAAAAGTTTAAAATGTATTTTTTACTTTATTCAGAAAAGTGCAAAATGTTCTATTTACATGTTTTGAGAGAACTGTTAAATTTTGTATTTGCATGCTTTTGAAAATTCAAAATATTATTTTTACATATTTTTGAAAACTGCAAAATGTTCCATTTGCATGTTTTTTGAAAATTCAAGCAGCGGGGGCTGCCTGCGCTGGCCGCATTATCCGGCCCTGCTGGTTTGTAATTAAACATGCCACAAACCATTTAAGGTGGAGATAATTTTAAATATTTGGGTATTAAATTGTCTTAATTTAATACCACTTTTCCTTTTTACTTTTTTTTTTACTTTTTTTTCACTTTTTTTTTTCCCACTGAAATTTAAGAGAACCCAAAGAAAAAATCAAAATATGATAAAAAGAATTTTCGTGGCGTTCTCCAACGTCATTATTGCTATTATGGAGCTCTTCATTTAGTGACAGTAAGTGTACAATGCACACATCATTTACATGATAATACATTATTGTTTTCAATACACTTAAATAAAATTGACTAAGCTGATTACCATTTTAATAATAAAATTAGCTATGAAATAATTTTGTACATTGAACTAGTGACTGTAAGCTATGAAAACAAGAACCTCCGTTTGTAGCAACTACAGTTAATTATATTTTAATACGAGACAATACAAAGAAAGATATTTAAAATTGTACTTTAAAACATTTCAACTTGTAATAATTATGTAGGCTACTATAATATGTATAACTTACCAGATATCGCTTTCACAATGTCAGTGGTAAAATAACGATCGGAGTCACGAGCCTTTTTGAACATAGGAGACCCCATAGGATCTTTATTAGCAGCCACACCAAAAATCTCATTGCTGTGTACAAATTGAACTTGACGGTGATTGCTAGGAACTTCTATAATCTGCAGCTTTCCATACCACACTGGGTTAGAAGTGTCCCACTCTGATGCTCTAGCAAAACAAACCAATTAAAATAACTTTGAAGCAAATAATTTCCAAGAAATACAACACATCTGTATAAACTATACTTTACAGACAGTATAGTACAAATGAATAAGCATGCGGTCACAAGCAAGGAGAACTTAAAAAAATAGAGGAAAATATTACTTACTTGAGGCAACTTTTTAATTTATCCTCAATTTGGTACAAAAATACTTGGTCAATTTCAAGTACTGCAGACTCCATTTCACAGCCGTTTTCTGTTAAGAAAGTAGTGACATTTAGGTATATTTATATTCGTGTTTCCCGATTCGGTGTTCCACATTCCACAACCTCCAGTTTTTCTATCAAATTTAGGAATGTTAGCGAACTGGCTTCTGAAGAAAAGGATTCTTGCTCTAGCGTTTTCTTGAGGAATAATATGAACATGATTTGAAATTCTATTTTTAAAAAACGAAATCTAAAGTAGCAATCCAGGATATAAGGATAAAGAAACGTTATATATTACAGTAATACAGAATTACACACTGTTTAAAGCTAACAAACTCACAATTTTCACTTTACTTTCACCACTATTGCCGTTCTGGTTTGTTCTCTCCACTCTCCGCACTTACACGAACTGAACACTGGAAACTTTTTGCTCACTCAATATTTTACCACTCAACTTCCCCTACATGTCGACAACTAAAACTATATCTTCGAAGCCAAAACAGTTGTTTTCCTATACATATCCCACTGCTACTGCTACTAGTGCTACTGCTCTGCATACTGCTAAATAATAGTTTCATTGATTAGATATACCTATATCGTCTGTGAAGAACCAAAATGACCCATATCCATTTGTAGCTAAAAGCAATATCCACTATCTACAAAAATATTGAAACATGTCTTGAAAGCATATAAATAAAATATTTTGCACTTTTCAAAAATATGTACCTAAGTACAAAATTTTACTTTTTTCAAAGAACATGCAAATAGAACATTTTAAGCTTTTCTAAAATGTGCAAATAGAACATTTTACACTTTTCAAAAACCTGGAAATATTAGGATATTTTACGCTTTTCAAAAAACATGCAAATAGAACATTTGACACTTTTCAAAAACTTACTTAACATTTTCCGCATGTTTCTCATTTTGTTTTTATGACATAATAGCTCATTTTGATTTGAGCTACAAATGGATATGAGAGTCATTTTATGGTTCTTCACATATACGATATGCATTACATCGGAATCTGAATTGAAGTGACGCAGTATTAATATGGTCGTTTCCCTTGTACTGCTTACTTCTTGTTTTGTTAGTTGAATTGATTCAATATTGTGTTTTCTCTGGGGCCCAAGCAAATAATAATCAATTATAAATTAATAAAATGATAGAAATACATAGGGTTGTTAGGAATCTTATTTACTGTAGGGATCTTGGTTAGTCGTACTCTTGCTATAACGAACTTTTAATGCTGTATCGTGATTCCATTGTATCAAAGAAGTAGCAAGTTTAGTTGATGTTTGTTGGTCTTTGCGATTTCATTAAAAATTATTTTAGATAAAATGGATTGTCCCTACTGCATCTCATAGAATGCATAAATAACTCCAATAGATGTTTAAATAAAAAGCGAGGAAAGTGTAGCTGACTTGTCTTCAACCTTTGTAAACTCCTGTACGCAAAACTTCAAGAATTCCGATTATGTTGATTAGAAAATTGGTAAATGGCTTCAGTATATGAATACAGCGTCTAAAATAGGGACAGTATGTTTTTCGCGGTTTAGTTATGGCCCCACAAGGAGTTATACTCTGTCAGCTTAACTATACCAAACTGTTTTTTGGTTATTAATAGGCATAATAGGCAATAAATAGTAGGATTGCCCCGGCTTATGGTAATTTTCACACGAGTGTGTTTTCGGTAAGAACGCGGGTTTGGTAAGAGTTAAATGTAACTATTAAATTGGATATGATTTTAACACACATAATTAAATATGAATAATACCAATAAATATGCGAAATCAAATGCAAATGAATATGAAAGTAATTCTTACCGCTTGACCACGAGGAGTACAACTGCAAATAAATATAAAGCGCAAATCTTTAAGTGAAGTTCCAACAGACTTTATTCTGGAGTAATTTTAAGTATTTTCAAGGTTTAAATATTAAGCACAAGACAATAGACAAGACAGTTTTCTGAACAGAAAACTATTCATATATGTATTAATTACGTAATGTATAACATCAAATTGTAATATGATGACAATACTAATGTAGATACCGTATTTCTTCTAATAAATCTCCCCGGGATTTACGTAGACTCAGGCCAGGGAGTTATGAGAGATCCGGGAGTTACATTAATCTTATCCATAGACCCAGGACAACTTTAAAAAATTCTTTTTTAAGCAAGAGCTTAAAAAAGCCATAAAGACCCGTGACATACTAAAAGACCCCGGGAGTTAAGTCAATCTTAGCCACAGACCCGGGAGTTATAAGATACCCGGGGTTCATTAAAATCCCGGGAGGTATTACAAGATATATACACAGTATGTTGCCTTTGCTATAGCCAGCCCGCCACAGGCTATACTTACATTTTTAAATTTTAAAACTCCCTTATATTTTGAAATTAGCGAATTTAACCACCAGCATTTACATTAGGTATAATGTTTATGAGTTCTATATAATATATTCTCTAATATTGTTATTGTAGCATATATCTAAGCTGAGATCAAACACATGCATTATACTTGCTATTTGCGCGTACTACATACATATCTATATATTCAAATCAATGGTTTTATGAAGAGGGAGGACGATTATATTGATTTCTCGGCTGGAGGGACAAATTAACGTTGTTTCATTAACACGCAAATTACGCAGTAATTGTATTTCGGAACTCTTATGTTGCAGTCAGAAACTTCATTTTAAATTTGTAACTTATAAAAGTTGCATAAAACTTACGATTAGAGTTAATTATCTTTGTTCTGTCGCCATAACCCTGCTAAGCAATAATTACGTAACATTTAAAAATATGTACTAAATGACTAGGGGACTACAATAAACATGACTTGATGCTTTTACAGTCCAAAAAAGACTAGACTTGACTAGACTTCTCGGGCAGTATATTATTTGTATTATACTAGATGGAGTAGATATTACTGGGTTTTTATATTCAGTTTCCAATTTGAAAGTAACATACACATAAAAAGCAAAACTTTTTGCTACATTAAAAACATATATTCGTCTGTGAAGAATCAAAAGGACCCATATATCCATTTGTGGCTAAAAACAACATCTACTAACTACAAAAATATTGAAATATATCTTAAAAGCATTTAAATAGAACATTTTGCACTTTTCAAACATATGTCAATAGAAAATTTTCCACTTTTCAAAAACTCTTAATTAACATTTTTACGCACGTTTCTCATTTTCTTTTTACGGCATAGCTCATTTTGATTCTAGTTTAAATTGGATATGGGTTATTTTGGTTTTTGGCCCACGACACGCATTTTGTACCATGACTGGACTAGACTATAGGGGGTAATTGTGGGCAGCTATGCTTATCCGTTATGGCTGAGACACACCGATGGGTATTTGCACTGCAGTGGGTTCACCGGCCGTCATCGCGAGTTTTATCGGTTCGTATTACTCTTTCCTCTTTACTCGTCCGGGTATGAGCACTGTCCTTGTGACATTTGGGATTATTCTGTTTCGTAAATTCCGTTTTCATTTGTCATTGTCACAGAGTCACTACGAAAGCGAGAAACTAAAAACACACTGTTCAGAAAGTGTTTGAACAGTATGAAAAACATCCCGCTGCTTCTTTTTAAGAATTGCTATCAATAGTAATGCCACTTTCGAATATTGTTTAGTATGTACATCCATCACAGCTGGTTCAAATTTGCTCGACATTATTGTGCTCACCGTGACTCGTCCAAGCGTTTTTCTTCTTTTCTCTTAAGGTTCCTTCTCTTAAGGCTGAATTTTATGAACCTTATACATGTGACGGTTGTGAATTTTTTCTTTTCCAAACTCCTTAGAACAAATGCTACAAACTTTATGGAGTGCTTTGCTATGATTCAATCGCTGCCCTGGTGTGGAAAAGATGCGATTACATAATCCACATGTAATTGGGTCTCTCAAATCATGCACCCTCGCCCAGTGATCCAATAATTTACTTAATGTTTTTAATGAGCCCAATTTCTCAGTTGGGCATAGGTGACAAACAAACTGAGTTTTCCCACCGACTTGTAAGGAATAGTCGATACCATTTTTAAATTTCTGAACAGTTGCGGTGGTGGTGGTGGGGGTGGTGGTAGACTCTTCACTTGTTGAAGTTACTGAAGACAAAACACTTTGTTGGGTTGTAGGTCTAAAGTGATCCATCCAGGCATTTATGTTTTCAAACTCCTTGGAACATCGCGTACACCTGTAGCGTTTATTATTGTTAGATGACATGCAGAGGCCTTTTTTCAAATGCCAAATTTCTATATGAGATAGCAGGTGTTTTTGCTCTGTGAATTCCAATGAGCACACAGAACAGATAAAGTGATGAAAATTCTTGTGGGAGAGACGCTCCTCTGGGGTTGAGAACAGTATATGGCAGAGGTTGCATGTATTGGGACTCGTCATGTCATGATCTTTCCGCCAGTGAGAAAGCAGTAATAGCATGTCAGATTTGGAATGAGTTTTGAATGAGCATAAAGGGCAAATCAGTGCAAGCGTGACAGGGTCCAAATAGGAGGTTCTTTTTTCATTGTCAGATAATAGTCCCTCGGAAGGTAATAATCTGGGAGCGCATTGACCAGAACCAGAAGGATTTTCCACAGATTCTGAACTGTCTTTTTGCACTGGTGGAGAATCTATTATTTGCGTCGGGTTACTTCCACTTCCAAGTTTATTTTGGTCTTGTGACTGATGAGTCTCAGTCCTGTTCTTCTTTTTCGGTGTACTACAAGAAGGTACTTCCTCTTCAGAATCACTATCTAATATTGTAATAACTTCTATTTTGACTGTTGCTTTTTCACGTTTATTTTTAGCACTGCCGGATAAAGTATGCACGGTAGTAAGTGCACGGTCATTGGGAGTGGTAGCCGCTTTTTTCACTTTTCTCTGCTTAGTGATCCCGTTGACTGAATGAAAAATTTCCATGTGAAGATTGTGCAACTTCTGTTTCCCAAATTCCAAAGAACAAATATTACAGACTTTATGGAGTGCTTTGCTATGATTTAAACGCTGCTCCGCTGTTGAAAAGATAAGATGACATATTGTACATGTATTCGGCTCTTTCAAATCATGTTTTATCTCCCAGTGATGCAATAATACAATTAATTTCAATGAGCAAAATTTTGCATTCGGGCAGAGGTGACAAACAAATTGATTTTTCTTGCCAACTTCTAAGGAATAGTTGATACCATTTTCATATTTCTGAACTATAGTAGTAGTAGTAGCAGAACATTGGGTTGTACTACTACTAGTTGCAAGTTTGAAATGATCTATGATGTCCTTCGTAATTTCGAACTCTTTGGAGCATCGGTTGCACGTGTGGTGATTATTATCAATGTCAGGAGGGGACATCCAGGAGTCTATTTTAATGTGCAACTTCTTAATATGACCGAGAAGATTTTTTTCGGATTTGAATTCTAGTGTACAGATGAAACAGACAAAAGCATGAGATTTTAAGTGGGAAAGACGCTGCTCTGGAGTTGAGAAAATTATATAGCAGATGCTACATGTATTAGGACTGGTCATGTCATGATCTTTCCGCCAGTGAGATAAGAGTAATTTCATATCAGATTTGGAATAAGTTTTAAATCCACATAAGGGGCAAATTAATTGGAGCGTGACAGGGTGCAAACAGAGGGTTCCATCTTCACTGCCCGAGAGCTCTAGCGAAGGTAAGAAACTGGGAACGTGAACGTACGGTCGAGGAGGTTTTTGATCAGCAGCATTAAAACCAAGGACAGGCTCTTGACCAACATTTTGTTCTGGTGGAACTTCTATGTTGAGTGGTCGGTTCGTCTTAGATTTATTTTGATCTTCTAGCTTAAGCTCAAACTTCCACTTCTTGGATGTACTACAAGATCCTTCATCTTCTGAACCACTATCGATAGTAATTTCTCCTTCCTCTGGTTTATCTCCGCCATCACCACTGCTTGCCAAACGCTGCCCTTCGCCACCGTTGTCTTCGCCCGGTCTCCCAGCCCGTCTCCCCTCTTCCCGATGAACACGGGTCAGGTGGCGATTGTGAGCCCTCTGGTTAGAAAATTGTAAAGAGCATATAGTACACACTGTATTGTGGAGTGCATTGGTATGCTTCAAAAGTTGCTCCGGCGTTAAGAAAATTAGGTAGCAGATGTTACAAGTATTTGGCTCTTTCAATGCATGATCTTTCTTCCAGTGAGATAATAGTAACTTCATGTCAGATTTGGAATCAGTTTTAAATCCACATAAATGGCAACTCCATTCGCGCGTGACAGGGTCAAAATATGAGGCTCCGTTTTTATTTTCCGAGAGGACATTCTTCGAGCTGGGGCCACTACCGCATTGTTCAGAAGGCTTTGGTATTTGAATGTCATTCTGGGCCGGATTACTTTGGACTTGTGACTGAAGCTCAATCTTCCTCTTTTTTGCTATCGTACAGTGTCCTTCCTTTTCAGAATCATTTTCAATAGTAATTTCTTTTTCGAGTGTTGTTTTAGATTTGGGTTCATTCGCGCTGTTTAAAATTCGCTGTTTAACATTATTGTGTTCATCGTGAATGGTTTCGACAATTTCCACTTGCCTTTTACGAGTATGAGCAAGTGTATCCCCATCCCCTCTGACTTGTATAGAGTCGGTGATATCATTTTTATATTTCCCAACTGCGATGGTGGTAGCCTCGTCTCTTGAAGGAATTGAAGACAGTGCATGCTGAGGAACGGGCAAAGACTTGGCGCTCACGCCGCCAATAGTGCTGTTGAGTTCCAGGCGATCTAAATTGGTTGCTTCAGTATTAGCATTTTGTTCATTACTTGTTTCCAAATCGAGATTAGGTCTTTTAAGTATATGACACTGAATATGGGAAGCTTTGTCTGATTGGAACCCTGGCGAAGTACTTACATCAACTTGACTTTCTTCGGGCTCTTTAGTTGTACAGACTGTGGCATCAGTAGTTGTACCAGCATTTGTTTTGTTACTTGTCTCGAATTTCTTTTTAAATATATCTGATGTGGTGTATGAGCGGAGGCTGCTTTCCTGGAGACACCGCATATGCGTAGCGTTGACTGATTGGGACACTTGCGATGGATTTATTTTAACTTTACTTTTGTCGGGCACTTTAAATGTAGTTTCGAGTATAACTGGATCCTTTTTGTTACATTTCATTGACACATTAATAGCTGCACCAGCTATGCTACTGAGTTTCTGGAAATTTGGAAATCTGGTAGTTTTTGCAGCAATTTTTTCGTTAATAGTGTTAATACTTTCAATTTGTTTTTTAAATAAATCTGCTGCAGTGAATGAGCGGAGACTGCTGCCCTTGAAACCCCGAGTATGAGCAGTGTTGACTGATTTGAACTCTTGCAAAGTATTTACTTTATCTTGACTTTTTTCGGCAACTTTAGCTGATGTTTTGGCTACAACTGGATCGTTTTTGTTACATTTCATTGACTCATTAGAAGCCACACCAACCGTATTATTGAGTTCCTGACAATTTAATGTGGTTTTTGTGTCAGGATTGTTTTTATTACTGGATTCGATATGCTTTTTAAATATATCTGCTGCGGTGTATGTGCGAAGACTGCTGCCACTGAGGCATTGGGTTAACGTAGCGTTGCCTGTTAGGGACTCTGGCGAATTATTTACTTCAGCTTGACTTTTTTCGGGCAATTTAATATTAATTGTGGTTTTGACTGTAACTGGGCTATTTTTGTTACATTTTGTTGGTACATCTTTAGCTACATCACATGTGCTACCGAGTACCTGACAATCTAACAGGGTATTTCTTTCAGCACTTGCTTCGTTACTTATTTCGCAATGCTTTTTAAATATATTATCTGATGCGGTGTATGTGCAAAGACTGCTGCCACTGAGACGCCGGGTTAACGTAGCGGTGCCTGTTAGGGACTCTGGCGAATTATTTACTTCAGCTTGACTTTTTTTGGTCAATTTAATATTAATTGTGGTTTTGACTGTAACTGGGCTATTTTTGTTACATTTTGTTGGTACATCTTTAGCTACATCACATGTGCTACCGAGTACCTGACAATCTAACAGGGTATTTCTTTCAGCACTTGCTTCGTTACTTGTTTCGCAATGCTTTTTAAATATATTATCTGATGCGGTGTATGTGCAAAGACTGCTGCCACTGAGACGCCGGGTTAACGTAGCGGTGCCTATTTGGGACTCTGGCGAATTATTTACTTCAACTTGACTTTTTTCGGGAACTTTAATCTTATTTGTGGTTTTGACTGTATCTGGATTCTTTTTGTTACACGTTATAGGGGCATCAGTAGTTGAACCAGCCGGGCTTTTAAGTTTGGGGCAATCTATCTTGGTTTTTATTTCAGAAATTGTTTCGTTACTTGTTTCAAAATGCTTTTTAGATATATCGTCGGTTTTGTATGTGCGAAGACTGCTTTCCTTGTGACTTTGAATATTTGTAGTTTTGTCTGATTCGGACTCCTGCGCTGTATTTACTTCAACTGAACTTTTTTTCCGCACTGTATTTGTACTTTTGACTCTAACTTGATCCTTCTCGTTACATTTCATAGACACATGAGTAGTTGCAGTATCCGGGCTATTAACTTTCAGGCAATCTAAATCAGTTTTCCTATCGCTATTTTGTTCCTTCCTTGTTTTGAAACAATTTTTAAATATATCTGCTGCGTTGTATGAGCAATGACTCTTACCCTTGAGACACCGAGCATATGTAGAGTTGCCTATTTGGGACTCTGGCAAAGTGTTTTCTTCAACTTGTCTTTTTTCAGGCACTTTAATATTAATTGTGGCTTGGACTGTAACCGGATTCTTTTTGTTGCATTTTATAGGTTCATCGGTAGTTACACTTGCGGTGCTACCGCGTTGCTGGCAAACTAAATGGGTGTTTCTTTTCACAATTTTTTTGTTACTTGTTTCAAATTTGTTTTCAACTATATCTGCTTGGGTTTTGGAGAGGAGACTGCTGATGTTGAGACAACGGATATAAGTAGAGTTGCCTATTTGGGGCTGTTTCAAAGTATTTACTTCAACTTTACTTTTTTCGGGAATTTCAGTATTATTGAGTTCCTGGCAATTCAAATTGGTTTGTGTATCAGAAATTTGTTCATTACTGGATTCGAAATGTTTGGTAAATATATCAGCTGCAGTGTATGTGCGAAGACTGCTGTCCTTCAGAAATCGGGTATATGTAGCGTCGCCTGTGGGGGACTCTTGCAAAGTATTTACTTTAAATTGACTTTTTTCGGGCACTGTAATTGCGTTTTTGACTATAACTGGATCCTTTTGGTTGCACTTCAAAGACATATCAGTAGTCGCACCAGCTGTGCTACTGAGTTTCTGGCAATCTAAATAATGGGTGGTTTTTGCAGCATTTTTTTCGTTACTGGTTTCGATGTGTTTTTTAAATATATCTTCTGCGGTGTATCTGCGAAGACTGCTGTCACTGTCACTGAGACACTGGGTTAACGTAGCGTTGCCTATTTGGGTCTGTGGCGAAGTATTTACTTTAACTGGACTTTTTTCGGGCACTTTGATTTTAATTGTGGTCTTGACTGTAACTGGGTTATTTTCGTTACATTGTGTAGGTACATCGGTAGTTGCACCAGCCGTGCTACTGAGTTCCTGGCAATCTAAAAGGGTATTTCTTTCAGCATTTGTTTCGTTACTGGTTTCAAATTTGGTTTTGAATAGATCTGCTGTGGTGTATGAGCGGAGACTGCTGCTCTTAGGACCCTGGATATATGTAGCGTTGACTGACGGGGACTCTTGTGAAGTATTAACTTCATCTTGACTTTTATCCGCGATTTTAGCTGAGGTTTTGACTACAATTGGATCATTTTTGTTACATTCTATTGACTTATTAGAGGCCGCACTAACCGTATTATTGAGTTTCTGGCATTGCAAATTGGTTTGTGCATCAGAATTTTGTTCATTACTGGTTTCAAAATGCTTTTTAAATATATCTGCAGCGGTATATGTGCGAAGACCGCCGCCACTGAGACGCCGGGTTAACGTAGCGTTGCCTATTTGGGACTCTGACGAAGTATTTACTTTAACTGGACTTTTTTCGGGCACTTTGATTTTAATTGTGGTCTTGACTGTAACTGGATTATTTTCGTTACATTCTGTAGGTATATCGTTAGTTGCACCAGCCGTGCTACTGGTATTTTTTTCAACATTTTGTTCGTTACTGGTTTCTTTGTTTTTGAATATATCTGCTGTGGTGTATGAGCGGAGACTGCTGCCCTTAGGACTCTGGATGACTGAGCGAGACTCTTGCAAAGTATTTACTTCAACCTGACTTTTTTCGGGAATTTTAGCTGAGGTTTTGACTACAACTGGATCATTTATGTTACAATTCATAGACGAGTCAGTGGTCGCGGCAGCAATGCTATTGAGGTCCAGGCAACCTAAATCGGTGTCTCTATTAGCATTTTGTTTAGTACTTGTTTCGAAATGTTTTTGAATTATATCTGTGGTGGCGTCGGTGGTGTGGAGAATGCTGTCCTTTTGGCACTGAATAATTGTAGATTTGTCTGATTTGCACTCTTGCAAATTATTATCTTGAACATTGCTATTTTCTGGTATTCCTTCGCTGATTTCGACTATAATTGAATCATTTCGATTACATTTCGCAGGCTCATCATTGTTGATGCTATCTTTTGATGCGAAATATTGTTCAACGGCTTTGAACAGTTTTGAGCCGTCACAGCGATTTATAAATCCAATGCCAATTACCTCATTCTTCCCTGTAACAGAAAAATTGACAGGAATTTTAGTTTTTTTACGCGTTTCGTTTCAGTATATTATTTAAGTTATTCGCGATAATAATGTTAGCGAGCAATGAAATAGAAATTGCATTCATGAATCACACCATCAACACTAACACTAATATATATTTAATTTTGAATACTGAAGGTTTTTATATATTATTAAATATACCTACTAAAATTTTGAGGAAAACTACCTATTAGGTCTCTATTACATATATGACTTTCATTGATTCACTGTAAAGTTGGTACTATACATAATATCTATATACTACAGATATCATTTTCAACTTTATACATTACTGTTTTCAAGGCACATTAATAAAAATACATTTTATTTTAATATATTTTCAAAACAATATCGTCAGTGAAGAACCAGAATAGCCCATTTACATGTGTAGCTAAAAGCAATATCCACTATCTACAAAAATAATGGAACATGTCTTGAAAGCATTTTTAAAAAGAATAATATTGCACTTTTAAAAAATATGTAAATAGAACATTTTACAATTTTTAAAAAACTATGAAAGCATAGAACGTTTTCCATTTTTCAAAACTATGTAAATCTAACAAATTACACTTTTCAAAAGAATGTAACTAGAATATTTTACACTTTTTAAAAGCATGTAAAAAGAACATTTTACACTTTTCAACTCTTAATTCAAATTTTACGCATGTTTTTCATTTTGTTTTTACGACATAGCTCATTTTGATTCTAGCTTAAATTGCATACGGGTCATTTTGGTTCTTCACAGATGATATGTAATAGCAGTGTAATGTTATATATTGTACAAGTGTTTGTGGGGTAGAGAGCAAAAGGTTGTGAGTCACAAGTTGTGCCTGCAGCAAAACCACAATTTCTTCGATAAGTTTGTTTCTTTACATCAGTTAAATTCGGGGGATTTTAGTAAATGATGCCCAGTAGAAAATTCGTCAAATCGGTAAGAAATGCGACTGAGACGTTCCAAAACATTAAAACAAAAATTTTTTCACCGAATTAACACTAAACTAATTGTAAGCCCCTATAAAGATGCCTCAAAACTCAAAACAGTTAGGTTATATTTCCTCCTGCCTTGGGCGGGACGCCTATAAATCATTAAAGATAGACAAACCCCGAGGGGTAGGAAAAAGTGAATATACAACAGGAATGTAGAAATTATTGATTTGTACTTAAAAACACGGAGTTCGGTGTTTTATTTACAAACTAGGCAAATATAATAATTTCGGCAACACTGATAATGTGAACCTATACAAATAATATTCAGTGTTAATAGGTTTTTCGAACTTGATATTGGTCATCACTTGCTAATGGAATGCTGGGCGTCACTTATTAAAGCAAAGCTAAGCATTTATTACTTAAGTTCGAAGAAATCGCTTACTAAAGTTGGTCATCACTACCCGCAAATGGGCTTCATAATTATTAAAGCACACCCAAATAACTTAAAGTTTTGCAATTTACAATAATGAAAAAGACATATTACTTATGTAAGGTATAGGTATATAATTACCCGAGTTTGTATTCTCAATCTCTGCGGTGAAATAGCGACTGGAGTCAAGAACCTTCTGAAACATAGGATCTTTATTAGCAACCACACCAAAAATACTATTGTTGTTTACAAACTGAATTTGACAGCGACTAGCAGTAGCAGGAACTTCAACAATCTGTAGTTTTCCATCCCAGACAGGGTTAGCAGTATCCCACTCCAATGCTCTAGTGAAACAAAAATTAAAATTACCTATGTGGTTATCCAACAATAAATAATATTATAGACACAGAAACAAAAGTTGTGACATAGTGAGTTCATAGATGAGGGTAATAACTGATACTTATGTACGCATTCAATTTTGAAAATTAAATACAGCACTACAATGTGCTGTGCTAAACTATTACCCTATATTTAGTTGTAAATGTATTTCAATAAATATCACGAATATTTACGTGCCATGGTAAAGATAGTCATGAAGATTAAAGATTCCAGATTTTATTAAAACGGTGTGCAGTTTAACTTATGACTTACATGCGATTGATTTGCAAGGATTACGAAATACCTATAAAAATTATAAACGTAATCGAACAAATGAATAAACACGATAACAAAAACAAATATGTGGAAAAAACGAAGCCAAATATTACTTACTTGAGAGGATTTTTTAATTTATCCTCAATCCTGTACACAAATACTGGGTCAATTTCAAACACTGGAGAATTCATTTCAGCCTTTTCCTGTGAGGAAGGAATTAATGGTAGTTGTGACATTTTTTTAGTATATTTATATTTTCCTATTCGATGTTTGATTAGTTTGATATCCTCTGCTTTCTATCAGATTTTTACAATGTCTGTCAGTAATTCCCCGATTTACAAATATCCCATTCTCCAATATTCCCGCTGTACATATATTTGGAGCCTACGACCCATGTCTCCGACCTACGAGCACTGAAAAACTGGAAACTTTTTGTGCTCACGCTCACTCACTAAACATTACAACTACCACTTCACTACTCCACTTCACTATAGTCGGCAACTGAATCAAATCTACGCAGGCAAAGTTTCCCTCAATTTCACTGCTGACTGCTTCTGAAAACAATAAACATCTGTTCCATGTGCCTTATCGTATATGAAGAACTGAAGAACCAAAATGACCCATTTCCATTTTAGCTAAAAACAATGTGTACGATCTACACAAATATTGAAATGTGTATTCAAAGCATTTAAATAGACTATGTTGCACTTTTTAAAAATATGTAACTAGAACATTCTGGAATTTTCAAAAACAAGTAAATACAAGCATTAATAACACATTTAAAAACATTTTTTTAAATTGGACAATTTGCACTTTTCAAAAACATTAAAATAGAACATTTTGCACTTTTCAAAAACTTGTAAACAGAACGTTTTACATTGTTTTAAAACATGTATATATATACAACATTTTAGACTCTTCAAAAACTCCTAATTAGTATTTTACTCATGTTTCTCATTTTGTTTTTATGACATACACATAACTCATTGTGATTCGAGCTTAAATTGGAAATGGTTCATTTTGGTTCTTCATACACGATACTATACAGCATACAGAATAAACATGCATTCTGCATTCCATTGTGAGTGACGCAGAATGGTCGTATCACCTTTAATTTTTAGTTTGTTGTTTGTTTCTTAAACTGAATGAGCCTTGTGGTGCCCAAATAAACAACAAAAATACTCAGTTATATATACACCTTAAAATTGTAAAAATGCTCAAATAAAACGTATAGCGCTTTTAGGGGTAACTATTTCAGTATATCCAACTTATTTGAGGTTCTGGTTCTGTATTAATACAATAAATATACTTTTACACAAAGATGGGCGCCTTCCTATAAATATGCCTACAATATAGGCGAGGAAATAGGAAGGATGAAGAAATGAAGAAAATTTACAAATTATAGGAAGGAAAAATAGGAAGGAGATTTTTTAAGCCTACTTTCCTATAAAATAGGAAAAAATATAGGAAGGAGAAAATATTGGTAGGAATATAGGATAGGAAAAAATTTCACATAAATTTGTAGGAAGGAAGTCTTCAGCTGCAAAAAAGTTTTCGAAATTTCTGCTTAAGCACATTGCAATTCCTAATTGATTTATGGGATTATACTTATAAATTGATTCTCTACTGCCATCTGAACGCTGCAAAGTAGTCCAAAGTATAAACTTAAATCTCAAAACTTTGGCCCGCACCGTGTGATGAGCAAGAAAACCCGCTTAATCCCCCAATTTTAAAATTTAAACTAAACCAGTAAACGTGCATGCATTTCAGTCGCTTCAAAGTAAAGTAAAGTGATGGGCAACCTGCGCTGTTCTCAATAGTGATAGGGCGACTATTGCTTTTTTAGAACTATTTTGAAAAGAGACAGCGATAGCGCCAGGCAAAATAATAAAAAGGTTGTGAAAGGACTAGGCACAATTAGTGTGGAAAAATGGATCCCCGTTAGATTTTGCCTAAATTAACATATAGTGTAGTAAATATTATGCCTAACAACTTTCCTAAAGACACTTTTCTCAAATATAAGAATTTGACCCCACAATTTTGGGTCAAAGGTCAAATATGAAGTTACTTTTGACTTTTGGAAAATAATTGTAAACGGTGTAAAATTTTTTGCTGATTTACGTCGTGGTCTTTTTTTTGGCAAAAAACCAATTTTTGACCTATTTTTGGGGTTATTTTTAATTTTTGATTTTGGTAAGATATAGGGAAAAAATAGGAAGGCTGTACAATTTGATAGGATATAGGGAAAAAGTAGGAAGGCTGTAAAATGTGGTGGGATATAGGGAAAAAATAGGAAGGCTGATTTTCAGATTCCAAAATAGGAAGGAAATAGGAAGGATGAAATTTTTTGTAGGAAATAGGAAGGAAATAGGAGCTGAAATTTGTTTTGTAGGAAATAGGAAAAAAGTAGGTAGGCGAATAAAGTGCCCATCACTGCTTTTACATAATAACAGAAACGTAGGAACTTCAGTAGTCAGTATGTAGTCAGTATAGTTAATACTGGTAGGTCGTTGAACCCTCATTTTAATTACCTATCAATTAATTTAGGCAACATAACTGCAAGTCTGCAAGGGTTCCGTGAATCCGTTAATGCTAACTAGTAAGTATACAATTTCTAAATGCCTAAATTCAGCATATAAGACTATAGCATGAGTAAAAAAGGAACACTACGTTTTTCACGGTGTACTAGCAGTACTAGCACTCAAATGGGGTTCTTTGGATAAGATAAAAGTGTGAAGATGTCAACTGACTAACATGTGTATATCTAATCTTTCGTTGACATGTGAGCTCCAGAAGTCGTGGTTCTCATGCAATTAATTTAAAACCGAATATAGTTGTACGAACAATTCACTGTTTCAATTTATTTACATTGGCATAACGTTTGACTCAAAAACTTATCACATGTCCCTCTAAAACCTCCAGTAAATATGCTTAAATCCCAACAAATTGACATGTTGTCTGGATACAAAGTCGAGATAACTGGGCAAAAGGTGTCCAAACCCTGCCGTGCCCATTTGATTGCATGGATATGAAACATGGACACATCAGGGATTTGGACACCTTGCGCGGCTATCTCGACTTTGTATCCAGACAATAATTTGTTTTACCTTTTGTAATGAACTATGAAGGGCGTATTTCAAACAAGTAATCTGCGAGCTTAGAAAACATCTCAATAAAATTCCGTTAATGCTATGTTAACTGTATTTTCTTTTAATTTTAACAGATTTATTTGCAAGTTTCGAAACTTTGAAGCGTCGAAAAGCCGGTTAACTTATTTGATTGCAGCCTCTATTATAAATTAATGCTTTACCGACTTCCGGCAGTTAAAATATTTACAGCGAAATCTGCTAAAGATACTGAACATCCGACAAAGCAATTACACTTAACTGTATATTATGCTTTATTAATGAGCGATTATTAAATGTCGTCTCAGGCCAGTGGCTAAAGAGGAAGTTACTTGTGCTGGTGCGAGGTACGAACGCAATAATTTAGTGAAGCAAGTCGTGTCTTCCCTATGTAATCAAACTTGGAAACAAGTTGACATCAGATTAACCCGCCGTCCGTTGTCTCCACGGCTAGTAGCGTTACATTGACCTGATGGTCAAAGTAAATAATTCTACTCATAATTAAATTATGTGAGTGTAGACTTGTACACATACCAATTTTCGTAGTTTTTAATTCGTTTAGCCGGGAGATTTTGCAATTTAAATTTAAAACATCGTGAAGTGAGTTTAAAATTTTGAGACTTTCGGTTTCTAATTTATTATTTAATGAGAACCACGTGACATCTGAAGTCAATAGAAGTCGAGCCGTACTTAATAGTGGGTTGTCCTCTAAAGCTAAATATTTCGCCGGAAAATTTCTTTTCGAAAAGAAGTAAACCCCATAAGCCATGGTACGTTTAAATAATTTTGAGACACACTGTACAAATGCCGTTTTTTTAAAGCTGATCTTTAATCTTTGAGCTAAGAGACTTAACAAAAGCCAGTCGGAACGGTATATTGTCTAAGAAGAACCAAAATGACCCATATCTAATTTAAACTTGAATCAAAACATGAGCTATTTCATAAGAACTAAGTGAGACACATGCGTAAAAAGCTAATTAAGAGTTTTTGAAAAGTGCAAAATGTTGTATTTACATATTTTTTAAAAGTGCAAAATTTTATAATTTACATATTTTTAAAAGTGTAAATTGTTCTATTTGCGTGATTTCGAAAAGTGTAAAACGTTTAATTTACATGTTTTTAAAATTGCAAAATGTTCTATTTACATGTTTTTCAAGAGTGTAAAATATTCTATTTACATGCTTTCAAGACATGTTTCAATATTTGAGTAGCTATTGGATATTGTTTCTAGCTACAAATGGAAATGGGTCATTTTGGTTCTTCACAGACGATATAATATTATATCATATTATGATCTTAATTATGTAGGTTTTATGGTGTCAGATGCCGCTGTTAGGAGAATTTGGGTCTAACGCGTGTTTGCACTGCCTCACTAATAATCTTGGGCCAAGGGACTAAACGATGTTACCTTACGTTATTTAGATTCTACTGATAATGACCTTTTGAACGGTTTATCAGTCGTTAAAATTGGCCAAGTATTTCAAAATGCCGGCATTTTATGTAAATACGTACCTACCATATTTCTTCTAATACCTGCAGGGTCTCCAATAGGTACCGGGTCTCTTATAATTCCCGGGTCTGTTGCTACGTTTGACGTAACTCCCGGAGTATATGCTGTTTTAAGAAATATGATTTTCTTTAATTAAACTTTAATCGTTTCAAATAATCCCTGGTCTGAGGATACGTTTGACCTAACTACCGAGTCTCCAATACCTCCCTGGTTGGTCTTTTATAACTCCCGGGTCTGAGGCTAAGTTTGACGTAACTAACGTGGAGAGTTATTAGAAGAAATACGGTAGTAATAAAATCATTCCAGTAAACTTAGCTTCACATGTGAAAGATTGTGAATATATTTTGCAATGCAATTTAAACGTTATTCCCGTCATTTCTTTAAAGAAGTGCTAATATTTTTCAGTCACGTTGAAAACCATGTATCACATATTATTTATTCACCATCACATATTGTTTTATTTATTCATAAATTAATTTAAATTGTTTCCTCTACAAATCCGTAAGTTCTCTATTAGATCCAATATTTCAAGTTAAATGCAGTCACCAAAAGTTATACTCAAAAAATTGGGAAACACCGGGCTATTAATTCAGACCCAGTAATTGCATAAGACCATAATACTACCCCCCCCCCCCCTCTGTAGACCCTAAGAATTATCAATAATGTTAAATTGGTAAATATTTCGAGGCGGGCCTCGGTTTTTAGTTATGTAGTTATGAGCCTCATTTCGGATGACTATGTTTTGTATGAAGGTCCAGCTGGTTTTGGAATGTAAACACTGACGAACAAATTAAGCAGACAAAATGATGAGAAATCATGTGGGACCGATACTCCTTTGATGTTGAGAATTCGATAGAGCAGCGATTGCATCTGTTTTTACCTTTCTTGTGTTGTGTTCCTGTGGGTTGACCGGTACCGGAATCGAGAGTCGTACCAGCTCTTTTCTCTTGCCTCTTGTGGGTATTTATGCACTTAAACATGTGAAGCTTGCGGAACCTCTGTTTTTTAAATTCTTTATTACAAACTGTACACATTATATGAAGTGCGTTGATATGATGTAATCGGTGCTCCGGGGTGGAAAAGAATAAATGACATAACCGACATGTACTTGTACTTGGTTCTCTCAAGTCATGTTCTGTCTTCCAATGCTCTAATAAATCCCTTGTTGCCAATGCGTAAAATGTCACAGTAGGGCATAGGTGACAAACAAATTGATTTTTGCCGTCGACTTGTAAGGAATAGTTGATACCATTTTCATATTCCTGAATAGTTGTGGTTGTGATAGACTCGTCTGCTGAAGTGACTGAAGACAGTAAAGAACGTTGGGTTGTTTTAATTGGCCTGAAGTGATTCATCAAGCCATTTATATTTTCGAATTCCTTGGAACATAAATTACACCTGTAGTTATTATTGTTAGATGACATGCGAAAGCGTAGTTTTAAATGCCAAATTTCCAGATGACGTAGCAGATGATTTTGCTCTGTGAACTTTAATGTGCAAATTGAGCAGCTAAAATCATGAGCATTTAAGTGGGAGACACAATTATCATCAATAATAGTAATTTCGTCCTCCTCTGCGTCATATTTATCTTCATCACCTCTGGGTAAAATTCGCTCTGCAGTGGGTTCTTGGTCATAGCGAGTGTGTTCGGGTCTTTCCTTGTTTCTATTACTGATAATCCCGCTATGACGTTCCATGTGACTATCGAGACTCTTTGGATTCCCAAATTCCACAGAACAAACTGAGCAAAATGTATGAAGTACTATGACATGATACAAGCGTTGCTCCTCGGTTAAAAATATGCGACGGCAAAATGTACACGTTATTGGTTTTCTCAAATCATGTTCTGTCTGCCAGTGATGTAATAAGTCATTTAATTTGAATGAAGAAAATTTTGAAATTGGGCAAAGGTGACAAATAAATTGATTTCTCCGGCTGATTTTACGGGAATACGTGCTACCGGTTTCATGTTCCTGAACTGTAGTAGTAGCACTTGAACATTGGGTTGCACTGTTATTAAGGCTAAAATGATCTATGAGATCCTTTGTATTTTCATTTTCGAACTCTTTGGAACATCGATTGCAGGTGTAGTGATTATTATCAATGTCAGGGGACAACGCGAAGCCTCGTTTAACCTTGTGCCACTTTAAGACGTGAGTTAGAAACTGTTTTTTCGATTTCACTTCGTGTAAACAAATAGCGCAGACATAATTATGAACCTTTAAGTGGGACAGACGCTGCTCAGGGGTTGAGAAAAGTATAAAGCAGAAGCGGCATATATCATGCCTGGTCATATCATGGTCTTCCCTCCAGTGAGATAACAGTAATTTCATATCAGATTTGGAATATGTTTTAAATCCACATAAGGGGCAAATCAATTGGAGCGTGACAGGGTCCAAACAGAAGGTTCCATTTTCATTGTTACCAGAGAGTCCCTCCGAAGGCAAGAAATTGTGAACGCACGGTCCAGACGGTTCTTGAACAGTGTGAGCACTATCCAAAGTTTCTGGACCAACCTTTTCCTCTGATGAAGAATCTATGAGCATCAGCTCAATCTCATGTTTAATTTGGTCACGTGGGTGAAGTTCAATCTTCTCCGTTTCGGATATCATACAAGGTGCTTCCTCTTCCGAATTGTCATCACTAGTAATTTCACCCTCCTCTTTTTCATAATAATTATTACCTTCACCACCACTGGATAAAATTCGCTCTTCTACATTGTGTTCACCCAGAGCCGTATCGTCCCTTTCCACTTGTCCATTGTTACAGTTATGAACACTGTCCATGTGAAGTTCCAAAAGCTTCTTTCTTTTTTTTTTAAATTCCTTTGAACAAATATCACATTTTATATGGAGTGCATTGATATGCTTTAATCGTTGCTCGGGCGTTGAGAAAATTATATAGCAGAGACTGCATGTACTGATCGCCTCCATATCACCATCTTTCTGCCAGTGAGATAACAGTAATTTCATATCATGCTTGGCATGAGTATTGAATCCACAAAAGGGGCAAACTAATTCGCGCGTGACAGGGTCTAAACAAAAGATTCCGTTTTTATTGTTCGGGAGTACCTCCGATGACAAGGAAATGGATTCGCACTCCTCAGTAGGTTCTTGAACAGCATTAAAACTATCCACTGAATCTTGACTATCACTTTGCTCTGGTTGAGCATCTATGTGCATCAGGTTAATCTCAAGTTCATTTTGGCCTTGTGACTGAGATTCAATTTTCATCTTTTTTGGTATACTACAAGGTGTTTCCCCTTCAGAATTGCTATCAGTAGTACTTTCGCTTTCCGTTGCTCTGGTTAAAATCGAATTTTCTAAATTGTGTTCATCGTGACTCGGTCCGGCTCTTTGATCTTGCCCTTTACGGATATGGTCAAGTTTATTCGTTGTTGCGTCGGCGCGACATCTGTCCTTATGACACCGGATATGTGTACCTTTGTTTGATTGGGACTTTTGCAGAGTATTTAGTTCAACTTCAACTTGACTATTTTCTGGGGCTTCAATTTTAATTTCGACTTTAATCTGATCCTTTTCGTTATATTTCATAGGTCCATCATTAGTCCTACCATCACGCTTCGATGCGAAATAATTGTCAAGAGCATTTAACAGTTTTGAGCCGTCACAGCGACTTATAAAGCCAATGCCGATTACCTCATTCTTCCCTGTCAAAGAATTATTGAAAGAATAATTATTAGTTTTTGACGCTATTCGTTTCGAAATAATGTTTAAATTATTTATCGTGATATATGTATAGGTATTTAGTGTTAACGCAGGAAGAGTAGGTACTCACACTACTCACATCATTTACAAGGTAATAAATTGATCAACACACGCAAATAAAATTGATCGAAATGATTTCAAACTCCAAAATAGCACACATAATATTAGCTGCGCAATAAAGTTTTTAAACTGTACTACAGTGGTTATGGGTTATACACTACAAGAATCTCCAATAATAGTATAGCAGCCACAATTTCTTCAATTAATTAAATCATTTCTTTAGATAAATTTAGTACCTTAAGTAGTTTAAAATTGCAAAACTTTTGAAAGTATGTACCTGATTTAGTATTCTTAATCTCAGTGGTGAAATAACGATTGGAGTCAAGAACCTTTTGGAACATAGGAGACTCCACGGGCTGTTTATTAGCAACCACGCCAAAAATCCCATTGCTGTTTACAAATTGAACTTGACGACGATTACTAGGATCTTCAACAATCTGTAGTTTTCCATTCCAGGTCGGGTTAGAAGTATCCCACTCTGATGCTCTATAGCGAAACAAGTAAATTATAATCATTTTTGTATCAAAGTTAAACTACCAACAATAATACTAGGGATATACATAAATGTTTTATATGAATAATTAAAAATAAATCTTTAAATCTCTAGGTCTGGCTAAAAAAACAAACTTGTTTTTTTAGTCAGACAAATAAAAGTTGCGATTTCATAGATGCGGGTCATGCGGGTGAATGGTAAATTCATATTCAATATTGGAAATGACATACAACAATACAACACTATACTATAACTAGAGTGTGATATATGTGATTTTGATATACCATCCTAGAACCTATACTTCGTTGTACATAAATGTTTACGCGCAATGCAACAGGTTGCCCTGCTACCTGCAGATTGAAGGTTCTAGATTGTATCAAAATAGTCAACGCAATTTAAACGCAAATAATTTCCAAGAAATACAACACTTCTGTTCTGTATAAATTATACCACAACCTACTGGCCAGTCAGTGGACAACATTTAGATTTAAATGCTTTGGTATATCAACTACGATTTATAAGTTACATCTACATCGGAACGATGACGACTTTATGACTCGATTTTCATAAAAAGTTAACTTGGCCCATCAGTTCCCTGATTGGCCCGCTGGTTTGAAAGATACAGCATTTAAAAGTAAATGCCGGAGATTTAAAACTAATTCCTTGGCAATTAAAATAATAAATTAGGGCATTTAAATCTAATTGCCGGGCAATTAAAATTGGTGAATGTCCACAGACTGACTGGCACAAATGAATACACATTCAGTAACAAACAAGAACTTATAAAAAACATAGGAAAATATTACTTACTTTAGGCACCTTTTTAATGTATCTCCAATTTGGTACATAAATACTGGGTCAATTTCAAGCAGTACAGAATTCATTTCAGTTTTTTCGTGTGAAGAAGGCATTAATGGTAAAGTGGCATTTATTTAAGTATATTTATATTTTGTATTTTCCGATTCGATATTCAATATCCACTGCTTTCATAAATCTAAACAGATTTATGACTTCAAATGATTATCAGTGAGCAGGCTTCTGAAGACGAAAAAAAATTTTAGCTCATTTTTTCTTTACCGATTCTTGAAATAGAACCTGATTCGAAATTGCTTAAAAGGAATAGGATACTAGCAACTTGGGTCGTAACATCCAAATTAGTTGTATACTAATTTGTAATTATTTAAAAAGATTATAATATATCACAGTTACGTTGCACATACAGTACTCCCTCCCGTATCCAGACCTCTATTATCCGGAACCTCCCATATCCGGACGGGTTTTTCGGTATCCGGACCCTCCCATATCCGGATCAAATTTTTGAGAAATCATATCGTTATGAAATTTCAAAAATAAAAGTTTAATATGAAAAGAAAATCATTTTTTTAAACTAAAAACTAGGTGTTTATTTTTTCTACCTTATAAATGTGATTACTTATGAGAAAATGGAAGTGGGAATTGCTGATTTAAATACAAATGCTGCTATAAAAGCTATTTTGTTTTTTTTTCAAAACACGTTTGAGTGTTAATTTTAAATACCTCCCATATCCGGATATTCTCGTATCCGGATGGGGTCTGTTCCCAATTAATCCGGATACGGGAGGGAGTACTGTAATTAAATAATTAAATACACTAATTTACAATTTACAACTTTCACATTCTCCACTGTTCCCGCTCTCTGTTGTGAAGTCCACGATCTACGAGCACCAAAAGAATACTGAAAACTTTGGCAACCACTGCACACTGCATTTAGTGTACTTCCTCCCACTGCACTTCCACCAACTGCAATTCCACCCACATTTCCACTTTCCACTATCACTACTGTAGTCGTCAACTGAATTTAATCTATGCATATCGTATGTGAAGAACCAAAATGACCCACTTCTAAAAGTTCGAATCAAAATGGGCTATATGTCATAAAAAAAATGAGGAGCACGCGTAAAATGTTAATTAAGAGTTTTTGAAAAGCGTAAGATGTTAAATTTACATGTTTCTAAAAAGCGTAAGATGTTCTATTTACATGTTTCTAAAAAGTGTAAAATTTTCGATTTACATATTTTTTAAAAGTGCAAAATATTCTATTTAAATCTTTCGAAACATGTTTTAATAATTGTGTAGATAGTATGGATATTGTTTTTAGCTATACAAATGGAGATGGGTCATTTTGGTTCTTCACAGACGATTTTATTATGCACCAGTATGGTCGTATCACTTGTACTTTTTAGTTTGTTTATTGCACTGAATGAACCTCGTAGTGTCTAGACAAACAATATGTATAATATTATTCGATTGTAAATTTTTAACACCAACTGTAAAAATGCTAAAATAAAACGTATTGCATTCTTTATGTGAGGAATACCCATTTCCTTCTCTAACTTTAACTTAAGAATCTGTATTTACATACTAAACAATATTATTTTACATAATTTTAACAAAATAATAGGACTGAAGCGTATAGTTAATAGGTAGGTACATACATTGGTAGGTCGCAGGGAACCCATCGTATTGAGCCCCTTGCATATTAACAGTGTCCAGCTGCAGCCACTGTGAACTATTTGAGAAAGCCAGTTCAAAATCGTACGTACTCGACTCATACTTATAAATGACTTAATTTCCAGTATTAGATTTAAAGTCTAAATTTATCCTTACAAAATCCCATACACAATTCATCAAGACTGTATTCCGGAAATGCCAAATTGAAATTTTCTAAGTGTCTTGAATAGATGTAAGTACAGTATGAAGATTTCACCAAAATGTTTGATAAAAACAAACCTTTGTTGCCCTATATATGATTATTAAAGTAGTGATGCCGTGTATCTTCTCCACATTCCTTAAATATCTCGTAACCTCAATTACAATCACCTCTTTATTCAACCACTTTTTAATCGTATTAAATAGACACAACCTAAACGAATTGTAACCTACACGTTTACGATACATTTACTTACAAGTCTCGTAAACAACGTTGAACATACAATCAACAACAACTAAAGAACATATCAAATATCGTATGGTCTTAATTTTTCTCCTCTGGATAGCTTTTGCCGTGCCAGGTTGCAGGCTTTAAGAAGTATTAATAAAGTGCTATATTCTGTTTAATCAAGTGTGTACATTTTCCAAAGTAGAAAAAAAAATGTTACACTTACTACTTACAAACAATCTCCTTTTTTAAAAGTAATTATAGGCAACCTAATTTGTGCCAATTTTTTTTACTACAGGTACTGACGAAGCGTTATTAATAACAGTTTCTTGAATCTAGGCTGACGTTTTAGAATTTCTAAGAAACGTGTGGACTTATCCCGTTTTCCAAAACATCAATGACATCTTGACGTGGAGTAAAAAGTCCATGAGATGAAATTTTAATCATATAGAGTAAATTTAAACTTTTCTTTAAATTTTCTTGCATCAAAACGCGCAGCAATTGTCTTTTACGAACTATAAAAACACTGTAAAACCAAATTAAAACAGAAATGTATATTTTAGGTGGACATATTCCATTTTGTGACAACACATTTTATGGACTTATCCCGTTTTTCTAAAAACGAAATTTTGAAAATTGCTTTCGTTGAAATTTAACCTTTACCGTACATTCAACACAGTGATATATGATGTATCTATAGCTGATAGTACAAATAACGCAAATAACCTCATTTTTGAAAAAAAAATGGACATCCCATTATACCAAACAACTCTTAATAATATACTTGTAAAGAATAACAGCTTACTTGTGCCCCTGTCAAAGCTGATTCAGAACTTTGTAATTAAATATTGGATCCATTTCAAACACAGTCTTTCTATCCGTTTTAACTTCACTTGAAAAGTTCATTTTGTACAATTAATTCTTGCGACGTATAATATAGAACGATCAAGTCAATAATCATACTCACTGCCTGCCTTCTTACGCACTACATATTTGACTATTTTAACTATATTACAGTTGACAGTTTAGCAGGATTGTACATACATCCCATATTTCCGCTTTTCCAGGTTGCAGGTTGAAATGGGATGTCAGCAGGAAGAATTGCATTTGAAAAATAAAGTCAAATATTTATAAAGTATACAACTCTGATAATTTGAAGAATTGCAATTCCCAAAGGATAATATCAGTTTAAATAGCTGATAGAGTTAGCAGTACAGATATGTTGAACGCTTCACAATAAGTTGTTGTTTCTGTTTAACTTTAAGTGTGGCAGTCAGGCTCCAATTGGAATTTCAAGTGAAAAAGTGTGTTAAAAAAGTAAGTACTATTTAGGATATATGTATATAGGCATTTTGATATAATTATGTATTTAACAGGATTTCCTGTTTATTTGAAAGGTTTTGCTGTAAACATAATAGATTAAATGGATACAGAAAATCAAGTTACTGTTTTTTTTTGTAATTTACAACGCTGTCACATATATTGCTAAAACCAACCGATTTCCTAACTCGCGAAAATTTCAAAAATTTGTGATAAACCATTTAAAGTTAAGCGTGTAAGTAGTAGTGTGTACACGCAGGGAATGTAAATAACTCATGTAAAGTGTAAATAAGGAATTAAATAGCGGACTTTAACTTTCTCTACCAAAAACACGTATACTGTTTACATTTTTATTTTAATCTCAGAACATTGTAGACATTTGGGTAAATTTTCACTATAGGTGTTAGCTACCAATCATCGTCACGAGGTCACGACTAAGTAAACACCAATTACTCAACTACAGATTACAAAGCAGATGTTGGAAATTAAAAAAAAAAACCTTTTAACCAGCTACATTTAAAGTTAACTTACTATAAGTACAGAATGTTGATAAAAAATAGTTGCTTTATATTATAAATAGGTTGCATTCATGATTAAATATTTTTCATTGTTGAGTATGTATTCGTAATGCAACGCAATTACTACAAGAAAGTCAGCAGGGTGCGGGTGGTGTAAAACTTATACACCTACATAATTTGGATAATGTGCATAGTTGTAGTTCATACAATTTTAAAACTTATTTTTAGTAGTTACAGTAAGAAATGGAACAATGAATTTAATCATGATATAATAATAATATAATTTATTATTATTATTAGTAAAGACAGCATTGAACAGCTGAGGAAAGTACATTTTTATATTGATCAAAACTACAGCTATTAATTACGTACGAACCTACTACCTACATTATCTATTACATTATAGGAAGGTATGTAGTACCATACACCATACCAACCAATTGTCACCAAACACATAATTTAACACTCACATAATTTAATTATTTCTTCGTCAGATTCTTAGTACACACAAAATCTAAAACGAATTATATATCGTCTCTGAAGAATCAAAATGACCCATTTCCATTTTTAGCTAAAATAAAATGCACTATCTACACAAACAGAATTAGAATATCTTGATCATGAAAGCATATGTAAATAATAATAACACATTCAATACTTTTTCAAAACATGTAAATAGAACCTTTTGCAAATTTCAAACACATGTAAATAGAACAATTTGCACTTTTTTGGAACAAGTAAATAAAAATTTTTGGAAATTTCAAAAACATGTAAATAGAACATTTTTTACTTTTCAAATAACATGGAAATAAACCATTTTGCATTTTTTTAAAACCATATAAATAACACTTGTGTATTTTTCAAAAACTCAAATTCAACATTCTAGGTATTTATCTCACTTATTGTTTAATGAACGGAGGAGGTAATTTTATATTCTAGCTTAAATTGGATTAATTGGTTCTCATTGATTCTTCACAGACGATATTATTCACTTGAACACACCGTATGAAAAGAAATTGAAACTTTTAATTATTTTTTGACACCACCTCAGCCTCAACGCACAGTCATAAGCATTATCATTAATTTAATTTTTCGTGGGATTCCATGTGCTTTGTGAATAGATCCTTAGTGGGAAGACTCTGTTTGCAGATCCTACAATCATACTTTAAAGTTTGCTTATGAATACGAAGTAGATGTCGTCTCAGAATCTTCTCCTTTCCGAATTTCGTTGAACAGACGAAGCAAGCAAAATGATCGTGAATATTATGTTTTTCAAGTAGTTCCTTCCCTTTGAATATAAGATGACATGCCGTACAAGTATATGGCTTGGTGATCTGATGAGCTTGCGCCCAGTGCTGTAACAACAAATTTTCTTTTTTTGGGCGGAAAATTTCTTCTGGACACAGATGACACACCAAGTCCTTTGACGTACCTTTTTGGTAGGAAGTACCTTTCGCAAGCTGGATGCGCTGAAATTTACTTGTCCTTTTTTTTCTCCTTTTCTTTTTGCCAGGTTCTTCTTGACCATTTGCTCGATCATCTTGTTCAGGTTCAGGTTCCGGTTCCGATTCCAGTTCTCTCTTTTTTGGGGCTGCTTTGTGAATCCAGACTTTATGATTATCCAATGTCATTTCACTGAGAAATCGCTTCCCACAATTGATTTCGTCACAGTAAAACAACACTGCCATGGCTTCTTTTGTATGATTTGCTTCCATGTGTTCCTTGAGTAGATCTGTAGTGCTGAAACTCTCTGTACAGAAGGAGCATTTGTACTGAAGAAAAAGTTCAAACTTTTTAAGATTTTTTATTGCTCTTGTTGGGACTGACACACACTCTATAATTTCAATTTCATCTCCAACAGCTTTTGAAATTTGACCCTTTCCAAAAGTTTCTAAATCCTGAGTGGCCGCCGGAGCATTTTTCCTCTGAGCTGCAAAATAATCGAGGATTGTTTTAAAGAGACGTGTACTTTCATTCGCATTCGCTAAGCCAATCCCAAATAGTTCTTTGCCCCCTGAAACATAATAAATTATTGATTACATAAATTAATAAGCTTATTTAAAAGTTTTAAATATATGAAATGATAATTCATTATAATAATATGCCCTATTACTTTACTTATACCTACGTATGACAAATTAAATTCGATATTGTATACAGTCAGCAGTATTAACAAAATCAAATAATTTTGAATTTTGTAAAAAATTACAACTAAAATTATATATACATACCTGAGACCCCAGATGCCTGGATCCCCAAGGTAAAGTAACGACTTGAGCCTACACGGTCAAGAATCTTCTGGAACACCGCAGATGAAGTAGATTCTTTAATGACAGATACTCCGAAGATTCCATTGCTATTCTCAAATTGAACTTCACAAGCGTTACTACAGGCTCCAATTATTTGTAGTTTTCCCTCCCAGTCAGGATTCGAAATGTTCCAGTTAGATGGTCTTGTAAAACACAAAACAGCAAAACATGTTAACTTGGCTTAGTTAGTGGTGATTTTACTTAGGAGGCAAATATGTTATATATTAATTTGTATGTCTTAATTATTTTAGCATTTAGTCATTAGTAGAAGTATATAATCATCGCAAGTAAGGAAAATACTGAAATAGAGAAAACTTCATAACGAATGTTGAATGTAAAAATTTTTTTATTGTTTACTTAAGTTTTCTTATTTACAACTGACCGAATCGGAACGGTAACCGGTCACATATGACATACATACATATCTACAACCTATCAAAATCCATTTAATACTTATGACTTATAAATTTTGCTGGCTGTCATATGTTAATGAGGATGAAGGCGAGGTCATGTGAACTAGTTGAAGAAACATATTACATATTAACTTACTTGTGCGACTGTCCTGGTTTGTCCTTAATTTTATATAGAGATACTTTGTCAATTTCAAGTACAACCTCGGCAACCTCAATATTTTTTACATTGTCCGAAAAACTCATGATTAGTATTATGGTGATGATATATTTATCTGCATGTAAAAGATCTTCTTTCTTCCCACTTTCTGAGGATACTCATATGCTGTACAAGTTAAACGTCAATTTAATTAAAAAATCAAGCTTAATTTGGTTGATAATCAATGATCAATAATTAATGATTAAGTTTATCGTGATTCCTGTCCTGTCACAGCCACCGTCACCGTCAGCGTATTTGTAGTCTTGTAGTGTAGTTCTGTGGACTGTGTGGCAAAAAGCAAAGTGAAAATGAACATTGTGGCAGAGCATTTCTTATGCGTTTGGGGGTTGAACGCAAAAGAAGCTATTCACTTCGAGGGTGGATCAGTTGACAGCCCAAGTTAAAGAAAGCTATTTAATAAAGCAATGCTTAAGAGCATTGCAAAGGGGGTGGGTGGGTCCAAATAATTGATAAATTTAGGTTGCGCCATTTGTGCTCGGCCCCACAGTAGCAGAGATTTGTATTGGTGTACTTCCCGCATTTTGTAAGAGGGCTGGACATTCAGCAAAATTGCCGGCTGCAACAGTAGGCACAATTTAGTAGACGGTATTAAGGCTCTACTCGCTCTACGCAAGCATTAATTTCATTCATTCCAATGATTATTTATTTATGTGAGGAAAACAGAAGTTTTGTATTTGTATTTATTACATAACATTATTATGGAACAAAGTTTATTAAGTTGTATGCCTGCCTATACCACGTATAATGAGTATCCATATTTAATTATACGTAATAAAATTATCTTACTAGGAATTATGTAGATTACCCGAAAAGTTCAATAAATATAAATGACTTAAATGAGTGAGTTTTTTTCTGCTTAAAATTTTATTTCCAAGTCCAAGTTTTCAAAATTACTTCGTTTAAACATGCTAATGCTCTGAAAGTCAACGGAATTTTATAGGAATCCAAACGAATTCTCTTTTTTGTCTAGTTACTTAATCTGTAGCGTGGGCATTTTTGTTTTCAGTCGGTATGTAGTACGTGTTGATTTATGGAATACTTTCTATTTTGCAAAGGTATTACTACTGAAAATATTTTACCTACTATATTTTATCGCGTCCTCGAGTGTACATTACCCAATTGGAAATCTGTCAAATAAATCTGAGGGAATATTTATTCATAAATCGGTTTAAATCCTTATGTACGGATTTTGGACATATTTATAACGTGTTAATTATTAAGAATATTTTATGAAAAATAATGATTCTACCATAACAATGCTGCCATAATACAATATGTATACACTGTTATGACTAATATTTTATGTCCGGATTAGTACCATTTTTATACAAAAGATTTTGCATACCGTATTTGCTCTGATAGTACGCCCCGCGTACTATCCAAACTCGAGCCTCGACCCCCCGCGTATAATTAGAGACCCGCGTATTAATAGAGACCCGCGTATTAATAGAGACCCGCGCACTGCCATTTAATAGTGTGTTAAATAGACCCGCGTACTATCCAAATTGAGGCTGCTACCCCCCGCGTACTATTAGAGACCCGCGCACTATTAGAGACCCGCGTACTATTAGAGGAAATACGGTAAATTATACATTAAATACCCGGTGGGAGTTTTTATGTACATAATTATGAAGAGGATTTCCAACTGGGTGATTCTTTAATTATTTTCTAAACAAGTCTCTATACTAAAATGAAGATACCGTAAATTATTTACGTGCTTGGTAATTCATAAAATAAGCTGGTCACGTCACAATATAGAAAATGTTATGGAAGGGCTAGAAGTTCCAATTTTAATTACATTTGATTAATATACATTTAATTTAATTAATTCGTAAACTGCATTGGACATTCAAATAAGCAAAAAGGCACTATAAATACAATTTCTATTAGAATGCAAGAACGTAATATTACTATTAGACAATAATAATATTTTATTACAATAAAAGCGGGTACGGTAATAATAGTACTCGTTCGGGTATACATACCGTAAATGACGGAATAAGCGCTGGGTCTTAAATATAATATGGGGGGGGGGGAGCTCCAATGCATGCCGGGCTGTGAATCAAAAATATGTATTAAGCGCCGGTGTGTGGTGACTCAAATAAGCGCCGGTTTTGCGAGAGCCGGGTTTTCTCTCCTAAGTAGGCTTGGTAAAAATATTATATGCAGAACGTGCTTCAAATAGCTGAAGGACAGTAGAAACACATTTTAGTTGAAAGTAATCTCCATTAATAAATATAATTTTGCCAAAAATAAAAATATACACAAAAATTGCTATTTTACGCAGCGCACTTCTGTATGAATTAAGTAAACAGTTTCATTATTTGACTTCAAACTTTACAAAAATGAAATAAACACATGCCTCAAATAAGCGCCGGGTCTCAGATAAACCCTGGGAGGTAACTTCTAAATATTTAATAGGCGCCCGGGTGATTATTCGGTCATTTACGGTATTAACATTGTAAGCCTTCAAAGTTGGAGTAAATATCAGTAAGGCAGATTTCGCCACAGGGAAGAATTAAAATGACCTATTTCCAATTTAAGCTTGAATTTAAACATGCTATATCATAAAAACTAAATTAAACGAGACAGATGCGTAAAATTTTAATTTTATTACGAGTTTTTGAAAAGTGCAAATTGTTCTGTTGAAATGTTTTTGAAAAGTGTGTTCTTGAAAAGTATGTTTTTGAAAAGTCCGAAATACGCTAGTTACATGTTTTAAAAAAGTATGTTCTTGAAAAGTATGGTGTTCAAAAGTGCAAAATACTCTATTTAGGTACATATGTTTTTAAAAAGTTCATATTGTTCTATTTACAGAGCTTTTATGATTATTTATGTGTTTCATCTTATAAGTAAGGCATATGCTCATATTGCATTTTGTTTTTACATAGCTAAAAGTAAGCATGGGGCATTCTGTCATTTTGTATCTTCATTGAAGATATAGGTAAGGAACGTAAAATAGGCATTATATATCGATGGTACGTTGTTTGTACCTTATTCTTGTTAGGTAAAAGCTTTCTGAACGAGAATTAAACTAAAATAACCGATATCACCGATATATATAGCACCACCCAGCAAGTATTCAATACAGGCATTCATCGGTACAAGAAGAACTTTTTAAAAGGCTTTTTAATACACAATACAGTAATGCACTGTACACAGCAGCATCAGTAATGAATATTCTTTAATTAATACAAAAACATTTTAGATTGACACACGCGGGCTGGACCGGGACTGTACAGTCTTATTGCATACATATACCAAGTCAGTTACAATTTTACAAACGGAACCAATATAATGTTTTTATTGTAATTTACCTTGGACGAGATTCAACAGTATTCAACACAGATATGTACATTCAGAGAATCTATACTATCCTAATTTCTAGAAGTCCGCCAGACTAATAATGAATTCACTTTAGTGTTTTTGACTGTATACCAACTTCCCGTCACTGGACTGTCAAGACGCAACGTATGATTCATTCATACACTATGCAAATTACCAAGAATTATGAATATTATATAATGACCACAAAGACCTCGCAACATTCAACGTAGTCCACCGTCAACCGTCAACAACAACTATTAGCATTATTAAGTCCGGGCTAGCGCTATATTTATTGAGCTATAAGGTCAAGAAAATTAGGCATCCATATAGATATATCGTGAAGGAAGAATCGAAACGACCCATTTCCGATTTACTCTAGAATTAAAATGAGCTATGTCATAATAAACTAAAATGAGAAAGATGCTTAAAATGTTGATAATGAGTTTTAAAAAAGTACCAAAGTTTTTATTTACATGTATTTTTAAAACGGAAAATACGCTTTATTTGCATTTTTTTGAAAGGTCCAGAATGTTCTATTTGCATGTTTTCGAACGGTCCAAAATGTTTTATTTGCATGTTTTCAAAAGTTCCAAAATGTTCTATTTGCATGTTTTCGAAAAGTCCAAAATTTTCTATGTGCTTGTTTTCGAAAGTTCCAAAATTTTCTATTTGCATGTTTTCGAAAGTTCCAAAATGTTCTATATTACATGTTTTTCGAAAGTTCCAAAGTGTTCTATTTGCATGTTTACGAAAGGTCCAAAGTGTTTTATTTGCATGTTTTAGAAACTTCCAAAATGGTCTATGTTCATATTTCCAAAAACTCCAAAACGCTATAGATTAACATTTTTGATTTTTTTCAAAAATTGCAAAATGTCCTAATTACATGCTTGCATCGTCAAGACGTTTTACAGATATGTTTTTAGACATTACATTTTATTTCTACTAAAGACCGAACAACAGCCTATTTTGAATCTTCAATCACCATATCCATATAACTAAATTATATTTCCCCTATTATGGCCATGACCATAATAATACCTTCTGCAATATAATTATAGCATGTATTACAGGAAAAAATAAACGCAAATGAGTATCTCTCATTCTACTGTGGTCTCATCAAGTAAGTACATACTTATATATTATAGGGAATATATTTATTAAATCAATATCAAATTGCTCACCACATGTGGTTCCCGGCAAAGCCCGGTCTCGTCCTGGTCCTGGTCCTGGTCCCAAATTTCCCAGTCCAAATTTCGGCTTTATATCTCTCTTCTTAATCTAATACGTTATAGAACAAAATGACATAACGAAAGCACAAATGACAAAAACTCGAGCCTCTGGACAAAATCCGAATTCGGTAGGTTCCAAATTTCCAATACCCAATACCCAATACCGAATTCCATTAGTGTAGTAGTCGCTGAGTGAATATCTATGTAAGTATAGGTATGTACATTATACACGACATGTTCTCCCAATCCTTTGGGTTTGGGTGAACGGAAAGTCAATATATCAATTAGAATATTTTAGTTAAAGCGAACGTAACTTTCTAATACCGTTATGCATGTACTATATACATACGCTATGCTTTACATAGGCAACTAGCTATCTATCTACATAATAGAAAGACACAGTAATGATATGCATTAAGTATTATGTTCTACGTGCACAATGTTCAATGTTCCTTTTTCCTACTGGGGTTCAATATATAATAAAATCGAGCGGATATATTATTGTCGAGTAAGGACAATCCTCACAGCGTCAATCAATATAGTATATATGTAATGTCTCATGTGTTTGTATGTGTGTGTGTGTGTGTGTGTGTGTAACATAAGTCTTTGTAGTGTAGCCTAATATTTGCATTTATTTTCACTGTCCTATTTACGACGAGAGGCTCGACGGGGAAAGACACACACGACGAGTATTAATTGTCGAGTATTACGGGGGGAAAAAACTGCTCACGTATTTTTTCACAATACATAAATAAAAAACTAGTGGATATTGAAATAATAAAAATTTAAATGCAAATAATAGCAACGTATTATATCATTACACCTCATAGCAATTGAACCAAGACAGTCACATAATTCTGTCAAATTTTGCGTTGCTCTTTGAAGACACGTGAATTTTTGCAGTGGGAAGAAACTTTCCCCATTAAGCAAATTAACAAAGTGATTAGTATTATAAGACGGTAACGGTAGTGCGGTGGACGGTCAAGGGGAAGTACCTAAGTTTGTTCCTGCCTTTTATCTTTTCTGTCGGTTGTGAAAATTACTTTTTAGGATTAGGACGACAATGGGGGTGGAACTCACACAATATAAAATAATGTGCATATTAATGTGATAAAATCACCTACTGTTAATTTATTACAGCAAGCGGAAATTAAATAAGTACACTTTTGGTATAGCCATTAGAAGCCATTTGAACACATTTGAGGCAAAGTTTTGAAGGTGATGAGTGCCGGCTCCGGTACCGGTACCGGTACCTATATAGGTAATGCACCTTTAGCCTTTAATGTACTTCCTTAAGTGCTCATTACTTGGACAGTCAGTCAGTTTGCGAATGGTCTTCTTGGTGAGTGCACTTTAACAACGACGCATCATTTGCATATAAACAGAATATAAAGTGGGGAAAAAGGCGAAGCAAAAAAAAAGTTTGAAGTGACTAACAAGTTTTTTTGAAAAAAAGTTCCTGCGTAAAAACTTTGGCCATTCCAATGTATGTATAAATGCTTCCACTTATCTGCACATACGTACACAAAAATGACTGTAATCCTGATACCCGAGACATTAAGAGTTAGCAAGGCTAACTTATAATTTGAGTTGAGCAGTTTCTGTCAAGCACATAATATATCTCCTGCCTCCTGCTAACGGATAGCAGCATTTGTAAACATGTGTACAAGTTGTGCTTTTAACTTCAAAACGAGGTGTGCGCGTGTTTCAAAATTTAACAGGCAAAACAAGTTTACCTGTAGGTTAATGCAATTCCGTCCGGATTTTTAAACAATACATTGATTTAACAAGTTTGCAAAATTACTGCAAAAAAATACGGTTAAATTAACGTGCAAACTTAAGGCGAATTAATTGGATGAATTTTGGAAATTAAATTGTTGATTTGACTTTATGGAATTGGCAATGCATTTTAAATTGCAAAAGTGTTAAAACTTGCTAAGTGTTTGTGTGTGTGAGTGACAAAGTTGCCTGTGCTTTCGTACGTTTGTATGAGATGGGTTGTGAGCAAAGTAGCGACAGGAAAGTGACACCTGAGCCAGCCCGGTGGTCTACCCGAGTTCTATCCCAACAAATCCAGGTATAATTAACTATTGCAGTACATGACTTGATTTCAATTTCAACATTAATTGCTATTACCCCCGTCGTTAATTGCTGTTCGAAAGGAACCGTAGTAATTTGCACATTTGGTTTGAAATGGTTTGCAAAACTTTTTGGTGCTCGTTTTTGCTCGTACTACGTTAGATAAGCATGAAGCTTATGGGGGCTGTCCGTAAATGATGTCATCCAAAATTTTTGGACCAACCATCACACCCCCCGTGTTATCACTTTAGCATTCCGTAAACAGCTATCAGTATTTTAAATATCAATACCTGACAATAGACCCTATACCGATGACATCATTTATGGGTGATCCCTTATAGACTACTTCGTGACTGTAATTGGTTGTCATGTCAAAGTGTCAAACAATTTTAGGTGAAAGCTGTCATAGAAAGGGAAGGTGCAAATTTTGCACAAACTCGGGAGAATTCACCTTCGTGATGTTCCAATGTTCGTGTCAATAGTAATTTAAATAGCAGATGCAAGTATTCAATACTGGGTCTGGTGAGGTGATACACAACTGTGTAAGTACTACATAGTATAAAATTGGGCATTGGGCACGTGTAATGTGTAGAGATAGAGAAGCCTATGCCTTTATAGCATGTGATACATAATATGTGGAATGCAAAATATGTAGATACAAATGTCTGAATGAGATATTATCAAGACACTATAAATAAACCTATTATTTTGATTTTTGATTGGCGTTCGGCGTTCCCATCGCTTATTGCGAACTGATGGGGGGGGGGGAATAAGCTCAAGTCTGTTACCTTTTAGGCTGAATTGTCCCATCATCTATATTACCTAAATATGCTACCTACCTATCTAAAATTGGATACATAAAAATTTGGTAGTTGCTTCGCTATATTTCCAAGGCACTCCACTGCCAAGTAGAAAAAAAATACGCGGTTTCAGACATGCCTGATCAACGGCTGATAGGTAGCCGATTGAAAGTTTCTTGCAGACGCGGCTGGCCGTGGATATTCACGGTAGCCGATTTACCGCGGTAGGCACCGAATCATTTTTTGGAACCCGTGCATCCCGTGAAATATGTTGGCATAATTGTACATAATATATTGTAATGCTAGAGCATTGCTGAGTAGAATATCATCGGCAAAGAATCAAATCTGGCTATCTCCATTCAGCCCTAAAAGCAAATATGACTATATCTATATTGGGCTAAAAGCAAAATTTACTATCTCCATTCAGAACTAAAAGCAAATAAGACTATCTCCATTTTGGACTAAAAGCAAAACTGACTATCTCCATTCAGCACTTAAAGCAAATATTATTATCTCCATTTTGGACTAAAAGTAAAACTGAATATCTCCATTTTTCATAAAATACAACTTATGTGTTATATATATTAATGATGGTTAAGAGGTTAAGCATTTACCCCTGAGTATGATTGGGATCATACTTACATAACGTCATCGAAAAATCTTCATTTTAGGACCCTCTCAATAGCTTCACTTTTTCGAAAATATTTATATTTAACATGTAATGTCATCACTTCCCAAATTAACTTTGCCTTCTGACCTGTGACGTATTTTGAGGACATTAAAGGGATCGTCTATACATGACGTTGCAAGAATTAAAGGGGTCGTTCATAATTGACGTCTATGGTCGTCTTAAACATTTAAAGGTCCACAGACCTCAGTTGGGCATAACCTCTTCAATGTTTAGAACGACCATAGACGTCATTCATGGAAGACACCAATTACTTTTGCAACTATCTATGACGTCATTTATGAACGACCCCTTTAATTTTTGCAACGACCCTTGGCGTCTTTTATGGACGGCCCTTTAATTTTTGCAACGACCCTTGACGTCTTTTATGGACGGCCCCTTTAATTTTTGCAACGACCTCTGACGTCATTTATGGATGACCCCTTTAATTTTTGGAACAATCTTTGGCGTAATTTATGTACGGTCCCTTAATTTTTGCAACGACCCTTGACGTCATTTATGAACGACCCCTTTAATTTTTGCAACGACCCTTGGCGTCTTTTATGGACGGCCCTTTAATTTTTGCAACGACCCTTGACGTCTTTTATGGACGGCCCCTTTAATTTTTGCAACGACCTCTGACGTCATTTATGGATGACCCCTTTAATTTTTGGAACAATCCTTGGCGTAATTTATGTACGGTCCCTTAATTTTTGCAACGACCCTTGACGTCATTTATGGACGACCCCATCAGTATTTGCAACGACCCTTGAAGTCATTTATGGACGGCCCCTTTATTTTTGCAACAACTCTTGACGTAATTTATGAACGGCCCCTTCAACCATTAAAACGACGCTTAACGTCATTTGTGGAGGATCCTTTCAATGTAGAAACAAAGCGAAAAGCCGACGGTGGAAAACCGACGGTTTTTCAATCGGCTACCGACCGAAACGGCTCTTGCGATATGTTTTGCTGTTCCGGTCGGTAGCCGTGAACAGGCATGGTTTCAGACTTTCCCAGTTTTTCTTTATAACTATTTGCAAATATTGCACGCGCCTATTAATTTGTGCCAAATAAAAGGAGATTAATTATTAAAACGCTATCAATATTGCGAAAGCGATGCATCCCACTTTATATATTATATTCATACCGTAGTTGATAGAACAATGCAAGAAAAGTTTTTTCGTTATGCGATAAACATATTATCGTCTGTGAAAAACAAAAATGACCCATATCCAATTTACGCTAGAATTAAAATGAACTATAATATAAATATAAATATAATATAAAAAAACACTAAATTAATTGGATGCGTAAAATGTTAATTTTTTATGAGTTTTTAAAAATTGAAATATATTGCATTTACACGTTTTTGAAAAGTGTCAAATTTTCTAACTACACGTTTTTTTTAAGTATCAAGAATGCTATTTATATGCCTTAAGTATTACACGATATTCATATATTGTTTGTAGATAGTATATTTCGTATTTAGCTAAAAACGGATATGGGTCATTTTGATTCTTCACAGGCGATATGCAGTTGATTTAAAAAAACATTTTAAATCTATTTAATTCAGAATTTATGTTCAGTTATATGTTTTGGTGAAAGTCCAATTAATTGAATACTTACACTTGTTTAAAAGTTCAGCGTATGTTTAGTATGTATTAGTTTTGAAAAAATACAATTTTAGTACGTTTTGTACCTCCTCTTCGAGCTTATTAAAATTATTAAATTATTTGCCTACTTATATAATAGTGCCTGAATGTGCGCAATAAACATATCACAATAACATAGCTTTTTGGAAACGGAAATATAACCTATATATTATGAAAACCTTTTTGCAATTTCTTAAGTAGGTATATTAAAAGTGAGGCTTCTTTATACAATCTCAAAAAACGACTAGGACTAGATAGCTCGCTCGAAGTTTTTGTTAAAGACGTTGCGTTGATATACTTTGTAATATAATATGAACTTAGCTTTGCCAGTTCAAAAATAACAGAGGACGAGGACGTTGAAAAAAGGTCGATGATTCAGGGCAGATAGGTGCCGGTGCCGGAAGGATTGACTCAAGATGAATAATGAAACTGGTACCAGGTTGTGGTTGACGTTATTGACAGCGGCCTGCAGATTAGGTGTAATGTTGTCTTATGTTCTTAGTCCTTTGTAAACTTTTTAGCACATGCTTTAGGCCTAGGCCATTAAGTAGAAGGTACATACATATATAAACATAGCAGCACCAATAATAAAGCAGCAGCAGCGTATATGAAAAGTTTGAATGGAAAAATATGAAATAAGAAACCCATAATTTCTTGGAGTATTTGTGCAGAATATAAATGTACGTTACACCGGTTTAATGCCCACCTATTCATAAGACTACAGCGGTGTCCGGACGAAAAACCTTATCCATTAGACCTCAGGACAAAAGACCTCGGACAAAACACCTCAAAATCATAACACCTTAGGACAAAAAACCTCGGGACATTTAAACTTAAGTTCAAAACACCTTTTGCCTATTTGACCGAATCCCAAAAGACCTTTTACAATAACACCTCATGGCCAAAAGACCTCGAAACAATAAACACCTTACTGTTTTAGTTTAACTGCAAAAATGCACACTTATGAAATTGTAATTATTTTTATATTGCGCGTTATGCCCTCATTAATCATTTTGTTAATACTCAAATGTCATTTTAAGATTTTTAAAAATTCAAAAATTTAAACTGGTTTGAAAAAATAGGGTTTACAAATTGGGCCTCAAAGGTATACGTTTTTTCTATTTTTTTAAAGAAAAATGATCATTTTCGAATTTTTCAAAATCTTGTAATAACTGGTTAGAAAACAGACTGATGATAACAAAAAATCAAATTTTATCAAAATCGGATAAGAACTGCAGAAGTTATAGGGCGGCAAATTATCAAAATTTGAATTTTTTAAACTTTGGCGGGTCACTACTGTGACCAAGCAACGCAAAATGCACTGGAATTACTTGGGATCTGTGCTTTATAAAAGTAGTATCGTTTTTTGAAATGGGTCTTTTTGAAATTTAGTTGAACCACAGCGCGTCATTCCCTTGTTAGAACAAAATTGAGCGGCATTGTCAGGCTAGAGTCAAAAGCAATAAGTAAATTGTGTTAGATGAGTCATTAGTAGAAAAAACAATCAATAGAATTATAATATATAGAATAAGTTTAAATGAATTACGATAACCCAGAAACACAGGTGTGAAAACGAGTGTAATAATGACGGAATACGAGTGAAGACATAATTAAAATATTAACTGTAGTTGAACGCTATAAAAATTTTCATTACGTGGAAACAATGTGTGTCAGTAATTCAGATATCAAATAATAGCGGTATTCATGATTCCACTTTATCAATTTTTGGCGCTAAATAGTTTCGCACTATAATGCGAAAGTCGTCTAGAATGTTGAACACCCCAACCTTTAATATGTTATATAACGTTCGTGGTGGTTTTGTTGCTATTGGTAACAAATGATGCATAAATAACATCGAACCAAAAACAAATAGTAGCGGTATTCATGATTCCAATTTATCAATTTTTGGCGTTATATCACTTTCGCACTATACTGTCACAAAGCAAGAGCGATATAGCACGATATAGCGACTATCATTTGTCGCCGTGGAAACGGCAACTTGACTACATTCAATGTTTCAAACAAATAAATTTGAATTACGGTCAAAATTTAAAAACAAATAATAATAATGGCTTTTGGTTCAATGTTATTTATGCATAATTTGTTACCAATAGCAACAAAACCACCACGAACGTTATAACATATTAAAGGCTGGGGTGTTCAAAATTCTAGACGACTTTCGCGTTATAGTGCGAAACTATTTAGCGCCAAAAATTGATAAAGTGGAATCATGAATACCGCTAGTATTATTGTTTTTAAAGCAAGACGCATTTTTACATTTCATTGAATGTAGTCAAGTTGCCGTTTCCACGGCGACAAATGATAGTCGCTGTATCGCGCTATATCACGCTTGCTGTGTGACACTATAGTGCGAAAGTGATATAACGCCAAAAATTGATAAAGTGGAATCATGAATACCGCTAATGTACATTTGATTTTATTATAGGATATACGGTACTTTGTTAATTTTAAACTTATTTATATTATTAAAATACCATTATTTACATTAAATGTATTATTAAATGTGGGTAATAAAAATAGAAAAACAGTACTAAAATTGGATACAAATACTTAAAGGTAGCCGTAAGTTATCTGCTTATTTTACGTATACTGTTTTTAAGTATTTCTCGCGTTAACGGTAACGTTAATTATTTTGCGCGCAAATATTCACAACAGTCAGTGTTGTGCTTTATTAAGCATATTTAAAAAAAATAAGTGCAAGGTCTTTTGGTCACAAGGTGATTTGGAATACGGTCATTTGTACCAAGGTGTTATGTACTTGAGGTATTGTGTCAGAAAGGTGCTTTGGAATAAGGTCTTTTGTGTGTGAGGTCTTTAGTACTTGCGGTGTTTTGGGGGAGGTGTAGGTGTTACAGCCGAGGTCTTATGTCCATGATAAAAAACTACTGCAACTTCTGGATTTCTTCTGATAAAGCATATGGGCGAAAGCTGTGTGCAGTAACCTTGAAATATTTTAAATTATCGTGTGGCTCCGAACTCCGAATTCCAAATCGGTGCCTCCGATTCTTTGATCACTGTCGTCTGTAATCGGTGCAAAATTATTCTGCATAATGCCAATTATTGTACTACAAAAGAAGTTTGATTTATGTAATATACATGGTTATACCGCACTGTAATTTATCTAAAATGCGATTTCTGTGTAATAATGCCATTAACTATGATTAATGATTATTAGTATTTAGTATACTATTGAATTGTATTTATTCAATATCGTCTCTAGCCTAGTTTACAAATAGGGAGAGGACGTGTACACACAACTTACTAGTACGGTGATCTAGATTCGACTCACTACTTACTCCGATGTACACCATGTACATGACATGAACAGACACTAATACAACATCCCCCCTTTTAACTTATAATGAAATAACATTATAAAATTCCTTAAAGAGCACACTATTTAGTTTACAACTTGACTAAATAGTGCAATTCAACTAACTAATGAACAGAGATGTCTTATTAAGTACATTTCTACTTAATAGGACCATTTCACAAATTCCTAACTGAAACAAAATGGAAATATCTATGTTAAAGAATATTAACTATAATCTACAAATTCATACGAACACGGGACTTCACAACTCTTCCACTGCGGGTAATAATTGGAGCACTATTCGATGAACTTACTGGAGCATTCTTTGCTTGCGGCTTCCGCTTACCAACAGACTTCGGAACCGGCAAAACTGGAGGTTCCGCTAGTACACGTTCACTAAACTCATCCACCAGATTATTAGTATCCAGCAGATCTGGATCAACAATGACTTCGTCGTTGGGAATATCGTCACGATGAGCATCAGTAAGATGGTATGAATTTCTACGATAATCCCCACTACGAGTTTCTACTATGAAGGACCGTGGAGCATCGGTTTCTTCTTTAATTTTTCCCCACGTTTTCTTATCCTGGACCCAAACTACGTCACCCTTCTTGAGATGTTTCTCAGGTACGACTCCATGATGACGATTATAATCCCTGGACTGTTGAATTCTTCGGGATTCTTCTTTTTCACGTAACACACTGTTAGGTACTATATTCGGAATAAGGGACGATGAAACCATGGGCACTGTAGTACGCAATTTACGATTAAACAACAGTTCAGCCGGACTAAACCCATTTCCTAACGGCGAAGAACGATAAGACAACAGAGCGATGTACGGATCACGATTTTTCTTTTGAAGAGACTTCACAATTTTGACCGCCGCTTCAGCCATACCATTGCTTTGAGGAAAGACCGGACTTGATGTGCGATGACAAAATCCCCATTCAGCAGCAAATTGTTGAAACTCTGATGTACGCACGGGTTCAAACTGTGGACCGTTGTCACTACGAATTTCCTCTGGAATTCCATGCCTTGCAAAAATCGACTTACAGTGAAGAATCACTGCCGCTGAAGTCAAACTTTCCAGACGAGCCACTTCTGGAAACCGAGAAAAATAGTCAATGACAACCAAATACCAATAGTTTTCAAACTTGTACAAATCCATGGCTACACGCTGCCATGGTCTTTCAGGGAACTCAGATGACATCAACGGTTCATGGTGGTCCTTGCGACTCTTAACACAAACGGAACATCTGTTTATGAGATTTTCAATATCGACAGATATTCCAGGCCACCAAACTGATTCACGGGCCCGAGCACGACACTTTGTGATGCCCAAATGTCCACTGTGAATTCGATGGAGAACTTCTTCACGCATCTTCTCTGGAATGATAATTCTGCATCCCCTCATGATCAACCCTTGTTGAACAGAAATATCATCACGCACATTCCAGTATAATTTTAATAAGGGATGACTTACTGAATCGGGCCAGCCACTTACACTGAATTCAGCAACCTTTTGAAGCACTAAATCAGAATGCTGAGCCTTTTTGATTTCTTTTAATTTTGACGGAGTTGCTGGCAATGACGACAAAATGACATTGACATGAGCCGTGACTTCCTCTTCAAAATCATCATTTCCAACTTCGGGCAGGGGTCGTCTTGACAACGCATCGGCGACTAACATTTCTTTGCCTGGCTTGTAGACGACTTTTGCTGGGAAACGCATCATCCGCATCCTAGTTCTTTGTAGTCTCGGTGTCAAATCGTCCAAATTTTTCGTACTAAAAATAGGAACTAATGGTTTGTGATCAGTCTCCAGTATAAATAATTTCAAACCAATTAAAAAATCTTGGAACCTTTCACAAGCCCATGTTAATGCGAGTGCTTCTTTCTCGATCTGCGCATACCGTTTTTCGGTATCTGTCAAAGTCCGAGATGCGTAAGCAACTACCCGAATGACCCCATCTTCCCCTTTTTGGAGAATGACCGCTCCAAGACCATATGAAGATGAATCGGCCGAGACAATAGTATCCAAGTTTGGATTGTAGAGAGCCAGCACAGGATGGGTTGACAAAATTTTCTTTAACTGTTCAAACGATGCCTTCTGTGTTGGTCCCCACAAGAATTCGTTTTCTTTCCGCAGCAAATCGTACAACGGATGCAAGATGTCTGTAAGAGTAGGAATAAACCGACACACATAATTAACGAGACCTAAAAACGATCTCAACTCTGACACATTTGTAGGTGCTTCAAACTTTTGGATGGCTTCTACTTTCTTTTCATCTGGGTGCACACCGGTCTCATCAATTCGGTGTCCTAAATAATCAATTGAGGTCACACCAAATTCACACTTATCAAAGTTAACAGTGAGACCCGCCTGGACTAATCTGTTCAACACTTCACGGGCTTTAAAATCATGTTCTTCAATTGTAGCCCCCCAGCCAATTATGTCATCAACCGTGCACTTAACACTGGAAATATCTTTTAAAATTTCCATCATCCGACGCTGAAACACTTCAGGGGCGGAGGTTATTCCAAAGGGCAGTCGTAAATAACAATAACGACCAAACGGAGTAATGAATGTTGTCAACTTGGTAGATGATGGCGCAAGCTCAATCTGCCAAAAACTATCATTACAGTCTATTTTGAAATAAAATTTACCTCCACTCAATTGACCTAACGTATGTTCTGTAGAAGGCATGAGGAACAACTCCCGTTCAACACTTTGATTTAAACGGGACAAGTCTACACAAATTCTGATGCCTCCAGATTTCTTGCCGGTAATTACCATGAGAGCGCACCATTCGGTAGCTTCACTAACAGGCTCAATGACCCCCAACTTCACCATGTCATCTAACTTCTCTTTTAGCTTTGGAAGTAGCGGGATAGCAACTCGACGAGGAGAGTGTAGAGCATACGGAACTGCATTGGGTTTAAGCTTGACCTCATACGGGGAACTGATTTTTCCTAACCCCGTAAACAACGATGAAAATTCATTCTTGACATCAATAGTTGTTTGTTGTTCCCCAACGCGGTAGACTCGCTTGACAAGATTCAATTCCTCACATGCCCGAACACTCAACAATGGTCTGGATAAATCACGCACAATGTACATTTTCTCATTTATGTGATTATCCTTAAACTTTAAATGTGCATTTAACAAACCTACGGTTTTTAACTTTGTACCATCTGGACCGTTGAGAATCAGACTAGTCTTGTCTAACAAACCGGTTTCCTTCAGATGTTGTAGGTAGAATGAATGTAGAAGGACTGTCACATCAGCTCCTGAATCTAGTTTAAAACGGACTGGAACACAATTTACAATAATTACTTCAGACCAACGCTTTTCACGATCTGCATTATCTTGACCTGTAACAGCACATGTCACAACACCTAAAAAAGTATCTGAAACATTCGTAACGCCTCCAACAGTTTTAGCAGCACTAGTACGACACATTTTAGCAAAATGACCAGTTTTCTTGCATTTATTGCACTCTTTTTCCTTTGCTGGACAAACTTTATGTGTATTCGGATACCCGCACTGCTTGCACTTTGCTGATGGAGAACCCGATTTGGAATTGCTTTGGTTCTTGTTACGAGAATTTTTATTTTGAGTGTTAGACTGCTGCTGACTGTTGTAATTCTTCTTTCCACTATCCTGCTTTGGCTTTTGTTGTAGGTAGTTCACCATTTGAGTCTTGCCTGTCTGTAGTAGCTCCTCTTGCTGTTTCTTCACAGCCTCGTGCTGACGGACGGTAGTAACTGCAGTCTCCAATGTGAGTGCTGTCTGCAGTTGCAGTTTTTCGGAGAGCCGTTTGTCACGCACGCCTACCACTATACGATCACGAATCATTTCATCTAACAGAGTGCCATAGTTACATGATTCACTTAAAACATGCAACTCTGTGATGAAAGATTCCACTGCCTCGCCTTCCTGCTGGAACCGAGAGTTGAACATAGCACGTTCGTATATTATGTTCTGCTTCACTACAAAGTGAGAGTCGAATTTGTCCATTACTTCCTTAATGAGCTTTGATTTAGTGGCGTCAAGTCGGAATGACTTGAGAATATCATCCGCTAGATCACCCATGTGATATATGAGGGCATTGATTTGCTCCGGTTCACCTTTCTCGCTAAGGCCGGACGCAGTAAGGAAGCGCTCGAATCTTCTTTTCCATCTCGGCCATGCGGACGGAGTCGTGAAGGTGAACGGTTCCGGTGCCGTAACTTGATAGGACGCCATATTAAGAATCACTTAATGTTCACTGCACGCCTTCAAAAAAAATTACAACAAAATGAAAATAAAATTATATTTAATTTCACAACCACGAACTTCGAAATACTTATGACGAAAGTTCACTTTTCCAATGTTAGTGTTCCTTGTGAAGCACAAAATAATTATTTCAAATTTTCAATTTATGCTAGCACTACTAACAATTAAAACTGCCCTCAAAATCAATCACTGTCCTGTTGATTATGGAATTTTAATCACGATTAGGTTCGTATCAACTACGCTGCCACCATGTGTAATAATGCCATTAACTATGATTAATGATTATTAGTATTTAGTATACTATTGAATTGTATTTATTCAATATCGTCTCTAGCCTAGTTTACAAATAGGGAGAGGACGTGTACACACAACTTACTAGTACGGTGATCTAGATTCGACTCACTACTTACTCCGATGTACACCATGTACATGACATGAACAGACACTAATACAACAATTTCTGCTGGCGCTTTGTACAATTAATAAATTAGAATTTTTCATGTGTTGCGTGTACATTTAGTTTGGGTATGTTTAATTTATTTAAGATCAAAATCAGAATCAGAACCCATAAATTTATTGCTCGCAATCAATATTAAATAAACTTTATTTTCTAAAGTCTTCGGGTTGCTGATTTTCTGACTGACTGACTGACTCGTACCAGTCACTGAAATCAGCGCTATTACCAACCTGCATATTCACTATACTTATCACTTATCAGCCGTATACGGTACGGCAAGTTGTAGTTTTCTATCCTCTATTTTATTTTTATGTTGTATTTTAGATGCTACGAAATAAAAATAAAATACATCTATGTGTATACACATTTCATAGTTAGCCACACTGCACCAGTTCTTTTAACTGTCGTCTTCGTCGTCTCAACTATTAAACGTCTTCATTTCAATCGGAAAACTGCTCCGTAGTGGCAGCTGCTTAGACTTTGATTTCTTTGAAATTCTGGAATTCGGAATTGTCGTTCTTGTGTCCATTGTACTGTCTTTGTTTATTTCGCACTTGCCACTTGTCTGTCAGAAAAAGGGAGGAAGGAGACAGGGCTTCTTACGCACAAAATTACTAATTTACTACACGACGCTTAACCATACGAGGCTCAGTAAGTTCAGAAAAATTCGAGTCATTACTAAAGACAGGACAGGACAGACACATTTAGAATATTGAGATTGATTGACTTGAATCTAAATCCAAATTTGAATTTAATTATTTAATTGTAGACAGACCACAGGCCGATCGTAAGTGTGCAAAAATCAGTTTGCTTTTCTAAGGGGTTATAGTAGTATATTAGTATATTATATTTCTTATAGTATTGTATTTGTCCGATAGTCCGATAATAAAGAAACGGCCAAGAGTGATGTGAGTAGTCGTGTAGTGATTGGACTGATTAATAATAAATTAATTCAAAATATATTTCTAGACTCAGATGAATGGGGACAAGGACAACAAGGTGGAGAAAGTGGCAGTCCAACCGAAAATGGACGAAGCTATCCCTGATGAAATTCGAAAGCTTCTTTTAGAATATCAAGCGACGGAAGAAGAAATTGATTTGATTGAGCGCGGGGAGCCCCTCACAATGTTTTATATTAAAAAATCCAATCTAGAAAGTATTTTAAAGCGTATTTCGGAGCAGCAAGATAAAATATCTGATTTACAAAATGGGTAAATAATTAAATACTTAAAGACTTGAAGGATAAAGCTGACATGCCGAAAAACTTTTTTATCTGTTATGTTGAATTTATTAACGTATTCTTATTTTTCATGGACCAAATATTATAATAAGTAAAATTCCCTAATTTAATTGATGTATTTTATGTTTCTTATAGAGAGGGAGGTTTAAAAGTTTCCAGCGTTAAACAAGCGCTAACGATGTTGGGGGATAAAGAACTAACTAAAGAGGACCATAAATTGTTGGCGGATTTAAATAATCTGGTTATTATTTTCTTAATTATGAAATTATAATACCATTAAATGTACATACCGATACGTCTTTTTATAAAAATTCGAAGCATTACAGATCCCTGCAAAGCTAAATGCTAAATGGTAAATATGCTAAAAAATTTTTTTTATTAAAGGCTCATATTTACAATTCTATTTAGGAAATCGCACTGACTGAGCTTGAGATCGCACATCAAGAAAAAGCCTTGACAGAAAATGAAGTACGGAATCTGCACTCTATACTATTTAATTTGCAGAAGTTGTATCGTCAACAAGAAGCAGATTTACGTAAGGGTTTATTCAATTTTTAATAATTAATATTGCCTACACTACACTCTATCTACATATATAAAGACATACTGCTACTGCCAAAGAAAAACTGATCTAATCTTGAAATTTGCTACTCACAGAGAAATTGTCCATGAATGACGAGACACCCGAGGAGACGCGCTTACACAAGGAATTGGCGGACATCGAGAGTCGAAGAATGAAAGTATCGGAAATTTATCAACGATGGATGGTCAGTACTTAACATAATTAATTTTACTAGTAACAATTGAGTGTTGATAGTATTAAGCCCATTCTGTGTATAGCTATATGCATATCATTTACAATATAATATATCGTACATATAAAGACCTGTGTTCCATTCGCTATAATGACATTATCCTATCCCGTTTAAATTGTCAGGTGAAAGGAAATACAGTTAATCTTGTTTTCAATCCTGTATATAGGAAGGGCGACTAAAAACATACGAGACTTGCAGGCAACTATCAGCAGCACTCACGAAATGGAGAAACTTTCCTGCAGACAGGTAAATTTTTCTGCACTGTCAGATTACTATCAATAAAGAAAATTGGGTCAGACATTGAATGTTCTGTTCTTGGCTTTCCCGTGGATATCTATCTGACGATGGAATAAATTATTTGGCGCAAATGGCTTTTACATCAAACTATGTGTTCATATAGAGTTACGGAGTTACTGCATTTTTGTTTATTGCATTAGTTACTATAGTAATGAGTGCGTATGCAGGTATTTTTTATAATTTGATGAATAAAATTTATTGTACATTGATCTATGATATTTTTATTACATTCATATAGTTCTCACCTAATAGCGGAAATGGGGGAAGATATTAGAGATGATTTGGTAAGTCAAAGTTTAGTTTTAAGATTGTCCACAAATGACATCATATGGGCATGGTCATTGGGGCTACCGGACCATTTACACTATGGTTTAGCTGATGACAGAAGAGGCATCTTGAGAATAGAGATTTTTCCGTGGCGTCATTTTAAATTTTAAATAATAAAGTCCTAATATGTAATACACCAGTTTAAGTTAGGTAACGTAGGTACGTATATTACCATTTAAACTACAATTTAATTTGTTTTTTTACCAGGTAAACGCTGTTCAAAATCTTGCCAATTGTAAATCCTGTATTCGAATGGAATTACCCTATTGTACTAATATGGAGCAAGCAATTTTAAATCAGGTAAAAAATGCTGTAATGCTATATATTTATGTAAGTAGTAAAATAAGCTACCAAGTAAACTGCTTAAATAGGCTGTATATTTCATTCATTAAAATATTTTTTAATGTAGCTTAAAGTTCGTTATATAGTTTCTATGTTAAGTTAACAGCAAAAGGAAATATCTATAAAATAGAATCACTGGCGTTTCACATGAAAAATCAATTTCCTTACATTTAAAGTTCATGTTCGCGTTCGGGTAATTTGGGTTCCAATTTGGAATCAGTATCAAGGTTATGTTTTTGTTTTATTTAGGCTAACAAAGTACACATAAATTACGAATTAATATTGGTGCATACTTCTACTTATGTACAGGCCATTATATGTAATGTTGCTATAGGTTGGTTTTAAACATCGCTTATTACTGTAATAACTCGGCCATCCATTTATATACACTTAGCTAGTGTTATCCATTTTCAAAACATATACAGACATGGCCAGCTTGAAATTTTCATTTTCTAAATAATGAACGTATTTCTATCATAACAGCATTAATGCCTTAGTTAAAATATGTGCTTAAGTGGTACGAGAACACACAATTAATTAAGCTAACGACAGTTTGCTCTTACTAAACATTTAATATAAAAGTAAGTAGACTATGTCCCTAAGTTGATTTTATGCAGACTTTTGTTTATGTTTTGGTTTTCCAGGCTGTAACCTACTTATTCGTGGACTTAAGAAGTCAAGAAAGGCGAACACATGCAGAGCTGTGCTATGCAGCCATTCATAAAAGAGCTGTGGCACTCTTTGCATGGATTGACAAAACTATCGAATTAGTTATCGAGCCCGAACTCAGTGGCTTAACGAGAATAATTAATGAAAAAGCTAATAGACTTAAATATATTCGCAAAGAAGAAATTAGAAACAAGGTAACTGTCAATTTAAAACGTGACAATGTTGAATTTTATTGGCACTGAATATGAAACAAGTTTAAGGAAAGCAAAATAACCTTTGTTTTTATTTCCTAATGTAAAATTATTGACTAGTGAGGTTCAGTTTATGCGTATTATCCAATGTACAAAACTTTTAATTTTGTATTTAAAAAAAATCTAAAATGCTTTTGATTATATTTAAATTTTCCTGCTTAAATATCGTTAATAAAGTGAAACATAGAATTAATATTTATTCATTTTTTACAGTATCCAGGGATTCAAATCCACGATAAAATACCAAATCTAGCAACATTTCAATTTTCTGATTTTGATGTTCAAAGTAATTTTACCACGCTGGATGGGGAAACGGATAAAGTCTACAATGAGCTTGAGTTTGATCAACTTGCGCCACTTCCAAGTACTGATGAAATATCAAGCAGTAGGAATACGGATGATTTAACTCAAACATTTAAAACAGAGCTTCGTGAAGAATTAGAAATGGATGAGAGGAATTCCAAGGATACTAATACTAATAATAATGCTGATGAAATAATTACTCATAGAAGTAGAAGAAATACATTGTCGCGAAAGCTTTTATAGACTATATAATTATTGGAGAATTAATTTTAAAGAGTAATTTATTATTCATCGAATTTTTCTTAGACGCTTGGAAAAAATCTTATAACAACAAACTCGCAAGGTCGCGCTTGCAGGTTTAGATGTTAACTTTATCGCAAGTTAATCAGTCAATTTTGAAATTTCCGAGGGGGCAAAAATTGGGAAGCTATAAGTAGCAGTGTTGTGTGTTATACAAAAATTTTAAAGGCAATTTTAGTAAGCTTTACTGAAGCTACCTATGGTAATATATAGGAATCGGTGTACTCTGTCCAACATAAATATACTGTGTAAATCGCTGACCGAAATTCATGTTGACCACTGTTGACTGTTTACAGCTTCTGTTGTCAGGAGTAACAGCGAATTCAATAATACAAACTAACAGTAACGTTGTAAATTCGCCAATATTTTTCTAAGCGTGAAATGGCAACCCATCTAAATCAAATTGTAATTTAATCAAGTGTGCAGAGGAAATGGCTATACTGCCCAAAAATGTAACTTACGATAATAAAAAATGAAGTAAATGTCTTTTAAAGTTTTGATTTTGAAATTTAAATTGATTAATTAGCCTCAACAAGTTTAATATGAGCTGCAAGGTTCTGATACTGCACTTTAATTGTAGTCAAAACAACAGCACATGTTATTTGAATTTATACATCGCATATAATAGAAAGAAGTAAAAGTTAATAGGGAAATAAATTACCATTTGTTGAACAACTCAAACAAAAGCTAATAACACGGAGTCTATGTAGGTTTAGTTTACTGCACCATATATTAACTAACCATATGTATCGCATTATACGTAATTATTTGCAAAATAGTGACGAGGGAGAAGGAAATAGAAGTGAATATCTGTGTATTAATCCTTTACTTAGTTTTCGAACGATAAGAATTTTAACAGTAGTATTTTGTTAATTTAATTACCTATGTATATTTCTTCTTAAAAATGGGGATTAATTTATTTTTGCAGTTTTTGGACGACCACCACTCTTGTTTTTAGTAGAGCATCAAAGATACGCTCGTACTGGAACCCTTAATAGTATTAAGGTTATACCTATACTTCCCCCCTAAAAAATCAGATTAAACTTTTAAAATTTTGGATCAATACACTGTAATATTTGGAGGCATGTGGATATTTCCAAAGCCAATTTATGAGATAATTATTCAATAATACATTATGATTATATTCAGAAAATCTATATCTCTTTACTATAAGAGAGAGAGAGAAAGGTTGCGGAGTGCACACCATTGGAGCTGTTTTCGTACTTTGTAATGTTATCAACGATTAATCTCAAAAAAGGCATTAATTGTACAAATGAAGCCCTTCTCTAGAAAAATTCTATCTCTAGCAAGAACGCCTATACCGTGGCATTACATGAACGACTGAGGCAATAGTCACATATTAGCAATAGTTTTATTATTGGCTTTTGTTTGTCCTAATTGATGAAAACAATATTACAATTTTTTGAGCGTAATAATCAAACGCTTTAATATAATTACTAATCACGAGATGCGTAGCCCGTAAAACTTGTACTGGATACAACAAAAGCTGCAAATAAACAGACTTTAATCGAGTTTGAAGAGTCTCATACATTGTAAACGTTTTATAGCGTATAACGCCATAAATAGTTTCCAAATCGGATTTATCTTTATTAATGTGCTTTATAGCCCTGTTAGCGGACCCTATTACACCCGTCATGACGCATAATTTGACTTTAAAATCTAGGCTAAGAGAACTCTTCCTATCCTAAAGGCTTCTGAGTATAGAAGATGTTACTTCAACGTTCCCTTGTATCTTTGGAGTAACTGACCACTTAGGGTAACCATTACTTGTTAGAGCAGACACCGAATGTAACGTATTAGTATTAAAGTCGTAAAACTTTGCAATATCGCAAGCCATAACTAAAGACACAAGAAGTTGTATCATACAGCGCAAACAATTCATTTTTTAATTTTAATTTGCCATCTACTTAATATGTATGTCACATAGCAGCTCATAGCATAAATTTTCTAATATACTATAGTGGATATTTTACATCCACATGCATTATGTAACGTTATACTCATTCATCACACAGGTTAAAAACAAACAGCAATTGTCTATAGGGTCATGTTTATTGCTAAAGTTATATCTTTTATTAGCTGTTTACTAATAATTCTAGTGACCCCGTGCATGCTGCAACGTGATGGTCTTGTATTTACTTGTTTCTTCTGTTTGTTTTTTGTATTTGTTTTGTTGCTATTCTTTAAAAATTTGAGGTAGAATGTTACCCAGGGCTTTACTATAATTTTGCGTTGAGATTAAAAATTTCTTACTATGTCGTTGTTTAGTGTGCTGTTATTGACAACTCAAATCTAGGAGCCCAGTTTTGTATTTTATTTTATTGCTTTGACGATTTATTAGTGGAGTAAAAACTTATTTGCACTAGAATCGCTGCTGCGTTTTTGATTCATTCTGATATTCATAGAGAGGAGGATTATTTGTACTGCATCATGTCTTAGGCTCCATCCTTAGTTAAGTTAGGCAAGTGTCTGCAAAATATTAAGCAACAAATTAAAAATAAAATAAAAAATATTAAAAACAAAAACTAATGGTTTCATTAGATGTAAGTTGAGCACTGTTCTGAGTTCTGATAGGTTGCGTCTTGGTTGTAAAGGTGGCGTTATATTCTAAACCAATACTCTATCTTTTAAGGACTCAAATTCTTGGACCCGGGTTATATTAACCCCGCCAATCTTTTTTCCAAGCTTGGGACCAGTGATATTGAGTTCTCTGATGTACGGAGCCCCAAATAATTGAGCATTGTGAATTATATTAATCGTTTATTATGATTATCGTTGGCGACACTACTTCATGTTAAGTGGGACCAATTAAAAGTATTTGAGGTCCAATAAATTGGGCGACATAAGCACAGGGCTAAGGTCGCATTTTTAAACCAATTAAGTTCAACCGACAAATTCTAATCGCCCAGAAATGCGAGGGAAAAGCGCTTTATAGTGTTTGGTTAATATAGCAATTATAGTTTGTCCGCAATTAGCAGTTGAATATGGACTCAGAATCAAAATCCAGGTTTCAATATACAATTTTGTTCTTGAAGAAAAACGCCAGGTAGGTCTACCGGAGGTCTGAAGTAGATGCTGAGCTTACTGCGAATTGTTTTGGTAACTGAGAAACAATGTATTTGTAGTAAAGCAAATAGAGTAAACTTGAAAAGAATAACGCTAGTAAGAGCTTTGGCGGTACGAGTGGTTGGTCTACGAGTGGTGCCGGGACAATTGGGCTGGCTTACAGCAGCACACGTTCAAACGCTTGGTGTCAGTGCCTATGATATGAATAGCCGGGGTACAAATTGTGGTTGTTTGATTGGGCTCACTAGCATTAGCTCACGTGCGAATCTGTTAGGTACGAGTGGTAGAGTTGACTGGGTACGAGTAGTACCTTGTCTGGTAATGCCAGGACAAGTGGGAATAGTGGGAGAGGTTTCGGTACAATAATGTTTTCTAAAATGAGCGCCAGAACTCGAGGTGCCCGAACGAATATTGGCATGCCATTATTATTCTTTTCCAGTTTAAACTCTAGCCGCGCCATTTCGATTTCTAGTGAGTGGGTGCATTTTAACATGTAACCTAAGTGACGTCATTTATAGACAAAGGAGTAAACGGGATTCAAAAACAGAAAAATGACACTGTAGTTTTTCACTGGCATTTAAACACACAATACTAGATAAAATGATTTTGAAAATTCAAAAAATGTTATGATTATATATAAATGTTTTAAAATTCCTATTTTATAAGGTTCAAAAATACCAAATTGTTTTAAAATAATTTTTAAAAAAATTTTAACCTAGAAATTATTTCTTAGATATTGTCCTATAGATCACAAAACTTTAAATACTTTGAAAATTGGGTGAGAATCGCAGGAGCTACTGCGCGGCAAACATTTAAGAAAAAATAATAATACATCACTTTTATCTAAATATTCAAGTTTTCGAAATTCTACGCGCGATAAATCTTAAAAATATGAACCTTTGTTCGCATCATATCAATTTATTTTCTGTCAGCGTCAGTAACAATAAGTTAACGCTAGCTTTGGGTAGTCAAGGGGTCGATGTCGACAGAATTGTTAAATATGTATAAAAGGCCTTGATTTAACTTGCTACATATCCATGGATATAAGTAACCTATAATATATAACCTGTAATCTATAATTGATCTATAGAAAAAACACAATTTCACACAAGTTTTTCCATAGATAATTTTAAAATATCCAAAGATAAGGTCGTGATGGTAATTGAGATTTCACTACTAAATTATTCGCAGATAAAATTTGTAGCTTAATATTTAACAAAATTTACCAAAAGTCAAAACTCTTAAAGGTGTGTTCCATGGGGAATTTAATTGTAATACAAAATATTTATTATAATAATCATCTATAAGTAAGAACAGTAATGATTAATAATCGAATTGAATATTTGGGGGCCTTTCATAGTTTGAGGCAATCGCGCTAAGCTATCATCATTGGGGCATTGTGAACTCAAAAGTAAGTACCGTATTTTCTCTAATACAACGACCCGCGTTGTATTAAAACACCGACGTTTACCCCCTGCGTTGCATTAGAGACCCGCGTTGTATTACAAATGTTGCATTTCCAACCACCTATGCGCAATGTTAAAGTATAGCAAACCCCCCGCGCTGTATTGGAGACCCGCGTTGCATTAAAACTCAAATACTGACCCCCCGCGTTATATTAGAGACCCGCGCTGTATTGGAGACCCGCGTTATATTAGAGAAAATACGGTAAGTAGGTTGGTACCTACATAAAATTCTTCTTTTAAGAATGCTGCCTTATATTAAATATATATATATGTATCATAATTAATTGATGCTGATGCTTGTCCCCTTGTTGCTACTCTGTTTGCCACCAAGAACAATTCAGTGCGTATATAAATTACGTTGAAAATTTACCTTGAATATCGATGAAATTCTCCGCATTCAATCACTATTCCAGACGAAGGTGACACATACAGATAACATCCAATGCATCTGGAAGAGGTGGTATGCCAAATACGGAGAAAAGAATTGGCATCAAAACTTCACAGTGCCCCTTTACGTGCAACATGGGATCGGTGGAAACTGGAAATTGTTATTTAGTTCAAGGGTAGTGCCAATAGTTCAGCAGAGTCTTCGTTGGTTTTTTTCGGCAGCCGTACGGATTTCAGAAGCGACAGACGGCAGCAGTATTCTCAGAATTAATATCCGTCATGTTATTTTTGATTTTTGACTTTTGATGTTGCAGCTTGCTGTAGTTCTCAAGTAGGTATGTAATTCTGGCATGACCATTTCGGTTTTGATAGTATAATAACAATGACTGAACCCTCTGCATAAATATAGCTGCTTCTCTGTTATCGCGTTGATCTCGTTAGCTAATAAAAATGAGAAATAATAATGCAAGCATGTACGTTTTTGAAATATGCAATCTCAGGTTGTAGGAAATCCTCCCAGAAATTCATAAATCGGAATACATAAATTGTGTAGATCAATATACTCGCTTCGTTTAGTGAATTGATTTTGATACTAGAAGTAAAACGTCCTTAGTTGCGAGTTGGGAGGAAATTGCCAGGGAGGATAATAACCGGCATTATACAAAGTCCGAGAAGGGGAATCATCCGGGAGGAAGGGAGAAATATGTCCGTTTCCCGTAATTTCACTTTATAATACTTGGAAATAAAATCTGACAGAATATTTATTAAAACTAAAAGTTTAAAAATACTCACCTTATTGAGGGTTCGGTTGATGAGAACTAGGGATTACGGAGTATATTTTTATTGGGTTTAAAAGAATCCCGCATAGTATACGTAGGTACTTTTAAGGAGTGTAGATTGAATACAGGTAATACACATTTTAAGTAAATATGAATTAAGCGGCAGAATTATGCAGATTAAAGTCGATCCTAGAATGGTGTAGAATAGAGTGTACATTTTGTTATAAAATAAACACCTAAGTGAATAGTTATGAAATAATTTAAAATTGTATTGATTACATAGTAGAAACAACTGCACCACTTTATATGGTGCTTTGAGAAATGAGCTGAAAAGAATAATAACGTTCCTACTTGTACTACCAGTTGAAAAATGACATCTTTTCTATTTTGGGATCCCTTTTCCTATCGTTCAGTAAGTTCAGTTGTAATTATCCGGCTGTTGCTTGATTTTTTTTCCTTGTAAGGGGTACACTAAGGTGAACATACTGAAGATATTATGTAAAAAAAAGTTGATGTGCACACTACACACCGCGGATGAAAATGCCCGGGACGCCGGGACTGGAGTTTTTTAGGCTATTTGTTTTTTGAGCTGCTTTATTTTTTGCTCACAGAGCAAAGTCTCCCTAAAAAGTTTCTTGTTTGAGAAAATATACATACTACTCGTTATATATATTCTCGATGTCAAAAGTCGAGATAGCTAGTTAGGGCTGTCCAAACCCTGCCCGTGTCCATTTGATTGCATGGATATGAAACTGTTTGAACAGCCCTGCCCGTAGGTATCTCGACTTTTGACATCGAGAATATGTACATATTAATATTTAGTAAAACGGCACTATACATAATATGCGCTACATAGAGATAAGCACGGTATACGGACATTCCTCCCCGGACACTTTCCCCTCAAGCAGCAACACTAGTCATTTTCACCCCTCTCATAAAATTCAGCTAATGGTATAGACAAGTACATTTAGGTGTTAGGGTTAAGGCACATCATGTTTTATGAAAATAAAGCAAATACAGTAATCTAAGCGTGTATGCATTTTCTCATGATTAGACTTGTTATTAACATGCCACAAAACTTCGATGCTCCGCAATTTACAAATATGCATTAATTTATATACATGTGCGGAATTTTTAGGCATATGGGAAAAACAGCGTAGTAACATATATTTTAGGAATTTTTAAGTTTTCAACTATTAACTTTAACAAATATTAATAAGATCTAAGCTGCTTTTTTTTCAATATCCTTTCCTAGGTTTTTAAACGTTTATTTCATGTTAAACTTTGCAGATCTCCGTTAGGGTTTAATTAATTTTAGACTGAATTGAGAAAATGAATATACTTAGAATTTAATGAATCATTACCTCATACTATAAAAATGTGCATCGTAGCAACTGTAAGGGTTTGGCGTGAAAATGTCAGTGATTTCTGCTTGGGGGGAAACTTTTCAGGGGGAAAATGTCCTACAACTGTTAAGCACAGATACATATTGTTCAGGTTGTACTGAATTATTTAAGGGGATTGTTTTCTATACGCGACTCGGGAAAAAAAAGGACGTGTGAAGCTTTCATTTGCCGATTTATCAATTGCGAGATGATATTTATGTATGCAGTAATTTTAAAATGTACTATTAGAGCAGGTATTGTATCTACACAATATTGTGAGAGCAAAACAGTGAGATAGAAAAAATGGGCGATGTGTATAAAATGTACCTGGCGATAGTATAATAAATGTGAATTATATATGCGTGATTACAACTTATAATGAGAATTTTAATTTATGATTTAGTCAGATATATTTCATAGTCTTAATAAACATAAATACAGTCTCAATAATAACAATACCCAGCAAACCACAGAAGGCAAATTAAAGTACGGTTTTGGTCAGATAAAGAGTGGCTGGTCGGAACACGGTTGGCAATGGATAAAAGTCTGGTTTTGAAGTCCAAACACTAGAGGCCTGATATTATAAGACGTCATATGGCCCTAAGGAGGCTTATTCTGTTGGTCCATCGTCCGAAAAGTGTCCGTGAAAAAGGCAACATTTTCCACTCAAAATCTGCTAATAAACCACCCGAGTTTTTCAGTCAGGAATAACGGGTGGAACTAAGTTGGTGGCCGCGGGTGGACTGACAGTAGTTTTATCGCTAAACTGTTCACTGCTGACAGCAGAAGTAGCTTGCCGAAGTTGAGCTCAGAGACAGTGTAAAATGCCTCGCAGCCGCAACGCAACAAAACAGTAACCGACAAAATACATTGTTTCAGTACAAATTAAGTTATTTTGTGATTACTGGAGACAAAATCAAACTAAACAACAAACTTGGGGGTTTACTTTGCTTATACTCCAGTTATTTGTGCATTTAGTGTGATTTGTCACTACTTCTTGACTACTAAATCAGAAAAAATAGGTGAATATTTTTTACTTTGATCTATATTTTATCATCTGGTGCAATGTCGTGTTCTGTGCACAGCTTGTTCTTTATCCTATGGCTTGTAACATTGTAGGCAAGTTGTAAGTCGCAAATTGTGAAGTTCATTATAGTTGTTGACCACATACTCGTGTTAAATACTAAAACATAAAAACAAAGTAGGCCTTGCACAGAATACAACACTGCAGTTTAAAAATTCGGCATGTCGGACATGGCTATACTATTTTATCCTAAAGTTTAGTGAATTTAACATTTAAATCATCCAAACTACTAAAGCAATTAAAGATTTTCTCAGGTTTAGAAATTTAGGAACTTGCTAAGTTTTATTCTGTGTGCGGCACTCGTCATATAAATCGGAATTAATGTCATTCGTTCGCAAACCACTATTTTTGTGCGCCATTCACCACACTCGTCGAAGTTTTTGCTAAACGGATGTTTTAGAATCACACCTGGGTTGTTATAAACACTCAAAAATGTTTATATGCAAGAGTATTAAACTAGTGCTTGATGTGTATGGATGAATTTATGATTTTTTATGATATTTAGGAGGGTTTAAAGGAGATTGGAGAAATGGGTGGCTACGAGTCCGGTAAAAATATGTACTTGAGTGGGTGAATGTCTGAAGTAGGGTGGTTATTAGGTGGGTAGCAGTCTAGTACATAGCTGATAATTGTTGGCATAAGAACTAAGCGGTGTATGATAACAATCACCCCATTAGCGTTTTAAAGTCGTTCCACCGGTGGGCCCCTGGCATTGTAAGATAGTCCGGCCACCAGTGTTCGCGGCGACATTTCCAACTGTCTGCCTCCTCAAATCGTGACTAGTGGTCCAACCATTATCCAACTATTATTTGCCTAACGTGGTTTGCTGGGATATTGAGCGTTTAGTTCAATATTTCGTAGATATGTAAACTGATGTAAACTAACTTGGAGATAGTATGCTTTAAAAAATTTAATAACTGCCATAAATTACAAAACGTTTTAAGAATTCAAAAATGAGAAGTATTGAATCACAATTTTTATTTTTAAATTCTGTGTTACACATTTTATTATAAAACATATAAGTGCATATGCAAGCAAAACGTGAATACATTAAAATCTAGCGCAGATATAAAAAAACATTTCACCGCTTTATGTGGTGAGAATGGTAACCAGTAACAATAAAAACGTAAGTATTAACAACTTCAGTTTATAACAAATGAGGACTTCCGGTTTTGGCAGTATTCCCACCGAGTAGTTCCCCTGATGCGCCCACACTACGCTATTAGACAGAAAATTTTGACTGACAGTTACGATGATAACAATAATGTCATCTTTTTAGGACGGTGTTTATCTCCGAAGCTGTACGTCCCGCAACCCGTCACCAAGTCCTATCTCGTGTCGTCTACTATTGGTCACTATCAAGGCTATCAGAGCTACAAAACAACAATACTAGAAGAACAGCATTTGGGCTTTTAACTGTTTCCTGGACTGCATCGCACCATATCGTGACATATACCATTCCCTACCAAAAAATCCTTTCAGACTCCTCGACTTCAAGCTCCGAAGATGAATTCGAGCTCTTTGCATTGTCAAATCCCTTGTAAATTTTCCACTTCTATGTATAAAATCCCACATCAAGTGAAGTGAAGTGTAATATAATATGTAAAGGACAATATAAAATATAAGTAAATATTTTATAATTTAAAACAAACAAACATAAAGACATGTTATTATTATGCAGTTCATTTTTTTTAAATTAACTAAGAGTAGGTAATATTACTATAACCATTGTTGACATTATTAAAATTTTAAATACACAAACAAAACTTGTTACATAAAAATAATATAGTATAAAAATACTTATATGCATAAACAGTAATTTTTTAAACTCGAGGACGATTGTTTGTGTTCAGGAGCGGGTAGTGTTCAGGTATATTTTTCTTGTACATGGCAAATATTTTTATAATACAAATAGAAGTATAAAAGTACGACACTATATTTGTAAATTATTAATCCTGATAGGCAAAACAGGTTTGACTGTTTTTGTCATGTATGACTCATACTATTGGAATGTGGAGTAACCATATTTCATTCAGGCGCGCCCATGCGCACTGAAGTACGCACCGTTGAGCTTACTTGTAATATATTTTCAATATTTTTTAAAATTTCGAATCGAAGTTAGTCTCGACACCCCCCATGTATTATATTTTTAGTACATAAGTACACGTACTGTATCAAAAGCCAACGTTTTTAATTATCTACATACATACATAGGTAGGTATGGTAGGTTGAGTAATTTTTTTGAAAAGCCGTTTACTCGCATTTCAGAAGGATGAGTTACCTGTGAAAACCACATTCGATAGACACACACATGCGCAGTAACGCGCGACTGGAACTCTGGGGCACCTATAAAAGGGATCTCCAGCGCTCTAAAAATCAGTGTGTATTTAGCTTTTGTAGTAAAAGTTTGTTAAGATATATTTATTTTGTACATAGAAGTTATCTATAATATAAATAACAATCATGTTAAGGATGGGTCATGCTCCAAAACCGGGTTGACTGGTTTTGTCAAGTATGACTCATGCTATTGGACTGGGCGCACATGCGCAATAAGAACCACACGTTTGCAGTAAGGCGCAAAGAGCATCTTTCCCTGCCTATAAAAGGGCAAGGCAAGAGTGAGACTCATCAGTGCGTATTTGGTATTCAAATTGTTTCGTAATTGTATTAATAGCTTTATTTTGGAGAGGTAAATTTTTATAAAAAATACTTTCATAATCTTATTTTAGAATTAGACATTATTCCAAAAATAAGAATTTGGTTTTATAAAATTTGGATTTATTTTGTTTTCTTGAAGAAAAATTAGGTGGTGCACACTCACTTTTCTTATAATTGGATTATTTCACTTTGCTCCGCGTAAAACCCTACAGAATAGCCAAGCGCTCACCAAAATATTATTGGCGTAGACCACCTTATTTTAAAATATAAGGGCATCCTGTATCCATTAGAATACAAATTCATGTAATTATAATTAATGCTGCATAACCATACGCATAAACATCTATATAGTTAAGCATAAGATTAGTTGTGTATGTGCACCTCTATAAGTGTACATAACAAGTTTTACTCTGTCTTTATTGAAAAAATTTACTTCTTATAGTTTTATAAAATCTTAAACAAATAAATAAAACGACTTAATAGAACAAAACTAGATTTTAGGTTTAAATTGCGGTACATACTTTCTCGTTCTTTCAAAATCTGAAAAAAAGGGCACTCTAGTCCTTACCATAATCCGTAAATCCTAGTTGTGTTCTTAACTTTGTTTAGAATTATAGATTGCTCAAAATTATTTGCATCTAATAAAGTATTTACATAATATGCTGCCTTATATTAGAACACCTACATAGTGTAAGATAGGGCGGAGGAACAAGCAGTCTAAAAACCGTACATAACAATGCAATGGTCGTGAAGCATGCGGGTGTCGCATACATAAAGGTATAGCTTTTACCTATAATTATATACTGTAGCATTACGTGACCTTTAAAATATTCAATTAAGTTAATTGCTATAATAGGGAAGGGAATGTATAGATCATAACCAAGTATCAGCATACCCGCATAATATTAAATAATTAAACATCAAACACACTCAAAAATTGAAAATCTTTCTTTGTGGTTTGCGGTTACAGTCGGTAGTACGGTACAGGTCATTTGCAGATTTTATATGGTGGTGCTCTCTAGAATCTTCTAGCCCCTGTGGTTGCATATAGAAAGAACTCACCAGCAGATGGGGATGAATGAAATGGCAATATGAATGGGGCAAAGAATGCGGCAGCTTCGTTTCTTCTGACATACATCAAGAATGAGTCTGGCTGTGTGAGCTTCGGTTTAGCTGACCTAATAAATATTTATTATTATATAAGAAAAAGCAAGTCATTAAAATTTAAAATATTATTACGCATTAAATTTTTTTAAATTTTTCTTACATTTAAAAAAGCCCCATTGCTGTGGGTTAAATAAATTTAAAAACCTCATGTTCAATAACTCAATTTAAACCGTTTTTAAAATTTCATGCTTATTGCTATGATTAAGCCATACTTTTAATATGTACTTAACTTATAACTTAAATCCAAAATGTTATACACCGTAAGTAAACTAGAGGAAAGTTTAACGTATAGCAAAAATAAAATTAGAAGTTTGAGCAGCGTTTCTTTACAAATCCTTGTTAATTTTTACAAATCTTCATGCCTCTCTAACTTCTATGTATAACTTTGTTTTATATTGCAATAGTATTAATGACTGTTCAAACAGTGTATTACGTGAAGTCAAAAATTGGAAACGTGACTTCCGCAAAAACGTTTATATGGGAAAAGGACTGAAAATTTATATACATTCTGTTTTTAATTTGCTGTTGAATTATCGTGTTTTAAAATTTGAAGCAAGAACAAAATTGACTGCGGAGTACTGTAAAACATACAAAGGAATCCAGACCAACCAAACTTTGTAGTGGAAGCACCCGGCCTGAATTTAATTGAAACCAGTATTTTTTAGCTTTGCAATTTAAAAATTTGGAAGCCATTATAGCGAAACTAAAGGTATATGTATAGTATATTTTATAAAATTGTATCGGAAAAAGAGCGATAAAATTCAAATTAAACTTAACACCGTTCTCCAATGATCGTAGCCTAACTAACAGATTTAGTATACGCTAAAATTGATGCTTTTTAGCCTGACTATTGCTCCGTTATGATTTTTTTTTGTTTTGTTACGATGGTCTTAATTTTGAACCGATTTAATTGTAAACACCTGTGTATACAAAAAAAACGTAATGCGCTGTATTGGGTGCACATATTATATCTATGACAAAGGATCAAATCAGATTATCTCCATTTTGGGCTAAAACCAAAACTGACTATCTGAATTTTTTAGTTAATACAACATTTTTCTATTTGCCCTAGCTAGTAAGTTAGTCGCTATTACCTTTGCTATATACTTGCATTGAAATTTTTTTAATGACGACGCAAATGACTAAAAATTAAAATAATGATTCTGAAGTGAATTTTACAAAAATATATAAAATCGTCAAATTTGCAAAACTCTTGAGGCTGCTACTGATGAATTCCATAGTCCACTTAACGATTTAAAAATAATCAAACAGATCAGAGGCAAAAACTAACCGTTTTTTATTTATACAGAACCAGAACTACTAACTATTATCATCAGTAGTTGTCATTATAGTCTCAACCTCCGTCATTAGCTACGACACAGCCAGCAATGGAAATATATAGTAAACACACAAGGTGTTTTGAAACATCAGCCCTGATAAAGAATCTCATGCGTTTCATTTACAAAAGAAGTACCTCAAAGCTTCTAATAGAACCCCAGGGTTCTATTTAAAAATTCTGGCTGCAACCGGGGTTGTCATAGAAATCCTGTTTGTACTGGATACCCGTTTTCTAACAAAAGCTTAATGGTACTCTACAGCTGGCGTCGATTCAGACCAGTGCTTCCAAACTATGAACTGATACATTAGGCAAACTGGAGATTGGGACTGATTGGATCAGCGTGTACACTACGTGTTATTCAAGTGAGTTCCCAGAACATAAGCTGAACAGTTTAAGAACTTATTAAAGTAAATTAAATGTAAGAAATTTTTTATTGTACTCACATTTTTGAAACTCCTTTGAATTCATTTCCCCTTGTGCTTTCACTCCTGTTTTGAACCGCCTCCGCCTGTCTGTAGAAACCTGTGTCTTTCTCCTTTTCCCCAGTAAAGCCCGCCCTCAAAACCCTAATGATAATAATACAATGTTTAATATATCTACAATAGAATATATGTTTTGCTTTGTTTATACTTTGAGCAAGTGGCTTATTGTAATTGTGAGATCAATGTAAAAATAACATGATTTAAATAATGTAAATGCCAATAAACCTAATCCGCCGTTCTTAGCGATGGGTAAAGAAATAGACACTCAATTGTAACTTCGCACACCTTGTTTATTGTCATTTAAATAAAGAAATTACTCACCTTCATAATGATTGAGGAAAAACGAAGACTCTGAATTAGGATGATGGTGACAATAAAATACTGTTTCAATACTCGTACAGATGAAATAGTGCTGTTTCCTCTGGATTCCATTTCCATAGCGCTTATAAACTGGTAACAATTCAATAATATATTTAAAAAAATTTTAATCTACCATTATAAAAGATTGAATGCAGCATACAGATAAAGATTAATGGGTATTAGTTTCGTTTGTGTAATCGTAAGTTGTCAAATAATTAAAGTTGTAGTATGATAAAAAATATTTAGTATATATATTTCCTGTACAAACAAGTACAGCTGCATTTCAAATGTGACCTTTTGGAGACATTCGTCACCAGGGCCGGATAATGCGGCCAGCGAGTCCAGACCCCGCTGCCTGAATTTTCAAAAAAACATGTAAATTGGAACATTTTGCAAAAATATATAAAAAGAATATTTTGAATTTTCTAAAACATGAAAATAATTCTTTTTGTACATTTCAAAAACATGGAAATAAAACATTTAACACTTTTCTCAAAACATGTAACTAGAACTTTCTGCACTTTTTTGAATCAAGTAAAAAGAACATTTTAAACTTTTCTAAAACTTGTAAATACAAAACTTTGCTTTACCAAAGAAAATCATCAATAAAATCAATATAGTGGTTTGTGCATGGAAACTTTCTGCCTAAAAGCAATTCCTCTGTCCGGCTCTGTTCGGCACTGTGTTTGAGAGCAGGAAAAATTAAAAATAAGTCTGCTCTCTATATAATAAATACCCATATGAGAGGCGCGCGATATTTTGCAAAATATGGTATTTGAATGCGCAACAGTAACATTACATAAATACAGGAAGCTCAGCAGATTGAGGCAGACGCAGACTATGCACAATATTTAAACTCAAGTGAATGCTCAACAATGCCTCGAATCCAATAAACCAAACAAAAAAATACTTACGGTTCCGGATGTGGTTGCAAAATGAAGTTTGGTGATTGTAACATTGGAATCAATTAGGTAAAATTAAGAGCCGAGATAAATTAGTATTAATGCCCATCGTAGAAAATTAAATGTGAGTGTAAATTTTATTATAAAATAAACTTTTATTAAATATTTACAAAATTTTCATATATATAAATTACAAATATATATGAATTAATATTAAATGAATTACATTTTATAAATTACTTTTTTAAACTAAAAAAAGTATTAAATATGGAAAAGATATTAGAAAAAATTGCATCATTTTATGTGATGCTTAGAGGAGAGTTAAAAAATGTCTCTTCCAATTGCAGTGACAATATAAAGTGAGCTCAGTGAGCGTCTGAGCGTCCTTTCTAAGTAGGACGCCGAACAAGTACACCGATCTAGGCTTGTTTGTATTGGGGGATGGCGGGTAGTGGGTAGTGGGCATATCTACCTGTACATCAAGGTATGTACGTCGTACTCTTCTTGGGTCTTTGTGAGACTGATGAAAGTGCACCTGAATTGTTTTAAACTTTTCTAGACCAATGTGCTAGGTAAGGGAAAATTCTGGAAGTCATAGTTACGTTTTAAATAAAGGAGTTATGTCTATAATAAAAATAAACTGCTCAGAAAGGTTCCCTTTCTTAACTCTGGAGAGTGACAGGCAACAGGTAGTGTCCGTAATATTTTGTAATCTATGAGGAATCAAAATGACCCATTTCCAATTTATGCAAGAATTAAAATGAGCTATGTCCAAAAAAATACAGTAAATAAGATACATACTTACAATTCTAATCTCGAGTTTCTAAAATAAGAAAATTGTTCGATTTACATATTTTTGAAAAGGTCAAATTGTTCTATTTACATGTTTTTAAAAACATACCAATGTTTTATTTAAGTGATTTTTAAAAGTGTAAAATGGCCTATTTACATTGTTTTAAAGTACAACATATTTTATTCACTTGTTTTTTTAAATGCAAAATATTTTATTTACTTGCTTTTTGAAAAGTGCAAAATCTTTATTTACTTGTTTTTTGAAAAATACAAAACATTCTATTTAGGTAACTTGCTTTTTGAAAAATGCAAAATATTCTACTTACTTGTTTTTTTAATGCAAAATATATTATTTACTCGTTTTTTGAAAAGTGCAAAATATTGTGTTTACTTGTTTTTTGAAAAATGGAAAATATTCTATTCAAGTACTTTGACGAAGATGTTGCATATTCTAATTTTTTCTGTAGATAGTTCATTTTGTTTTAAGCTAAAAACGGATATGGGTCACATTGGTTCTTCACAGACGCTATATGATTCTACGTGTATACTGTATACCATATACAGATCGTAAGTAGCCATAGTACCCACTCGACTGGATTCCTACTTTGATAGTATTAAGGAATTAAAAAGATTGTTTCACAAATGTAGCTTGTAAATTGGGTTGGAGAGGTTGTGTACCGCTGTGCACCTATCCGCATGGGTCAGTCTTTATTTTCTTATCTTTACAATCTCCCAAAATATTTTTACCTCCGACTTTTTTATTTAGTTTATTTATTAGGGTTGTCCAGTTATTTAGGCTCCAACGAGTTTACTACCGTAAATGTTCTAACCATCTAACACTATATACGCTCTTATAAGTTTTTAAAAAGGAGTAGGTAACTTATTTAAAAATAGCTAGATAGATTACGTACTAAAGCAATAGCAGGCAGACTAAGTAGGTACATATACTTTTGTAATCCTTAAATGGATTGAAACTATTGATAAAATTCTTGAGCTCTTGAGTTCCTATCAACTGAACATATATTATTAATTTGATTTTGTGTTGGACCCTTTTGTTCGTTAAGAATGTTTTTATGGCTAATGCATGATGCAGTTGCGTGTTGCGTGGCAGACTCAGCGTATACAATTTTAATGCAATAATTAAGTCTAGACGTGAACTGGGATTGTCCATATCTTATGTAATAGGAATGTCATGATCGTTTCCCAGAAAATACATGTATCTTTTACACTTATTAGGATTTAAATTAAGATTATACAGAATAGTGTTATTTTGGTCGTGTGATATATTTGGGTAATTCCAATACTATTATTATTTGATACTTTTATTTAGAGGGTAAACAATAACAGGTTTAATAGGAGAAGGGGATATAATTAATGCATACCATTTACCTGCAAATTAAAAACTACGTGCGGATGGATTTATAAGATTATGCGGTAGTCATTAGTGTGGTTACCTAACCTTTACCACTTTACCTCCTATATCTTGAGATATATATGCCAGTGCTATGCTATAGCATGTACTATAGCATATTGTGCCTATGCTTAGGATGACAAGACACATGACGCAAGTGTTGAAGGACAATTAATGAGATACATTTTATTTTCAATTTTAAATCCCCATGTAAGCAAACACATTAGTTTTAAAGTCGTATGAAAGGAAATTAACATCTGTCCAGATACTATATGGTGTGTAATAGGCATATTATTATGTTTACTATATTATTATGACGTATTCAAAATAACCAATTAGTTTATCAATCATTTGATTATAATAACATTAATGTTTACTACTACTACCAGGTGTAATTACACATTTATGAATCTAGTATAAAAGCCCGAGTGGATTTCTGTAAAATCATTCACAGCTTCAAAGTACTTTGACTTCATCTCCCTTGCGTCGTCACTTCAAAATTACAAAATACAATACAATTACACTCATTTTCTTTCCTCCCATTCGTAACGCAAAATTTAAATCAAAAAATGCATCTTTTAATCGTTTTCGCAACAGTTTTGGCTGCCTCCTTTGCTTCGCCTTATGGAGAAAGTAAGTCTTAAATACAATTTTATCATTTAAATATACTTGCCCATAAACAAACTTTTTCAAATAAATAAAACTTTTTCATTAATTCACTGTTTCTAATTTTGGTGTAGTTAACCAGGCGGTTCAAAATTCTAATGCATTAGCTGGCGGTGATGCTGGTCGTGGAGTTGAAGGATTGGGATTGGGAGCTATAAATAAAGCCCAGCAAACTTCCAACGCTCTAGCAGGCGCTGGTGGGGTTGCCGTTGCCTCGGGAACAGCTGCGGCTGGAAATAGACTTGGTAAAGTATACAAATTTTGAAATTTTGAATGAAATTTTAAAATTTGTTTTTTTAAGGGGTGAAGAAATGAATTGGCTTTTAAAAATTCTAATTAAATGATTATAATAATATATAATGTAATTTTAAATTACAGTGAAGCGTGCTGCTGACGAAGTTCCAAAGATTCCGGCCGAAGAGGATAAAAAACCAGCACCAAAAACTAAACGCGGTAAGGAATACAAATTATCATGGTACTGCTTTAAAATATTGTCAATTACATATACACTTTAAATTAGTTTTAATCATTGCTAATTAACTTTGATATACGAAACACAGCTTACTTTAAAATGTTAAAAATCTAATTTCAAAACTTTATTTTTATGCGTTTTACTGATACAGCGGTTGCTATGATAATTGGAGGTCCAAAGGCTGGTGAATATATTGCTATTTAAATGCGTTAGCTCATTTATAGCCGGCTCAATCGCAACATCGAATTTGATCTAGGATCCCTTCAATTCATAATCCGTTCTGATTATCATCATAACAAGAAATGCACATGCGCCTCCTTTCAAGCCGTATGCATTAAAAAGCAGTTATCATCGTTGAAATCCCATGTACTCATTTTATTTTACTAAGAAACTTTAGTCATTTAAGAAATGTATTTGTATTGTATTTAATTCCGTGAAATAAAACGAAATACAAATATTTTGGTTTAGAGTAATATCCTTTCACTTTTACTTCAAGAACTGGTAAGTATGAATTAATTTCCATATTTGCTGCAAAACATTTAGGGCCATCCATTTATAACGTTCTCATAAAGAGGGATGGGGTTTTAGCTGCATATCCTTTTACGAGGTGTACATACCAAAATAAAAGGGAGGGGGTTCGAAATTTCATGTTTTTTAGACGTGATTAATGTACGGCTCTGTATATTTTTATATTTTCTATTTATCTCATAGCTTATATACGAAATATTATACATTATATCGTCTGTACAGAACCAAAATGACCCATATCAATTTGTGGCTAAAAACAATATCCACTGTCTACAAAAATATTAAATATGCCTTGAAAGCATTTAAGTAAATTTTTCTGGAAAATTACAAAATTACATTATAACAGGCGTGAAACGACTTTAAATGGCGTTTAAACGGCGTAAAACGGTTTTAAAGCACCGTAAAACAAATTTAAAACGGCCTTTAAACGGCGTTTAAAACGGCATTCAGGCGTCGTTCAATGGCATTCACAAAATGACAAACCCATTGAAAAAATTGAAAAACAACACATCAACGATTCCTCCATTAAACATAAATCGTTAAATACCCCATGCTCATATTTATTTTAACAATTTTTGCTCCTAATTATAAAACAATCAAATTGTCATGTTTGCACCTTCAAGAAGCAAAATTAATGGCTTACTATTTGCAAAACTTAAAATTAGAACCTACAAGAGCAACCATCGACAGCATTTTAATAATTAAAGAATTGTTTTAGGGGCCTTCCATATATTACGTTTCAAGCTTTTGTGGAAACCCCCTTCCCTCCCCCTAGAGTTTGAATATTTTTAACATTAAGGTAAATGAAGAGCTTACCCCCTCTCCCCCCTGCAATATGAAACGTAATATATGGATAGTCCCTTAGGGAAAATAGAAAACTAACAGCTGGGCACTGCTTTGCACTGGAACTATGTGCGTACCTATTTTTTGGAATAAGCTGCATTTTATTTATACCGTTATTACAACAAACAATTAACCAATTCAACTGCAAGGTAGTGCATTGTACTTAATACTTCACAAAATACAAGGAACTCAACACCAAATCAACTACAAAACCACTATATCAAAAGACTATATAGGCACTTGTACTAAGTTACAAGCTTTTTCACATCTCCATTGAGTTGCTGGTGTGATACGGTACACCTACCTATATCTTATTCTTGAAATCGCGTTAGGCTACTTGGTTCGTAAACAAGATACCGTATTTCCTGTAATAGTACACGGGGTGTACTATTCAAATTCCGACCTCTCAGACCCGTGTACTATTACAGGCCCGTGTATTAATACAGACCCGTGTACTGCCATATAATGATATAATAGTGTGTTAAATAGACCCGTGTTCTATTCAAACTCGCAGCTCTCAGACCCGTGTACTATAACAGGCCCGTGTACAATTACAGACCCGTGTACTATAACAGGAAATACGGTACCTACCCAAGTCCAGACCGACGGGGACTACAGGTGGTAAAAAAAAGGCTGCAAGAGATACGTTGTACTATTTGAGCAAGGAAAGCACTACTACTATACATTATTAACAACAAGATGTAAAGGAAACAAAACCTTTTGAACCTTTTTGTTTGAAATGAACATACACTTTCATTAGTTCCAGAAATGTTTTCGGTTATAGTTTCTGCGTTCCAAGTTATTACTTCACGTATAACTATACTGACTGTATTATATAATAAAGTAAGTAATGCACAATCTATTATATAATATGGCAGACAGATTAGTGTGCTTACCTCACCTGTGTTGAGGTACATATGACAGCGCTGTGCTACAGACAGCATCAGTGGCGGATCCAAAGGGGGGGGGGTGGCTAAGAGACTTCCGCCCCCCCCCCCCCTTAGACCTTGATTTCACTAGAAAAGTTAACCATTGTTAGCCTTAAGAAACACGCTTTCAGAGTTAACCATTGTTAAATCTGAAAGCGAGTTTCTTAAGGCTAACAATGGTTAACTTTTCTAGTGAAATCAAGGTCTTAGAGAGACCTTTTCACCATTGCGGGGATATTAGCGGCCATTTTCGCCGTCCCTATGACAAAAATCTGGATCTGCCACTGGACAGCATGTATTGTAGCATTTGTTACTTTGATGACAAGACTCATGACGCAGGGGTTGAAGAAATACAATGAATGAGATAAATTTTATTTTCAATTTTGAATCTCCATGTAAACAAACACATTAGGTTTAAAGTCGTATGGAATAGAATTGATAAGTATATATCTATCAAAATACTGTACGATGTGTTATAGGCATACTTTTATGTTTACTATATAATTATTATGACGTATTTAAAATCACCTATTAGTTTATCAATCGCTTACCTATAATTAATAATAATAATAATAATTTATTCATTGGGTCGATTTAACCGAAGTTCATACAACCAGACTCAACCAGTCACTGTGGGTGAGGAAATAGGAGGCTACCGCGTTAGATCGTCTCGGTCTTTGTACCCTTTCACCTATCCCCGTCCCCTCCTCCACAGTAAAGGAGTCTCATTCCCTAGGCCCCTACAGTAAGTAGTGGTCACTAAGGAGCACCGAAGGAGATTGGGTTTCAATCAACCATCCAGTGACGTTTACCGTACAACACCGAGCCGTAAACGATTAGCAGTGGCCGAGGATTGAAGCCGGGTCTGAGACTGTAAATTTTGTTACAGTCTGCAGTCCTAACCGCTCACCCAAGCACGCCTGCTTACCTATAATTAAATTAATGCTTACTACTACTATTAGGTGTAATTACGCATTTATGGATTCAGTATAAAAGCCCGAGTGGAGTCTTGTAAATTCATTTACAGCTTCAAAGTACTTTGACTTCTATAAAATATAGGTAGTAAAATAATGGTAGTACCTTTGATATTATTTGTATAGGTACACTGCGTACCACATACAATCTAGATATGTAATTTTTATTCATTCATTGTTAGTCAATGTACAACTGTGCGAATGTAAACTGTCGAAGGATTAAATAATTTTTTCATACGAACATCTATTTAAATAAAATATACATTGAAAGGGTAAGGGGTGAGCAGTGTAGCTTGAAACTCCAGCTGCGGTCGTGTAAACGGCAGTCAAATTGCGACGCAGTTCCATGAGGAAAATAAATAGCGTATTGTATAAGGCTGTATGAATTTTGGTGTACACATCTGAAACTGGTGAAGGGTGTATCTCTTAGCCCATGTAATTATTCCTCTTATGGTTAGTAACAAAGACATACATAAACATTACATTGCACACAAATGCACGTCAAAGAATTGCAGTTGCAACATTGCAGTTTTTTTATCACTTTATTTCACCTTGCACTTGACGCTGAGTTTTAGTAGTTCACTGTGGTACTTGCATCGCATCTCCTACATCTCCAAGGAGAGTGTAACAATAATAGCAAAGTCATTTATAATATCTTTACAACTCTATACATTTTATGCAGATAATTTTATCTATTTGTTGTGGCAAGTGGAAAGTGAAACATTTATTTTCTGTATTGTGAATTTTCATAGGTAATTCTATTTTAATAGTAAAACTTAAACAAGTTGATCTTTAATAAAAATTGTATTATGTAAATTACAGCACTTACACATATTAGTAATACTGACACTGATAGATAAATGTGATAATTATTTTTAGGAATTATGTACTGGGATGCCAGGTACCTTTCAGAAAAGGCAGTTTCGGATGAGAAAAAATTCGTTTCCACCACTGCATCAGCAAATACTCGGGTGATTCTACATTTAGATGTGGACTGCTTTGAGGCCCAGCTGTGGCTAAAATATTTAGCTCCGGAATTACTTGACCAGGACGTTCCAATTGTCATCACGAATAATCCTACAGGGGTGTAAGTTTCTCGTACAAACCAAAAAACGAATTTAATAAATACTAAATCTAATTTCTATAACATACTTGTAGTAGGTACATACATGCAAGTAGTAAAGCGGCCCGTCCTGCGGAAGGAATATAACACCTTATCTGAATTACATAAATCAATGACTTTTTACACTAAGTCGTTGCACGATTACAATTATATATCTGGTTATTACTTTATTACGTGCCTAAAAACATTGTAAGGTTTAAACCGTCACTACTAATGTTAACTGAATTTAATATTTATACGAAACTGATATAAGAAGCTCGGAATTAGTTAAAAGTGGTCAGAGAGATTTATTTTTTGGACATCGTGAATTGGATTTTATTATTACTATAGTAGATAAATATCGTCTGTAAAGAACCAAAATGACCCATATCCAATTTAAGCTAGAATCAAAATAAGCTATGTCATAAAAACAAAATGAAAAACATGCGTAAACGTTAATTACGAGTTTTTGACAAGTGTAAAATGTTCCATTTTCATGTTTTCAAAAAGGTGCAAAATGTTCTACTTACATGTTTTTGAAAAGGTGCAAAATATTCTAATTCAATGTTTTTAAAAAGGTGCAAAATGTTTTAATTCCATGTTTTTGAAAAGGTGCAAAATGTTCTAATTCCATGCTTTTAAAAAGGGGCAAAACTTTCTAATTCCATGTTCTCAAAAAGGTACAAAATGATCTATTTAAATGCTCTCAAGACATATTTGAATATTTTTGTAGATATTTGATATTGTTTTGACCTACAAATGGATATGTGTCATTTTGGTTCTTCACAGACGATATTCAGTTTGCAAGTATGAAATTAATAATTTGGCTTCAAACTTCAATGCACATAGTCCACATAAGACCAAATATACCTATCTAACGATTATTACTGTTTTTTCCTTGGCGATACGAATGACAGCAAAATATTGAAGTTTATTTTTTTTTGAATCCATATGACAGTACATTACAGTATTACAGTCAGCGAAACAATTTTATATTCAAGCAAGCAGTAGGTTTGGCACCAAAATTGTTTTGAATTTTAAATTTTAGCATTACTTGAATGAAGAAACTTATGATGCTTGATCCATCGGCCCAATGTCAGTTTCTATTCAAAAAGTACTATATCTGTTACATAGAAAAAACAACACTCTTTTTTAAACACTCCCGAGAATTATTGACAAACAGAAATTATGTATGTAACGTATTATTAAAATTATAAAATTTTAAAATTGTGCATGCAGCCCACATAAAGAATATTTCAATGAATACGGGAAGTAAGTGTATGCTGAGGCAAAATACAGAGTGTACCAAAATTCTTTAAACGTTTGTAGCAATTACTTATTTAGTTATTTATAACTGAAATGAAAATTTTGGGAACAATCTAACACGCCGTTTGCGCGCCAAAGCTTTTTAAGATCGAATATTTAACATGGCTTAAACATTTGTATTTGTCATTGTGAAACGAGGGTGGCAGTTTCAAACATATTAGCATAATTTAAACTTTAGTATGCTTAAAATTACCTGGGCTTTCACCCTCATATGCGAAAAAGTGTTAAATATTTTTAAATCCGTCAGGCGGGTAATTTAAAACAAACGCATATTTAAATCTTTGATTAATTGATGTAATCTTAGACGACCTGCAGCTTCTACAATTCCCGTCAAATTTTCAAAAAAGACAATTTGATCTTCAGAGCGATATTTTAAACGATATGTTTAGGTTTCTAAATATTTGAATACTTTTGTTTAATTATGTATGTGGAAATTTTTTTATTTTACGAAATAGCGCGCGCAACATTAACAGAAACTGACATTGGGCCGATGGATCGAAAAAAGTAAATTTCTTCATTCAAGTTAAATTCTAAAATTTAAAAACGTTTTCCCGCCAAACCTGCTGCTTGAATTTAAAATTGTTTCGTCGACTGCAATTTCCAGTCATATGGATTTGAAAATAAATAAACTGAAAATGTTTCCTTATATTTGTACCGCAAAGGAAAAACACTACTAATCGTTAGATAGGTACATTCAGACTATGTGCAATGGTCGGTTTTAGTATTTTTACAAACTTGTATTTTTTTTTCATTGTCAGTATTCTTTCGGTGAATTACACTGCCAAAAGTTTGGGAGTGAAACGGGGAGAAGGAGAAGGGAGCCAAGCGCTGGCAAATGCGCGACTTAAGTGTGAGCAAGCTGGTTACAACTTAATTGTTTTAACAGCTGGACAACGCTTTGGAAAAGTCGATACATTTGAACCTCTGAGCGAAAGTAACGAGATTTTAAATGCCGTATTCAGCTGCCCACAAATACAGGGCAGACTCTCATCCATAAAAGTTGAACGAAGTTGCAAAGATGAATTTACCATCGATGTGACTCAGCTTATGGAACAATTATTTAGCTGCAGCATAACTTACACCATAACAATTAAATCAAAAATAGATATTGATAATCTGTGCGATAATGTCAAAAATCATCCAAATGCCAAATACCGTGGGAAACCTATGACTGTCGTGGAAGGCACGGAAGGCAGAATTAGCTGCCCATATCTTAAAAATAGAGTATACCGAGAGTATTGGAACGGCAGATTCGCACACATGGGAGAGTTGTGCCTCTTTAACGGAGCCATCATCGCAAATTGGATCATTCAACACATAAAGAAGGAAACAGGCTACGACGTTTCAGCCGGAGTTGGTCATTCAAAATTAGTCGCAAAACTTGCTTGTCACATGAACAAACCGAAAGGAATCACTGTTTTGACAGAAGCTTCCCTCCCTCGACTCAGCAAAAGTATCTCCCGGGTTTTGGAGGAAAACTTGGTGAAGCTATTCAAAAACTTTTCTGGGAACAACGGGGTCAAAATGTGGAGTTCATCAGTGACCTTCAGCACGCTACAAAATATAAAGATTTCGACTTAATCCATGTTTTTGCAGAACTTGGTTTTAATTTTGAAGATTCCTGGGAGAAAGCAAAAGTTCTGTACAACAAGTGTCAATTTAGGGATGAGAGTCCTGTCATTCCGAAAGTACATCCAGACACCGTTACTACTTCATTGTCTTTCAAAGGTAGGACATTTGGTCCTTATAATATGAATTTAGTCAATAGTTGATTATTTACAATAATGTTATCTTTTGTTTTACGAGAATCATAATTAATAACGTGAATGATGTGTTTTGTTCTTACTGTGTCTTTATGGCAAGCGTAATAGTGCGCCAGTTGTAAATAAATAAAAATTTAGTTATGAGTAAGCTATGTAATTAATGTCGTAAGTTTAGTTAAACTATTTTTGAATATTGTTTTTCTTGAAGGTTGGAAAGGAATGAACGCATTTAGAACCAGGATTTTGTACATTTCACAAGATATGGAAGAGAAACTCAACTATTACAAAAAGTTCGTTGGGAGGATTGCTCAGAATTTAGTTGTGAAGGTTGACTTAATAAATCAATATTCTCGTAGTGATTACTCTAATTCAATGCCACTACCCCCAAAAATAAATTATCATGTTGGTGACAGGAAAATCACTCACTTTATATGGAACTACATTAACGATAATGAGTTACACCCAGAGGAAATTATTAAAATCTATTTGACTGCGAAAAATATTATTGAAAAACGGAAATGAGCAATTGAATCAGCTGTGCGAGTTTTGACATGTTGAGCTTGTGACCTATATTAACAAAGAAATGACGAAACATAACCAACACAGAATTTGTAATGGCTTATTTAAAAAAACCTGGCAACTTTTAAATAGTGCGGATCCAAAGTAGCTCGATTTTATTTTGCGTCGTTTACCCAGAATGGCGCGGTAAAGTTTAAAAAATTCAAATTTTAAAACTTTGCTGTTCTGTAGCTTCTAGTTTTGAACCGATTTTGTGTCTTAGTCTAAAGCCGTTAGTTAAAAAGTTCGAAAATTTTAATATTTTCCAAACAAAATATAGGAAGCTTTTCTTTTTGAGGCCCGGTTTTAAAAAAAAAATTCCAAAAAATTTAAAATTTTCGAATTTTAAAAACTCCTAAATTTAATATTTAGATCACGGCCACAGAATTATAAAAAAATGAAATTTAATCAAAAGCGGTTATGAACTGTAGAAGCTAAAGGGCTTCAAAGTTTTATTTGGCTTTCTTTAAACTTTGCCGAGCTATTCTTGGCAAACGACGCAAAATTAACTCGAGTTACTTTTGGATCTGTACTATTTAAAAAAGCCTTGGTTTTCAAATGAGCCTTTGCAAATTCCGTGCCGGTCATGTCGCGTCATGCCCTTGTGAGTAATAATTTTATTGTTGGAATTTTGTTTGTATTGCCTGACATATCCCGATGTTTAAGATGATTTGTTATACTATAATTAGTGAGCTAAAATACTAAAATGCATTCCTAGTACGATACATATAAATAATAAAATATTTGATAATAAGTATGCATATTGTGTTGGTGCTATAATTTCATTTGTTGCTCATTTGTTTAAACAGCGTTGCGTTTTACAGCATTAATTTGTCGTTTAGCAGCCTATAAATATGAGATTTTATTGCTGCTAAGGCGGCGTTCAACAGTAAAATATTATTTACTATTGTCACACTAATAACGAATATTATAATAATAATTATTAGTACTGTCAAATCCGTTTATAAAGGAGCTGGGGGAACAACCTTTTTGGTCCCGCTAACCGGATTCCCGTTTAACCATTTAAGGGATTTCTCAATTAACTAAATGTTATTTACAATTTTAAAATTGATTTTATTTAGAGTAAAAAAAATGTCAAGGGCAAGGTATTTACAACGTTTTTGAAATATAGTTACCTATTGAGGTTCAATGAAAAAGTTAGTTATTGCGGTTTGTCTCTTTTTAATTTCATTTTGACAAACACAATTACTAACCTTATGAAGATTCGAAAAAATGTTGTCCTCAGTATTTTTTTGCGCTAATAAAAATTGATGAAGCTTCTGTATCATTTCCGTAGCTTCAGATACACTTGGAACTGACAGAGATTCTTTTTCTTCTTCTTCTGTAGTATCTTCATCTGAATCTTTATCTGATTCTTTACATTGAGTGATGCGACGGGCTATTGTTTCCTCGGTCATGTCCTCTTCCGTTAGTAAGTTATCATCTATTGTTGCAAAATCCCTTCAATCCGGATAATTTTAACATTCTGGCGAACCAAATGTTTTAAATTCGTCCCTTAAAGCCATTTTCCCTTAACTCCAGGTCCCTTACAAACGGATTTGACAGTATAAAAATCAACAACAATAATGTTTATTTTTATTATTGTTTTTATTATCGATATTGTTTTTAATGTTTTTATTCTTAATATTATTATATTTTTTTTGTTATAATAATTATTACTATTTTAATTACAATTACTATTATTATATCATTATAGTTGTAAAAAATGCAAATAAAATTACTTATACTATAATTATAGATGCACATAACATTCTTTTACATGCGTGAAACGGATTTGAATAACGTTTAAACGGCGTAAAACGACGTTTAAACGGCGTTTAACGGTATTCTTGCGACGTTAAATAGTCTATTGTTTTTTACTTTATAACAGGAGTTTGATTCTTGGTCAGATCAAATACAAATCGAGGCTAGACACCTGGCTAGATCATCACCTTCTCTTGCAGAGATTAGTTCAAAAACAAAACATTTACAATTCCTTCACTAAACACACACCATCAAATCCCATGCTCATAATTATTTTAACAATTTTTTCTTCTATTTTAAAAAAATCAAAATATCATATTTGCAATTTTTGAAAGTAAAATTAATGCCTCACTATTTGCAAAAATAAAAATTATAACACACACGAACAACCGCCGACAACATTTTATTCATTCAGGAATCCTCCGAATCCTTTCGGGAGCATAGAAAAATAACAGCTGTGCACTGGTTTGTATTTTGTACTGGAGATACTCATATAACTATGTACGCACTTAATATTTGAAATAAGCTTCATTTGACCTAAACATTTGATACATTGATAACAAACAATTCAACTACATAATAGTGCATATTACTCAATACACAAAATAGAAAGAACTCAACACCAAAACTCAACTACATAACCAATAATCTAAAGACTACATGTAGTCACTTATACTACAAGCTTTTTCCCATCTCCATTGAACGGCTGGTGTGATACTGTACACCTACCTATTACGTATTTTTGAAATCACGTTAGGCTACTTGGTTCATAATCAAGAAATACCAAGTACCTACCTACCTAACTATTTCTAAGTCCAGGCCGACGGGAACACGGGTGGTAAAAAAGGATACAAGAGCCACGCCGTACTAATTATTTATGCAAGGAAAACGAAACTCGTATATAAATAACAAGAAGTAAAGGACACACGTAAACCCTTTTTAACCTTTTTTCTTGAAATGAAGATGAACATACACTAATTCATTAGTTCATGTGGCAGGCAGATTAGTGTGCTTACCTCACCTGTCTTAAGGTGAACATCCCAGCTGGCAGGCTTCTTTGAGGGGACGTCCCCAATACCATGAAAAATATCCCCTGAACTTTTTATCCCACCTGGATATTTTAAGAATGTCCAAAAGGGATAATAAAAGTCTAATGACTTTTTTAATCCTGAATAGAATTGAATAGATATCCTAAGGACATTATTAAAATATGAATTCAACACGTTTAAGTATTGCTAAGCATATTATTAGTAGTTGCCATGGTAACACAGTTTTGAATCATTTTATTTGAAGGAAAAAGTCTGATAAACAAACATGTATGATGTTTAAGCGGACGAAAATTATGCACCTTCCTATCATTTCATTTCATTCCTATTGCTCAGCTCACTAGCCTTATTTTATTGTACGAACTAGGACCAAGTTTTCTTCTTTATTTTTGTAACGTAAAACTGAATTTAGTTTTGTTTACACTATTGTGTCACTGTGTGGTGTAATAATATCATGGCAAAAGTGCGAGCCCGAACCTGCTTATTTTTTTGACATTTTCAGTTTGTAAATTACAAAAATATTTAACTTTCTTTGTCAGTGTCAGTTGTCAGTGCTAGCAATAATATAATCATAAAAGCAGACAGTGCGTTAATTTTGGATAACTTGGGAAAATTCAATACGGCTGGAAATAACTGGGAAGACGAGCTAGGACGCAGTTTTCTTATTTTTGTAAAGTAAAACTGAAATTAGTTTTCCTGTCACTTTGTGGTGTAATAATATCATGGCACAAGTGCAAGCCGAACCTACTTAATTTTCTTGACATTTTCAACTAGTAAATTACTTAAATAATTATCTTTTTGTTAGTGTCAGTGCTAGCAATAATATTTTAATAAGATAAGCATAAAAGCAGTGTGACAGTGCTTTTCAAGATTCAACATAGCTTATCGGCAGGACGGATGAATCCTATTGTTGGCTAGTTGGTTCAAAAAGGGTAAAGAAAATTTGTGCATACGTTAAAATACGTCCAAAATTAACGATCGTTCATAACTGCTTTCCATTTTTGTAAAATACTTATACTGTTTTTTTTTGTTATTGAAACGGAGGCAGCACGATTCGAACTTATACTTTCTGAAACCAAAAAATGAATCTCAGCTTGAACGATACCGGACCACCGTTGCTTGGGCTCAGATATCTATACTAATGATTGAAGCACAGTTATATCAGTCACCTCCATGTCCATCTTTTTCAATTTCCTTGCCTGAAGTAAACTGTTAACTATGGATTCAAATAACGAAGTTTTTACTATCATAATTTATTAATCAATACGTGAATTTTAAAAATTAGGAATTCGTCAGCTTTTGGTATCAATAGTTTAGTACTACTAATTATTTATTTGGTCTGTTAAATAAATTACTACAAATATTAAAATACCAGCAGGACTGTTGGAGTTATGCCTTCATAAAACTTTATTTTACCATGCAAGATCTATTATTCACTATAAAAATTGAAAAGTCAATACTGCATCCTTATCACATCCTGAAGTAATCCTAAACCTGTCCTACATGCATCCTCTAAACGTCCCGAACTAATCCCAAATACCCGGTGCGGTTCTTAAGGGGATATCATTTGGGGATGTTTTGCGCACATCCTATTTTCGGACACAGGATGATCCTTAGGACATCCTGACGATGTCCACTCAAACTTTGGGGGATATCCTCCGAATGTACTTTAATCCGCAGTTAACATCCTCAGGATGTTTTTAGGAAATCCCTCTGCCGGCTGGGATATGTGCAAAAATGACAGCGCTATGCTATAGCCATCCTATACTATAGCATTTTGTATCTATTATGACAAGACGAATGACGCTGGGGTTGAAGGACAATTATTGAGATAAATTTAATTTTCAATTTTGAATCGCCATGTGAACAAACACATTTTAATGTGTTTGTGTAAAGTCGTATCAAATGGAATTGATATATGTCAAGACACTACCATATGATGTATTATAGGCAAACCATCCTGTTTACTTTACTATTAGGACGTATTCAAAATAACCCATTAGTTTATCAGTCCCTTGCTTATAATTACATTATTGTTTACTACTACTATTAGGTGTAATTACGCATTTCTGGATTCAGTATAAAAGCCCAAGTGGAGTCTCGTAAATTCATTCACAGCTTCAAAGTACTTTGACTTCTCCCTTGTCGACACTTTCAAAACTAAATACCATTTTCACTCATTTTATTTCGTCCCTGCTGTAACGTAAAATTTAAATCAAATTCAAAATGCAACTTTTAATTGTATTCGCAACAATTTTTGCTGCATCCTTTGCTTCTCCCTATGGTGAAAGTAAGTTTTGATTGCAATTCCATTATAAATCCTTTTTATAAAAATTTGAAATCAATTATTAATGTCTACTTTTTTGTTTTAGTTAACAACGCAGTTCAGAATTCTAATGCTGAAGCTGGACTTCTTGGCACTGCCATTTCTAGCGGAAATTCATTAGCTGGGGGTGATGCTGGTCGTGGAGTTGAAGGACTGGGATTGGGAGGTATAAATAATGCCCGACAAACTTCAAACGCTCTAGCAGGCGCGGGTGGGGTTGCAGTTTCCTCGGGAACAGCTACGGCTGGGAATAGACGTGGTAAAGTATACAACTGATTAACTACAAATTTTAATGTGCCTTTCCTTAAAGTGTACATGAATCCATAATTTAAACAAAAATGTGATGAAATAATTATATATCGTAATTGTTAATTACAGTAAAGCGTGCTGCTGACGAAGTTCCAAAGATTGCGACTGAAGCGGATAAAAAACCAGCACCAAAAATCAAACGCGGTAAGAAATTTGAATATTCACTGTTCTGCTTTAAATGTACTTAATTACCTATACAATATAAATATGTTTTGATAAATGCAGAATTCGGTGTACGAAACACAGGGGAAATAATTAATTGTATGCTTACATGTTAAAATTCTAATTTCAAAAACGTGTATTTATTTTTTTTACTAACAGCGGTTGCTATGATTATCGGAGGTCCAAAGGCTGGCGAATACATTGCTATTTAGACCCATAGGTTATTGATATTAACATATTCTTCTTCCTATACTTCTGACCGCACCGGCTCAACGGCAACATTCAAATCTTTCTTTGATGCCTTCAATGCATAATCCGTTCTGATAACCTTCATTTAAACAAATAAAAATACGCCCCTTTCAAGCTGTATTCACCTCGAAGCAGCAATCATCGTTGAAATCCCATGTAATTAATTTTATTTTGCTACGAAACTGTAGTCGGTTAACAAATTTATTTGTATTGTATGCAATTCCGTCGAATAAAAAGAAATTCAAATAACAAATATTTTGGTTTGGAGTAATTTCCTTTCGCTTTTACAATACACTTGACGAGTAATGTCGAGACACATTATAGCTTGAGGTCTGACTTTCTCTCAGACTTACACTTACATTTACATGCTGTTGCTGTCATGATTTATTCCTTGTTTAATTATTTTAAATATTACTTTTATTGTTGTCATTAACATAGTTATTATCAAAGTGAATGAATTTTTTAACACGATATTCACATTGCATTCTTTGACAGGCGTGAAACCGCTTTAAAACACCGTAAAACGGATTTAAAGCGGCGTTTAACGACATTCAGGCGTCGTTAAATGGCATTTATAAAATAAAATTGCTGTCAAAACTATGTTTCATGTTATTATTATTTTAACTCTAATTAATTTTACGTTGAATCAGCGTCAACAGCTTTGATACAGTGTTTAAACGGCGTTTAAAAGCATTTAAATGCCGTTGAGTGCATTACATGAGATTTTATTGCTGCTGAAGCGGTTTTTACTGGAAAGTAATCATTCTTATTGTCACAGTACTAACTAGTAGTGTTATTATTAATATTATTTTTATTTTTTCTACTAATTTTACATAATTTAGTACCTAACGTTGTTGAAATACTAGGCCGATTTGGACGAATTAGCTTATTTTAAAGCCCTTAAAAGCTAGAGACATCCAGGGCTTTCGTTTTTCACTTTGGGCCTACACAACACGTTTTAGAGGGACTTAAAAAAAATTCGAACAAAAAACCGGAATTTGCACGAAATAGAAACTGTTAAAATATCACGCTGAACTCGAACGGAATTATATTCTTATGATTACTGTTCGAAGGGCGTACAAATTAAGCTCATACTCACTTGGGAATGTTTTCAGGTGTAACCCTGGGATTTGGCCAAATGTGACCAAAGTGTCTTCTACTGACCCTAGACACTTCAGCTAGCATAGACACTTAAGTGCATTTTTGGTTGTTAGGCAACTAAAGCCCGCGACATTTTGAAAATTTTCTTGAAAATTCAAAACTGAAATTTTAACATGCAAACTTATATGGGAAAATCAAGGCACTAAAGGGTCTTCCCCCTGTCAAAATTTTTAATTTTACCAGATTTTCAGTGTATAGGTAAAAGTCAAAAAATATCGTTTTACATTAAATTTTAGCTCCAAAATACTACTCCAGCGCATATTTAAAGCAGATAGGGATCGTGCATATATGACGTCCCTCACAAAAATATAGCTTAGGATCCGATCGGATAATGCTCCACAGGATTAAATGCAAGGTGTCCCTTAGGATCCTATCGCATCCTACAGTGATACTGACGATAGGAGACACATACAGTTTTTTCGATAGGACAGTCTATAGGATGGAATTGCAATTTTTTTCCAAAATAGTGCATATGGCCCAGATTCACTATAAAATGGCTATAATATATTCTAAATAACAATAAAATTTATAATTCATCTGATAATGTGTGATTTAATTTTTTTCGGGTAATTTGTTTTAAAAATGTATACGAAGGTTTTAGATCAACGTCAAACAAATACTATTTTCTTGATTTCCAGTTCAAAAATATGTGAAACATCATAAATTCAATTTAGTTACCTAATTAGCACATTCAAAAAATAAGTAATTAGTGTGAATGTAAACTTCACGTGATTCCTATAAGTATAATTTACTTTCCTAACTTTCTAACAAGTACATAGTAGCGAGGTGGTGAGGACTGCAGCGTATAGTCACTGAGGTCCTGAGTTCGATCCCCAGCCATGGCAAAATATTTTTTTCTATCGTTGTGAATACAATAGGATTCAGGAATAGGATACAATGGATTTTCCTATCGGAAAAGGGTGATCGGAAATGTCTGCAATTCCGATACCTTGCTCCGATCGGTGAATCTATAGGATGCGATCGGATAGTTCTGTGTGGGGTCATCGGTAGGGTCGATGAGTCTGCTTGGCCACTTATGACATATTCCATGTTAAAAATTGTCATTTACGCAATGGTTAAGCTATGGGGTCCTAGGGCCCTAAAAGTGGGGACTTTTTGATGACGTCCTTTATGGACGCTCCTTTATACGTTTTTTAGGTTTAGAAAAAAGTATGAAAATAAATCAAAGTGGCTGTTGCTATGATTTTCAGTTAATGGCAGTATTTCAATTGCAACAGAACAAAACGAAAAAATCCAAACCAACGCACATTATAATCAACTGACTATACTTATATACTATACTATATTAACTTATTATACTATATTAACCAAGGATAAATTATCCGAAAAATCAAACTGTAATTATAAATGTTGTATGGGCTGAGGCCAAATCGACAAAATGAATAAATTATTATTATTATTATATTGCAACAGTTTTTGATTGTTTCAGGAAAAACGGGTTCTTCACGGAAAATCGCCATAAAAGTGTTGTATGGGCTGGAAGTTAAAAAAGAAAGCGGATTTTTCTATTTTTAAGGACTTCAAAATTGTTTCGCCAAAATCGGTCGAGTATTTCAAACGGGTATCAGACTATGTACAAAGATAGAAATAAAACCAGTTTAGTATTTCAAAAGCATACTAAATTGTGTAAATATTCACAAATAAATAATACTACACATCAATTGTAGAAGAAAAACAATTACAAACGCGTATAACACGATATTCTACAAATTACTGCCCCATATTACTGTTAATATTATTGATATTACAATTACGTGTATCATCATCATTATTATTATTATGATTACAATTAGTATTATTTTTGATATTATTATTGTATTCTTTAACTGGCGTCAAACCGCTTTGAAAAGCAATTAAACTACTTCAAACAGCTTTCAAAAGGCGTTCAAACGGCGTTAAACAGCATTCAGGCGTCTCTTAATAGTATTATATATATAAATATCTTACCCTTGACATGTTTTGGCTCTAAATAAAATAAATTTTTAAATTGTAAATAACTTTCGCTTTATAGGGGAATCCCTTAAATGGTTAAACGGGACTAAACATGGTGGTCCCCCCAGGTTCCTTATAGTCGGATTTGACAGACAGTACTATACATATTTGTATTAAATTCTTTAACAGGAGTGAAACGGCTTTAAATGGCGTTTAAACGGCGTGTAACAGTTTTCGAGCGTCTTAAAATGACATTTTGTAAACCTCAAAACAGGGTTTTGATTGTTGCTCCAATAAAATGTTAATTGCGGCTATATACCTGGCTAGATCATAACCAAAAACTACACAGCAATTCTTCCTCGCAGAAATTAGTTCAAAAACAATAAATTTACAATTCCTACATTAAACATAAACCCCATGCTCATAAACATTTTAACAACTTTTGCTCCTATTTTAAAAAAAATCAAAATGTCATATTTGCAATTTTAACCGTAAAATTAATGGCTTAATATTTACAACACAAAACTTAAAATTATAACCTACACGAGCAACTGCCAACAACATTTCATTTATTGAGAAATTCTTTTTGGAGAGTAGAAAAATTACAGCTGTGTATTGCCTTATGCTGGAGATACTCATTTAATTATGTACGTACATAATTTTATACCTATAATTTTTTAAATAAGCTGCAATTTATCTACACCGACACAACAAAGTAACAAACACCTCAACTGCATAGTAGTGCATAGTACTACACAAACTAGAAAGAACTGGACTACGAAGACTACAAACCTACTTTAAAGACTATGAACACTTTTTTTCCCATCTCTGGTCCATTGAAATGCTGGTGTGAAACGGCACATGTATTTTTGAAATTACGTCAATCTACTCGGTTCATAAACAAGAAGTACCTGTCTAATAAAGTCCAGGCCGACGGGGACTACAGGTGGTAAAAAAAGGCTACATAACAACCTTGTTTTATTTAAGCAAGGAAAGCACAACTCTATTATTAACAACAAGAACCAGAGGACACATGTAAAAACATTTTAACCTTTTTGTTTGAAATGAACATAAGGGGTATTCATAATCTCGCTATAACTATTTTTCGCGCTAAATAGTTTCGCACTATAACGCCAAAGTCGTCTAGAATATTGAACGCCCCATCCTGTAATGTTTTATAACGTTCGTGTTGTTATTGTTGCCATAGGTAACGAATTATTCAACTACATAACATTATAAACAAACATCTATTCTTATTATTTTTGTAGCAAAACACACTTAATATTACTAAAATATTTCATTCTCATAATATTTGAAACATTGAATGTAGTCAAGATGCCGTCTCTATGGCGACAATTGAAAGTCGCTATATCGCGCTTTATCCTGCTTGTTTTGTGACGCTATAGTGCGAAAGTCTTATAGTGCCAAAAATAGTTATAGCGAGATTATGAATACCCCTATACACTATTTCATTAGTTCCAGGAATGTTTTCGGTTATATTAGTAGTTCCTTCGTTCCAATTTATGACACTATGTAGAACTAAGTATATGTACTGACTGTATTATATAACAAAGAAAGTAATACACAATCCTATATAATATTATATAATGTGGCAGGCAGATTAGTGTGCTTATCTCACCTGTCTTGAGGCATACATATGTGCAAATGCCAGCGCTATGCTATAGCCATCCTGTACTATAGCATTGTGTATCTATGACTATCTAATGACAAGACGAATGACGCTGGGGTTGAAGGACAATTAATGAGATACATTTGATTTTAAATTTTGAATCTGCAATCTGCATGTAAACAAACACATTAGTTTTAAAGTCGTATGAAATGGAATTGATATCTGGCAAGAATGTCAAAGATACCATCATGTGTTATAGGTATACTATTATGTTTACTATACTACTATGACGTATTCAAAACGACCCATTAGTTTATCAATCCCTTGCTTATAATTATTACATTATTGTTTACTACTGAGTAGTAGTCTACTACTATTAGGTGTAATTACACATTTCTGGATTAAGTATAAAAGCCTGAGTGGATTCCTTCAAAATTCACAGCTTCAAAGTACTTAGACTTCTCCCTGCGTCGTCACTTCAGAATTACTAAATACACTTTTCACTCATTTTCTTTTGTCCCTGTTGTAACGTGAACTTTAAATACAATTTAAAATGCAACTTTTAATCGTATTTGCAACCATTTTTGCTGCATCCTTTGCTTCTCCTTATGGTGATAGTAAGTCTTCAATACATCTTCATTTTGCCTCGGGAACAGCTACAGCTGGGAATAAACGTGGTAAAGTATACAACTAATGAACTACAAAATTTAATGCGCCTTTTCGTGAAGTGTAAAGAAATTAATGGATTTTTCTAAATCCTAATTAAATTATTGTACATTGTGCTCTTTATTACAGTGAAGCGTGATGCTGACGAAGCCGCTAAGATTGCGACCGAAGTGGATAAAAAACCAGCACCGAAAATGAAACGCGGTAAGGGATACAAATATTCACAGTTTTGCTTTAAATGTACTGAATTAACTAAACACTTTACATTAGTTTTGGTCAATGTAAAACTCGATTTACCGAATACAAAGCAAATAAATAATTATTTGCTTTTACATGTTAAACATCTAATTTAAAACTTTGTTTTTATAATCTCTACTAACAGCTGTTGCAATGATAATCGGAGGCCCCAAGGCTGGTGAGTACATTGCTATTTAGACGTTTACGTTATTAGCTTATTTACTTCTCACTTGCACCGGCTCACAGTCGCAACATCAAAATCGCTCGATGATGCTAACAACTTTTAAGCCGTATGCAATTTTAAGAAGCAATATATCATCATTGGCATCTGATGTTTTAATTTTATTTTGTTAAGAAACTGTAGTCGTTTATAAAATGTATTTTTATGTAATTCCGCTGAATAAAAAGAAATACAAATATTTTGGTTCGGAGTCCTTTCGCTTTTACATTACACTTGTCGAGAAAAATTCTAACTTTAGCACTAACTTTCTCACAGACTTAAAACTACGTGCGTTATTGGCTCCTCCTGTCTACATAATTATTTTGGTGGATGTGGATGTGCAATGTTTTTGTTGTGTTTACAGTGGAGAGCTATATGTACCTACATAGTACCTAAACGCTCAAGTAGGTACTAGGTATGCTATACTATTAGGTCCTTTGCCTGGTGAATCTGACCTTGAAATGCACCTGTTGTGTCCACACGTGTCCTACCACAGTCTGACAGGAGAGATGTACTTTACGCACTACAACAATGTACCTGGCTGAGGCTCATAGCTTCGTTTTACCTTTTAACCAACATAGTGATGTTCAGCTCAAAGGTTTCCTGACTGGACATGTAGTATCCGTAATAAATATACCGCTACCGAATACTACATGCACCTATATATTCTTTACAAAAAATCAAGTACGGTAAGATGTCTGCAATTGTAAGTCACACTTTCAATTCAATGGTATCCTTGTTAAATACAAATATATTCCTGCAAATAACCAAATAACTTAAATAGCAGGAGCTTCTCAATCAAATCGACACTAATCAGCAGTTAGTGTGACCAGTCAGTAGTTCAGCAATTTATAGTTGACGACGACTTTGTTCAATTGTTTGCTTTATCACAAAATCACAACAACTATTCAAAATAGTCCAAATTATATCTCACATTTAAATCTCCTTTTTGCCTTTACAATTTGAATTTAAAAGAATGCTTACATAATTAGGTAAAATAATAATTGTGTTTTAACGGAGGCAATAACTCCAAGTGTGGCTACTTTACTTCTTTAGACAAATATCCCTAGTGTCGTATAAAATTAAAAAATACAATAATGAATGTTTCGAAAATATATGAGGGCAGCTCTGTAGTATTACTACAAATGGAGCCAGTGTTTCTCTACAACATTCCTAATAAATATGTTGAGCATATTCATAGGTACAGTTAATTTTTTAATCATCCGTATTTAATTTAAATTATTCTATTGTTAGTGTTGTATACTATCGGCTATATACATTTCTCTGATAATTGTAAAAAGAATATTTTTATGTGAATTCAAGGATAGCATAATCAACAATGTCAAATATTATACCTTATATGTAGATAAATGGTTTTGAATTTGTACAATATCTGCAAATAGCAAAGTAGAAAATATTTAAAACTAAAATTAAAATGCAAAAGTTACTTACATGAGCTCTTATCGTTGGCATTTAAAAACAAATATTTTAAACAATATATCTGACATGGCTCTGGCTAAACAAACGAAAATATACTGTTCGTATAATTGATATTTTGATCCGTTATTTTTTACAATGGAATAATTTTGCTGTCTTTTGTATTCTGGGCCACTAGAGCATCAGACTGGAATATTTCGGCCCCTGATTGGTATGGGAAACTATTGGTGACTAAAACAGATAGCGACTCCTGTCAAGTTCAGTTTAAGAATACGAACGGGATGTTTGGTGTGGCTACTTTTACAAAAAGGGAATTTAGTACATCTCAGGTGTTCCAAAAGGTTAAAGACTCCAGTCGATACTGCACCGTGCACGTTCAGGACATCGTATCTGGTACGCTTCTATTTGGTCTATTTCTAATATTACCATAGCATTGTGCTTTACAAAATTTATTTTATAAATAACATTAGCAAAATTGATGTTTTTTCGACAATAAGTATTTTAGTGATTCAAAACTGAATTATCCCTCCTTAACAGAAATTATTAATGATTGCGGAATGTAATTAATTCTAATTGTGTTACAGGTGACAGTGCGGTATATGGAATTGGATTTATGAATAGTAAAGACATGTCACAACTCTTCGACTGTTTAAAAGACAATTTCGGATCTCAGAAAGAGTATTTAGTTGGTGGCGACGTATGCAATAAATATACTGATCATGCGCAGGTTAAACCGGATGTGGCAGACGGATTTACAAAAGAAACAAGATATAATGATCATAAGAAAGTAAAAGCTGATGTCAAAAATGAAGCGGAGAAGGACGTTAAATGCACAGGGCGAGCTCCAGTAAAAGTGGACGTCAAGGACGAAAAAACAAAGGACATAAAATACGCTGCGCATGCACCAATAAAAAAGGACGTCAAGGACGAAATAGCGAAGGACATGAAATACAGTGCGCATGCACCAATAAAAGTGGACGTTAAGGACGAAATAACAAAGGACATAAAATACGCTGGGCATGCGTCAATCAAATTTGACGTCGAGGACGAAAAAACGGAGGACATAAAATACAGTGCGCATGCACCAATAAAAGTAGACGTCAAAGGCGAAACAACGAAGGACGTCAAATACACTGAGCATGAATCAATTAAAGTGGACGTCAAGTGCCAAATAAAGAAGGACGTAAAATACACTGGGCATGCGCCAATGAAGGTAGACGTCAAGGGCGAGACAACGAAGGACTTGAAATATTCAGAAAAAAATTTAAAAGTCGACATCAAAGACGGAATAACAAAGAAAGCAAAATGTACTGGGCTTACGTCAGTGAAAGTGAATGTCAGCGACAAGTTGAATGAACCTACGGACGCTAAAATCAAAATTGGGCAATCAAGTGAAATAAAATATTCGGAATGTAAAAAAATAAAACGTGACACAAAAATAAATGTTACAAAAGAGAGTGTAACACATCAGGAGACTTTGCCATTGGAAGTCGATATGAAAAAAACAAAAACATGTGATAATCCTAATTCAAAGGAGCCTGTGAGCGCAATCTCAAAAAAGAGAAAAATTCAGAGTGATAATGAGTCTGATGAAGACCAAATTGAAGTAAACAAAAGTACCTCTAGTATTGTAACAGAGGAACTAGATGAAGTCATGGACCCACAATCTGATACAAATGACAATGGAATTCTCTACCAAGACAGTGTAACAAAATGCTTTACATGTCACCTTTGTCCATACACTTCTGAATTCCGATCTAAGATGAATTTTCTATTAATTCACTGGGCTTCAAAACACAAAATAAAAAAACCAAATACCTGCAAGTTGTGCAATCTCGTCTTCGTAACACCAGAATTACGCGCTAAGCATATAGTGGGTCGTCACGAAAAAATGTGTTTTTTTTGTGAAATGGAATTTTCAACTAAAACGAAACTTCAAAGCCATATAAAAGAACATTTAAATAATGACAACAGCATAGAGGACCCAGAGCCAGCTTCCAATCAAACTATTCATGATCAAGACGTAAATAATAGAAGCAACATACAGTGCCCAGACCCAGCTTCCATTTCAGCTATGCATGAGTCAAGGTTGGCTCCAGCCACTCCAACTGTTCATAATACATTCACGTCCGTCGGTGAAGAGGAAACTGAGGTAGGGATTCCCTACCACGACCGTAATACGCAACAACTGATGTGTCCCTTTTGTCCATTTCTAACGTTTCCTCTTAAAAACCCGTTAAAATTTTTGTTTAAGCACTGGAAAGAAGTTCACAACATAAATGAACCATATACTTGTAATTTCTGCTATCTAAACTTTTCAACGGCAGCGCATCGTTTAAAGCATATAACGGCACTCCATTACGTGTGTCTCAATTGTTCAAGTGAATTTGGAAAATTAAAACATTTAAATAAACATTTGAAATCGGTGCATTGTTTGAATGTTTCGAACCCAAACATTAGCGTTGAACCAAAAAAAGCTAAAACACTAAGCTATATTTGCTTGGTTTGTTCAAAACAATTTGAAACCGAACGCTATCTCCGATTTCACTCCGAGACTCACATCAGCAGATTGCCTAATAGAGAAAGCAACAACACCTATTTGTGTAATGTTTGTGGGCGGAATTTTGATTGTGAGGAGATTCTTGAGATACATTTAATTAGAGCTCATGATGAGAGAACTGGGCCAAACAATAAGTACGTGTGCCCCGTCCCCGTGTGCTCAAGTACATTTTACAAACATAAGAATTTAACTCATCATTTAAGCATCATCCATGAAAGCTCAGATTCTTTGTGACTTGATTTTATCTTCAAACTTTACATGTGGGGTATACATATTTCTGAATCACATTTGAACATCATGTAGGATAAAACTTAGTATAAACTATATAAATAATCTTGAGAACTGCAGATAATTCTGTAATATTATGTTAATAATAACAATTAAAAATTGTGAATTATTACTAAAACTGCAGACTTATCTGCTATATTAATTATCTGTTTTAAAATTGTATTACTAGTGAATCGCAAGCTTAAATTATTATATTAATTATATATAATAACTTAGGCATTGTTTTTGTTAAAATAAAATTTTGTGGTCGGAATTAGCCGACTGTGGTTGTTTAGTTTATGGTAATGCTTTAAAGTTTTACAATCGAACAATTACTTAAAATTTATTTTTATTAAAGTAAATGGTTTCCTTGTTGCTTTAATTTTCAATCACAAAAATAAGAGTAACGTTTTGAATATGTACAATTAACAAAAGGGCAAATTGTAGGAACTATATAGAAATAGAAATGCTTTATGAGAGCGGACACAATGTGCTTACAAACTTGTATTTGTATTTGTAATGTTTTTGTTTCATACACAGTAATTCCAAGCGATTACAAGGCAGATTTTTACTCAACTAATTCCTATAAAAAATTACATAATTTATGTTACTTTTGAAATTCTCAACGGAACTAAACATGCAATGTATTATTTTGAAGATCTTTAAAAATAAAAAGTAAATCATTCATTCAAAATTGAAAATTGTTTTATTTAACATTTTTTTAAATTGCAACCAACTTTAAATTTTTAATTGAAGTTCAATAGCTGACTATGCGAGGTTCTTTTATTTAAATTAAATTAGGTAAATGGTAAACACTCATTCATTCTTGTACAAAATTAGAAATCGGCAAAATGCAAAGCAATCTAATTGTTAATTAGCAATGAGCAAAACAAGCACAACTGAGGCTTAAGCAGTTGAGATAGGTGCATAATCATTATAAATAAATTTTATATCGCTTTATTAACGATCATGATATAGTTATACTATATAGGGCTTTGTGTATTTACATTACATAAATATGGTAATTTAAAACATAATGTAGTAAGAAATTAAATACAAAATGTCATGTGTAAAGTAAAAGTAATGAAGTTTGATCAGTTTATTGAATACATATCGTCGATGAAGAATTAAGTTTGATCATCTCCTTTTAAAGCTAAAATGAATTATGATCATCTCCATTTTGCTCTAAAATGAATTTTGACCATCTCCATTTTTCATGAAATACGGCTAATGAGTTATGTTAATGTATAGTTAAGGGCTTAGTAATTCGAAACTAAGTACATTAGGGGTCACCCATAAATTACGTCATTAAATTATCCCCATTTTTAGTCCCTATGACCCTCATGTGAACAGATTACCAGTTGAGTAACAAGCTATCTTTAGCATGCGATACCATGAATATCAAAGTAGGCTGCTTGGCCATACCCATGACGTCATTTATGGGTGACCCCTTCATTTTTTCGAAGTTGCAAAAGTGGTTTATTGATGTGAAAATTCCTGATCTTATAAATGGTGCACTAATTTATTAACTTGATAAAATTAATTTATCAATAATTCATTGGTAAAAGTTTAAAAAAATTTAATGGTCACCCATGAATGACGTCATTGGTATGGCCAAGCAGCCTACTTGAATATTGATGGTATCGCATGCTGAAGATAGCCATTTACGCAACGGGTAATCTGATGACAGGAGGGTCATAGGTACTTAAAATGGGGATATTTTGATGGCGTCATTTATGGGTGACCCCTAGTGTACTTAGTTTTGAATCACTAAACCCTTAACTAATCATTACCATATCTCATTAGCCGTAATTCATGAAAAATGGAGATGATCAAAACCAATTTTAAATCAGAATGGAGATGATCATAATTCATTTTAGCCCCAAAAGGAGATGATCAAACTTCATTCTTCATCGACGATATGTACAATTAATTCGATTATAATTAATAGCAATGGATCAAAAGGAATTTTGAGAATCTCTACGGTACTTTGAATCTGTATTAACCAAGTCCAGGCTTATTTATTGTGATTAGTCTTTAATGTCGGGAGATTGCATAATGTGATGTAATGCCTTCTAATAACTCTGACAGGGATTTTATGCGGCCTTCTAAATCCGAGTCGGAAAGGGCGACGGAGTCAGTGTGAATCGGGGAATCTACACTACTTCAGGGCCGGCCCTGCGAGATACTATGAAGTATGCACGACTAAATGGAGGGTAAATTATGTAGCACAGAGTATGAGCTTAACTGCTTATGCAACCTGGGTGGGGAGGGTTATGATGCGCTTTCCCAAAATATAATATGAAACTTAATATTAGTTTATAAATTATTATCCTAAAATATGAACATGCGAATATCATACGGGGAATATGCAATCACACGAAACACAACATAAATTAAATATAGTTTGAGAGGTCTTATTATGCCTCGTATTTATTTTAAATACTTTACTTTTAAATGGCACAATAGTGCAAAAATGAAAATGATATGACTTTACTTTTTCATGGCTCGTAGCCCAAAAGAAAATAGACTTTGAAATCAAATATGAAACTCAAATCTTTCAATAAACAACTGGGAGTGTTTCCCTTAATTTTCGCCGTACGAATAATTAATTATAACAATTTATATTTTACCTTGTAGGTTGGAATCTGAGCCGGACGGATTATATTTCAGACTTCTCGTAGAACGTCTTTCTGGGTCACCTTGTGTTCCCTATTTTATTCGCTCGTAGCGTCAATATTTTATTCCTCGTAGGGTCACTAAAAGGGTCAGCGTTTGATCACCTAAATTCTCGCTCGTAGCGATTAATACACTTTTCCTCGTAGGATTTCCTGGTCCACGTGGGCACCTATGATTTTGCACGTAGCAACAAATATATTTTCCTCGTAGGATTTCCTGGTCCACGTGGGCCCCTAGGATTTGCTCGTAGCAACAATTCTGCCGTAGCACGGTCGAGTGAGGAGTACCTTCTGTCTTCGCCGGAGTCCAAGTAGAAACTGGTTATGGTCATGGTCCGTGAGGATAGAAGATCCTCGCGTACCATGCTGTAATCCCTAAACTCATCTCCACACTGTGTGGAATATTATTTTCCCTTTTGTGACCATCTACTTACTTTAATGGGATGGCTTTGCCTGAAGGGCTTTTGGGGAATATATCCGTCCGTCTTAGTTTCCAACACACGATTCACATTTCACATCATAAAATATCATATTTTATATTTTATATAATATATATTTTTATGATCGTCATTTTTCTTCTCTCAAAACTTCTGGACCAAATGTTTTGATGCCCTCATCAAAACGAATAACATAATTTCAAATACATAATAATAATTTTCATAATTTTATAATGTCTTCTTCTGGACCAAATCTTTTATTATCTTCAAACGAAATATCCAACATCTCACCAATGGAACGAAACAGCCAATAGTATGAACGTCCAATCATCCACATCTTTTTCTCCATATCCTTAAGTGCGAGCAACGGTGCAAATAATGGACCTGAAAGAAACTGTGATGCGAAAGAAAAGAACACACACTATTGCATAGATTAAAGTTCCTGTATGGTATTTTATTGTTTCATTTGTACTCTTTTTCTGGACTGAATTTGAACATCATTTTTAGTCAGTCTTCTGGGAAGTATCCCAACTTTCACGGGTATTTTATTTAGTAAAATAAAAATAAATTTTGTCAAGTAATAAGTGAAAATTTATATATCAAAATTCTAAACTACATTCAAAAATACTAATTTTTGCTAATGTCTATTATAACGTGTCAAAGTGGTAATTATTTCATTGAGTCATTTTAAATTTGAGATCACGTGAAAGCAAAATATTACTAACTACTTATATATCTAAAATTGTATCAAAATTTTGTGGACGTATCCGAACATATTATCGATTATAATGAGGAATCAGAAGTATCTGATGAAAAATAAATTGAAGATGAATTTCGACGCGGGTTTTTCTGGAGAGTCCCTTGAGACGTTCCAGCGATCAAGTTTGGTAAACTTGACCGCGAGTAACTCGAAGCTCGTGAGCTCGTATTTCTACTGGGAATTTTCTCTCGTCTATAATTTTTGATTTGGCGAGAGCCCTTTTCAGTCGCTGGAGAAGTTTCCACGCAATTTCGATTGATTGACAAAGATAAATCAGAAATATCTCTGGCACTTATATTAACGGAGATTTTTCGCTCCTGATCTTCCAGAAGAGGTTTTTCTGGCGACAAATTTTCTGCTGGTCTCGAGTTGACTGACGGCGTGAAGTTCGCCGCCTCGAGCATTAACTTAGGTAATTCATTTTCGTAAATGAATGGTTCATCATCTATGATCATGGGTACGGGTTCAGGAAGGGGAGATCGGCGTGCGAATATCCCTGATCGTTCGTTCTCCTTTGGAAACGACATTTTGTAAATCTATAATGTTGAAATGGAAAGGGGAAAAGCAAAAATAAAAAAATAAAAAATTCAAAACCCTCAATTCACTGATATTCAACATTTTTATTTTGAACCTTTTATATAACCCGTAATATCATGTGCTCAAAATTATACTTTTGGAATATCAAAATTCATAGGTCGTAACCTGAGACGTATCTCGTACTTATATCTACTCTAAATTTTACGAAGATCATAATAAATATATTATGCAGTCAATTTTGTGGAGATCAATGTTTTACAGTCATTTTAACGTAGTCTTTTATCTCACAACAATTACCAACAGTGAGATCAGTAACACAAATAGATTTCATAACAATCAATATTTTACCAACTTGTACACTTATCTTTTAACCGTCATTTTCTTTGGTCATTTCACTTAAAGCAACAATTCATACTAATTTACTAAAGATAATGAAATGACTACGACACTCTTTCACGGGATTGAAAATTTTTAAACCATTTGTGACGGACCATCATGACCGTGATCAAAACGGCCATGAGGGTTACCTCGTCGGGACTCAGAACAAAATCGAGGGGGTTCGCGACAATCTTTAGCCTTGTGCCGTAAAGATCCACACCTGTAACACTTCAATTTACTCTTTTCGCGATTCTTTTTATGGAAATCGCCATTTACTTTGGGACACTCTAAATACACGTGTCTCTCCTCTATACCAGCCTTAAGGCAAATTTGGCATAAAGCGATTTTTGGGCAGACAACTTTTTCTTTTATTGGCCTGCCTTTTCGACTTACTTTGCGGGGAGGAGGCACCTTATCGACTTCTCCATCTGATGAGATCTCTCCTTCCTCTCGAGGCTCTATGTACAATTTATATTTTGGCTTTTTGACTTTTGGAGCTCGAGCTTCTTCCTCGCTATCGGTCTCCTGCTGATTCGTAAACTTAATCCTATCTATTTTAATTGCTAAATCTAATGGCGGAGTCACGTTCCCAGACATGTCTATTTTGCTAACAGCTAACTGCATTTCAGGAGTATCTCCCTGCCAAACAACTTGCAAATCGTTCTCATCGGGTTCTCGTTCATCCCAACCTTGCAACAATTGTTCTTCTTCGTCTGGAAGAATAATTATGGAGCCTTCGTCGTCACTTCCACCGAGCATGATTTCTAGATCACTCATTCTACGTGAAATATGAAATATGATTTTAATCTATGTAAATTATGTATATATGTATATGTACTGTTAATCTTTAGCGTAAGCAAAGCAACTAAGCGTTTTTAATCGACGTCATATAAAGGACCGTCGAATACGTGAGTAAGTCGTCTTGGTCTAGTAGCAGGCCTTCCCAGAGTCGGGCCGGCTCCTTGTGGAGGCGCCTCGGCTTTGGGAAACCCTAGCGTCTGTACTCTCTGTACATCGATATCGACTTGTTGTCCGACAGCGGCCTGTAATGGTCGTATTATTCTTAATACGTCTTCCTGCGTAAGGATGTCATTTGCTTTTGGCAATAGTAATGTAATTGGGACTTTTTGTCCTGAGTTAATCTTAACTAACTCACCATCCCCTTCTCCCCCTGGAAAAGGTGGACCCGCATCAACAGGCGATTGAGAATCGTCGGATGATGTAAACGGTTCTGGGAATTGAAAGGGTGAAAAATGAATCAAAGGAAAAAGAGGGCTATTATTTGGAGCAGGAGTATTGTTTTCCGGCATATTATCAATGTTTGATTGTATGCGGAGTATGGAACCGGGAACTTGGTTCCGACTGCTTTGATAACGTTGGCATTGAGTACAGTCTGCAATAACCCTTGATATGAGCTCACCCATATTCAGGAAGTGGTAGTCTTCCCGCATTATCATATGTAATTTTTCATTTCCAAAATGACTTTTCTGATGCATAAATTGAGTTGATTGAACTGCTAATTTATGAGGTATGACTGGAACATAAGGTCCACTCATGAATTCGGTAGTAATTCTTTCTAATAAGTCGTTCTCTCCCAAACGATAAATTTTTCTATACCTGCTTGTTCCAACTAATTCGTTGTCTTTATCGAAGCGTAATCGTTGTATTATTTTGTCTATATTTTCGTCCTCAGCTTGTAGCTGATGCAAATTATCAATTCTATGTTTGAGTTCTGCGCAACGACGAATAAATTCATTTTCTTTTCGGTTACGACACACTATTTTAATAAGTCTACAAGAAAATATGATTTCGCGGTCAAGGTTGTTTCTCGTAGATGTATGCAACAACTCATCTATTTGAGCGGGCAGTCCAGCCAGCAAAAGTATTTTAATGTCGAATTCACGTAGTTTCAAGTTCCATCTTACCAATCGTGGAGGTAAGTCTGAGATTTTCAGAATTGTCGGCAATACCGCGTCAGTGGTATACACGTGAACGGTCCGACCTGTAGTGAAGTTACGGAAGTTCCGTAATGCTTGGATAAGCGCAATACCATGCTTATCCAACGTTGCGAAGGTCTCTTTTACCTGTACCAAATAATATTGGAAACGAGAGAGTAAGCGTCGTACGCCGTTTTTATTTTGTACCAATATAGCGATGATATGATTCTCAGATATATGATACCATAATTCCAATTGAATGGAATGATCGGGTAAGGCCATAACCGGAGCAGTGAGAATCTGATACCGGATAGCATCAAAAGCTTCACGACACTTTGCCGTGAATATGAATGGCGGTGATTTGCGTAGTAATTCGAAAAGAGGTTGCATCATTTGAGAATAACTTTGGACCGTATGACTGAATTTATTTGTTTGTCCAATGAAATCCCCCAATTCCCCCATATTTTTAGGATATCGAAAAGTCATAATTGAATTTATTCGTTTCTGCTGTAACATTTGTGCATGTTGTTTACGTGTTTTCTCTACCTCGGTTTCTGGTTGGTCAGTATCAGTTGATACTGCGATAGGTGGTCGTTCACCTAATATAGGACTTGGAACCTGTAACTCAGTTGAATGAAGTCTCAACTGTGGATAATAATTATTAAAATCGAGATTACATCTTAATTTAGAGTCCTCATATTCTGTATATTTCTTCTCTATTTCAGCTTTTAATGCTGCACGATTTAACTGGTTATGAATCATCATTCCCTGTGGTTGTCTCTTTCCGAGGCGTACAACTACCTCGTCTGGCAAATGGTGATATGTCGCTATCCGACTCTTAGCTTGTAATCCCATACCGGTCTTACCCATATTAATGATTGTAATGATTCCCTTACCTTGAATTAATTTGATATGTTCTGGGATTATCATTAATCTTAAATCGAAAAGTAATTTGTAATTCGTTTCGGTTACTATGTGACCGTCAAATGAAAGCTCATCAGTGTATATGTTGATGGGCTTTTCTTCCCCTATTTCTAAATGAACGTGATCCTGAACATAAATATTTTTATCTGTCTTTATGTCTGATGATTTATCTGAATCATCGCTTTTAATTTTGTCTAATGTGTCAGAGCCAGTAGGTCTCTGTTGTCGTTTCTTAATTGGTAATGCTGTCATAATAGTTGAAGGTGACGCGTGCGTTACCTGTGTTTCAGCTCCCTTGGGAATCTGCACTTCATCTGATTCGTCAGATGTATAAATGTAGTGTGGACTGGGTCTGTTCTCCGTGGAAAACGCGATTAATCCTGATTGACAACTCACTGTTATGTTGTATTTAGATAATAAGTCCATTCCAAATACTATACTATCCATCATATTTTCTACAATATAAAATGTCCAATTTATCCAAGTGTGGAGTTCATCCACATAGAATCCCAATGTTACCTGTTGATTTGATTGTAACGGTTTACCATCGTGCACGATCATGTCTGCTTCGATACGCTGGCAGGATGTGATAATATGATCGCATCCCAACAACTTCACTGTCCTGGGATTGACGATACTGAATGTGGATCCAGTATCTACTATGACATTGAAATCCATATCCACTCCATAATAGTTACGGAATGGGAACGTTCGTTTTACTTCCTTAAGTGATTGATTTATTTTCCTAACATGTAATGTCTTCGGGCTTGCCGAAGCTTGATTTTGATTTAACGTATTATTGGATGTCGCTGCTTCTCCCTTATTGTCTAAATTACTTGAAGTTTCTTTTTGAGTCAGCTCGTAAGCCGCCATTAATCTATCTAATTCCTTATTTTCATCATTACTCGAAGATACTGATGCGATGGGTGATTCATCACTTTTTCGACTTGATGTCCTTGGTAATGTTATAGTCTCTAAGTCTGGGATCTCTGAATCCTCAGCGGATCGTACTCTAAACATTCTGAACCTTGGATTATTTTGAGACATCTGCTGATGTATTTGTTCCAAAGTTTGAGGGTTGGGATTACTATGACTCCCGTAAATTTGGTTATTTTGAGGCTGATGATCGTTACTCATGGGTAAGGCAGGAACGTTCTGTCTCATACCCATGTCTCGTGCTGGATCGTAATTGTAATCACGATCGCTAAGATGCATTGCACGCATTTGATGAACTGTATTTGTATAATTCTGATTGAAGTCCTGATGATTGTAGTTCTGATTATAAGCCGGGGGTTGGTTATAAAAACCACCTTGATATCCCTGGTTATAATTATTGTTTCTGTTATACCCATTATTGTTCCTATATCCCCTATTATTATTTCCATTGTATCTATTGTTTCCTCTTCCCCTATTATTGTTGTAGGAATTTCTTTGTATGGGAACATTATTCATTTTAGCCCATCCTGCAGCTTGAGGGGGTAAAGGAATACCCTGTCTCTGCATGGCTTGCCAACAGTCGATCACAAAATGGCCCGTTTTACCGCATTCATAGCATGTGGGCTGACCGTCTGTGGCTATACTATTCTTTTTAATATTAGGATTATATTTCCCTGAACCAGCTCCATGACGAACTTGACCTCCGTTGGGTTGATTCCCATTACGGCTATTATTGGGAGGAATACCTCCATTTAATCCTCTGATATAAATCGGCTTCTTTTGATGTCCATCAAAAACATCTTGGACATTATTGTTCAAAAGGCTTTCCGATTGCTGAAGGATATGGCGATTCAAAACTTTCGTAAAGTTATTTATATCCGTGCAATTCATCATTTCTTTTCGCAATGGTTGAGGAAGTCCTTCTAATAACTTCATCAACTTTCCTTCTTCATCCATATTAGGATCCATTTGAGTTACGCATTGTAACCGTCGGTTAACATATTCATTTCCACTTAACTTGGAATTGAAAATTGTTGAGGCAAGCTCTGAAGCTGCCTTGCTACTGACATACGCGCGATCGAATTTCAATTCGAGTGCTTGGTATATCTGGTTAACCGTAGCATTCTTCGCTGTCTCGCGTTCAGTTGCATTAGTTATTGTAGCATAACTAGCAATGAATCTCGGTTTCTCTCCTAACCACCAATTTCTTGCTGTCCCGATCAAGGCCTTATCTAATGCCTTGTAGATTTTATCCGTTGTCAAAATCTTTCGAGTAGTGAGTTCTTCTTTAAAGATGTCAACCCACCCTCGTGCTTCCTTGTCGCCACTATAAGTTGGTATTCCATCCATCAATTTGGATTCGGAAATCACCAGCTGCTGGTCAGCATCTAATCCCTTATTTTTAGTCAAGAGGGTTTTCAGAATACCCTCCAGCTGCTCGTGAGTAACCGTCATGATCCGTTGACTGATTAATTCAAGATATGGATAATGCAAAGTTAAGAAGGCTGTATGTTGGGGCGGTTCCCAAAGCTTGACTTTGTAATGTAGGAGCTTATATTCTAAATCCTCCTTTTCGAATTCTAATGATTCGTCGTGCCAAGATTTCTCACTTTTTGGAGAATCTGAGAATTGTGTTGCTAATCCTATGAAATTAGACGAAGTCGTGGATATATCTAACGTCGGGTCGTCCCCAAAAATAAAAGAATCGGAAAGATCAAAATCCTCTTTCTCTTCTTTTATTACTGTAATGGGTACTGCTTCCTCTTTATTTTTCGGCTGAGAATCGATCTTATCGTCTTTGCCTTTCTTTTCCAGTTTGAAGTTGAACTGGAAATTTGCGTGGAATTTCCTTTTAAATACAAAATTTATCTATAAACTGTAGCAGACCCCTAAATCAGAAATGTCTTTAATTGTGATTAACTCGTAGTTAATACACTTGACTTATACTTATTTGTAATTTCGATGCAATATCGACAATTGAAAATGAACTATTTTGGCTTTCCGGACGTATCAGTATTATTGTAGTATATTTATTTATGGTTCACTTAGTAAGTGACAATACTTTTCCTTTAATTTATTTAAATGTGAATACAATACCTTAATTCAATACTTATTGATTGCTTCCTCGTAGGAAAATGTAAAATGGATGTCTATACTTCAAGTCTCTCCGTAAGAGTAAATAATTTCTATTTTATTCAATATGTAGGAATACCTATGGGTGTAGTACTTAACTACCAAACTTTTTATTTTAATTCCGTAGATAAAACGATGCCCACGCCGACGTTAGCGCACGTGAACCGAATGCGTTTCCTCTTTTAGGGAACCGAATCCGTTTTTGTTTTATTTTGATTTAAGTCTGATCAATACTTTTAAATTGATCAGGCCTTAGATCTTTACCTTCACAAACAGTTTATAAATTCACAATGATTATTTGACTTTGATTTGAATTAATAAGATTGACACGATTCTGATTTATATTTATTTGAAGAATGAATTATTTTTGAAAATGAATTATAATTATGATGATGATGGGTGATTATATGCTTTGCAGTGTGATATGAGGACGAGGGTACATATATCTCGCGCAACAGCCACCGAATTTCAATAATACCAAAAGCAAGCTTTTAAGCACAAGCAATAACTTAATTGTAGTGTCGTAACACGTACCTTTTGGTCAAATCGTCAAATTAAGTAATAAGTCAACAGCTAAAATAGTCTTCCAAACTTCACAGAGGACTGTGCATCAATGACTAAAATCTTTCTCGACTAATAAGTCAGAATCAGGAAAGTATCCTGTAAACTAGAATAAATTGGAATTGTCAGTCAATATCCAATCGTATCTCCAATGATTATTTCGTCGATGACGTTCCAGAGAAATCTTGATCTTAACTATTAAATAAACTACTATAATTGCTATTATGGCTACCCAGTCGTATGGACTTAGGTATAATACAATAAACATTCAACGTTCCAGTTGAACACGATAAATCATTAACTTATTCCAAATTTTATATAGAATCAAAATACTAAATACAAAGAAAATAAATGCAATGTCTGTTGATGTCAGATTTACTAAAATCAGCATTCAAAAATATTCATAAAATTTCCTAATTCTATTTTACTTATATTTTGAGTTGTAGTAATAACTATCTACCTGCTCAATTTATTTAATCCACGTAGGATGTTAAGATTTGGAAAATTTTGAAAAGATAAGAATAATATTTTGAAATTGTAAAACGAATTTCAATTGCCCAAAGAAAATTCAAAATTGTAAATTAATTCACTATATAATTACTTATATAACAGTAGTAACTGTTATTTACTGTTAATTCAGATGTACTATAGTGTAATGATAGTAAATACTCGTCGCTAACTTCTCTGCACCCACCGTATGGATGTGCAGTAACTATTATTTACCACGAAAATATGTATATAACTAATGCTACTATGTACTACGTAAGTACCTATGCTCTGTACTAGGATAATACAGTAATATACGTCGCCAACTTCTCTGCACCCACCGTATGGATGTGCTTAACTAGTAGTTGCCACGAAAATATGTATTTCTTAATACTACTATGTACTACGTAAGTACCTGTATATATATGACTACGTATATACCTACTCCCTACTTTAACGTTCGTGATAAACACGACGAAGTCTTTTCGTTTATTTTCCTACCCCTTTGATTTGTACTTCGAATTATTTTCTAAAATTCGACTATTTATATGCCTCCACGGCCAATGACCATACGTTTGACTTACTTAGTAAAATTAAAGTGGAGACAAAACGGAAGATATTCGTTTCCCAACGAACTCTATTTCCCCAGATGGGTGATTGTAGGATTCGTCCAAAAGCTGGATTTATTTGAATCCTGGAGAGCAGAGGGCACGGTCACAGCTAGTGACTTAATCTTCAAATGCCAATCGTAAGGCTAGAAAAGTAAGTATATCCACGTAAGTATACTTATAACTTCAACATACATTCACAGTTCAATGTACACACATACACCAGTGCCTGAGCTGTGTTTCGAAATATTTTTCAAAATTTTGAGAATAAATAATTTTGATTTATAAATAAGTTTCGAATAAATTGCCTACAAAATTATTTTGTTCTACTTACAGAACTTTGGAGCTGTAAAATAGAAGATTTCACGCGATTCCGGATTTTCTCTCACTCGGGATGTCCGATGTGTAGTTCCGAATGTTTTCTGTTCCGGATCGTATCCGTCTTTTACTCGAAAAGTCTCCGGGACGTCCAAAAAGGCCCGTTTCCCGTTCCTCGTAAGGGTCTACAATAATTATAATTAAAGAAACTATTATTTCTTGCTCTCTGTATTATTTGTTGTAAATGCCCCAAAAAAATGAATTGTGCACAAATTACAACAGCCCCCCAAAATTACAACAGTGTCCTATATTTAACATAGGTATACATATGTTGATAATGTGCACAAAATACAATAGTATTACGAAATTATAATACTCTGGACTCAGGGTCCATGGAATTTATAATTTTATGTATTTAATAAATTTTAATGCCTAACTGTATTCTACTTACTTTACTTTTGAAGGAAGTACTGTTTGAAGAATCCACGTAGGATTTTTGCTGATCGAAGAGTTTTCGAAGTTTGGGCTGCCTTTCAATCGGACCGTATCCGTATATAAATCTGTAGATCCAACACTTCCTGAGTCTTGGGTGAGATCCACTAGTAAGTGATCTAAAATAAATATGATTCGGATTATTTTATTAACCGAATAAGTTCTACGTTTGTTGACGCTTTCGGAGTGGCAAGTGGTTATGGCTTCAGTATTATGGATTTTTATTATTATGTTTTCAGCTGTACTAGTATGTACCCTCACTGAAGTTTCACACATGAAATGGATTGCAATCTGAAATGCCCGAATACATAAAATGGAACACAAAGAATGCACAATAAGATAAGTTGTCAACTGACAACTTTCCAGATTCGACAGATATTTTTGTAAGTCAAATTAATATAATTCACTCAACTCACTCAACACTTCCCTTGTTAAGGTAAACTCCCCGAATGAAATATTTTGCACAATAAAAATTCAGGGAAAGGAATTCCCTGTAGTGAGTATCTACCTAATAAGTCGGGGTTGTGAAATTCCCTGCAGTCAACACTTTATAATTTGAAGTTTTGACTTCCCTAGCAGTAGCTAACAATTTGAGTCAGGGTCAAAATACCCTGTAATAATCTTGAACACTATTTAAAGTCTGGGTTATTAAATTCCCAGCAACTTTTGATTGACTACTTTAAAAAGTCGGGGTTATGAAATTCCCTGCAATTTGATTTTGACTAGTAAGTCCAGGCTGCGTCTCTGGCAACGCTTAATATTTTGTATTCCATAAGCCGAGGTATGAAATCCCTCGCAATTTTTAACAAACAAAATCAGGGTCTTAATTCCCTGTACGAAATATTTTGCAAATTGATTAAGTTGCACAAAATTATATATTTTAAAGTAATGATAAAGTTATCTTTGTAGATTTTGAATCTTGAGCCGAGGATCGTATCTCTCGCTTCGGTTTTACTGGATAATCAGAAACTTGGGGTTGAACTGCCCCTATTACTTTGAGTCAAAATCAAAATGGCACAAAATTTCGAGTAGTTTCGAAACTGTAAGTAATCACTTTTATAAATCAAACCTATCAGGTTGAGGTGTATATCCCTCACTATTTTAAATACTCGCTTGGAGTCAAAAGGGGCTTTCCCTTGTGTTATATACTTAACTATTAGTAAGGCGAGATTTGTATCTCGAAATGCTAACTAATACACCCTATAAATTCGGAGTTATTATTCCGTCTATATTTTACACACACATAAATAATCATACATAATTCACATACATCATATTAATGATAATAAAGCACAGACATTAATAACTTACACAAAGAATGAATTATGATTGCACACACGAATTTTTATGTGGATTCGGTACACTAAATATCTAACTAGCAATTTAACACACTATCGGCTGCTTACCGTTATAAGCACTAAACTGAAGAAAAGTGAATTTTCTGGAGTTCCCCGAAACTGCAGAAAATCACTTGTAGTAATTATGCTAACAACGTGATTTTTGATTTGCCACTTTTTGCAGGCTACAGACTGGCGATGCCACTAACGACTGGGATTTCTTCCCTACTGCAAATTTTTCTTGCTGATCACACTGAACTTTCAGTTTTAACTCGTAAGTTGATTAAATTAAGAACAACAAATTCGGAATTTCAAAATGAAATTCTGAAGTGATTAATACGTGGTATTAACCATGTACTTACTTGAGTAGTAGTACTATTTTGACTGGCCTTCTGGGCCCTTAAGTAATAAAATACAAATTATGATTTTCACAGCCGATTAAACGACAAATAATGTTGATTGTTACTTTTTAGAAACTGAAAATTCAGTTGTCACTACTGACAACCGTGGATCCACACCAAAATGGATCGAAAATGAAAACTGGCTGATTACTGTCGATCAACCGTCGACCACTGTCTATACTAATTAATGGCAACTGATGATTCTGCAGAATTTCGAAGTTTTCACTACTTAATTTCACTATAATTATGAAAACTGAAAATTGTTAAATCTAATCATACACTATATTCGTGAATACTACTAATACAGTTAGCAGTAAAATCAAAATTATGGCGAAACTATAATTATGAGGACCGTGTCCTATCTTAACCATGTAAAATAAATTTCCCAAAAATGGCTGCCTATGTAATTATATGGCAATACCAATATACATAATATGCTATATGTTTTCAATATATTACCTTACGAACCTCGTGTGGATTTCGTCTTGGTTTTCTTTTGGACATTCAGCCTTCCTTTTCTGCTGTCTATAAGGTCCAGAATTCGTAAATTCGGCAAACTTTTAACCTCTATGTTCGTAATAACGACAAAATATTTTCACTTTTATGAAATAATTTTATTTGAGCTCTGAAAATATTCAGCAATAATGTTGAGTTTGGATGTCAGCACGGCCAGGTCCAGTAGGCACACTTGGTCTCGTCCGCTCCACTTCTTACGTCCTCTCAGGTCCACAGCTAAAACTCTTCTTGCTGGGCAAATTATATGGTTTATTATGGGGAGCTTTTCCCTCTCAAAATTTTATATGTCTACGGCTTATGGGTTGCTTCCCAAGACCACCGTACGTTACGGTCAGTCCTTTATAATGCGGCTGGTTGGATGGCTTGTCAGCACTGTCCACCACCTTTCACTTTTTAATTCTTACAATTCCCGTCTTCTCGTAGAAGATGCGGTCATACGCCGTGGCGTTACTTGTACTGCCTTTCACTTTTAGGCTTTACTACTACTGCTGCTGCCAATAGTACAGACAGGCGTCACTATAATAGTGAATAAACGGCCCACACGTGGTGGCCTATGCTTTATATAACAAAATGGGAAATATGGGCCCGAATCTTTTCGGACTTGTTTCTAACCCTACTTAAATTTAATTTTAATTATAATTAAATATTGGGGGGTAGATTAATTTCTACCCCGCACCTTCTTGACAGGGATTTTATGCGGCCTTCTAAATCCGAGTCGGAAAGGGCGACGGAGTCAGTGTGAATCGGGGAATCTACACTACTTCAGGGCCGGCCCTGCGAGATACTATGAAGTATGCACGACTAAATGGAGGGTAAATTATGTAGCACAGAGTATGAGCTTAACTGCTTATGCAACCTGGGTGGGGAGGGTTATGATGCGCTTTCCCAAAATATAATATGAAACTTAATATTAGTTTATAAATTATTATCCTAAAATATGAACATGCGAATATCATACGGGGAATATGCAATCACACGAAACACAACATAAATTAAATATAGTTTGAGAGGTCTTATTATGCCTCGTATTTATTTTAAATACTTTACTTTTAAATGGCACAATAGTGCAAAAATGAAAATGATATGACTTTACTTTTTCATGGCTCGTAGCCCAAAAGAAAATAGACTTTGAAATCAAATATGAAACTCAAATCTTTCAATAAACAACTGGGAGTGTTTCCCTTAATTTTCGCCGTACGAATAATTAATTATAACAATTTATATTTTACCTTGTAGGTTGGAATCTGAGCCGGACGGATTATATTTCAGACTTCTCGTAGAACGTCTTTCTGGGTCACCTTGTGTTCCCTATTTTATTCGCTCGTAGCGTCAATATTTTATTCCTCGTAGGGTCACTAAAAGGGTCAGCGTTTGATCACCTAAATTCTCGCTCGTAGCGATTAATACACTTTTCCTCGTAGGATTTCCTGGTCCACGTGGGCACCTATGATTTTGCACGTAGCAACAAATATATTTTCCTCGTAGGATTTCCTGGTCCACCTGGGCCCCTAGGATTTGCTCGTAGCAACAATTCTGCCGTAGCACGGTCGAGTGAGGAGTACCTTCTGTCTTCGCCGGAGTCCAAGTAGAAACTGGTTATGGTCATGGTCCGTGAGGATAGAAGATCCTCGCGTACCATGCTGTAATCCCTAAACTCATCTCCACACTGTGTGGAATATTATTTTCCCTTTTGTGACCATCTACTTACTTTAATGGGATGGCTTTGCCTGAAGGGCTTTTGGGGAATATATCCGTCCGTCTTAGTTTCCAACACACGATTCACATTTCACATCATAAAATATCATATTTTATATTTTATATAATATATATTTTTATGATCGTCATTTTTCTTCTCTCAACTCGAGGCGAAACCGGAGTTTCTATGAAGTCATTTATGGACGACCCTACTGCAACTAATGCTTGTTTAGTAAGTTCAGTTGCAGAAAGGATGTAATTACTACCAAACATAAATTAAACATTACATTTACTGCAAGTTAAAAGTTTTTCGTTTTCCGTGAAAGTATTGAATTTTCCTCTGTTATTCCCAGTGAATTTTGTTGACTTTTTATTTCAGGAAAATTTTAAAAATTCAAATTCGAATAAAATAGAGATAAGCCATTTTGCACCCGAAGGGCTATACTAGCAGTAGTTACTAGCCACAGTAGAAGACGTTAGGATATAATTAATTTGAACCCATGTGATCAAGCAGGGTAGGTTCCCATGCCAGTTCTGTTCTTCACTGGATAGATGGTTTCCGCCTTCCTCCATATTAATTATATATTTTACTACATGTTCCTTTACCTGTATATATTTTACTAAAAATCTAACGACAAGATGCATGCAATTGGAATATTTGGGAATTCAATATTTATTGTGTAATGCGTATCCTAATAATTAGAGCTATATAGGGTCAATTGGCCGCCTCATGGTATGGTGTGTATGAACTGAGCACTGAGTACCGGCTTCATTGCTAGTTTAGTCTCTAGAAGAGACCAGATTTCAAAATAATTTTATCTCCATTTATTTATTTAAATATATTAGGGTTGTAGCCACAGATATCCGTACTTGACTATTTATGTTAAATTCGCAATTGGAATTCCTAACTCCTTTCATTCTTGTTTGTACTGTTTGTAGAGCTGTTTGTAAGTAACGAATGCATGGAAAAACTCAAACTTTCAATTCAACGCTATCCTTGTAAAATACAAACACATTCCGGCAAATAACAAAATATCTTAGCAGCCCCACAGAAACTTCTCAATCGGCACTAATCAGAAGTCAGTGATTGACCAGTCAGCAGTTCAGCAATAATTGTAATTGGCGACGTTGTTCAATTGTCGGCTTTGTCAGAATCCACAACAACCTTTCAAAAAAGTCCAAATTAGTATACATTGCATTTAAAGATCCTTTTCGTCTTTACAATTTGAATTGGAAAGTAATGCTTAATTAATTAAAATAATTGTGTTTTAACGAAGATAATCAATTCAAGAGTGGCTTCTCCAGGCAAATATTCCAAGTGTTATATAAAAATATTATACACTATAATGAATGTCTCAAAAATAAATGAGGGCAGTTTCGTAGTATTACTACAAATGGATCCAGTTTTTCTTTACAACATTCCTAATAAACCTTTTGAGTACATTCGTAGGTACAGTTAATTATTTTATTCACAGTTCTTTAATTCTAATTACACTAGTAAGTGTGGTATAATTACTATAAACATTTATCTGATAATCGTAAACTGAATATTTTTATGTTCATCACTCTTAAGGTTAGCACGATCTCAAATTAAACCTTAAACATCTAAATAAGTAGTTTTGAACTTGTACATACAGTATCCCCCAATTATTAAGGTAGAAGTTATTAAAACTAAAAATAAAAAGTACAAATGCATTTATTTCTACCAAAAATATTAGTATATAGATCTAGGTGAAGTAAAAATGTTGCTATTTTGTAAATGTACTGTTTTCGGGACTGATCACACATTATGTGTCAATTGTGTGCATATGTTGCAATTTTAATTTGACTAAACAACGAAATAAAAACCCTGCAGAATAATAATAACACGAGATCTTATCGTTGCTATTTAAAAATATTAATCTTTCAGCACATATCACATATATCTGGCATGGCCCTGGCTGAACAAAAAAAAATATAATGTCCGTATCATTACTTTTTTAATACGCTATTTTTCACAAGAAAATAATTTAGCTGTATTTTGTATTCTTGGCCTTTAGAGCATCAGATTGGAATATTTCGGCCCCTGATTGGCATGGGAAACTATTGGTGGCTCAAACAGATAGCGACTCCTGTCAAGTTCAGTTTAAGAATACAAAAGGGATGTTTGGTGTGGCTGATGTTACAAAAAGAGAATTTAACTTGTCTCAGGTGTTCCAAAAAGTTGAAGACTCCAGCCGATACTACACCGTGCAAATTAAGAACATCGTATCCGGTACGCTTCTTTTTGGTCTATTTCTAATACTACCATAGCGTAGTGTTTTACAAAATTAATTTGATTTGCAATAAAATTTGTAAAGATTTGTTTTTACGAGACGTTTGTTATTAATTTAAAATTGTGAGTTATAGCTTATAATAAGTAATTTGTAACAATTTATTTTAAACTATTTTAATTGTGTTACAGATGACAGCGCAGTATATGGAATTGGATTTATGAATAGCAAAGACATTTCCCAACTCTTTCACTGTTTACAAGACTATTTTGGATGTCAGAATGAGTCTTTAGTTAGTGGCGAAGTATGGATTAAATATACTGACCATGCGCACGTTAAACCGGATGTGGCAGACGGATTTACAAAAGAAATTAAATGCACTGATCATAAGAAAGTAAAAACTGATGTCAAAAATGAAGCAGAAAAGGACGTTAAATGCACCGTGCAAGCGCCATTAAAAGTGGCCAAGGAGGAGACAACGAATGACTTATACACTGGGCATGCGCCAATCAAAGTGGACGTTAAGGACGTAAAACTTAAAGCTCATGCGCCAGTTAAAGTGGACGTCAAGGACGAAATAACGAAGGACGTAAAATATACTGGACATGCGTCAATAAAAGTGGACGTTAAGGACGTAAAACACAAAGGAAAAGCGTCAGTTAGAGTTGACGTCAAGGACGAAACAACGAAGGACGTAAAATACAATAAGCATGCGCCGATAAAAATGGACGTACAGGACGTAAAATACACAGGGCATGCGTCAATAAAAGTGGACGTTAAGGGTGAAACAACAAATGATGTAAAATTCAATGATCATGCGCTAATTAAAGTGGACGTCAAGGACGAAACAAAGAAGGACTTGAAATATTCAGGGCGCCCGGAAAAAAATATAAAAGTCGACATCAAGGAGTCAAAATGTACTGAGCGTACACCAGTGAAAGTTAATGTCAGCGACAAGTTGAATGAAACTACGGAAGCTAAAATCAAAATGGGGCAATCAAGTAATGAGTGTAAAAAAATAAAACTTGACTCAACAATAAATGATGAAACTACACACGATCAAGATGTAAATAATAGAAACAATATAAAGTGGCCAGACCCAGTTTCCGTTCCAGCTATGCATGGGTCAAGGGTGGCTCCAACCCCGCCAACTGTTCATGAAACACACACGTCAATCGATGAGGAGGAAAGGGAGAAGAGGCGGACTGGCCATAAGAAATTTGCGGAAATTCCGCATAGGCCCCCTGTTTCTTATATATTTCGTATCCCGGAGCATGAGGCCCCTAGACCCAGTGTGGGCCCCCTCATCGCCCAACCTGGTAAATGCGATTTCCGCAGCCCAAATGAAACTGAGACGGGGACGTCCTACCAATGCCGTCGTACGCAACAATTTATGTGTATGTTTTGCCCATTACTGACGTTTCCTCCTAAACAGCAGTTAAACTTTTTGTTTAAGCACTGGAGAGAAGTTCATCACATATTTGAACCACATACTTGTAAATTCTGCCATCTACGCTTTTCAACGGCAGCCCATCGTTTAAAGCATATGACGGCACTCCACCACGTGTGTTCCATTTGTCCTGGGGAATTTGAACAATGGGAACAATTAAACAATCATATAATTAGACATTACACTTCTGCGAGAATTTTGAACTTAGACATTGGCATTGAACCGAAAAAAGCAACACTGAGCTATAAGTGCTTGACTTGTTCACTAGAATGTGAATCTGCACGCTTTCTCCAACTCCACTCTGAAGCTCATAGAAAGTTGCATGGTAAAGAAGGGAACAGCACTTATTTGTGTAATGTTTGTGGGCGAAATTTTGATAGTGAGGAGATACTTACGATGCATTTATCTATAGCTCATGGTGAGAGAACTTACAACAATACGTCCGCGTGACCCGTCCCCTTGTGCTTACTTACATTTTAAAAACATCAGAATTTAAGGCATCATTGTAACACTATTCATGAAGATCCCTTAGATTTTTTGTGACTTGATGTTATCTTGAAATGTGGAGTGTGCATATTATTTCTGAATCGCATCTGGACATCAATGTAGAAGGAAACTGGGACTGGGATATACTATATAATATTATTAGAAATTATGACGAGGTTGAACAGCGAATTGATTAATGGAAGCGTAAAACGGTGATTTGAGGTGGTATTGTTACTAAAATACATAACATTGGTAAATTTTATTGCCTTATGTATAAATAAATTGGAAAGAGTAATGTTTTGTGGGGATGGTCCGACAAGAGATTGGTTTTATTATATTAAAACTAGCTTACATTTCAACTATATGGTATAATATTGTTTTCTATTCTATATCCTCTATTGGTACATAGATTTGTCTTGACCTGAATATAAGAATAAAATCCCATATCCCATCTCATATTAACTTATCGTTTAATATTTAAATTTCGTCACACCGTCAATTGCGTGCCAACGATTTAATGAACGTGTCATTCTTATGTTTAATCACTTTCTACAAAGTTCACATCTTAGATTGAACTGTATAATTTTGACACTTGAATAAAGCTCACAAACAAACAAACATCATTGCGTAATAATAATATTCATATCGTCAGCGAAGAGGCAAATCTGACTATCTCCTTTTGGTGCTAAAAGCGAAACTGACTACTACCATTTTTTGCGAAAAGCGAAAATGACTATCTCCATTTTTCTCAAAATACCTTTAAAAGGAGGCAAAAAAACTACATGTGCCAATGCAGCATGTTATTAAGCATACGTTGTTGTTAAGGGGTCGTCCATAAATGACGTCACAAACATTATTGCTCTTTGAAAACCCACCTACTCTCAAAAAATCTGGAGGAAAAAAAACTATGATCCAATGCAGCATGTTATAAAGCATACGTTGTTGTAAAAGGGTTGTCCATAAATGACGCCACAAAAATTATTGCTCTTTAAGAACCAATCTGTTCACATTATAACAGCTCAGCTGTAACAAGGCGTGTCATAAATACAAGACAAAACCCACACACGCTAAGTGCGACATCATTTATAGACAACCCATTATAAATATTACAATCTTAAAATTTTTAGCTATTGATTGTATCATTAGCTTTTGGTAATTTAAATCAATGTGTCAACCTTTTACTGACTGAGCTAAGATTATCGTTTTCCACTTAACGAGTGTTTATTGTTAATGCTGGTGGTTTTCTAGTGACCAGTCCTTTCTTTATTTATTTATTATTTCGGTTTAGTTTTCAGTGGGAATTGTAATAATGGACTATTACGTTTAGTTAAATGTTGTAGTAATTGAAAAACGAATGTGATAGAATTTTAATATTTAACATGTAATTAAATTTCTGTCACGTGGAATATTTATTTGTTTATTCATTGTGCCTTTGTTGTAACAATGTGACCAATCCCGCTTCATTTTAATCAAAGCAACTGTGTAGTTAGTAAGCTTGCTTTCAGTCAGATGATAAATAGCTATAAACAAGTAAATAATTACGCTCCTGGATCTAGGATTGAAAATTCTCCCGATTTTTCGAGAGTAGGTGGGTTCTTAAACAGCAATAATTTTTTTGACGTCATTTATGGACGACCCCTTCACAACAACGTATGCTTTATAACATGCTGCATTTGCAAATAGTTTTTTTTCCTCCGATTTTTCGCGAGTAGGTGGGATCTCAAAGAAATATTATTTTGTGACGTCATTTATGGACGACCCCTTAACAACAACGTATGCTTAATAACATGCTGCATTGGCACATGTAGTTTTTTTGCCTCCTTTTAATGGTATTTTGAGAAAAATGGAGATAGTCATTTTCGCTTTCAGCAAAAAATGGTAGTAGTCAGTTTCGCTTTTAGCACCAAAAGGAGATAGTCAGATTTGCCTCTTCGCTGACGATATTTACATTCTAACTTCCCTACCGCGATACACTATTGCTAAATCCGATAATATTGAAAACTGCATATGATTTCACATGTTCATAATTTTCATGTTAATAATAAAACAAACTATGTATTTTTGCTAAAACTGCACACTCATCTAATTTACTGACTGTTTTATTTTGTTTTGCCAATACTTTGTGATAATGTTTTGAGGAATCAGTGCAAAATTCATAATTCACTTGATTATAAATACATGATACATAAATATATATATATAGGTATGTACATTTCTGAAAATAAGGATTAAATTCTGTTCAGTTCCGATAAAACGTGAGGTGATTATCTGTTTTTAAATTGCATCACTATAGTGTACACTTTTTTCGAACTCAAAGTATTCTATTAATTATACGTAACAACTGGGGGTTTGTTTCTGTTAAAATAAAATTCTGTAGGGGGAATTAGCGGACTGTGTTTATTTATTTTTATGGTAATGTTTTAACGGTTTACAATGGAGCAATGTATTGATATTGCGTTTCAAATAATTGCAATTATATTCCTTGTTGTTCTAATTTTCAGCCATAGTAATAATAGTAATGTTTTAAATATGTACAATTAACGAATTAACAAAAGGGCAAATTGTATAGGCATTACAAATGCTTTATAAGAGCGGACACACAAATAAACTTGTACGCATTTCTATTTATAAGTTATTAAAATATAAAGAATACAAAATACAAATTATACTTATTAGGAATTATGTTTTTCAGTAATAATCGTATTACGTTAGACAGCCAAGACATGCTAGGTAATTAACTTTAACACAATGATAATATTAAAAATGTAGGTCTGTACTATTTTATTTTTACAAAATTAGTATGGTATGCGGATATTTGCTTCACGGACATTTGCTACCCAAGATCTAACCTTAGACATATGCTACAAAATTTAAAAAAATTAAAGCAATTCACATCACTAGCAAATGATACCCAAACAATTTTTAATAATAAGGATCTTTCTTACGTAAATTACCTTAAATTAAAAATATACTAAATGAGTATTGGTTAGGTACGATTATTTATAACATCATAGAAAAAGTGTGAGTTTAAAATATCCTGCAAGCGTAGCTGACATGAGAGAGAGAGAGATTAGGTTGGAGGTGAGGGAGCGTCTAAATCCATAATTCTAAACGATGTATAGTCTCTTATACTGTCCTAGTCGTAGGTATTACACTTTGTGCATACTTTACGATGTGTTCAACAACGTATAATAATAAATCCTCCCTAAACACACCAACTTACCTGTGCAGTCGAAATTCATTAAAACGAACTTAGTACTAGTGCGCACATAAGATAGTTCCGTTTGAAGCCAAGACATTCAACACGCATAGGACATAGGATACGCATAAGATCAAGAATTGTAAAAATAAATAAAACAATCATGGGTCCAGCAAACATAACACTACACACTAACTCTGTACATATAGGAGAGAAAACTCCCTATGTAACAAGAATATTAACATCAGCTTATGGCATTAATTTATAACAATCAAAACTACGTCTTCGTTTTCCGTATGACAGGCAATACTTTCATAACATTATTACATTGGTTAAACATATTTCTCATTTTATATGAAAAATTTAAGAATTATCTGGTATTGGAATTCTTAGAAAAGTCGCCATATTTTAACATACTTACACTGGAAAACATTGCTTATTGAATACCATTAAACAAGGTATGTACTATTTAATAAAGAAACCCCCATCAACTGATATTTGTTTTCCAAATGTATTTTTTAAAATTATGATTATAATAAATTACCTTAACAACAACTTTGTAGAGTTATACTACAGAGCGCAGCTTGTAAAACTAAGTGAAGAAACTACAACATATTGCAGATAAGTAGAATTTTAAAAGTTGATACAGTAGAGATATTCATGGGCTTAACCGTCCAATTTTTGACCAAGGCCACTGAGCCTGGTCCAGAGCCACCCTCATGCCCCTCCCGTAAACCGCATGTTATTGCCCCGAACACGTGCCAGAGTGGGGCCACGCTACCCAAATCGAACGCGTCACAGGACCCGTGCCAGGTGCAGAGCGGGTTGCCGGAGTGCCAAGAATGCATATAAACAGCTGCAAAACATTCTGAAGATTTTGTTCCTACAACTGCCAACCCTATTCGGCCCGCAACTCAATGCCCCTTGTGTCGGCAGAAGTTCGATCCTTTCACCCCTCCCAATAGGTATCTTAATTTTCTGGTACAAACGTTCAATTTTAAATGTCAGTATGATGGTTATCACCCTTTGTTAAATCTTAAAACCTACAAAGAACATTACAAGCAGTGTCAATACATCCCAATTCGCTATTCATTGCAAGTAATAAGGACCGTGCGATTATGTTGGACTTGCAAGAGAGTTTGCAAGTCATTTTCAACGCAAGCATGCAACTGCTGTGCAACGTTAAAGTTCTCTTATTATTCGTTTTTAAATAAACTGGCCAGATAATAACTCGCTTACATACACGACCAATCGACGCTCTGCAGAAAAATTATATTTCGCATGCACAATCGTTACGGGAAAAAGGCTGTTGAGATCGCAAATGCGGTGTAGCACTTTAAACGAGCAAAATACGCCAAGTACCAGTTTACCTGGGAGGTTAAAACCCCGCATGAACCAGAAAGACCTCGAAGGTACAGCAATTAGTTTACTGATGACGTCATGCCTTACGAATTCCTCGAGGAACTGCACAAATCACCCCAAGTGAATTTTATTCCCCTTCTTCATATGCAGAATAAATTGACTAAATAAAATTCTTGCACTTCACAATATATTTGTTAAATATTCAAACATTCCCAACCTTCAAACCTCGGATGCGGGAGAGCGGGGGTTGTGAAAAATAGTAAGTCTACACAAAGCAGAAGCAGTTATTCTCAAAGCAAAACAATATTCGTTATTGTACTATAATAAAACCTGGGACATCAAATGTAAAGGTACTCCTGAAGCTACCTTAAAACAATGTACTCATCAAGAGATGAAGAAGGTGATATTACATAATAAAGTTGTAATTAAGAATATCAAATTTATGCGATCTTTTAATAATCGAATGTACTTAATTAATAATGACAAAATCGCCTTTCATACACTTGATGTAAATAGCTTATATCTAAATGGTGATGATATAAACTGCAGTCTTCCTTTCGGCCATTATTAAGTTAGAGTAGAGATGCTGAAATATATTGTACATATTGTAAATATCTTTTAAGGTAAATAAAATAAAATATTTTGTTTTAATTACATAAACTTTAATCTCGTTTGTTTAAGAGAGATGCAGAGATTTGCATCTTAGTATTATTCGAGCCATTGGCAGCATTTATGATACCTTTTTACGTTTAATTTGCATGACAGTATCGTTGTAATTCTCATGATTGATGCGTCTCAGTGTTGACTACATTATCGAGTATGATGCATCCCCGTGTCATTATCGTTATTTATGCGTCACATTCCCGTACACGTTCCGGGCTCCGGCTCGGCAGCCTGCTCTGCACCGGGAGCGGGTACTGTGACGCGTACGCGTTGGGGGCAGTGGTCTCTGTCACGTGATTGGGGCAATAACCTTAGGCTTACGGTAGAGGGAGGAGCTTGGGGAGGGGCTGGAGCTGGCTGCTGGCTCAGTGGCTCGGTTGAAACCGGTTTTGAAAATTGGCTGGTTAAACCCATGAATATCTCTACTGATATCTTATTTCATAGCTCGCAATAGGAAATTAAATGTCTCTAAACTCACATGTCAGTGATACAATATAATTGATTAAACCTAAATACGAAGATAATAAGAAATTATACAGGCTGTGAGACATAAAACGAATGATTTTAGTCAGTGCATTTTATATTGTGAGTAAAAACAGTTACATCGTTAATTGGTTTGTTGATGATTAGATAGACGTATTAGGTATTAATGTGATGTGATTCTTATAAATAGATAAACACTATATACATAAATTAAAACAATATTTTATAATATATATAACATATAATATAATGTAGTTTTAGGAGTTTACGCAGATAGCAGGGCACTAAATCTTTAATTCAAAAACGTTAAAGGAGATAATCTTGCAAAAGTTGAAGCCACATAACCAGGTAGACCTAAGCAAAGAAACTTAAATTAATTACAAGTAAGTGCAACTCAATAAGAACCAAAATAAAAAAGTAGCAAAAAACATGAACTGACTTTTTTTTATATAATTCAATAATTTGTGCCTAATGAATGAACCAAATGAATCTATCAAAATGTTTTGGCTTTGTTTTGGTTTTTAATATTGCGTAAAAAAAATAACAATGATACAGTGAGACCTAAAAATTGCGGCATGACTACCCCACAAAAAAAGATTGCATTGCACCTTGCAATAGCTACAGAATGCTACCTTTTTACATATCCTATTATTTGAGAGTATAGTCGTTCGTTTTCGCTATAGAGTTAGCACACTTTAGTTACTAACTAATTATCAGCCTTATAATAATTACTTTCTTTAATGAACAATACAAAGTAATCTGTAGTTTTCCAAATTAAGTTTAAAAATAATTCCTTACCCATCGTTACTCACGAGAACATTAGGTCCATATGGATACTCATCATAACGTATAGCCACAAAAGTGAGATGAAACCGTATACGGGATCCCACTGCTGATAATAATAATATTATGTTCCTGCTGATGATGGTTTAAAAGTACAGGTAGCTTTAATTATTAAAAAAAACATATTTCAAGGTTTGCTATCAATATTAACATTTAGAATTAAAGTCTTGCAGTATGTTACAGTCTGTAGAACTTAAGTCGGAATATGAATAATACTCAATAAGTAGAATTTTAGTTTTAGTACCTTAAAATTAGGTGCAGTTTGGAAAAATCTTGTAAATAGTCAAGGATGGTGAACATCGTTAAATTTTCTTGCGGAATATGAAAAACAGCTTTTCAAACACGATGGAAAATAATATAAATGTGGAAGATAGTTAGCACTATTTATATGTCGGACTGCAGGGTTAGGAGGGAGCAGGGAAACTGCATGAAGAAAATCCTGACATGTACTTTGACATCGATCAAAAAAGTCTATATACGCGAGTGTAAATATTATTAAAAAAATAAACATACTTGCGAATGCTTACGAACTATTTAAAATATAATAGATTAGAGTTAATAAAACATAGCACGACATTATGCGGTGCTATGCGAAAAGAGGAAGAGAGAAGAACGTCTTCTTGTATGAGATTGACAATTACCAGTAAATGTCCTGTCTACATATTTTAGTGCGGCTATGCAGTGGTATTGTTGTATTTGTACATAGTTGGCCAAAATGTATCAATACTTTCACGTTCTTATATTATATTATTGGGTCCTTCTCCTTTTGAGTCTGACCTTGAAATGAACTGGTGTATCTACACGTGCCCTACCATAGTCTGACAGGAGGGATTGGAAAAGCACTAGTAATGCATATTACAATACACGTGGTTGAGGCTTTTAGCTTCGTTTCAGCGTGTGTAACCAACATAATAATACTCCGGTCCCTAGCTCAGTTCTGTTCCTCACTTGATAAATAGTTTCTGCCTTCCGTAATAAATATTTTACTACTTGATGCTACAGGTACCTATATATATATACATATAATATTACTAAAAATCTAACGATAAGATACTTGCAATTTTTGGGAGGGAAATATTTTATTGTGTGATGCATATGCTTAAATTAACATTACTATAGGGCTTGTCCTCCAGTAAGTTGCCCTGGTTTCAACTGGATTGTAACGCAATGCGTGAAAAAACTCACACTTTCAATTCAATGCTATCCTTGTTAAATGCAACCAAATTCCGGCAAATAACAAAATGTCTTACTAGTTAGCAAGAACAGAGTAACAGAACAGGAACATCTCACTTCTCAGTCTCAATCGGCACTAATCAGCCAGTCAATCAGTGCTGTAAATTGTTATTATTGTTTAATTATTGTTACACGTTTGTTAACATTAAAAATCTATTTTTATTATTGTTATTGTTAAGTCAATGTTAAAAACGTACACCAAAACAACAATTTGCAGCACTGCAGTCAATCAGTCAGCTAGTCAGTGGCCAGTCAGCAGTTCAGCAGTTGCAGTTGACGACGTTGTTGAATTGGTCGCTTTATTATTTTAATTATTCAAAATAGTCCAAATTATGTATTAAATTTAAATCCCGCTTTATGCCTTTGCAATTTGAATTTAAAATTAATGCTTAATCAATTAAAATAATTTTGGTGCAGCGAAGATAATCAATTTAAGAGTAGCTTCTCCAGGAAAATATCCTGCTAGTGTTATATAAATTAATAAATACAATAATGAATGTTTCAAGAATAAATGAGGGCAGCTCAGTAGTATTACTAGAAATGGATCCAGTGTTTCTCTACATCATTCCTAATAAATCTGTTGAGCATATTCATAGGTACAGTTAATTTTTTAATCATCAGTATTTATTTTAAATTATTCTATTTTTAGTGTTGTATACTATCGACTATATACATATCTCTAATAATTGTAAACTGAATATTTTTATGTACCTATATAACATTCAAGGTTAGCACAATCAACAAGGTATAAATATACCTTCTAGATAAATGATTTTAAACTTGTGCAGTATCCCACAAATATCAAAGTAAAAGATATTTAAAACTAAAATTAAAACGCGGCATTTAAGAAAAACCTTTTAACAAATATATATATGTCGTCTGCGAAGAACCAAAATGACCCATATCCAGTTTTAGCTACAATAAAAATGAGCCATGTCAAAAAACAAAATGAGAAGCATAAAATGTTAATAAAGGGTTTTTTAAAAACGTAAAATGCTCTAGTTTCATGTTTTTTAACAATTTAAAATGTTCTTTTTACATGTTTTTGAAAAAATGCAAAATGTTATTTTTACATGGCTTTGAAAAGTGTAAAATGTTGTATTTATATATTTTTTTAAAAGTGGAAAATGTTCTATTTAAATGCTCTTAAGACGTATTTGAATATTTTGTAGATAGTTGAAATTGTTTTTAGCTAAAAATGGATATGGGTCAATTTGGTTCTTTACAGATGATATCTGATCTAGATCTGGATTAACGCAAAAAATTATAATATCCTTATCATTAACATTTTAATCAGCCGCTTTCCACAAGAGAATAATTTGGCTGTATTTTGTATTCTTGGCATTTAGAGCGTCAGACTGGAATATTTCGGCCCCCAACTGGTACGGGAAACTATTGGTGACTGAAACAGATAGCGACTCCTGTCTAGTAAAATTTAAGAATACGAACGGGATGTTTGGTGTAGCTGTTATTACAAAAAGGGCATTTATCGCTTCTCAGGGGTTCCAAAAGGTTAAAGACTCCAGTCGATACTGCACCGTGCAGATTCAGAATATCGTATCCGGTACGCTTCTTTTTGGTCTATTTCTAATATAAGCATAGCGTCATCCTGTACAAAAATTTTATTTTAAACAATAATTAGTGATTTTCGACGATTCGTATGTTATTGACTCAAAACTGTGAATTATACCTTACAGGAATTATTAATAGTTTATGAATTTTAAAAACTTTCATTGTGTTACAGGTGACAGTGCGGTATATGGAATTGGATTCATGGACAGAAAAGACATGTCAATACTCTTCCGTTGTTTGCAAGACTATTTCGGATCTCAGAATGAGTCTTTAGTTGCTGATGATAAAGTTTTCACATATACTGGTCATGCGCAGGTTAAACCGGATGTTGCAGACGGATTTACACAAGAAATAGAAGTAGAAGGTGATGTTATGAATAAAGCAACGAAGGACGTTAAATGCAAAGGACATGAGTCAGTAACAGTAGACGTCAAGGATGAAATAACGAAGGATATGAAATACATTGCGCATGTGCAAATAAAAAAGGACGTTAAAAATGAAATAACGAAGGACGTAAAATACACTGCGCATGCACCAATAAAGGTGGACGTCAAGGACGAAATGACACAGGACATGAAATATCCTGCGAATGCGCCAATCAAAGTGGACGTCAAGGACGAAATAACGAAGGACGTAAAATACATTGCGCATGCGCCAATAAAGATGGACGTTAAGGACGAAATAAAAAAGGACATAAAATACACTGCAGATGCGACAATCAAAGTGGACGTCAAGGACGAAATAATGAAGGACATAAAGTACACTGCGCATGCGCCAATCAAAGTGGACGTCAAGGACGAAATAGTGAAGGACATAAAGTGCACTGCGGATGCGCCAATAAAAAACGACGTCAAAGACGAAATAACGGAGGACATAAAATACACTGCGCATGCGCCAGTAACAGATGACGTCAAGGAAGTAAGCTTCGCAGGGAATCAGTCAATAAAAGTGGACGTCAAAGGCGAAACAACAAAGGACGTCGCAATTGGGCAATCAAATGAAATAAAATATTCGGAGCATAAAAGAATAAAAAGTGACACAGAATTGGTTGTTACGAAAAATAATGTAACACATCAGGATACTTTGCCACTGGAAGTCAATATCAATCATGCAAAAATATGTGAAACTCCTAAGTCAAAGGAACCAGCCAACGAAATTTCAAAAAATTGGAAACTTCAGAGTGATAGTGAGTCTGATGAAGACCAAATAGAAGTAAACAAAAGTCCCTCAAATAGTGTAACAGAGGAAGAAGATGAAGCCATGGACCCACAATCTGATACAAATGACAATGGATTTATCTACCAAGACAGTGTAACAAAATCCTTTACATGTCACCTCTGTCCATACACTTCTGAATTCCGATCTAAGATGAATTTTCTGTTAATTCACTGGGCTTCAAAACACAAAATAAAAAAACCAATTACCTGCCAGTTGTGCAATCTTGTCTTCGTAACACCAGAAATTCGTGCTAAACATATAATCTCTCGTCACGAAAAAATGTGCTCGTTTTGCACAAAGGAATTTGACACCAAAGCGAAACTTCGAAGCCATGTGAAACAACTACATTATCAAGATGCAAATAATTTCAACAAAATGAAGAAACCAGATCCAGAGCCAGCTTCCATTCAAGCTATGCCTGAGCAAGATGTAAATAATAGAAGCAATATAAAAAGTCCAGATCCATTTTCTATTCCAGCTATACAAAAGACAAGGGTGGCTCCAATCACTCCAACTGTTCTAAAACCACCCATGTCCGTCCAGGAACACCAGGAGGAGATACCTAAGGAAGGGATTCTCTACTACGACCGTGATGCGAAACTATTTATGTGCCACTTTTGTCCATTGCTAACATTTCCTACTACAAATCAGTTAAAATTTTTGTTTCAGCACTGGAAAGAAGTTCACAACATAATTGAACCACATACTTGTGAGTTATGTTATCTAAACTTTTCAAAGGCAGAGCATCGTATAACGCATGTAACAACACTCCATCAAGTATGTTCCATTTGTTCAAAAGAGTTTGGAAGATTAACAGATTTAACTAAACATGTGTCGGTACATCATTGGAACGTTTCGAACCCAAGCATTAGCGTTATTGAACCGAAAAAAGCAATACGAATACATACCTGCACCATTTGTTTCAAACAATTTGAAACTGAAAAATATCTCCGATCCCATTGTGAAGCTCATCACGGCAGTGCAACAGAACGACCAGCAGAAAAATGCCTCGTAGATAGGAAAGAACATCGCGCAAAAGAACAAGCCAACGAAATCTCAAAAAAGAGAAAACTTCAGAGCGAAAGTCAGTCTGATGAAGACCAAGTAGTAGTAAAGAAAGGTACCTCAAATATTGTAACAGGGGAGCAAGATGGGGTCAAGGACCCACACTCTGTTATAACCGACAATGGACATTTCTACAAAGACAGTGTAACAAATAGCTTTGCATGTCACCTCTGCCCATACACTTGTAAAATCCAATCTAAGGTCAATTTTCTTTTAAGTCACTGGGCTTCATCGCATAAAATAAAAAAACCAATCATTTGCAAATTGTGCAACCTAGTCTTCCCAACACCAGAAATTCGTGCTAAGCATATAATTTTACGTCACGAAAAAATGTGTTCTTTTTGTGAGATGGAATTTGCAACTAAAATAAAACTTCAAAGCCATATAAAGGACCTGCATGCTCTAAATGTAAATAATTTCATCAACATGAAGAAACCAGAAGAGCCAAAGCCAGCCACCACTCAAGCTACACAAAATCAAGATGTAAATGATAGAAACAATATCAACTGTCCAGATCAAGTTTCCGTTCCAGCTATACATGAGTCAAGGTTGGCACCACCAATCACTCCAACTGTTAATAATACACCCATGTTCGTCCATGGGGAAGAAACTGAGACAGGGGTGTCCTACCAATGTCCTCGTACGCACAGATTTATATGTATCCTTTGCCCATTACTGAAGCTTCCTTTTAATAGGAAACTAGCATTTTTGTGTCAGCACTGGAAAGAAGTTCACTACGTAATTGAACCACATACTTGTCAGTTATGTTGTCTAAACTTTTCATCGGCAGCTCATCGTTTAAAGCATGTAACGGAACTCGGCCATCAAGTATGTCCCATTTGTTCAAAGGAGTTTGTAAATTTACCAAGTTTACATAAACATTTAACGGTGCATCAATGGAGCACTTCGAGCAGTACAACAGAAAAACCAACAATGTGGAACTTTTCGAACCCAAGCACTACCGTGGAACCAAAAAGAGCAACACTAAGCTATAAGTGCAGGATTTGCTCACTAGAATTTGCGACTGAACTCTATCTCCGATTCCATTCTGAAGTCCATGGGTGGAAAACTTGAAATTGCCTAATAGAGAAGGCAACAGCGCCTATTTGTGTAATTCAATGCTTGTAGGCCAAATTTTGATATTGAGGAGATTTTTGACAATCATTTAATCAGATATCATAATGAGATAGCTGGGTCAAACAATAAGCACGAGCGTCCCGTCCCCGTGTGCTCACTAATATTTTACAAACAAAAGAATTTAACTCATCATGCAAGCATCATCCATGAAAGCTCCTTAGATTCTTTGTGACTCGATTGTATTTTTTTACGCGGAGTATACATATTTGTGAATCACACCTGATCATCATATAGGAGCAAACTGGGATAAACTAGATGATCGTGAAAAGTGCAGACAATCCTGTATTAGTTTTATATTAATAATAATAAAAACAATGTGTATTTTTGCTAAAACTGCAGACTAATCTAATCTACTGACTGTAATAAATTTTCCAATACATTGTGATACTTTTTTTTAAATCAGAAAGTGTAAAATTCAGAATTCAATTCTTGATAAATACATGATACATATGTAAATGTGTGTAAATATTTGTGAAAGTTAGTTTTAAATTTTGGTTAGTCCCAATAAAACTTGCTTCAGAATTGTCACATGATTTAGATTCTAGGTGAATATGTGTGTGATAAATGTGCCTTACTATAGTGATTATATTTTGCAAGCTCAAATTATTCTAATAATTATATAAAATTACTAGAGGTTTGTTTCTGTTTAATTACAATTTTGTAGTCAGAATTAGTGGACTGTATTTGTTTATGTTACGGTCATGTTTTCAAGTTTTAGAATAGAGCACTTTCTTGATACTGCTTATTTAAAATAATTTGCAATTATAATGACTTCCTTGGTTCTTCAATTTTTAATTGGAGTAATAATAATATGTGCAATTAATTAAAGAGCAACATGTAGGAATAAAAATGCTTTATAAGAGAGGACAGAATGTAGCTAGTACAAACCTATACTTTTATTTGTTATATAATGTGTTTGTTTTATATACAGTTATTGCTAGGGATTACGCGTCAGATGTTTAACTCATCGCTTATTCCTACCTACCTACATATATCAACATAATTTACACGTTACTTTTGTGATTTTCAATTGAATTAGACGTGCAATGTATCATTTTGAAGCTCTAAAATAATTAAAAAAATTAAAATTCATTAAAAATTGAAAATTGTAATATTTTTATTTTATTTTTTTTTTATTTTCAATTGAATTTCTAGGTGTCTGTGCTAACTCTCGACATATCTCGACCTTTGGACATCATCACACTTTATTAGGTTCCTCCTATTCTCGTGTCTTCATTTTAACATTACTTAAACGGCCATCTTTAATATTGCATGTCATTAATATTCGGCAATACTCACTCACCCTGCCGATGACATCTTTTACGGAAGATTCCTAACAAAATGCATTTAAAAGCAAGTGACAGTTTCATACGGGTTCACAACCTTTATTTTTGTTATTTCGTGAACAATGGAGATGGTCAGATTCGATTTTAGTGCAAAATAGAGATGTACTTAGTCAGTTTTGCTTTAACACAAAATAAGAGATAGTCATATTTAATTCTTTGCCGACGATATCGTACGTTTAGTCTCCAGAATATTTGAGTTTGACTTTTATTAGTTATTTTATCTTGTCTTTAAGTTTAGTCAACTTGACGTTTAATATTTTGGTTTTCGTTTTGTTGAAATGTTACGGTAATTGTACAACAGTTGATTAGCTTATACAAAGTTATATACAGCACTTTTTAATGGATTTCGTTATTGTATACCTTTTTGCTATTTTAAATTTTATAAAAATGTATCTACATATCTACCTACATATCGTATGTGAAGTGAAGTTGCAAAATAACATTTCTTCATTTGATTTCTCATGACAAGAAGAGGTTTTGCTTTTATAAATGTTTGGTAGGATAGAGACAGGCTTCCAGCAAAGATTAAAGAGATTTTGAATTCCTTACCTACGGTAAACCTTGCTACTTAATAGCTGTTTCGTCTAGACGTATTCTGAGATTGCTCATATTTGTATAAGAAATACGTATGTAACATTAGTATACTTGTGATAAATCCTTCACCTTTCGTAGGGATTGCAGGACAGTAGGGTTAATTATATTTTCAATTTCAGCTGGATGTACAAAGCGCATTAGTTTTAATTTTCATGTATGAAATTGGATTAATTACTTATTAATTATATATGTTGAGATTTCTAGATACCATGTCGGGAATACAAGTAAGCTACTATGTTCACTATAAGTATTATAAATTACATATTTAAAATAACAATTAGTTTACTAAAATTTACATACCATTGCGTTAAAATTAATATGCTTAGCTTACAACTACAACTTTTGTGATAAACAATTTCAAATTTCTGGATTTAGTATAAAAGCCCGAGTTGTTTCGTTTAAATTCATTCACAGCTTCTTCTGCCTTCCACTGCCGTCTACTTTCCACTTCTCACTCTTCGTCGCTACAAATTACTAAATATTTTAATATTTTAATTTTCCAACGCACATATTTAAATCCCGTGCTGTAACTTCAAATTCAATTAAAAATGCAACTTTTAATCGTATTCGCAACCATTTTTGCTGCATCCGTTGCTTTCCCTGTTGGAGAAGGTGGAAGTAAGTCTTGAATTCAAGTTAGCATATAAACCGTGCCCACGAGCTTTAAAAATTGTAAATGCATATACATTTTGTTATGTAATTTAATTTTTTTAATTTTGGTTTAGTTAACAACGCAGTTCAGACTTCTAATGTTGAAGCTGGACTTCTTGGAACAGCCATTTCCAGCGGAAATGCATTAGCTGGCAGTGATGCTGGCCGTGGACGCCGTGGAGTAGAAGGATTGGGATTGGGAGCAATGAATAATGCCCGACAAAAGAGACAAACTTCAAACGCTCTAGCAGGCGCGGGTGGGGTTGCCCTTGCTACGGGATCAGCTTCGGCTGGGAATGGACTTGGTAGAGTTTGCCACTAATTAACTAAAAATATTAATATGCCTCTATGTAAAGTGTAATTAAGAAAATACACCATTGATACTGTTTTAAATGGATCCTAATTAAAATCGATTGTGTTTTTTTAATTACAGTAAAACGTGCGGGTGACGATGTAATAAAGAATTCAACCCAAGAAGGCGAAAAACGTGCTCCAACTCCAAAAGTCAAGCGCGGTAAGGAATAAAAATGAAGTGTTATGCATAAAATATACTAAATTACTTAATAACACTACTTTTGATCTACGAAGAATAAAATATACATAGTTGAATATACGAGACATGGAACATAATACATTTTTAGGATGTTTAAAATGTATCTAATTTTTTAAATTTTTAAAATTTTTACTGACAGCGGTTGCTATGATAGTTGGCGGTCCAAATGCTGGCCAATTTGTTGCTGTTTAAGGGCGTGAGCTCTCTACTTACTTTTAAATGGTCCAATCTTAATGTCAACAACGCCTTAAGATGCCTTCGATACATATTTAGTAATGATTATAATAATTTAAAAAAGACGTATATTTCAATTCGTAGCGTGTACTTTGAAGCATCAATTTTAATATCTATGTAGTTCTGTGCAATAATCATACTATGCGAATGAAATATATATGAAAAATGAAATGAAGTCTGTAATAATAATTTCACTAAATAAAAATAGATTTCCAAACATATTTAGACACAAAGAGTAATTTATTTCTAATTCTGTATTGTGACTTTAGGAATGGGAATGAATTTTTACAATTGTTAAAAGTAGGTCAATACACAATTTAAGATTAGTATTGTAGCGAATTGTAAACGGTATTTTTAGCATAACTCAAAAATAATAATACGAAATTTTCAAACTGGTGATTCTTGAGTAAACTTTGATTGAACTATTTACTGTGGTATATTAAATATATATTTTATATTAGATAGTTAACACACTTGTATGATTCCATTACATCCGTATTATATCCGTCATGAGTTTAATAAATATCTAATTATATAACACGTCTCTGTAATATTAAATTCAATAAGAGAAAACATTATATTTATTTTACACATATTTATTTGTTTTAGGTGCATAGTAGGTATGCACCTTCATACTCTCATCGCTACTCGTACTCGTCGCTTAATTTCTAAAAAATTTGCCATTGTTAGGGCTTCAAAAATATTTATCTCAGAAATTCTTAAAAGTTTGCACCCGACAAACTACTTGCCATTGTAAAGTGCAGTTACTATAAATAGGGTTGGAATGACGTCGAGATTTTATAACAACTTAGGCAATACGGCTGCTGTGTTTAAAAAGCTTAGCTTAAATGAGAAATTTTTTTTCTCACCTCTGAATCTCATAAACTTTTTTTGAATTCGCAGTCAGTCTGAACTTTGTTAATATGGCCTTAACTATGATAATAATTTGAGAAATTCAGCGACGAGACGCGATGAGAAGCGATGAGAGTATGAAAGCGCATATCTGGTGTTATACTGCTGCTTTCAGCAGCTAGTAAAAAAAGCATAACATTGGATTTTTAAGAGCGAATTTGAGAATATTCTCATGAGTTAGCTTAAGTAGATCACACCGGCCAGACAAATGTATTACTTTAATTCCTGTAAAGGTTGTAAAGGTACCCAAGATATGATCATGCTAAAAGAATGTACATAAATACAAAAGGCAGGTGTTGTGCATCCGTATTTTCAGATACGATTTAAAAGTACCCAACATCGGGGTACTTGAAAAATGAGTAAAACTACCTTGTACCTTTGAGTACAGCAGGAGTTTATAGAAATAACTATAGCTTACCTTCGAAATCTTGAAACCCTACTCACCGAGTTTGGTGTCTTCGCTAATCGCCGTACCGGGGGTACGAGGGTTAAAGGAGACACAAAGCAGGGAGGCACGCACGTCAACGTGACATCCAACTGGAGTCTTTAAAAAAGGAAATCCGAGCCTAACAATCACAATCACTTTCTATTCTAATTTTGTGCAACTAAAATCCCTTCTGATGATCACACTGATCAATCACTAATCAATACTTCAAGATTTCAAAGCAAGTTTCGTAAATTTATAGGTATCTCTTAAAACAGTAAATTGTAAATTAGCGCCTTTTGAATTAGATTGCGTTATTGATACTAGGGCTTCAGTATCATTGCTACAATCTGAATTTTTGCCACATGTAAATAAATAAAAAATTTTGTCTACTTAAAATAAATTGCATCTATGGGGCATCACAAGTAACAGTAGGACAGGCTATAGGCAACGTCCTAATTCAGACCACTAATTAGTCTATAAACCTTGAACTCAGACCGCATATCCTCGACTTTATGCCCTGTGATCTATTATTGGGAATAGACAAACTAGTCCAGTAAATGGGCAACATTAATTTTGCATCACAATCTTTATCAAAAAACCGGAGAGTAAATTGAACTATTTTTGAAGCTAGCTAGGCCTAATCTATTGCCCATTTAACTCACTTTTCAAAGAAGGACTTGAATAAAGAGAAGATAAAATTTTAGTCTATTACTACCACAACCACCCCTAGTGGCCAAACCAGGCCTGTGCTCCTAGATACGAGAGCCTTAAATCATATGCGTGCCAAAGAAGGTCAAGTATTATTTTATTTGCATATAGATATTCCTGAGGTAGTTAACGCTCATACTGAAGCCCACAAAATGTATGAAAGGTAGCATACTTCCAAAGAGCACAGGTTCTCAAAACACAAGTTAGTTGCAAGGAAGCAATTGCGCAGCTGGAAGATGTACACATTTTGTCTCATTCTAATCGAACGAATTATGCCTACAAACAACTACCGAACGTCATCTATGACGATCCACAGAAGAAAACTGCAGGGACAGTAGTTAGCACACCCATTTTACCTACATTTCCAAATCCTGACAATTGGCTGGATCTCTCGCAGCAGGAGATTATATATGACATGTATCAGTACATGGGGAGCGGAGGCATATTGAGTCTATGTTTTGCACATCGGATGATTTTATCCGACTTAATCACGTTTAACCAAGGTCTAGCCGTCGTAACTAATTATTTTCACCACCAATCCCCCTGCAGTGCGCAAATTTGCTCGCCTCTTTTTCCAAAAAAGTTTTTTTAAGTATTAGCCAAACTTAAAATTCAGCTACAGAATTTTGACCAGGAAGATCTAGTAATCCCGTCATACTTCATACATACGTGCCACTGGTTAAAACTCACTAAATGTATGCTTACTGCTAAAGGTATGTTCATTAATATTCAGATTCCATTTGTCCACCTAAACGCTCGCTGGGAGCTGTACCATTTAAAAGCCGTCGACTTTGCGTATGTTTCTTTGACAGCAGCTCTTGAGCTCCCTGCGACTCTATTTTAATAGTTTTATTAAATGTCTCGAGTTTTGAATACATTTAAAAAAATAATCTACGCTTAAATTACCAGGTTTTAAATTATAATGTTGTTCATTTTCCCTCAGTTTTGTTATGTATTTACATTTTATTAAGTTCAAGGTAGACCTCCACGGCTTCAGATATGGCTCCAATATTTAGCTGGGAAAGTTACCGGTTCCCTCCAAATTCCTTTAATTTAACAAGTTTTCAACATTAATTATAATTTATCTATAATAATAATAATTTATTCATTGGGTCGATTTAACCGAAGTTCATACAACCAGACTCAACCAGTCACTGTGGGTGAGGAAATAGGAGGCTACCGCGTTAGATCGTCTCGGTCTTTGTACCCTTTCACCTATCCCCGTCCCCTCCTCCACAGTAAAGGAGTCCCATTCCCTAGGCCCCTACAGTAAGTAGTGGTCACTAAGGAGCACCGAAGGAGATTGGGTTTCAATCAACCATCCAGTGATGTTTACCGTACAACACCGAGCCGTAAACGATTAGCAGTGGCCGAGGATTGAAGCCGGGTCTGAGACAGTAAATTTCGTTACAGTCTGCAGTCCTAACCGCTCACCCAAGCAAGCCTGCTTAATTTATCTATAAACTTGTTCATATGAAGATTTTTTTGGCAAAACAGGACAAGTCCATTTTTTAAAAAAATGATATTACTTGTGTTATTTGTTCTATTCAACTAGATGCGTTATTGTGATGAATTGTAAGAAAGTTCAACAAAACTATTTTTCTTAAATAGCCCAAATTTTGTTTTTTGGCAAAACGGAATAAGTCCACAAATTAAAATTTTTGAAAATTTTCTTAAACATTGAAAATAAGTCAGCCTAGAATTATGAGACTACTTGTAATAACGCTTCGTCAGATACAGTACCTGCAAGAAACAAATTGAGATAAAAAAACTAAATCGGTCACCATTTATTCATTATTCGTTGTTCGTTTAAAATTTGCTTTGATGTACTTATCCTGTGTTGTCAAGAAGCTTTTCATACAATTACTATGTATGCGTGTTTGGCTTTGCCATGAACCAGTATTTTATTATATACATGTAATTCTATTGGTTCCGCGTGATTCCGTATATAGTAAAACTTTTCAACTAACATTAATTCCACAGTAATTATGTTTTTGATTCTTTAAAAATTGTAACCCAAAAATTAGCGTTGCTGATTAATCATGTAAAATCCCATTAGAGTGAAGATACTTCAAAAACGTGATTAAAAAATTTCAAACTGCTATACTCATTTATTTAAATTGTAAAAGTTCTTACATTTCTGAAGCTTGGTGAAAAATGGAGAATTCCAGAGGCAACCGTCGCCGGTTTCGGGGTCCTTGAAATCTTGCTGTTGTATCTAGTTTGGTTTGCTGTAATTTTCGGCTCTGATTTCCTGATTCTGACCCACTCATTTTAGTTCTGATTAGATTTTAATAGCACATGATTAGCCCTTTACAGAAATGTGGCTGCTTTTCATATACACATATCCGTTAAACCTTTTGAAATAATAATAATTTGTATATTTCACCGTATTTATAATTCATTTAAAAATTAAATTTATATTGACTATATTAGTTGATTTTAACATGTATGGTCAAACTATAATGGTTTAAATATGATTTAAGTCATTTTTTCTGTGCTTGCTATAGTAACTAATAAACTTTTGCTCTCCGAAAAATTGAGCGTAGTGCTACAGCATAGGGTTAAATAACCCTATAGTAGTAGTGTGCGTATGTGTGATCGGGTTCATTTTTTTTCAACTTTGAAAATCTGTAACTTTTTTTGTACTTCCTCCAAATTCACTCTTTATGTACTTAAATACTAGCCAGTTTATTCTCTTTGTACCCTTAAAATATCAAACCGATAAACCGAAAATTCGAAGACTTATACTGAATTGTATGAAATATCTTCGATAATTTTCGAAATTACAAAAATGCTTTAAATGTGATCACCGTGTCCCAAAATGTGATCATGTTAAAATTGCATTAATATTACAGTGAAAGTTAGTGCCTTTTATGTGATCACTCTAGAAAACTTTCAGATAAGATGGAAAATGAAAGATAATGCGATATTAGGTTCCATTTATGAGAATTTAAATAACACTACATGCGTAAAATACAAAATCACATGTTTTGGGGTGGTTTGCAAATGGCGGCACAAACTTAATGACATTTTGTCCCACCACTATTTTATCATTTTAGGGGTTGCCCATAAATGATGTCATCGAAATATCTCCATTTCTACGACCCTATGATTACCCTGTCATCAACCGAACCATTGTGTAGAATAGATGGATATCTTTAACATACGTTGTCATCAAGATCCTAGCTGACCCACTAACCGTACCCCTGACATCATTTACGGATGATCTCTTACCATTGAGTAAGCGACTATTTTATAATGGAATGTCATCAGTCATCAATATCTGGCTAGACCAGATGACCCAAACGATGACATTCTTTAAGGGCGATTTTTAAGGGGTTACCCATAAATGATGTCAACATCTTGGTGGGTAAAAATAAAATAAACGATAATTCGGCATCTGTAACATGTGATAACAGCAATTGCGTAAATGATCGAGGAATTCCTGAACTAGTGGATTTATCTTGAGCTACACACCACAATAATGCTAACGATACACTGAATTTTAATACCCACCCATTTTTCTAATTTACAAAAAATCAAAATTTGCTGTAAGGGATGGTTCATAAATAATGTCACCCAAATTAAAACTTTATTAGGACCCATTCACCTCTATGTCATGATTGTCATGACATCAACATTACTTAAACCGCTATATGTAGTATGTCTTCAAAATCTGACTGGACCCACACCCATCCGGACGACATCATTTATGGACGATCCCTAATGATGTAAAACAGCATTGTCAACTTATTTTAATAAGCTGTTTGATAAACGCTGAGTTGATTCGATGCTTTTAGCCATCTGCAGCTCTGATCACATTTAGAGCTCATAGAATGATCACATTATAGCACAACTCCCGGATTTGACACTTACAAGGGAATGGTTTCACATGGAACCCGTCGATTTCAAAAAGTCATATCTACAAAAATCAGGCTACTTTTGAATAGTGGGGATCCAAAGTAACTCGAGTGCATTTTGCGTTGTTCGGTCACAATAGCCCGCCAAAGTTTTAAAAAATTCAAATTTTAATAGTTTGCCGCCCTGTAGCTTCTACAGTTCTCATCCGATTTTGATAAAATTTCGGTTTTTGTGATCCTTAGGCTTTATACTGAAAAGTAATTTCAGGATTTTGAAAAATTCGAAAATTTTCATTTTTTTGAAAAAAATCCAAGAAATGAGTATATTTGAGGCCCAATTTTTTAACACCGTTTTTTCGAAAAACTGAAAATTTTTGAATTTTTCAAAATCCTGAAATTACTTTTCAGTATAAAGCCTAAGAATCACAAAAACCGAAATTTCATCAAAATCGGATGAGAACTGTAGAAGCTACAGGGCGGCAAACTATTAAAATTTGAATTTTTTTAAACTTTGGCGGGCTATTGTGACCGAACAACGCAAAATACACTCGAGTTACTTTGGATCCCCACTATTCAAAAGTAGCCTGATTTTTGTAGATATGACTTTTTGAAATCGACGGGTTCCATGTGAAACCATTCCCTTGTTAGACCTTTCATCTATTTTAGTGGGAACTCTCCGTACGAAAATCTCAAACAGTATCTTCAACTAGTTGGTAATGAATGTATCAATCACGTTGCACACGTTGTTTAATTCTAAAATGTACAACACTAGAAATTTTGAAATTTGAAAACTCGGAAAAAAATTCGGAATACGAGTTATTCTGATATTCGGACTTCGGAGATTTTACTCTGCCCAGGTTTTCAAATTTTCGCACCCTAAATTATACTGTCGTTAGTTAAGAGTACAAGCTATCATTACCGACTAGTAAAGGATTTCTGATGCAGCTTGTGCTTTAGCACCAGCCACTGATCACACTTAAGGCATGATCACATATACGCACTCTACTGCTAGTTCTATTTAAAATTTGAGGACCGCGCGCTCTAAGAAATGTTTACCTTTCTATTTCAACATACACGGTGTTTATTGAACTGCGTTTATGAATGCTCAATAATAATAATGATAACTTAATTTTTTTTAAATTAAACATAAACTTAAACGTACTTACCGTTTTGCAAGCTGAGGGAAATTGTAAATTACGGATTTTAGATTGGATTGAAATTTGTAGTTGAATTAAATACAGACTAAATGATTTTAGATCGATCATATTTTGTACAGATGCGCGAGGCTATAGTTGAGAGTGTACATTTTATTATAAAGTGAACACTTAAATGAATATTTACAAAAATACACAAACTCAAATGAAACAAATATTAGAAAACATTGCACCACTTTATGGGATGCTAAACAGAAAATGGTAAAAGAGCCTAGAAGAATGTGAATGTCTTCCGTGGTGGTGAGGAAAATTGACAGTGAAAGAACCGTCTAGTTTTACACTTCTATTCCAATTTATTTAATACCTAGGTACCTACTTTTGTCGCCGTTGTAAACGAAACTTGCAGTTTTATGCTTTTCCTTTTTTTACCTGACTGTTCTAGCTTTTAGATGCGTAATATGTATTGAATACTATTGAGCGTGACCTATCTTATAATTCCTGCACATAGTAATGTAATAATTCTGTTCTGGCTCTGCTTTGGTACCGGTACCTCTAAACCAGAATAAACCTTCATGAACGAAGATACAATACACTTTTAATAGTTTCGTTTTACCCCAAACAGTAAATCCCAACTAAAAGGTTCCGTGTCGGCGTCGGCAGACCTTTGGACAGATATTATTTTCCGGCATACTCTACATTCTTATTCCATTAAACGGCTACTGAGTTTACAGAAATGCAGGTATGTACATGTAGGTTTGCATATGAATGTGTATTGTATAACAGAAACTTCGAAAGTGTCATACTATGCGCTGACTATAATGAGTACTGTCCGCTCATTCTTAGCCTCTAAAATATCTTTGTTCTTTGATTTATGTAGTTTATTAGGGTTGCGGAGTTGTTGGGGCTAACATGTATCAAGTAATACACTCTGTGTGCTATTAAAGGTATAGGAAGGTTTAAATAAATGACCGCCGCTTGTTGTGTATGTAGAAAGATTCACATGGCAATTTTGGACACAAAGCTAAATGGGACTACAAAACTTGAAGGTCGTAGTTGTGGCAATAAACTTTACGAATCCCGAGCAATTCTTGCGACATTTAGACTTCAGTCAACTGAGGGTAATATTTGGGCTGGATGGTTTATTTTGGGTGGTAATTTAACGCTTCAGCGGGAACATATTCTTTGGTGAGCGGAAATAAACATTTGTTTTTCTGACAATATAAATTTAGTATGCAGACCATATTTAGAATAATTAATAATTTATGCTGCAGACAAATATTTAGGATATGCATAATTCTTTTATCAGACCAACAACATGATTTAACTAATTCAGCCTGCAGGTAAATAGTGTCGTCGAGAACAACTAAAAATAATCCTTAATGACGTCAGACCGCGATAAGCAATAATTTTCCTATTTCTTGGGGTGCAGTTGTCAGTTGAGTTTTAAATCCTTACCTCACTGGCTTCCTTTTCAACTGTGGCAATTAAAAGTTTCAAGTATGAGCAAGGGCGTCGTGTTTGTGAAGAAAAGGAATATAACAGAAATAGCAGATCATGTGGACGAGCAACCGAATAAAAAACCAAAGGGTGCTGTTGGTGGGTATAGATTTAAATTAGGCACAACATTTTGCTACTGAGGCAACCTATCCGATTCAAATTGAGAACAATGCATTTCACTGGCATGAAGCTCTTACATCGTACTACCAAGACGAAATAAACGAAGAGATCTCACTTGTATACGTTGACTTGCATCAGGCCATCCCAATGTATCAACAGACTCGGTACTTGTTACAGAAGCTAAAGCCTATCGTCAGTTTAAAACATTCAAAGAAAATTTTTTTTCGTTTCATAAAATACAGCTTAACGTAAAAAATTGGATGCAATCATCTTGTTCTTGTGTTTGTTACAATGAAAAACTAGTATGTAAACATATTTATGGATTGGCAGTTCACAAGGGTCTACATTCATTCCCCAATAGAGCTATAGATTTACCTATAGCCGGAAAACCAAAACGAGGAAGACCTGCGAAAGTTGCCCTGGCCAGAACCAGGGATGATACACAGCAAGATACCTCCTCTCGGCAATAACTTTAATAATATTATTTTCGTTATAATTTTTGAAAACTTATTCGTTTTTTTACTCAATCATACCTTATTTAATTCTGTGTTTAATATCGTATTTATTTATGTTTCGCTAATGCAACACCAATTTTGTCTGACAAATAAATTATATTTCCGGTGTCAGTGAAAAACAATTGTCTGCAACTCTTAAAAACGCGTCAGCAAAAAAAAATTATTCTGTCTGACGGTTAGATGAATCTGGCACCGGTTTAGATGAATATGACTGATCGAAAAAGATTATCCCGTTTATTTTCTACATAGCATACCGTCTTCACCCGATTAACCCTTGGTGCCCAATTAGTTACCGTGTATCGATTAGCCACCGGGTCTAGAGGTAAATATATTTGCTATCTGTATAACTACATGCATTTTGCATTCCAAATCTTCATTATGTCTTGATTAGTTACCGGGAGTCTCGGAGCATTAAGTTATTAACTTCCGGGAGATTAATAGGATGAAGACGGAACATGGAAACATGGCAACGGAAACGGAGAATTTGTGTGTGTGTACAACTGTACCATGATGGGATGAAGATGAAGTAGCTAAGATATTACCAATTAATTTGTACAATAACGAAGGTATAGCTGAATACTAAACCAAGAACAGAAAACGGGAAAAAACAGACCAGAAGAACCGTAACTTGATTTTTTATTACTGTCGAGATTTGCCACACGGAGCTGTTGCCAATTAAGGGTATTCAGGGGTACTTTGGGACAGGTGAGTTGTCGGCGCATGCGTGTAATGTCCCTTGTAACAGTATACACATTTTAACATTGCAGCATATTCAATATTTTCGATTCGTCCTTGTTAAGGGCCCGCAACTTATCAAACACCGTACTACATTACACACACACATGCTTCAAGGCGACAATGGGCATGTGATGTAATTCAAAACTAATTTTTTTATTCATTGTGAAAATAAAGAAGATTTTAATGTACGTAAAATAGTAAAAGTACCTACATTACAATGAGGTCGTTATGATCGCGTAGATAGATTTTTAAACTAGGTACGTATGTACTATAACAAAAAATCATTTTTATTATTAAATCGCAGAAAATTGTGAGAGCAATTTCACTCCCGATTTTTTCAGTAAATTCTACAAATAATAATTATAAACTCAGGCTTGTTTTATATCTTTCTTATACGTATTTGTCGTTTATCTCAATATTAATTCACGCTTGACGCTCAAGTTGAGTATGAAAAAAAAGTCATTTTATTATTTTTTGACCCCACAGCCATTAAAATCAAAAATTACCAAAACAAATGAATAAACGAATGATATAATTTCCGCCTTGTCTTATCACAGAACGTAGAGTCGCAAATAGTGCTTTTTGAAACATAAGAAAGTAAATATATATTAATTTAATTGTTTATTCATTTTGTCGATTTGCCCTCAGCCCATACAATCCAATATATATATTATCAGTTGATCCCTCAACACTGAAATTATTAATTATGTGTAAAATCCTCATCGAGGAACATGTAGGCCGCATGCGTATATGAGAGACGTACAATACATGTTGTAAACAGATCCCATTCAATCAGATTCAGGATTTTTCAGATACTGGTCAGTTGAGCGAGTACATAGAAACCTATCTATTTGGCAGTTACATTTACATATATCGTGATGCCCAGTAACTTTTTTGAAATGGAACTGGATTGCATAGTAACACAAAGGATGTATAATAATAATAATAATAATAATATTGATAATAATAATTATTATTATTTATTCATTGAGTCGATTTGGCGTCAGCCCCTACAACATTTGGAGATATAGTATATAGATATAGTTATGATTTTATGATACAGAAAATTAAATCTGAAAATCTTGGCTTTAAGTTTAGTCAACTTGACGTATAATATTTTGGTTTCCGTTTTGTTGAAATGTTATGACAATTGTACATCAGTTGATTAGCTTATACAAAGTTATGTAGAATACTGTTTAATGGATTTCGTTATTGTATACCTTCTTGCTATTTTAAATGTTATACAAATGTATCTATCTAGGTACGTACATATCGTCGGTGAAGTGAAGTAGCAAAATCACATTTCTTCATTTGGTTTCTCACGGGAAGACGAGAAGACGAAGTTTTGCTTTTAGAAATGTTTGGTAAGATAGAGACAGGCTTCCAGCAAATATTAAAGAGATGTCGAACTGCTTACCTACGGTAAACCGTGTTAACAGCTGTTTCGTCTAGGCGTATTCTGAGATGGCTCGTATTTGTATAAGCAATGCGTATGTAAAATTAGTACACACTTGTGATAAATCCTTCACTTCACGTTTTGTAGGGATTGCAGGACAATAGGGTTAATTATATTTTCATTTTCAACTTTAGGTACTAAACGCATTAGTTTTAATTTTCTTGTATAAAATTGGATTAATTAGTTATTAATGATATGATGAGATTTCTAGATACCTTGTCGGGAATACAAGCATGCCATTATGTTCACTATAGGTATTATAAATTACTTATTTAAAATAACGATTAGTTTACCAAAATTTACATACCATTGCGTTAAAGTTAGTATGTTTACAACTACAACTTTTGTGAGAAGCAATTTTACATTTCTGGATTTAGTATAAATACCCGAGTTGTTTTGTTTAAATTCATTCACAGCTTCTTCTGCCTTCCACTGCCGTCTACTTTCGAGTTCTCACTACAAATTACTAAATTATTTAATATTTTAATTTTCCCCCACATATTTAACTCCCGTGCTGTAACTTCAAATTCAATTAAAAATGCAACTTTTAATCGTATTCGCAACCATTTTTGCTGCATCCATTGCTTCTCCTTTAGGAAAAGGTGGAAGTAAGTCTTGAATTCAAGTTTGCATATAAATTGAGCCCGCGAACAAATTAAAAAATTTTAATTATTGTCATGCAATTCAATATTTTTAATTTTTGTTTAGTTAACAACGCAGTTCAGACTTCTAATGCTGGAGCTGGACTTCTTGGAACAGCCATTTCTAGCGGAAATGCATTAGCTGGCAGTGATGCTGGCCTTTGGAGTAGAAGGATTGGGATTGGGAGCGATGAATAATGCCCGACAAACTTCAAACGCTCTAGCAGGCGCGGGTGGGGTTTCCCTTATTGCGACGGGAACAGCTTCGGATGGGAATGGACTTGGTAGAGTTTACAAATAATTCATCACAAATTTTAATGTGCCTCTCCGTAAAGTGTATTAAGAAAATACACCATGGCTGCAAAAATGTTTTAAATAGATTCTAATCAAAATCGATTGTGTTTTTTCTTAATTACAGTAAAACGTGCGGCTGACGATGTACCAAAGAATTCAACCCAAGAAGGCGAAAAACGTGCTCCATCTCAAAAAGTTAAGCGCGGTAAGGAATAAAAATGCACTGTTATGCATAAAATATACTTAATTACTTAACACTATTTTTTATCTACAAAGAATTCAATAAACTAGTGTATACCAGATAGGGAACATAATAAATTTATAGGATGTTAAAAATGTATGTAATTTTCAAAACTTTTACAATTTTTACTGACAGCGGTTGCGATGATAGTTGGAGGTCCAAATGCTGGCACATTTGTTGCTGTTTAAGTGCATGTGCTGTCTACTTACTTTTAAATGGTCCAATCTCAATGTCAACAACGCCTTAAAGTTGCCTTCGATACATATTTAGAAATTTTTAAAATCATTAAAAAAAGAGGTATAATTAAATTCGTAGCATGTGCTTTGAAGCAGCAATTTTAATTTTAAAAATGTAATTTTGTGCAATAATAATCCTATTATGCTAATGCAATATATTCGTATGGAAAATGAAATGAAGTCTGTAATAATAATTGCGCTGAATAAAAATAGAGGTCCAAAAATATTTAGGCCCGGAGTAATATATTTTTGAATTTGTCTTGCGAATTTAGGAATGGGAATTAATTTTCAAATGCAGTATTGGAATTTGGTCGGCCAACCGAGAATTGGTTCATAGGAACGGATGTCGCAGCATTCCCCTTAAAATACCAAATAATTCCAACTGCGCCCCAGCCAATTCTCTGTTGGGTGACCAATATGTTCATCCGTTTCTCACTCAGAAGCATTTTTGCCCAGATTCATAAAAAATCAAAATGAAAACCCTATATTGTTAGTACATGGATTATGGATGCATCCTTATTAATAGAGTGAACAGTAACAATGCAATATCTACATCTTTAAAGTTAAAAAGGTCGAATATAAACTTTTTTTAACCTTACCTTGTTTATTTATATTAAAAACTAATTTAATCGGTAGAAATTAGAGAATAAAAACATCATTTATTAGTGAAGTTCAAGAATAAAAAAATCTTGTTTGCACTTTCGCTGTCACCCGAAGTGTTTATTATTTTATCTACACCAAAAATAGGATTCAAAATGTTCTATTTGCAGCATACCGTTTTAGGGCAAGAATCAGGTCTAAAAACCCCCCTGTGGCATCTACTACGAATAGGAAATTTGTAGAAAGTTCTCCGCCCTAAAATCCGAACGTCATTTACAGTCCCTCTGATTGGTTCATAATTAATTATGAGATTGTGAATTAATTATGAAAGAAAATTTTCACCGAACCGAATGCGGTTTTTTGTAAAAATTATTTTAAAAAATTAGGTTAATTATAGGGTGACACTAATTTTTCTGCAATGGACAGAAGTGGACGAAACAGAGGTCAGGCCATTTCATTCATGAATTATGAACTAATCACAAGGACTTTAAATGACGTCATTTCATGAATGAAATGGCCTGACCTCTGTTTCGTCCACTTCTGTCCCTTGCAGAAAAATTAGTGTCAACCTATAATTAACCTAATTTTTTAAAATAATTTTTACAAAAAACCGCATTCGGTTCGGTGAAAATTTTCTTTCATAATTAATTCACAATCTCATAATTAATTATGAACCAATCAGAGGGACTGTAAATGACGTTCGGATTTTAGGGCGGAGAATTTTTTACAAATTTCCTATTCATAGTAGATTCCACAGGGGGTTTTCAGACCTGGCAAGAATTTGTAACCGGCAGCTACATTTTAGCTTTTATTGCCTCATTGATACAAAATTTAGAGTTTCTAATTATGAACATTTATACCTGTTCTATTTTCTATTATCGTATTTTTGTATGTTATTTTGTAGGTGCAAAATATTTTAGTTACACCTTATGTTCGGTGCTATTAACGTTCAAAGCAAGACGTCGACGAAAGTTGATTTGCTCCATAACTAAAACGAAAGTATTATATTTAGCAGAAACTAGAAGAACATCGTACAAAATGCTTATAGTTACAAGAAGGGAACCAATGTAATAAGAGCACACGACTCAACTATTTAAGCTATTAACCAGGGTAAGGTGCTACATATAACTCTATACATAAAAACATTCCTTGGGTAATATAAAATAATATAAATAAAGAAATAATTTAATTTTGGGACTGGGGGTAAAATGCCTGCGGTCGCTGCTTTGGAGGGAAATGTCCGGGAGATAATGCCCGGGGGAAAAATGCAGGGCCGGATAATACAGCCAGCGCAGGCAGCCCCCGCTGCTATAGTTTTTAAGAAACATGCAAATGGAACATTTTGTAGTTTTCAAAAATATGTATAACGAATGTTTTGACTTTTTAAACGCATGCAAATAAATTTTTTTGTGCATTTCAAAAATTTGCAAATAAAATATATTACACTTTTCTCAAAATATGTAAATAGAACATTTTGCACTTTTAAGAATCAATTAAAAAGAACATGTTAAACTTTTCTAAAACATGTAAATACAAAATTTTGCTTTACAAAGGAAAGCCATCAATAAAATCTAAATGGAGGTTTTTGTATAGAAACAAATTGCTGCCTAAAAGCATTTCCTTCGTCCGGCCCTGGAAAAATACCCGTGTACCAAAATCTATAATGAGCTTGTGTTGCTGGCTACGGCTACTGGCCCCACTTTCGAACACAGATACAATCATAAACGAATAAAATGTGGAGGATCTAACTCAAAGATTTTAAAAAGAAATATGAAGAAGTAAAAATGAACGAGCAAAATTTCACGGTGACCCATGGATTCTACTACAAATAATGGTGATTGTTCATCATTTCTATTTATTTCGTTTACTGATCAGATTCACGACACAATTTACATATATAAAGCATAAAACAAATAATGCATAACCACTATTAAAAATAATACATACATGTAACAAACCCAGAATTCAGTTTAAGTTTTACATACATATCTAGTACGGTTACCTATCTAGAACGTAATTCATTCATAAAAAAACAAGAATCCATACATCTACACTCTTAATAATTTAGGGAAAAAATTGCTACAATCCGGTAGCTATATATGACGCTACCGAATTTTGTAGCAAATTCGCTACAGAAATTGTGCGAAGAGCTTCCAACCTATTTAGGTGCTGAATCCTTACCGATAGGTAGCAATACAACGAAACGTCTCTACCGTTGCTTGTGATAATTCACTACCGCAGTTAGGGACAACGCGAGCGTTGTTCTCTACTACAAATCACGCAAGTTGCTTACTCCCATGTAGTAATATGCTTCCGAATTGTATGCAATGCAAGTTCTACTTCTGTAGAAACTGCATGGTCTCCTATCCTGTGCCCCCTCCCACTATTTCGAAATAGTTTTTCAAATAAGCAATAAAATAATAAACAACTACATTTTTTTATTGCATGTCATATTATGTACAAAATAACTAAATAACACCCGTCGCCCGACACCTTACTCCAGAGGAATGAGCGAGAAATTAAACACAATAACTAATGATTGCAGTTGACGACTATTTTAAGTTTATGCATGATGCTTTTAGGATATTTTTTAACGCGTTTCATTATTTTGATATTCCAGTAGGTATTTCAAGCAGCTCATCACTCCTAATTGCATAAATAAAACTTTTCACAAAACTCATAATTATATTGAGTGATGTGCGTTATTTTATGTATTCTTAAACAAGGACAGTCCACTTTTTTAATTCTTAAATACCACACTAGTCAGTTATTAAACACAATACCTAATTAATTAACAAACTTGTGATTTTATGCGCACTTTACTTCATGTGAGAAGTGTGAAGCACCCAAGCACCCTGAGTCCTGAGTTTACTTGCAACTGCAACAAACTAATTGCTAAATTTACAGTTTAATAAGAGTCAAGGGTGAAAAAGCTAACTAGTCGGTATCCAAATTAATCCAGATTTTCTTACTACTGAAGTTGATAATGATTAGCACCAACTATACTTTCCGAAATTGTAAAAGTAAGTGCACCGTATAAGCAAATACTTTAACAAAATTTTAACAGCAGCATGAGCTTGCGGTGTTATAAATCATAAAGTCCTACTTTCCTAACAATGCATTGGTAAGGTTGGACATGCGGTGGGTACAGCTTTTGGCTGTGCATTGCGTTCGGTTCGGTAAGGATACGTCACCGAAGGAAGTAACTCATTCAATTATGGTGAAAACATCCAACACAATTCAATGCGTGCATGTAGCAGTAGTAAAGGTTGGTCACTATATGGACGCATTCACGCTAGTTGCTTGTAGTGACGTATGCTACTACTATAGACAGCAACCACCTCATCAACGTGCAGTGAAAATTTATTACAACGCAGTTGTAATATTGCTACAAAAATATGATTTTCATTCACGTCCGTCAAGAAATGACAACGGTTACTACTATATTATTTTGTGTGTACTAAATCAGTGTGAAAAAATAGTATATAAATTGAATTAAATTTCATACCTGACGCTACATAGTAGTAAAGAAAACATTTTATTTTATCTCATTTATTACAAGGAATTTCGTGATTTCTGATTTCTTGATTACATCTTTCAGTAAGAAGTAAGTTGCATTTTAATCACAAATACATTCAATTATTGAATTCATTGTTTTTTGATGCCAATGTGACCACATGATTTCAATTAATTTTAATATGCACATGATTTCAAACATTCTAGAGTACAAGTATACTTAAGTAACAGATATAATAATGTTCTTATGTTATTGTTAAAGCCTTTCGATTGTGACCGTCTCCCCAAGAATGTGACATGTATATAGCAAACAGTACTGTTAGGTACGATTCATTTACGCTCTGTAAAGGATTTTAAAGGCTTACATAATTGTCTCTATGAGATTCGAAAAATCTCTAGAATACAAAAGTACACTAAGCGTTCCTTTAGAGCCATTTTGTTAGTTAAACCGGTGTCAAAAACCGGATAGTACTATACTGGTGCCTGCAATTAAATTAAGTGTTAGGATAGAATTTATGTTTTCATTTAGTAGCAGATAAATTAAAAGATAATACAAATAATACCATAAAATTAAATCATAATTCCCAGACAACAAAATAATCTTCCAATTACAAATACAAATACCAATCTAACTTAAGTGAAGTACATCATATGTAACATATTGTAGCTGACATTTAACTCGCATAGTCTAATGCCAAGTCTCTAGTTTATGAATGATAGTATACCATAAAAGATACGAATAAATCATGGTTAAATAGAAGTGGCAGACATTAAACTCTCAAAGTCTATTGCGACTTTAGTTCGAATGCCATGCCATAGTAAGTAGATAAGATAGAATAACAGTAAAAGAGACAAAACTACACAGGCAGTTCTATGTCAAGAATCTCACAGCAGGTCTTGGCCATGTGTAGTTTGTAAATATTGTACAAAGAACACACCTGCAGTTTTAGAAGCTGGAGGAAATTACAAAGATACCCGTGGTCGTCATAAATAACTAACAGATAAGATCAACAACGGTAATTTATAAACACCAAGACTCCTAAAAATACAAAACATGTTTTTAAACAAACTTGTAAGTGGAGTCCCTCAAGACTCACACATTTGAGCTGAAAATGACACGGAATGAAATAACGTGACAAAAGTAAGCTCATCCCTCGGCGTCTAAACCACTGGTTGTGATTGGTCGAAATCAGAAATTGAACTGACCGGACAAGGTTGGTAGTTAAAGTTCCGAGACTTAAGATCAGGGACGAGAAGAAAAATCGGGCAGTCTGCGTTTTTTCTTCGACGAGCTTTGTTTTGCTAAACTTAAAATCACTAGACTCACTTGTTCATCTTTTAAAATTAGGAGTATAAGTAAAATAGAGATAAAATATTCTGTCGTTTTCATTCCGTCGCATTTTGTGAGATTCCGTACTCTCAAGCCTTATATTCCAGACATTTTAAAGTTAATTATTTTATCCAGATAAAATATCAAGTAAGAAATATTTAGAATATAATTCATATATTAAACAGAAATGAAGTCACGAGAAAGAAATCAAAACAATAATAATCAAGATTATTCACCTGCATAATTTATTAAAAGTAACCTATTACAGTAATTAGTATCTCATCACACAATTTTTCTTGAATCATGCATACGTATTCAAAGTAACTTAAGTTAAGTGGTGCATCCTAAAGAAGAAAGACTCGCAACCAGACGAAGCTAAGTCGCTCTGACACACCAGTACACACGGGTACAGCAGAAAAAAGGGTATTTTCTACACATATTTATATACTGTATTACATGCCGTTTAGGTAATTCCATTCAGTTTAATTGCTAAGATGAAAAAACTAAAGTATAGATTGTACACCTGCTAAAAGCATAAGCATACTAAACACGCATTACATAATTAAAACATTCAAACATAATAAAAATATTTAAAGTACGAGATGTGTTACATTCGGGAAGTCTGTTTTTGGATTCTTACCTGAACGGATGAACAGTTGTTTAGCCTTATTCTTACTCTATTTTCCTTTCAATTCTATCAGATCCGGTCATGATCTTTCTTATTATTGATGCCATAATGGAGGTTGCGACGGCATGGGACATACAACCACTAACTAAAACCCATGTAGACCACGGCATCCTTATCTAACTCAACAAATATCTTGATATACGAGGGACCTATCTCTCGCATGACCGATATTCCATTTAAACGCCCCGTGAACCAAGTCGCCGGGGGTCAAACTCTACTAGCTGTAAAATACGGAAGCATTACGGACCTTGCAATACCTTAGACGCACTACAACCCTACTGAGAAAACGGATCCAAGCTTTTGGAAACAATGGCTTAAGAGATTCATTTAACGGCCCCTTCCAGAACAGAACTTTTAAACCTCTTCTTTCAATCCAAAACAGAATCCCTTTAAGTCCAAATCTGAATCTCGACAAAAACGCCATTGGGTAGGCGAATTTTTAAAATGATGCTACGATGTAGCCATTACTGATGACCTGAAGATGATCATCGCAGATGAAGACAGAGCTCTCATATCTTATGTTTAAAAACTGCGCTCAAACCTTGACGTCAAACAACAACGCCTAATCACAGTGGGACAAGAGGTTTCTACATTAGCAAAAGGGACTAACTCAAGTCTTACAAACATGCGCAAGAACTTGTGTAAGCTAGAATGGATTGTAAACGACAAAATAAATAACTATAACGGGCTATGGGAAGACGAACTAATGTGTCATATGTACATGACCATGGCAGATACCATCAGCCTAACACAAGGAAAGGCTATTCTGACTAATTATTACCACATGCGGAGCCAGTGCGACTCCAAGGTTACACCCGGACTATTTGTTTCTATGAAAAAATTTGGGCCGGCTCTACAACGATTGCAGACGGAACTTAAGGAGCTTGACCGTGACTTATGCATTCCTAAAGCTCTCACTATTCTTTACTATAAATTTCCTCTCGCTACTTGTGCCAACAGCAAAAGCGACATTTTTAATAAAGTTGAAATTCCCTTCAAACACAAAAACTCCATGAGGGAACTGTATAAACTAAAATGAGTTGACTTTGAATTTCATATTTTAACTCTATTTATTCAGCTCCCAACTAATTTAGTTGCAAACAATGGGATTGATATAGTTCCTTTTGATTCCACGGAAGCCAAGAATTGCAACATCGAAACCACGGGCATGTGCCTGATGTGCCTCATTCCCAATAATTATGCTAGCAAATTTGAGGTGTATCATTGTATCCAAGCTATACTGCAAGGATCTCAAATGGAAACCCTCCATAAATTCTGTAAATTTACTACACAATTAAATTTAAAGAAGAGTCTCAATGCAAGCCATCAGTCCTTCATTAGTATCAGACAAGAAGCTATTGTGCTTCCCAACGAAACAGATGTTCCTAAAAACAATGCATTCTAAACAACAACAGTTAAAGCGCAGAATCATTTACGACATTTACAAATACATGGTAACTGGCGGAGGTTTACATTAGTCTATGAACTGTAATATCGGTATGATTCTATCTGACCTCATTACACTGTCCCAGGGTTTGGCAGTCGTCACGAATTACTTTCATTTAAAATCCTTATATTACCCTTTTGCCCATATTTTTACAAAACATTTTTCCTGAGAGCCTTGTTTAAATTTCAAACCCAATTAAAAAACTTTGATCGTGATTTAGTAAAATCCTTTCTAGTTTTGATCAATTGTATTGCCAAATGACACTTACAGTGTATTACTACTAGTTTAAAAGTTCAAATCCATTGTGTTAATGGAAATGTTCATTATGAACATTTTTGATTAAAAACGGTAGGCTTTGGCTACGATGCAAAAACTACTACTCTATGTAGATCTTCCCAAAACTCTTGTTATATTAAATTTAAAAAGATTTACCTATCGACGAATTTCAACAGTTTTTCAATATAAATTTTAAAAGTTCTACGAACACTTGGGTCACACGTATTGTTAATGAGAATATTTTCCGGGATATTTATATACATGCTGTCTGTTATACTGCATAAAAATGTCAATACTATTTACTATTTACATACCTAACTAGGTACTGTAGGATAAGTCAATGCGGTTTACCCGCATTCCAGAGGGCCAAGTCACCTCACACGGAATCTAGAAAACCTACATTATATAGGTGCGGACATGCGCATTACGACCTTTTGGAAGAGCTCCGCAGCGCTCTCAAAAAGCCAGTGTGTAATAAACTTTTTAAAAGTAAAAGTAATACTTCCATTTGCTCTCGCAAAGGTTATTTTTGTTTTACTTTCGTAATTTCATAAAATTTCAAATAAAATTAAATAAAAGATAGAAACAGCTTTTAAGTTAAAACGCTTCTAACAAATATTTCAGTGCACCCTCTCTTCTCTTTAAAATAGTTTAAAGACATCTTCAACATAAAAATAAAACAGGCACGTTAAGTTTATAAAATTCCGTAAAACCCTACGTTTTTACTACAGGTAACCTTCCATGAGGAAATTAACCCCTAAACTCTCTCTGTCGCAAAAATTGCTCACCGACTCCTCAGTTGTGTGTGTTTTTGACAGGGCAAGAAGATAGTCACCCCAATTACAGGCACGCTGAAATTGCCTTATCCATTGGATATTTTTCCTATATCCAATGTTTTGCATAATATACTAACTATTATGACTTATACGCCGGACCTTATCCTAAAATCACGTTCGGGTTTGAGTCGTCCTCAATTCACAAATATTTTAGAAATCCTAGATACTTAGTGGTTATCTAAACTTTGGCATTTCTCTAATGCCTTTTCTAAACCAGAAACGACTAATGAGGAAACCAGTCCTTAGTCCTTACTAGCAGGTTTCGACATGGGTCGTTTTCCAATTCTCCAACGATTCCATGATTCTTTGGATGTATGAAATCACGTAGAAAAATATTTTAAGTTTAGCTAGGTATACTTTAATAATGTTTAACTTAAAATTAAAAATAACAGTCTTGAATTACGAATCACTTGTCTTTAAAAAATCAATTTCGATTAATTAAAATTTAAAATTTTTCGAATTTTGAATACATTTCAAAATTAATCTACACTTAAATTACCAGGTTTTAAATTATAATGTTGTTCATTTTCCGTCGTTTCTTTTATTAATTTACATTTGATTTTGTTCAAGGCAGATCTACACGGCTCCAGATGTGACTAAAATATTTAGCTGCGAAAGTTACTGGTTCCCTCCAAATTCCTTTAATTTAACAAGTTCTCAACATTAATTATATCTATGCACTTATACTTAAACATATAATTATGTATGCGCGTTTGGCTTTACCATGGATCAGTATTTTAATATATATAACTCTACTTCTTCCGTGTGATTCCATAACTATAGTAAAACTTCTCAACTAATATTAATTCCATAAGAATAATGTTATTGATTTTTTAAACATCGTAAGCCAAAAATTCATGTTGCTGATTAATCATTTAAAATACTATTACAGTGATTACACTTCAAACATTATTAAAAAATTTCATACTGCTATGCTACACTCATTTAATTAATTTGTAAAACTCACGTTTCTAAAGCTTTTGTTGAAAACTGGAGAATTCCAGAAGCAACCATCGCAGGGTTTCGGTTTCGGGGTCCTTGCTATCTTGTTGTTGTATAGTTTAGTTTGCTGTAATTTTTGGCTCTGATTTCCTGATCCTGACCGACCCATTTTAGTTCTGATTAGATTTAAATAGCACATGATGAGTCCTTTACAGAAATGTGGCTGCTTTTCACATATATCCTGTAAACCTTTTGAATCAATAATAATTTAAGAATTTGTAAATTTCATCGTATTTACATATAATTAATGTAAAAGTTATATTTATATTTAGTAAAATTTATATTGACTATATTAGTACAATTTTAACACTTATGGCCAAATAATAATGGTTTAAATATGATTAAGCATCAATAAAAATTTCAGAAAATATTCAGTGTTCTGAATTCTGCATTTGCTATGTGTAGTAAATAATACAAATTTTTCTTCCCGAAAAATTAAGAGCAGTGCTACATCATAGAGTTAACCCTACTTCAATTAGAGGACCGCGCGCTCTAAGAAATTTCTACCTTTCTATTTTAACATACTACATGATGGTTTTTGAACTACTTACGTATATGAATGATCAAAAACAATGGTAACATTTTAATCATAAAAGCACTTACAATTTTAAAAGCTGACGGAAGTTGAAAATTACGGATTTTAGTATTTTAGATTGGATTGAAATTTATAGTTGAATTAAATACAGATTCAATGATTTTAAGTAGATAATATTTCGCACAGATGGGCGAGGCTATAGTTGAGGGTGTACATTTTATTATGAAGTGAACACTTAAATGAATATTTACAAAAATTCACAAACTCAAATGAAACAAATATTAGAAAACATTGCACCACTTTATGGGATGCTAAACAGAAAGAGATAAAAGGGTCTAGAAGAATGTGAATGTCTTCCCTGGTGGTGAGGAAAATTGACAGTGAAAGAAAAGCCTCGTTTTACACTTCTATTCCAATTTAATTATTACCTACCTAGGTACCTACTTTTGTCGCCGTTGTAAACCAAACTTGCAGTTTTATGTTTTTCCTTTTTTACCTGACTGTTCTAGCTTTTAGAGGCGTAATATGTATTGAATTGAATGCTATTGAGCGTGTCTATATTATCTATCCTGCACATAATTCTGTTTGGGCCTTCGGGCTCTGCTTTGGTACCTCTAAGCCTTCATGAACGAAGATACAATACACTTTTAATAGCTTCGTTTTACCCCAAACAGTAATAAAATAAATCCCAACTAAAAGGTTCTGTGTCTGCGGACCTTTGGACATACATTATCCGACATTTATCACCCTACATTCTTATTCCATTAAACGGCTACTGAGTTACACAGAAATTCAGGTATGTACATGATGGTTTGCATTATGAATGGGTATATTGTATAACAGAAACTTTGAAAGTGTCATACTGTGCACTGACTATAGTTATAGTGGGTACTGACCGCTCATTCTTAGCCTCTAAAATATCTTTGTTCTGTGCTTTCTTATGTTTATTAGGGTTGCACAGTTGCGTGGGCTAAAATATATCAAGTAATGAACCCCGTGTGCTATTAAAGCAATATGAAGGTTTAAATAATGATCCGCTTGTTGTGTAGAAAGATACACGGCAATTTTTACACGAAGCAAAATGAGACTACAAAAGTTAAAGTTGAAGGTCGTAGCCACTGCGGGACGAGAGGTAAATATATTTGCTATCTGTGCTATCAGCTTTTGTATCCCAAATTATCATTAGGTCTTATTGATTCTTGATTAGTTTCCGGGGATCTCGGATCAATAATAGCTTACGGGAAAATTAATAGAATGAAGACGGTACATGGACACATAGCAACGGAAACGGAGAATTTGAGTATATGTGTACAAATGTACAATGATGTGATGAAGTAGCTATGATATTGCTGAGTACTTCGTACAATAACGAGGTGGAGCTGAATAGCAAAAACAGAAAACTCGAAAACACAGACCAGGAGAAGAGCAATTTCATCGTTTATTAAACGTGTGCCTAGGTATAATATGGAATGGTCTCCAGAAACAATAATCTATGTTAAAGGGAATATCGTATGTGAAGAACCAAACTGATCCTTATCCTATTTAATCTAGAATCAAAATGAGTAATTTTGTAAAAAACAAAACGAGAAACATTTTGAAAATGTTAATTAAGAGGTATGAAAAGTGTAAAATGTTCTATTAAATTCTATTTACATGTTTTTGAAAAGTATAAAATGTTCTATTTACATGTTTTCGAAAAGTGTAAAATTTTCTATTTACATGTTTTTAAAAAGTGTAAAAATTTTTTATTCACATGTTTCTGAAAACTTCAAAATGTACTATTCTCATGTTCTTAAACAGTGTAAAATGTTCTAATTCCATGTTTTTTAAAAGTTCAAAATATTCAATTTCAATGTTTTCAAGAAAAGTTTCAATATTTTTTTAGATATTGTTTTTAGCTAAAAATGGGTATGGGTCATTTTGGTTCTTCACACAGCATATGTTCTTATCGTTATAGTTTAAAAAGTTTGTTCATTTATTTTCATAAAATTCAAGACCAATTTTGTTGTTTAATTTTGTTTATATCTTTCTTACATGTATTTTTCGTATATCTAGTATGAATTCACATTTGTCGCTCACATTGAATATGTAAAAGAAGTTGATTTAACTAGTAACTATGTTTGTATTTTGTACCTATATATCATTTTTGTATGTGGCCCCAAAGCCTTTAAAATCAAAAGCCAAAACAAAGGGATAAAAGAATGCAATAATTTCTGCCTTGTCTTATTCTTGATTGTAGAGTTGTAGATGCAACTTTTTGAAACTTAGCAAGTTAAATAAATATTTATTTATTCGTTTTGTCGCTTTGGCCTCAGCCCATACAACACAATTTAATACTAGTTGATCTTTCAAGACTACACAGTTATTAATTATGTGTTAAGTCCTCATCGAGGGACATGTAGGCCACATGCGTATATGAGAGACTTACAATACATGGAAACAGATCCCATTCAAATTCAATCAGATTCAGGATTCTTCAAGTACTGGTCAGTTGAGCAAGTACATACATAGAAACCGGCTCAATGAACCCTACTGCAGTATGGCATTGTTGTTGCCACAATTTTTCGTATATGTTCGTGTTTTGAATGCTAATTTTGCATGCGTATTTTACTAGTATAATATCTTACCTACTTACCTAAACTGTATGTATTGTACATCTTACCACAACAGTGAGCTCTAAAGCTGTTTGTGTTTACGTTTACGTTGCCAGTGCAAGTTTTCCTCGTTGAATTTTTCATTGTCAGTCAGTGACTTGTAGTAGTAGTAGCAGTAATATTATCAACTGTGGCACAACAAATTTTTATTTTAATCTCTAGTATCTATATTTTACACATTGTATTCAAAATAATCGCGTAATAAAATTTCCTTTCTTAAACTTCATAATACAGAAAGACGCAGTTCGGGGACAATGTCGGAACCACGACCAATTTTAGGATATTACAACCTACGAGGGGTATGGTTAAAATTACAAGATCCTCCGCTTAAAATTCATTCGTAAAACTTACCGCTGACACACTTCTTATCACACTATTTAAAAAAATCACAAAATTATTGAAATTAAGTAAATTAATATTGTACAAATTTGTGAACAGTGGGTGGGCCCGATTCGATTTTTGCTTGCGTACCTTGAAGTAGACTACGAAGACAAGCACTACCCAATGCCCACAGCTGAAACTGGACAAGGTTTATGGGGTGAAGAAAAATATTCACTGGGATTGGACTTTCCAAATGTAAGGATATTCTTTTAGAAATAATTAAATGTGCTAACGATATAAGTAGTTTATTGTTATATTTATATTAAAGGAAAAATTAAAATAGCATTAAATTACGATATGTACTACTTATGTACTGTACTTAAACTTGACTAAAATTGCGCTGCTAAATTAATTGAAACTGTCCACACAGATTCCATACTGGATAGATGGTGATTTCAAAATCACAGAATCCAAGGCAATTTTGAAGCATGTAGTGCGAAAATATGATCCAAAACTGTTTGGGCAAGGTATTGAAGACCAGAGTCGAGCAAATATGGTTGAGGATGTAATGTGGGACATGTTTGTGGTACTGAGTCGGACTTGTTTCCTCTACACGGTGAGTTTTTTATTTTATTTTCCTTATTATTTTTTTTATACTTATTTTATTTGTAATATTTTTACTTTTATTTTCAGGATGACCTGCGAGATGCTTTTGCAAAAGAAACGCCAGCAAAGCTTCGCCAACTCTCAGAATTTATTGGGAGTAAAAATTGGATCCTTGGAGACGAGGTAGATAGGGAATAAATTAATTTTTATAATAACTTATCAACGCTACTGGATTTTCAATTTCATTTGCTTTTATATCATTGTTGACAAGGGTGCACAAGAAAACAGCTCAAGTACAAAGTATGCTTACAGTATTATAGGAACTTAAAGTGTGTTTCTTGTTTGTGTTTTTTTACCTGTACAGATAACCTACGTTGACTTCTTAGTATATGAAATACTCTACCAGCATCAAGCCTATGATAGCCAAATTTTGAGTGCTTTTCCAAATTTAAAGAATTTTCTAAAGTCCGTCGAGGAACTGCCTTCCATTCAAAAATGCATACAATCTCCTGGATTCGTACAAGGTCCTTGCTACAGTATCAAAGCAAAGTATCAGATTTAGACGTATGCGTATGTGAAGAAATGGAAGTTGACAGAGGCGTGTGCTTAATAAAGCATATCCTCTCTGACGAACCAAAATGACCTATATCCATTTTAGCTAAAAACAATATCCATTATCTACAAAAATATTGAGACATGCCTTGAGAACATTTAAATAAAATAGTTTACGCTTTTCAAAAACATGCAAGTAGAACATTTTACACTTTTCAAAAATATGTAAATAGAGCATTTAACGCTTTTAAAAAACATGCAAATAGAACATTTTACACTTTTCAAAAGCTCTTAATTAACATTTTACGCATGTTTTTCATTTTGTTTTTATGACATAGCTTATTTTGATTCTAACTTAAATTGACAATGGGTCATTTTGTTTCTTCACAGACGATAAGATTTTTATAACTTTTTCAGAGAATATTGTTGTCTTGATTAAAACAATTTTGTACAATTCAGTTTCACGTATAGAACCGCAGTGTTTAAATTTTTTTTATGGGCCATGCATTCTGCAGCAATCTGTAGCATAAACTATTATAGTAAATATTAACTCACTTTAGTTAAATGCTACGAATATGAATTTGTAGAAAAAAGTATAATGCTTTTCTATAATAGTTGCAATTTTGAAATCAAAGGAGTAAAGCAATAAAATGGATATTCATATGTATCGTATTCCAATATATATGGAATTTGCAATAACAACAACAACCAAACAGTAAACACCATAAAGGGTCCAGCCGTCATGTCAACTTTAGTGTAAGTATACGCAGTACACACTACTAACGAGCATAACTTGTCAACGTGTAATCGAGTTTTCTCAGGAGATATTTTTTTTCGAAAAGAGCGTCCCAAAAAACTTAGAATGGCTTAACAACATGATGCGCTGAATGAGTTTCGGTCGATGAAGTATTTTTTTGAAAAATCGAAAAGGGCCTCAAAATGGTTTTTTAATCCTATTTTTAATTTGTGTAAAAACCATCTTAAGCACTATTTTTGAAAATTTTGTGTGGAAAACCATTTTGAAATATTCTGAATTCAAAAAGCAATTAAAATTTAAAATTTTGAAATTTTTTATTTTTTTCGAAATTTTGGCTGACCAATGGTAGGTGTCTAGAAAATCTCGAAAAAAATAAAAAATTTTCAAATTTTAAATTTTAATTGTTTTTGAATTCAGAATATTTAAAAATGGTTTTCCACACAAAATTTTCAAAAATAGTGCTTAAGATGGTTTTTAAACAAATTAAAAATAGGATTAAAAAACCATTTTGAGGCCTTTTTCGATTTTTCAAAAAAATACTTCATCGACCGAAACTCATTTGGCGCATCATGTTGTTAAGCCATTCTAAGTTTTTTGGGACGCTCTTTTCGAAAAAAAAATATCTCCTGAGAAAACTCGATTACACGTTGACAAGTTATGCTCGTAAGAAAAAATGTATGAGAACGACACATTTATACTTATATACTTATGCCTAATGTCTTTAATATATGTAAAATCTAAAAGTGTGTGTGACAGTGTGTGTGGGCCACCGGTCAAAACGACTTTGAATGAATCACAATTCATGCATTCATTCACTACCAAAAATGATGCAGGAGAATTGCATATTGAAAATATTGAAATGTGTCTTGACTGACGGCTAAAAGAATAAAAAAACATCACTTTGGTCTTTGCTTTCTTTGATTTTGCCTTTGAACTTTAAAAATAATATTAATAATAATATCTCGGGACTCGGCAGCATCTTTTATTAATTTATTACTCTTAATGTTTCCCTTGGGGGCGGATCACAAATGGCGTTATCTGTAATTATTAAATCAGCATTAACATTAAATAGTCACCCTTAGCCCATGTCATCACCTAAATCATAAAGCAAACGGCTATCTTTAACATTAGAAATTATTAGCTAATATATTCACCCACCCTAAAGATAACGCCTTTTGCGTCTTGCCCTTCTTGGCCGTTTGGCCGCTTTACCGCTTTGGCTGGGCGGCTGGCCCTTGTTTGTAAATATACTTGGTACTCAGCGCCAAAGTTAAATTGAGAGCCCTGTAGTAAATTCCTTCGAAAAAACTGTGAAACCAGTGAAATGTGAAAGTTGACAAGAATATTTATTACAGAAAGACAAAAACGCAACGCTAACGACAACGACGCAGTGCGTGTGGAGTTGGGGTGACGCGTACTGAAGCAACTTCGCATTTTGAATAATGTAGAATTAAGTTTTGTTTATTAAAAATCAATGGACTCATTTGGTTTACCTTTTAATATTTCTTTTTTTAAGTAGAAGCTCAGTTGTCAGTTTTTAGTGAGTATATTATTAATAATTTTATCTCGTTCCACGGTTCCACAGTTTCTTGGCGGTTAATAATCAATAATTATTACAAAGTACGTAAAAAATGGCTCAATTCATGGGAGTAACTGTATTGTTAGAGAAATCTGAGGTGTTTTGTTACCGAATTCCAAGAAGAATCCAAAGAAAACAATCGTATGTTCATCGGTAAGCTGTGACATATTATGGTATTTTGTATTTGTTTTGATGATCATATTCGCTTTTATTAACATCAAAGGTTGAAGGTAGTGGTTTTTAAGATGTTGTTTGTTGTTCATTCATAGTGCAAAAGACTGGGACACGTCGAATCCCCTTGGAACTTACAGATTTACATTGAATGCAGCTCGAGGTTACTGCTTCATCGAATTACTTGATCAGCTCAAATCAAATTTTGGAGCATATCGTGTTGACGAAACACCGGCGGGTCAGTCGTTGCCAATTTATAATTTCCCAGGACCTGTTCTTCAACCCGTTATGGATTCTTCTCGTTACTTTACACTTCGACTTCGAAGTCAAAATCAAGGTTCAAATGGTATGTAACTTACGACTAATGATTACGATCCTGTACGGATAAATGTATTCTCCATGTCAAAAGTCGAGATAGCTGGTTAGGGCTGTCCAAACCCTGCCAGTGTCCATTTGATTGCATGGATATGAAACTCTTTGGACAGCCCTGCCCAGGTATCTCGACTTTTGACATCGAGAATATATTCCTCTACATACTAATACTGTGCCTGCCTTAATTTCAGTATTACTATTTACTTTATTATTGTATAGTTTAATACTGTTTTATATTTCTTGTACTTTATTCAGATGACAATGATTATGAAACAATCGGAATCGGATTTTCAAAGCGCTCAGACATTGCTGATATCAACCAGACTCTAACAAGTTTCTTCGCATCTCAAGCCACAACTCATGCACCTCTTCAGTCTCAAAGTCAATTGAATTCGGCTGCGTTTGCGAATACGAGAACTCTGTTAAACTTGGAAGAAGCTATGGAGGTTGATATTATTCAAATTGAGTAGTCATTTTTATTCTATATTACACTTAAAACGTTAGTGAATTTTAACCTTATTTTTTATAAAGTATTTAAATGCACATAGTGAACTCATGATTTTTGATTTGCTGTATTGATAGCTTCCATCTCATTACATTTGAAGTACTTTAACAGTAGTTCGGTAAAGCTTCCAATAACTTCCGGGTGGTGTTTCATCAAACTTTCCGTTAGACCGCGGAGTAACTTTAAATCCTGATAATAGTAATAGGAAACTCTCTCCATTTGATTCAGTGCTAAAGACCCAGGAAGTTATTTGGAGCTTTACGGTACTAGTGTTAAAGTAAAATGCAATTAAACGTATGAAATATATTTTTATTCCTTAACTGAATTATACTGGCGTTATTTTTGTATGCGTCGTAAATTATATATTATACAAAATGTACAAGTACATATCTACTTAATGCTACCAGTACCACAAAAGTGTATGTTAATTAATGCATAATTGCCTACGCAAGCTATAACGTGTTAAAGTTCAGCTCTCTCCTGGGTTTGATTTGATTTTGCTCCATAATGATAGTTTTTATCTTTTTACTTGCTGTACCCTACCATTTTTCCGGGGAAGGGGGGCATTTCATCAGGCATTTTCCTGATCTTTTTAAATCTTTACAGGGTCACATTTTTCAACAATGTTAATGTAATTATCGTTTATTTTTGGTAAAAATTTTAATCAAAAGTACAAATCAACTTACAAAATAATAAATAAAAATATAATAAAGTCAAACCTCCCAAAACCACAATATTTAAGTACATACCTATGTGTACTTGTGGTTGATGCGTAGCCAGTCAATGCAATTGGTGATATGAGAGGTTTTGATGTATGACTTCGCCTACATTTAAATTTTATATTTTTTTGATTGATATTCAACCCGTTATTTGTAATTTTAATCATTAGTTAATCATAAAAAATGTTTTATCGCTTTGTTTTGAAATTTTTAACACCTGACAAAAATAGGGTAAAAGGATTTGAGCTGACTATTATATGTACATATTTACGATGATTATTTAATACTGTGAATGAATTTTTTGTATCAAATTGGGGTGTGTCAGAACTCGAGCTGCGGTTGATTATGAAGTTTTTCAGTATTTTGCGACAATGGCCGTAATTGTGCTTCCTTTTTCGAGATTGTAACGAACTAAAAGAAAGCACTATGTATAGAGTCAATTTCGAAATGAGTATGTAAATGAGTCCTAATAATAAGCAATAAGTTCGTCAAGTAAAAAAGCACTAGAGTAAATTCCAAGATAAGCGTGTAAATAAGTCCTAATAATAAGCAATAAGTTTGTCAAGTGTGTGATTTATCTTGTGGTATTTGAGTCATGAGTAGTTTTTACTATGTATTATTTTACGGTTGCAAAGTCGTCTATGCTTAACAAATTCAGCGTAAGATTGCAATATAGATATCGTCTGTGAAGAACCAAAATCACCCATATCCAATTTAAGCTACAACCAAAATGAGCTATGTCCTAAAATTAAATTGGGAAACATGCGTAAAATGTTAATTAAGAGTTTTTGAGATCATTTACATGTTTTTGAAGTGTTCTAGTTAAGTGCATTTAAGACATATTTGTATATTTTTTGTAGATAATGGATATTGTTTTTAGCTATAAATGGATATGGGTCATTTTGGTTCTTCACAGACGATATGATTATTATGTATGGGTAAGGATGAGTCTCATGGCCCAATTGTAAGTAGGAATATTACCAATGACAAAATAAACTGGCTTAAAAGCTTGATTAATAATTTGTGTTAATTAAAGTAGCAAATAAGACAAAGTGAAAACACTATTACCTATACTGTTATAACATTGATTTTCATTTATTTAACTGTAATCAACGCACGTATGAATTGTACAAGTGAATTATTATTAAATTAACATGTATAGTTCTTAACAAACGATGAATAGAGTTAAATTTTAAAAGTCTTGCGAGGACACTTTTTTACGCATTTTAAAGGCACCACTTCTTCATGCTAATCGTAAGTAATGTTGATATTATACACAAAAGTTACATATGTACTTATTAGCACACATTATTTTGTTAATTGCATTTTTTTAGTATATAAATTATTTTTGACTTGTCCTTTGTTAATTATTAAGGGGCTGAAGAAGCAACGCTGACGAGGCAATAATAATAACGAAGTTGACTGCTGCATTCTGGACCTGGACTAAAGTGAAAAATGCTTCTTTACTTCTTTCCATAAAAGAATCTTGGATATCCGTAACCATATCCGCCCCACCCTCCGTATCCGCCCCATCCTCTGTAGCCTCCGTAGCCTCCGTAACCTCCGTAGCCTCCATAACCAACATAAGGGAAGAAGAAACGGCCTTGACGTCCGGGTGGTCCTGGTTCTGCTGACGGTGGAGGTGGTGGAGGTGGTAGAGCATTGGGCTCTCCAGCTGAGTTATCTCCTCCAATGCTGGCACCACCTCCCGCAGCTGCAAGAGCAGCAGCCGCCTCATCTCCAGTCGCACTAGCATCACCCCAAGCCCCTCCATCTCCAGTCCCGATCGCAGTATTTCCAGCGTCTGAAGGATTTGTGGCATTCCATTGGCTAGAACCACCGCTCGAACTTCCAATAGCCCCACCGCTCACATCCGCTGTGGCTGTTCCAGAATCACTGGAGCCTTCTGCAATCCCACTAACAGCTCCAACACCCGAACCAACTCCTCCTCCAAGATCTGTAAAAATTAACAAAAGAAAGTTAAAAAAAATTATTAACAACTAAACAAACCCAATGCTTAAGCAATATTGAAATTTTGAAACGCAATTTAATCCGTCAACACTTCAATAAAAAAAATTGTAACGATAAGTTTTGAGTCGAGTACGAATACTTACAAGCTGGTGCATTTGAAGGTAGCTGTGGTGGTTTAATTGGAGTGTGGGCACTGTGCACCGCAATAGCAGTGAAGAGGAGGGTGCAGAGAGTAACAGTTGAGGTGTACATGGTGATTACAATGTAGAAATGAAATTCAAAATTTCCAAAATAAAAGAAGGATTTTTTCAAAAATGAAGTACTGCAGTTCGTCACTGTATGAAAGCTCAGAGGTGAATGGTAAATAGCATAGCATAGACTCCTACCTTTTATACTGCTCTGGCCCTATTCCACGCTCCATGGGGTCAGCCTGTATGAAACTTGGTTCTTCAAAAGATAATTTATTTCTGGGTATTCTGGCATAATCCTAAACTCTAATAAAACGTTCCAGTATTGATAATATTTGTACTTAAGTTCGGGACCTTAGAAACTTATTAGAAAAAAACGATAGGTAAAAAATACCTTTGGAATTTCAATGTGACCCCAAATGGCTACTTAATTAATTTCAAAGAATTTAAAAAACGATGTGACTGGAACCTTATAACCTTAACCTTCACTACTTTGCCCTTCCAAAATTACCTGTTAAAAGTACCTGTAGCTGTACGATCCATGACGAGCATGTGTGTGTTCGTTCGTATAGATAGGTAGTCTTGTGGGAAAATCAAGAGATTACAATTTTCGTGGAAAGTTCTGTATGGGGAATTCCAGAATTATGCGTATATTTTTTTAAGCCTTTCATTTTGTCTAGGTGGATCCAACCTTTACATGTACGTATAAGTAGGTATGTTCATAAAATTATTATTTATATCTCTACTGAATAAGCACAGGTGCCAACCTCCACTTTTTTAGTTTAAATTATTTTTAATTCTTTTTTTAGCACAGTAAGCAAGTTAGCCATTTCTTATTCCATAAATTTCAAAATACGACAAGTTAATAGTTTCGCCAACTCTGGCAATATGAAGAAAGTATAGTAAATATATAATTGCCGCTTAATAATTAATTCGAAATGGAGTTAGATGGATGTAAAACTTTATAAATGTCGTCCTTTTGATAACAAATGGAGGAAGAAATTTATGCAAACAAAACAATAAATATCGATAATATTTATTAACACATTAGTTGCTTGCAAATAAAGTTGTTAGCAATTTAAATTTAAAAAAAATGAAGATAAGCAATTTTGGTTTTATCGTTCATTGGAGAACGGTGTTGCTATAATTGAAAATTCAGTAATTTTGCTTCTTTAGTATCGCATCGCTATATGCTTCTGCTTCTTATTGCGATTTCGAACTGAGCCGGTGGCTGTAGCTTATCTGGTTGTAGGACAAAGTCTCCCTGGACAAAGTCTCCCCGGACATTTTCCCTCCGGTCATTTTCTTCCCGGACTTTTTTCTCCTATAAGTAAAAGCGGACATTTTTCCCCCAAACTCGTAATTATGTTATGTGTCGTAAGATTAAGTGATGATTTATGAAATTTTGGGTTATAAGCATCTGTTTTAATTTTATTCTCGCTGATTGTATATAATCTCACAAATTCTATGCAAAATATTATGTATAAAACTTTATTAAACCGAAAGCTTTGAATTAAATGGAATGCATGGAATGCAAACTCTGAATTGTTAACTTACAAAGTTTAGGAAATAAAGGTAAGCAGTTTAAATCATAACCAAATTGTAAACATTGTAGTTAGTAATTAGTAAAACTACACACTCAGAAAATATATATACTATACTATTTCTCAATATGGCTAAAAATTCCTTAGTAGTAGAGTGCGTATATGTGATCAGTGATCATGCCTTAAGTGTGATCAGTGGCTGGTGCTAAAGCACAAGCTGCATCAGAAATCCTTTACTAGCCGGTAATGATAGCTTGTACTCTTAACTAACGACAATATAATTTAGGGTGCGAAACTTTGAAAACCTGGGCAGAGTAAAATCTCCGAAGTCCGAATATCAGAATAACTCGTATTCCGAATTTTTTTCCGAGTTTTCAAATTTCAAAATTTCTAGTGTTGTACATTTTAGAATTAAACAACGTGTGCAACGTGATTGATACATTCATTACCAACTAGTTGAAGATACTGTTTGAGATTTTCGTATGGAGAGTTCCCACTAAAATAGATGAAAGGTCAAAGTGTCAAATCCGGGAGTTGTGCTATAATGTGATCATTCTATGAGCTCTAAATGTGATCAGAGCTGCAGATGGCTAAAAGCATCGAATCAACTCAGTTTATCAAACAGCTTATTAAAATAAGTTGACAATGCTGTTATACATCATTAGGGATCGTCCATAAATGATGTCGTCCGGATGGGTGTGGGTCCAGTCAGATTTTGAAGACATATTACATATAGCGGTTTAAGTAATGTTGATGTCATGACAATCATGACATATAGGTGAATGGGTCCTAATAAAATTTTAATTTGGGTGACATTATTTATGAACCATCCCTTACAGCAAATTTTGATTTTTTGCAAATTAGAAAAATGGGTGGATATTAAAATTCAGTGTATCGTTAGCATTATTGCTCAAGATAAATTCACTAGTTCAGGAATTCCTCGATCATTTATGCAATTGCTGTTATCACATGTTACAGATGCCAAATTATCGTTTATTTTATTTTTACCCACCAAGATGTGGACATTATTTATGGGTAACCCCTTAAAAATCGCCATTAAATAATGTCATCGTTCGGGTCAGCTGGTCTAGCCAGATATTAATGACTGATGACATTCCATTTTAAAATAGTCGCTTACTCAATGGTAAGAGATCATCCGTAAATGATGTCAGGGGTACGGTTAGTGGGTCAGCTAGGATCTTGATGACAACGTATGTTAAAGATATCCATCTATTCTACACAATGGTTCGGTTGATGATAGGGTAATCATAGGGTCGTAGAAATGGAGAAACTTCGATGACATCATTTATGGGCAACCCCTAAAATGATAAAATAGTGGTGGGACAAAATGTCATTAATTTTGTGACGCCATTTGCAGACCACCCCAAAACATGTGATTTTGTATTTTACGCATGTAGTGTTATTTAAACTCTCATAAATGGAACCTAATATCGCATTATCTTTCATTTTCCATCTTATCTGAAAGTTTTCTAGTGTGATCACATAAAAGGCACTAACTTTCACTGTAATATTAATGCAATTTTAACATGATCACATTTTGGGACACGGTGATCACATAAACAGCATTTTTGTAATTTCGAAAATTATCGAAGTTATTTCATACAATTTGGTACAAGTCTTCGAATTTTCAGTTTATCGGTTTGATATTTTAAGGGTATATAGAGAATGAACTGGCTAGTATTTGAGTACACAAACAGTGAATTTGGAGGAAGTACAAAAAAAGTTACAGATTTTCAAAGTTGAAAAAAAATGAACCCGATCACACATACGCACTCCCCTACTACATGATTATATCCTGACATCATATAAAAATGTTTAGTTGTAAGGTTAAAAAACTTAACTAAAAAAATGTATGCACACAGTACCTAAACCTATTACACTAAAAAAGTGACTTCTCACGAAGAAAATTAAATAGCAAATACCTTTGAAAGAGGAGTATGCACACTATGGTGGGGTTGTAAGGCCCGGTGCACCTTAACGTCCACCCAAACTGGACGTCCTCTGTGTAAATAAGAGGATGGGCTGGTTCGTTCCTAATTCGCTCTAAAGACGTGTCTGAGAGGTTGCTTGGTGGTGTTATAGTTGATACCTGGGTACCTTTAGTTGGCTGGATGATGGAGACACCCGAGGTTGATGTCTGGTACCAGACTTGGGCTGGGACCAGGTGAGGGTTGGATCTGGGACCAGGTGCCGAGATGGGCCTGGGACCAGGTGAGTTGATGTCTGGAGCTTGAGATGGGACCAGAGCTTGATCTTGAGATGGGACCAGAGCTTGATCTTGAGATGGAACCAGAGCTTGATCTCGAGATGGAACCAGAGCTTGATCTTGAGATGGAACCAGCGACTGGGACCTGAGCTTGAGCTTGAGATGGGACCAGAGACTGGGACCTGAGCTTATGCTTGAGATGGAACCAGAGACTGGGACCTGAGCTTGAGCTGGGACCAGAGCATGAGATGGGACCAGAGAGCTGGGACCAGAGCTTGAGATGGGACCCGAGAGCTGGGACCAGAGCTTGAGATGGGACCCGAGAGCTGGGACCAGAGCTTGAGATGAGACCCGAGAGCTGGGACCAGAGCTTGAGATGGGACCCGAGAGCTGGGACCAGAGCTTGAGATGAGACCCGAGAGCTGGGACCATAGCTTGAGATGAGACCCGAGAGCTGGGACCAGAGCTTGAGATGAGACCCGAGAGCTGGGACCAGAGCTTGAGATGGGACCCGAGAGCTGGGACCAGAGCTTGAGATGAGACCCGAGAGCTGGAGCTGACTTGGACCTGAGACCAGGTGAGGCGTAGACCTGTTGAGACTTGTACCTATGAGCAGGGACCAGGGCTTGAGCTGGGGCCAGAGCCTGGATCTGAGGTAAAACTGAGGAAGTAGGCCGGTACGCTGGTCGTTCGGTCGGCAGTAGACTAGACCTGATATGGTTCTGGCAGGAGCGTCTGATTCTAGGTTGAGCAGTTCTGACCGAGGAAGCGGATTTGAAATGGATCCTAACCTGGTGTAACTGAGTGGAGACCGGTTGTGATATGCAGATGCTGATCTAGCTATGGTTCTGAGCTGATGAGCGGGTCTAGCAAACTGTACAGACCGGAGGACGTGACCTGGAGAGCGATTCTTGAGATGGACTGACCGAAACTGAGATGATCAAGAGTGCAGTGCGTGACTACATGCGATGCATGAAAACAGCACTGGCAGCCCTTCCTGTGGTATATGATAGATGGTACAAAGAGCTGAAACTTGATGCACTTATCGACTATGTGGTGAGCCGGGCAATGTGAGACACTTGGGATGTAGCGGTGGTCGGATGTGCAATAAATGATGGGTGTGATCTCCTAAGTGCGTGAACTTGGTAATAATTACCAATTGACGTTTAATTACACACACTTAATTACACACATTACACTAAATAACAGATATGAAACACACTTAATTACGCACAATTACACGAAATAGTAGATTTGGAACTTCAGATTTGATACACCAAATAAAGAAGGAAGTCGGAAATATCTGACTTGAACTAATTTTGAGGAAAGAAAAGATGGCTGATCAGAGCTCAGAGCGGACAGGTCTTTTCGCTTTGGTGGTTTTTGGTCGACTGGGAGCAGTGCCGAAAGGGAATGAATGCTACTGCTCCCTTTCCTTTGTTTGAGCTGATGCTGAGGCATGCTGAGGCATCGGCTCCTTCTACTACTTGAAGCTCTCAAACCCATACAAAAGTGGGGGTTTGAGAGCAACTTAAGAGTCGTTCAGTACTCTGGGTTTGAGAGCAACCCAAACCCAAATGAACTGACGTCATGGAAAATTTCTGCCTATGCAGGCAAAGAGTTCTTTACGATTGGACAACCTTATAATCTGAAATTCTAAAAATTAAACCTAATGGTGTGACCCACACTACGAAGGAACGTCTTCACATCCATAGAATTTTCGCTGTATCTAATGCAAATATTTTTCAGTCTCTCCTGAAGCTTTACATAAGACTTCTGAACTTTCTTTTGTGGAGGCCTCCCAGCGGCTTCTTGGATTATCAAACATAGTAATTAAAAGTATGTAAATGTACGTAGATTTGTAGATTGCAGAACCTTAAAATTTACATAGTATAATTGGTTAGCAAATCGTGAAATAATACTCAAGGCCAGCTCCTAGTCCTATAGCTTACAACATTGAGCTATCTTCTCAAAGTATGCATCTTTACACGATACTGAACTACCACATACCAGTTGTTGCATTTTAGTACTGGGGGGAAAATGTTCGCTGTTACTTATAGGGGGAAAAAGTCCGGGGGGAAAATGACCGGGGGGAAAATGTCCGGGGAGACTTTGTCCAGGGAGACTTTGTCCGATTACCCGATCTATGTTCGCATTTTTACTTAAAGGAAGACTAAATATTTAAAGGTAATTCAAGTTAGGCGAAGTGGCCCGATTCCCAATTTTGTTTCCAATAAAAATTTATGGAGCAAATCAGTTCTTGGGCATCGTTAGAACTAATGTAGGATGCATGTACATAATGCATAAGGTGCGATGCAGTGTAGTGCTGCTTATTTAGCATTTAATGTCTTTTCTAAGTTAACTACAACTAGTGTTACATTACATCAGTCAAGCTTGCAGTGAAACATTAGACAGGAAAAGCTAAGAGGCCCATATGCTCCCTTATCTCGAAACCATATTTATTGCTTAATAATCAGTACGTTTTCAAATCATTTATATACTGTATTGCAAAGTTTAAGGAAAATAAATAGAGTCCCAGTACTTTCAGTTGCAACTCCAATTACTAAAAATGAGCAACGCTTGCATTTGAAGGGAAAAAATTTATATTATATAGTTGAACTTGTCATATACTAATATACCACTACGACATAAAGCATTCCCTGCCCAATATAACATTTTAGTATGATTTTAGTACAATCACCGCCCTACGAAACTAGTAAGTAATGTTTAAAAAAGTAGTATTTATATTTTACTATTTTTCATGTAAAACATTACTTACAACTTGCAGGCAGTCTAAACAGTAGACATTTAACAAGATGTACGATGTAGGAAGGGCAGATAGGTGCGTAAATTAGGTATAGGTACTATGGAAAAGTCAAGGTTCCACACTGCTGACTGCCCTCAAGTTTGTTTAAATCTTCTTACATTTTCGTTTAAGTAGGTTCTAATTCTACGTTGTACCCCTTATTAATTATTATTGAATGCTGTACCCTTAGAAAAAGGCAATTTTGAAGTATTTTTAATTGATTCTAAATATTGCCTATGTACAATCTCATAGTTTGCATTTGTCTTTTCAGATTCTGCAACATTTTAAAAACAATGGACAGCCCTAACTTAGTTTTCAGTGTGAGTGTGTCCAACTCTGTTGCGTTTACTTTTCCAACTCATTTGGAGTCAAAGTTCAAGTCAGTTCTAATTTTTCGGAGCGCTTCTGATGACAGAAAGTTCTATATCACAATTAATTCAGCTGAAAAAATTGGGACTATTGGGGATTTGAAGTCATTTATTGAGTGTGCTTTTAAAATTTCAACACCTATTGGTTTGGGGGATAGTTTAAATGGAAAGCTGTTTGAGAATTCAAGAAGCATCCAGAGAAAGGAGCTCCTCATGTACAGCCCAATTTTGTAAGCGAGTATCTGTAGTACTTGTTTTTTCTCCTTCTTTTTGTTACACTGTAAATTAGACAACAATTTTCTTAAATTTATATATGATTTCGATATGGTTTAACATGGTGGTAGATTGGTATTTTTTCAATACATTTTGAAAATCGTAATTTTTATTTTTTGTGGTTTCAGAGTTCTTCCTATTCAAAATGAAGAAAGCGAAGATGATCCGAATCAGCTGGTGGATCTTATTCCAACGCATGCTCCAACTTCCGGTTCCGGTCTCGAGTCACATAGTATACTACCCCCTCCGTGCCATTATAATTTACGAAGTCGCAATCCTAAACAACGTAAATTGAAAACAGCTGGAACTGGAAGATCGTACAACTCTCACCCCAATCCAGATTCAGAAGCTAATACCCCACCCCCATCCACGTCAGAACTTTTAGAACAAGAACCTCGGGAAATGCCTCAAGAATTAGGCACCGAAGTCAACGAGGAAGGTCAGCCACCAAGAGTAAGGTACCAAATCGCAATAAACGCCCAACTAATGAAGGTCAAACTGGAATCCGATTATATTTCCCAGTCAAGAGTTAAAATTGAAGCTGGCGTCAAAGCTGAACTCGTTGACGATGAAGGTGAAAGGTGTTTGAACCCTATTAGGAGTAGCGCCGTTATTGCTATTGCAGGACAAGGGCAAGAACCCAATACTGAAAATATACCAAGTTCCAAGAATCCGGTTACCGACACCGACGCAGGTGTCACTACTGACACGGGCACTGCACCTTGTGGGGGCGGCTATGAAACTGCGGGCATCGCAAAATTGGGCCAAATCAAATTCAAGAAGCTCTGTACTGCCAGTAGTGCCACCACAAAAAATAAAACAGCAGCTTCATGTGCAACTGTTTCCCGTAAAAGATTGCAAATTCGTACTAGCACGGCATGCACAATAAAGCAGGAAAGAAATCTCGTGAAGCTTGAACCTAATAAGTATGTAAAATGTGAAACGCAAGATGAGCAGTTAGCCTCAAATAAAATAATAACTTACCCCGACGGAAGATCCGCCAGTACGAAACAATTTAAAGCCGAGAACAGTACGATTAAAGATTCAGGCATTGATAAAAAATTAAAGTTCTTTAAGTGCAATTTCACAAACTGTAACTATGCAACTCTCTATTCAAGTGCAATTAGACGACACGAGAAGATCCATTTAGGACCAAAAGAGTATGCTTGTACACATGGAAAGTGCAGCTATCAAAGTAATAGGAAAGAAAATTTGGCCGGTCATGTTAAGCGACGGCATTAGATTCAATACAAAAATATCTGTTAATATTGAATTACAAGTATTTCTCCAGTATCATGAAAGCTTGATTATATGCTAATATATATGCTGTACGCATATATGAGTAGGATATAAAAGTGCCTATATATACTGAGGTACCTGATTTATTGGTTATTGGTTGTAGGACATATTCCCCCTGGACATTTTCCCCCCGGACCGTTTCCCCCCCGGACCTTTTCCCCCCGGACATTTTCCCCCCAAAGAGTAACCCCGGACATTTTCCCCCCAAACCCTTATTAAAGATACTGAAATGCTCATTATATTAAGTTATGAATTATAAAATGTGGTTAGTAATGTACTATGTCACAAATACAAATCGAAATTATACTGTATTGAACCCTGAGCGTGGTTTAGGGAGAAATACATGGAAATATTAATTTTAAATATAGAAAATTAAATCAAAAAAAGTAACTAGTTTTATTCATAATAAAACCTTAAATAATATTAGTTAGTATAAAACTTACTCCAGAAACATGTTCTATACTATTTTCCCGATATGGCTAAAAAAATGTACATTAGTTATGTATGCTGGCATTATATAAAATCCTTCCTTAATAGATGGATAAGAAAACGAAAGTAAAACTGTTTACCCTTTAAATAACCCTTTAAGTACATAGTACCTAAACTTATTACACTATTTTAATTGAAAACATACCTTGATATTAAAAAACTCAACTATAAATCATTAAATAGCGGTATAATTGCACGATAGATAAAAAACTTCCTGTTTCAATATTATTATGTGATTAAAAAATAGACTAATTAAAGAGCGAATCAAAAATTAATAAATACGGCACTGCTATTCAATATGAAATTCTAAAAGTTAAACCTGATGGTGTGCCCCACACTACGAAGAAACGTCTCAATACTCATAGAATTTTGGCTATATTTCATGCAAATATTTTTCAACCGTATTTGAAGCTTGCCACCGAAGTCTATCTAACGACAGAGGTTTCTGTTTCATGAACAGAAACCCTTCAAACACGATTTTTTTTCCACCTCTCGCAGTTTTTATAATTTCTAAAGCCATTGGAATTCTAAGGAATGAATCACTCCGTAATAAGAATAGAACTATTCAGTGTTACTACTACGAGCTCTTGAAACAGACTGATAAAATAAAATGTTAAACCGACAAGAATTAGAGTATACCCACTGCCATTCCGATATACAAATGTGTTAAAAATAGTTACGCAAATTAAAGCATATTGTAGATTCCTTTCATTTGGAGCGATGAAAGGTGAATATTAATAAGTAACCTAATCAGGAAACTACGTCCGCTGGAACGCCTGTATTATTTTCTCAGAATACGTGCCTTTACACGACCGCGACCGCGTAATAATATACATCAGTATCTTTAATAAGGGTTTGGGGGGAAAATGTCCGGGGTTACTCTTTGGGGGGAAAATGTCCGGGGGGAAAAGGTCCGGGGGGGAAATGTCCAGGGGGAATATGTCCGTTCCCCGATTTATTGTTTGAATTTCTATTTGCAAGTGTGATTATGTGTTTATTTTGAAGCCGCAAGAAACATTATTTACTGGCTTTTGTATCAGCTGACAATCTCTTGTTAATAGATAGCATGCTCATATTTATTATGTACATATTATTAAATGTGATTTATATTATCAGTTTATAATTCATTACCAATTATTAATTATTATTTCGATCCTTTGTGACCTATGATTACTTACCTACTTTAATTTGCTACTTGCAGTGTACTACGCAATTGTAACAGAAAACTGTCTTCTTTCAAGCAGCCTATAAGTACCTTTTTGTCATATCTGATATCGAATTTATGTATATTTGTTTTTCCAGCTAAATTAAATTAGTTACGTTGTTTTCAACTACCCATTGCTAACACTAAAAATATTAGTTCTTGGCTTAAAATATTTTCCACTCAATGCAATTATTGTATTGTAATTTCATTCTTTTTTTCCACACATCTAGTATTTATGTGTAACTATCCTCGATCAGTAGGACTAAAACTTGAGATGAACTTTTTAGTCCATGCTAATTAAGATATTGAATTTTCAGCAAAACGGGATAAGTCTACGAAAATTATATTTGTAAATGTTTTTAAAACATTTCAAAAATTTGCTTTAGATTTAAGCCCCAGCTTTTTTCAGGCAGAAAAATACTCAGCTTAAAATAAATATATGGTTACATTTTATCCGAAATTCACTGTTCCTGTAAAATTTGCTTTGATGGATTTATCCTGTTTTGGTAAAACAAAAAACTCTTAAAAATAATGGACATTAAATCTTGCCATAGACAGATAGATAGTAATATGCTACCTACTTTCATTCAGGCGTGTGTGTATTATAAAATTAAATTGTATTCAAATTATGTCATTAAGATGAGAAACATTGAGCACTCCTATTTCTTACATAGATAAAATCAGATGTACAGTATAGCTAATAACTTATTAGTATTGAATCATAATTTACTATTTACTACATATTAATTAGTTGGTATACATTAAATTGCGTTTTTGTGCCTAGAATGCAAACACATTCCTGCCATGTTTTTTTAAGAAATACACCACTTTTTTGTCAGTCTTTGTATGTACATTTATTTAAATACCTTCGTGAAGTGCAAGTGGCTATAAGCACTCATACACTTTTTTTTAAACATCTCCATCTAATTATAATTAAAACACTGTATAATGCACTCACATAGAGTATGTGAAGAACCAAAATGACCCATATCCATTTGTAGCTAAAAACAATATCCACTATCTACAAAAATATTGAAACATGTCTTCAAAGCATTTAAATAGAATATTTTGCACTTTAAAAAATATTTAAATCGAATATTTTTCACTTTTCAAAAACATGTAAATACAATATTTTTCACTTTTCAAAAACATGTAAATGGAATATTTTTCACTTTTCAAAAACATGTAAATGGAATATTTTGCAATTTTCAAAAGCATGTAAATAGAATATTTTACACTTTTCAAAAATATGTAAATAGAACATTTTAAACTTTTCAAAAACTCCTAATAAATAACATTTTACGCATGTTTCTCATTTTGATTTCATTATGACATAGCTCATTTTGATTCTAGCTTAAATTGGATGTGGGTCATTTTGGTTCTTCACAGACGATATTAATAATAAATAATCACTTGGGATAATTTTAATTTCAATGTACATGTGTACAAAGTCATCTCCTAGCTATTTATAAAAAAAATCAAGTCAACATATTAAAAACAAATCAATGTATAAGTCCATATTTTCTATTACTATAAACAAACATAAGTTTTTAAACCTCTCTGTCTAATATTGGACTCCAAACTGAGTAGTAATGAGACAAATCCTTAGAAATGGGAGCAAACTCTGATACATCTAATTTAAGGAGTTCTTCCAACGATGGATGAGTATATGATGCAATCATTAAATCGTCAAACTCAGTATTCCAGAAAACCGGCCACTCAAGCCCTTGATTGATACCATTCAGAGCGTTGTATGCCTCAGGTATCACCACACGAGCTGGTGCTGGTGCTGGTGGTGGTACTGGTGGTGAATTAAATTCCGGTGTCGAGTAATACAGACGTCTTTCACTCACCATCACCTTTCTTTCTTGTCTAATTTCACTGTTTCTGGGAGGCGGGTGCTGCAAAATCAAGGTTAAGAGAAATCAGATCAATTTAATCCATATCTTAAAGGAAATTTTGCATGTGCGAATTCATACATAGTAGCATATTATATAGTTAATTAACACTGCAAATTACATGCAACTGGTTAAACTACGTCCTGCTACTCATTAACCTTATCTAGCCAAAATTGCAATAACATAATATAATATCGTAAATAATACAAAAATAAAAAATGCACTTACATGAATAAATTGTGGAGGTGCTCTGCTTGGACCGCGAGTATCAAAATGTTGATAATTTTGTGACTGAATTTGTGCAGCAAAATTTGAATTACCGACGTTTACATTCATATTGAAATTGTTCGATGTGCCGACTACGGTGCCAAAACCATGACCAAAACTGTTTACGGTATTTGTTGCTTGTGAAGTGACAGAATTATAAGCACAATTTTGGAAGCATGATGACTGACACATTTGTACGTGATGTTGACCCTGATGTAGCTGATTGGATGTCTTCTGCAAAATTTAAATTAACAAATTAAGAAAATTAATAATGCTTTGAATTAGAACACAAGATTATTTGTACTAAAACTAAAAAAAATCAGAAGCTCTAATGGGACATTATGTGTTTACATAGTTTAAAAGTTAATTCAGCCACATTTTTTTTAGCTCAGTTTCCAAGGGGTAGAACAACTGAGATCAGGGTAAATCGAAAGATCGTGCTATTTTTACGAATACAAGGTCCAATGACAGTATAATAGATAGACACAGGACTTGCAATTTGTGTCCGTACTAAAAGCAATAATAGAATAATAGCGGCCGAAGTTACGATTCTATTCCAGTATACGTATATATGGTATTAAATATCGCCAGTGAAGAACCAAAATGACCCATATCCAATTTAAGCTACAATCAAAATGATCTATGTCATAATAACACCATGAGAAATATTCGTAAAATGGTAATTAGGAGTTTTTGATTAACGTAAAATGTTCTATTTTCATGTTTTTCGACGGTACAAAATGTCCTATTTGCATGTATTCGAAAAGGTGCAAAATGTTCTAATTCCATGTTTTTGAAAAGATGCAAAATTTCTAACTAAAAAGATTTTGAAAAGGTGCAAAATGTTGTATTTACATATTTTTGAAAATTGCAAAATGTTCTAATTCCATGTTTTTAAAAAGTAAAATTTTGGAGTTACATATTTTTGGAAAGTGAAAAATGTTCTATTTAAATGCTCTCAAGACATATTTGAATATTTTTGTAGATAGTGGATATTGGTTTTAGCTAAGAATGGATATGGGTCATTTTGGATCTTCACCGACGATATTGGAGCTTGGACGGGGCGAAATGATTTTACGAAGATATAGAGAAGACAGTATACTTTCCCGAACTGTACTAATTAATTGACATTTGTTATCCTTTTGTTTGAAAACATTTCCTAAGAAGCTACGTCTAATGAGTTTTCTTTCAATGCCAAGCAACGCCAATATTAGCAAAATTAAACTAATCAAACTTACCTCAGTAATTTGTATAAAAGATCTACTAGGGCCTGGCATTTCTTTTTTTTTTCAAATTTTTTCCACCTGGATTGGGAACAAGATGGGAGGGAACATTTGCCACTCGATTATTTGCAACGACCATATTTGAGTTATTCAACATTCTGTTGCTGGTACCCGCTCCCGCACAATGAGTAAAGCCGTTCACCATTTTTGCTGCCTTTAGTTGCTTAAGACTTGGAAGAGGAATTGCGGACCTGCTGCTCATTCCTGGCGTCTGTTAAATTCAAATAAAAATGAAGAAGCGCATTAAAAGTAATGCTACAGTTAAACTAGCACAAAAAGTATTAATAAAGTTTAACGTACAAACAAATATGTATCTGGGTTTGAAATCAAATGGAAGATTAGTGGATAATTTATAATTTGTCAACATTAAAAACAGATGGTATTTATAAACTTACGACATGGTTTGCTTGAGAAGGAGGGGCTGGATTTGGTGGTTCAGCGGATCTATTTCTTTCTGCCTTTTTTTGGGATCTACTCGCACATTTTTGCTTAATTCGGGAGAGCAAGACTTCACGACGAGTCTTCTGATTCCTGTTTAACAAAACAAAAGAAACAAAATGAAAATATTATTTTATTGAAAGTGCAAAATGTATTTTCTATTATTTTTTAATTTCCATCATTGACTAAATCCCCTAAGAATATCTTTTTTTTGTAGCTTTAATAAAAATTATATCAACCAAAAACCAACATCTCAAAAAATTCCTGCAAACACTACTTTCTTCGTGTCGCACATCTAAATATTCCCATTTTTATGACCCTATGACGAACCCCCCTGTCACCAACTTAACCATTGCGTTAAGGACTATCTTTAACATGGGTGTCTGCAATAGACATGTAGACTCATTGACACTACAGATGACGTCATTATTGAACGATCCCTTATGTGTCATGTGCGTGGCTATATGAGATATAGAGTTGCGCGTAAGTGTAAAATATTTAATAAATTGCTCCCTAAAGGCATTATAAAACCAAAAACCAAAAACACTTCAAATGGATTGCGGATTGCAAAGCCCAAGCCTAAATGCTTATTACATATACATACATAAATAGTTTACAAAGATTAAAATATTCTTACATTGGTCCAGGATTTGAATCTGCACTTCCATTAAGCATCGGGATCAGAGGTACATGAATCAAATCGGAAAAATCGTAGGTTGGGTTGACAAAATGGGTGACGGTGACATTATCTTTTGCAACCTGAGGATCTGGATCTAACTTCACTGTTACCCAGCCGCCAGACATCATTTGTGGACTCAGCGACTGGTTCCTTATAATTATTAGAAATTAAATTAGTCAAAAAAAGCGCGCTCACTGTATTAAACGTAATACTCACACAGAACATGAGCTCAAGATCTCCCAAATTAAATTCTTAATTATTTACAAAATACAAAACACATTTTAAAATCCAGTCTTTGTTTCACACTCGGCTAAATAAATTTTAATTGCCAAATATATTTCAATTGTTGTTTTTTTAAAACGCAGTAACCAAAAATTTGCAAAACTTAACTTACGCTGCATTAATCGTTACAGTTGGTGGGTCAGAAGAATTGTTCGTGTTGTTGAAAGTTGGATGATCTGCTGATGACATCATGTAGCCAAGAATAATTAATTGTCTTTTAATACACAATATAATCAAAGATCTCAAAAGTCGAAAATTCTAACTCAAACTCTCAATGTCTCAATATTTCAAACACAATTCTGACTAATGACTCAGAGAGAAGTCCACCCACGTCCTTGTGGATACAATGTTTAACCTGTGACTAAAACATCATCGGTCAAGAGTCAAGAGTGCAATAAGTTAATTCGTTATGTTGTATCTGCAGCACTTTAACAAGCGATATGCGAACTAAGGGGCAGGGCAAGGGTTGGCTGACGGCCGAAGTCCTGGAATGAGACCTATAATAGATACCTACATAATATGTCAAACTCCCAGCATTGTCTTCAATGTGTTGAAAATACGTGCTGACAAATTCATCAAATAAATACGTAATTATATATAGTCGCCTGGTCCGTGGTCCTGTTCATACGTTTCAGAAAGGGATCGAGGCACCATTCTTGGAGTATGTGTAATGTCACGTCAACTTCAACTCTTCTTTTAGACTTTAAAATAATTTATTTAAAAACTCAGCCTTCTTGGAATGAGTCATGCTCGATGCTCGTGCAGACTAATCATATCCTATGTACCAAAGCTACATATGACATATTATTATCAACGTAGTGCCCTTAGCATGTGTATCCCTCAGTCTTGGTCAAGGCATCAGTGTCCAAACTGTCCAACACACCAGTCCTCCTAATCATAAAGTCATTTCCTCATTTCAGAAAATATTTTTTATGAGTAGCTGGCTAAATACTTCGTATGGATAATTGAAATTATTATCTAGGTAATTTTCAATCGACACTATTAAACTGTTAACGATTACGGTGAAAATATTGGAGGTTCCGTATTCCGTACATCTACTATTAGTGCGTTTACCTACGAATTTACTTTCACACCGAGACTGACACCGACGACGCTCAATTTGGCGATTTTATTGACTGCTCATAAATTATACAGCAACAGAACAGGAGTAAAATAATTAGTTATTTAACCATCCAGATCATTGTCAGCTAACAACACCGACGTTTTAGTTTCAGTTCTGAGGTCGCAGAGTAGCCTCTCAAGACTACATGTATAAGTCTAGTAAGTATGTAATTATTTAAACCAGTGGTTTCCATAATACAGGGCTTAGTTTTGACATTGGAGATTGTTTTCTGAAATCCTTTGCTAGCACCTTTATAATCCCTTTTAATCTTACTTCACCCATTTTACATGGACGGTCTAGGAAGCAGGGGGTACTTTCACATGTTCTCCTGCGTATGATTGTAGCACAGCATAGTTTCCTTTGGAAAGGACATTTTCCCTCTCAGCGCATACCGAGGATATTTTGCTCATAGTATATAATATTCAGTATTAAAATCACACCTTGTTAAAGAAATGAGCTTGTCCATGTTTCAACGAGTACATTTTTTTGGAAATTTATGCATTTGAGCATATTCCAAAAAATATGCATTGATAAATCTAACTGAAAAACTTAAAAGATTGTTTTCAGAATTTTAATGAAATAATCAATACTACAGCATAGCTAATATTATTAATTAGGTATTTTTTAGGGAAATGTGAAATCAAAAAAATGTAAGCTAGAAATCTTTGTGGACCTAATGGACTACTCATTTGTTATGGCTGTACTTACATAGGTTCTAATAATGTATTTAGAAATGGAAATAATATTTTTGTGTTTGTCTATTAAAATTTAATTGCGACTATTTGGATTTGCCAAGATCGTATAATGATTTTAGGAAGAAAATATTTCGTAGCTGCTCCTGCACTAAGGTGTAGGACATATCGTCGGTGAAGAACCAAAATGACCCATATTCATTTTTAGCTAAAAATAATATCAACTATTTACAAAAATATTCAAATAGTTACATATGCCTTGAGAGCATTTAAATATAACATTTTGCAGTTTTAAAAAATTTGTAAATAGAAAATGTTGCAATTTTCAAACACATGGAATTCAAACATTTTGGATCTTTTCAAAAACATGGAATTAGAACATTTTGCACATTTTCAAAAACATGGAATTAGAGCATTTTGTACCTTTGCAAAAATAAATAATTAGGACATTTTGCATTGTCGAAAAGCATGAAAATAGAACATTTTAGGTTTTTCAAAAACTTCTAATTAACATATTACGCATGGTTCTCATTTTGTTTGCATGACATAGCTCATTTTGATTCTAGCTTAAATTGGATAAGGGTCATTTTGGTTCTTCACATACGATATGGTAACCACCACAATGCTAGAAAATAAAATTAAATAAAATACTCGTCGCAAAATATCTATGCGCCAAACATTGTAGCTACTGAATGCGGACATGCATCGTTACAAAAATCTGCTACGAAAATAGTAATTTTATTTAAATATTTCTCCAAGTATGAATGAGCTCTCTTCATGTACTATGTAATATGCATACTCATGCAGTTGTAAGTTTGTTAATGCGCAAGGTAATTTAGCTGGATCATGACATACAGCGCAATCAAACATGCATTTGTTGAGATAAATATTTCCACTACACACGCAGATAGCCGTACTTAGGGATTCCGGTAGTACAAGCAATTAAATTGTTAATTTTCATATAAATCTTATACTGCTTGCATAATAATGTATTGCAGAGGCAACCGAGAATTGCCTGGGCGAGGGTGTAGCATCATGGTGAATACTACCACACACGTGATTCAAACATTATTAATTTTAATTAATGTAGTCGCCTATATAGTTGTCATTTGTAATTGTATAGAACAATGTTGAATTGGTGTATTGACATCACTTTGTGGCCAATTTTAATTATTGTAATTTGTAATACATTACTAGCTCTTTTGATACACTAATATTTATGTTATCATCACTTCATACTAAATGGGCCGGAAAATGGGAATTTCTTCATATTCTTGAATTTTGCATATTTAAAAAATGATTTTACTGCTGTAAAAATGAATATTATTTTATTTTAGGGATTTTGATACCTAGAATTTGAGAAAAATGCCATCGTTACGAATTGGGAAGAAACTGCCCACGGGGACTAATGTCTGATGGGGGGAGGAAAATTTCCAACAACCATATAAATGTAAAGTTGCAATAGGTTTGTATTTCATTACCTAGTAGGTAGATACTTTGAGTGCACATGTGTTCTAATCTGAAAAGATACCAACTACTGAGCCACTTACTTTTTTAGCCTGATTGACAGGGCTCACAAAATATATCAATTCCGGCATAACTTCACAGCTCGTGGCTGAATGCACTTATTATTGTCAAACAACAGAAATGTGCAACTTTAAGGGATTTAACTATGCCTAATATTTTGATTTGTTTTCCTTAAACAATATACTGTGATGATCGTCGAGAAAGGCAGCTTCTCGCTTCTCTCGATTCAAAAGCCCATCTGCCTACTTACAATTATTAGATATGCATACATATACATACATCTTTGATTTGATGCCGCTGAACTTTTTCATTTATTTACAAGCACCACGTCAAATCCAAATTATGTGTACCTACGTGCATTAGATACATGCAAAGAATGGTCAACTAAGCAGGAGTAACTTACATTTTGGTCTGCGTCTGCATATAATAAAATTTCACCCATCCCTCTCAAACATTTCTCAAAAAATTAAAACCAAAAAATTATCCGCTGGTTTAGGACAATACTACTGTCGAAAACGAATGTTTCTGTATGTATATATACGATCCAAAACTTAAATTATTTCTTTATAGCTTCATTTCCGAACGACACAGAAATATCGGGCTATTTTTGGCTATTATACCAGTTGAATTTTATACAATAACCGTGTGGGCAACGAGCAAAGTATTTGTACCGGTTTTCCAAATGTTGTACTTAATGAAAATCGAAAGCGATTTTGCCCGCATTGATGCATTCCTTCAAATAAAAAAAAACAGCGAGCTCGAAACACTTGAAACAAAAATTGGGTCGACTGTCCAAAATGTTTTGGAAGCTGGAATTGCCCTTAAAGTTTTTTAACGAGGGCAACCACGACAATATTTTTCTGTATAAAAATGCTTTGATATTAGGCTTTTTATATGTTCAGTTTACCTCATTAAATTTTCTTCGCTGGATTGTAACAGGTTTTGCATTTTGTTTAGCCGTTCAATGAATTTTTGTTTATGATACTCTCTACAATTCTGCATTCAAAGACCCGAAAGAAAATTAAAATCCGTCAGGTTGCAGATATTGATGCTTCTTTTGCAAAATAGAAATGAAACACTGAATCAAGCAGGACAATTTTGCTCTTTAAAAATAGAGCATTTTGCACATTATAAAAACTTGCAAATAGAATAAATTTTCGCTTTACAAAATCTCGTACTTGTTTAAGGGCGCGTATAGTGTGTATTTTACGCAAATAGAACTAGTATAAAAACAGTAGCTATGACTGTGTAACTTTTTTTTCCATGTTTCCTGATGTCGTATCTAGGGACTTGGGAAGCAAAATCTCAAAAATTATTTTTATTTTCGTCACGAACTGCAATTAAAAGCTGCCAAAATTAACAAGCGATTATATGAGGAACGTAGATCCTCCCGTGTTTGGTCGTTAATTGCAGCTAAATGAAGACAAAAATGCCAAGTATCTCTAGTGGAGTCCCTAGAAAAATGCATGGCCTACCTAAAAATGTGAAAATTTTGCATGTAGGTTTTACCATTTCGATAGATTTGTTCGAAATTTTGTCCCTATGGTGGTAATGAGGCACTTGCAAAACCCTGTTCTCGCGCAAGGGTGACAGTGGGGCAACGACAGAAAAATTCGGAGTAGCAGTAATTCACGAGACGGCTTTGAACTACAGTCATTTATGTTTGATATGGTATTCTATTGGACTTTTCAGCGTTGCCAGTCATTGAGTCAGTGTGATTAAAATCCCTCTAACCAACAATCGGGATTCACAACATTATATACGATGTAATTAATATTGCGAATTCAAAAATAACTGTAACGTGGGATTACGGCCTAATGAAAAATTCAAGACAAACAATTCTGTCGCTTTCAAGGGCAGTCAAGGTCCTCAATTGTTTCTACAATGGATAAGGATATGAAATGTGAAGGTGTGAAATAAATGCTTAGAATGCTCATGTAAATCGAGGAACTGCATGACGATGCAATGCGGAGATAAAAATATTAAGTGTATGAAATAATCAGATGCTTTATTGCCACTAAACATTTTCGCCTAGGACTAAATTCATGCGTAGAAATTATTATGTTCCCTACTACCTAAATAGGTATTTGAAATATTCCTGAATTTTGGCTACATAGTTTTATGCATAGTTTGTGAAGCCAATGATTGATCCTCTACGCTCCCTATCCGTCGATTTAACTCATTAAATAATTTAATAATTTCTTTTTGCTTCAACAAAACAACTTTTAAAATTAATGAAATTCATAAAACCATAACTTAAACTAAACAAGATATATAAATATACATTCACATTTTAATGTAATTACGACACTTAATTTACACATTAGATTACAAAATTGTTGAGCTTTCACATTTGTGAGTAGTATTCTGTACGCGTAGTACAGGTATCGCAGTTCAAAGTGTATTTCACTGTTAAAAAGTCAAGTAAATACAAGTTTTAAGTAGTAATCTTATAAATACATAGTAGCTATTTCACTGGCTCCATTACTAATTTAGTTCACATTAACATTTAAACGTTTTTATAAAATTAAAGGCACATGTATTAAAAATAAAAAATATTTCTAAATATTCATAAAGTTAAAATATCATTTTAACATGAGTATTCTTTGTACAGTTCCTAATTTTATCCTAATTCTACTTGAATAATAAATTACAACAACTGGTACATTATTTTGACTGTGATTATCTTATTTTCTACACAAAAACCAAAACCTAACAGTATGTATTTCCTTATGATTATCCCAACATCTCCTCTATGGACTCTAAACATTCCATGACTTCTGGGTCATTCCATAAATAATCGGGAAGTACTATGGAATCATCCGTAGTGCTTACGACTGGTGGTTTACATAGGTCGTCAAAATACATTACAGGATCATTTATGCAACCTGGACCGTAGTTACTGGAGTAGTAATCTAGACCGTTGATTACAAATGCATCTTCTGTAATTGGAGTTGTTGATGCAGAATCTTGCAAAAGTGTTGCGTCTGACATCCACTCATCCGTTCTTTGCGGTTCGCTCAGGTGGGGTGCTTCCTACATAAAATAAAAAATAACAGAAGAAAATTAGTGACATGTACTCTTCATTTTTGCCTAACCAATTGTAAGTCTCAGCAAAAAAATAATAGAGAACTCAAAATTTAAAAAGCGTAGCTATTTTCCTATAATTTTTAACCCAACTCAAGGTCGTTCATCCTCCAAAGTAACTGCAATTGTTAAGAGCTATGCGTATGAATAAAACAAATTACCACAACAGTTTCCGGAAATGCTTCACTTTCAAAAATCTCCGCCATTGCTGCATCCACTAAGCTTCCCATTGTCTGAAGAGTTGGCGTAGGAAGATTTGAAACTGAACCACTTGTATCATCATGTGAATAAAACGTCATTGAACTGCTTTCAGTAGCAGTACCAGAATCATGAAGAAAACTGTTGACGGTAACTGTAGTTTTAGGAGTTACTGGATCAGAAACAAGTTTTCTGAGATTAATTAGACGGAGCTGTGCAAGCTGTTCACTTGGTTCGCATGTCCTCTGCAAAAGTAAAAATATAGTGCATTGTAGTGAACAGTGAACAACTTAACCAGCGAAAAATTTGTTTTGCAAATTTAAAACTGAGACTATTGACTGTTAACTACTGTTATAAAATCGATTGACAGATTCTTATTCTATGCATTATTTAACAATGCAAGTTTGGTACGCGATTCAATTTATAAAATTATTACACTATCGTTATATTTTTACGAACATTTCAATACTATAGAAACCAATTATTAGGACAACATTGCAACTTACCTTAGAAATTTTTATTTGTTCCCTGCTAATACGGGCAACTTTCTTGTCTTCTTTAATTTTCGGGAACTTTTTTGCCACACTCTTTGAGGAACAACTCGCCTGCCTAGTCCGGACTTTACCATTCGTACTGGATTTTCTTTCAGGCTGTTGAACGTGATTTTGTGGGTTCTTGAGATTTGAAAATAGCAAACGAAATAAGAGAATTAATAATTGGTGATGATAAATGGTTTAACAAAATCACATGGCAATTTTAAACTTGTGAATTCAAGTTTGTGCATTATCCTATATATCGGTCTTAAACAAAATATAAAATCGTTGTACTTACCATTTTCACTAATGGAGTTAGTAAGTCAGACCACATCGCTTGTTCAGAATTTTCTTTCTCTGCCTTTTGTTTTAGATTGTTCTTCGCTGTTGCTTCAAGTTTTAAAATCATGAGATCATGGGCACTAAGCTCTTTCCTGTAAAACGTAAAACAACATTAAACAATGCAAATTTTAAACGCTAAACGACGCAAGAATATGACATTTATTGTCTTGCTGGTGACGCATAAGGCAAAGTTAAACCACATCTATAAGAAACAAACTATTAGAGATGATCCCTTAATGAGTTTAAATAGACTAATCTTAGGTATATTGACGTTAAAAAATCTTACGTTTGTTTCTCAACTAGTGTAGTGTTCCCGTCCTGGATTTGAAAACGAGGCAAACTATTTGAAATTTCATTTTCCGGTGTTGTAAGGTCGATCACTGGAATTTGTGTTTGTAAGTTTAAATTCATGTTAAAGTTAAAGCTTTGCTTCTGCTTCATCGTGGATCTAATTAATAAAACGTAAAAGAAAAACAAATACGCTGTTAGAAATGTGAGAATTTTTAGTTCAACTGAAAAATCAATAGTACAATAAAAAGGGTAATTTACTGTTTATATTTATTCTGAATCTAAAAATTATTGACATAACGTCAACAGATTTTGCCACCATTGTTTTAACATTGTATTTTATTTTAAATTCGAAATTAAAAACGCATCATACAAGAAAATTAAAAGTTTTATGAATTTGAACGTGCAGAACATGATAGTAGCAATTGATGTGCTTTACAAACACAAAACACATAAAAAACTCAGTGTTTGTGGATATATGGATGTGGAACATCCATATATATTACCTATGCTCACCTTCTACCTCTACTACTCAATTTTTTATTTTATTAAATTTGTAGTCACACGCACAATTTTATCATTTCGCCGGAACGGACGGCAGGTAGTTATAGTTTTAGCCATTTAAACGGGTATGCGTATGACTGGCAAGAGCACCATTATGCTTCAAACCCGTAAACTTGGAAAAAAGATTCAGGTCTGAATGATTTTTGTACAATAATGCTTGTTACGCCTGGATAGGTGTGGATAGATACCAGTGGTGTGGATACGATTATGTAGTACGAATACGAATAGTACGTTTGGTAAACAATGAGTCGTACCGGAACAACTTGTGACGGTTTAAATGGGATAAGGGCTACATGTGCACGCACAAGTAGTCTCGTTAAATATCAGTAATGGACAAGGTACGAGCATATTAGGCGAGAGCGAAAACCAAAATATGTTGCAAACATTAAATATTGTAAAAGTTGTAATGTGAGTACTCAAAACTATAGTATTCAAAGCACGTCGTTTATGGACGATCCCTAACTATCTATGACCCATGTCCGCTTGACACAAGTCCCAAACATGTTGCAAAAAATGTAAAACTTGTAAAGTGGGCACTCAAAACTAAGATATTCGAAGTACTCACTTTACAACTTCTAAAATTTTTATTTTAGTTTTCCGCTTTTGTCCAATATGTTCGTACCTAGTCCATTTTTTGCCGGGTCCACTCGTGCTTGCATATGTAGCCTGTATTCCATATAAACCGTCACAGTCGTTCCGGTAGGAGTCGTATTTTTTACTATTTGTATTATTACTATTCGTAGTATTCGTACTCGTTTTCTTGTACCAGTACCACTCGTATCTATACCACTGGAATCTAGCCACGCGTAACAATCATAGTCGTACAAAATGCATTCCGACCCTGACCTTTTTTCCAAGCTTACGGTTTTGAAGCATAATAGTGCCCTCGCCTGTCATACTCACTATTCAGACCACTTGGTCCGGCAAAACTCTCACCACCTGCCGTCCATCCCGCCGAAATGATAAAACTATGCGTGCGACTGCAAATTTAATAAAGTGAGAAATTCAAGTAGCAGAGGTGGAAGGAGAGTTTGGCATGGTCTTAATTTGAGCGTTGTCAACATATTGTTCTACTCATTTATTACAGCCAAATTGCGCTGTAAGCTCAGTCTCTACTTCCGACCCGCGGTCTACAAATATGGCGCAAAGCGCCGGATTTTTAGTTTTGAGTTTGTTTACCATTGCCAAATTACATGTATTTTTCATTGTGAAAAAAGGATGGCAGTTTTTAACATACTAGCATAACGTGAATTTTAGTAAACTCAGAATTAACTGGGCTTTGACCTCCATATGCGGAAAAAGGTCAAACTTTTTAAAAACTGAATTTTCAAAAATTCACATTTTTTAAACAATTTATTTTTATTTTTTTAAAAATTTGTGCTGACCTGCAGCTCCGACAATGTATGTCCGATTTTCAACAAGAAGTTTTGTAATCTCCAGAACAATTTCTAAAAAGTTATTCCTAAGTTTTAAAAAATTCAAAAACTTTTGAACTTGAAAATATATAGTTTTTTAAATCTTATATAATAGGAATTTTTCCAAACTTCATATTTAAACATAAAATTTTTCCAATTTTCCAAAACTTAAGAATTTTATTTTGAATATTGTTCTGGAGATCACAAAACTTTAAATTTGCTGAAAATCGGACCTAAATTGTAGGGGCTGCAGGTCACATAAAAGTTTTAAAAAAATAAAAAACAAATTGTTTAAAAAATTTGGATTTTTGAAAATTCACACATTTTAAAAATTTTTACATTTTCCGTACATGGGGGTGAAAGCCCAGTTAATTCTGAGTTTACTAAAATTCACATTATGCTAGTATGTTAAAAACTGCCATCCTTTTTTCACAATGAAAAATACATGTATCGCCTTTGAAGCCATGTTAACTATTAGAATATAAAAATTTTTGGAGCGCAAACTGTGTGTTCGATTGTATTCAAAATTTGCGATACAGCACATCTTTGTATAGGTATTTGCAATAAAAATTACAAAGAAGTTTAGTGCAATTTCAATAATTTCCCAAATCCACCTAGCCTGCCGCTTTTTGTTAGGATATTCCGAGTGTGATCGTTGCTATAGTCTAGGAATACCTAAACTTGTTGCGTATTTGGACGTTTACTATTTAAGAAAACTTTAAAACAAAATTAAAAAACTGATTTTTCTTATGACATTTAACGTAGCAATTTTTGAAAAACACGGGTCGCGGTTCGCGGTAAAGAATTCTTTTAATTTGGCATAAAAATAGAAAAATAAAGTTTTTACAATACTATTTCGAATCCCACATTCTCAAACAAACTTGATATTACATTACATTGAATGCAAACGGTACTATCTACAGTTGATTTGCATCAGTTTTAGTGTTGAAATTAACTTAACTGGTTCTACATTTTTAATAAACCGTATTTCAAACATACGACCTGCACGCTTAAAAAGGTCTCAATCGAGTTCCGGTGAAGCTATATTACTTGTATTTTAAATTAATTTAAACAATAGTAAACGTCCAAATGCACAACACGTTTAGGTGTTCCTAGACTATACTCACGATGCCTAATTCGACTAACTACATTTGTTTAAAACCCCAGAGAATGGGGTCCTGCCGTTTGCTCGTTAGAATTAATTTAAAATTCCAATATTTCTCCAAGCCATGCTTCAATATGTAACAACACAAACAAAAATTCATAATTGTACTTTTATGCTCGGTAAATGGTGCCACTGCACTGTTCTCTTAAGGCGTCGTCCATATATCTCGTATACACTTTTGTGACTACTGTTACCCCTTACCCCTCTCTAAAGAGGGAATGGTAACAACCGGGCGTCGGGAAACCACCTAGACACTATTTTTTTCTGAAACGAGAATGTAAAAAAGTGGGGTAGCGTCAATCATATTTCAGAATGGACCTTTGTATTTGCTACAGGAATTCTTGAAGACACAAATTTGCTTATTTTAATTAAATGCATACCATATTTAAACATATTTTTAAGTCATCAATTTTATTGTGTTTGCAGGCTACATGTCCCAACTGATTTTGAAAAATTGAAGTTTTGTGATCGTTAAAACATTTTTCGAAAAGTAAATTGGTTTTGCAAATTCAAAAATTTTATGTTTTATTCAAAAAAGCTTTATTGATGCCTAAGGCATAAGTTTTTAATATTGTTTTGAAAAATAGATTTTTTCAAACCCCTGTATCTCAATCCGTTTTTATCCGAATTTTGAAAACGCTAAAGTTTTCTTACCGGTATAACATTACTTAAAAAGTCAATTCTGGGTTTTTAAAAATTCCAAAAACGATTTTCCTTAAAAAATATAAATTTTACAAAATTTTTAGGTCCTATTAATACAACGCTTGTGTGAAAAAAAATAAAATTTTTGAACTTGCAAAATCAATAGATTCACTTTTCGAAAAATGTTATAACGATCACAAAACTTCAAATTTTTTCAAAATCGGTTGAGAAATGTAGCCTGCAGACACAATTGAAGACTTAAAAATATATTTAAATACGGCATTTATTTAATTAACATTAGCAAATTTATGTCTTTAAAAATTCCTGTAGCAAAAATAGGCCCATTCTAAAATATGATTGACGCTACTCTACTTTTTTGTACATGCTCTTTTCAGAAAAAACTAGTTTGGGTGGTTTCGCGACGCCAGTAGTAGTAGTATACAAGTATACAATCATGATCATTGAAGGGACCTCCTTCGCTTTATATACGTATACATTTGTCATAAAAACACAATTTTAAAAGTAACTGGTAGTTATTCAAGTTACTAGTCGAAACAGCATTGATAAATTTCAAAAAATACGTAAGTAAACATGTAGGTTTACTTTTTAGTATTTCATTTTTGTATTGCTCTTGTACTTAGGTATATTAATGTAAAACCTTAACTCTAAAATTCTTAAGATTGTTCAAATTTTCCAAATCCTTCCAAACCCATTCCTTACTACGAGCCTGTCTACTAATACAGGTCGGTCTACTGCCGAGTGTTAGTGTGTTAATGCTAAATATACCCGTCCACTGTTCAAGATCCAACCTTCCAGACCTACACATTATCACATGCCCAACTCCTGTTACAGGAAACATGGCATATATCAGGCAGTGGACAATCCTAAATACTCCGTGTTTAGATTTAAATACATGACGTATTTGAAACTAAATGCTGGGGAATCAAAATTAAACCCCCAGACAGGGTGGAAAACTGCTCTGGTCAAAATACTACGTTCGAGACATTTGTAAAATATTCTCCTTCCTAAAATCCAGACGTCATTTACAGTCCCTGTAATTTGTTTAGAATCAATTATGAAATTTTTAATTAATTATGAAAAAAATTTCACCAAACTGAATGCGGTTTTTTGCAAAAATTATTTTAAAAAAATTAGATTATTTATAGGCTGACACTAATTTTTCTGCAATACAAAACAGAGGTCTGACCGAGTCATTCATGAAATGACGTCATTTTAAGTCCTTGTGATTGGTTCATAATTAACCATGAACTGAAATTATGAATATGAATGAAATTAATTCCGAACAAATCGCAAGGACTTCAAATGACGTCATTTCATGAATGACTTGGTCTGATCTGTGTTTCGTCTACTTCTGTCTATTGCAGAAAAATTAGTGTCAGCCTGTAGATAATCTAATTTTTTTAAAATAAGTTTTGCAAAACAAAAACACCGCATTCAGTTTGGTGAAATTTTATTTCATAATTAATTAAAAATGTCATACTTAATTCTAAACCAATTACAGGGACTGTAAATGACGTCTGGATTTCAGGATGGAGAATATTTTACAAATGTCTCGAACGTAATATTTTGACCAGAACAGTGTTCCACCCTGACCCCAGGGTTTATATATAAATGCTCATCTGACCCAATTGAATTCAAGCGTGAGTAGTTCAAACTTTTCCACCCCGATCAAATCGCTGGAACTAGCATTGAGAAAAAAAATTTTTATCTCTTCATTTTCATAATAAGTATTCGCAGCCAGTCAGAGCTCTAACTGTCCCGCCTATTTGAAGGTGTCACTTTAACTAACACAACTTCAATTAGGAAATTATATATAAATGCTCCGTCATTATATTTAATTATTTGGCTAAAAAGTACTAGGCTTTAAATCCCAAGCATTTAGTTTTTATTACTTACGAGAAAAGGGTCAGAGGTGATCATGCCGAATTAGTACCATACATTTCATTTTTGAGAAGAGCATGTGAAAAAAACATGATGCAAATAGGCATTTTGATGCGCTAAGTCAGATTTCTGAAAGTATAAATTTGTTAATGTTACTTAAACAGGCGCCGTATTAAGTTGACCAGAAAATAAAATTCTGATTTTTTGAAACCCTGTAACTCCTCTTGTTTTCAAAAACAGTGTAGTTTTGCGATTCGCAGGATATTATCTTCAATGTGATTTCTGGGATTTTGATAATTTCCATTTTATTTCGAAAACGGGGTATTGTTTATTTCCCCTAAAAACGAATTTACAACTTTTTACTAAAAATGAAGTTTAGAAATTTTTTAAAAACCTAAAAGAAATCACTTTCTAGATATTGTTTCAGTGTTCTAAAAACTTTATATGTTTTAAAAATTATAGGAGCAACAGGTTGGCAAACTTGTAAAGTATCAACAATTGATTCTTTTTAATTAAAAATTGTTAAATCGTACCATAAAAGGACCAAGAAAAATATCTTTTATTTCTTAAAAACGTTGTTGTTAGATAATGTTCTGCAAATCACAAAACTACACTTTTTTTAAAAATCAGACAAACATTTTGGGAGGTACAGGGTTCGCAAGAATCCCAAATTCATTTTCTGGTCAATTAATTATGGCGCCCGCTTATAAAGTTACTATTAGCAATTTTATGCTCTCAACAATCTGACTTAGCAAGTCAAAATGCCCATTGACATGTAAATGTAAATGTAATGTAAATGTAATGTAAATTTAATTGCTTTATTGTCAAGCTCTTCAGCGTAATCGCTGATTTCCAGGAACAGACAGGTGTGGCAAGCTTACTCCGTACTAACACAGAGCCAAGTAAGCTTTAAAGGTCGTAGTCACCACACACGAGGAAAGGCGGGTGTTTAAGGACAATCTACCTCACGATAGACCCCCGAGTGGGAATTGAACCCACGACCATCAGAATAGAGCCTCGGCCCTTAGACCTCTGGACTACCTCGCATCATGTTTTTAAGCAAATTCCCTTTTTTTACATGCTCTTTTAAAAAAAAATGTATATGGGGCTTATTCGGCGTGATCACCTCGGACCCTTCCCTCCTTCGTATTTAAATTTAAACGCCGTTCATGTATTTTAATATAAACACTGACTGTACAGAAACGGCGATAGTTCGTTGACTGTGTAGGGAGAAATAAAGCCAGTAAATAAAAATATTCAATAAAGATGTATTCATTTTATCTGCTTTCTATTAGCCCTACAGTACAATCCCAATCTCACCCTCTGTAGGGCCCACTAATCAAAGTATAAACAGGAAGCAAGAAACAAGTGACAGATTTCTTTTTTAAATTTTTAGAAATTTTGAGAAAAGAAAACTAATTTCCGTTGATGCTACAATTTGATAGTGTATACATGATAAAGGGTTCGAAACCTCCCCCACTCCGATAAATAGTATACAAATGTGATCAAGCACTATAAGCACGCTCCCACTATTCTGTATTCGAGATATATGGATGACACCTAAAACCAGCTATAGTGCATTTATATGTCACTGCATATGCACGCTAAACTAGTGAACCATTATGCCAGAGTAACAGTGAAATCAATTACAAATTAACAGTAAAGTAGTAAATTCACCCATATTTTTCTAAGCGTGAAAGAATCAAAAGATAACGTATGGATTGTAACACTGCCGATCCCTGTATATGTTATGAAAAATTAATTATCTAGTTACAGTTTACAAAGTTAAAATGTACTTACATTGGTCCAAGACCTGAAGCTGTGTTTCCATTCAATGTCATCGGAATCAGAGGCACTGGAATTGTATCGCAAAAAGTGTAGCTTGGGCTGAAAAAATCCTTGAAGGTCATATTATCAGTTGAAGACTTGTATGATGGCACTGCTTTTACTCGGACGTGTCCTCCTGAGATCATCTTTGCACCTTGTGGTTGTTTCCTAAAAATTGTAGAAAAAAATAAAAATTTTAATTAGTGAAACCATGTAAACTTATTTTAAGTATCGAGTTAACGTATCTCGACTAAATTTCTCGTAAATTAAATAATTATTCAGTTAGGTACAGAATAGAAAACTCATTTCCAAATCGAATCTCAAATTATCTTACACTGGATTAATCAAAACCAATTTTGTGTTCAAAGAGTAGCTCCTGTGATTTAACCTTGGAAGATTTGCCGATATCTTGTACAGTCACAAATACTTGTATTTGAAATAACACAATAATTTAAAAAATCGAAATTCTAACTCAAGTCCACACTCCCAGTATGTAAAAACCAGGGTTTTAAATATGCCACTTTTTTATGGAAAATACCACCACATTGGTAAATACTGGTAAATACCGGTATATACCGGTATAAAGTGGTAAATACTGGTATATACATTTATGCAGCCTAAAGTATTTTAAAAAAGTTACTAATATAATTTTAAATCTAGTAAAAACTCAACAGCATATAATACTAAATATCTGTAATGCTTAATAATACAAAAAACTATACTCTATTTGGTGGAAATTAATTGTTTAGTTGCTACATAAATACATTTATTTAGCATATGCCACAATGAGCGAGTTCAGTATTCGGCCAAGATGTAGCAAATCATTGTGCATTTTTGTGGTTAAATACTGCTAATCTAAAATTATTCGTCGGTGTAATCACTAAAATCGGGTTTGTTCTGTGACCTGAATCAACAGAAACAAAACGTTATAGGGTCGTCATTTGTCATTCCATCATGGTAAAGCCTATTTGTTAAATAAGTTTGAACGCAACCAGACGTAGAAAATTCTCTCTCCAATGATCCATTTGATGAAGAGCAATTGTACATTTTATTTATTAACTTCACCATATATTGTCCGTCCAGAATAGCATGGATTATAGATTGATTTAGTAGCTACGTTTGAAGTTTTTTTAAAAATTTACTCCATCTGTGCTTGTATAAATGCCAGTATATGCCAAGAATAAATTCAATTTTTTTTCAATTTACCACTTTATACCAGTATGTGCCAGTATGTGCCAAAGTGTCACATAAACAGTATTTACCACCCCTGGTATTTACCGGTATTTACCATGGTATATACCACAGTGGTATTTACCACTTTAAAACCCTGGTAAAAACAAAATAATCTGACGAATAATTCAGAGAGAAGTCCACACACGTCCACTCGGTATAATGTTTGCACAGCGATTGAAATATTATCGGACAAGAGTCAAGAGTGCAATAAGTTAATTCGTTGTGTTGTGTCTGCAGCACTTTAACAAGCGGTAGGCGAGCAAAGTCAAGGGGCGAGGTAAAGGGTTGGCTGACGGCCGAAGTCTTGGAACGAGAAGTACCTAATAGACACATAATATATCGGACTCCACTGTCTTCCAATGTGTTGAAAATACGTGCTGACAAATCCATCAAATAAATATGTAGGTACCTAATTACTAATTATATATCGTCGCCTGTTCCGTGGTCCTGTCCATACGTTTCAGAAAGGGACCGAGGCACTATTCTTGGAGCATGTGTAATGTCACGTCAACAAGAGTTTCAACCCTTCTTTTAGACTTTAAAAAAATTGATTTAAAAACTCAGCCTTCCAGGAATGAGTCATGCTCGTGTAGACTAATCATATTCTGTGTACTAAAGCTACATATGGCATTATTAACGTGCCCTTAGCCCGTGCATCCCTTAGTTTTATTGGTTTAGACATCAGTGTACAAAATACTAGCCCTCTTAACGATAGTCATTTCCGCATTTCAGAAAGTATATTTTATGATTATAGCTAGTTAAATATTTAAGATGGATATTTTCAATTATTACTATCACCTAACTTGTAAATTGTATCGAAGCTATTAAACTACTAACCATTAAAGTAAATGAATTGGAGATTCGGTAAATACGCATACATATATTATGTCTACGGATTTTCTTCTACACCAACACCGACACCGTCGATACTCAATTTGACGATTTTATTGACTCCTCATACAGAAGAGCAGTAAAATAATTAGTTATTTAACAATCCAGGTCATTGTCAGCTAACAACACCGCCGTGTAAGTTTCAATTCTGGTGTCGCAGGGTAGACTCAAGCTCGTTATAAGCCTGGTAAGTATGTCATTATTTACATCAGGCGTTTCCATAATAATGGACTTACGATTAGTTTTGATATTGACCATTATTATCCAAAATCCTTTGCGAGCACCTTTATAATCTCTTTTAATCTTTTATTCTGTACCCATTTTACATACATGTAAAAAATGGTCAACGGTCTACGAAGCAGGAGGTGCTTACATGTTTGTCTGCGTATAGTTGTAGTACATTTTCCGTTGGAAATTTTCCTCCCGTAGATTTGCTTCCGGGACCGAAAGTATTTTCCTCCCAGTATTCAGTACTAAAATCACACGATTAAGAGAAACGAGTGGGTCTATCTATATGTTTAGACACGGGTGTTGTTTATTGAAAAATGTTTGCATCCGAAAAATATGCATTGATAAATCTAACTGAAGAACTAAAATGATTGTTTTCACAATTTTCAAGAAATAATGAATGTTATATAGAACGTTATGTTAGATAGAATGTTATTTAATAAGTATTCGTTAAGGAAATGCGAAGTGAAGAAAAAGTATACAAGATATTCTATAGGGACTTCTCGATCATTTATTATTTATTATGAGGTTCTAATAATGCATATAGAAATAGTGGCGGTGTTGGTGTTTATCGCTGGAATTTTATTTAAACATGCACAAATTTTATTTGTAAGAGAATTTGGGTTTGCCAAGAACTTGACGATTTTAGAAACACGAATATTTTGTTAGCTGCTTCTGCACTAAGGTATAGGACATGTAGCAACCACCAATGCTAGAAAAGTTAATTATGAAAAAAATCATTACCAAATATTTATGCCCCAAACATTGGCTAATAATTACACACATGCATCTTCACCAAAATCAGCTGACAAAATAGTATTTTATTTAAATATTTTGTCAAGTATATAAATACGCTCTCTTCATGCATTATTGCTTTCATACAGTGGTAGAAGTTTTTTAATTCAACTTACCTGGGTTATGACATACAGCGCAATCAAAATTGCATTGGCTCAGATAAATCTGTCCATCACTCGTGCAGATAGGTGTACCTGGGGGTTCTGGCAGTACAAACAATTAAATTGTTAATTTTGATATAAATCGTGTCATGCTTGCAAAATAATAATGTATTGCAAATGCAACTGAGAATGGACCGGTCAAGAATTTCGTAGCATGGCGAATACCACACGTGATTCTTCTATACCTTGACCCCGGACAAATTCACAGCTGGCTAAGCAATAATACCATGAAGATATGTATCTCGTATTCGTTTCATTTAGCACAATATGGTACACTTGAAATAAAGTACATTATGTTACGCCGTTATATGCTATTAAAGTTTTATGTAAAACACCTATTGGACAAGAGCATTTATGTCTGCAGGGATCATCCTGCCTCAGGGACTTCGTAGACACCGATTCCCCAAACAAGGAAAACAAAGCAATTACTAAAATAATTGACTTTTTCATTTTTTTGTTGAAAATTCTCTAAAAAACTTATATTAGATTCAAAAATATTACGAGTAGAAATACAGAGACAGAGCAAAATGACGATAATAATAATATTGCTACTGCTTCCCTTGAATAAAACAATAAAAGGCTAATAATATGGATTAATAAATAAATAAAATATATTGCATGTTTTGACAATTTAAAAAGCTACGATACAAAGTTTGAATTAAGACTTCGATTTTATGAATGGAATCGCTATTACATTTGCCATTTTTAATTGTAGAACAATGTTACATTGATTTATTTTGACATTATTCTATTGCCAATTTAATGGAATTTAAAATTTCACTAATATGCAAATTTTTATAAGCTATATAGGACCAGATAAATTGCTATCTGTTGGCTAAATCAAAACAAATTTGAACGCAATTATTGAATACATTAAATTGATGCGTCGGTCAAATTCATTAGCAAATACATTGTTGCTACACTGCCGAGTTTTTAATTATGCATTGATCACACTGACTGATTACAATAATAATGTTATTGTATTATGATAGTTGCTTTCGCTACATTAATATTTATGTAACCATTACTTCATAGTAAATGGGCGGATAAATGAGCATTTCTTCATGTGCTTGAATTTTTCATATTTTTAAAAATGTTTAAAAATTATGAACTATGAAAATGAATAGTAGCCACAAATTTACAGTGTCATTCGGTTTGTAATTAAGTACGTATACTCAACAACAAAGGTATTAGTTCTGGCATACCTTCCATGCTCGTGACAGAAGGCACATATTATTGTCAAACAACATACATGTGCAACTTCAGTGATTTAACTATGCCTAATATTTTGATTTATTTTCCTTAAACAGTAGAGGATTATCGAGGCAGGGAGCTGTCAAGAATCGAGTCTCGATTTGTTTTTTGTGTATTTACTTACATGGAAAATGAATTCAGATCTTTTTTACCTGCTACCATTTTCGGTACCTTCGTGCGGTCTGGTTTACAGCTGATGCGCGGATCAGCTGAGCAGCACCAACACCAACAACTGTCTCAAAAGCTCAAAATCCGACTACCTGCATTCAACAGTCGTTCACTCCTATCCCTTCTTTCGGGGATTAAGCTGCATGCCACACATGCCACTGTTTTGACTTCTGATTTTTGTATGATTATTTGTTTCTGACTAAAACATTCATTTTTAATAAATTGGACGAGTGACATGCAAGAGCAACACTATATATTTCCTGTACTGATTAGTGCACAGGTAACGATATTACAATTAAAGGACTACAAGTTAATTTGAAAGCGTATCTTTTTAAACTTCTTTATGACCACGTAAAGCTTACACTTAACTTGGAACGAGTTTTGATATTTTGTTTTTGCATAGAGCATACATTGTAATTACCTACGTGTTTCTGGACAAAATCCGTGCTTTGAAGGCAAACGCAAACATGATTTGGGTTGGGTAGTAGAAAATTCTGAAGCCCATCTAAATATGCGTATATACCCACCGTCAGTGAATAACCAAAATTAAACATACCTATTTTTCATTAAAAGCAAACTGACTAGTAAGCCTCATCATCATCCAAAACGTTCTAAAAGCAAAGTGACCCAAAACCATGTATTTTCCTCACGTAGGGCTAAATAATAAGTCCATCCAAATAAAAAATGCACTATTAGGTGCAGGTTTTATAAGGAATGATTTGTGTATAGACTTATTGTCTTGTGCGTGGAAATAAATGAATTTGAGTTATTTTGCTTGTAGAACGTTGTGGATAAGGCTCAGTTTGCTTTTTAGTGGAGAATATATAGATATGGGTCATTTTGGTTCTTCAATGACGATATAAGCTTTATCTTTGACTTGATGCCGCTGGATTTGGGTATCAACGCTCATAGAAAAAAATAAAATAGTAACTGAAATGAATTATGTAGTGTATACTAATTTCCTTGCGGATCCAATGCATAGATATAGTAATTTAGAGTATGCCGAATAATGCTTGTATTAATTAGTTAATTGTGAAACATAGATTTTTATTGTCTATTAGTTATAACGCTTATCATGAGAAAATGTTTCAACGCTTAAAATTACTTAGGATTAGATTACTAATTATATTTGCTTTGTTTTCTTAAAACATTTACCTTAACACTTAAATGTACTTGCGTGTACCATTAGTTTCATTTTGGGACTGGGGGGAAATTGTCAGGGGGGAAAAATGTCCTTGTAAAATATATCTGTATTACGTATTAAGTACTTATACCTATTTAGAAAAAAAAAGCTTCCGAGGTTAACACAGGGCTTTTTTCCAGCATGCATAATATGCTGAAGCGGAAGTATAATACTACATTGCATTAAATTTTATTACTTTGTTCTGATTTAATTTCAGGAAATAATTCAAAGTACTTAAGTACTGTTTAGTAACTTTAACATCCGTATTTCCTGTAACAGTAGTACACGCTTTTGGAAGGTTCGAGTTTGAATAGTAGACCATACACTCTAGAGGATATACAATTACAGAAAACATACAATAACTATACGTAATTCCAATTTCGCTTATTAAAGATATTCCTACCAAAATACTACAACAGAAGCGAATTTAACAAACCTTAGCCACCAAAATAATTACTAGCATTACAAATATTTTTTACTTTTAAACCGTGATAACATTTTTTAATTGCACTGTCACTACAAAACCCTGACATCCTCCATTAACCAATACAAAGAAACCTATTTCTTTCAATTTTGCTGTTTTACGCATCTCATCGTTTGGGAATTCAACGTTGGTAGTCAAATTCATTTTTTAATATTTCTCCCGCCTTCGAGCGTTATTTTAGAAGCTACAATGCCAATTTTTAAATATCTAGGAGTTTTACCTTTAATAATTGTTTCTTTACTGGGTTTTTCCATCTGTAGTAAAACTGAAAATGGAGCAAGTTCAATAACATCAATGCCATATCGCGCTCAGAATTTCTTGCATATAGTCCCACTAATTGAAAGCGAAGAGATAAGGGAGTGTGTCATTCACATCTACACTCACGGAGATGTGCCAAATCTTGTTAATGAATTATCCGGAATGAATCATAAATTAGAAGTAGCAAAGGTAGCGCATGTTTTCTCGGCGGATGAATTTGAATATCACTGGAGGCGCTTTGAAAAAATGATGACGACAAAAAATCCAAATTCAAATTTGAATTTAAAATTCTCACACAACATGAGTGAAAATGACAATTTTTTGGGAAAGGCGGTCATGTATGGATACCCTTCTGGACTGCCCAGGTCACAGTAGGTGTATCACAGTAGGTGGGTGCCAATTCGGATGGGAACTCTTCTGTCCTCCGGGATTTATTGGCATTGGGAGAAATGGGACAGAATTCGATTTTCTGAGTCGACTGGAGGCATTAAGCCTGTCGCATTGCGGGGTAGAGTAAAGTCACACCCGAAGCCACTTTCACTTTCCGAGTCGGAATTTAGTATTGTATTTCATGTTTTTGGCTTCTTTCTCAGAGCAAGTGGTTCAATATTTGCTATGGAAATCTTCTTTCAGCACAGAACTGACATTGTGCAGCCGTATAAGAAGATATTCTATAAGAAGAAAATTCTATATTACCATTAATTCGGCTGGAGAAATTGAAACCATTGGGGATTTGAACGAAGTCATTTATTGAGTGTGCATTTCAAATTTCAACACCTGTTGGTTTGGGGGATAGTTTAAATGGAAAGCTGTATGAGAATTCAAGAAGCGTTCGCAGAGAAAGGAGCTCCTCATGTACAGCCCAATTTTGTAAGCGAGTATCTGTAGTAGTTGATTTTTTCTCCTTTTTGTTACACTGTAAATGAGACAATCTTTTTAAATTTATACTTGATTTCGATATATGAGGTACGCACCTTTAAGCTCTCATCGCTTCTCATCGCCTCTCATCGCTAAACTCAAAATATAGCCATATTTACGGCTTACAAAATTTTTCTCAGAAATTCTCAAAAGCTTGCACCCGACAAATTACTTGCCATTTTAAAGTGCAATTACTATGAATAGGACTGGAATGAATTTCAGATTTTATGACAACAGAAACAATACGTCTGCTATGTTTAAAAACCTAAGTCAGAATGCGAAATATGTTTTCTCACCTCCAAATCTCAAAAACTTTTGTTGAATTCGCAGTCAGTCTCAACTTTGTTTATATGGCCGTTACTATGGTAATAATTTGGGAAATTGAGCGATGCGATGAGAAGCGATGAGAGCTTAAACGTGGTTTAACATGGTGGTAGATTGGTATTTTTTCAATACATTTTGTAAATCGTAATTTTTATTTTGTGATGGTTTCAGAGTTCTTTCTATTTAAAATGAAGAAAGAGAAGATGGTCCGAATCAGCTGGTGGACTCTATTCCAACGCAGGCTCCAACTTCCGGTTCCGGTCTCGAGTCACATAGTACACTGCCCCCTCGGTGCCATTATAATTTACGAAGTCGCAATCCTAAACAACTTAAATTGAAAACAACTGGAACTGGAAGATCGTACAACTCTCACCCCAATCCGCAATCAGAAGCTAATACCCCACCCCCATCCACGTCAGAACTTTTAGAACAAGAACCTCGGGAAATGCCTCAAGAATTAGGCACCGAAGTCAACGAGGAAGGTCAGCCACCAAGAGTAAGGTACCAAATCGCAATAAACGCACAACTAATGAAGGTCAAACTGGAATCCGATTATATTTCCCAGTCAAGAGTTAAAATTGAAGCTGGCGTCAAAGCTGAACGCGTTGACGGTGAAGGTGAAAGGTGTTTGAACCCTATTAGGAGTAGCGCCGTTATTGCTATTGCAGGACAAGGGCAAGAACCCAATACTGAAAATATACTAAGTTCTAAGAATCCGGGTACCGAAACCGACGCAGGTGTCACTACTGACACGGGCACTGCACCTTGTGGGGGCGGCTGTGAAACTGCGGGCATCGCAAAATTGGGCCAAATCAAATTCAAGAAGCTCTGTACTGCCAGTAGTGCCACCACAAAAAATAAAACAGCAGCTTCATGTGCAACTGTTTCCCATAAAAAATTACAAATTCGCACTAGCATGGCATGCACAATAAAGCAGGAAAGAAATCTCGTGAAGATTGAGCCTAATAAGTATGTAAAATGTAAAACGCAAGATGAGCAGTTAAATAGGTAGCATGCTCACATTATGTACATATTATTAAATGTGATTTATATCATCAGTTTACTAATCATTACCAATTATTAGTTATTATTTCGATCCTTTTAAAAATTTTGACCTATGATTACTTAATTTAATTTGTTACTTGCAGTGTACTACGTAATGGTAAAAGAAAATTGTCTTCTTTTAAGCAGCCTGTAGGTGCTATTTTGTGATATCTGATATCGAATTAGGTACATTTTTTTTTCATTGCTAACACTAAAAATATTAGTTCTTGGCTTAAAATATTTTCCACTCAATGCAATTATTGTATTGCAATTTTATTCTTTTTTTCCACACATCTAGTAATTATGTGTAACTATCCTCGATCAGTAAGATTAAAACTTGAGATGAACTTTTTATTAGTCCATGCTAATTAGGATATTGAATTTTCAGCAAAACGGGATAAGTCTATAAAAATTAGGGGTACACCCGACTGCTCTCAATGCCTCTCAAATACTCTCAACTCTCAACGCTAAATTTCTCAAATTATTACCATAGATACGGCACTCTCAGCAGAGTTAAGAGAGATAGCGGATTCAACAATGTTTAGTGAGATTTGAGAGGCAAGTAAAGCAGTCAATCTCAAACTGACATAGCTTTTTATTATTGAAATTACTATTAGTCGGGTGCAAAGATTTCAGATTTATCGAGGATAAAATCTCAATCCGTAGCTATGGTAATAATTTGAGAAATTTAGCGTTGAGAGTATTTGAGAGGCATTGAGAGCAGTCGGGTGTACCCCTATTATATTTGTAAATATTTTTAAAAAATTTTTAAAGTTTGCTTTAGATTTAAGCCCCAACTTTTTTCAAGCAGAAAAATACTCTCAGCTTAAAATACATATATGGTTACATTTTATTTAAAATTCGCTGTTCTGTAAAATTTGCTTCGATGGATTTATCCTGTTTTGGTAAAACAAAAAACTCTTAAAAATAATGGACATTAAATCTTGCCATAGACAGATAGATAGTAATATGCTACCTACTTTCATTCAGGCGTGTGTGTATTATAAAATTAAATTGTATTCAAATTATGTCATTAAGATGAGAAACATTGAGCACTCCTATTTCTTACATAGATAAAATCAGATGTACAGTATAGCTAATAACTTATTAGTATTGAATCATAATTTACTATTTACTACATATTAATTAGTTGGTATACATTAAATTGCGTTTTTGTGCCTAGAATGCAAACACATTCCTGCCATGTATTTATAAGAAATACACCACTTTTTTGTCAGTCTTTGTATGTGCATTTATTTAAATACCTTCGTGAAGTGCAAGTGGCTAAGCACTCACACACTTTTTAAACATCTCCATCTAATTATAATTAAAACACTGTATAATGCACTCACATAGCGTATGTGAAGAACCAAAATGACCGATATCCATTTGTAGCTAAAAACAATATCCACTATCTACAAAAATATTGAAACATGTCTTGAAAGCATTTAAATGAAATATTTTACACTTTAAAAAATATGTAAATCGAATATTTTTCACTTTTCAAAAACATGTAAATAGAATATTTTTCACTTTTCAAAAACATGTAAATGGAATATTTTGCAATTTTCAAAAGCATGTAAATAGAACATTTTAAACTTTTCAAAAACTCCTAATAAATAACATTTTACGCATGTTTCTCATTTTGATTTCATTATGACATAGGTCATTTTGATTCTAGCTTAAATTGGATATGGGTCATTTTTGTTCTTCACAGACGATATTAATAATAAATAATCACTTAAGATAAATTTAATTTCAATGTACATGTGTACAGTGTTATCTCAAAGCTATTTATAAAAATACAATTTAAATCAAGTCACCATTTTAAAAACAAATCAATGTATAAGTCCATATTTTCTATTACTATTAACAAAACACAAGTTTTTAAACCTCTCTGTCTAATATTGGACTCCAAACTGAGTAGTAATGAGACAAATCCTTAGAAATGGGAGCAAACTCTGATACGTCTAATTTAAGGAGTTTTACCAACGATGGATGAGTATATGCTGCAATCATTAAATCGTCAAACTCAGTATTCCAGAAAACCGGCCACTCAAGCCCTTGATTGATACCATTCAGAGCGTTGTATGCCTCAGGTATCACCACACGAGCTGGTGCTGGTGCTGGTGGTGGTACTGGTGGTGAATTAAATTCCGGTGTCGAGTAATACAGACGTTTTTCACTCACCATCACCTTTCTTTCTTGTCTAATTTCACTGGTTCTGGGAGGCGGGTGCTGCAAAATCAAGGTTAAGAGAAATCAGATCAATTTAATCTATATCTTAAAGGAAATTTTGCATGTGCGAATTCATATATAGTAGCATATTATATAGTTAATTAACACTGCAAATTACATGCAACTGGTTAAACTACGTCCTGCTACTCATTAACCTTATCTAGCCAAAATTACAATAACATAATATAATATCGTGAATAATACAAAAATAAAAAATGCACTTACATGAATGAATTGTGGAGGTGCTCTGCTTGGACCGCGAGTATCAAAATGTTGATAATTTTGTGACTGAATTTGTGCAGCAAAATTTGAATTACCGAAGTTTACATTCGTATTGAAATTGTTCGATGTGCAGACAACGGTGCCAGAACCATGACCAAAACTGTTTACGGTATTTGTTGCTTGGGATGTGACAGAATTATAAGCACAATTTTGGAAGCATGATGACTGACACATTTGTACGTGATGTTGACCCTGATGTAGCTGATTGGATGTCTTCTGCAAAATTTAAATTAGCAAATTAAGAAAATTAATAATGCTTTGAATTAGAACACAAGATTATTTGTATTAAAACTAAAAAAAATCAGAAGCTCTAATGGGACATTATGTGTTTACATAGTTTAAAAGTTAATGCAGCCACATTTTTTTTAGCTCAGTTTCCAAGGGGTAGAACAACTGAGATCAGGGTAAATTGAAAGATCGTGCTATTTTTACGAATACAAGGTCCAATGACAGTATAATAGATAGACACAGGACTTGCAATTTGTGTCCGTACTAAAAGCAATAAAAGAATAATATCGGCCGAAGCTACGATTCCATTCCAGTATTGTGTACATGGTGTTACATATTGGAGCTTGGACGGGGCAAAATGATTTTACGAAGATATAGAGAAGACAGTATACTTTCCCGAACTGTACTAATTAATTCCAAATTGTTATCCCTTTGCATGAAAATATTTCCGAAGAAGCTACGTATGTTTAATCAGTTTTCTTCTAATGCCAACGCCAATATTAGCGAAATTAAACTTCTCAAACCTACCTCAGTAATTTGTATCAAACTTCTGCTAGGTGCAGTCATTTCTTTTTTTCCCAAATTTTTTCCGCCAGAGTTGGCCACAAGATGGGAAGGAACATTTGCCACGACATTTTTAACGACCACATTATTTGAGGTATTAAACTTTCTGTTGCTAGTGCCCGCTCCCGCACAATGAGTAAAGCCGTTCACCATTTTTGCTGCCTTTAGTTGCTTAAGACTTGGAAGAGGAATTGCGGACCTGCTGCTCATTCCTGGCGTCTGTTAAATTCAAATAAAAATGAAGAAGCGCATTAAAAGTAATGCTACAGTTAAACTAGCACAAAAAGTATTAATAAAGTTTAACGTACAAACAAATATGTATCTGGGTTTGAAATCAAATGGGAGATTAGTGGATAATTTCTAATTTGTCAACATTAAAAACAGATGGTATTTATAAACTTACGACATGGTTTGCTTGAGAAGGAGGGGCTGGATTTGGTGGTTCAGCGGATCTATTTCTTTCTGCCTTTTTTTGGGATCTACTCGTACATTTTTGCTTAATTCGGGAGAGCAAGACTTCACGACGAGTCTTCTGATTCCTGTATAACAAAACAAAACAAACAAAATGAAAATATTAGTTTATTGAAAGTGCAAAATGTATTTTCTATTATTTTTAAATTTCCATCATTGAATAAATTCCCTAAGAATATCTTCTATTTTTTTTGTGGCTTTAATAAAAATTATATCAACCAACAAGAACCAAATAGCATCTCAAAAAATTCCTGCGAACACTACTTTCTTCGCGTCGCACATGTTTTAGCTGCCATGTGGTATCTTGTGGGATGACGTCATCTAAATATTCCCATTTTTATGACCCTATGACGGACCCCCTTGTCATCAACTTAACCATTGCGTAAAGGACTATCTTTAACATGGGTGTCTGCAATAGACATGTAAACTCATTGAAACTACAGATGACGTCATTATTGAACGATCCCTAATGTGTCATGTGCGTGCCTATGAGATATAGAGTTGCGCGTAAGTGAAGAATATTTAATGAATTGCTCCTTAAAGGCATTATAAAACCAAAAACCAAAAACACTTCAAATGGATTGCGGATTGCAAAGCCCAAGCCTAAATGCTTATTACATATACATACATAAATAGTTTACAAAGATTAAAATATTCTTACATTGGTCCAGGATTTGAATCTGAACTTCCATTAAGCATCGGGATCAGAGGTACATGAATCAAATCGGAAAAATCGTACGTTGGGTTGACAAAATGGGTGACGGTGACATTATCTTTTGCAACCTGAGGATCTGGATCTAACTTCACTGTTACCCAGCCGCCAGACATCATTTGTGGACTCAGCGACTGGTTCCTTATAATTATTATAAATTAAATTAGTCAAAAAAAGCGCGCTCACTGTATTAAACGTAATACTCACACAGAACATGAGCTCAAGATCTCCCAAATTAAATTCTTAATTATTTACAAAATACAAAACACATTTTAAAATCCAGTGTTTGTTTCACACTCGGCTAAATAAATTTTAATTGCCAAATATATTTCAATGGTTGTTTTTTTAAAACGCAGTAACCAAAAATTTGCAAAACTTAACTTACGCTGCATTAATCGTTACAGTTGGTGGGTTAGAAGAATTGTTCGTGTTGTTGAAAGTTGGATGATCTGCTAATGACATCATGTAGCCAAGAATAATTATTTGTATTTTAAAACACGATATAATCAAAGATCTAAAAATTCGAATATTCTAACTCAAGTCCAAACTCTCAATATTTTAAAAACAATTCTGACGAATGACTCAGAGAGAAGTTCACCCACGTCCTTGTGGATACAATGTTTAACCTGTGACTAAAACATCATCGGTCAAGAGTCCAGAGTGCAATAAGTTAATTCGTTATGTTGTAACTGCATCACTTTAACAAGCGGTAGGCGAGCCAAGGGGCAGGGCAAGGGTTAGCTGACGGCCCAAGTCCTGGAATGAGACCTATAATAGATACCTACATAATATGTCAAACTCCCAGCATTGTCTTCAATGTGTTGAAAATACGTGCTGACAAATTCATTAAATAAATATGTAATTATATATAGTCGCCTGGTCCGTGGTCCTGTTCATACGTTGCAGAAAGGGATCGAGGCACCATTCTTGGAGTATGTGTAATGTCACGTCAACATCAACCCTTCGTTTAGACTTTAAAAAAATTGATTTAAAAACTCAGCCTTCTTGGAATGAGTCATATGCTCGTGTAGACTAATCATATTCTGTGTACTAAAGCTACATATGCCATTATTAAGGTACCCTTAGCCCGTGTATTCCTCCATCTTGGTCAAGGCATCAGTGTCCAAACTGTCCAACACACCAGTCCTCCTAATCATAAAGTCATTTCCTCATTTCAGAAAATATGTTTTATGAGTATAGCTGGTTAAATATTTAATAAGAATAATTGAAATTATTATCTAATTTGCAAATTGTATTGCAAAGCTATAAAACTATTAACCATTACCATTACGGTGAAAATATTGGAGGTTCTGTACATCTGCATGTTAGTGCATTTGCCTACGGATTTACTTTCACACCGAGACCGAAACCAGCGACTTTCAATTTGACGATTTTATTGACTGCTCATAAATTATACAGCAACAGAACAGGAGTAAAATAATTAGGTATTTAACCATCCAAGTCATTGCCAGCTAACAACACCGACGTTTTAGTTTCAGTTCTGGGGTCACAGAAGAGTAGCCTGTCAAGACTATATACCTGTATAATTCTAATAAGTATGTAATTATTTAAACCAGTGGTTTCCATAATAAAGGGCTTAGTTTTGACATTGGAGATTGGTTTCTGAAATCCTGTGCTAGCACCTTTATAATATTATAATCCCTTTTAATCTTACTCCGCCCATTTTACATGGACGGTCTACGAAGCAGGAGGCACCTACTTTAACATGTTCTCCTATGTATGGTTGTAGCACAACCTTCAATGGAAATTTTCCTCCTGGGCATTTACTCTACCACCGAGAGGATATTGATATTTTGCTCATAGTATATATTCAGTATTAAAATCACACCACTAAAAGAAATGAGCTGGTCCATGTTTCAACGAGTACTTTTTTCATAATTTATGCATTCGAGCAAACTCAAAAAAAATATGCATTGATAAATCTAACTGAAGAACTTAAAAGATTATTTTCACCATTTTTATGAAATAATAAACACTGTAGCTTATAATATTATTATTATATTATACTATAATATTATAAGTATTTCTTAGGGAAATGCGAAATCAAAAAATGGCTGTACTACTGTACTTAGGTAGGTACATAGGTTCTAATAATGTATTCAGAAATGGTAACAATATTTTTGTGCTTGTCGATGAAAATTTAATTGCGGGTAAAATTTGGTTTTGCCAAGATCGTAGTGATTTTAGAAAGTAGAATATTTTGTAGCTGCTCCTGCACTGAGGTGTAGGACATATGGTACCACCAATGCTAGAAAATATAATTAAAGAAAAAATTCATCGCAAAATATCTTTGCGCCAAGCATTGTAGCTACTGAATACGGACATGCATCGTTACAAAAATCTGCTACCAAAATAGTATTTTATTTAAATATTTCTCAAAGTATAAATATATAAAAAAGTATAAAGCTTCATGTACTAATATACTCATACAGTTGTACAAGTTTTTTAAAGCAAGGTAATTTACCTGGATCATGACATGCAGCGCAATCAAACATGCATTTCCATTACTTACTCAGATAGGCGTACTTAGGAGTTCTGGCAGTACAAATAATTAAATTGTTAATTTTTATATAAATCTTATACTGTTTGCATAATAATGTATTGTGGAGGCAACCGAGAATGGCCCGGGCGAGGATGTGGAATCATGGCGAATACTACCACACACGTGATTCAATCAACATTCATCGTATGAATGTAGTCGTTTATATAGTTGCTTTTGTAATTGTATAGAACAATGTTAAATTTACATGTTTGCATGTTATTTGTTGGTGTATTGAGGTATTGAAATCATTCTGTGCCCAATTTTAATTATTGTAATTTGTAATACATTACTAGCTCTTGATACACTAATATTTATGTAATCATCACTTCATACTAAATGGGTCGGTAAATGGGAATTTCTTCATATTCTTGAATTTTGCATACTTAAAAAAATGCTTTTACTACTGTGAAAATGAACAATATTTTATTTTAGGGATTTTGATACATACAATTTGAGAAAAATGCCATCGGTACGAACTTAGAAGAAACTGCCCACGCAGGGACTAATGTCTGATGGGGAGAGGAAAATTTCCAACAACCATGTAAATGTAAAGTGGCAATAGGTTTGTATTTAATTACCTAGTAGGTACTTTGCGTGCACATGTGTTCCAATCTGAAAAGATACCAACTACTGAGCCACTTACTTTTTTAGCCTAATTGACAGGTTTCAACAACGATATCAGTTCCGGCATAACTTGTAAGCTCGTGACGGAATGCACTTATTATTGTCAAACAATAACAGAAATGTGCAACTTTAAGGGATTTAACTATGCCTAATATTTTGATTTGTTTTCCTTAAACAGAATAATATACTGTGATGATCGTCTAGAAAGGCAGTTTCTCGCTTCTCTCGATTCAAAAGCCCATCTGCCTACTTACAATTAGATATGCATACATATACATCTTTGACTTGATGCCTCTGAACTTTTTCATTTATTTACAAGCACCACCTCAAATCCGAATTATGTGTACGTGCACTAGACATGTAAAGAATGGTCAACTCAGCAGGAGGAACTTACACTTTTGGTCTACATATACTATAATTTCACCCATCCCTCTCACACATTTCACTAAAATTAAAACTGAAAATTATCCGCTGGCTTATTACAATACTACTGTCGAAAACGAATTTTTCAACCAATATATTGTAAAACTCTCTATGAACTTCCTTTTGTTTCTCGAATATTTCTCCTGTCAAAACAGCCAAATACAAATATTTGGAAAAACATACAAAGATTAAAAGATTCGCTCGGGTTAACTCCGAGCTCTATAAACCCTTTTAAGATGATGTCGAAGCACGAAATGAAAGTATGTTTAAAATATCGTTTCATGTCAACGTAAATGTCGAATTAGGGAAAATTTCGCTTCATAATCATTCGGTACTCAAAAAATGAATTTGGGTCGTTCTATACCCCTTAAGAATATTTGTGAGTGGGTTTAAAATCGCACTGAAATTGATATCTCTTTTTTACTCGCACAATGTTATACTTCACCACCTTCCAATGTATGCCCTAAACTTAGCAGAACTTTTTGTTCCAGCGCCCAAATTATATTTATTGTTTGTACAGTTGACAGTGCCAGGTTGCAACAGTCTTACTGTTTAACTAACTTTTCATCCAAAATGAAAGTGTATTTTGTGCAATATAATAATAATTATAAAAATCAATTAATGTAAATATTACTTTATACAGTGAAAATGTGTATTAACAAAACATATATTTAATGGGCAAGTCTAAATCTGTAATTATCTGGGGTAGGAGACAAACTTAGCAAACCCTAAAATTTTATTTTTTTCACTGCTATCATTTAACTTATTTTTAATTTTTTTTAATGTGGTGATTAATATTTTATTTATTAGAGAATACGATCATAGGGCCAGGGCCAAGAAGAAAATCCCGCATTTCAAAAGACTTTCCGTTCCAGACCTCCTTTGCGTCTACCTTCCATTCACGGTTCTTGCAACTATTCTTCTGCCTGTGTTTCTGTATATATACGATCAAAAACTTAAATTATTTCTCTATTGCTCTATTTCCGAACGACACAGAAATATCGGGCAATTTTTGGCTATTATTTCAGTTGAATTTTAAACAATGACCTTGTAGGTAACGAGCAGAGTATTTGTACGGGTTTTCCAAATGTTGTACTTAATGAAAATCCAAAGCGATTTTGCCCGCATTGATGCATTCCTTCAAATAAAAAAAAACAGCGAGCTCGAAACACTTGAAACAAAAATTAGGTCGACTGTACAAAATGTTTTGGAAGCTGGAATTGCCCTTAAGGTTTTTTAACGAGGGCAACCACGACAATATTTTTCTGTATAAAAATGCTTTGATATTAGGCTTTTGATATGCTCAGTTTACCTCATTAAATTTTCTTCGCTGGATCGTAACAGGTTTTGCATTTTGTTTAGCCGTTCAATGAACTTTTGTTTATGATAGTCTCTACAATTCTGCATTCAAAGACCCGAAAGAAAATTAAAATCCGTCAGGTTGCAGATATTGATGCTTCTTTTGCAAAATAGAAATGAAACACTGAATCAAGCAGGACAATTTTGCTCTTTAAAAATAGAGCATTTTGCACATTATAAAAACTTGCAAATAGAATAAATTTTCGCTTTACAAAAACTCGTACTTGTTTAAGGGCGCGTATAGTGTGTATTTTACGCAAATAGAACTAGTATAAAAACAGTAGCTATGACTGTGTAACTTTTTTTTCCATGTTGCCTGATGTCGTATCTAGTGACTTGGGAAGCAAAATCTCAAAAATTATTTTTATTTTCGTCACGAACTGCAATTAAAAGCTGCCAAAATTAACAAGCGTTTATATGAGGAACGTAGATCCTCTCAAGTTTGGTGGTTAATTGCAGCTAAATGAAGACAAAAATGCCAAGTATCTCTTGCGGAGTCCCTAGGCAAATGTATGGCCTACTAAAAAATTTGAAAATTTTGCATGTAGGTTTTACCATTTCGATAGATTTGTTCGAAATTTTGTCCCTATGGTGGTAATGAGGCACTTGCAAAACCCTGTTCTCGCGCAAGGGTGACAGTGGGGCAACGACAGAAAAATTCGGAGTAGCAGTAATTCACGAGACGGCTTTGAACTACAGTCATTTATGTTTGATATGTTATTCTATTGGACTTTTCAGCGTTGCCAGTCATTGAGTCAGTGTGATTAAAATCCCTCTAACCAACAATCGGGATTCACAAAATTATATACCATGTAATTAATATTGCGAATTCAAAAATAACTGTAACGTGGGATTACGGCCTAATGAAAAATTCAAGACAAACAATTCTGTCGCTTTCAAGGGCAGTCAAGGTCCTCAATTGTTTCTACAATGGATAAGGATATGAAACGTGAAGGTGTGAAATAAATGCTTAGAATGCTGATGTAAATCGAGGAACTGCAGGACGATGCAATGCGGAGATAGATAATATGACTGCCAAAAATATTAAGTGTATGAAATAATCAGATGCTTTATTGCCACTTTACATTTTTGCCTAGGACTAAATTCATGCGTAGAAATTATTATGTTCCCTACTACCTAAATAGGTATTTGAAATATTCCTGAATTTTGGCTACATAGTTTTATGCATAGTTTGCGAAGCCAATGATTGATCCTCCACGCTCCCTATCGTCGATTTAACTCATTAAATAATTTAATAATTTCTTTTTGCTTCAACAAAACAACTTTTAAAATTAATGAAATTCATAAAACCATAACTTAAACTAAACAAGATATATAAATATACATTCACATTTTAATGTAATTACGACACTTAATTTACACATTAGATTACAAAATTGTTGAGCTTTCACATTTGTGAGTAGTATTCTGTACGCGTAGTACAGGTATCGCAGTTCAAAGTGTATTTTACTGTTAAAAAGTCAAGTAAATACAAGTTTTAAGTACTAATCTTATAAATACATAGTAGCTATTTCACTGGCTCCATTACTTATTTAGTTCACATTAACATTTAAACGTTTTTATAAAATTAAAGGCACATGTATTAAAAATAAAAAATATTTCTAAATATTCATAAAGTTAAAATATCATTTTAACATGAGTATTCTTTGTACAGTTCCTAATTTTATCCTAATTCTACTTAAATAATAAATTACAACAACTGGTACATTATTTTGACTGTGATTATCTTATTTTCTACACAAAATCCAAAACCTAACAGTATGTATTTCCTTATGATTATCCCAACATCTCCTCTATGGACTCTAAACATTCCATGACTTCTGGGTCATTCCATAAATAATCGGGAAGTACTATGGAATCATCCGTAGTGCTTACGACTGGTGGTTTACATGGGTCGTCAAAATACATCGCAGTATCATCTATGCAACCTGGACCGTAGTTACTGGAGTAGTAATCTAGACCGTTGATTACAAATGCATCTTCTGTAATTGGAGTTGTTGATGCAGAATCTTGCAAAAGTGTTGCGTCTGACAGCCACTCATCCGTTCTTTGCGGTTCGCTCAGGTGGGGTGCTTCCTACATAAAATAAAAAATAACAGAAGCAAATTAGTGACATGTACTCTTCATTTTTGCCTAACCAATTGTAAGTCTCAGCAACAAAATAATAGAGAACTCAAAATTTAAAAAGCGTAGCTATTTCCCTATAATTTTTAACCCAACTCAAGGTCGTTCATCCTCCAAAGTTACTGCAATTGTTAAGAGCTATACGTATGAATAAAACAAATTACCACAACAGTTTCCAGAAATGCTTCACTTTCAAAAATCTCTGCCATTGCTGCATCCACTAAGCTTCCCATTGTCTGAAGATTTGGCGTAGGAAGATTTGAAACTGAACCACTTGTATCATCATGTGAATAAAACGTCATTGAACTGCTTTCAGTAGCAGTACCAGAATCATGAAGAAACCTGTTGACGGTAACTGTAGTTTTAGGAGTTACTGGATCAGAAACAAGTTTTCTGAGATTATTTAGACGGAGCTGTGCAAGCTGTTCACTTGGTTCGCATGTCCTCTGCAAAAGTAAAAATATAGTGCATTGTAGTGAACAGTGAACAACTTAACCAGCAAAAAATTTGTTTTGCAAATTTAAAACTGAGACTATTGACTGTTAACTACTGTTATACAATCGATTGACAGATTCTTATTCTATGCATTATTTAACAATGCAAGTTTGGTACGCGATTCAATTCATAAAATTATTACACTAACGTTATATTTTTACGAACATTTCAATACTATAGAAACCAATTATTAGGACAACGTTGCAACTTACCTTAGAAATTTTTAGATGTTCCCTGCTAATACAGGCGACTTTCTTGTCTTCTTTAATTTTTGGGAACTTTTTTGCCACACGCTTTGAGGAACAACTCGCCTGCCTAGTCCGGACTTTACCATTCGTACTGGATTTTCTTTCAGGCTGTTGAACGTGATTTTGTGGGTTCTTGAGAATTGAAAATAGCAAAAGAAATAAGAGAATTATTAATTGGTGATGATAAATGGTTTAACAAAATCAAATCGCAATGTTAAACTTGTAAATTCAAGTTTGTGCATTATCCTATATATCAGTCTTAACCAAAATATAAAATCGTTGTACTTACCATTTTCACTAATGGAGTTAGTAAGTTAGACCACATCGCTTGTTTAGAATTTTCTTTCTCTGCCTTTTGTTTTATATTGTTCTTTGCTGTTGCTTCAAGTTTCAACATCATGAGATCATGAGCACTCAGCTCTTTCCTGTAAAACGTAAAACAACATTAACAAATGCAAATTTTAAACGCTAAACGACGCAAGAATATGACATTTATTGTCTTGCTTGGGACGCATAAGGCAAAGTTAAACCACATTTATAGGAAACAAACTATTAGGGATGATCCCTAAATGAGTTTAAATAGACTAACATTAGGTATATTGACGTTAAAAAATCTTACGTTTGTTTCTCAACTAGTTTAGTGTTTCCGTCCTGGATTTGAAAAAGAGGCAAACTATTTGAAATTTCATTTTCCGGTGTTGTGAGGTCGATCACTGGAATATGTTTTTGTAAGTTCAAATTCATGTTAAAGTTAAAGCTTTGCTTCTGCTTCATCGTGGATCTAATTAATAAAACGTAAAAAAAACAAATGCGCTGTTAGAATTGTGAGAATTTTTAATTCAACTGAAAAATCGATAGTACAATAAAAAGGCTAATTTACTGTTTATATTTATTCTGAATCTAAACATTATTGACATAACGTCAACAGATTTTGCCACCATTGTTTTAACCTTGTGTTTTATTTTAAATCCGAAATTAAAAACGCATCATACAAGAAAATTAAAAGTTTTATGAATTTGAACGTGCAGAACATGATAGTAGCAATTGATATGCTTTACAAACACAAAACACATAAAAAACTCAGCGTTAGAAAATAAAATATTTTTTGGAACATCCATATACATTACCTATGCTCACCTTCTACCTCTACTACTTAAATTTTTTATTTTATTAAATTTGTAGTCACACGCACAATTTTATCATTTCGCCGGAACGGACGGCAGGTGGTTATAGTTTTAGCTGGTAAAACGGGTATGCGTATGACTGGCAAGAGCACCATTATGCTTTAAACCCGTAAACTTGGAAAAAAGATTCAGGTCTGAATGATTTTTGTACAATAATGCTTGTTACGCCTGGATAGGTGTGAATAGATACCAGTGGTGTGGATACAATTATGTTGTACGAATACGAATAGTACGTTTGGTAAACAATGAGTCGTACCGGAACAACTTGTGACGGTTTAAATGAGATAAGGGCTACATGTGCACGCACAAGTAGTCTCGTTAAATATCAGTAATGGACAAGGTACGAGCATATTAGGCGAGAGCGAAAACCAAAACATGTTGCAAAAATTAAATATTGTAAGCACGTATATTAAGCACGTCGTTTATGGACGATCCCTTACTATCTATGACCTATGTTCGCTTGACAAAAAGCCCAAATATGTTGCAAAAAATGTAAAACTTGTAAAGTGGGCACTCAAAACTATGATATTCGAAGTACTCACTTTACAACTTCTAAAATTTTTATTTTAGTTTTCCGCTCTTGTCCAATATGTTCGTGCCTAGTCCATTTTTTGCCGGGACCACTCGTGCTTGCATATGAAGCCCGTATCCCATATAAACCGTCACAGTCGTTCCAGTAGGAGTCGTATTTTTTACTATTCGTATTATTACTATTCGTACTCGTTTTCTTGTACCCGTACCACTCGTATCTATACCACTGGAATCTAGCCACGCGTAACAATCATAGTTGTACAAAATGCATTCCGACCCTGACCTCTTTTCCAAGCTTACGGTTTTGAAGCATAATAGTGCCCTCGCCTGTCATACTCACTAGTCAGACCACTTGGTCTGGCAAAACTCTTACCTTCTGCCGTCCGTCCCGCCGAAATGATAAAACTATGCGTGTGACTACAAATTTAATAAAATGAGAAATTCAATTAGCAGAGGTGGAAGGAGAGTTAGGCATGGTCTTAATTTGAGCGTTGTCAACATATTGTTCTGCTCATTTATTACAGCCAAATTGCGCTGTAAGCTCAGTCTCTACTTCCGATCCCCGGTCTACAAATATGGCGCAAAGCGCCGGATTTTTAGTTTTGAGTTTGTTTATCATTGCCACACTACATGTATTTTTCATTGTGAAAAAAGGATGGCAGTTTTCAACATACTAGCCTAATGTGAATTTTATTAAACTCAGAATTACATGGGCTTTCCCCCCCATATGCGGAAAAAGGTCAAATTTTTTAAAAACTGAATTTTCAAAAATTCACATTTTTTAAACAATTTATTTTTTATTTTTTCAAAAACTTGTGCTGATCTGCAGCTCCTACAATGTATGTCCGATTTTCAACAAGAGGTTTTGTAATCTCCAGAACAATATCTAAAAAGTTATTCCTAAGTTTTAAAAAATTCAAAAACTTTTGAATTTGAAAATGTATATTTTTTTTAAATCTTATATAATAGGAATTTTTCCAAACTTCATATTTAAATATGAAATTTTTCCAATTTTCCAAAACTTAAGAATTTTATTTTAGATATTGTTCTGGATATCACAAAACTTTAAATTTGCTGAATATCGGACATAAATTGTAGGAGCTGCAGGTCAGCAAAAAGTTTTGAAAAAATAAAAAATAAATTGTTTAAAAAATTTGGATTTTTGAAAATTCACACATTTTAAAAAATTTTACTTTTTCCGTACATGGGGGTGAAAGCCTAGTTAATTCAGAGTTTACTAAAATTCACATTATGCTAGTATGTTAAAAACTGCCATCCCCTTTTCACAATCAACATACATGTATCGCCTTTTAAACCATGTTAACTATTCGAACATAAAAATTTTTGGAGCGCAAACTGTGTGTTCGATTGTATCCAAAATTTGCGATACAGCACATCTTTGTATAGGTATTTGCTATAAAAATTACAAAAACGTTTGGTGCAATTTCAATAATTTCCCAAATCCACCTAGCCTGCCGCTTTTTGTTAGGATATTCCGAGTGTGATCGTTGCTATAGTCTAGGAATACCTAAACTTGTTGCGCATTTGGACGTTTACTATTTAAGAAAACTTTAAAACAAAATTAAAAAACTGATTTTTCTTATGACATTTAACGTAGCAATTTTGAAAAACACGGGTCGCGGTTCGCGGTAAAGAATTCTTTTAATTTGGCATAAAAATAGAAAAATAAAGTTTTTACAATACTATTTCGAATCCCACATTCTCAAACAAACTTGATACTACATTACATTGAATGCAAACGGTACTATCTACAGTTGATTTGCATCAGTTTTAGTGTTGAAATTAACTTAACTGGTTCTACATTTTTAATAAACCGTATTTCAAACATACGACCTGCACGCTTAAAAAGGTCTCAATCGAGTTCCGGTGAAGCTATATTACTTGTATTTTAAATTAATTTAAACAATAGTAAACGCCCAAATGCGCAACACGTTTAGGTGTTCCTAGACTATACTAACGATGCTTAATTCGACTAACTACATTTGTTCAAAATCCCAGAGATTGGGGTCCTCCCGTTTGCTCGTTAGAATTAATTTAAAATTCCAATATTTCTTCAAGCCATGCTTCAATAATATGTAACAACACAAACAAAAATTCATAATTGTACAGATTTTATACTTGATGAATGGTGCCACTGCACTGTTCTCTGAAGGCGTCGTCCATATATCTCGTATACACTTTTGTGACTATTTTTACGAGGGAATGGTAACTACCGGGCGTCGGGAAACCACCTAGACTATTTTTTTCTGAAACGAGCATGTAAAAAAAGTGGGGTAGCGTCAATCATATTTCAGAATGGGCCTTTCTATTTGCTACAGAAATTTTTGAAGACATAAATTTGCTAATGTTAATTAAATGCATACCATATTTAAACATATTTTTAAGTCTTAAATTGTGTTTGCAGGCTACATGTCTCAACTGATTTTGAAAAAAATTGAAGTTTTGTGATTGTTACAAGAATTTTTAAAAATTAAATATATTGGTTTTGCAAATTCAAAAATTTTGTTTCATTCAAAAACACTTTATTGATGCCTTCATAAGTTTTTAATATTGTTTTGAAAAATAGATTTTTTCAAACCCCTGTATCTCAATCCATTTTTACCGAATTTTGAAAACCCTAAAGTTTTTTTACCGATATAACATTACCTTAAAAGTCAATTCTGGGTTTTTAAAAATTTCAAAAACGATTTTCCCTAAAAAATATAAATTTCACAAAATTTTTAGGTCCTATTAATACAACGCTTTTTGGAAAGAAAAAATTAAATTTTTAAACTTGCAAAATCCATAATTTTACTTTTCAAAAACGTTATAACGATCACAAAACTTCAATTTTTTTCAAAATCGGTTGAGAAATGTAGCCTGCAGACACAATTGAAGACTTAAAAATATATTTCAATCTGGCATTTATTTAATTAACATTAGCAAATTTATGTCTTTAAAAATTCCTGTAGCAAAAATAGGCCCATTCTAAAATATGATTGATGCTACTTTACTTTTTTGTACATGCTCTTTTCAGAAAAAAATAGTTTAGGTGGTTTCGCGACGCCCGGTTGTGACCATTCCCTCGTACGTATACAATCGTGATCATTGAAGGCACCTCCCTCCCTTTATATACGTACCTATACATTTGTCATAAAAAACGATTTTAAAAGTAACTGGTAGTTATTCAAGTTACTAGTCGAAACAACATTAAAACACTTTATAAAATACGTAAGTAAACATGTAGGTTTACTTTTTAGTATTTCATTTTTGTAGTGCTTTTGTATTTATATTAATGTAAAACCTTAACTCTAAAATTCTTAAGATTGTTCAAATTTTCCAAATCCTTCCAAACCCATTCCTTACTACGAGCCTGTCTACTAATACAGGTCGGTCTACTGCCGAGTGGTAGTGTGTTAATGCTAAATATACCCGTCCACTGTTCAAGATCCAACCTTCCAGACCTGCACATTATTACATGTCCAACTCCTGTTACAGGAACCATGGCATGTATCAGGCAGTGGACAATCCTAAATACTCCGTGTTTAGATTTAAATACATGACGTATTTGAAACTAACTGCTGGGGAGTAAAAATTAAACCCCCAGTCAGGGTGGAAAACTGCTCTGGTCAAAATACTACGTTCGAGGCATTTGTAAAATATTTTCCTTCCTAAAATCCAGACGTCATTTACAGTCCCTGTAATTGGTTCAGAATTAATTATGACATTTATAATTAATTATGAAAAACAATTTTCACCAAACTGAATGCGGTTTTTTGCAAAAAGTATTTTAAAAAAATTAGATTATTTATAGGCTGACACTAATTTTTCTGCAATACAAAACAGAGGTCGGACCGAGTCATTCATGAAATGACGTCATTTAAAGTCCTTGTGATTGGTTCATAATTAACCATGAACTGAAATTATCAATATGAATGAAATTAATTCCGAATCAATCGCAAGGACTTTAAATGACGTCATTTCATGAATGACTTGGTCTGATCTGTGTTTTGTCTACTTCTGTCTATTGCAGAAAAATTAGTGTCAGCCTGTAGATAATCTAATTTTTTAAAAATAAGTTTTGCAAAACAAAAACACCGCATTCAGTTTGGGGAAATTTTTTTTCATAATTAATTAAAAATGTCATACTTAATTCTGAACCAATTACAGGGACTGTAAATGACGTCTGGATTTTAGGAAGGAGAATATTTTACAAATGTTTCGAATGTAGTATTTTGATCATAGCAGTTTTCCAGGGTTTATATATAAATGCTCATCTGACCCAATTGAATTCAAGCGTGGGTAGTTCAAACTTTTCAACCTCGATCAAATCGCTGGAACTAGCATTAAGAAAAAATTTGTTTATCTCTTCATTTTCATAATAAGTATTCGCAACCAGTCAGAGCTCTAACTGGCCTGTTTATTTGAAGGTGGCACTTTAACTAACACAACTTCAATTAGGAAATTATATATAAATGCTCAGTCATTATATTTAATTATTTTGCTAAAAAGTATTAATTTCTAAATCCCAAGGATGTAGTTCTAATTACTTACGAGAAAAGGGTCAGAGGTGATCATGCCGAATGGGTACCATATATTTTTGATTTTTGAAAAGAGCATGTGAAAAAAAGTAGATTTGCTTAAAAACATGATGCAAATGGGCATTTTGATTCGCCATGTCAGATTTCTGAAAGTATAAATTTGTTAATGTTACTTAAACGGGCGCCGTATTTAGTTGCCTAGAAAATGAAATTCTAATTATTTGAAACCTTGTAACTCCTCTTGTTTTCAAAAACAGTCTAGTTTTGTGATTTTGAGAATTTCAATTTTATTTCGAAAACGGGGTATTGTTTATTTCCCCTAAAAACGAATTTACAACTTTTTACTAAAAATGAAGTTTAGAAATTTTTTAAAAACCTAAAAGAAATCACTTTCTAGATATTGTTTCAGTGTTCTAAAAAGTTTAAATGTCTTAAAAATTATAGGAGCAACAGGGTGGCAAACTTGTAAAGTATAAACAATTGATTCTTTTTAATTAAAAATTGTTAAATCGTACCATAAAAGGACCAAGAAAAATATCTTTTATTTCTTAAAAACGTTGTTGTTAGATAATGTTCTGCAAATCACAAAACTACACTTTTTTTAAAAATCAGACAAACATTTTGGGAGGTACAGGGTTCGCAAGAATCCCAAATTCATTTTCTGGTCAATTAATTATGGCGCCCGCTTATAAAGTTACTATTAGCAATTTTATGCTCTCAACAATCTGACTTAGCAAGTCAAAATGCCCATTGACATGTAAATGTAAATGTAATGTAAATGTAATGTAAATTTAATTGCTTTATTGTCAAGCTCTTCAGCGTAATCGCTGATTTCCAGGAACAGACAGGTGTGGAAAGCTTACTCCGTACTAACACAGAGCCCAATAAGCTTTAAAGGTCGTAGTCACCACACACGAGGAGAGGCGGGTGTTTAAGGACAATCTACCTCACGATAGACCCCCGAGTGGGAATTGAACCCACGACCAGCAGAATAGAGCCTCGGCCCTTAGACCTCTGGACTACCTCGCATCATGTTTTTAAGCAAATCTACTTTTTTCACATGCTCTTTTAAAAAAAAATGTATATGGGGCTTATTCGGCGTGATCACCTCGGACCCTTCCCTCCTTCGTATTTAAATTTAAACGCCGTTCATGTATTTTAATATAAACACCTACTGCACAGAAACGGCGATAATTCGTTGACTGTGTAGGGAGAAATAAGGCCAGTAAATAAAAATATTCAATAAAGATGTATTCATTTTATCTGCTCTCTATTAGCCCTACAGTACAATCTCAATCTCACCCTCTGTAGGGCCCACTAATCAAAGTATAAACAGGAAACAAGAAACAAGTGACAGATTTCTTTTTTAAATTTTTAGAAATTTTGAGAAAAGAAAACTAATTTCCGTTGATGTTACAATTTGATAGTGTATACGTGATAAAGGGTTCGAAACCTCCCCACTCCGATAAATAGTATACAAATGTGATCAAGCACTATGACCCCCCCCCCTCCCCCTATTCTGTATATGAGATATATGGATGACGCCTTAGAACCAGCAATAGTGCATTTATGTCACTGTATAGGTACGCTAAACTAGTGAACCATTATGCCAGAGTAACAGTGAAATCAATTACAAATTAACAGTAAAGTAGTAAATTCACCCATATTTTTCTAAGCGTGAAAGAATCAAAAGATAACGTATGGATTGTAACACTGCCGATCCCTGTATATGTTATGAAAAATTAATTATCTAGTTACAGTTTACAAAGTTAAAATGTACTTACATTGGTCCAAGACCTGAAGCTTCGTTTCCATTCAATGTCATCGGAATCAGAGGCACTGGAATTGTATCGCGAAAAGTGTAGCTTGGGCTGAAAAAGTCCTTGAAGGTCATATTATCAGTTGAAGACTTGTATGATGGCACTGCTTTTACTCGGACGTGTCCTCCTGAGATCATCTTAATTTGCACCTTGTGGTTGTTTCCTAAAAATTGTAGAAAAAAATAAAAATTTTAATTTGTGAAACCATGTAAACTTATTTTAAGTATCGAGTTAACGTATCTCGACTAAATTGCTCGTAAATTAAATAATTATTCAGTTAGGTGCAGAATAGAAAACTCATTTCCAAATCGACTCTCAAATTATCTTACACTGGATCAATCAAAACCAATTTTGTGTTCCAAGAGTAGCTCCTGTGATTTAACCTTGGAAGATTTGCCGATATCTTGTACAGTCACAAATACTTGTATTTGAAATAACACAATAATAAGAAAAATCAAAATTCTAACTCAAGTCCACACTCCCAGTATGTAAAAACAAAATAATCTGACGAATAATTCAGAGAGAAGTCCACACACGTCCACTCGGTATAATGTTTGCACAGCGATTGAAATATTATCGGTCAAGAGTCAAGAGTGCAATAAGTTAATTCGTTGTGTTGTGTCTGCAGCACTTTAACAAGCGGTAGGCGAGCCAAGTCAAGGGGTGAGGTAAAGGGTTGGCTGACGGCCGAAGTCTTGGAACGAGAAGTACCTAATAGACACATAATATATCGGACTCCCAGCACTGTCTTCCAATGTGTTGAAAATACGTGCTGACAAATCCATCAAATAAATATGTAGGTACCTAATTATATATCGTCGCCTGTTCCGTGGTCCTGTCCATACGTTTCAGAAAGGGACCGAGGCACTATTCTTGGAGCATGTGTAATGTCACGTAAACAAGAGTTTCAACCCTTCTTTTAGACTTTAAAACAATTGATTTAAAAACTCAGCCTTCTTGGAATGAGTCATGCTCATGCAGACTAATCATATTCTGTGTACTAAAGCTACATATGACAATATTAACGTGCCCTTAGCCCGTGCATCCCTTAGTCTTATTGGTTTAGACATCAGTGTACAAAATACCAGCCCTCTTAATCATAGCCATTTCCGCATTTCAGAAAGTATTTTTTATGATTATAGCAGGTTAAATACTTCATATGGATATTTGCATTTATTACTATTGCCTAACTTGTAAATTGTATTGAAGCTATTAAACTGTTAACCATTAAAGTAAATGAATGGGAGATTCGGTAAATCCGCATACATATATTATGCCTACGGATTTTCTTATACACCAACACCGACACCGTCGATACTCAATTTGACGATTTTATTGACTCCTCATACAGAAGAGCAGTAAAATAATTAGTAATTTATCCATCCAAGTCATTGTCAGCTAACAACACCGCCGTGTAAGTTTCAATTCTGGTGTCGCAGAGTAGACTCAAGCTCGTTTTATAAGCCTGGTAAGTATGTCATTATTTACATCAGAAGTTTCCATAATAATGGACTTACGATTTGTTTTGATATTGACCATTATTCTCCAAAATCCTTTGCGAGCACCTTTATAATCTCTTTAAATCTTATTCGGTACCCATTTTACATACATGTAAAGAATGGTCGACGGTCTACAAAGCAGGAGGTGCTTACATGTTTGTCTGCGTATAGTTGTAGTACATTTTCCTTTGGAAATTTTCCTCCCGTAGATTTGCTCTCAGGACCGAGTGTATTTTTCTCCCAGTATTCAGTACCAAAATCACACCACTAAGAGAAACGAGTGGGTCTTTCTATAGGTTTAGACACGGGTGTTGTTTATTTAAAAATGTTTGCATCCGAAAGATATGCATTGATAAATCTAACTGAAGAACTAAAATGATTGTTTTCACAATTTTCAAGAAATAATGAATGCTAGCTTAGATAGAATTTTATTTAATAGGTATTCGTTAAGGAAATGCGAAGTGAAGAAAAAGTATACAAGATATTCTATAGGGACTACTCGATCATTTATTATTTATTATGAGGTTCTAATAATGCATATAGAAATAGTAGCGGTGTTGGTGCTCGTCGCTGGAAATTAATTTAAACATGCAAAAATTTTATTTGTAAAAGAATTTGGGTTTGCGAAGAACTTGGCGATTTCAGGAAGACAAATAGTTTGTTAGCTGCTCTTGTCTGCACTGCACTAACAAGTAGGACATGTAGCAACCACCAATGCTATAGAAAAGATAATTACAGAAAAAAATCATTACAAAATATTTATGCGCCAAACATTGGCTAATTAATACTTACATGCATCTTCAACAAAATTGGCTACCAAAATAGTATTTTATTTAAATATTTTGTCACGTACATAAATACGCTCTCTTCATGTAATATTGCTTTCATGCAGTGGTACAAGTTTTTTAATGCAAGTTACCTGGGTCATGACATACAGCGCAATCAAAATTGCATTGGCTCAGATAAATCTTCCCATCACTTGTGCAGATAGGTGTACCTGGGGGTTCTGGAAGTACAAACAATTAAATTGGTAATTTTGATATAAATCTTGTCATGCTTGCAAAATAATAATGTATTGCAGAGACAACCGAGAATGGCCAGGGCAAGAATGTCGGAGCCACCTTCACCGGACAAATTCACAGTTGGCTGAGCAATACCATTAAGATATTTTGTCTCCATTTCATTTAGCACAATATGGCATACTTGAAATAAAGTACACTATGTTACGCCGTTATATGCAAATAGAGTTTTATGTATAACACCTATTGGACAAGAGCATTTATGTCTGCAGGGATCATCCTGCTTTAGGGACTTCTTAGACACCGATTCCTCAGACAAAAAAAAAACAAAGCAATTACTAAAATAATTGACTTTTTCATTTTTTTTAAGATTCTTTAAACAACTTATATCATATTCAAAAATATTACTAGTATAACTACAGATACAGAGCAAATGACGATAATAATAATACTGCTACTGCTTCCCTTGAATAAGATAATAAAAGGCTAATATGGATTATTAAATAAAGAAAATATACTGCATGTTTTGACAATTTAAAAAGCTACGATACAAAGTTTGAATGATGGCTTCGATTATATTAATCGAATCGCGTATACATTTGTCATTTGTAATTTTAGAACAATGTTACATTGATTTATTTCGGCATTATTCTATTGCCAAAATGGAATTTAAAATTTTGTTAGTATAAAACATTTGATAAACTATAATATCTATATCTATAGGGACTACTCGATCATTTACCATAGGACCAGAGTAGTTACTTTTGGTTAATTTAAACATTTTTGAGTGAAAAAAAGTGCATGCCTGCGCCATCTAGCGGATTTTTTTGGAACTAAAGTTTTCAAAAGTTACCGTAAGGTGGCGTGTTAACCTAACCTCTAGTTCCGTTGGTTGCCATAAGGTGGCGCTAGTGTCGCTTTAACCTAACCCACAGTTTCGAAAGTTGCTGTAAGGTGGCGCCACCGCCTAACCTAACTCCTTAACCTAACCTCACCTCTTAACCTAACCTAACCCACTAACCTAACCTAATGGCGCTAGTGTCGCATGGTGTTGGTTCCGGTATGTTATCGATCGGGCGCCTGGTGTTGGTTCCGGTATGATATCGATCGGGCGCCTGGTGTTGGTTCCGGTATGATATTGATTGTTTAGTGTTAGTTTCGCAGTCCAGTTGACAGTCTGTGTTGTCTAGTTGGCGGTAAAGTTTGAATTCAATAAAAAATCAATAAAAATTTAGGTTTTTTCTGGAAATCAATACAAAATTCTTGCATTTTCTTTAAAAATCAATGGTAAATGTAGGTTTTATCTGGAAATCAATACAACATTATGCATTTTCTACGATAATTATTACAAAATTCTTGCATTTTATCTACAAATCAATGGTAAATTTAGTTTTTTCCTGGAAATCAATACAAAATTCTTGCATTTTCTCTGAAAATCAATAAAAAGTTTAGGTTTTATCTGGAAATCAATACAACATTATGCATTTTCTGCGAAAAGTAATACAAAATTCGCTGTAGCTGCAGGCGATATGGCGTGCCGCAGCCCTCACCCCGCCGCTCGGGGCTCTACTGCTGTCCGGAACCTGCCGCTCGGGGGGTCTGCCGTCGGTCTGAGGGGAGTCTGCCCCTACCCTAGGTGGAGCTCGCTGCTGCAGTGGGCAGAGCTCGAAGCTCTGTTGTGCACATTAGGTACACAATTGTCATGTGTGAAACATAATATAGTATAAATAGAGCTTGTGTGTACCCACGCTGCTCATTTGAAGACCAACCTTCAAGGTGAACACATCTCTCATCATGGATGTCAACAATATTTTTGAGGAAGAACCAACCGTTTACGACTCGTCTGAACAGTCAGTGAGTTCAAACTTGAATTTAGTAGAGCTACCGCCTACTAATATAGGTGAACTTGCAAGTACAGACTATATCCAATGCTTGTCCTTACTAAGTACTAAGGATAGCTACAACCCTCTTGAGTTCAGATGGATATATGACAACTACGGATCGCTACAAGAATCTATGCTAGGTTTAGACGTGAGAATTGTCAAGCAAGACAGTACGAGTTGCGAAGCAACTCACGTCGTGGCTCCAACCAACTTGTTTTTCCATGCGCTGTTTTCAAATCTACAATTGTATTTGAACGGAAAGCTGGTACTGGATACATCTAATTTTTATCCATGGACAGCCTACTTGCAAAGAGCTTTGGGAACAAGTCAACTTGAAAAAGATGGATACTTGAAAGATGAGATGTGGTATCCAAATACTACGCCTAATACGTTTGCTGTCACTGACGCTGGATTTAATGCAAGATATCAATTGACACAAAACTCTACACAGTTTTATTTGCTTGGATCTCTGCTTGGAAACTTTTTCAACCAGAACAGATATATTCCAATTGGGACAGAGTGTCGGATTGTCTTGAAACGAAGCGATCCATACTTGTATTTGGATTGCGCACAAAACGATAAAGCTGGATTTTCTGGATGTCCGTATATAGCAGAAATTACAAATGCTGTTTTTTATGCTGCTCAGAAGACAGTTTCACAAGATGTTGTGGATTTACATCGAGAACAGTTATCAGACAATGAGACATTTAAATATGTAACAAACGAAGTTCAAATGAAAGCCATTTCAGTAGCAAGAGGAATGACATCAGTAACTTCTGGCGGAATTGTTATTGGAAAAATACCAAAAGTAATGGTATTCTACATGTTGGATACTGAAGCTTTCAATGAAAATATGACAAAATCAGCATTTAATTTTGAAGATTTTAATATAAGTGAGCTGAATGTCACTTGGAATGGAGAAAATCGTGTTATTCCATATAGTTTCAAACGTAATGACGCGACAGCTGGTGACAACTTTTTACTTGCTCTAAGAACGTTGCGAAGGACGGTCCCATTTAAAACGTTGGGAAATGGAATCTCGAGAGATAATTATCTCAAAGGTAAAGTTTAAAAACACAATATTGACTTGGCATAGCTAACACAGCAGCAGCCTAGCACAGCTAGTATAGCATAGCTAGCTAAGCATAGCCAGCATAGCATAACTATATAATTTATGTGTTTGTACTTTACAGGTAATGTATTCACTGCTGTGGAACTTTTGCCAAACTTTGAAAATACCCTGTCGGTAAATCAGAAAGGTCAAGTAAAAATTGGATTGAAATTCAAGAAACCATTGGACAAAGCCATAACCGTACTCGTCTATTGCTTGTACCAAGGAGTATTTGAACTGGATAGAAACAAACAAATACATTTCGAGCATTCCATGGATTAGATGTAAACACATACTATCCAAACAACAATAACCTGAACTTTAGTTTACGATATATATTTTATACAAATAAAACGTTTTTTAAAAAACACTTTGTTAAATAAAAGAAGTAACAAAACAAATTAAATATAATTAAGTTTGAACAAAGTTTAAACAAAAACATAGTTTGTAAAACAAAATAGTTTGTAAACAAATAATATAGTAAAACATTTTGTTAACAAAAAAGTATAAAAGTAAACAAAAAAAAATTTAGTTTGTAAAAAAATATTTAGGTTTGTAAAACATAATAACTTTTTAAAACAAAGTAAAAATTATTTAGTTTGTAAAAAAAATAATTTGTAAACATTTTTAAAAAAAATATTTAAGTTTGTAAAACATAATAACTTTTTAAAACCAAGTAAAAATTATTTAGTTTGTAAAAAAAATAATTTGTATGAAAATAATTTGTAAACTTTTCTAAATTGTAAACAAAATTTTAAAACTGTAATAAAAAACAATTGGCATTTTTTTAACATTAAATGATGGTTTATTTAAAAAAACATTTTCATTGCTCACACAAATTTCATATATAAAGCATACAAAAGGCAAACGAATCACCAAAGCATTGGCACGCGCGACAGACTCCCCTAGGGCAGCAGCGAGCTCCACCTAGGGTAGAGGCAGACCCCTGAGCGGCAGGTTCCGGACAGCGGCACACGCCCCATCGCCTGCAGCTACAGCGAATTTTGTATTACTTTTCGCAGAAAATGCATAATGTTGTATTGATTTCCAGATAAAACCTAAACTTTTTATTGATTTTCAGAGAAAATGCAAGAATTTTGTATTGATTTCCAGAAAAAACCTAAATTTTTATTGATTTTTTATTGAATTCAAACTTTACCGCCAACTAGACAACACAGACTGTCAACTGGACTGCGAAACTAACACTAAACAATCAATATCATACCGGAACCAACACCAGGCGCCCGATCGATATCATACCGGAACCAACACCAGGCGCCCGATCGATAACATACCGGAACCAACACCATGCGACACTAGCGCCATTAGGTTAGGTTAGTGGGTTAGGTTAGGTTAAGAGGTGAGGTTAGGTTAAGGAGTTAGGTTAGGCGGTGGCGCCACCTTACAGCAACTTTCGGAACTGTGGGTTAGGTTAAAGCGACACTAGCGCCACCTTACGGCAACCAACGGAACTAGAGGTTAGGTTAACACGCCACCTTACGGTAACTTTTGAAAACTTTAGTTCCAAAAAAATCCGCTAGATGGCGCAGGCATGCACTTTTTTTCACTCAAAAATGTTTAAATTAACCAAAAGTAACTACTGACCGGATGAATTGATATCTGTTGGCTAAGGCGTCATCCATATATCTCGTATACAAAATAGATGAAGGGGGGGTCCAGCTTCTTGATCACGTTTGTATACGATAAATCGAGGGGGAGGGGAGGGTTTGATCCCTTGATCACGTATACACTATTAAATTGTAAAATAAACGGAAATTGCAGTCTCAATTTCGCAAAACGTCTAAAAACTTGTTAAAAAATCTGTCATTTTATTCTTGTTCATACTTTGATTAGTGGGTCCTACAGAGGGTGGGATTGTACTTTAATGCGTACAATGGGAAGAAAAATTGACTACATATTTATTGAATATTTTTATTTTCTAACTTTATTTTTCACTCTTCTGTCCATGGACTATCAACATTGATTAAACTAGCTATTAGGATTCAAATACATGAACGGTGTTTAAATCTAAATACTAAAGTAATTAAAATTAAATACTTGGGATTTAAAACTGAATACATTCCAGCAATAACTAATTAAATCTAAATACTGTACAATTGAATATAATTCCCTATTTAACTTGCGTGACTGCTGCTATATTAGCTTTATACGGCATTTCCTGTAACAGTGGTTGGACATCTAATAATGTACTGGTCTAGGTCGGACCTTGAATACCTTGGGTCTATTTAACACACAATATGACAGTAGACGGGCCTGTAATAGTAGACGGGCCTGTAGTATTAGACGGGTCTGGGAGGTTACAATTTGAAAAGTCGACTGCGCCAAGGTTACAGAAAATGCGGTGCATAATTCATTACTATTTTGAACTACTTGACCGACTTCAACTTCAACAAGTGGGATTTCATTTTTGAGCTCTTAAAAAAGTGAACCAAAACTGTCTGTTTTCACTTCTGGCCCATACAACACTTTTTAGAGAGCGTTCAAAACATAAAAAATGTTTCAAAAACTACCCGGTGTGCAGCTTTGAACACAAGCATAATTAAGCATATTTAGATTCTACTAATCAATTCCGTTTGAATAGCGTATCACATGTAAATTTGCAGTGAGTAACCGGTGCGAAGTAAAATTTTGATCTAGCGCGAAACATAAATTAACCTCTTTATTATTAAAAACTAACTAATAAATCTGAACCAAGTTAAATTGTCTAAAATTGATTCACTTTACTCGCTTGCGCTCAGCACTGCCTCCTATCACTGCTAAAGCCTGTGTTTTGTGTTGTTCTAAAACTTACAAACTGTATTAATGAGATGTATTAATGAGATGAAATCTCAAATCCTTAGGGATTCTACCCAGATACGAAATATTATTATTATTAAAACAAATTTTTGTTTGTTTTGTGTCCAGTTTCAAGGGTTTTAATACATGATTTATATTAAATATATATTGAAGTTGAAAAAATTTTAAATATGGACTTTAAAAGTCTAAATCTCAAAATTAAAATTTTAGAATTTTGGTTTTATATATTACATATCAATACAAGAAGCACCAAAAAATTAAATACTAGGTTTTACAAGCTACATTTTTGCTAAGGTATTTCATGAAATGTATTAATGTTGTTTGGAAGATAAAATTGAATAAATAACAGTTATTTTAAAAATCGGTATTTTTTATTACAAACGTATACGTATATAGGGGGGGGGGGGTTGTTGTCAATGATCACGATTGTATACTTATCGTTAGAGGGGGGGAGGGTGTGAAAAAGTCAAAAAAGTGTATACGAGATATATGCACACGACGCCTAAATCAAAACAAATTTGTACGCAATAATTATTGAATTCATTAAATGGATCTGTCCATCAAATTCATTAGCAAATACATTGTTAATACAAGGCTGAGTTTTTAACTATGCATTGATCGCACTGAGTGACTATAGTGAGTTAGACTACATTATCATTACAATAATTATTGTATTACATTAGTTACTTTTGATACAATAATATTTATGTAACCATTACTCCATAATAAATGGGCGGGTAAATATGAGCATTTCTTCATGTTCTTGGATTTCAACTGAACCATTAATTATCTCAATTTATTGACAGGACTCAACCAATGTATTACTTCTGGCATACCATTTTTATGCTCGTGACTGAATGCACTTATTATTTTTAAACAAAATAAATGTGCCACTTCAGGGATTTAACTATGCCTAATATTTTGATTTATTTTCCTTAAACAGTACTGTGAGGATTATCGAGACAGGCATCTCTGTCAAGAATCGAGTCTCGATTTGTTTTCTGTGTATGTTTACTTACTTACATGGAAAATGAATTGAGATCTTTTTTACCTGCTACCATTTTCGGTACCTTTTTGCGGTAGCTGGAGCCTGGAGCAGCAGCAACAACTGTCTCAAAAAAGTCAAAAACTCAAAATCAGACGATGTAAATTGTAACAACCATTCACTTCTATCCCTTCTGTCGGGGATTAAGCTGAATGTCAAACATTCCACTGCTTTGGCTTTTGATTTTTGTATGATTATTTGTTTCTGACCAAAACATTCATTTTTAATAAATTGGAAGACGACGAGGGACATGCGAGTACTAGTATGTACTCCCTTCAGACTGAATAGTGCACATACAACGATAGTAGAATTAACGGATTAGTTTATTTGAAAGAGTATCTTTTTAGGCACCTAACCTCCACTTGAAGCTCGCACTTAACTTGGGACTAGTTTTGATATTTTTTTGCATTGCCTATACCTATACCTAACAAAGTCCATGGGGTATAACTTGAAACGACTGGTTTCTGGACACGTATCCGTGTTTCGAAGGCAAACGCAAACATGATTTGGGTTAGGTACATAGTAGAAAATTTGAAAGCCCATCTAACTACACATGCGTACATATTGTCAGTGAAGAACCAATATGACCCATACCCATTTTCCACTAAAAGCAAACTGAGCCTCATCCAAAACGTTCTAAAAGCAAAATAATAAGTCCATCCAAATACAAAATGCACTACAGGTGTAGTTTTCATCAGGAATGGTTTGTGTATAATAATAAAATAGTAACCAAAATGAGTTATGTAGTGTATTCTAATTTCCTTGCGGATCCGATGCATAGATATAGTAAAGTACAGTATGCAAAAGAATGCATATATTAATTAGTTGATTGTGCAACATAGATTGTTGCCTATTAATGATAACGCTAATCATAAGAAAATGCATCAATGCTTAAACTTCCTTAGATTACTAATTATATTTGCTTCATTTTCCTAAAACATTTACCTTGACACTTTTTACGTGCGGACACCAGATACCATTAGTTTCATTTTGGGACTTGGGACATAATGTTCGGGGGAAAAATGTACATAGGGAAAATGTGCGTATACCTTAAATAGAGACAGCGCAGCGTGGCCTGCTGTGTTTAATTATTTAGCCTATAACACATTTGACAATTTTGACGTTATTTTTTAGTTGCATTTATTTACAAGCACCCCCTCTGATCCAATGAATCAGTTTCTACTATTTTTAATCTTAAAAGACAACCATTATAGTATTAGTATTTAGTTTAAGACATGACATGGTACTTTCAAAAGGCAGCATATACTTTTTATGTGTAGTATTGTGTCAAGTCTTGAATCTCTTGAAGTTATCAATGAACTTATAATAATCTTGTGATAAGCAATTTTGCATTCCCCATCTCGATGGAGCGTCACTGCCAAACTATAAAAAACTTTTCTAAAGTTGTCCCCCAAACCATTAAATAACTTTAAGAAATCAAATTAGTTGCTATTGAGCCATTCATTTTCTGTATATTTTAATTTTTTAAATTTTCCTAGCAATATCGTAGGGATTAGTTTTGGATCAATTAATATATCTGTATTGATATTGTTACTCAGAAAACTGAAAACTAAGAAGGCTGTAGGGGAATCGGCAGTGAGGGTGGGAGAATAGGCAGTTATTTATGTCTTAAAAAATCGGCAGTCTAGGTTTTGGAGTAATTGGCAGTGTGCAAGTTATGTATAGAATAGGCAGTATTTTTTTTTATTTTTCTGAAATTTTTGTATTTACAAAAATGACAATTTAAAACCTGGTGAGCATATGGGTTACATCAAAAACTAAATTAAACGAAAATCAAAATTAATATAATCAAAATTAAGTGAAGTCAAAGTCAAATACGGCCAAATTAATAAAATTGAAATAGTGAAAACTGAAGGTTATTGTCAAATAAGTGGTTGACGACTGGCTTTTGTAGGTCTTCCTTTCTTTCTGCACCAGTCGGTCAGATCACTAAGATATATCATGGCACTGTTTACTTTTTTACGTTTAGTCTTTACGAATTGACACAGCTTTTATTTAACTGGAACATCACACAGCTTTAGAGTTTCAATAGTTCGCAAAATACCATTTGGTCTTCCTCGTCCTTGTTCGACCACATGCATAACCATTTCTTTCTGGGAATAAGATAAACCTGATTTGAGTTTTTGTGGTAGATCTCCGTGATCCATTACTTCTAATTCAAAGTAAGAAGCACTACCATTTACTTCAGGATACACTAACTGTACTTTTGCTTTACAAGTCTTTCCGTGGTGAAAACAGTAATACACTGACGTAGTCATCCTTAAATTTCCAATAGTTGACGTATTGGAATATCTCTTTTTCCAATTGTCGCCAATACTTTTCTGAGCTTCTTTTAATAATTCAAAGGATTTAAGAAACTTCCATTTGTTAACACCTGGTTTAAAAATGTTCTGAGTGCCACTACTAGAAGCTTGCTATGCCATGTTGCTTTGAAAGAACAAGAAATTGAACTGACAAAAAAATGTTCTAGCACCATGAAAACTTACCTATATTGATATTTATGTAAAAAAATGCATTACTTATGCAAACCTTGTGATAGAAAAAATAAAGTATCACAACTGCCAATACACTCAAAAGAATTGTAATTTTTATAAATTTAAATCAGATATTTGCCTACACTGCCAATACGCTAATTTCTTAAATAACCAGAGATGCTTGCCCTACCCTACTTTCTGTAGGGGTAGGGGTAGGGGTACCCCTATCGATGAATTTGAGGCAAAAACGAGTAGGGGTAGGGCTGTTGGTAGGGCAGGGTTAGTTAAATTTTTTTAGGGCAACGATAGCGCTAGGGCCTTAAATCCTGAAAGTAGGGGTAGGGAAGGGGTAGCTTTACCCCTATCCTATGCTTTAACATTGGGGGCGGGGCTAATGTATAGCTCCGCCCCCTTGAAATAGGGGCCCTACCGCCGTTTTTGAGTAGGGGTAGAGATAGGGGTAGACACACCAGGCTTCAAATAGGGGAGGGCTAATAGGGCTAGTTCTGAGCTCTCCTGAAGTAGGGTTAGGGTAGGGATAGGGTTATCCATTTGAGCATCTCTGTAAATAACTGCCCGTCACTGCCGTAAACCTTTTAAAAACTGCCAATCCCCTTTATGCCGAAAGTATAAAAGGGGGACAAAGGTTTTAGGTAAGACTTTAAGACGACTATAAATCCGTCTCAAATCAGAAGTCATTCAGAATTGGATATCAGTGAAGAGAACAGGGGTAGCCATATAGCAGGAGTTATACTTGCACACTGCTTAGAATATATCTATTAAGTATTGAAAAAATTACTTCCCTTTTGAAAAAAACAAGTTTCCTAGGTTAACACAAGGCTTTTTTCCAGCATGCATAATATGCGGAAGTAATACTACATTGCATTAAATTTTACTACTTTGTTCTGATTCCATTTCAGGAAATAATTCAAAGTACTTAAGTAATGTTTAGTAGGTTTTACTAATATCCGTATTTCCTGTAATAGTACAACACGCTTTTGGAAGGTTCGAGTTTAAATAGTAGACCATACACTCTAGAGGATATACAATTACAGAAAACATACAATAACTCTACGTTTCCAATTTCGCTTATTCAAGATATTTCTACCAAAATACTGCAACAGAAACGAATTTAACGAACCTTTTTCCACCAAAATAATTATTAGTATTACAAATATTTTATAAGTTTTAAACCCTGATAACATTTTTCAATTGCACTGTGACTACAAAACCCTGACATCTACCATCAACCAATATGCAGAAACCTATTTCTTTCATATTTTACGCATCTCATCTCATCTCGTTTGGGAATTCAGCGTTGGTAGTCAAATTCATTTTTTAATATTTCTCCCGCCTTCGAGCGTCAATTCAGAAGTTACGATGCAAATTTTTAAATATCTAGGAGTTTTAGCTTTAATAATAATTTCTTTACTAGGTTTTTCCGTCGGTAATAAAACTGAAAATGGAGCAAGTTCAATAACATCAATGCCATATCGCGCTCAGAATTTCTTGAATATAGTCCCACTAATTGAAAGCGAAGAGCAAGAGATAAGGGAGTGTGTCATTCACATCTACACTCACGGAGATGTGTTAAATCTGCCACAGCTCTCGACTCCAACGATACTGTCCGGAGACAAACAAATGAATTCATTGTCAGATCACAACAATTTGAACTTTTCCAAAGTGAGTGACATACGCAGTAGCTATTCTAAAAAATGCTACGCTTTCATCCTCACTCTTGAACAATGCTTCAAGTAGAACAAGGTCAATGTATGGGTTAAAGTCAACTTGGATGTTCACATTTTCCCCAAAATATTTGTACTAATTGAAAACCAGAATTGTCTCGAATCTATTGAGCACACTACTGCCGAGAACATGTTTCAACCACTACTTGTCAACAATAGAAAGCACTTTCCACTCGCGATGAGATATACGTATAAACTATACAATTTTCAAGGTAGTTTTGAAAATGAGTATCGCTTTAGCGGACATATTATCGAGCCGCATAACCCATACAAGCAATACAAAGTGTCTTCGTGGTTTCGGAGTATTACATTTGCAGACTACGTCGAATGTGATTATGTCTTCGATCCTTAAATTCGCTGTTTTGATCAAGCCATGAGTCGCTTCTATAAAATCATACAAAATGGAAAAGCAGTAGTATGGAAACTACTTTTGCATAGTAGCAGAAAACACAAGCTTTTATCAGTCGATAGCATACTTAATAATCAATTGAAAGAAAGCCCTTTTGACAGAGTTGCTCCCACTGACCTCCATACAGCAACTGCCAGATTTTTCCTCGCCTGCCAAAACTTCTCGAATTATATACGTACCACTGAGCACAATTCTAATCTTATATGGAACTTGATTGGCCCAGAACTTGATGCATACGATTATAGTTTGTCGGAACAGTTGACCGGAGTGGAATTGCATCATTTTGGTTATAAAATGCCTTACAAGTTCATCACCTCTGATAATGTGAAGAGAAGTCAAACTCCTTTTGAAGTTTTTACAGCTCCGCTTCACGGCACAGTTTGGCTTTACATTTTTGTCACCACTGTGGCACTTGCGGCCACGTTTAGCATAGTGACATTTTTATTTGAATACTGTTTGGTTGATGTCGCTAGATCTGGTGCTGTTGTTAGGGTAAATTCAAATTATGTTGCACACCTTCTCTTAAACATAACTCACAATTGGGTTGTCGTTGCTTCAGTTCTTGTGGAGCAAATTAATTCTTTTGATATCATTTTATCAAAAATTGAGCAACACGGCACAAGTGGAGTGAAACGTATTTTTACTACAGTCATTGCACTCTGGCTCTTCATCGGCGTCATTCTATCGAATGGCTACAAAGGGTTGTTGAAATCCGACTTGACCCTTCCGCAGTCGTACAGAACAAACTGGACGAGTATTTCTGAATTAGACACGTTCACGCTGTACGCCTTTGTAGAGAAGTACAAGTGCGAGAGTGTCATTAATAATGAAAATAGATGCAACGTTAGTTTAAATGATAATAAAAACTCCCCCGGATATCAAGCAAATCAAGCAAAATGGAGGCCAAGAAGAATACCGACCTGTCTTGCAAACGCTGTTCGATTCAGCGAGTCCGATTTAACATTCTTCAACATGTGGAAAGAAAATATTTTTATATTTTACCAAACTGCACGCTTCAAAATAGTGCAAGCTACCATAGAAAGAATAACATATGTTTGTTCAAGCGACTTGGAAAATCTTGTTAATGAATTATCCAGAATGAATCATAAATCAGAAGTAGCAAAGATAGCGTATGTATTCTCGGCGGATGAATTTGAATATTACTGGAGACGCTTTGAAAAAATTATGACGACAAAAAATCAAAATTCAAATTTGAATTTAAAATTCTCACACAGCATGAATGAAAACGACAATTTTTTGGGAAAGGCGGTCATGTATGGATACCCTTCTGGACTGCCCAGGTATCACAGTAGGTGGGTGCCGATTCGGATGGGAACTCTTCTGTCCTCCGGGATTTATTGGTTTTGGGTAAACTGGGACAGAATTCGATTTTCAGAGTCGACTGGAGGCATTAAGCCAGTCGCATTGCGGAATAGAGGAAAGTCACAGCTGAAGCCACTTTCACTTTCCGAATCGGAATTTAGCATTGTATTTCATATTTTTGGCTTCTTTCTCGGAGCAACTGGTTTAATATTTGCTATGGAAATCCTCATTCAACACAGACCTGACATAATTATGTAAAGCATTGCACAGTCGTATAAGAAGATACTGGGTTTGGTTCATGACCATAATGTTCAGATGCTTTAGTGCAACCCACAATATAGGAATTAGAATCGGAATGTGGGGAAAACTTTTCTAAGTCTATTAATTTCATGTTGCATTTACTTTTTGAAGTCTACATTTGCATATTTCAGAATGCATTCATAATGTACACGGACGACCTATTAGCATCAATTACCAATTGGTTCTGCAGACTTTTCTGTGCAATTACATATTTAATGTTTTTAATAGATAATAGGCAAATCTGTTTCAATCAAATCAGGGTTCGGAGGTGGTATAACCACCCTTGGGTAAAACGGTGGTTATACCATGGTATTAACATGTTAATACAGGCAAGGCAACAGATGGTTATAACATGGTAAAACTGGCAATCAGTAAAATGTATTTTTTTAAATTCATAAACTACTTTCGGATAAACTCAAGCATCTGATACGACAGAATTTTTCTGCATACGTCACCAGATCCTATTTATTCAGCTATTTATATACATCATTTTGCTATCGTACACTTCGAAATCGAATTCACGAGTCTGCTGCCCGTGCAAAAAAGAATATAGTTTAGTTTTTTTACTGCCTATGCAATTTCAGTTTTAGCAAAATGTGTGCTTTATTCTATACAGAATTATTGAAATTATTATATTTAAGTTCCCACAAGGAAGAATGTTTATTTAGTGTATCAGAGGAGGAGGTGAATCAGGAGCTGTAAGGTGATAATTATTGTTAAAGTGAGTTTTATATATAAATAACTGTATTAGGATTATATTAAAACTACAGAATATTTGACTTGGACTCTAGGTAAAGTATATTTAGTTCGAATTCAGAAATTGAGGTCAAAACATTGCTAAAACTCGAAACTTGATTTACCTTACATCTTATTAATGTTATATTGTTTTTTAAAGTTAGTATTTGTATTTTTAGTGACTTTTACAGACATATATATTACAACAAAATCATTTATTTGCTGAAAAATAAATAAATGCTAGAAATATAGCGAGAAATATTGGTTTTAGTCTACATACGACTACTTTTGCAATTTTGCCATGTTTTACCATGTTAATACACCTTTTGCCATGTTATAACATGGTTTCTCCCGCTTGGCATGGCAAAACGCATTCTCCAGGTGGTAAAACCGAACCCTGCAATCAATGAGATTACTCTACACCCGAATAATAACTCTAAAAGACGCAACATGAAAAAATTTTTTTGTCCAGGGCCTAATCACATCAAGTGTTAAGTATCAATCTCATCACTCCAGGGGTAAAGACTCACCCGGCCACAACTAGGGAACTTTGGATAATTTTTAAAAATCCTGACTTTGCTAACATATCTCATTGTATCTTGAAAGCTCGTTGATTTGCATTTACGATTATTTTTGCTCTTATTAAGCAAGATTTAGCGAACAATTCTGTGCATGAGGTTTATCTTTGCAAGCTTAAGTTCAAAAGTTATGATTTTTGAAAAGTCAAAATATTTTTCAAGCAGCGTGGGCTGCCTGCGCTGGCCGCATTATCCGGCTATGGGCTTAATTTTGATATTGACCCTTATTGTCCAAAATCCTTTGCGAGCACCTTTTTAATCCCTTTTATTCTTATTTTGCCCATGCAGGTAAACTAATGGTCGAGGGACTACGAAGCAGGAGATGCTCACATATTCGACTGCAGCTCTAACAATTTTTGTCCGATTTTTTGATTTTTAACATGTAAAATTATTTGAATTTTAAAAAACCTAGCAATTATTTTTTAGATAATCTTCTGCGAATTACAAAGCTACACTTTTTTTTTTAAATCGGACAAAAAATTGTAGGAACTACAGGGTGCCCAAGATTTAAAAATTCATTTTCTGGTCCACTAAATATGGTGCCCGTTTAGTTACCATTAGCAAATTTATACTTTCAAAAATCTGACTTAGCGAGTCAAAATGCCCATTCGCATCATGTTCTTAAGCAAATCTAGTTTTTTTCATATGTTCTTTTCAAAAAAAAATATATGAAGCCGATTCGGCGGGATCACCTCTGACCCCTCCCGCGTAAGTATTTGTAAGGAAATGGACTATAAAGTTTACGCTCACGTCGTAATTCAGCGTACAAATGTTTAATATTCTTGAAAAAGTTTACGAATACATTTTTGGGGATGGGTATAGAATCCATTTCTTTGATAAAAAGTCGAAATCTCCAAATTGCAATTATTGACATTTTAAACCAAAAGTTATAACTTAAATTTTAATAAAATAAACAATCAGAATTGAATACTAGGTCATTTATTTTTATTTTTGAATTTAATGATATATTCCAATGTGGTTTTGGCCATTAAATTAAATGAGTAACGATTATCGTTTAAATCAATTATATTTCTAGATAGTCCGTCCATAGTCATGTCAAGTTTTGGTTTCTAAAGAAATCTGAGTTTGCCAAGATCTTAACAATTTTAGGAAGACGAATATTTTGTTAGCTGCTTCTGCACTAAGGTTTAGGACATGTAGCCTCCCCTATTCCTAGAAAAGACAATTGCAGAAAAAAATCATCACAAAATACCTACGCGCCAAACATATGCTACAGTAATGCTACTGAATACGCACATGCATCGTCACAAAAAATCTGCTATGTACCAAAATAATATTTTATTTAAATATTTTTTCAAGTTATAAATTCAAGCTCTCTTCATGTATTAATATACTCATAGAGTTGTAAAAGTTTTTTAATGCAAGTTACCTGGATCATGACATACAGCGCAATCAAAATTGCATTGGCTCAGATAAATCTTTCCATTAGTTGTGCAGATAGGTGTACCTGGGGGTTCTGCCAGTACAAACAATTGAATTGTTAATTTTGATATAAATCTTATCATGTTTGCAAAATAATAATGTATTGCAAAGGCAACCGAGAATGCACCGGTCAAGAATTTCGCAGCATGGCGAATACCACACGTGATTCTCCTATACCTTGACCCCGGACAAATTCACAGTTGGCTGAGCAATAATAACATGAAGATATCTTGTCTTCGTTTCATTTTTAGCACAATATCGTATACTTAAAATAAAGTACAATATGTTACGCCGTTATATGCAAATAATGTTTTGTGTAAAACACCTGATGGACAAGAGCATTTATGTCTGCAGGGATCATCCTGCCTCAGGGACTTCTTAGACACCGATTCCCCAAACAAGGAAAACAAAGCAAGTACTAAAATAATTGACTTTTTCATTTTTTTTAAGATTCTTTAAAAAACTGATATCAGATTTAAAAAAAATTCCGAGTAGAACAACAGAGACAGAGCAAATGACGATAATAATTATATTGCTAATGCTTCCCTTGAATAAAATAATAAAAGGCTAATATGTATTATTAAATAAAGATAATATATATTGTATGCTTTGACAATTTAAAAATCGGCATTAAGTTTGAATGATGGCTTAGATTTTATGAATGGAATAGCTTATATCATAATTATATATATTTGTCATTTGTAATAAAATTGCAGAGCAATAATGTCACATTGGTGTATTGGCATTCTTTTATGGCCAAATAATGGAATTTTATTACCATAAAACATTTATAAACTATATAGGACCAGATGAATTGTTATATGTTGGCTAAATCAAAACAAATGTGTACCCAATTATTGAATTCATTAACAACTACAGACATCGTTGATACAAGGCTGAGTTTTTAATTATGCATTGATCACACTGACCGAGTTATAGTCAGACTACAATATAATTTCAATATTATCTGTATTACATTAGTTGCTTTTGATCCACTTTAATATGTGTGTAACAAATACTTCATAATTACAGAATTGGTGGATAAATGAGCATTTCTTTATGTTCTTGGATTACCAACTGAACCATTTATTTTCTCAATTTATTGACAGGACTCAACAAAGATAATATTACTTCCGGCATGTAATTTTTATGCTCGTGACTGAATGCACTTATAATTATCAAACAACATAAATGCGTCCTTTTAGGGATTTAACTATATGCCTAATATTTTGATTTTTTTTCCTTAAACAGTAGAGTTGAGTAGAGGATAATTGAGACAGGCAGCTATCAAGAATCGAGTCTCGATTTGTTTTCTGTATGTTTACTCACATGGAAAATGAATTGAGATCTTTTTTACCTGCTACTTACCATTTTCGGTACCTTTGTGCGGTTTTGGTTTACAGGTGAAGCGCGGAGCAACAGCAACAACTGTCTCAAAAACTCAAAATCTAAACTAAATTGCATCAGTCATTCACTTCTATTCCTTTTTTCGGGGATTAAGCTGCATGCCACACATTCCACTGTTTTGACTTTTGATTTTTGTATGATTACTTGTTTCTGACCAAAACATTCATTTTTAATAAATTAGACGAGGGACATGCGAGTAAGTATAAAATATACTTCCTATACTGAATGCAGTGCACAGGTAACGAAATGATAGTAGAATTAAAAAACTAGTTTATTTGAAAAAGAGTATCATTTTAAGCACCTCGCCACGACCACTTAAAGCTTACACTTAACTTAGGACGAGTTTTGATATTTTTTTGCATTGCCTATACCTAACAAAGCCCATGGGGTATACTTTGTAAATAGAACAATTTACTCATTTTAGAAACTCGTGATTAGCATTATAAGCATGTATCTTATTCTATGTATTCTGTTTTGACATACATAGCTCATTAAAATTCTAGCATAAATTCGAAATGGGTCATTTTGGTTCTTCATAGGCGATATGTGTAGTATTGTTTCAAGTCTTGAAGTTATCAATGAATTATAATAATCTTATAATAAGCAACTTTGCTTGCCCTATCTCGATGCAACGTCATTGCCACACCATACAGGACTTTTCTAAAGTTGCCCCCCCCCCCCAACCATTAAATAACTTTAAGAAATAAAATTAGTTGCTATTGCGCCACTCATTTTCTGTTTATTACAAGTTTTTAAAGTTTCCTAATAATATCGTAGGGATTAGTTTTTAATCAATTAATATATCTATACCTATGTTGTTACTCAAAAAACTTAAAACTAAGAAGAGCAAAAAAGGGACGAACGTTTTAGGTAAGACTTTAAGACGACTATACATCTGTCTCAAATCAGAAGTAATTCATGACTGACTGTATAATAGTGAAGAGAAAAGGCGAGGCCAGCAGAAGTTTATTATTTATTGAAAACGTTGTCATAGAGAGAATGATGGGAAATAGGAAAGGTTTTTTTTCAGCATACATATTATACGGAAGCGGAAGTAAATAAATGTTATCGTCGCGTTTGGGATTGGACCTTTTGTACATGCGCAGTAGAACTTGACGTTACTTTTAACATTACATGTGATACAAAGTTTTGCACAAAGATTAACGGTCAGGGCCAATGCTATTTGCGCTCACAATACTACACTGCTTTACATTTTACTACTTTGCGGTGATTTCATTTCAGGAAATAATTCAAAGTACTTGTAAAGTAAAGTCATGTTTAGTAACTTTAATATCTGTATTTCCTGAAATAGTCGTACATCCACGGATCTGAATGTTTAGAATGTTAGTACTTACAACATGTTTCCAGTTTCATTTATATATAAGACATTCCTACTAAATAACTACAACGAGACCGAATTTAACGAAACTATATACCTTTTGCCACCATAATAATTATAAGCATTACAAATATTTTTTTAAATTTTCAACCGTGACACCATTTTTCAATTGCACTGACTGTGACTACAAAACCCTGACATCCACCATCAACCAATACGTAGAAACCTATTTCTTTCAATTTTGCTTTTTTACGCATCTCATTGTAAGAACTCAGCTTTGCTTGAGTCATATTCATTTTGAAATATTTATTTTGCCTTCGCGTGTTAACTTGGACGTTAAAATTTTCCCTAAAATATTTGTACTAGTTGAAAACCAGAAATGTCTCGGATCGATTGAGCACACCATTGCCGAAAAGATGTTTCAACCGCTACTTGTTAACAATAAAAAAGCGCTTTCCGCTCGGGATGCGATTTACTTATACACATTATAATTGTCAAAGTAGTTTTGAAAGTGAGTATCGCTTTAACAGACATATTATCGAACCACATGACCCAAATAAACAATATATACTTCCATCGTGGTTTCGAAGTATTACATTTGCAGACTACGTCGAGTGTGATTATGTCTTCGATCCTCAAATTCGCTGTTTTGATCAAGCCATGAGTCGCTTCTATAAAATCATACAAGATGGGAAAGCAGTAGTATGGAAACTATTTTGACATGCTAATCAGAAAAGCCAACTTTCAGCAATCGATAGTATACTTAATAATCAACTGGCGGAAAGCCCTTTTGACCGAGTTGCTCCCACGGCACTCCATACAGCAACTTTCAGATTTTTCTTAGGCTGTCCCAAGGCATATAAAATAGGAGGTAGTATCATGATTATAAAGGGATCGGCGCCCCCCGTAGATGACGTAGACTACTGAGCAGAATGCGCGCGAAGTTTATAGGTGCCTGCAGAAAGTATATGGTTTCAGTATTTTCTCTCTGCAACTTTAATTCTTAATTAAGCATAATAATTAGAAAAGTAAGTTTAATAGTGCAATTTCGGATTGTAAAGATTCTGATAAAAATATAAAAAAAAACTCACAAGCAATTGAAAGTGATGGCTAGAGAAGTGCCACTGGTAAGGCCAATGTTATTGTGATGTCAGCTCTCTGCTTTGTTGGTTCTAATTATTATTAAAGCGAGTTACGGAACAAACTCTTAGTATTACCAATTAAAAAAGATTAAACCAACAGCAATTTCAAGCATTCTTGAATTTTGAAATGAAAACTCGACTGATAGAAGTCGTAAAACATGACTTGATAACTGGAGTTGGGAGTAGGGAGCATGAAAGAAAATAGTAAACAACTCTCACGGTGAACCTTATAGTCAGTTTGGTAAGTATGTTATTTATGTTAAAATAAATAATGCTAATTTAACTACCCACATGTGAACAAAACATTAGATATGCACTGCAACTGTTATTTTTTAAATGTAGTTTGATTTGGATGTATGATATTTTTTATTTCTTATTCTGACTACTGCATTATGGCACTGCCACCGCTGTTGGTATTGGGCATCAATTGCTGTTTTTGGCCATTAGCAGATAGTAGACTGCACCTACTTAGTATTTGTTGTACTTACGATTAGTAATTAAATAAGTTTCAGTAAATATCCAATTTTATAGTTATCACTCTCCCAAAATCAAAGATATTGTTCGCATTTGGGTAGTTAAATTAATTAGCATTAATTTCGACATAAATAAATTACTAACCAAACGGTCTTCAAGATTCATACCGACCGTCAACCGTCAGAGTTGATTACTATTTTATTTCTCCGGACTCCAGTTATTAAGTCTTGTTTTACGACTTCTCTCAATTGAGTTTTCATTTCAAAATTCAAGAATGCTTGAAATTGGTGTTGGTTTTAATCTTTGTTTAATTGGTAACACTAAGAGTTTGTTCCGTAACTCGCTAACTAACTAGAACCAACAGAACACAGATGACAGACAGCTGACACTACAATAACAGTTTCCTTACGCTGGCACTTCTGGAGCTATCACTTTTAATTGCTTGTAAGTCTTTGGTAAAGGTATGCAAAGTCAAAATTTTTTTTAAATATTTTTATCAGAATCTTTACAATCCGAAATTGCACTATTAAACTTACTTTTCTAATTATTATGTATAATTAAGAATTAAAGTTGCAGAGAGAAAATACTGAAACCATATACTTTTCTGCAGGTACCTATAAACTTCGCGCGCATTCTGCTCAGTAGTCTACGTCACGATTCCTCCCAGCAATCCCACTGGTTTTTAACTATAGGGCATGATACTACCTCCTATTTTATATGCCTTGAGGCTGTCCAAACTTCTCGAATTATTTGCTTACCATTAAGCGCAATACTTATCTTATAACGAGCTTGATTGGCCCAGAACTTGATACATACGATTATAGTTTGGCGGGACAGTTGACCGGAGTGGAATTGCTTCATTTTTGGTATAAAATGCCATACAAGTTCATCACCTCTCATAATGTGAAAAGAAGTCAAACCCCATACGAAGCTTTTACGGCTCCGCTTCACAGCACAGTTTGGCTTTACCTTTTGGTCACCACTGTGGCAATTGCGGCCACGTTTAGTATAGTGACTTTTTTTGTTGATGTCGTTGGATCTGGAGTTAATAGGGTAAATTCAAATTCTGTAGCACAGTTTGCCTTAAATATAGCTCATAATTGGGTTGTTGTTGCTTCAGTTCTTGTGGAGCAACTTAATTATGGTATAATTTTATAAAAAATTGAGCAGCAACACGGCACATGGGATGTGAAACGTATTTTTAGTAAATTCATTGCACTCTGCCTCTTCATCGGCGTCATTCTATCAAATGGCTACAAAGGACTATTGAAATCCGACTTGACCCTTCCGCATTCGTACAGAACGAACTGGACGAGTATTTCTGAATTAGACACGTTTACACTCTACGCCTTTTTAGAGAACCAAAAATGCAAGAGTGTCTTCAATTACGGGAATAATTGCAACGTTAATTTAAATTTTTCGAAAAAAGACCCCAGTTATAATCAAGCAAATTGGAAGCCACGAAGAATACCGAGCTGTCGTGCAAGGGATGCCCGATTCAACACGTCCGATTTAACATTCTTCAAAAGAATGTGGGCAGAAAGTCTTTTCATAATTCACTAAACTGAACGCTTCAAAATATTGCGAGCTACTATACTTAGACTTAGAAAGAATAACGTATTTTTGTTCAAGCGACTTGGAAAATCTTGTTGATGAAATATCAGCCATCAAGCATAAATCAGAAGTAGCAAAGGTAGCGTAAGTATGTATTCTCGGCGGATGAATTCGAATATTACTGGAGACGTTTTGAAAAAATGACGACGACAAAAAATCAAAATTCAAACTTGAATTTAAAATTCTCACTCAACATGAATGAGAATGACAAATTTTTGGGGAAGCTGGCCATGTATTGATACACTTCTGGACTGCACAAGTACAACAGTAGGTGGGTGCCAATTCGGATGGGAACTCTTCTGTTCTCCGGGATTTATTGGCATTGGGAGAAATGGGACAGAATTCGATTTTCAGAGTCGACTGGAGGCATTAAGCCAGTCACATTGCAGGATAGAGAAAAGTCACAGCTTAAGCCACTTTCCCTTTCCGAATCGGAATTTAGAATTGTATTTCATATTTTTGGCTTCTTTCTCGGAGCAACTGGTTTAATATTTGCAATAGAAATCTTCATTCAGCATACAATTGGCGTCTGTAGTGCATTGCACAGTCGCATGATAAGATATTGGGCTTGGTTCTTGACTAAAATGTTCAGATGCTTCAGTTTCATCTACAATATTGGAAGTTCAATCGCAATGTGGGGTAAACTTGCATAGGTCTATTTTTTTTGTTTTATTTACATTTCAAAAACTGCTTTTGCATATTTTAGCATGCATTTATGTATGACGTGTACGGGCGCGCTTAACATTAATTAGCAATTAAAGATTTTTCTGTGCAATTAAATAATATCGTTTCAATAGAAAATATGCTAATCTTTTTCGCATAATAACATTACTCTACACGAGAATAATTACTCTAAACCAGGTGAACAGGCGACGCAATACATAAAAAAATGTTTTTGTCCAGCGCCTAATTACAACAAGCATCTATCTCATCAATCCAGTGGTAAGCATTCTTCTGCATAGCTAATTAAGTTGCTACGAACGCGCAAGGGAAGTCATCTAACATGCATGCGTAAATGTTTTCAATGCACTGACTAAACTGTGTGTTCTAAATGAATTTTAACATCACTGAGCCATACAATTGCGAAGTTTGATGCTGTTGTGATAGTAATACGCAATAATGTATTTAAATACTTCTCATTATTTATTGGATTCAATTAATAAGTAATTTTAATAAATAATCATTACCTCTGTCATATTTTAAAAGAATTGTATGAGCTTAAAAGGATCATTTTTGATTAAGAGTATAGCTAAAGTCAAAATGATGTGACTTTTGAACTCATCATTACAATTTTATAAACCCAAAATTATGATAAAACTAAAAAACACAAAAAAAGAAAGGTATTTAAGGAATATAACTTGGAACGATAACAGGTCATACTATGTACACACTGTAAAGGTTTAATATTTCAACAACAGGACACATGACCAATTAGTATTTTACCACCACTTCATTACTTGCTCTGTTCTGACAGGGTTACAATACAATAATCCCAAAGTTACAACACAACACACTCCCACAGAACAATACCATACAATTCACTAAATTAAGAAATAAAAAATACGAATAAAAATATTGCTAGAGGTTGAACTGAAACAGAATGTTGATGTACAAATTTAATTATAACAATAATCCACTACCTCCGAACAAAATGATTAGTAAGAGTTCATTGGTCATATCATCCATAATAAAACTAGGTCCTCCCTTCTTACTACACCAATTACTAATTTTAAGCTCAGCATTTGGAAACATCCATTTTAACTCTCGCATTTCCCTCTTGGTGACGTGTTTGCAAACCAACACAGCTACTTCCTTGACCGTTTCCAGTCCATATATATTTAAGCAATTCAGAAAATCCATGAGAGAATGCCAACATGATACATCATACAGAGAAAAAGATTGTAAATTAGGAAATGTCTTCGACCACCACCGCAACGCAGAAAAGAATTCATTCCCATAACCATCAAGATTCGATGGACCGGCTAAATGAATCTTCCTCACTTTCGGCATGACCGTAGGGAATTCTATCTCATTCAGGTATGTCATACGACACCATGCAAAGGTTTCCAGGGTGTCCCAACTGCCTTTCAAAATTCTGCTTATCATATTTACAATACGCTTCCGTGTTTTATCAGGTCTTCTAGCACGTTTTAAAACTTTCATCCATTTCGACTCATATTCTGAAGGAGGCGACTGTGATTCGTAGGAATATTCTGGCGTATTGATATTAATTTCACGAATTTTCAAAACCCCGCTGTCACTTGCTGCGGCGATCTCCTCAAATGCTGTCAAGAGACTGTCCATATTTTTCCACTTGATATCTGGGAAGAAATACAATCTTTTCAGAAGGTGAAGTCTGTTCACAGGCTGCAGCAAACAAATGTGGAAATGACGTGGTGCAATGACTTCTTTCAGATTCGGGGCCAACTGAATAATCATTTCAAATACTTTGGCCGATGTCCTATGCGATAATTCAAGCACACTCAATTTAGAATCGAAGCTTGACTCCGCTTTGTATTTAGAATGAATCTCTTCAAACTCTGGGTCACTTGTCAACAGTGGAACGAAATTAGCATTGGATTCAGTGGGTTCTTCACGATCCTGCTCCCATTCAATTCTGCTCTCAACATCGAGAACTAAACGAGAAATGTTAGGAGCTAACTTGCAAAGTAGCTTCTGAATCTCGTCCATGACATCCCTCTCATCTGATAAATCATCACCAGAGTCAGACACACTCCTAAATTTGAGAGATAGCTTCTTGATGTGGACTCCATGGAGTTCGAATACTTCATGCGCTACTTCCATCACGTCTTCGAAAACGAGGAAATTATCTGGCTCCGCGTAATCATTACTAATACGAAATTTGCTACATGGAAAAGGGTAAGGATAGAGAATACCCTCTGAAGAATGTTCCGTGAGGAAGGTTTCGAATTCGATGAATCTACCAATATTGATGACGTCGAATTTAAGTTCAAACTCTTGTTTAAGGAGTCCAGCGGTTGCGAATGAATTCCATCGATGACTCATCAAGCGACAATTCAGGAGATCTGAGCTGGGCAGCAAACTAAATATTTGGTCCACAATCTGAAAGTGTGATTTCAATTACGCAGGTTGATCAGAAATGCAATAATTTGTATGAGTTACAGAATAATCAGAAGCTCAACCCATTGAGCTCTCCGTTAACTAAATTGGAGTAGTTTGTAAAGTAACATCTGTGTATGTGCATATATCTAGCATAAGGAACATAAATACGTGGTCAATCCAAAGAGCAGCATCTCTTGAAGGAACGTCAACAACATCGTCGTCAATATTATTATCGGATTCATTGGGGCTACAAGCGGAAAAGTCAGCTTCTTTTACTTTTTGCTTTTTTCTTTTGCTGGTTTCTCCGAGATCCGTGGCTTTACAGCTTGACTGCAAACATAAAATATACAAAGTATACAGACACACTTTCAATTAGATCACGATTTTGCATCGTTGGTGATTATTGCTATATTATGTAATTACCTTTATAGAATCAGAGCCTGAGTCTGAGTCAGAACTGAAATCTGAGTCGGAAGCAGAATCAGAAGAATCGGAACTAAAATCAGAATATTCGGACGAGCAATCCGAATCCGGAGCCTTCACTGGACTTGAAAGAACGTCGTTGTCAATATTATTATCCGATTCCTTTGTACTACTACTGGAACAGGCAGCGTCTTGGAATGTTGTTTCGCTTTCTCTGGCATGGGTGGCTTTACTGCTTGTCTGTATACTCACACACTATGTAAAATGCACAACGTATTAAATATTTACCAGTACGTAAAGGAAATTAGATTATGATTTTGCAGCTTTGATTACTACGCAAGTACCTCAGTAGAAGCGGAATCTTCGGATGGTACTAAAAAATCCGAATCCGTTTTTTTTAATAAAGTTGCATTCTCCTGATCTTCCCCTTTGCAGACCTTTTTTGGCTCCAAATCGTTGACATTAGTATCCATTGTTGAGAAGAATGGCCGGTCAAGCGAGCTCGGATTTCTATTTCGCATGTAAATAAATATTATTAATTATATGAACCTTGTTACACAGTCAATACAAACTTATTGATTTCATTACTTTAGAGAGAAGGTTTTGTTAGGTGCTATTGATAATTGATCGATAGATCCAGCATAGCGGCATAGCATGTAGTAAAAGATAGGTATAGTAATAAGCTGAAATCAGTTACATTTCAAATTAGTTGAAAAGAGCAGCTAGCAAATCTACACATTGAGAAGTCAAGGAAACAGGACGTAGTTTGTAGTTAGTAAAAATAGTTAAATAAGTTCTTACCTAGCCTCAATAAATATGGCATTTAGTTTGAACAATATAGTTACATTTACACTCATGTCATATCTATACGAATGCAGAATACTAAAAATACTGATACCAACTATTACCTATGAACTAGCTGAACTATCAACCACCAAACTCAAAACTATAGTTTGGTGGTTGATAATCGTGAGTTATTACATAAGTACAATATTCAATTGGGCAAATAATATCTTAAAGCTGAATAATTAGTGTTACACGTACTAGTTAGTAGTTAATTGTAATGAGTACGCCAGTACGTCCCATCCCATATCACTATGTACTTATGACTTACTTATGACTTACCTTCAACTTTTACCATTTATTATTTGCACTATCCCAAGTGTAAATTCCAACCTTCAGCCGCCTTAAGGATAATTTTAACTAAGTAGTGAGTATACACTGAAATAAGTGATAATAATCACAAATATTAACGAAAACAATGATTACAGGAGTCAGTTTGAGCTAGCACTGTACTGACCGGGGATTGGGGCTGGGGCTTGTGACACGAGAAAAGAGAAGCTAAAAAGATGCTGCAAAATCAGAGTCGATACGCATTTAAAATCTTTTGTCTCTATGTGAATTGCCGGTTGACGGTTGGCGCTTGTTGTTCTTGCACCACCTCCACTGCACTGTACACTGCACTGAATTCACTGAATGAAGAACTATTTAAAAGAAAACCAAGGCAAAATCATCCTTACTCTTAAATTACTACATTTCCAATATAAGATTTATGGTCTAAAATTAAAGTTAACTGTGCAGCTAACACTTTATGATCATTACTTTATCCGTATTATTCCCGTGCTGACCACAAAATTGCTTCTCATCCTCAAGTCGAATCTGAAGCCCGCAAACGAAGTACGAAGGGTAGGGTATGACCGTGGAAAAAAGAAGTAAAGGGCTGACATTTAAGGAATGCCATAAAGAATCGTCCGTCAATGACTTTTACGACATGGGGCAATTGTTTTACTCCCTTCAGATCTTCTTGAGCACTTCCACAATGTATTGTCTGGTATTGTCATACAAAGTTTACACGGGTGGTAACTTCCTCCCTCCCCTAAATATAAACGTCATTGAAGGACGCTCCTTAACTCTTACATACAGTCATATACTAGGTATGAATTTCATGCAGTGATACGAAGCAGGTATGAGATCCGCATTTATGAACAGCTTTTTGAGTCAGGGTTTACATCAGGGAATTTTGAAATCCGTGTTGGACAAGTTTCTTTAAGAAGCAAAATCATATAAGTAAATGTAAACTACATAATAAAGGAAGTATATCCCAAGCCACAAAGGTCGGCGTTTGAATTAGCTTACCTATCGCCTATCCTATTTTTTTGAAAAATCCGATTGCCTACCTATCGCCTATCCTTTTTCCACGATTTTTTTGTAGCCTACCTATTGCCTATTTTTACCAATTTGCCTCCCTACTGCCTATTTTTTAAATCTATATATATTTCATAAATCAGCCTATTAAAAGCCTATTTTTTTAAATAGGCCTTCCTAAGTTACTATCTAGATGCGATAAAAATAATTATTGTTGCCAAAATGCCCAAATTATTAAAAATTTTGCGATACAAAAAAGGCAAAAAATGCACATCATAACTATTTTGCCTACCAGGCAGAATTTCTTTGTTGCCTACCTAGCCTATCCTATTTTTTATCTTTTTAATTTGCCTGCCTATTGCCTATACAATTTTTTTTAAATTGTCTGCCTGCCTGCCTATCGCCTATATTTTTGCCTATATTATAGGATAGGCGCCGACCTTTGCCAAGCCATATAAATAAAGTTTTCACTGTTTTCATATACAATCGAATGTTTTGATATAGCAAATATACCGTAATGTTTCTTTATTATCATGACAATTAATTAAACTACTAAACTACTTGAACTATCAGACTGCCGACTGTCGATATCATTGACTTGAACTCTATATTGATATAATTACATTATTTTACATGCATAATAAAGTGCATGCGTAAATTATTGTCTTGCTATCATATAGTAAAAAGGCAATCGTAATGAACTAAAATTAGTTGCATTCATACACGTAAAATGAGTCGTTCAAATTTTAGTATTTTTGCTCCGTACTCTGTATTTGGACCAAATTAATAAAATAAAATAAGTAAACTTAATATTAAGCCATAAGGATTTATTATTAACACGTTGCGAAAATTTTATTACAAATGTTTTAAGTAAGTGGGCTCCATTATTCAACTAATAAGACGGCATATATATCAAACAGAATGTTCTGCAATTTCTGCTGCTTATGCTAATAGTGATTGCAATTCCGTTCATTTGACGATGAGGTGAGGGTGAGGCCATCTGGACATGCACAGATGATGAAGATGGTCACGAACTCACCATCAACATCAACGACGCCCGGAACCGGAACTGGAAGACAAAGATGTGAACATTGGTCAGCTTGCTCTATACAATAATTTCTACCCTCCAGGCTCCAGCTGTCTTGAAGCATCGTACACTTCCACATTCCGCAAATGAGCAGGCTGGAAAATAGACAAGAAAAAATTCCCTCAATATTATGTATGCCTAACTTATAAATGTGTTTTTGAACGATTAAACTTTTAGTAGGTAGATGCATATTATAACTATAACTATTCGAACTGTATGATTAGGTATATTATTTTTATGGCTACTTCGACCGTACGAAAAGCGGACCATTCCTGGCCAGTACATTTGTCCGCTTTGTAAATAGTTTTTGTGGACACGTCTGTCCAGTAGACGTAGTCCTCAAATGTTGCAATTGACCACAAATTTGTAGTGCCAAGATTTGCTTGGGCTGTTGCCTAAAAAATGAGCCGTCGTAGTTTGAAGAAGATATTGAGCTGTGATCCCGATGACCGTCCACCCCGTAGAGACGTCCCATTAAACACCGATGACCAGGCCTTGGTCTGGGACAAGTCATGCAAGAATGCCTGGCCAAGGCTCTTTTTTGGCCAAGGGGGCAAGCCATGGCCAAGGCAAAAATATATGGCAGAGGCCACGCTCGGTTTTGGTTGGGCCCTGGCGTATGGTTTTGGCCTGGGTGAAACAAGGGCCAGGCTTTTTTCTCTGAGTTAGTACGTAGCGTTCCCAGGGCTAAGCCAGTCGTTCTTATTCCTTATTAATGCATAATTAATTTGGTCATACATAAATAATCTGATGCAAATAAAGAAAGCAAAACATCAATTCATCTCAATTTATGTTTTTTATTAGCCTTAATTATTGGCCATAATTTCACTGTTAAATAACCATGCTTATACATGACTTATTTCATATATCAAGCGTATACAGACGAACAAATTTAGGTCAGCTGAAGTTGGCAATAATACACATTTTTGTTTTAACTTCTTAACATCAATGTAAACGGATTTAGAATTTTGAAGTCTCGTTTCAAAAATACAAAGAATTGAACTAGTAATAAGATAATTTTTAACTGGCTTTAAATCCGTCACACTTAAACATTCTAAGACCTTGATTTCACTAGAAAAGTTAACAATTGTTAGTCCTAAGGTTTTCGCTTTCAACTTTAACAATAGTTAAATCTAAAAGCGAGATTCTTATGGCAAACAATTGTTAACTTTTCTAGTGAAACCAAGGTCTCACGTTAAACTTTACTAGAAATAACTCGATCAAAACCGAAACTACAACTTACTTATTGCACTAAATAATTACTATCAGTAGTAACAGGCGAGTGAGATATGTGATGTGCTGTTGGTGGAAAAGCACAGACAGAATGAATTGCTATCATGATGTGCAGGGTGCAACTCACATCAATCGACCACACTGCACTTAAGACAAACCAAGACTGAACATGAATCCTGCACTAGGGAAAATAAAAATGCCACTCTGACTAACCACATATGGGCCAGGCTCGGCTGTAGCAGTGCCTGTATTTGGTCAATTCGTTTGCGTCTGGCCCAAATTCGATTTACCATACCAAAGCCAGACCATAATGTTTTGACTAGTCCCAGGCCAGGGCCAAACGTTCAAAAAATGCTAGGTTTATTGTATGTACGGCAAAGGCTTGCCCAGGTGTTCTTTCCCCATACGATCTGATTCCCCCGACGTCCCCTACCAAATCCTGACTCGGGCCAAATCGCTGTGTTTGCTGGGGTTTTTGAATCAAATTAGGCCATTCGGCCATTACAGATTTGAGCGCACAATAAATTCTCGTTTCGAGCCATCCATCCCGGACCGCTCGATGCGAGATGCTCCCTAGGCGCCCCAGTGCATTCATTTATAGTAAATTAATTTTGTCATTAATTCCATACTGACTTAAGTGTTAAAATAATTCAACAACGTATTAATATCGATTGACATTACAAAACAAAGTTTCAAATAATCTGGAAGCATCAATATTTGCTAATAAATCATACGCAGTTCATTCGAATAGTACGCGGAAAGTACAATTGCAAATTGCAATTACATGATATACACAGCTCCCGATAAACATTTTTGGTCGTGCAGTCGTCGGTACGTAGTCAAATTTTGACGTCAAATGGTCAGAGTAACGTCAAAAGCAGACGTCTCTCTCACGTCGAAATGTCCGCTATTTTATCGTCAAGCTAACGTCACAATTTGACGTCCACCAGACGTTACTATTAACGTCCTCCCAACGTTAATCCCTAACATCCAATAGACGTAAAATTCCAACGTCAATATAACGTCAATATCAAATTTCATGTGACCAAGTTACCCCCCACCGGGGGAACAAGGTATAGAGAATTGCAATGCAATTGGCATGTATTCTCACAAAAAGTAAACACAGAAGCACCAAACTAGTACTTAACATCTTTACATTCTTTTCTAACATACTAAAAAAATTGGAAAACTTTACTACTTTGCGTTTTAAGTTTAAATGAATTAGGATTTCACTCGCTTAACATGTAAAATTTAATTTTCAAGTTTTGCACCTACACTGCACAGCTAGTTTAAGAAAGCAGGAATAACAAACTATGAATATGATGAGTACAGTTAAATAACACCATTTGAAAACAAAATTAGATTTATTCAAGGAGCAAGGAGCACTATCACCGGCTACTGTGTTCGCTGGCAGCTTCTGCGTAAAAGCATTGGTATAATTCAAAACTTTGATGTTGATGAATACAGATTGTTAAATTGAATTGAAACTTCAGGTCACATGTACAATACCAATGAATAAACAAAAGCGTAAAATTGTCTGCAGCTTGACCATGATTTTACCAGTGACTATAACCAGAATTAGCTTCTGCAATTACATTGCGAAGTTAACTATAGTTTGTGCACATTTTCGAGGGAGCACCTTGTTTAAGTGTTAACTCGGCTGAGGGTATAGACATCCTCGTACTCAGACAGATGGTGAGATCAAGGCATGAGTCAGGTCAATCAAAGAATTTAGTATATTGACTTCACAAACATTAAACAAAATACGCTGTTGTTCTAGCTTATAGTCCGGAAAATACTTCAACACAAGGCTACCATTGTACGATTGTACCTGTGACCCCCTGGAATTCATTTCACTTTTTATTCGTTGGTTGGTCTCTCATGAACTTCAAACAATTATTTGGTAAAAAAAACTACGCAAATGAACTACACCAATTGCTACAGCAGTTAAAAGTTAGCTGTGATTCCTAATTACTGCCAACTTTAAAAAAAGAAAATATGTAAGCACGATCCGCAGGCCGCAAGAAACTGATACGACCAAGTCCATAGTCACGGCGAAGCACCCATGACGTGGCTTCCTCGGTATAAATTAGAACTGTGCTAGAATCTAAAACTGCCTAAACTTAATTTACACTAAATTTACTAAATTAGAATGGATTTCTAAAGTGAAACTTATAAATCTAAATCCTGAATTTGGCTGCTTCTGGTTTGTACTTCATCGGCATGGTTTTATTTTGTAAATCTGCGCTTCGAAAGACGTGAATGTTTAAGCGCATGACTGAACTAAGCGGTAGCAACGTCAGTTAGAGGTCGGGCCAACGTCAAATTTAGACGTCAAGGTACGGTGATTATATGCGGTCATATTGACGTTATTCGTACGACGTTAAAAAACTCTAGTCCAGTTGACGTTGGCTTGACGATAACTTTCGACTGCAATTTTTAGGTTGGTCAGCTGGACGTCAATTAACGTCTCTGACCAAAATTTGACGTCAATACGACTAATGCATGTTTATCGGGAGTAGGTCCCTTATTAAATTTTGAACAAAGAAATAACCCATTTAGTGGATTTACAACAATAGAATTAGGTGCGACAAGTCTATGGTTAATGGTCACTTTTTTCATGCTCCCGTCCAGCTGTGACACATATATTTTCCCACTGTTCCATTTAATCCCCAGTATATATGATGGCAGATACATTCAATGGCTAATTCATTTACGCTGGATTGAGGATCATTTAAAATAGGAGTTATATTCGCAGTGTTGTCTCCATGAGTCGGTGGTCAGTGCTTTGTAGATTTGTGGACCTATGTGTACGGTAGATATATACCTACTTGCACATACATACCTAAAATGTATATTTGTATCACGTAATTATTCCCTATTTATAATTTATAAAATCTATAGTTTCTGCGGTTCACAAGGTTGTTTTCGGCATGCAGTATTCGTACATACGGAAAGGGAAGGCGGAAGTAATACTACCTTAATTTAATTTTTTACTTTACTTTGTTCTGATTTCACTCCAGGAAATATTTAAAACTATTTCCTGTAATGGTAGTACACGGGCCTGGTAGGTTAGAATTTTAATAGTACCGGAAAAATAAGATTACTCTAACGCTTCCAAAAAACTAATTCAAGACATTCCTTCTAAAATTCAACAACGGAAGCAAAAGCAGCACTATAACTCTTTGCAGTGTACATTAATTATTATTATAAGTATTGAAAATATTTGTTAGCTTTTAAACTTTGAAACCATTTTTCAATTTCACTGTGACCAGAACACCGCCTTGACATCCACCATCGACCCACGGCCCACACGTAGAAACCTTTTTCTTTCAGTTTTGCTGCTTTACACATCTCATCGTAAGAACTCAGCTTTGCGTGAGTCATTTTTAAATATTTATTTTGCCTTCGCGCGTCATTTTACACGTAACGATGACGGATCCGTGACAAAAGACCTCCGGCGTAACACCTCGGACCAAAAGACCTCCGCCATAAGACCGAAAAACAAAACAACTCGGGGAAAAAACACCTCGGGAAATATTACCTCTGAGCCAAAAGCCCTCACTTATTTATGACCGCAGGGCAAAACACCTCTTACTTATTGACCTTTTGAAAAAAAGACATCGAGAAAAAAAACACCTCTAAGTTAAGTAAGAAAGTCATTGATATATCGTTACAGGTCACAGCGAATAATCACACTGATTTTCTCTTCAAAATTAGTTAACTTAAAGGGATTTAATAATCCTTCAAAAGGCTAATGAAGATAAAACTATTTTCAAAAGAAATACCTTGCACACACCAACTTAACTTTTAAAAATGACTTGTAAATTGAAAATTATTTGAACATCAAAGAAATAATAATACAAAATAAAAATATTTTTTGTCGAGATCGAGAGAATTGTTGCTTATTTATACAGCCAGACCATGTGAAAAGCTTACTCTGTACTAACACAGAGACAAATAAGCTTCAAAGAGGTGGTAGTCGCCACACATGAGGAGAGGCGGGAAACATATTATCTACTTTACGATACACCCCCGAGTAGGAATCGAACCTACGACTGTCAGTAGTAGAACTCAGCCCTTAGAACTTTGGACCCCTCGCATGCATGGTACTTACAAGTTACAAGAAAATTGTTTAACATGTTACCTGCCAATCTCAAAAAGACTCTTTTTTCTTGCCCATCCCAGCAAATGGTGCTGGGGCATTCCCAGATAGCAGTGATATTTTTTACTATTAAAATGTGCAAAGCAGTGCCCTGATACGATCTAGGAAAAGAACTGAATCATATAATTAACATTTCCCGCAAAAAAAAATCCAAAAAACATTTGCCAGACCCAGGGTTCGATCCGTCGCCGCCATGCCCCACGTTGGCGTTACACTACACAGCCGTCATACCCCATGTTGTAGATATACAAAATTTCGAAATTTCGAAAATTCATAACTTTTTTGGCCAGGATAAGTATTTACATTTTTAAATTTCTTCAGATGTAACTTTTTGTGGCGATTTTTTTTATATATAGAACTGTGAATACTTATCTTGGCCATGGGAACCAGCAACCGCTTCATTTGCACGGGAAAAATCCGAAATTCGGTTGTTTGTAGATATAATTTTGAAAAAAAAACATGAGTATGTCTTTAAGCAAACGAAAAAATCAGGCGTCAACCGAATTTTGATTTAGGCGTTTTTGTAAAAAAATAAAGCCTGTTTAACTTTAACCGGGTATTACCGGGTAACAGGCTCACTAAATGCAATAAAAATTGTTTATCCTACTATTGAGAACTTAGTCTATATAAACAAAATTATTTCGTACATATCTGAGATACTTGCCTACCGAGCTGGGATGATTTCAGAAAAAAAGAGACAAAACTCCCATTTACTAAAATCAGGATAGTTTTAAATAAAACAAATCCAAAGTAACTCGACCGCATTTTGCGTTTTTCGATCACAGTGGCGCGCCAAAGTTTTAAAAAATTAACATTTTAACGTGGTCATCTAACATCCAAAAAATTAAAAATTTTAAAGCCAATTTGTTTTAATCGACTTCTGAAAAAACTTAAAATTTTCGAATTTTGAAAATTTCTGAATTTTAAAAACTGTTTTAAAATTAGATAAAATCAAATGTGGTCAGAATAAGATACAAATAGAGGATGCTATAGGGTCAACTCAAACACAACAACTCAGAATGATTTTTTTTTAAATTTTGTCGGGTCACTGTGACCATAAGGCGCAAAATGCAGTCGAGGCACTTTAGATGTGTACTATTTATAACTGATTGTCTTTTTAAATGAGAGTTTTTGAGATTGACGTGTAACATGTTTAACCATTTTCTTGTAAGTATTATGCTTATGTTTGGTGTTTAAATTGTTTTTTTACAAGTCATTTTTAAGGGTGAAGTTTTGTGTGTGCAAGGTATTTCCTGGAAGTATTTTCAACTTCATTTGCCTCTCGAGGGATTATTAAGCCCTTTTTTTCTTTTTTTTTATCGAGGTCTTTTTATCAAGAGGTCAATAAGTAAGAGGTGTTTTGTCCTGCGGTAATAAATAAGTGAGGGCTTTTGGCTCAGAGGTAATATTTCCCGAGGTGTTTTGTCCCCGAGTGGTTTTGTTTTTCGGTCTTATGGCGGAGGTCTTTTGGTCCGAGGTTATATGACCGAGGTGTTTTGTCATGACACCACGATGACAATTCTTAATTGTCCAGAATTTTTAGCTTTATTAATAATTTCTTCACTGGGTTTTTCCGTCGGTAGTAAAACTGAAAACGAAGCAAGTTCAATAACATCAATGCCATATCGCGCTCAGAATTTCTTGAATATAGTCCCAGTAATTAAAAGCGAAGAGATAAGAAAGTGTTTCATCCACATCTACACTCACGGAGACGTGTTAAATCTGTCACAGCTCTCAACTCCGATAATACTGTCCGGTGACAAACCTAATACATATCCACTTCAGACAGGTCACAACTATTTGAACTTTTCCAAAGTGAGTGACATCCGCAGTAGCTATTCTAAAAAATGCTACGCTTTCATTTTAACTCTTGAAGAATGCTTCAAGCAGAACAAGGCTGATTCATGGGCATGGATTGATGACAAAGTCAACTTGGATGTTAACATTCACCCAAAAATATTTGCACTAGTTGAAAACCAGAAATGTCTCGGATCGATTGAGCACACTATTGCCGAGAACATGTTCCAGCCGCTACTTGATAATAATAAAGAGCGCTTTCCGCTCGGGATGCGATTTACGTATAAACTTCATAATTGTCAAAGTCGTTATAAATGTGAGTATCGCTTTAGCGGACATATTATCGAACCGCATGACCCAAGGAAACAATATACACTGTCATGGTGGTTTAGGAGTATTACAGTTACAGACTACGTCGAATGTGATTATGTCTTAGATCCACAAATTCACTGTTTTGATCAAGCCATGAGTCGCTTCTATGAAATCATACAAGATGGGAAAGCAGTAGTTTGGAAACTACTTAAGCATAGGAACAAAGAAAACGAGCTTTCAGCAATCGATAGCATACTTAATAATCAACTGGCAGGAAGCCCTTTTGACAGAGTTGCTCCCACGGCACTCCATACAGCAACTTTCAGATTTTTCTTAGGGTGTCAAAACTTCACGAATTATATACTTACCATTAAGCACAATCCTTATCTTATAATTACGAGCTTGATTGGCCCAGAACTTGATACATACGATTATAGTTTGGCGGAACAGTTGACCGGAGTGGAATTGCATCATTTTGGGTATAAAATGCCATACAAGTTCATCACATCTCATAATGTGAAGCGAAGTCAAACCCCTTACGAAGTTTTTACAGCTCCGCTTCACGGCACAGTTTGGCTTTATATTTTTGTCACCACTGTAGCACTTGCAGCCACGTTTAGTACAGTGACTTTTTTATTTGAATATTTTTTGGTGAATGTCGCTGGATCTGGGGCAATGAGAGTAAATTCAAATTCTGTAGCACACCTTTTCTTAAACATAACTCACAGTTGGGTTGTCGTGTTTTCAGTTCTTGTTGAGCAAATTAATTTTGATATCATTTTATCAAAAATTAAGCAACACGACACATGTGGAGTGAAAGGTATTTTTAGTAAAGTCATTGCGCTCTGGCTCTTCATTGGCGTCATTCTATCGAATGGATACAAAGGGTTATTGAAATCTGACTTGACCCTTCCGCAGTCGTACAGAACAAACTGGACGAGTATTTCTGAATTAGACACATTTACACTCTACGCCTTTGTAGAGAAGCACAAATGCGAGAGTGTCATTAATGGTGACTATGGTGACGATCAATTCAATCATTGCAACCTTAATAGGTTAAATGTTTATAATAACGTCCTCGGGTATAAGCTAGCAAAAAGAAAGCTAACAAGAGTACCGAGATGTCGTGCAAGAGTTGCCATATTCAAATCCGAATTAACATTCTTCAACCTGTGGGCAGAAAATCTCTTTATATTTCACCATACTGGACGCTTCGAAATAATGCGAGCTACTGTAGAAAGAATAACGTATGTTTGTTCAAGCGACTTGGAAAATCTTGTTGATGAAATATCAGCCATCAATCATAAATCAGAAGTAGCAAAGGTAGCGTATGTATTCTCGGCAGATGAATTCGAATATTACTGGAGGCGCTTTGAAAAAATGACGACGAAAAAAGCTCAAAATTCAAAGAATTTAAAATTCTCACACAACATGAATGAGAATGACAACTTTTTGGGGAAGCTGGTCATGTATGGATACACTTCTGGACTGCCCAAGTACCACAGTAGGTGGGTTCCGATTCGGATGAGAATTCTTCTGTCCTCCGGGATTTATTGGCTTTGGGAGAAATGGGACAGAATTCGATTTTCTGAGTCGACTGGAGGCATTAAGCCAGTCGCATTGCGGAATAGAGGAAAGTCACAGCTGAAGCCACTTTCACTTTCCGAATCGGAATTTAGCATTGTATTTCATATTTTTGGCTTCTTTCTCGGAGCAACTGGTTTAATATTTGCTATAGAAATCTTCATTCAGCACGGAACTGACATCTGTATTGCATTGTACAGTCGTATAAGAAGATACTGGGTTTGGTTCACGACCATAATGTTCAGATGCTTTAGTGCAACCCACAATATAGGAATTAGAATCGGAATGTGGGGCAAACTTTCATAAGTCCATTAATTTTATATTTTATTTACTTCTGAAAGTTTACATTAGCGTATTTCAGCATGAATTTATAATACTGATTAAGTTACTGGGTATAATGAAGGCAAAGGTTATCGATTTGAATACATATGCAGCACAACCTTTATATTATGCAGCTGAAATTCGATCTTCTATACGTAGGTTGTGTAGATTCTTAAATACATATCCTTACGTTTACATATGTAATTTGTTTCTATAGTTTAGGGTTGTTGACATGATACAAAAATATAATGCATATAATTCAACGCATGGTCCTGAGTTTATTATTATCGGTATTCTGCTTTTTTGAAAAGCAATGAAAGTTCCATGGAATAAACTAATAAATAATGGCGTATGTATAAATAAAATTACAAAAGCATATTTAATTCTTTATGCATTTCCATTTTATTCAATGAAATAATTTTATTTACAGGAAACTTGCTGGCCTTAACAGCATACTATAATAAACTACATCTGGTCTTTTCAGAATCGCAAGCACGTGATTAATAACAATAAGACATGGCATATAGGAAAACGTTAATTTTTAAAATTGCTAATAATACTACCAATTAATATGCAGCCGTACATTGTCCCAGTTCCCTAATACTTATCGTGATAACTGCTTAAACACACTAGTAAATTGGCGTTATTTGCGCTATTTGGCAAAACGAAATAATAATTCCTACGTATGTATATGTATACATTATATATATTATTATTACTAGCAAGAGTGAGTTCCATTTTGGTGAGGAAGGGAGGAGGTTGTGTGCTTTTTTGAGCTCTCGTCCTTCTCCCTTGCTAACATTGAACCAATATATACTCCAAGTATATGGGACTCGGTTTGGGATTTTTCTGGGTTTGGGAGTGAGTGAGTGATAAGACGAGTTGCACGCGGTCGGCTCCATGGGGCCGATCGCTGGTGTTTGCTTATCTCGATCTACTCTCAGGCCTCGTCACTCTCAGAGGCAGGGATAGCGAAGGAAGGGAACAGAGGCCAAGGGCATTAGTTGAACTTTCCTCATTTGCATACCTTCCTTCTTCCTCACGTATCTCTGTGTTTGGTAGAGGCTGGGCATGGGAGAGGGGGCAGATAGGGAGATTCAGCTATCGGAACTCTGGGGTCGACGGCTGTGACTGCTTGTTGCACACTTCTCTCTTGCACAGATTAATTAACCAGATGCATCTGGTGAATCTATTTGCGTTATCTGTTCCTTCGATCTGAATAGAAAGGAGCATTCGTTGCACACTTAATTCAGCCCAAAGTGGGAGATTCAGCGCATCAGAGGATCCTGATATAGGACTCTTTTGCTTTTCTTAATTCCTGGCCAGATTAGCTGGTTATGGAAACTCATTAAGAAGGGAATAGATTCCACGACACTCGCTCCCACAGGTTCTTTCCAGATCTTCCAGACAGCATCGGCCATCTGATAGAAAAGGAGAGAGACCCATGTGAGGGAAAAATATGAGAGTAATGCTACATGTGATCCTTCGATCTAATGCGAATCGACCAAGAGATGGATTAGAAACGGACGCAGCCCTGCGGCCAAAGATGCATTTCGAGGAAAAAGAAGCGAGAAAAAAGGAGAACTCAGCATGCTTCATCAGTCGGGACTTGTTTTTCATTAGGGAAGCAAGTCGGTTTTGAGCCATCAGGCAGAGCTGGAGTAAATCCTAAGAACTTCAGCGACGACTCCACGGACGATTGGATATTCATCTTCATAATTTCCTGTTTTCATAATAATTATATTATTCAGTTTTATTTTAAAATGAAAAAGATTCATCAGAAGGGAAGGGAGAACATGGAAACACCAAAAGGCTTTAGACGTTTAAAAGGGGATTGTTCGGATTCCGTTTGTTGGTGTAATCATAAGGTGAAGAGAGAGAAACAGAGTTTTTATAGTGAAAATTTCTATATTATAATTTTCCTGTGCCTCGCGTTTTCCATCTTTGCCGCTCCCCTCTGTGAATTCATATTGAGCTTTTTTTGATAGTACTTCGAGGTCAAAAGACCAAATGTTAACATTATAAAAGAAAAATCGAAAAGAAAAATTAATAGTAGTGAATTACCTGTATCAACGTTGGATCTGGATCTGGAAACTGTAAACACTGCCTCGGCAGTGTTCGTAAGAAATCATTGTAAACCATTTGAATTGTAATTCTCGTCTGGACGTAAACCTGAAAGAAAAAGAAAAACAGAAATTAATATCATAATATTTTGAATTCGTAATGTTGTGGCTCCCAGTCTTATGCTGAAAGGAGAAGGTTGTATCATTTCATTTTCGATTTATATTTCGTTTGCTTTTCAAATTAAATTAATTTAACAATTAACTATAAAAATGAACCCTTCTCTCCGATCGTTCGTGTCTTTATTTCATTGGCAAATTCCTTGTTTCTCATATTGGTATTTCTAGAATTAAGGAAATATTAATGCAATTTATATAACTTACCATGTAAAAATGATTGGCATAAATATTAGTCGTTGGGTGTAGTTCCGAGGGACTCCCCAACGTAATTATAGGGACTTGTTTCATTCGTAAAAATACGTAAAATTCCATAAAATGTTAGGCAAAATTGAAGGGAGAGCGAGGGAGCGAACCCGTGACTCTGGCTACTTTTGGGGTTCGCCTCCTCCCTCGATCTTGATGACTCGTCGGGACTCCGGACAATATCTCTCTGTCCCAAGTTTGTCCACCATCAAGCCGCGCTCCCCAACTTCCTATATCAGCAAAAATTAACTAAAATAAAAACCTAATAATAATGATCATAAACTAAAATTAAAATAAATAAATATTCATTTATTATTTACATAATTATCAAAAATTCAAGACATGAGGCTGTCCTGCAGTTACAGAATGGGCGCCGTCGGTGTTTGGGAGCTGAGGCTCCAGGTTAATCAAACACGCGCACTGGCAGCCCTCCCCTGTCTCCGGGATAGGCCTGACTGCCGGAGCTGGTACCTCCAGCGTCAGGCCACATGCCCTCCTGAAATCAAAATAAAAATAAAAATAAATACGGATCTAAAAATAAGAACTTACTTATTTAAATATGCAAAATTAAGGACTGAGCAAATTGCTGGAACAGGAAGGCCGGCAGTGGAGTGCTCTTGCCACCCAGAATACTCGGCATCCCAAGAGCCGGTTCCTCGCCTTTGACTTTCCTGTCCGGCGGGGCTGGAGTTGTGGGCGGCCAGGCCTACAACCTTCACGCCGCTCAGTCCCTCTGCCAAAAATAATAAAAATAAAGATATTTCAAAATAAGATATTAAAATTAGTAATTTAAATAAATGCCAAAATTCAAAGCAAAGGCGTCGCGTTGTGCGGGAGGACGGGAAAAAGGAGGTCCTTGTCACTTGGAACGCTCACTAAATCAAGGACCATCTCCAGTTCCCTCTGCCTCCTGCTCAACGGCGTTGGACGCGAGGGCAGCCAGACCCTCGACCACCGCACCGCCTTGCCTTCCTAAATATAAAATGAAAAGAAAATTTAATTAAAGCTAACTTCCCATTAAAATTGGATTCATAAAAATTGGCAAACACTTCCGTGGCAGACCGTATTTCCGGGGAGCCTTGGTTGGGTCGTCGGCGGTGTTCACGCTCCGTTTGCCTCATACCGTCGACGGTGTCCTTCCGGTCCTCGGGAATACGGAAGCTCGTGGTGGCGAAGCCGGAAAAATGGATACTTTTCCCATCACCCCGGCCTCTGCCACCGAGCCACTTGCCACTGGAAATATCATGACGAAAAATAAACCTCAAGTAGCGAGGAAAAATTAACATGAGCGTAAAATAAATAGCTTAAAAACAAAGAAGCTTAACTTACCATAGTTATCATAGGAGATACTCGGCAGTCTGCAGCAGTTGAACTTCTCCTTTCTCATAGGTCTCCGACCTTCATCGGAGTGGTGGACCCCCCTTTTATAAACTAAATCTCTACCATCTGACACTAACTAAACTAAATAAATTAAATAAAATATATAACATCGTGGGAATTGATAGTTTAGCTATCATGGGTGTTGATTCAATAAAATTCGCGGAAATTAACAACCATGAGGGAAAATGAATCCCTCACCATTCCATGGAGTATAAACATGAGGAGGTAAGGTAAACTCAGGGATGGCCTCCCACCCGCTCTCCGAAGCGGGGGAGTATACCATTTCGGTTTTATCATAGTATTAAGATAGATTAGCATTAAGTCGGAAAAAATCGAAGGCTATCCACGCGACTGTGCTTGCACAATCCACTTATTGGGTATGTCCTAGGTGAATTTCCATACAGCAAATTATTATAATTGGGAAAGAAATGGATCGATACCGGCCTGGTCTAATGATTGTCGAGTGCGAAACTGTGAGCGTGCTCGATATGAAACCCAAAAGATACATACATACTAGCAAGAGTGAAGTTAGCACACCATACAAATAAACCGATCTACTCTTGCTCATAAAATAAAACTGATAGATTTTATCTGTGCTAAAACATCTTAGAAATTATATCTATTTAATCAAATTATATACTGCATTTATGGAATATAACAAATATATAACTTTTCTACATGCAATGGTGTCTTTAGGCAGTGAGGTTTTCGGCTAACTCCAAAGTAAACGGAAATTATTTAAATTATTTTTAAAAATACTGTATTTCCGTTCTAAATTAAGGCAACTGTAATTAACTATAAAGATATATTGCAGCAGTTTTGAGCGAAAATGTTACTACAGCAGGTTAGCATATATTATTAATTTGTACATACGAAGCATCATTTTTAATATATAAACCAAGGATCAACATATTTGATAGATTTGTAAAAATATAAGAATGTATATTCTGTACCATGAATAACAAATCGCCACAATTATATCAACTACCTAGGAAAAATATAAATATTTACATATACAAACATAAGAGTATTTCTTTTAGCAAAAAATATATATAAACTCAAAATGCCTGCTCAAATTGTATCCCTATCCTAGACTTTTAGCTATTCGAAAATGTTGTTTGCTTCTTTTATCGAGTTATCAAAATGTTACTGGTATTTTACTGGAGCCACGGAAGTTTTACACTTTCGACTGCAGTCTGTATTTCACTTATCATCTTAGCCTGTTCATTCACTGTTTCTCCAGGAGCATGGAATTCACCCTTAAAATACTTTAATGAATCCGCACAGCAATGCTTGAACAATTTGTGGTAATCCCGAATTTCAGTGGGAGTATGGAGCATAACCCATGGCATAGACAATAATAAATGAGACAGCAGCTTCAGTATTACAGTGCACAGGCGTGCTATTTTAAAGGAAAAAAATAAGGAAAGCTCTCATCATTATCATCATCTTATAATAACAAATTCTTACGTCACACTATTGAATTTAAAAATGCAATGCACCCGTTGTTTTTTATTTGATTCTTGAAACTATTTATTCACTAAAAGTATTTTGTTAGTGCTGTGAAAATTGCATCAAAAAAACTTGTCCAGAACATTATGAGCTAACAAATTTACAAGGGCATAAAGCCAATAGGCAGTATTAAAAAGGCAATCGGCAGTAACCTGGCAGTTAATTATGCGTAAGGCAATAGGCAGTATAGTCGAATATTGTAATAAAAGTAACAAAAATGCTCCTTTTTTTGAGCCTATTGGCAGTATTATGGCAGTATGGAAATTGTATTCATAATCAGAGGTTTAGCATAACTTATGCATCACGTCTAAAAGAATGTCAATATAAATGGGTTTGCATAATAGTAAGGCAGCTTTTTAGTCCATTTTTCTCAGTTCATTTTTATATTCGGCCAGAGCAGCATGTCTTCACAAGCCAAGCTGTCTAGGTTCAAGACAGTTAATACATGGAAGCTGAGGTGGGCCCATACATAGATTGTAGGGTAGGAAATAGGGTAAAAAGTAGGGTGGAACAATGTTTTTGAAAAAAATAGGATAGGGTGTAGGGTGGGTTACATCGGTAAAAAAAAAAGTAGGAAGGGTAAAAGGGTGCGGAAAATAAAAAATAGGGACCCTTAAAGGGTAACAAATTTAACTGAAAATAATTTCTTTGATTTCCATGGTTAGCATAATGACCAGGGCTTTTTTCATGTTGGGACGATTACTTGCTTTACTGTAAATGTAATTTGGTAAAAAAGACAAACTTGTATATTGTACCTAACCAACATATCGTCCGTCAAAAATAATTTTGTTATAAGTCTAACGGAAGTTCACTAGACTTCGACAAAATAATTCTTTCTTGACTGATACCAGACTGGTCCGGAGTCCGGGTGTTTCTACCTACCTGCACGTAGTCTCAGGCAGTAGTCTTAACCAAGCCACTTTTTGCGATAAACCTATTCTAGTACATTTTTGTCGTTTCCGTCCTCTATTATTATCGTAACCAATTCAGATTCTTTAGAGTAGTTTATGACCTAGGTTAAGTCAAATTACAATTTTACGAACGCAAGTAACTATAGTTTTCAATTTAGTTTTAACTAGCACAGATTATAGAGTTCCGATGTAAATTTTCAGTGTGAAAGTAATACTTGTAATACTTTAATCTTTGATACTTTAATAAATAATTTACTAGCTAAATCAAAAATAGAATATTTGCTGTAATAATTACTGTCTAGTTACAGTGATTATTACTGCTAAACTTCAAGTTCAAAAGCAGCTAAAAATAAATAACATAGGTAGGTACATTTACGTAAATCATTTCTTCAAAAATTGTTTTTGGCTATGGTAAAAATGGAATAGGGGCAAAGTTACGTTCGTTGTAAAGTCTGAACTTAAGAATAAGTTCTGCGAAAGATGTTCAATAAAATTTGTAATGAAGTATGTAGTTTTAAGTTTTATTTTTTGATTGAATTTGTTTTTTAAATAAATAAACTCTACTGCGTAATAAAAACATACTTGCACATTAGCATGAATTTTGACATTAATTATAAAAATGAGTGTAATTGTAGAAAAAATAGGGTGATTATAGGGTGGGCCTTGAAAAAGTAGGGTGATTATAGGGTTTGCCTCAAAAAAATAGGGTAAAGTAGGAAGGGTAATCTATAAAAAAATAGGGTAGGGTACTCGATAGGGTGCGAAATTTATTTTTTATAGGGTCGATTACCCTATAAGGGTGCAGCTTCAGTTTGCCCACCTTAGGAAGCTGGTTGAATCTTTCGTATCATTGAATGAAGCTCAGAAAAGTATTGCAGACAAGTGGAAGAAGAGATATTCCAACAAATCAACTATACTTAGGGGATATTTTGGTTGGGATAGCTCTGTTCTTGCCTGCTATGATGAACATGGCACACAAATATTCTCATGAGCGCACTCCTGGGTACGTAAATGAGGTTTCTTTTGTTCGATGGGGATACCAGACTTACTCGCTGGCCATTCAAAAATCTGCTTACCAGTGGCAACAGATGCAACCGTCTATTGTGGACCTTCCTGTAGAAAACAACCTGCAAATATCTTACGTGCAACCTTCAACCAAAGGAAGCATTAACAAATCCATTACACGGCAGAAGCAACGTAAATAAGTACAGAACATTTTCAAGTTTTGAAACACAATACTTTGCGGCCTACATTGTAAACTTTGATTACTCTGAGTGGATGAAATCTACATGCTCATGCCCATCATTTTTAAAGAAGTATGTGTGCAAGCACATTTATGGACTAGCAGCTAAGCGGAACTTGATTGAATTTTCGTTGGCAGCAAAATGCACGAGGATTACCGTACAACGAAGGAAAAGCGGAAGACCTACTAATGCGAGCCGCCAACCACTCATTCGACAATAGATAACTTTTCGTCATTTCGATAAAACGTTATTTTTTTTCGTCTTCTCGATAACTTTAAGCCATTTCGTTTTATCTCAATTTTTTAATCATTTCCATATTACAATTACATATTTTTAAAACATTTTGTAAAAATAAAAATATCATTTCAATATTCATACTGCCTATTCGACCCATTTAATTTATACTGCCTATTGCCGCAAATACTGTACTGCCTATTGGCTACGCGTTAATTCACTGCCAATTGCCCCCCCCCCTATACTGCCAATTGTCATGCAGCCATTTACAAGTAAGTGCAAAAGGTATTAATGTAACGAATGAGATAATTCAAAAAAGTTTCTTACATAGCATTCCATATCGTTGGATTTTACAAATTATGAAGTAACTACTAACTACCTAGGTAGGTATGTAATGCTTTTGCTCTTTAACGGCAAATTGTATTAGTAACTTATAAAATTACCTCTTTCAACCGACAACCCTGGGCTGATTATATCTTCAATAGCCAAACAATAGGAAAGTCTACGCAATCGTCGCTGGATAATTTCAAGGGAAGCATCCTTCATATAGTCAGCATTGCATGCGTTAGCAACACTAGTTTTGATCGAAGTATGTGTCAGTCTATGGTTCCGATGCAAACTGAAAGTCTCTCCAAGCTTTTCTGCAGCATTTCCTAATTTATCCCAATAAATTAAATCTTTCGACAAAGCACTGCCGCTCCCTAGCTGATTCGCTGGTGGGACGTCTAGCCCAGCTTCCTCATTTGACCTGAAAGTCATCCAGTCAATCATCTTTTGATGTTGTGTCGCATCCATTGTATAGCTGCAATTACTGTTGTTGCATTTCCATGAGGTTGTCTTCCCCAGTAAAGGACTTAACGGAAGTAAGTAACCCGAATTGTTCGTCTTTGAGATTTCCTTATTCTTCCTGCATGACGGACATTCTGTGGCTGAGTAATATAAACCCATTTCGGTCGGATCTGTACATCGATCACATTTACAAACAATTCCTTGCTCAGTCAGTGACGCCTGGCGATGGGACGTCGTAGCGCAATGACTTCCATGTTGAATAAACCGACTCACGGTGAGACGCTCACCCTTCTTGACAAGAACTGCTGTCCTGATACGAAGTTTATACTCCGGAGTCGGTCCGATGGACCAGGAAGAGTTTGGCACGCAAGAATGACTCATGTGACTTGCCTTCGGGTAAATGTACATAGCACTTTTACTATATGGATCCCCCCACATGAAGTGCGCCTTGGTGACAATAAATTGATTCACTTGAATGACACGATACACTTTTAAGTACTCCGCTTCGTCTTCCAGTGGCAGGGCTTCCAGCTGCAAAATGTAAATATTTATATTGTTAATTTCTTAACGTTACAAGCTTACTTAAGCCACAATTTTGTTACACGTTAAAAATGTGTGTTTAGTATTTATCTTTCATTGTCTTTGTTGAAGCTGCTAAATATTGGTTTCCAATTACAAGGTTTTTAGATGCCGAATTGTAATTTTTGCATGCAATTTTGAATAGTTTAAACAGGTTCACACTATATTATATACTTTGAATCATAGCATATGATTTTGCACTTATTTTTAAAAGCTAAAGAGAACAGATGCTATAATATCTGATCTCGTAGGCAGGTTAAAGCTATTATGTTTAGTTTAAGTATAATATGTAAAATTAGGATAGTAGAAAATTTCAATTTTGTACGTGACGTACCTCAGTGGAAGGTGTCTTGTCACATTCCTTTTCATGGATCAAACACTTTAGAAACGAGATGTGTTCCTGCGCTGACATATAATAATTTTTCTTCAGTCGATCAGTCAAAGAGCTATCTTCAATCTTGTAACATTCCTAGAATTTTGCGAAAAAGTTGTGGATTTTGTTTCTTAACGCCTACTCCCCTTATCATGGCAACTGTATAGTTTAGACCCATCAATGTTGGGAGCTGGGTACTGCCGTTAAGATCTTTCATCGCTGGGGGTGGATATCCTATTTTGTGCTCCATAAACACTTTACATTCGTTTTCAGCATGTAATGAATTCTAGGCAAAATAAAACAAAAAAAATAATAGTGATTAACTATGTAAAGTCATGCAGCCTGCAGCTTCAGCAATGTAGTAAGCATACAGTAAAATATTAATATGACTAACAAGGGAACCACGCCACGTGATACGCTCGGATTTAAAAACAAGTATCAACAATTGATTCATCTACCCGAGGGTTGTGGTACACTCGGGTGGATCAATCAGTTGTTGATACTTGTTTTTAATTCGGAGCGTACCACTTGGCGTGGTTCCCTTGTAAGTACGTAATAGTTTCTTACAATTTCACAAAAGCTGGAACAGACAGGCCAAGTGCATTTTGAGCAGCAATTGAACTCACTCCCCTCTTTTATTATTGTAGGATGGCCTTGTAACTTGAGAATCTTGATTAATTTCCCACAGGTGATACAGATAGGATCTAAATCTTCATCTAGCTGAATCTTCCCTTCGTACTTGCAACTTGAGTGGAAGGAACCAGAGAGGTGAATAAAATGCAGCAGTTTCCTCTAGCACGAGAGTTCCGGGTTTTAAGTTCCTGCTCGCAATTAAATGTTCTTTACCTGTTTTTAAATCAATTGTTGTCTTAAAAGGACTACAAGCTTCCTTATGAGTTCTCCAGTCTTGTTTTTGGTGGGCTTGTGAGCAGTAGTAAACATTTTTGCATCCTCCACAGGCAGATTTGGCACTTGAGCCGCAAATTGCACATTGATTCAATTCAGATTCTGACTCCATTATCCTACTGTCATGAGGTATGAGAGAAAACTGACGAAGAAATCAGAGATCACCATTGATATTTTATTAGAAAATAAATTAGTTTATACAAAATTGCACGGTCCCATAACTTTTGGCTTTTGTTTGATTGTTTCTGATTTCGTGTAAATATTTCAGTTATTTGCTAGCACTACTAATACAGTACACTGTAATTGATCGTAGTAGTAGTTGATCGTGGAGTTTATAAAAACAGTTTTATAAAACCTAAGTAGCTATTTCACAATTTAACCTATGTATTTATTTTTGTATTTTAATTTTGTTTAAATGTTGAATGTGTTTCACAAACTGCAGCTTATTACTTACTACAGCATTTGACTATTACTACTTCTGACTCTTCACTGATTCAATCATTCACTAAGCATTTTCAGCATTACAGTTTACACCGGCAAAATATTTAAAACTGAGCACATGTCAACTTGGCGTCTTAACTTTCTTTTTCTGCTTTAATTGCTTTTTTTCATATGGCATGTACATGTGTATCTGTGCGACATTTACTAAGATCTCTTCCACAAATGACTTCATCAAAAAATCTCCAATTTTATTACCCTATGACCACCCTGTAATCAGCTAATAATAACCACTGCGTCGATGCGTAGTTATCTTTAACATGGGGTGCCATCAGTAGCCAAGTAAACCCATTCACCCTACCTATGGCGTCATTTGTGGACGATCTCTTTCAAATAAGAAACAAAATAAAAGTAACTCTCCAGTCTCCAGTGTCTCCACTCTCCACTCAAACTCAAGGCATTGCATTGGCATTATTGGCAACTTTTAATATCAGCATGTAGTATGTATGTACGTACTTACCTTATTAGAACTTTACTTTTAAGTACCTACCGAGGTACCGTAAAGCCCCAAATAACTCAAGGGAGCTCTCAAAAATAACGTTATGCAAAAATCTTGTTTGGCCCCCACCCCTCCCCCTGTACGTCACTTTTTTTGGTATGTACACACATGTAAAGGATAGGGCGGTTGGACCCCTCCCCCCCAAAAAACGTCCAACGTTATTTTTGAGAGCTCCCCAAGTACCTATTTTAACTCCCTGGCCCCTATTAACTCCCAGAATGTTTAAGATTTAATCAATTTGAGTTGTACATGAATTTTATACTCTGGTTTAATTGTAATTACTCCCGGGCATAAAGTAAAGTTTTACGTAACTCCCCCCTCAAGTTATTTACAGCTTTACAGTATCTACGTACTATGGATGTGCTGGTGTCACTGATGTGCATTATTTATTCTATAATATTATGAATACAATGCATGTATAAAAATGCAGTGAGTTAACTTATTAGCACATTTGCAGTTGCTACAAACATAACATCTAAGGTAGCTTTTATTTGAATAAAATGTCCTTCCAAATATATTGCGAAAAAATATTTAATTTCTTTTAGAAAATTGTAGTTATTGGTTCCATGATTAATTATGGATGATATATATATCTAATGATAAATGGTATAACAAATTATTTTAGTGAATAAAAACCATTTCTCCAATCAAGAAGTGCATAATTCAAGTCTTTGGAATTTTAGTTTGCAAGTGTTTTATTCCAAGTCCTATATGTACAGTTTTTCATGTCTAAGTGTAATACATTGCGTCTTGCGTGATGTAATAACATACATAACTCAATTTAATTACTAAATGTACTTTGCGTGAAATGTCTGCCCTGAAAGAATCTTCTTGCTCTTAGAAAAGATACTGGTGTACTGAGACGATATTTACTAGCCTCAATTACCAATTAATTCTGCAGTCTTTAAATATAGTTTAAATATTTAATGTTTTCAATGGTAAATAATTTTCGCACGATGAGATACCCGATATTATATTAGTTTGGTAGCAAGGGTAGGTGGCCAGACGACGCAAAAATATAAAATCCGGCACTTTGCCAACAATAAATGGATGGTAATAACTATAGATTATGAAAGAATTAAAGGTTTGGTTTGGTTTGGCAGTTTCATCTTCAATTGGGAAAGAAAAGAATGATGTGGCAGTAGGCGATATGGGAGTTTGGTTCAATAAAATGACAGCTTTATTTTGCAAATATTTGTTTTATTCACTACAGGATTAAAAGTTAATGCGAAAAATATGTTTGAGTAGAAATATGCTGCGAAAGACATAATTGAATATGTATGTATTGTCACGTAACATTTAAACACGAATTACTAAGATGACAGACATGAAATGTATGCAAAACCGGAAAAAACAGCGAAACAGAAAAATCTAGTTCAAATTGCCAATACACCCAAACGTGAACGGGGCAGTTTGTGTTTATTAGCAAAACTGCCAGACCCACAACTGCCACATACACCTTTTAAACTGCCAAATGTGATTATGCCGTTTAATACTTGCTTTGGAATTCTTATTCAGCCCAGAACTGACTTCTGTAATGGACTGCAACTGTACAGTCGTATACAAAGATATTGGATTTGGTTCACGACCAAATGAAAGCCAATTTGTAATTTTAAACAGCCCCAAACGATGGTTAATCCAGTTTAACAATATCAATCATCAATACAATTTATTTCATAATTTACAGTATTACTAGTATTATGTGTACGAACATTGAATTGTAAAACAATTAGTATAAGTATAGTAGGTGATTATTGCTACGTTTTTTCTTCTAAATATTCCCATATTATTTATTGCATACTCAATGACTTACTTTTAGTATAAATGTCCGTCAATTTTACGCTGTACTTACATACTTACTTCTGAAAGTCCACATTTCCATATTTCAGCATGCATTCATTATGTATACGTACGCCCTTAACATCAATTACCAATTTATTGCACAGTTTTTCTTGTGCAATTACATTTTTTTTTTGATTTCCTTCGATAACTGTAATTATTACAATTCTTAGATTACACTAACGTAGGAAGGTACTTAAATAGATTGTACACATAATATTAAATTATTATAACTATTTTATGATTTCAAAGAGTGAGCCCAGGAATTTACGTAAGACGTTAAATATACATATTTAAATATTTTTGCTTAGAATAAAATATATATTTAAAGAAAGATAATTTTAAACATGAATCGTAACTATATAGCAAATAGGTAGGCTTTTTTTGGGGACTAATATACAGAGATATGTACTCATACCTATATACATATACATATACAGATACATACATGCTGGTATGCTGACACTGCAGAATTGAACCAACAATTTTATTACAAACCTCCACACAAACACAGTGAAAATAGCCATCATTCTAATTAAGGTTAGTTTAATTTTAATCCTGATTGATTTAAAATTCTAGACATCTATTTTAACTATAAATACACACATAGTAATGTATAAAGGATAAGTATAACATAAATGAAACATATGTGAAGAACCAAAATGACCCATACCCATTTATAGCTAAATCCAATTTCAACTATCTACAAAAATATTCAAATATGTCTTGAGAGCATTTAAATAGAACATTTTGCACTTTTTTTAAAACATGGAATTAGAACATTTTGCACCCTTTCAAAAACATGGAATTAGAACATTTTGCACCTTTTTAAAAACATGGAACTAGAACATTTTGCACCTTTTCAAAAACATGGAATTAGAACATTTTGCACCTTTTCAAAAACTCTTAATTAACATTTTACGCATGTTTCTCATTTTGTTATTATGACATAGCTCATTTTGATTGTAGTTGAAATTGGATATGGGTCATTTTGTTTCCTCACAGACGATATTAATTTTAAACTACAACACAAACTTTTAGAAAATACTTTTTACATATCATCAGCTCAATTTTAGTTTTAAGACAATAATATGAAAATTATATCCAAAATTAATACGAAATATTGTATTAAATCAATAATTATTGATTATCAGTTGAGCTTGATGCTTTCTTGAAAAAATTCTTAAAGTCTTCATTGGACATTGGCTTTTTGGGCGGTCCACTACTACCACTTCCAGCAGTCTCGGGTTTCTTCTGGACTTGTACAGACCGAGGTACAAAAGGAGCCCGGACCCTTCGCTGAAGAATGAGCATATCACTTGGAACGTCTTTATCCTTAGAGTCCGTCTTAACAGGTGGATTACTAATGGATACTGATATAGCCTGTCCCTCCAGTTCCTTCCCATCCATTTCCTTCACAGCCTTTGCCGCACTTTCCTCGTCGTCATAGTCTACATAGGCAATACCTTTAGAATGCCCATTTCGAAAGGTGACGAGTCGAACGTCCTTTAATGGACCAAAAAGAATAAAAAGTTTCCTTAAAGCAGCCACGTCCATTGTTAGGGGAAGCCCCTTTACAAACAACTTATTTTTTTCTAATTTTATTGGAAATTTGAAACTGGAAGCAGCCCGAGTGGATTTGTCTGGATCACATTTGGATACAAAAACTGGTCGTCCTTCAAGTCCATCTCTGTCTTTCCCTAAAGCCTTGGATACGCTTTCAGCAGACTGAAACACAACATACGCGTAACCTTTAGACCTTCCCTTGAAGTCCTTGACCAGTCTTAGCTCAGAGATGACACCCACATCCTTGAAGAAATCCGTGAGTTGATCTTCTGTGACAGTGAAGGCGAGATTGCTTACAAAAACAGTTCTTTCGTCCTTACTTGGGTCATGATGAACTCTTCGACTCTCAAAGTCTTTTGCTGCGGATGAAAGTGACGCGGCAGTTTCTTTTTTGACACCTCCAGGTGATGATGAGGCTGACAATGGTTTTGGGGCGTGTGGAATTTTGAAAGTGGCACCATTATTGCTACCACTATCAGGAACATCTGTGCCACGGTCACGGTTTTTCTGTCTCTTAGGTGGGCTTACATTATTATCATCATAATCGAGATCAAAAGTATCTTTCCTTCTTTTATTTTTCCCGGACTGAGTATCCATCTTTACGCTTGAATTCTGTTTATGTCCAAATTTACGATTTTGATTTCGATTAAGAAATCCTGCTGATGTATTTGGATTGGTAGTGTTATAAGTATTGACATCGTCGACCGTGATTGCTTCGAGGTATTTTGCAATTTTCTTTTCACAGGCTCGTAATTGTGCTACTGTTCCAAAGTCACGCTCATAATTTAGCCATAAATCAGCAATGCCTTGGAAATCATCCTTAATGTAGGAGACGGATCGACTTAATTGGAGACGATAAGAACTCTCATCCCCGAATTCCTTTTCCAAGTTTAGATAATGCAACCAATTTTTAAAGGAGTAGCCATAGCCGCGTACAAGTAAATCTTTCCAATTTTCTCGGATGTGAGCAATAGTAACGATTTTGGATTTTAAAATACTCAGACGGATATTTAGCATGACAATTTGAAAGACGAATTCATTCGGCTCGGACTCAGGGGCTAGTGTTAAAATGTGGCGCTCAGCAGCATCACAAGTTGAACGAAATTTCTCGAATTCAGCATCCGGAAAATCATTCGTCCTCAAAGTTCTTCGCAGACTTTCTAAATACTTGAGCCATAGTGTTCCAACTTGTTCCGCTGTAGTAAAGTTCAAAATAGCCTTCTCAAAAATTGAGATTAATTTATCTGGGCTAAATGTCTCGATTTGAATGAAGTATTCAGCCCAGCATTCAAGGACCCATGGACAATTACGGGTGGCTCTAGAAGCAACATTTAAAATAATATCTGGGATTTTTAAATGACTCGTGACATAGTTCAGATATGCAAGCCAGAGGGAGGAGTCCAAAGGGCACTCAGCCACAGCTCGCTCGTACAGACACTGTATTCTTGCTGGATTTGATTTCTCTGCTTTTTCCGCATCGATATATTTTGTGTACACGGCAGCTTTACGCGGTAGATCCACATCCGGAACATTAATTAATTCTTGTTCGTATTTTTCAATGCTTTTGAACTTTTTCAAAGCGACAGAATTTTTTTCCAAATGATTATCTTCGAGATCAATTTTGGAGCTGATGTCTGCAAATGTTTCCTCCATCCCAAAAAGGGGAACTGAAATCTGACGACGGCACAAACTTATATAGCGCTTTTCTTGTGCGTTTTTATCCTCTTCGGACACAGACAGAGGGAGGACGGCTGCTTCAAAGTCTCTGTAAGCATCCCATAGTAGAGAGCCGAGAGGTACGTGAAGACCAGCAACGGCAAGGGCTCGCTCACAAATGTCACGACAGTTTTGAATCCCATTTAATTCTTTTATTTGACCCAACTTGAATTTTATATACTCGAGCCAAACTTCAACGGATAAATAATCCTGGACCGCCCGTTCAAACAGTACATTCACAGCTTCTTTTTCCTCAGCGTTGTCGCATATCTTGATTTCATCCGTTATCCACTGGAGCCAAAGACGCTCAGAAAGGGGGTAGTACTCACTCATTCTTTCACGGGCTGAGCGCAGGGTGGGAAGGTCACCCATTGATCTCAACAGCTCAATTTTCTCAACAAGGAGCTCGTAGTTGTAGGGGGATGTCACGAGTTGCTCATTGATTTCTACAAGTTTTTTCTCGATATCTTCAAAATTGACTTCCATTTCTTCATCATCCGAGCCATCAGAGGAGGTATCCGAGTCGGTTGAGCCGATTGACTGAGAATCCGCATCATTTTCATTCCCTCCGCCGCCAGCAGAGTCTGATGAGCTGTTGGAGTCAGAGTCTAGACCCTCCTCGAAATCCTTTAGTTTCTTTAGCTCAGTCTTGTTATTCATTGTGAGACAACTGAAACACCGTCAATCAATGGTGTAGTAATGGACAAATTTAATATTCCGATTGTACGGCAACACGAAAATATCTGAAATATACCAAACGATTTTATTACTAATTAAGAAATAATGTTTAAAAATTCAAGAGGCGAAGACTGCGTCTTTAGAAATGACAAACTTTTGAATTCGAGCTTCAAAAAATGAAATAAAGTAATAATAATATCGGTGAATTCACTGGCGGAGGAACAATCATTAGGAATGCATGGAGAAGGAAAAGTAAGTATTTTACTCTTCATTGATTATGACAGTTAATAGCAAGTTATTGGCTACGAACTGCTTGCTATTAATTATGTACATAAAATTACTGTTCATGTTAAGTATATAATTATATATTATATCTATATAATAATTATACGTAATCCTGCAACATACTTTACTGCTGGAATTCACTTTGCTTTAAGTACACATCACAAAATATTGTTTGTCTGTTTACATCTGCGCCAGAGCACAAGTTTGGTACACAATAATTGACGATTGACGAACTTTTACACAGATCATTTCCCGCAAATAGTTTCAAATTACCAATCGTCGGTCGTCGATCTGAAAGGAAAAATTAGTTCAAAATTAGCTACTCATCATGCATTGAATTATTTGACAAATTATTATATTGTAATGAACAAATGTCGCAAGGTTAAAGGTTAACATATTTTACAATACCTTTGACATTTGCTTGATTAAAATGACAGCCAATGTTAAATGCTAATCTCTCGACTTTCAACTTTTAAATTCAACATTGAAATAGGAATAAAATAAACAAATGACAAATGACACGGCTTAACACTTAAATGCGAGCAACCAATTGCATCAACAATCAATGCTAAACGAATGTTAAAATGGGTTCTTAGTTTAAGCATACTTCCAACTTCATATCTAATGATAACTGCTTACTATCAACTATTGACTGTTGACTCTTACTAATTGCTAATAGTGCTTCAAAATTGAGCAGCCTTGACTTTTAGTTTTTGTATTGACTTCGAAATATAGATATTTCACAAGTTGCAAGTACCAACAACCAAACGCTGAACGCTAAAAGGTTGAAAATCAATTTTGATCTTTATCTTAATCTTTATATGTAACCTTTTCATAGCTAACAACTGATATTATTAGCCTAATAGTATTAGATAGGGGCAGGCTTACATGCCTTTTTTTTGTCTCGCTTTATATTTACATGATAATACAAAGTAAATACCTTACCAATTGTTTGTCTTTTTCATAGTTTGGTCGAATATTTATAATTTATCTTTTTTGAGCGATTCAAGCTAGCTGACAACTGCAACGGCCAAAGGAACATTAAAACTGACTGGGTTATTCACAAATTTGAAATGTATCTAACGAACTCTGCTAATGTTATAGTCACAACACACATATTATTAAAAATACAATTAAAAATTTTAATAATCGTATCTCAATTAAGTAATTAAGCTGTAATATACGCAATTATCCCTCTATTCCGCTCATTTGAGAATTCGGGAAAAAATACGATACATCCTACATTTGTAACTGGCGCGATCCGAAGCTGCGTATCATTGAAAATTACCACCACTGTGCCTGGCGGTAGGGAAGGTTTTCCTATGATGTACAACAGGTATTTACATACTTCCATTGTGGCAGGGCTCGAGCTCCCTCCTGTCACCTGTCACCATGAACTTGCCAGTAATAAATAGAGCATAGTGAAAAGGAACCGTCCATACATGATGTTGATAAAAAGGTGGGTGGGTGTTAAATACCTCTTTATCTGGGGATATGTAATTTTTAATGGTAAAAAGTTGCCACTCTGATGCTATAGGATTGGTGGGTCAATCAGAAAAAATACACATTATCAATTTCATCACCAATTTTGTAAATATCTACCTGTAAATATCTAAACAATGTTGTATGGGCTGCGGCCAAATCGACAAAATGAATAAATTATTATTATATAATATTACGCGGTCGTGTAAATGCATTCTGAGAAAATAATACTGGTGTTCTAACTAGGTATTTTATCCTGATTAGCAATATGCAATCTACAATATGCATTAATTTGCGTAATTATTTTTAACATATTATTTTTATCATATCGGAATGGCAATGAGTATTCCACTAATTCATTTCGGTTTAACATTTTATTTTATCAGTGTTTCAAGACCTCGTAGTAGCATCACTGTCATAAAAATGAATAGCTGCATTCTTATTACTTATTGCTAGTGCTTTATTCTATAGAATTCCAATGGCTTTAGAAATTATTAAAACTGCGAGAGGCGGAAAAAAAATTGTGTTTGAAGGGTTTCTGTTCATAAAACAGAAACCTCTATCGTAAAATAAATAAGTTTAGGTGCTATGTAATTAACTGGTTTAAGGGGTGAACAGTTTTACTTTCATTTTCTTACCGATCTAGTAAGGAAGGATTTTATATAATGCCAGCATAAATAAATAGTCTACATTGTTTTTAGTCATATTGGAAAAATAGTATAGTACGTGTTTCTGGAGTAAGTTCACTACTAACTAATGTGATTATTAATAATTTTATTATGATTAAAACTAGTTACCTCTATTGCCTTAATTTTCTGTTAAAATTAATTTTTTTATGTATTTCTATGCAAACCACGCTCAGGGTTCAATAAAGTATAATTTCGGTTTGTATTTAAGATATATTACATTATTAGCCAACATTTCAAAACTCATCGCTTTATATAATGAGAATTTCAGTATCTTAAATAAAGGTTTGGGGGGAAAATGTCCGGGGTTACTGCTTGGGGGGAAAATGTCCAGGGGGAATATGTCCTACAGCCGTATTTATACTGTTTACAAATTCGGAATTATAATTTACGAAAAACGTTTGGGTCAAAGCCAGCCCCACTGGAGGACAGGTGGGTATATAACGAATAAATACTACCTTTACGAATCTCGAGTCACGATAACCACCGACCGAGGCTAACCGAGTCGAGGGTGAATTCAGGTAGATGTAATTAAATTTACGACTTCATTATCTAACAACCCTACTTACCCTACTGTCATGTCACGTGAACTGAAGTAATTATGCATTATAAATAGAACGGTTAAATATGATTTTTTTAAAACGACATCGAGTTTTTTATATCAACCTCACATCGGCATCGGTGCGCCCTTATACTATACAGCATCTGCAGCATGAAATGTACACGATATATGATGTTATTGGTATACCAATTACCGTCAACAAGATCGTATACACGAATATATAGTATATAGCATGAAATCCACAGATTTTATCATGCGGTATTGCTTCCCTTTATGCTTTGAAGTCTCAAACCAAAAATATTCTAGATTTACAATTAGTTTTTAAATACAATTTGTATGATTTTTTTATGCAACTAAAATAACTCAACTTTGCAATTAAAGTAGTAAGACTGCCAACATACGAAATAATATCTTTTAAATCAGCAAAAATGAAAAGCTTTTGGACATTTTTAATCTAATGAAAACTATACACTCAAAACAACTATATAAGTATATGAGTTATAAACACGGTGCATACATGCCTCCAAAACCTTATATCTGCGATACAAACAATCATAGGGGCAAATATGCTTTTAATTAAAACAAATGGAAGGACACCAATAACTAATCACGTAGTTAAATCAGCAAAATTAAAGTTGTTGAAACTTGAATGCCGTCCATTGCCATAAATTATTATTTTCTCAAGTTCGATAAATATATAACAACAGAGTATGTAACAACAGTTAAAAATGTTAATATCGATTTGTTTTCGTAATGAACTTTGGAGTTTGCGGCACAGTTTTAACAACATAGTCACGATAGACTGGGATACCTCCAGGAGGGCCACCAAATTCAGGAAATGAGGATCCAAAGTATACAGGATGAACCCAAAGTGCTTGATGCTTGTCTTTTGTATGTCCTTTGGCAAGACCTCCACCTGGTCCCCAACTCCAGAATAAGCTACTTGACTCGATCAGCTCCCATTTCATAGAAATAATTAAGGCAATTAATAATAGCCCAATTATTGAACTTGGTGTCATCACGGCTCTGCAGAAAATAGGAATAAAATCGTGAATTTTACTAAGCTTAATGCTGCACTGCTTTGAACTTATAATTGTAAGTAAGCGTAATATGTAACCCTTATTAGGTAAAGGACCCAAAAACTCTCAACACCCTGCTAAAACTAAAACAGAATTAAAATTGAAATCGGTTTCAGATTTCAACGCAATCTAAAGTACTTACTAGCTTAACTAATGAACATACTATGTAATATGTAATATATAATTAATTATTTGTGTTTTTTAATTTTTTTTTAATTAGGTACTTACGTTCTGTGTCGTCAGGTAAGAGAGATTTATTACGGATTGTATTTTACGAATGCGTCCCTTACACAGCAAATGCACCTGAGAAACTGTAGCTTAGAATGATGCACTACCTTAACGGGGACGGTACAGGAATTACTGCAGAAGGTTATTAAGGTAAATGGGAACTGGGAAACCGACACTTTGCCACAGGTGCGTACTTATGTGGAATTAGATGCTTTATTTGAATGCTTCCTAATTTTAGCCGGATTTACTCTTACCGAATCCAGACTTTCGCTTTTTCACTTTTATGTAGGTCCATCTGTTAAATACTTAATACAAAAGCATACAATTAGAATGAGGTATCATATTTTAAAGCAGAAGACGGTCTATACTCGACTAAATTTCGATTTCTAATTCAGTATTCCAATTTAGGGCGCAATGATGGGCCAGGTATCTTTAAACATATGCTGTCTTTAACATCGTTGCAACCCATACCTTATAGTAAAGCGCAGTAATGTGTTAAGAGTGGGAGTTGAACTGCAATCTGCATTAGTTCCTCTGATCTCTATAGTTACTACGTATCTACATTTGATATATAGCATAGCTGTTTTCCCTTCGTTCCTGATCTCCTCGTGCTTTAACATGCTTTATACCTACACAACTTTTAATATTCCAATCCAATGATAGATTCTACTGTACTTTTAGTATGCTAGACGTAGCTTCCGCATAAACACAACTAATATAATGCGGATCTCGATTAGAACGCGGGTCTCTAATGGAACGCGGGACTCTAATAGAACGCGAGGGTCTGGAATGCTATAACCATAGGTCTGTGTCTCTAGTACAACGTGGGGGGGGGTAAAATTTGAAGTTTTAATACAACGCGGGTTATTCTATTACAGGATTAGCGGTAATAAATTTTTAAAAAAACTTTAGGCATTGTAAGAGAGAAACGTAAACCAACCGAAAATTTGAACTCGTTCCTTTTCCACTTAATAGCCCCACTCTAACGTGTCCCAGCCCCAGCTCCATTCTCCCCATCAACCACCAACTTCCATGGATTTAGATTCACATGTTATTGCATTGTAAGAAAGGTTGTCAAAACAACGAAGAAAATAACTATAATTTGAACAAGTACAAAGAATCCACACTCCAACTCTTAGTGTCTCCTATCTTTCCTTATCTTCTGTATCTTGTTTGATATAAAAAAATTAATTAACCTTTATTAAATACTCTACTTCAAGAGCGTTAAGAAACTATAGCAAAATGTATGTTTTTGAGGCCCGATTTTTAAACACTATTTGTTTAAAACATTAAAGCTTTCGAATTTTTTAACATCTTGAAATTTCTTTTTTGAAAACAAATTGAGGACCGCAAAAAATCAAATTTCATCAAAATTGGATGAAAGCTGTAGAAGTTATATAGCGGCAAAGTATCAAAATTTGAATTTTTTGAACTTTGGCGGGTCACTATGACCTAACAACGCAAAATGCACTCGAGTTACTTTGGACCTGTGCTATTGAAAAGTAGCCTGATTTTATGAAATAGGTCTCTTTGAAATCTGGGTGTATCATGTTGCGTCATTCCCTTTTAAGTGAAAATTCAAAAAACAATTGTCAATGGGGCTTTAATGAAATCTGCGTGCGCAGCGTAGTTATAGATTTCACCGTGCTTCAGACCGATATTAGCAATGTTTCGTAGACGGCGTTTAAATAAAACATGCTTTTAGCTCCTCAATAAATTCCAACATAGGAAAGGGGATATATGCTGTCAAAACAAAACTTGGCCTGGGGGAATGAGAGTGCCAAAGGTTAATATTACACCAATCTGCTGTTTACATTAAATGTGAGTTAAGATTATTATAGACTTCGAAGAGGGCTACTTATTAAACACGGTTTAGAGTTACATTATGAAATTGGTTACACGTAATAATGCATCTTTTATAGGCAACTGTATAAAGGTCCAATCCCTCCGTACATTCATAAGGCGTTTAACAGTGAACTGCGCTCAATTCATACGGCGTTGAACACTATAAGGCGTTTAATTCTTACGGCGTAAAACCATGAACGGCATTAAATCCATACGGCGTTGAACAATGAACGGCGTGTAGAATGAAATGTATACAGAATGAAATCCACAGATTATTGGGGTATTGCTTTCATTTATGCTTTGGAGTTCAAACCGAAAATATTCTAGACTTAGTTTTTAAATACAATAATTTTTTAATGCACCAAAAAATCATTAACTTTGCATTTAATTTGAAGGCTGCAAACATACGGAATACTATATTTTAAAACGACAATAAAAGATTTCTAGACCTTTTAAACTAATGCAAAAGGGTACTAAACCTCATAATTTTTGTCAGCTTTTGCGAAATGATAGGAGGAAACACCAGCATAGTATTATAGAAGTACATATATCTACATTTAACCTACGAACCTCAGGGTATCTTTCAACTTGAGGGTCTATTTTAACTCCCGGGTCTCTAATAACTCTTGGGTCTGTGGCTAAGCTTGACGTAGCTCCGGAGATGGATCTCTAATAACTTTTGGGTTTCTTGGAACTCTCGGGACCTCTACGGCTGTCTTATGCTTTATCCTTAGCCAACAAATTATTTAAATGCAAAAGCGAGAATGAGAAGCTTTCGCACTAAATACTTCTACCATTACGCTTAAACATGGGACTATTCAGTGACTTCAACTATATCTATATGAGCAGGCCCGGATAATGCGGCCAGCGGGGGCAGTCCCCGCTGCTTGAATTTACAAAAAAAAATGTAAATTGAAATTTTTGCACTTTTCAAACATATATGTAAAAAAGAATATTTTGACTTTTCAAAAACATGCAAATTATAGTTTTTGGTCATTTTAAAAACACAAATAAAACATTTCACACTTTTCCCAAAGCATGTTAAATAGAACATTTTGCAGTTTTCAGAATCATGTTAAATAGAACATTTTGCACTTTTCAGAATCATGTAAATAGAACTTTTTAAAATTTTCAAAAACATGTAAACACAACATTTTGCTTTACCCAAGTAAATCGTCAAAAAAATCAAAATATTGATTTTTGTATATGGAGACATATTACTACCCAAAAGCATTTCCTTCGTCCGGCCCTGTATATGAGTTGTTTAAAATTAATAATTCAATCACACCATAGTTCTTTCTCCATTCTACTGTTTTAAAAATTATTATTGTCAGTTTCAAGGTGGTACTCTTAAAAAATAAAATAAATTTAAATATTTCACAGAATTTGACTTCTAAACAAGTCATCCAATTCACAAATAAAAACTGTGTTAGTACTGTTAAGATACCGTAGGATTAGGGTAGGAATAAGGTGAACCACAGTATAAAATACAACACAAGTACTATTTATTCAGAGTAAATCACAGAACACTCCGTCCAACTCTACAACACCAGACATAATCAATAATGGAATCGGAATTACTCCGATTCCAACCACCGCCATGGCATAGTCAGTACTATTTATTATATTGTAATAATAATAATGCTAATAATAATAATGATGGACGACGGATGACACAGCGTAGCCATGGGACCACGACATGACCCGCTCCTCCTTGACCTCGTCTCGAGGTCACATCAGAAGTAAAGAGGGACTTTGATGACAATTGGGTGGGTTTTGCCCCCTTCTCGCGTAAAAGGACGTCCCGAACTTTTGACCCTCTGCATTGTGGCAAGGAAAACCCCCGTGGGAAAACTTGCCACCGCCAGGTCACATTAGGCGAGCATTTGCTTCAGCAGCAGAGGATGAAGTCGGGTGTACCGTCTTGTCTTGCCCCAGAAGGAATCGGATACGAGTGGTCAGCCGATCCACTTGGTCTCTATGGTAAAGTTGCTCCTCGAGTAAATCGGAGATAGAAACTTCCAGCAAGGGAGCCGGAGGCCATGCGGCAGCAACCGTAAATCCACTCAGATAAATCGGAGCTACGGGTTGAGAAATAGTTTCCACTCCCCTCCGCTTCTTTAGTGCGCGCCGGCGCTTATTATTGGCCCGTTTCCCAGTAGACGTTTTTCCAGCCCGTTTCATTTCCGGTGGACATGGTGTTGATTGCTTCATTGTCTGGAGGAAAGAAAGAAAACAGGAAGAAAAACAGGAAAGGTCAAAGGTCATAAGTAAATTATGGTTGCCACTGCTTTTGTTAGTCGGAATTACAAATACACCACACAGCGGTCATTTGTAACAATTTTGGGAAAAATCCGAAAAACTTTAAAAACCGAATTTAAAACCCGGGTAACCAAAAGGGCTACGTCAAAAGTGACCACTCTATTGGATGCGCCGACCCCAAAATACCCCATGAAAAACCCTTCGGATCGAATTAGCCGTGTAAGTCGACGGATAAAGAAGTTAGAAGCCAAAAACCAAAATCCGGGTAAAATCGGTTTTAATTAAATAGCTTCTACCGCTACAGACATAACTTTTTGTAACTCGCCATAGTAACATCCCATATTAGCAACTATGAAATAGTTAACAGTAGTAAGCAGTGGCGACACCAACTGGCGCCGCACATGCGCAAAAGTAACAATCCGTCAACGCGCTTTTACTGACCACAGCGACACGTAGCGGACCATAAGAAGCTACCAAAGGTCCCCTCCCGGCCACCGTGGCAGTGTTGACCTACTGATGACCTTGTAATTGACCTGTAAGGTCAACTGAAAACCGCCGGTCAATATGGCCAGCCACTAGGCAGCGATTTGTCGTGAACGTTTGACACATCAATGACACGGGGTCAAGCGCGAGGACACCGTCACGGTCAACCAGGTCAACGTAGGCAACATGACAATCAAAAATATAAGTTTTAGTAAGTACGACAAATTTCAGGATTTAAAAAAAAAAATTAATTTATAGTAAAATACTTATTTTTTTTTCCGTGGGTGGTGTAGGTGTAGATAGGATGTAGCTTCGCTTGGCAAATGAGAGGAAGGCGACCGACGCAACTTCCAACCGGGGATCGTAAAACCGCACCTTGTTAAGATACCGTAGGATTAGGGTAGGAATAAGGTGAACCACAGTATAAAATACAACACAAGTACTATTTATTCAGAGTAAATCACAGAACACTCCGTCCAACTCTACAACACCAGACATAATCAATAATGGAATCGGAATTACTCCGATTCCAACCACCGCCATGGCATAGTCAGTACTATTCATTATATTGTAATAATAATAATGCTAATAATAATAATGATGGACGACGGATGACACAGCGTAGCCATGGGACCACGACAGTACCTAGCTTAGCCTCTAATGCAATATTTTACAACAATCCGGGTCTGTGGGTTTACAATTCCTGGGTATTTGGCTCTAAGTTTGGCGTATCTCCCGGGTCTCTTTGAACTCCAATGGGTAGCTCATAACTCGCGTGTATGTGCCTAACTAGTAAGTTTTTCGTGACTCTCCCTGGGAGTTTAATAAACGCTTCCTGGTTCCTGCTTTCTATTGAAGATTCTCTTAATACCCTGGTGTACTACTGGGGCGACACCCGCGTATTCGAAATAGGAATTAGCTACATATATATGTATACAAGGTACCTCCAAAACGTTTATATGTGCGATACGATAGGGTCAAGTTGTTTTGAAAAATATGTATGTAATGTCAAAACAATTCGAGGATACATATGTAAGTTAAATCAGCAAAATTATTATTACCTGCCATAAGTACATTTTTCATTTTATTGTAAGTGTAGCTTGTTTTTTGCATGCAGTTATGATGTAAAGGTTTGAATACATAATTCTAATACCTACAAAAAATATTAAAAAAGTCGAAATAAAATTGCTATTTATTTCTAAAACATAAACTCTCATAATCCATTGGATCTTTAATTCGTACCAATTTTAAATAAATGCTGCCAATTTTACTTGGCCCTATAATAAGCACAGACAACCAATGTTAAAAACATTATGTAGCGTGTTGTATTTTTGTCAATGATGTCGCAGGGTAAATGTATTTGTTTCAAATATGTTATGAACTCAAAAATAAAATAAAAGCATTCGTGGCTTTGTTTGGAAATGCACGGAAGCATTGATTTGTATTATTCCGAACTACTTATATGAGAGAAACATATAAACCAGGAAAAGCAAAAAACTTGTTGAACCTTTAATTTCGCCCATTTTCAAAAGTTTTTATTTTTTTAAATTCAATAAATACTTAACAACACAGTATATATAAAAACAGGTAAAAATGTTAAAACCGATTTGTTTTCGTAATAAACTTGGGAGTTTGCGGCACAATTTGGACAAGGTAGTCAGGGTAGGCTAGGATACCCACGGGAGGCGCAAATGAGGTTCCAAAGATCACAGAAGGAGGAACCCATTGAGGTGTATACTTGAATTTTTTATTTCCTTTGTAAATTCCTCCATCTGGTCCCCAACTCGGAATTAAGATTGTTTTTGACTCGATCAGCTCCCATTCCATAGAAATAATTAAGGCAGTCAATAATAGCCCAACTAAACTGGGTTTCATTGCGGCTCTGTAGAAAATAGGATTATCGTGAATTTTATTAAGGTTAATAATGCACTGCTTTACGCTTAATTGTAAGTGTAATAATGTAACCTTTACTAAGCAAAGGGCTCAAAAGCTCTCAACACCCTGCTAAAACAGAGTTAAAATTGAAATCAGTTTAAGATTTGAACGCAATCTAAAGTACTGACTAGCATAACTAATGAACATACTATTTGTAATTTATAATTAAATAATTGTGTTTTTTTAAATTTTTGAATAACTTACGTGTGGTGTCGTACTGTGTTTTGTTATATTACGGATTGTAGTTTACTAAAATGTGTCCTTTTCACAGCAAATGCACCTGAGAAACTGTAGCTTGGAATCGAAGCTCTAGTACATTAATGGTGATGATACAGGAATTAATACACAAGGTTAAGGCAAATGGGAAACCGACTTTGACACAGGTGTGTACTAATGTGGAGTTATACTTAATTTAAATGCTTCCTAATTTTAGCTGGACTTACTCCTATGAAATCCAAACTTTCACTTTTTCGCTTTTATGTAGGTTCATGTGTTAAATACTAAACACAGAAGCATACAATTAGAATGAGTATCATATTTTAAAGCAAAAGATATTCGACAAAATTTCGATTTCTAATTCAGTATTCTAATTTAGGGTGCACGGATGGGCCTATCCATCGTGTCATATAGGTAGGTAGGTAAGTAGGCAAATATCATAGCCCAAAGCAAACAAATATGCAATGTATTAGGAGTGGGGCAATGTGCTGTAGTTGTAGTACTTCTGATATCAATTATTTGGTATATATAGTATTGCTGTTTTCCCTTCGTTATCGAGCTCGTGCTTTAACATTATTTGTTTTACCTAGGCGGGCAACTTTTAATACTCCAATTAGATTCTACAGAAATTTTAGTATGCAAATGAAAGCCATAGATTTTAAATGATTATTTAGTTTAGATAAATACTTACTTACTAATGTTTATTTATAATATTATTTTACAGACATTTTAAGCCACTTTCGAATAATTACTACATAAATATAGTGTTATTATAGGCAAACATATAATATCGTCTGTGAAGAACCAAAATGACCCATATCCAATTTAAGCAACAATCAAAATAAGAAACATGCGTCAAATGATCTATTTACATGTTTTTGAAAAGTTTAAAATGTTCTATTTACATGTATTTCAACAATGTAAAATGTCCTATTTACATGTTTTTGAAAAGGTGCAAAATGTTCTAATAATTCCATGTTTTTAAAAATGTGCAAAAAGTTATAATTCCATGTGTTTGAAAAGTGCAAAGTGTTCTATTTAAATGCTGTCAAGATATATTAGAATATTTTTTGTAGATAGTTGATATTGGTTTTAGCTAAAAATGGATATGGGCCATTTTGGTTCTTCACAGACGATATCTCAAACCCTGCTACCCATCGGTTTGTTTTAGTTTATAAATAATGATAATTAGTTTTAACATTTAAACTATTATTATTTACACGGAATAAAAATCAAGACAGATTAAGACAAAAAATTAGTAAGAAATGTGAGCACATGGAAACAATGCTTTGAGCCGTCCCAAATGCTCACCTGACGGCTTTTCCGCTTTAGAGTACATTAATCCGGCAATTTCGAGTTTTGTAACGCTCCTCACTGGTTCAGAAGTTAATGAATTGATAAAATCCAGTAACCTCACTTTCCATGCCATACTGTAAATTAGCACAGTTCTCACATTCGGAAAAGTTTCAGACCAGCGACAATTCTGTGGGAATAAACATTGTCCTTTATTTGGAAAATCATGAGGGTGGAAAATTGAGATTTTCCAAACTTTAGGCATTGTAGGAGGGAAAGTTAAATCAGGCCAAAATGTGAACTCGTCCCACTCAATAGTCTCTAACGTGTCCCAGCTCCATTCCAAAATTCTATTCACAACATTTACAGTTCTTTCCTGAATGTTTGAGTCAAGACACCGAAAATATCTTCTATGCGAATATAATGTAATGCCACGAAATTTGACATCTTCTTCTTCACAAGCATCAGCAATTTGTTCCAAAGTTTCAACACTAGTCAAAGTACCAACCCAATTTTGTTGAGGAATTCGAATTGTTTGAAGATAAGGAAGAATATTTCGTGGGTGTAAGTAATAACTGTAGTCACAGAAGCCACTCGGGATGATTTGGGTCACATTTGGAGCTAGTTGAAGAATATTTTCTAGAATGTTTTGAGATATACTGAGTTCCCTACATGTGTCTTGAAGGTGTAGAACTTTCAATTTCCTGTTGAAGGCTTTGAAATTATGGACCTGGTTACTGTCAGCAGATTTGCATTTAAGAGAAAGCGCTGCTGCTTCATTATTTCTTGGTTGTAAAATGTCATTATTACTATTGTTAAAGTACATGATGGAATCTCGCCTAAATCTAAAGTCAGTCTTAATTTTGAGCAAAGTTAGATTCGGTGCTTGATTCAAAAGTAAATTTTTTATGTCATTAATAAATTGCATTTCGGAATGGTGAACATAGTGGCTTCTATCTTTACAATCATGACTTAAATCGAGGTGTAAAACTCGAATTTGATTTCCATGTAAGTTGAGTATGTCCTGTATGAGGGCATCACCCAAACTCACAGATGTCTCACATCCTGAAATATGTCTTGTAAAGCATTTGTCCTGGTCATTCCGGCATGGGTTTGAAAACTTGAATTTACTGGCGGGGAAAGCGGAGTGAAGGTAAGATTGATCTTCTAAGAGACATTTGAATCTTTCCAAATCTTCTGTGCTGGTTAAATACATACGAACTTGTTTTTGGAGTTGTTTTCTTGCGCAGAAATTCCATTGCCGACTCACGAAACGAAAGGATAGAATGTCTTTTTTCTTGGATGAGCTGAATATTTTTTCCAAAATCTGAAGAAATGTAAATTAAAAGATTTGAGCATTAATTAGGTATTTAAAATGCCTGCACCTCACCAATCCCGGTAAAAATTAATAATAGGGGACATTGCCAATTCCCTTACTGTCACTGTTCGACTGTTCTACTGCTGCATATCCCTTTTTAAAACTGCCAATTTCCCTTTTTCTGTACTTCAAATGCCTCACTAGTTGCTTGAATGCGCCTAATACTGTTGACTGTAATGCTAATTATAGCCGTTAACCTTATAATTAGCTTTTGAGCTTTTAAGAAAGTTCTAGTAACTAAAAGCAAATTTTGGATTTTAAAATATCTTACATGGTCCATTGAAAGTGCTATTTCATACGGAGCTCTGTCACCAGTAAAATTCCCACTTGGCAAGGCTGATTCCACTAAGTTGTTGGCTTCGTTTTTATCAACCTCCTTAGACCCACTAACTTCCATGGTTTCAGATTTCAATGTTATTGTATGGTGAGAAAGGTCGTCACAAAAAGTTTAGTGTTTCAATTTAATGGTTAATTGGCGTAAAATAGCAGCCGCAATTTTAGACGATTATCAAGCACAGGGAAAATGGATTGACATAAAAACTTCTATAACTTTGTTCGCTGAGTACACAATATTTAAATAATGTGGCTAGGGATTTAATAATTAGCACTAGCAGGAACTGAAAATGAGTCAGACAGAAACAGAAGTGCTACACTGGACACTGACAAGGATACAATGGAACTGGATTTTTTATTTAGGTAAATCTTTATATTTTTTACCAGTCATAATATTTATGCATTCGACAAAAATAAAAATATGCAGTAAACATGCTAGACATACTATTATGTATATGTAGTGTATAGCAGCAGTGAGTAGCATTTCCTGAAGTGAAACATGAGTTAGGGTCAGCGTCAATATTCCAAGAATTAAAAGGGCGAAGCCTACATGTTAACCTTATATGCTACAGATTTCAAGTATAAACTAACAATAAGCACCTATATAGTATTAGTATATAAAAGTACCATGGCAGTTTCCACTACAGTCATTATATAAATATATTATTTGGTGAGTAAACATTGTGGAAGAGTTTTCACAATAATGGGACTGAACTACTGGACTTTACCCAGGGTATTGTTGAATTATCATTTACGACTATAGGTGTTTACATAAACTGACTACTATACCTATTAGTAGGGATTATACCTACTTCCTGGAACAGGTAAATAAAAAGTATCCTACTCACTGTTTTTTAATCCTTCGATTTTAAATACATGCCATCACTCACTATTTTTAGAGCAACAGTGGGGCTTTTATGGAAATAGCCGAACGAAATTTTATTTACTACACTGACATGTGAATTGTATAATGATACGTACCTACCTACCTACGTAAAGGTACATTTCCAAAGTGTGTTAAAAGAATATTATTAGAGTTTTAAGCAGTGCCAGTGAATCAATTCCCAGGGTACTGCTATTCACTATAGGCACGTTTCTAGGTAGTTTGTTTACAAATTACTCAGGAATTTTTTCTAGCCTAAAATATTTCTTGTTAATGCAGTGAGGTATGAACTAAGGATAAATTTCATTCTGAAAGATGAAGACAATTCCACGACAGGAATTATTGAATAATAATTTAGATGCCTGAGTGTATATTATGTTAGACTTAATTCAGTTAATACGGCTAAGTAAGATACAAAATTTACAGATCTGGAAATGTGAGAAACTACATAAATATTAAACTATAAAGGCCATGAAGATAATATATTTATTATACTTGAAGCGTTGTTTGGAAAAAACAATGTACAACATTGTTTTGTTTCAGTCCATGTTTTTCAAAGACGAGATTTTAGACATTTGCGCTGCATGTACTACTCACCTGGTTACGTAACTGTCTTGACAAATGCCAGAGTTCAACCACAGCAATTTTTTTAAATAGTCATAATTTTTGTTTGGCAAAACTTGAAAGTCCATTAAACGATTTTTTGGAAAATGAGATATATGTCCACCGAAACATGGATTTCTGATTTAAAAGTTTTTGAGTGTTTTAGTAGTTTGTATTCGTATGTAGAAAAGAATTTGAAGCCATTTTATAATTGCATAGCATCGCAATGACAGATGACTTTGAGTTTTTTAAATAATTTTCTCACTAATTATTTGTATACTTACACTATTTTTATTTTGTCTAACTAATATGTATTAAATCTTTATGAAAAAGTCCTAATACAATCCCGTCCCAGAATAGCAGAAGCCTTTTGGTTCGGAAATTTTGCTCTCGTTTTAATGCCACTTATGAGAAATGTTATGAGATTGTTATAAGGCTACTTAAGAATACTTGTGCATACATATAGTAGATGTTTGTTTATGCCTATCTATATCTAATATATGTCGTCTGAGAAGAACCAAACTGACCCATATCCATTTTTAGTCAAAAACAAAATGCACTATCTACAAAAAAAAATTAAAATAACATATTCATTAAAGCATGTAAATAGAGCCTAGTGCATTGTTAAAAAAACAAGTAAATAGAATATTTTGCACTTTTAAAAAACATGTAAATAGAAAACTTTACACTTTTAAATAACACTTAAATGGAACATTTTGGCCTTTTTAAAAACATGTAAATAGAACAATTTGCTCATTTTAGAAACTCGTGATTAGCATTGTGACCATGTACCTTATTTACTGTATTTTTTATGGCATAGCTCATTTTAATTCTAGCGTAAATTGGAAATGGGTCATTTTGCTTCTTCACAGACGATATGAGTAGGTTTATGTGTCATAAATTTACGCATCTTGCTCTGTTCTGTTGTTGTTGTTGATGCTGTTGCTGTCCACGGCTTTCCAGACTACAGTCAATGATGAAACGACTAATTAGTTCACGAGTATCTGGATCTGGACCATATAATGAACCTTATTATGCTGCTTGTAGTTAGTACACAAATTCTCCCACAACGTAATACATAATTGGTATTTTAACAGCTACCGGCCAAGTTCGGAATTCGGATCGCGATCGAGACAAAAAATTAGCTCAAAGTAGATTTAGATTTGGGTCAGTCTGGTCAGTCCATCTGTTTTTGCATTTGAAGACAAACATGTTCGCACAATTACTTAATGAAATTAGATTTTTTTCCATAGTTTCCAGAGAAATTCTTCTATCTCTGGAAATCTTTACTGTAAAAATGTAGATATGCCTAGCCTCATAATTTCTCAAATGATGTTTGTTGTTACATATACACGCAAGAGCTTAATGTTAGTGCAATATGGAGCATAATTAAATCTAGTGGAAAATTAAAACATTCGTGCGTAGCCAGCGGTCAGCAGCTTAGTTCCCATTTCTATTTTCAGCTCAAGCATTTACAATTTCTGTCGTCTGTCCACCCGCAGCAGTTGTTGTTGACTGTCCCCTGCAACTGGAACTGGAACTGGACAGAGCTCGCAACAACTTTTCCTTGTTTTTCCACTTCGCTTCCATTTTAGTATAAAAAATATTTAGATTTTACAAAATTTAAAAAAAGAAGAAAAACATCTAATTTTAAGATTTAAAAACAAATTATATTTTTGATACTAAATTAATTATCATGGATAAAAAATCACATAAGAGTTCCCACATTAAATGTAACCGCCTCCCTCCACCTCACTGCTCTGTAGAAATAGAAGTAGAAAATCCGCATTTAAATCCTATTCACGTTAAAAGTCAAAATAAATTGGAAAAACACATTCCTGGAAGTGGAACCGGAATCGGAAGTGGAACTAGTACGACTCACAGTGACAGTCACAATCGTGAACCAGGAGTTATTAAAAAAGTCAATGTAATAAATAACCCTGGTTGTCTCACGCAGCCCCCTTTGTCACAGCCAGCGCCAGGAGTTGGCAGTCTAGTAATCAGAGGGGAAAGTACCACCACCAGGGAAGCTAGCTCAACGCAATAGAACATGTAAATCAGCATGAACCATTGTTGGACCGAGGAGAAAGCTTTCGAAATAGAAGAAATACCATCACCAGCAATGACAAAGACAATTGTGACTCTTGGGGAATTATTATGTTCAAAGTATTTCTTTGGTCTCTGACTTTTTTAATTGCAATATATTTAAAGTGGGTTTTTTGGGTTAACTTAAGACACTAGCCAGATCCATTTGTGAAAATGTGTTGTACTCAATCGCCCACAAGCAATGATACGAAATTTATTCCACAGTATTAGTTTGAACAAGTGACGAAATGATTTTTATTAATCATTACAAACGTAGACACAGTATACCTACACTATGAAACAATCAATTAGTCAATAAGCATTGAGCGATCGTTGACCTTTTTTATAGTTTTTTTGGTTTTATTAATAATTAATGGCCTATGTAAAATGACTAAAAATTAAAGGAAACAATATATAATTAAAACACGTTTGCATGATTTGCAATCCGCACCAACATCACACATCACACGTGAGTATGAGTTAAACATTTTGATCTGCATTAAATCTATGTTTTCTTTTATGAATAACTAGTGGCTGCCCTGCACTTATTGCAATTTCAATCTTAATTTTTAAAAGATTTATATTTTTCAGTATTTCATTATAGTATTGAAGATTGCAGCTGGTAATACTAAAAGTTTATTGACACTAATAAATCTATTCAATATTTTATTTTTCCATGCATTTTTTGAATAAACTTATTCTTTGTTTTTTGTTAAAATAAACGCAATAATACAAATATGCACATTTAAAATTCTTTAAAGTTTTTAAATTATAGCATGTACTTACCTACCTACTTAGATCGAAATGATCGAATCGAGTTAATGAAATCGTGAATTCGAACTTGGAATAAAGCCCTACAATATGCGGTGCCTCAACTGACAGATGAAATTCTATATCTTTTTCAAATCATTAGTGGCAGAAACAACATCAACATCACAAGTCCCAAGTGCAATGGTATCTACCTGTGAGCTGCATAACTCCCTTGAGTATCAATGTGAAAGGAGTGCTGCTGGAAAATGTAACTCAGGACCACTTGGATTTTACTATTTGCCCATTAATTTATGTAACTTTAAGTGAAATCTTATAGGAATGTATTTCATTGATCTTGATTATTTGTGAGTGTATTCTGCAGTAATAAAACATCATTTTTTGTGGGAGTATTATTACCACAGACCAATTACTGTAAAAAGCCGCCAGTCACAACTCTTTCTCCGTTAATTTATGATTGTGTTTACTTTATTTTGCTCATTTCGCAACATCTAAAGCTAACGATAAGTTACATCAAATCATCCACAGAGTTTCAACCCAACACTTCATACTTCGTATTTCGTTAGCATACGATTACGATTATTTCGACTTTGATTTTTCACAGTCCACCAGTCCACCGTCGTAATCCTAATCATGTTTGTACTAAGATGCTCTCATTTATATAGGTAGTAGTTAGTAGGTACATAACACATTTCTTTTAAATGGAGTTACAATTAAGTGAGTTACAAAAAAAGAACTACCGAAGCAAATAGATTGGCCCAACTAATTAGTACTGTTTAGTTTTGAAAACACTATTTTAATTTATTAGAGTAATATGTAGGTACGTATAAAGGTCACAAATTTTAGGTGTATGTAAGTAGATACATATATACTTCCTTATGCTTAGGCAGTCTTTTATAAGATAATTGAAAAAATCACAAAACTTAATCAGTCTTATCAAATTCACAAAAATTAGAGGTAATTAATTATTGGAGATCAGAACTTATTTTATAGGTAAGAATGATTACATGGAAAAATGATTGGTTGTAAGTATTCTTTTGTAATTAGGCAAGTACTTGATTGTTTATAATAATACAAATTTAAAAGAGCTTGTAAATAACTGTTGTATTAGTAATAATCGGAATCGCTGAATCTTGTAACGGTGACTATATCTAAACATTGTGAAGATGAACATAGGAAAACCTAAGAAATCCCTTTACCCCTCGCAGACATTTCATATTAGTAAATTACTATGGGTGTATGGGGTATGAAACCCTCTGTCCTCCCCCCGCCCTTACCCTCGTACAACATTGTACGCTTTAAAGAATAACCTCTTGAACAACCGCGGATGGGAAGCATGATTGAATCTGCTGCATTTCACACAACTCAACACTACCTCCTACAATACTCATCTCTATCCGTAATGTATTCTTACCACGCGTTCTTAGCTCGCCTCCCAAACTATTAATAAAATCCATTAAATCCACAGACACTGGGTCCTCTTGGTAAATTTGAAGGCATTGCAGACTGGGAAAGGTCTCAGTCCAGCAGAATGCAGGAGGAAACAAGCTGTCTCCCTCACTCATACAAAACGGATTGCTCAGACAAACTTTCCATACTTTGGGCATAACCAGTGGAAATTTGAATTCAGGAAGAACTGTGACACGATCCCAATCAAAAATTTCCAGAGAATCGCAGCTCTGCTCCAAAATTCTATTGATGACAGTCGTAATTCTGCTTTTCATTCCCGGAGAACAAAATACGCCATCATCCTCAAAATCGCTAGCCTGCAATGAAATCGATAAGTTTCGAAGTTCAAGCTTTGAGTTACTTTTCAGAGTAGTGTGCTCAATAATCTTCTCAAATAATATCAAATCGTCTAATGTCCGAAGGAGCAAGTCCATGGTTTTGAATAAATCGATTCTTTGCAGAGGATCGAAATAATACATGTAGCAGCCCTTGTTGTTGTAATGTGTGACAATTTCCTCTAAATTTGGAGCTATTTTAATAAGCAAGTCCATGATTTTGAATGAAATGCTTCGCGAATTAGCTGCGTGGGATGTGTGCAGATGTACAACTTTTAAATTAGAATTCACTTGGCCAGTTTCAATTTCGAAGGATTTTTCCGTTCGCTTAGGCTTACGATGCATTGGGCCTCTACCGATAATTCCATCTCTTGAGATTAGTACATCAAACTTCAATGTGTGAACATTCGGTAGCTGGTTGAGAACTAAATTCTTGATTTGCTCCCACATGAGTCTCTTGAAAGAGTTGTTTGCCATAGATCCAAACTTGTTAACAAATTTGAGGGATAATGTCCGCATACAGTGCCCATGAAGGCTCAAAAGATTGCTGAAGATTTCTTCATTAGTGAAAGTCAAAGTTTCATCGCAGTGCTTCTCAAAACTGAATGTGTTGCAAGGGAAGGGCGTGAAGGGGGATGGGAATAATTTCGAATTTTGCTTCAGTAACATTGTAAACTCTCTCAATGACTTGCCGGAATTCCGTTCGAGGTTATTTCCATTAACCTGTACTTGCAAATGTTTGTGAAGTGGGAAAATGGCAAATGAGTTCCATCGGTGAGATATGAGCCGACAGCGTTGAAGGTCTGCAGCTTCTAACGTACGAAATATTTCCTCGAGAATCTAAAATGCAAACAAAATAAAAGATTCCTTATTAAAGCAAGTATGTCGTCTGTGAAGAATCAAAATGACTCATATCCATTTGTAGCTAAAAACAATATCTACTATGTACAAAAATACTGAAACATGTCTTGAAAGCATTTACATAGAATATTTTACACTTTTAAAAAACATGTAAATACCACATTTTACACTTTTAAAAAACATGTACATAGAACATTTTATACTTTTCAAAAACATGTAAATGGAAAATTTTACACTTCAAAAACTCTGAATTAACATTTTACGCATGTTTCTTATTTTTTGTTTTTGCGACATAGCTCATTTTGATTCTAACTTAAATTGGATATGGGTCATTTTGGTTCTTCACAGACGATATATGGATCCAAGTCAGCTCAATATATCAATAATGATTACTACAGTTCAATAAAATTAAAATTAAATTAAATACAAAGAATTACAGACCTGTAATACAATGCATATAGTTCAGAAATTATTACGCAATCAAAATGTGTTTATAAGGTAAAAAGAACAATCATTCATTACTAATAAAATAATGATCTTACGTGGTCAATAGAAAATACGAAATCCACTGGAGACACGGCACGAGCATGTCGGGGAATGACAGAATCCGTGTCAATTTTTACATTTTTTTTGCCAGCCATACCAGCGCATTGATCCTTTCGCTTCCGATTACTTCGTAGATTAATTTCATTTTTCTGTACTATTGTTGAGGATGACGAGTATTTCGCTCCACGTATTTTGCAGAGTGACACCGTCTGTGGAGAAATAATGAAATAAATTGCCTATTTTAACGTGTAATGTAGAACTAATGAGAAAAAATTCAAAACATAAAAATTGTCCTAAACTTTCTCCTCTATACATTGAATCGAAAAAAAATTCCAAAAAATGAAAATAATGTTGTACCGTTGTTAGACAATCCTTTGGAAAATCCTCTGCTTTTTTCAGATCCATGGCCAAAGTAAATTATTAATTACAAAATAGAGGACAGTAGATAAACTGGCACAAGAGAAACCGAAATTAATTCAATACACACACAGTTGCTAGGTAAGAGTAACGAGTAAAGTCAAAGCTTAAACTTTGATGATTGGGAATAAGGCACATGAAATCTTACGACACACTGCACAGCTGCCATTCATTTTGCCTTTTTATTTTAAGGCGTCGGCTCATCAAATTGCAGTTAGCAAAACGTATACGTTTTTAATGGTATTACTATTGCATCGATCGCAGCCCAACTAAATTATTCGCTGGATTGTTGTATACGTATAGGCATAGGTAATTACGTTAAACATTTTCCTGCACTCTGTACTACGTGGCACTGAACAAATGACCGTTAATAAAGCGATAATAATCCTACAAAGACGCTATATATTTAGTATCTGAATCTGGCAGTGTATTTTTTGGCCTTGAAAATACTATAACGCAACTAATTCGAATGACGTCAGTAAGTAGAGTAAGGGTCTCCTAAAGTACCAACTTAGCAAGAAGAAAATTGTCTTGTATGTTGCTGTACAAAGGGGTTTAACGTTCCTATATCAAGGTTTTTAGTATAGTTTTGTATTTTCAAGGCTGCCTGTTTATAATGTATTTTAATTTGATGTATGTACAATGTAGACTCGTTGACTCCACAGCATTGATATTATTGCAGTTAATTCCTTAATTTAGCATTTTTACACGTATATCGTTTGTACAGTTGTTGTTGTTGTAGTTGTAAGTGTAGGAAGTTAAATTTATAATGTAGAAGTAGGGCCGCTGGGAGGGAGGCACAACACAATGCAAGCATAACATTCTATATATATAAGCAATTTAACATAAAAACTAATAAAACGATTCTAAATTAGCTATAATTAACTACAACTACCGATACGTAATCAAGTTCCACCTCCTGCCCCCGAGTTCCAATCTTGAACTTGAGCAGATGGAAATAAAGTTTTTATGCGAAGAATTTCATGTGATTTCGCTTCCCGGCTCCCATTTCGCACGCCAATCCGAATTGCACTGCCATTCCTCTTTTTGCTTAGTTCCCCTCTTACGCTGCTAATAAAGTCCATGAAACTGACTTCTACAAGAGCCTCATTGTCCATAATGGCATTATTTTCATTATTATTATTATTATTATTGTTAAACCGATTAAAACGTCGTGTCAAAACTGAGCTGTTGTCCAGAAACCCATGATTATACAATCCAACATATCTTAGATTTGGAAATGTTTCTTCCCAGCAAAATTTATGAGGAAAAATCATCTGCCCAGAACTAATACGAAATGGATCTCCTAGCTCAATTTTCCGGACGTTAGGCATTACTGGAGGGAATTCTAAGTCTCGAAGAACTGTTACACCTCCCCAATAAATTGTATTCAGTGAATCCCAACTAGACCCCAGAGCTGCATTTATCACCTTTGCAATTCTTGATTTTATTTCAGGCGATGCAAATAAGGATACTGGATTACTACTGGTTTTGTCCACGAGTGATATTGAAATCTCACGAAGTTTCAAGTTTGTTCTTGCGATGGGAGTAGGAGTAGGACCAGGACCAGGGCTCTCACTATTTATAGCATGGGTTATAAGTTTCTCAAATAATTCGATATCTCGAACTTCCCTAATGCTAATGTTAAGTTTTTTAATCAAATCAAATCTGTGCAATGGTCCAAGTAAAAGAATGTAATCCTCAGGTTTATTTGTCACAATCTCTGTTAAATTCGGAGCGAGTTCAACAATCATTTTGAAGATTGTCACAGGCCCACTGAAGTCGCTAGATTCAAAAAGTCGGGGGAGGTGCAGTACTTTCAATTTTTTATTAAGTTTTACTTCAGCAGGCTTTGTACTGGTTTTAATAGATCTTAAATTCTTATCATATTCAGATAAGTTACTTGGTTCTTGCTTGTATACGTGTACACGAAGCTCCAACGTGTGAACATTTGGTACTTGGTAAGTAATTAAATTTTGGATTTGATCCAGAATCATCTTTAAGTAGGGTTTATTGTTACGACGTCCATGATGATTAAAAATACTGAGGGATACTTCCCGTAAGTTAGCTCCATGGTGGGTGAAAAGTTTGTTCAGCATTTTATCATTTCTAAAAAACCAAAACTTATCACAGGATTTTTCAATGTTGCATTTTGTGCATGGGAATGGGGAACAAGGGAATATTCTTGAGTGCTGTTGCAATAGATTCGTGAATTCCCTCAGTGACTTTTTACTACCAGCTCCACGGTTATAAGACCCATTGTAATCAAATTCCAACGTGACTTGGTTTTGGAGAGGAGAAATTGCAAAAAAATTCCATTTGTGGCAGACGAGGCGACACTGGAGAAGGGTGGACGTTGGTAAAGATTGGAATATTTGCTCTAGGACCTGAAATTGATCAAAAGTATACAAATAAATAAATTGACTGAAATTATAGGTTGAATAAAATAATTAATGACTAACAACTGTTTACATGAGTTAATTTTGATTTTCTGTATGAATGTGTTATTGTATTTTTCTTACATGTTGCAGTGAGAGTGCAAATTCAGTTGATGAAAGGTCGCCACTACCATCGTCAGTTTCAGCGTCCACTAAGTCCCGTTTTAATTTATGTCTTGACATCATTTTTAAAATATAGCCATCAAGTTTCGGTTCCGGTTCCGTCTTCATTTCCATAATTCAATTTTTCAATATTGAAGGCACTCACAAAGGTCAAAGCTCAATATAATTGAATCAACAACCACAATAACTGCAGAGGAGGCAGACTCAATTGCACTTCCATTAGGCTCCCGCTCCACATAAGAGTTTATATTACCAACGGTTAGTTCAAGTTTTCAGCTTACTGGAGCAGACAGTTTAATAAACCGTTGGTTAATTTAACCTGCAGCTACACTCACTTTTAATCTCCGGTTAATATTTGCGCTAAGTTTCAAATTTTCTTCTTTCGAAGAATCAGATTTTAGTTTTCTGAATTCAATATATTGAATATTAAAAATCGAAAAGTGTTTTATACTATATTTAAATTGCTGGCATTTAATTGTGGAAACATTTTTTGATTTTATTTAATTAAATAGTTTAATGCAAAGTTCCACAAGCAAAAGGCATTCAAATTATCATTATTCGTCACATTACATAAATCGCATATTAGGTTTTAAATTGATGCCCAAAAATATAATTAATTAATTAATGACTGGACAATTAATTATCTTTGTGATTTCGTATTGTATCAGTTCTATTAGCTTATATGCAAACTGATCCAATCAAAATTAATAACGATAATATTTGTTACACTGAAAAGAGTTGTTCACGCCTACAACTAAAATAGTGAACAATCACAAATTGCTCTCCCATGTTAAATCCCACATAGAAAAATACCAAGTGTGTTGATCAACAGTAGCTGGTACTAAATTAATATTAATCACTTAGGTCTTTTTTTTCTGAAAAATTAGGATTTATTGGGTGTTCCGGGTGGGTCTTGATGCCTTTTTATTTCTTATTTTATTATTACCAAGTTTTATTATTCTGGCTGATGTATTTAATACACGGAAAATGAATGCGTTTACAAAATCATCTAAAATCTAAACCAACTACTGACAACTGAGACACCCACAAAATAATGTCCATACAATTAAACCGAAGCATCTACACTTAAAGAAAGTAAATCCAAACTTCAAACTTCAAGTTTGACGAAGTTTGAAGGTTGACTGTCAACTGTTCATGGTTACTTAGTTCTAATTTAAGAAATCGAAATACTTTTAGCTTTCTAATCAAACCAAAACAACTGAGTCTGAGTCATCAATTCACATCTCACATAATTATTAGGAATACTTAGCGTGCTCACATTTATTTGTCAGTCTCCACTGGCCTTGGTGATTGTAATTTTTGATTATAGCCAAAATAAAATTACTACACAATACTTAATGCAAGTAAATATTATTAATAAACAAGTCACAAGTACGTACTAACAACTAAATACAAAATACTGATTATGATTGTGTAACTGAATTTACTGAATTTACTGAATTCCACAAATGAATCCTGATTTTGAAGAACGCGCCAGAAAAGCAATTCTATCTGTGGATTTTTTATTTATTTTTTTAATCCAAATCCATCCAAAATTCCAAAAATTCCAAAATCCAAATACATAATCCAAATTGTAAATCAAATGAAAATAACTATTAGTATTTATTTTCTTCACATGACAATTTATTTAATTGCAAATGCGAGGGTTTAAAAAAATAAAATTTGTAATTTTATAATGAGCCAATAGCGGTCGTATATGTAAGTATGTAATGCCAATGTTTTTCTAGTTTCACTTTGTTTTTTAAGTCGCTTATTTTGGTTTGGTTTGGGGCATTGGCATTTCCATACTGTTTTAAAGTCTCGATAAGCAGAGGACAGTCGTCCAAGTCTGAAATACTTTAAATATACTTTTGCCTAAAAGTAACTTTGTCATAATATGCTCTCCCATTAAAATTCACTTAATACTGCACTAGGCAGAATGGGCACTGGGCCGATTACTTAATATTAGTAAGCGTGTGAGCGAATGAATTGATAATGATAATATACACTGATTGATTGATGAGACTGATTTATACTTTCAAGTTTCAATGCATTTAACATCGTGAGATCGTGACAATAAGTCTGTTTCCGTAATAACTTTCGTTGAATGAATTGTCAGCCGCCAGCCATCCACTAGTCTCACTCTCTCACTTTGAGTTTTACCTCTCATCTATGTGAAACTAAAAATATATTCTACTGCTGATAAATGCTATTGTGACAATAATGATCAAAGTTAAGATTACCTACTGAAAGTATAAAAGTAGGTACTTCAGGTTTAACTTATGCATATAATAAATGAATTTCATTTAATTTATCGTGATGTACTATTTACTATATAAATGTAAAAGAAGCGTTTGTAACACGAAAAATAAGAATTTCAATTCATATTTATATTTATTCACTATTTAAAAAAATTTTGATCGATTTTATAAAAGCCATTTGATTGCCTCAATTGTATATTAGTAAAATTATTATTATTTGGTATAGCAATTAATCCAGATCAACTTCAAGATAAGAGATAACAGAACTAAATTATGTAATTAACCCGAAGGATTATATTTAGGTAGATGGGAAGACGGCGGAGACGGATCTAACTGGTTTGGATGATGATGTGGAGCAGGGGAATTTTCAACAAGGGCATTAAAACCGTTGTATGGGTCAGCATAATATCTTACAGTTCTCACAATTCCATCCGGTTGAAGCAAGCTGTAACTTCCAGTCACGTGCTGCCCTTCTCTTGTTTCCTAAAAGATGAAATTAGAATGAATTCAAAAATACACAATCAAGAATAATGCACATACAATTACAATGCAGATAAAATATATAGTAGCGAATCAAAAAATTATACCTCTGCACTTTTAAAGTCGTTTGTTTCAGGATTTTGAACATTGTATGAGAAATAATATCCTTTAGGCTCATCCACGGTACGGTGGTGTAAGTCATGGTAATGTGGGGAAGGCTCAACCAGGTGTTGGGGTGCGGGTCCGGGTGGTAGTAGAGGTAACCCGACGTGATCTTCATACCGATCATTGTACGGACTGGGCACTGGCACTACTGGGTAATATCTCGGAGTATAATGGTAATACGGTGAAGGAGTTGTAGTTGTAGTTGTTGTACTTGTACCAGTTCCAGTTCCAGTAGTGGCTGTATACCTTGGTAAATGTTTAAAATTAATGGAATGAAACTGGCGTCGTTGATTTGCTGTGCTGGAGCTGGAATTATTAGAACTGCCAGAATTCTGACGGTGTTGAGTGCGACCAGAATTATGAATACGCGGTGGATAAAAATCTTCGGTATTTTCTTGGGGTGTATCGTTTTCTGATTCATCCGGTTCATTACTAGGGGTAAGTAGGTACTTGGTGAGAGAAAAATTACGATTCTGTCCATTATTATTACTTCGATTAGTTTGTGTTGGTTGCCTATTTTCATTTGATCTTCTGGTGGGTTCTGCTACAGGTAGATGTTGATAATGCTGCTGTCCTGGAGCTCTCTGGTCTTGGTCCTGGCCACTACTGTTGTTGTCGTTGTTGTCTGAATCGCTGTCACTATTATGTTGTGCAACAATGATGTAGAAAGGGGATGGCTCTGCCCTGTTGTTAGTATTCTCACCATTATTATTTTCAACATTTCTGTCGTTACCCCGGTTTCGGCTTCGGCTTGAAGCGCCATTATTGTTGTTATTAGGATTAGAAATTGCTTGTCCAGGGCTTTCTATATTTGAACCTCTCCCATTTCCATTGGCACTACTGCTCTGTTGGATGGGTATTATGATACTAGAAATGGATAAAACGGTTTTTCGTGTCCCGTTTCCATTTGTTGATGACTCCGTTGAAGACGGTAAATTGTAGCTGGTTGGATCGTAGGGATTGTAGGATTGCGGAGTACTAGTGTCTGCAGATGAAGTAGTGGATGGATTTGGATGTGGGTAACTTGTGTATGGATAAAGATAGCGGTATGGTTTTGACGTAGTTGTGGACGGTCCCTGTCCCGGTCCCGGTGGTGGGGGTGGAGGTGGGGAATTGTACAGAGAATAGAAAGGGTGACTGAAGTAAAAATGTTGGGGATATGTTGGCGGGTACGTTGCCTCCTCCTCTTCATCTTCTTGTGGTGGGGGTGGTGGGGGATAAAATTGACCTAGGAGGATGTCCGGGTGATAATGAGTGGTATCTTGGAGAGCGTATTGAGAATGAGGATACACACATAGGCTTGAATGAATAGTGGTCGTTACCAATATTAATGATGTGAAGAATATATTAGTTAAATAAATCATGTTTTCCTCTGAAATAAAAAGCCCCAAATTCCTGAAAATAAATTTAAGAAAATTGTTTTAAAAAAGTACGACGTTATTTTTTTGCAATTCTAAAAACTGAGCTTAGCATTTAAAAAAAATATATTGAAATAAACTATGTAACAGTTGAAAAAAACTCACGCTATTTTCCGGAATCCACTAATCAATTTATAATAACTTTAAAAACTGCACTGTAAAGCAGTCAAACTTATAGCCAATTTTTTTATATGGGTCTTCTATTAAAAATTTAAAAGCAAAAAATGAACCACACACCAAACAACACGCTTATAACTGTGGTAAACGGGATGAGGAGACGAACTGTACAAATAAACCAAAAGTACAAAGCTTTTTATACTGCATAAGATTTAATTTTGTGATTTAAAAGAGAATGCCGTATACTAAATGAGATCAAATCTGAGAAGACTGGGAAGCATCCAATGATTTTGAGTAATGATTACATATTATTTGCTTACTTACAATTAGCGTCATTGCATTAAAAAGGAATTTATTGGTTCCCTTTCATTATTACCTCTCTTTTCATTCTCTGAGCATTTTAAAAGCCCTATGCGACAGCATCGAATGCTCAAGAATTGAGTGACAGGCGACATGAGCATGACAGCAATTGCGGGGAAGTCTTCCTCTTCTCAGTAAAGTGGATTCTTTTAAGCACGAATTAGACTTTGTTTTTAAAGCTGACAGTGACACCCCAATCACGATGACTCAAGTCAAAAAAGGAAAATGTTGAAGGAGCTCTCCTGGTCATGCGTGTGTCAAGTGTCGATAATTAGAAATGGATTTCCGGTTTATTAAGAAAATTTGACTGCGGCATCCAACTTCTAATAATGAGTAATGATGAGTACCACACCTTTACACTGTACGAAATCGATATATCTATATTTAAGGTGTATTTACGGCGTGTATTATAATCCTCGGTGGAACGAAGGAGGTCGCTTTGGAGACCGCTACTTAAGACTTTTAAATTATGTTATTTTGCCTTGTTTTCCATAAATATTTAGAAGGAATTAATAATTGACGTATCTATGTCCTATGTACAACCACCCCTCGCAGTGACAACTGATATCCACGTGAAACAATGAAGTTATATACATATAACTGCGATACGACAATCCATGTCTAATAATTATTCCCATGCGGGCGGACGCGGACATACAGCCCAGCTCACTGGGATCGTATTATTAGTTGGAAAATCTTAATCCTTTGCTTTGAAATTTTTTCGTGTTTGCATACTATTCTAGTGTTCACAGGCGCAATAATATGTATAGCAAGGAAGTGATTATTGCAATCATAAACAAATGAGTTATTGTGTCAATTTTTATTCATAAAAAAAACGAATTATTTCTTACAAACTTTGCTCTTACAATGTTGATAAATATAATCTTAATAAAATATTCTAATAATGACTTACACAAAGTTACATAGTCCACCATACATTATGAACACTACTGAAATAGGAGAGCATACAGTACGTTTAAAATTAATAAGAGAGATATAAAGAGCGTAATTTTGTTTTGAGGCTGTAGTTTTAATTACTTCAAAAATAAAATAGTACACAAGAACAAAATTATATTTCATATAGAATTAGTATTCCGTTAGAAATTAATTAATTTGTTAAAAAAATAATTAGAAATGAAAAATTTGACCAGTAAGTAACAAGGAAAAATTCAACTTCAATTATATACTAAACTACTCAAATAAAATTAGACATAATAATAATGCATGCTTGGCATACTATAGCATTCACATACATATTCAGTATATTAGGATATGCTATTTTTCAGTTTTAATATTACGCCTACAATTTTGTTCTGCATTTATTTACCTAAACTAAAATCCCACAAGTACATATCTGTCTTCCCTTTTCTTTCAGTCCAAGGCATATTAGTTAATGTAGGTACCCACATAATTACCTAGGTATGTACATAACCATACTACCAGATAAGACGTACAATATGGCAAAGTGGGGAAAGTGCGATAGATTCATTTCAGTTTACTTAAGTTTAAGTAGTAGATATTTTAGCTTTTGCTTGACTGCTTCAGCTTCAATCTCTTCGGTCTTCTCTTCTACTTTAATATCCTTGTTTTGATGGTAATGGGAAGACCGTGATTGTATCCATGTCCGCATGCATAGAAGTACAAACCATAGCTGAAACCTTTCAAGGTTTGATCAGCTTCCCCTGATAATTTCTTTTTCCGGAAAGTTTCTGGATAATTGCAACCCAATGTTATTAGCATAAATTGCTTATAGGAAATTTTTAGTGTTAAAATGAAACTACTGCTATTTAAGGAAAAATTTTAATTTAAGTAGGTCGATAATTATATATATTCCAGTATTCCAGTTAGTAGTCTTTACATTTTTACAATTTACAACATTAGGTGATGAAAAAAATTATTAATTAAATTCTTTTATGAACAATTCATGTATTACAACGTAGAGGTGCTATATAGTTGTACTTACGCTGATGGGTTTGGGTGAGCTTGTCAAGAAAGTTGGTTTCTGTCCCTCTTTATTTTTTCGATCTATATTCTCGAGACATCGAGCCCGGAGCTTGAACATGACGAATTTATGGTCCAAAGGAGAATCAATGTAGGGTTCCAATTGTTGATTTACATCACTACTATAAAATAGTTTAAAAAAATGAAATACATCACTCACTGAAAAGTAAAAATGAGATTTTTGGTTTATTTTGTCTGAAAAAATGCAATTTCCAAAGAAATACGCACAGAATTGGATGAGAAAAAATAATTTATGTTGTCAAAAAAAGTTAAAATTTCTAGATATATATGTATGGTACGCAGTATAGGTAAACAATTTTATTGTTGCTAAAAAAATGTGCATTCTCTTACGATTTTTTACCACTCGTTCCCATATCATTTGTAGTGTTAGGGTAGTCCAAGCAGTCTTCAAACTGAGGATGAGTTTGAGATGCAACGGCTGATGAGGCATGTGAAATTTCCTCAGTTTCAATTATTACATTGCTCCCATTATACAAATTGGGAGAAGCTGTCAAACCCACCAGTTGGCTCAAAAAGATGTCGTCGGTTCTACAAAATATAAAAGTTAAATTACTGTTGAATGTGTAAATATAGGCATTTCACACAAAAAACAACAATATGACTACATTTAATGGCTGAGAAGGGTAAATTCGTAAATTATCAAGATGTTTTTCTTACCTTTGGTCCACATCCACAGCTAATAAGGAGCTTCCGCTAAGTGTGCTGTTACCAAGAGGACTTATTGGCGTCCAACCTCCAGACACATCTTCAATAGGGTTAAAATCCCCGACAGCAGCGGGCAGTAGTGGTGATGGATTTGCAATAATGTTTTCAATCGTGTGAGTATTGCCAAAATCTATTATTCGGTCTAGCGTCCACGTTTTTCTTCACAAAGAAAATTAAATATACATTAAACTAAAGTAATCCTTTAATTAATAATTAGGCTAATAGGCAAGATTTATCCAGCGGTGTGATTAGTGATTACATTGCGGCCCTTAAAGGGCTACAAGTAGATTGCAAGTAGTTACTGCTGCTGGTACTTTGATTTATTTATTTTAACAATTAAAACTTTTCTTAAAATTTAAATTGAAATATGTAACGTATTTTTGATTTCATGCGGCACTTACAACACACTTTCAAACAACTCGTAGCCTGGATCATCAATGCAAAATCCGGTTGTGTCAAGAATTGACATTCTGATATCAAAATCAAACCCAGCTGTAGGTTGCAGTTACCATAGAAAATATGGAACAACGGAAAATCCAAATGGAAAAAGAATATGGAAATTTTGAATAGAAAAAGACTAGAAATTTGAAAGGTGTCTAGCGACACCGAAGTAAAAAACGCAAATAAAATTAATTTTCACATTGCACGAATATTTATATACAATAACGTAAGTGAATACAATGAAATAAAATACGATAAGTGGAAAATTTGAAGACTAACTAGTATATCATGCGAATGATTGAATTCGTTTTTAGTACTTTTACCTTTATAGACACTATAGTACCATGTAGGCAAAACAAACGTTGTATTACGCATATTGTCCAATGGTCCAGTCATAACAATCCCCTCCTCCTCGTCTATTGCAATAGGCACCAGAGAACAGAAACCAGGAGGTATAGGAGTATAGGTACAGGAGGTATATAATTATATCCACACCTCCTGATTTCTGTTTTCTGACATGGCACGACCAAGTCACCATAACGTTTCACCCCATTTCTTATGTCTTTCCAACCCTTAGAACTACCCCCCAAGGATGCCTCAAGATGAGTAACTAATCAAACAAAACAGAACCATTATTGTTCCACTTTACACCCGAACTTGTGAACAATGTGAACTATGAACTTCTCATACATACCATTGAAGTTGTAAGCGTTAGGGATCGTCTACAAAGGGCGTAATGGAAAAATTTCCATTTAAAGGACCCTTTGACCCTGCCGTAATCAGCTATAAGCGGCTACCTTTAACCCGATTAGACTCATTAATCGTACGGATGACATCATTTGTGGACGATCCATTATCGTAACGACAGCTGTGCATATTACTTTCTCTCGCTCTACTGTTTTTAAAGGCATGACAAATAACAGTCTATAGCAAACACATTAGGGACATCCCATTTCTTAAAAGTAGTTGAAAGGCAGGTAATATCTTCAGCTTCGTCAGATGCGAATGTTTTCATTGGCTTCTGTTACCTGACTGGTCAATGGCTTTGGATTAGGATAACAGCAGGTAGGATGTTGACTCAGCTTCAGATTTCTAATAGGACAGGACCCCTACCTACTGTTTGTAACTGAAGTTAAAGTTGCCTATACTAATGACCTGGATCTGGATCTTATGGGATTTACTGATTTAGCTTGTTTCTGCTGTTGGAGTACAGCTTCCTCATTAAAAGCTCTCGTAATTAATTATGATAAATAAATCAATCCAAATAAACGATATCCAATTAAATTAATTTCGATGAAGGTAGCACTGTAATGAAAGGAAAATAATTTTCTGCAAACTGTGCGCTTACAATAATTACAAATTAAATGTAAATTAAATTAAATTAGTTTTTAATAGCGCACTGCTTAAATATACGGTCAAAGGGCGAAAACATCATAGCATTTGACTAATTTTTTGGCATTTGAATTCGCTGACAAGCAAAATTTCAAAATTGATTATATAGTCTATATGGTCGGTGTAGAAGCAAATATCCGTATTTTTCCACTGTATATAAAATAAGGAAAGATTTATGGATTTGCTTTCAGAAAATATTGGGTACGCTTTGACACCATCACCGTCACCAATGACCAATGATGAGTGTATGTTTTTTATAATTTAATACTTCAAAAGAATAATAACGGAATAAAAGTATGTATGTTGTATGTACCTACTATTGTTCGCGGTGACTCAAGCTCAAGCTATGAGTGTAAAAAATTACCAACTACTCATCAATTTCTTATATTTTGGGGGATATAATATATTCGGTGATTTGAAGATGCGACGATTACAACTAAAATCGTTTTTTTAATTTTTTAAAGCTTGATTTAGTTTGGTATCTGTAGTGACTAAGTTTTTGTACCCGTTTCCTAGAGAAAATAAAGTAATTCTGAATTCTAAGAAAGAATCCAAAAACAAACTTGATGAGTGATGTATTACTCATTTCTTATTATGAGATTAAAAAAGCTAGTTTTCGAGCATGTAAAATTATTCAATGCTAAAGAGTCCGGGAGCTAAAAGTGACGCTGGAGTTATTTGGAACTTAACCGTGCATAATTTTAAACGAGTTTCATTTAAATACAGGCCTTTAATTTTTGATAAATATATATGATATATATACTGGAATAGTGAAATTGCTTTGATTTTTCTTACTTTTATTTCAATTACGTATTAGGTTATATGGTACGTTTACATGTGAGTTACTTAAGGACCATGAACTGCCATGAAGTAGTTGCCTATGCTAATGCTTGTATTTGTCAGCGAAGCTCGCCTTGCCCCAATTGCTTCGTTAGATTTTCGAAAGTCCGCATCGAATTAAACTAAATATTTGCATTTTACATAAAGCATCTTTAGTACAAATAATGGGATTAATTAGTAAGGGATGACAAGTTCAAACACCTACTTAAATTCTCAGTTCCCACACCATAATTAGTACCATAATTTCAAACAGTTGTGCTGTAACAACCAAAAAAAACGGGGGCAAACGAGCATCTAATCGTTAGTAAGTAATCGAGAGTAGCAGATTTAATGATAATAGTGCACAGCGTAAACAAGTAAAATTAGCCTCAACTTTAACCACGCTTCGCCAATTCTAAACTTTGTGTCCACCGAATATAAAATCAAAAGAGCATAGCTTATAAAAATATTACCTTAAAGTTTAATCAATACCGCAAAAAAAAGGAATTACAAAATATCACATCATATAATGTTATGTGCATCTTTGAAGTGGTTGCGTAAATCAGTACTCCAATATTTATTTAACTTGATATCTTTATTTAATAAAATCCACAAAAGGATCACAACTCAGCTTTCACCGTCAACCATCCTGGTACCAATTTCATGACAAAACTCATTCATTCCAATCAATCAGGTTTAAACATCCATAAAATGAGTTCAATTTCATAAAGTAAGCGTGGTGTAGAAATCCATTGTTTACAGTTCATCATAAAAAGGGAAATTACTTTCTCGAGTCGAAAGTACTTTGGTGTTTTACATTAATTTGTAGTCACTTGTAATTTATTGCAAGTAATTATTATCCCCTACAATTCAAATTTTCAAGCACACTAACAATTAAGTAAATGAATTCATAGTAAATATTACAGCTTACATCTACACTTATATAATATTATCTAAAGATAGCAGCAGACTAATTAAGTATAACTAGACTAACTAATTATTTATACTTTTGTTGTTTGTTCGATTTTGGTTTCTATTTTTGTAGACCACCTGGATTGCACTATATCAGCAATAATAGAAAGATTAATATAAAAACGATGTCTATCGCCCTACGCCCTTGGAACTATTTACAGCTGGTATTCTGGTTCTGGTGATTGATGGTGAGTTTAAATACGATTATTATAAACCAACTGGGGCACATAAGAATTCAAATAACACACTAAACTTTTATATCCCAATTAATTCTCTAAAATTCGTTAGTAATACTAGTAGTGAGCAAGTATCGTATTATTTTTGTCTGCCAAACATTTGTATATTTAACAGCTACAGCGTCATCACGGCAAGTACAATTGTCGTGTACCTGTGTACCTAAATTATTAATGTTCCCTATCGTCTATCGTGAACACAAAAACACTGCTAACTCTAATAAAGCTGTTACATTCCGTCGAACCAATTTGCTTGTACTACATAACCAAAAATTGCATTAGATTTATGAAAAAATATCTTCATAAGTAACGATTATCAAATTACACTATTTACCAACTACAAATTTGATATTATATTATGGTCATAGCGTTTAATACTTTATAAGTCGCACTAATGCACTGCTAAAACTACCAACTAATGACATTAATTACGTAATAAGCCATATCATAACGTAGAACTGCAGAAAAACACGTATCAAAATCAGCATTAACCCTCGCTACGGAATTGAACTAGCAAAGACTAATACTGCCCGACTTGTCACAAAAACTAGAAATCAAATTCACCCAAGTCATAACTAAAAAGATCTAAAACATCGGCGTCTTCCGTTAATGCCTCCTCCCTCCGAGTTTGAGATTCATTACATTCTGGAGGATCAGCAGCTTCCTCGGCGGACTGTGACCGAGATTTCGGCGATGACTGAGGACTTTCTTGAGCTGAGGAAGCTTCAGACATGTTATCCTCCGTGTCCTTCGGCGAGGAAAGCAAAGCGGCTAGGTCTATGTCAACTCTATTTGACCCGTCGTCTACCATGAAGCGTTGTGGGGAATAACTGTCTTCCCCTTCAAAGGATATAACCGGAGGACTAGGACTTCGCATACCCTTGACATCCGGTTGTGAATCCGAGGAAATATACGGGGGGTCATCGTCTTGAGGCAGCGAAGGCTCTAAAAAGCAAAATATATTAGTAGTATTAGTACAAAATCAATAACTGTCAACTGTTGACTGATGTATTTTTTTAAATCCAAGACTAAAATTTGAAACAAAACTAAGCGATATTTGATATTTCTGAAATATTTATTACCTCGTTCTGGAGATGGTGCCTTTGGTTTCCGTGGGATGACGTAGCCTTTGAAATTCGATGTTGGTGTATCAGTTTGTTCGTCTCCCATGACTGATGGGGTTGATATAGTATTCACATTAGTGACTTCTGAGCTTGGTGTACTATTTGCTTCGTGTATTGCAGGGGTCGTCTTTTTGAATTTTGAAACTTTAAACACCTGAGAGTTTTCAAAAGCAGAAGGCTTGTTTTGTGGTCTCTTAATCTTAATCGCATCATTCCCCAGGACACTTGGTTTAGCTTTTCTCAAAGTAGGACGATTTTGTTGAATCGGTCTTGGCACATTATGTGGTAGCAGCGCAGAATCCTTTTGGGAAACCAGCGTGGACACCTTTACGAGAACCCGTGTAGGGCCATTATTATTATGATTTAATTTATTTGCCTTTTTAACATTCTTAAGCGAAGTTTTATTTATTGCCTTTAGTTTAACCTTCCCCTGCACTTCTTTCAGAGATGAAACTTTCGCTTTTAATTTACGTTTTTTGTTAAGAATTTTGGGTAAGGTAGAAGTCGCACTAGTCACTTCATCTGATGTAGCTCCTGATTCAGGCTTAAAAGCCGTTGTGGTAATGGGTGCAGGTGGTGGTGTTGATGGTGATGATTCATGTTCATTCACAAAAATATTATCTGACAGTCTTAAGAGATCCACATTTGCAACCGGGAACAAAATTCGTGGTCTACATCTCACAGAAATAATAATGCTCCCAGTTTTTGGATCAACATTAATAACTGACATTTTAATTGATCAAACAATTTTGGATCAACTAAAGTTTAAACTTTCCCTAAACAAAGAGTCCAGCACTTAGGATTGTAATTCCAGACTACAAGTTACTGTAATGCAGGAAACTTCAATTTAATAACGATCTTACTTCGATGAATTTCTACCACGTGAAAACATCACTCAACTACAAATAAAGCAACAATTGCTCCCCCTTCGCCAGTCGTTTATGATATTACGAAACGAACGTTCTCCGGGCTGTTTCGTCTTCCCTAGTTTTCTCTACCATAGCCTGTATGAAGGGATCGTCCAAAAATGACGTAATCGGTAGGATTAATGGTTTACTTTACCAATGATGACAACCCATGTTAAAGATAGCCATTTACGCAATGGTTAAGCTGTTGATAGGGGGTCCTAGGGTTGTAAACAGGAATGTTTTTCATAAAGTCATTTGTGGACAATTTCTAATACTAAATCCCTACATTGCCATTTAGCATTAAGCGCAAGGCTCAAGGGATCAAAGCTAAATTTTTTAAATACGAAAACGAAATTGTTGTAGAATGACAAGAATGACCTTCGAACTTCGAAGTAACCGCCAAAGAAATCTAGTGGCAATGATTTCGTCTTACGCAAAGCATTAGCCAAAGCGTATATAATTTAATTGAGTTTTGAGTTTGAGTTAAGGTAACTAACTAACTAGTAAGTTAAGTGAAGTGTTTCCATGTTATTATAGTGTAGTAATATGTTATTGTTGTTTTTATTATTATTTTGAATTGGTTTTCGAATTTGGGCTTATTTTGGCTTTTTGAAATAAAAATGAAACAATCTGTCACTGGCGTACTGGGTACTATACGAGTTTCGGTGCAAAGTAATAATTAATTTTATTACTATAAGAAAGACATTGTAGTGTAGTGACTGACGAAAAGTGTGATTGAGTCTCGATTTGTTGTCTATGTAAACTAATGGAAATTGGAAATGGAAAACAAACCAAAATCAAAACTTACTCCTTGCCAGCTTAAATTCTGAGGCATCTCGCTTATTATTGCTACAGTATTCTCTGATTTTTATGGGCAGAACCCTGAGAGGGGTTTCCCAACCGTTGAAGAACGGGGACATGAAATGTCAAATGTAAGGGAAAACCCTCTTATTGAATTTTTCAGAGTGGCAGCCCGCGGCAATTATCTGCGCCCGACGTTTATTTGTTTTTTAATTTTGTAAATAGAAAATTAAACTCATTTATGCATAATTATTATGTAGAGCGCGTTTTTATACTCAAGTACTAACTTCTATAAAATTAATTTAAAATACAAATAAAATTGTTCATAGTATTATTCAAGTTACAAAATCTTGTACCTTGACTGTATTGTTAATTGACAGAGAATACAGTTGTACACTTCACATATTGGATTAGTTTGTTTTTGTTGTAAATTATTGTTTAGAAAAAAAATAGTTATTTTGATTTCTTACAGGTACTTGTTAGCTTGCTATTTTAAAGCTTTATTTAGGACAATAGCAAAATTTCGTTTTCGTTTGGCACTCATTTTTACCAACCTTTTTTAACATTTGACTAAGCATTTAAAAAAGCATCTTAACAGTACGCTGCAATTAAAACATTCTAAATCTCAAATACTCAAACCTCAAGTCTTTCTGACGTCAGATTCAAACTTTAGTCATAAAATAAAGCTTCAATGTGAAGTAGAGTGTGTATTTAAAAATTGCCACATAATTATGTACATGCAAAAGGTCAAAGGAACTATATTTTTAAAGGGTACATACGATTCTACAATCCAATGTATGCCCAAAGTTAACTTAAAATTTCAATTTAACCGGATATAATTTATTAGATCCCGCTTTTTGATTAGAGGGATTTTACTCACATTGACTAAATGACTGACTGGCAACGTTTAAACGTGCAATGCAAAGATATGCAGCAAACATAAATGACGTAGTTCAACGCCGTCTCATGAAATACTGCTACTCCAACCGCTACTGTCGCTGCCCCACAGCAACCCGTGAGCTTAGGATTTTGTAAGTGCCTTATTACCAACATGGGGACATAATTTCGAACAAATAGATCAAAATTTTGGTGAAACTTACATGCAATATTTTTAAATTTTTGAGTAGGCCTTACATTTGCCTAGGGATTCCAGAAGAGATATTTGGTATTTTTGTTTTCATTTAGCTCCAATTAACCACCAAACATGGGAGGAATTTCGTTTCTCATATAATCGCATGTTAATTTTGACAACTTTTAATTTTGGTTAGTGACCAAAATAAACATAATTTTTCAGATTTTGCTTCTCTGGTCCCTAGATACGACATCAGAAAATATGGAAAAAAAGTTACATAGACATATCTATTCTTTTTATGCTATTTATATTTGTGCAAAAAATAGCATACGTGCCCCCTTAAAGTGTAATATTCCATAAGTTTGTGCCAGATCGACAAAATGAAACAAATTATTATTATTATTATTAATGCAAAACTTTTAATAACTCGAGCGTATAAAAAAGTATTGATTTATACGAAAATAGCACCTCATATTTTTCCGAGTTAAAAGTTCATTTCAGTTATAGATCGCTACAATCACTATATAACACGATATGTAAGCTTACTTATATTTCCAGTGGTTCCGTTCCAATGCTAGAACGTCTGCCTCGGGGCATTAATACAAACTTGAGCTTTGAGCTGTCTATATAGATCTATACGTTGGTACTTATTCCATCGAACTTGAAAGGATTAAATTCAAGGAATAGAAACTTTCTATTTTTGATTTTGGACAGCCACAACACAGTTGCCGTCCATAAATTTCGTGTTGACTAGCAGGGGAGGGGTGAGGAGGTTACTCCTTTATTTACCGTAATGCTAAAAAATGTTATACTCAAGGAGGGAGGGAGGAGATTTTCAGAAGAACTTGATACGTAATTTAAGGATGACCATGGCCTCGGCACAGTCAACGAACCGTATAAACATTGTAAATGAACCTTACTTAATATAGTCAAGGGCAATCCCTCAACCCTTTGCTACTTGACTCTATTTACTACTTCCATGGAGCTTTTTTCATACCAATTTCCACACTAATTGTCAGTCGATTTTTGGATTTTGCGTCTTTATGACGTCTCTGTTTATTTCTACAACCATTTCGATTTTGAACTTTGACTTTTTCCACCACTGTCAGTGGGTTTCAGCTCTGAAATCTCGGCCTTAAAAATGTCAGCGGTACCACAACCACAATGCTGTGCTAAGTGCGACTTGTACGTGAGTCTCGTAAGCAATCTGAATGCACCGTAAGTTTTCATTTTTAATACAAATTTAATTTTTAATGTTTATCTCAAAAAATTGTCTGGATAGGACGATATAAGTAAAAGAAACAAAGGCAGGGATACAGTTTTTGTAGACTTACGTTAGTAATTTTTACACTGCGATATGTATTAATCTTGAATAATTTTATTTGTCTTTCCTATACGTCAAGATTTTCAGCACAAATGAACATAAATCCTAATTGTTTGGAAACGGCAGTTCAAGTTCAAAGTCAGAGATGTACACAAATTCCCGTTGACGATATTCGTGTTCGTACTCCCGAAGTTGAAGCCACAGTTATGATGGAAAATGTACAGATACATTGTCGAAATCGAAATATGGATACCCGGGTACTGGATAATATGCAACGGTAAGACATAGTTAAAACTTTCTGCATTACTCCAATAAGATTATTTAAAATTAACAACACGGCGACATTAATACTAGCTAAAGTAGCTGTAAGGTTCGTAATCGCTCGATGATTTTTACATGCCAACAAAGAGCAATAAATTGTACATTTGAAATATAATTTTACATCCACAGGGAAAGTGAAGCAGCTTGCGAAGCCGAAAGGGTGAAAGACTTCGAAGCACGGCTGGAGGCAAAATACCGAGACACGGGAATCATACCGAGATCTCGTCCCCTACTACATTCACCGTCCCTCAAAACCATTGTCGTAAGCGCGTAAAATAATTTTTTATTTCTATCCTATTTGTAGTCATTTATGTCGATAGCACACTGAACAAACTGTTGAACTGCTGCAACATTTAACTGAAAGCAAGTGTACTTTTGTTCTGGGGCATTTGAAATTAAATTATTTTAGAAATGAGATAGTGCAAATTCATGTAATGTCAATTAAGTGTACTAACAACTTAAAACCATTGTATATATTTAAATTGAACAGAAAAAGCCAAAAATGACTCGAACAGGAGCACGAGAGTATTTTCGAAGAGGTTTTCAGTACAAAACCGGAAAATTTCGCCCCTTGCCTCTAGCCCTGTCTGCCTTCCCCCCAGCCCAGGATGAAGACACCTTTGTCTTGAACACTCACAATCGTTACGACTGCCTATAACTTAAATTCGGGATCTTAAAATCGAATAATCGCAGTAGCAATTTTATACAGCTTTCCGCGCATTGTAATAATTATTATCGTTAACTCTAAAATTAAAAGTTGTACAGGTTAAATCACAGTCATAATAGTGTAAAGTATGAAATTATAGAATTATTCAAGAATCTTATTGTTAATAGTCATCAGGGTTTAAATACTTAAATATGATCCGTGTAAATTCTAATAATTATTTTAATACCAATTTATCGCATATATAACATTATAGATTAGAATTTAGAGCCAAATAAAAATAGTGTCAATACAATTTACTTTTAAATCATTAATCATTAGCTGTTCTATGTGAGATGAGAGTTTTTAAAAAAAGTTCGTAACATATTGATAATTAATATTATACAATTATTTGCAGCTATACTTAAATAAAGCTGCACAAGTATATTTTACTTATGCTGTGTATTTTTTGCATTTTGCATGTACCAACTAAATTAGTAATGAAGTACTGAGCTGAACTGAACATAGTATTTAAGCGGGTTTGATACCAAAACCTACGAAGTACAAAATGATAATAATATGTACTCCGTAAGTATATTATAAATATTTGCTAAAGTTGGAACCATGCCAGGTTTCGTTTTCCGCATCATATACCCTTACGAACTCGAAAAATTCACATTAAATATGGCCTACCTATTGAACCATAATAATAAAATTATTACCGTGTCTTCTTCCATTTAATTTCCCAAGACACTAATATATTCCATAAAGAAATGGTCTTGTCTCACTTACACGTTAATCGTTATTAAATAGAGACCCGTGACTATTTATGAATTGTAGAAAAATGCATGCAAATATTACACAATTTTTCTGTCTGACCCAGGAGTGAAGTGCTAAAGGGTAAATCAATCGCGACTGAGAAAATACGTCAGTAACTATATGTATATGGTACGGAAATCAATATAACAGATGCATAAGCTATAAAATAGTTCTTATTACCCACTTAACTGTTGCAACTTCCAACTGTAAGCTCTACTACTATTCATAAGATGCATATCGTCTATGTGTAGAACCAAAATGACCCATATCCAATTTAAGCTAGAATCAAAATGAGATATGTCCTAAAAACAAAATGAGAAACATGCGTAAAATGTTATTTAAGTTTTTGAAAAGTGTAAAATGTTCTATTTACGTGTTTTTAAAAGCGTAAAATGTTCTATTTACATGTTTTTTAAGTGTAAAATGTTCTATTTGCGTGTTTTAAAAAAGTGTATTCTATTTGAATACTTTCGAGACATGTTTCAATATTTTTGTAGATAGTTGATATTGTTTTTAGCTACAAATGGATATGGGTCATTTTGGTTCTTCACAGACGATATAAATAATAAACATTATCAGCATAGCATATTAAATATAGCAGTTCCATATTTTTATGACTGAATTCAAGCGAAAGTTTTGCTTTTGCCTTGACTGCTTACTGCCTACGGACTGCTGATGCTAGCATAATAATTTTATTATAATTATAATATATACATAGTGTGCGTGATTGCATGTTTCCTGTATATTGAGCATTGTCTGAACTGAAAGAATCATAAACCGGTGGTTTTATTTTCAATTTAATACACAGCTTTCAGCGTAATAAAGCAAACATCATATTATGCATTTTAGATGCATGCAACATGCAACAGCTGAGATCCCATCAAAACAATTCTACCACATAAATAAAGTAAGTAAGTAGAAGTTTTTGTGCATCATGAGTACTTCTCCTCTTTTTATTTTCCCCCGATGCGATGAGATGGGAATATGAAACTTTTTACCTACTATTTACCACGGTAATATAACATGAGCATGCTCCCCAAACGCCAGGAGTTCAGGAGCGCACATCTCACAACAGTTCATCTCTATGCCCCCAACTCGTATACACAATACAGATACTCTTATCTTCATCCTCTCGAACACAGCTATACAGCTTTAACGTTATAGCCAGTATCAGTTACTGATTTGAAAGTAGTATTTTCGTTTTAAAAACGTTCTGCCTACCGAGAAAATAGTTAGGAATAAATCAATGTGTGAAGAATAGTGTAAATAATTCATAATTTAATAGTTTTTTAAGCTCACGCCGTAATTTTGACACCTACAGAATAGTTAAAACCGGATTGGTACAATGGCGTTTCAAGCTGGATCTAGATTTGTGACTGGTCGTGTTTACCTGTATAACATGACTCTAGCCCTACTGTCGTCAGCCCTGATCATTTCCTTGATTTCAACACATTCCGTTGAATCTAAACCGGCTGATATTTCTTCTACGATTAATTCTACTCCGGCTCCAGTTCCAGCAGCTCATAGCATAGCGCCTGGTTTGCCGTCTGAATCTGAAAGGCAATTGAATCTGAACGCTACAAAAACACAAGCTGAAATCCCGAATTCTGATCTGAGCATTACTGGCAACATATTATTAGGAAGTAATGGGTAAGTAAAGTATAAAGGATATAAAGGGATTTTGTCTGGCCTGGCTCTGGCACGTAAAGCATGAGAAATATAAGTACCTAAATACGAATCTACCTATCAATATTGAAAAGTAAAAGCATCGTTAACGATGCGATGGTCAGTGTCGTATATTTTTTGAAATGATATTTTAAAGCTTATTGAATATTGAATTTGTTTTACTATATAATATATATTAGCACTGACAGTGATGGGACCGGAAACGACAACCCGTGGTACTGGCCAGCATGGGCACAGTCAATCTACAATTGGTTGGCAGATCATACGGATCAAATGATTTACGGAGCTATTGTTGCTGCATTTGGAATCCTATTTTTCTGCCTCTGCTGTGTCTTCTCGAGATGTTTCTGTAAATGCTGTGGTGGAGACAATTGGAGTGCTGGAAGAGCACGATTTCACTGGAATTACAATTTAGTAAATTAACAATGTACTACTTACACAGGTAGGTACTTTAGACAGCTTAAACTTTTACACATACAAAATTGTACTGCACTTGTACTAATTATCCTAAAAAGTACTTAACTTTAATAAGTATACACCCTGTTAAATTAGTTTGCTCAATAAAATATACTTACGTTTAATTATTGAATTATTTGTACTCTATGTAATAATATAACGTATGCAACAATATTCAATTACCTGGTTAATTTTCTAGATATACTATATATACTACTATATATATTATTACATACATTACATATTAGCAAATATCCGTCTGTTAAGATAGTAAGACATTATTTTATTATTGAATAAAATGTGGTACAAAAAAGACTAATACAAATTACGATGAAATTCAAAAAATGAAAACTAATTAAAGCTGTTCCTTATGGAAGCTTGGCTTCATACGTTGTAGCACTGAAAAATTGTGTACATATCGTCTGTGAAGAACCAAAATGACCCATTTCCAATTTAAGCTCAAATTAAAATGAGAAATTTCATAAAAACAAAATAAGAAACATGCGTAATATGTTAATTACGAGTTTTGGAAAAGTGTACAATTTTCTGTTAGGTAAGGAATTGGGTTTAGTCAGGTATTTGTTTCTATACAAAATCAGCCATTTTGATTTTATTAAAGGTTTTATTTGTTAAAGCAAAATGTTCTATTTACATGTTTTTGAAAAGTGTAAAATGTTCTACTTACATGTTTTTGAAAAGTGTAAAATGTTCTATTTACATGTTTTTGAAAAGTGTAAAATGTTCTACTTACATGTTTTTGAAAAGTGTAAAATGTTCTATTTACATGTTTTTGAAAAGTGTAAAATGTTGTATTTAAATGTTTTTAATATATAACTTAATATATAACTTAGCAAATGCTAAGTGCGCTTCTTCATTTCTGATTTTTTAGGTTTCCAAGGGCGTATCAATGACAAAATCATTTTTTGCTAGAGAATGGAATTAGTTACGTAAAAGACATGTAAAAAGGATTTTAGTTCGAAATACAAGCCCCTCGTGAACATGAACACTTTATTAACGAATAAATACGTCCAATAATCATGTAACGATTGCTATACTACATTCTTGCTAAGAGCGAGACATTGTATAATATGGTTTCTACAAGGAAAAACAAATCGCAGATTAATCAAAAAAACGAATTGAAGTTTAACCGTTTTACTCATCCACATCTAGCTACACAAGCTAAACATACTTCTTAACCTTAAAAACTAAAATACCTACTATCGTAAATCATAAGCGCAAGAAATCAAAGAGGATTTAACAAGAAAATAATATTTGTCCGTCTTATAACCCTAAAACTGGTCAATTTCAGCTACAGGAAAAACATTTTTAATCCGCATTATATCCTGTGCTGAAACTTGTCGCCCTTGCCGATTGCTTCGTTTCTGTATTCTTATGTTCTTGACACTTTCACACCGTTGATCACTTAAACAGTTTATAAACTCCATATAATTGTCCCGCTTTGAGCCATCGTACAGACCAATAAATTCTAATTTAGGAAATGTTTGAGTAAAATTAAACCCATGTGAAAATACATCTTGCCCACCATCACTTTCATGAAATGGGCTCCCGGAATTCATCATGACTAATTTAGGCATTACTTTGGGCCATCGTATCCCAGGCAGACATGTTAAGCCACACCAAGTAATATTCTCTAGCGAGTCCCAACTGCTCTCTAAAAAGATGTTGATCACTTTCACTACACGAAGTTTTATTTCAGATGAATCCAATAATTTTCCGTTCTGAAAGAAACCTTTTGACAGTACAATGAGAAGATTTTTTAATTTAAGGCATTCGCTCCCGCTAATGTTACATTCAATAGCATGAGCAGCAATCTTTTCATATACTTCCAATTCTCTAACTGTATTTGGTGAGAAATATATTTGCTTAAGTAACCGAACCCTATTTAGTGGCTCCACAAAATAAATGTAGGCACTATCACTTGTATGAATTTCTTCCAAATTTGGAGCTAATATGACAATCTGCTCGAAAAGTTTTGGCGATAGTGGTTCGTATAATTCTATAATTTTGAGCTTGGAATTAACTGATGCTGAATCAGGACCGTGTGTTGCATGGATTTCTTGAAATTCAAGTGCCGGTATGCTTAGTGGTGAGAAAACATCGCGAGATGCTGTTTTCATTGATTCCAATAGTGGTGACTTATCAACATGAATTTTAAGACTTTGAAGGTTTGGTGTTTGATGGATGAGCAAAACTTTGATCAGATTAATTACTTGGGTCTCCGTTTCTGCTAAACTTTTATTCGGTGCAGACCAAAACTGAAACTGAAATGATAATTTATGGATGTGGTGACCGTGAATATTAAAAATATCTTGGATGGCTCTGTTACCGATAAAATCTACAAAATACCAGATCTTTGTACAAGAATCTTCGAAATTGAATTTACTGAAGGGGAAGGGAAACGAAGGAGGTGAATCGCCATCATAGAAATTTTGCCGCAATAAATCTATAAACTTATCCAATTTTTCGAGACGAGTAAAGTTTAATGTACACTTCTTTTGTATTTGTGAAGTTGCAGCTGAGTTCCATTGCCGACAAACAGTGCGGTACTTAAGAAGGTCCGAGATTTTAAATGAACGAAATACTTCTTCCAGAATCTGAAATGGATAAATACAGTCACAGTTCACAGTGTTAATATAGACGAACTCATTGCGTTTTTTTGCATCTGAGAATTTTGTTTTGTTTTGTTTGCTTAATTTAAAAAATTTTTGTACATCGTTTTTCAGGATCTAAAGCAAAGTTTGACCTAACTCCCACCGGGAGGGATATTAGAAGATATACGGTACTTTATAATTATATAAAAAAGTATCTGACTTACGTGATCAAAGGAAAGAGCAATTTCATGGGGTGACAAATCACTGCTTTCAGTACATGTCGGCGTTAGTTTCTGTACTTTAAGTTCTGTGGTGCAGTTAACTCTAAATGACTGCAACTGTTCTTCTAGTTTAACCAATTTCGATGTGACTGAAGCACTGAGACTTGGCTGTTCTTCATCAAGTTTAGAATTAGAGTCAGAATCACTATATACTGATAGGAAGCCATCGGGTCCAAAAATACCAGTGTAAGGAAACGTCTAGATAAAAAGCAAACAAATAATTTACATTACACAAGTACTACGACAGTTTTAATAAATTATTTTAGCACAATAAAAAATTCAATTCGGGCAAGTATTTAATGATGTTCTGTAATCCTTAGCCAGTGCGTTGCTATTGCCTGCTTTGTGGATAATTTTCGTATAGCTTACAAGTAATTAATTTTAATGGTTTATTACCACACAGGCAAACCATTATCTACACTGCTCAAATAAAGTTATGAAAATAACATTCATTGATCATCAATCAAGTCTCAATAGATTGAAATCATCAACTTTGAATTAACGATATTATTTGAAATTTGATACATAAACTAAATGTTCCCTCTATAGCGTAAGTACAGCGTATTCTGCAAAATTATTTAAGATTCTACAATACATATTCATATAAAATAAGACGTATTACTAACAATATTTAAGTATGTATGTGGTAATTTATTATTACCGCGTTAGCTCCTGGGACAAATACCAGAGTATTTACGGTAGCTGTATCTGTAGTTACAATAGAATTCTGGCCCTGTTTAACTTCTACATTTTCCGCATCCATGCTTTAAGTAGGAACTATCAGACGAACTGTAAAAAAAACGAGGAAAAAATATAATTAAAAAAATAATTAATATCACTAGATTAATAATATAGTGGTTATATTAAGTAATTATCCGCTGTTAAACCAGTAAAATTCAATTCGATCCGAATTCAATTCAATAATTAGGCTATGATCTACACTTCCATTAGTGCCATTAGAATTCTAAATGACATTCTGCCTCGCAACATAAAATTATGCAGGGACGGACTGGTTGCTCCATGGCCATGGGGTCTAAGAATTTTTAATGACGAAGTTTGGCGATTATGGGACCCATGACACATGATGACCCAAGGAGTTCCAAGCTCCCGTTTACGTTATGCATAAGGAATTGGGGGCCCATCGGGCAGCATTGCCCGAAATTGCTGAATGCCAGTCCGCCCCTGAAATTGAGCTATTCATATAGCTCAAATCTTATTTACATGTCACACGTAATATTAAAGACAAGAAATTAGTTGATCATGTGTGAAGGAAAATCGTTTATTAAATATAAATTTCTAATTTTTACCCAATAACACAGAAAAACTAAATAGTATTCCCATTCACCCTCAGCAAAAACATGAACTCACGGACAAATCTTTATGAATTACAAATGAACAACAAAAATCAAAAGTAGAGTTGCCGAGGTTGTGCAAAGTGCAACTTCGCCTATCAACTTGAATTAATTTAAATTAAAATCTTACCATTTATATATTACAAAGTTTAAATGCAGTGAAATAATGTCATGTAATACACACAAAGTTCCAAGTTTTGAGGGCAACCCTCAACCCTGGAATCTAGCAGAAAACCACACACATTAAATCGTCTTTAGGTCTTACTGTCAACTGTCTTTCTCGTTGTTAGTATTGTATTTTTCTTTTTTTACTGATTATCCGGAATTTCGACGGACGAGAAGTGACAAATCTAAAATTGAGTTTGGCGGCTTGATATCAGTGGAGCAGTGATCTCACTATCAGTTGCACTTTTGTAATCTGGTAGCATTGACATGTGTAAAATACTGTAAAATTCTCAACCTAATACGTTTATAACTTATTGTTAGAGAATAGTTATTTTAACCTTTACACACTTAACTAAATGTTCATTATTTTGTATTAGGTTACTCTTCTTTTCTTTACATAAAGACAACTCCCCGTTTTTGTATTTTATCATAAGCTTAAAGCAGCAGCCTGTTAACTAATGACTGACTATAGTGAGAGTGAGAGTGACTCACTCCAGCAGTCAACATCCGAGTTTAATTTTTATCACTCCAGAACTGGCGACACTGAAACTGAAGTACTTTGGACATCTTGAGAAAGTCAATATGATACGGCATACGGCTTGCATATTTCATGTAATAGTGATAACTTCAAACAGTCGTACAAAACGACATATTCGATGGAATTTTATCAAAAATCGAATTATATAGTATATTATGGTCTCATTTATTTTTGCTCTCCAAAGTTTTCGGAAACTGATTGCATTTTTTCCCGTTTGTATGTTTAAAAACTCAATTTTTTCAGAAGATGAGTAAGTGATAACTACTGCAATACATCAATTCTTAACCACCGCAACAATACAATACCTCCACCAACATCAACATCATTACAAATAATTTAATACTACTGTCAATTTATGCAAATGTAGCCTAATCAAATATTTCTAACTAGTAAGGCATTCCTGCACGGGCCTCAACCTCATATATTCGGAAGTAACTACAGTGATAAAATGAACGTAACATTTTTATATAATTACACTAATTAGTTTATCCTTGAATTAAACTCCAAAATCGATCACCCAAAGCTATTAAAATTGGGTCATATCTCATATGGTACCAACACTATTAGTATAACAACTCATACGTGTGTTACAAGTCATAAAAGGCCACTGGGCGGCCCACTATATATGAAGCTATATGCTTAATCTTATTAGATTCTGAAATATAACAAAATAATGTGTTAGTGCAGATCGAGCAGACAATACAACAAAATAAGTTTATACAGTTTAAGAAGTCAAATATAATTATTTAAGTATAATGACACTGACATTTGCAAACAAATTACAATAATTCTTACAAATTCCATAATGGTTTCTTGCGCCCACCAACCCCTTCAAATCACAAGGATCAAAAGGAATATCAACATTCCAAATATTCCAAAAGGTATTGAAGTTAACAAAAGTTAACTTGCAGGGCATCGGACAAAACTTAATTCGTCGTCACGTCCCTCCATGCCCTCCAATTCCAAAGCTATCTTTAAAGTAATTTACCTACCTCTATAGGTATAAGCTACAAACGAAATACGATCACACTTACGCTTACACTTATGCATGGTGGCTTTTAAAGTGTAATTCAATGTATAGAGCTAACTAGCACAATTATAATGCAAAAACCATTGACAGACATCACTAAAGAAAAGGAACAGAAAGGAAATGATAAAAAATGTAGAGAATGTGAGAGATTGGTGTTGGTGTTAGTCATGTTGCCCCATAATAATTCATTATCAGCTGGCAGATCAGCAGTTGAGCAGTCAACTGTGTTGTTTCTCCTCGTTATTCCAATTATACAGTAAAACAAAAACCTTGCTCTATGCAATTTTACAAAGTGACCAAAATTATTGTTTAATAGTGTTTTTTGTTGTTCTTACAGAAGCTTTTGTTATCTACGTACTTTTCTAATCCTGAACTCAATTTTTTTTATTTCTACCTACCTGAACATGATTAATTTAATGCTACAGTTTGCAGTAGTAAAATCACTTTTTTCGCTAATCACGCGAGTAACATATTTTTCCATAGGCGAATTATTGTTAGGTCAACTTTTATTAGAACCATAATAATGAGCTCAATATTGATTACAGGGATTAGGCACTGATGCTAATAAGATAAGGCGCATATTATTGATCATATTACTCGTATATTATTATATGTTAATTGTCACAGTTTTTTCTGTTGTGCTGGAACCACATGGATAGCCTGATATTACCTATATGCTCCGCTATAATAATAAATTACATCTTATGCCTCTATAACCAGGACCGGATAATGGGGCCAGTGCAGGCAGCCCAGTGCTTGAATTTAAAAAAAATGTAAATGGAACATTTTGCAGTTTTCAAAAATATGTAAAAATAATGTTTTGACTTTTCAAAAACATGGAAATAAATTGTTTTGCACATTTCAAAAACATGGAAATAAAACGTTTTCCAATTTTCTCAAAACATGTAAATAGAACATTTTGCACTTTTGTAAATCAAGTAAAAAGAATATTGTAAACTTGCCTAAAACATGTAAATACAATATTTTTGCCAAAAAAACCACAAATAAAATCAGCATGCTGGTTTTTGTATGTAAACAAATTGCTGTCTAAACTCAATTCCTTCGTCCAGCCCTGTCTCTATTAGACTCTCTAACAATAGTATTCCCAATAAAAATATATTTATAGCAAACCCGCCACACTAAATTTGGTACAGATGCTGGTTGGCACGGGGATACAAGTCATTTTTAAATAAATTAGAATTATTTTTTGATAAACGATAGTATACTTGCTACTTGGAATTTATTCCTCATAAATAGTCTCCTAACTTTTATTTGGTATTTTTATCCAAGCTACCAATAATGATTCGGCGGTTTTGAACTTGGTTAACTAATTGCAAGTTTTTAACTAAGCGTTTCATGTAAAAATTTAAAAACTTTTCATATAGGTACATAAGTATGTATCTCTACCTACGTAAGTTTTTGCGAATCATAATTAATACGTTGGTGCTTTGGTAATACTGATAGATTTAAAGTAAAGTAAATTAAGTAAACAAAACTTATGCCGAGCCCAGTATGTATTATCTATGTTGTCATTCCCAGCAATATAACTGCACAATTTTTATTCACATTGTTGAGCCTATTGTTTATTAAATGGATTTTCTAGGTCACTCCATTATGCACATGTCAAAAACGCGTTTATTAAATAGCGGCGGCTTTGGTGGTATATTGCCACCTTAGTTAGTTGTTAGTGGTTTTATATGTGTGTTTACTTGAGCATAAGTTATCGTTATCGGTAATGATCAGCTTTGGATTTACAGGCTTAATTCTTTATTAATGTAGGTAAGTAGGTAGGTATAGGTAAAATTAAATACTTAATACGCATTGATTGCATTTACTTACGTTTAGAACGGTACACAAGATTTAGATATTTCATTATTTTTTCCTTAATTCATTTGATAAATGCAAATTCAATACCGCAACGACGACCGCGCGTTTGGCTTTTGACTGTAAAATCTTATTTAGCCTTGGAAGTTCCTAATTATAAAGACAGATTCCATAGAGTCCAGAAGTACTGTGTATGTAGCATATCATATAGGAATATTTATTTGAGTGAAGAATCAAATCGGCGTATATCCAATTTAATTAAGCTAGAATCGAAATGAATTTTGTCAAAAAACACTTAATGAGATAGATGAGTAAAATGTTATGAAACGAGGGTCAGAACCGGCGTCCTTTGACCTTGGTTCAACCCCCGAGTTTGCACTCTCCTACCCCAAAGTTCCCAAATTAAATTTTATGATTTTTGAAAATTGATAAATTAAATAAATTATGTTTTTATAATTAAATGAGTTTAACCTATACATTCATACATTATTTACATATTTACACATGATGGAGCAGATGGTAGAGTTAATTTTGGGGGCGACCACCAAGTTACTTTTGAGGGGTAACTACTCCCATAGGGAATGGCAGGGATGAATAGTGCTCGAAGAGCCAATGCCTACCTATGTCCTCAAACTAACAGATTATGAATTTGCAATGTTTACCTTTTAAAATTATGAATAGAATTATTTTGCATGTCATAAATTAGGATTAATTAGTAGTTATAGTTCTAAGTAAAAGAAATAATTTCAGCGGATGAGTGGCTCAGAGGTAAGACCGGTTGAAGTGCAACCACCCCATGGTCCACACCCCATGAGCTCAAGAGGACTGGGCAGAAAGGAGATGTGATAGTTTGCATTGAGAGTTTCCAGTCACAAATGCATTCCATCTCCCTCCCCCTCTTCAGCCCAGCTTGTCCTGTCCATCCTCAATTTTGAATAAAAATATGAAATATGTAAATTTTGTTTTATGTTGAGTGTCAATTTATATAGAGTGAAATAATATTTTGAACCAGTGAATTGTTAAGGAGGGTTGACAGCGACGGGGTCTCAGGCGTTCCAAAATCAAGCTCAGAATTGAACTGAGACTGGGGAGATGGTCACGGTAACCACTGACATCAGTTAGCCAATAACGCGGTCAGGGCCCGCTTCCATCCCGATTCCCGATGCTGTCATCTCCTCCTTTTGCCTAATTTAATTTTGAATTTGAATTAAGTACTGATATGAATTTGTGTAGAGGAATTATTTTAAGTTTAATTTTAAGTAGTGAAGTGCCCATTATTAAGCCAATAATAAATAAGTGGGGCTATGGCTCGGGGAAGAAAGATTCTCTTTACCAAAAGGAAAGAAAGACCATAACGGTGGTGGAGCAACCAAGGAACTTGAGCAACATAATAAGCAATCCACCACCGAGGTCAGAGAATCGCTTCCTCCAGAACCCTTATATTTTAGAAAATATTTTGTCCAATTTTTATGAATTAATTATCCAATTATAATATTATGCAAAAAGAGATGAAGGAGTCATCGAAGAACTCCATTGACTATCATAGATCCCACTAAAATAAATGAAATATGATCCGGCCAAATACATATGCCACTTACTTAATTAGTATGAAAATCGAACATCCAAATATTACATAATACTTATACTTATTTTGCGGTTGTAATGAGAATCGAATTAGTATGCCCATGAATTAATTTGGACGACATCGGAGATCAGTAAAAGTTATAAATTTACGGATAAATATTTATTTAAGATTAATAGGAAAATGATACTGATTTGAACTGGAAAATTGAAATTGAAATGGAAAAATGATACTGAAAATGATATGGAAGTTTTCCTCTGCCAGAAGGGCAGGGACAACAAGCCTTAGTTTTACTATTGAAATATTATTTGTTTTGCTTTTGATTTCATGTTTGTTTTCGTCCACACAATTTTACAATCAATGATAATTTTACAATGACCTTACGGATACCGTGGATACGGATTACAAGCCAATTTGGATCCGAAGGTAGATTCCAGGTGAGTACAATTTTGGTCACAAATATAACAGATATTCTTTTATAATATGATTTTGATTATTATTGAAGACCTCAAATTATTATTCTGATTCAATTAAAACAAATATTAAATATGGGAAGCACCACGATGGAGATAAAGAAAATTATAAAACAAATTATTAATATGAACTCAAAACTGAAATAATTCTTTTTAATCTTTTTAGGTTTCGTGCACCAACACGAATCACAGAGGATCACCTCACTTCCTTGATCCCCCCGCAAATTCCGAATTCTCTTGGGCGTCTCCATTATGGTCTTTCCCACACAAAATATTATAAGATTTACGGAGATGAAAATTTATTATATGTTAGCGTGCTGAGTAGAATTTTGTGACTGATGAGTGCAGTGCTCCTTCTTTTCGTGCTGAGACGCTTGGCGTGGCTTGGCAATGGAATGTGTGGCGTTACATGTAGAGTATACGTTCTGTTGTTGGTTCCGCACGTTGCTCCCAGTGGAGATAGAAGGATGCGCTGGGTGAATGACTTAGAACTATCCTGTCTGATCCTGTCTTCCTCTCTTGGCTGGAGATGGCTTCGGCTACGCTCCGGCTAGAATGAAGAATAGAGGACGAAGGCGCAGTGGCATTTTCATTCCCCTTTCACAATCCCCCCGCAGCAGGAGTGTCCCCTACGACTGGAAGCTGAAATAAAAGAAGAAGGAAAATGGCACGCACGCAGTTATATCATACCTGATTTTTATGAATGTTTATTAATACTTTTAATTTTGTGTTTTTGATTTTTAGATTAATTTGAAATATTTTGAAAATAAAATTATTTTGTATAATAAAAGAAAATTTGAAACTTCGAAAATGAAACTGATTTAATTTGTGAAATACTTTATTGAAACAGGAACAATTCATGACTGCATCCAATTCATATTTGCATGAAAAATTGAACTAATTTAAAATACGTATTTAATGGTAAATTTCATGACGATGTAATGACCCCATCAGGGGAAATAATTCATATTTTTCATAGATTAATTGGAATTGTAGTAAGAAATAATAATAGGAAATAGAATTAGGAAATCGATAATAATAAACTTCATGTGAATGAAAATATATATAATGAAATGCATCTAATTCATATTTTTATGGAGGCCTATCTGAAGAGAAACGTACAATTTGTACTAATTAATTTAAAAAGATAGACCCTCCCACCCGATACCATCGAATATAGGGTATTGCGAGTGAGGATACCATATTAAGTAATACATATATTATTATATTATTAAGTAGGTAGTTATGTTTTTATGTTCTGATAATTATTATTTTTATATTTTTATGTTTTCATTAAGATAATTAAATTTTATAATTTTTAACGTAGACCTTCAAAGATGGAAAGGCAATTCATAAGTATTCTAATTTTTAAGTATTCAAAATAAGAAAAGGTAAGAAAATTTTTTAATTCATTATGTATTTTTATCAGGGAAAAATTTATTTCGGGGGAGCACTTGGGTTCTTCTTGGCTTTCTGAGTTGGAACTTGAGCTGATTTTGCAGAAGAAGGTTGAGCTAAATTTTGAGGAGGATTTGGCGGATTTGAAGACGGTCCAGGACGCGGAGCGTCAGGAATCGGAGCCGCTGGATTAATTCGAGGCAAATTTTCCGGATTGAAGAATTCTTGAGGAAACAGAAATCCGGTGTGAAGTACGACATAACCATCTTCGCGATGCGTAAGCGTAAAACTCACATTCTGGTTCATATTGTTTACCTCCAAAGTTCGTGGAAAATTACGTGGCGCATTATTTGGAACTCTGGTTGGCTTTATCTTCGAAAGAGGTGGCGGAGGAGGAGCAGGCAAATCTGCTTGGCCTAGTTGACCCATCCCCCGGACTTCTATCGGTGGCAACGGCAACGGATTTACCGGATCTAAGCGAGGCATGTAAACAGCTTCGATGAAGGCAGAACGAGGAGGAGGATTGAAATACTGCAGGAGGGCAGTGTTCACGAGGTTGGCTGTGATTCTTAATTTATTATATGAAGAATTTATCCCCTCATGCTGAACGAAGTCATTCTTATACCCTGGACAAATTATGAGGATGTTAGGAGGATCCTCGGTAATAACAATCTTCCGAGGAAAGTCAACACTCTTCTGTGCCTTCATTATTTCGAAGTCATTATTCATAGTTTCGATTTTAAGTGTGGCGGAGACAAGATCTAATTTCTCCGCTTCAGAAAAGTCCTCAGGTTTTGCTTGAGGATTTATTTTTGCAGGAGTTATACTCGGACTGCGATTTGGAGCCAATTGGTGTCCCCGAAGGGAAGGTTCGGGGAGAACCTGATGAATATCGTCGGCAGGAGGAGGTTGAGGAAGAGGTGGCTGAGGAGGATCTGCCAGAGCTGCCGAAGTAATAGTAGCTGGAGCATCACTCCGATGCAACTTAACAATTCCACCCAATTTGTATTGGCGGAGATCCGAATCGATTGGAGGCTTCCGTGCTTCCCCAGTAAAGGCGTTGAAGGGCTTTATTTTTGCTTGAGATGCCTTCTTGAACACACGTCCAGAGGAACGTGAGGTCGCCTTCAATGCAGCGGCGGAAGTTGATGCTGAAGGAAGTGGAGTAGAGCGAGGAGGCGGCGGAGGACGAGGAGGCGAATATCGAGAAGGACGTCCCTTGCGCCGGACTGATCCTCCAGATTTCTTTATGTGATAATTTTGTCTGCGTACAGCGTTAAGAAAATCTTTCTTACGTTGAAGCAGATCCGCTTCCTCTTTCTTTTTCTGTTCGGCCGCAAGCCTGGCCAATTTTTGCTGTAGAGCATTTTGATAGGATTTTCGGCCGATATTACAATGGGGATCCAATTTTGACATCTTTTTCTTTTTCTTTTCCAATGCCTTCAAAGTTGGCGGATCACGTCTGGAAGATGACGCTTTTGGCGGAGACAGAGTTCGAGTTGCAGTTTTCCGTGGCGAAGTTCTTCTCGGAGGAGTACTTTCCGGGCTCGTTTTCGGAGATGGTCCCCATGAAGAAGCCGAAGGTTTAATCGGAGAAGGCGTTCGCGTTGAATTCCTTCGATGAGGAGTACTACCCGGAGACGGACTTGCCGGCGGAGATGGCCACGAACCTGGCATCTATTGAAAAAGTTTACAGATGGGGGCAAGACAATTAGAGTTTTGACCTAAGAACTTTGATCACCCCCACGACTGTAACCCTAAAGTTTTGGTTATAGTTTTAAAAGGGCGTCGGTACTGTACTGACGCTCTGATTCACTTTTGAGTCTTAAATTAAAGATTACAGGTAAGGAATGTAAAAGAATTTACATTCACTATAAAGTTTCGAATTATATAATTTAATTTGGTCACATATTAAGTTTCTAATTAAGTTTTAATAAATTTTTGGGTACGGAATTTATTTTTAATTTTAATTTTATTTTTAATGATCTCCGTTTAAAGTTTCTGTAGCTTGCCTACATAATTTAAGTCTGTGTGTACCTCCACAATTACTACATCTCCTTACTCTTTTCCTTTTTGGTTTTGGTTGGAGGAAAGGACAATCGGCAAAAATGTGTCGAATGTTCCCTTGCTCACGACGGGACTTACATACTGGACATTCTCTAATCTTATTATTAAATTGAACCTGGGTCTCAACGACCATATTTTTGTCGGAGTTAGGTCGCCCTAACGCTGAGCATTCGGCGGTGACGGGTGAAGCAGAATTTTGGGAAGAGGTGGAGGCGATCTGTGCGTCCAAGTCTGTATCTTTTGAAGGAGTGAAAACAGGATCTGGATCCCAATTTGTAGCTTCGGTAGGACTTTGAGGGGTGGACCCACACTCTCCCGTGTCGGGCCCAAGCCAATAGTCTTCCTGGTCTGAGGGGATCTCCATCTCCTCAATATCAGTAAAGTCTATGTCCATTTTGCTGCGACATACATTGGAAATATTTTAAGTTATACTTACACCCTATCCCTAACTTGAATAATTAATTTTCCAATCATGAATGATTTATTAATTTTACTTTTCACATATTTGATTTTAGAACTCTTGAATCGTTAAGTCCTCGGTCTGAATTCCGATCGTTGGAGTTCCGATCGACCTTCAGCCCTGAGAATTTCGGTTCAAGGGAACTATTGAAATTTTGCACATATTCATATTTTTACTTTTCAATTTTTAAAGAACTTTACTTTCTGTATCTAGACAACTGAAAGTAAGTAAAACATTATTAATTTAATCTTTATGAATATTTAGTTTGGGGATCAATGCAGAGATATTCTGATTCATTGATCCAACACAATTGATATAATTATCAATGACTTTGATTCCCATGAGTTTTAACTGTTCCTCATGAGTGCTTTGAGATGAAGTTTCCTCCCTGTCCCTACTTTTAATTTTCTGCGAGCTTTTGGGAGTCCCAGGAGCTTTAGATCGAGGGCTCTGGACCAAGAGTTTTCGGGTCGCCCTACGAGATCTGGTGAAAGCTCCTGTTCGTCTTTCACTGTCAGAGAGGAGGCGGGGAGTAACTTCGCGACGTCTCCTGCGAGACTTAGGAATTTTTGAGATCGCGGAAGCTTGGTACGCGGTGGTATCATAGTAGTCAGTCTCTTCGGACTGAGAATCGGCGCTTTCACTTTCAGAATTATTTTCCGATTTGTCTCCCGAAGGAGTTTTAGCTTTATGAGAATCTGTATGTTTATTTTGATCAATTAATTTATTTGAACTTAATTTTACTTTTTCAGTTTTCCTACTTATCAAAGTAGGAGTTAAAATTTTATTTCCGCTGGATCGAGAATGGGCGGATCCTTGGGCGGAAGGTGACTTCGAATTTTTATTTTGTTCCCCCGGACTCAGTCCAGATTCCCGGGACTGGTACGGAAAAATTGAAGTTTTAGGACTCAGAATTTCTTTGTCCATGATTACTTGAGTTTCAACTAAATCTAGATCTAACGGATTTGATTTTGAACAGGTTATGTTCTCACTCAGGGTCGAGCTCGTACCTGGACGTTCTACACCCCTCGGAGCGTTGATCACATTACCTTGAGTCGAGCTTTCGGAGCAAGCTCCGATCTCTACACTCTGTGTCTGATTGTTTGTGTGTGTATTTGTGTTATTATCTTTACTTACATCTAACTTATCATTATTACTAGGAAAATATTGAAATTTGTTATGAGGTATGAATTTTGGAGGCTGTAAAAATGGATTTACAGGAATAGGACCTAGTCCACTTTTTGAACTTAACGTGGAAGAGAAATCTCTTTCCCCAGTCGAACTGGCGCAATTGCCCTCTACACTTGTGGTAGGGAAAGATTTTTCAAAATGAGTCGAGCTTGTGAACAAAGGTTCACCCTCTACACTCTTTGGTGGGGAAAAATTCTGTCGCTGAGTCGAGCTTTCGGAGCAATTTCCGATCTCTACACTCTCGGAATTTTGGGTAAGTCTTACCGGCCGAGTCGAGCTTTCGGAGAAGATTCCGATCTCTACACTCTGTGGACGTTCAGACTTTGAGTTCCCACCTCCTCCGGAGGAGCTTGAATGTGTTATGCTCCCCGAAGTGGTGGTTACCGTATTTGTTTTGTCTGTGTCTGTATTAGTGTCTGTAGATGATAAAATTTGCTTAGATTTTGATGCTCTTTGTGTCCAGGCTTCTGGATTTTGTGAGCGCAAAATCTTACCATCCTGTTTATACCCCCCAGGCGTTCGGCAGAACGCCGACTCATTAAGTATGCCTGGATACAAAGGGAGTTGAGTATTAGTATTTGAAGTTGAAATTTGTGGTTGAAGCACGGGGGCACGGACGCCCCAAGAAGAATGTGAATGATCTGTACTTCTTATGCTTAATTGAGGCGCTAAAGAGGAGTCACTCTCAGAGTGACGAGAAAGTGGCCCTCTTGGAGGAATTGGTGTGTAGGAATTAGGTGGTTGGGCTGAGTGGGTAAAATCCCCCCTCGGCTCGACATCTACAATAGGTATGTTATTTATGTATGGTGGATCGGCTGTTGGATCCAAATGTGGTTCGGAGAGGAAGGCGTCATCGGCTGGGACTGGTCTGACTTGGTCAATCCACCCAACGTCGACGGGCGTTTCCTCGTACGGTAATGGTTGTAGATGTACATACCTTTTAAGATTGTGACCATGAGCTAGAAGTAAGTGGCGCTCCGAAAGACACTCATTTATGTCTTCGTTGACGTCACAAAGGAAGTATGAGTGAATGTTTTCGTTAAGACTATAAACTTTGTATGGACCTGTATAATGTATTATGAATTTGGCATGGGTCCCGGCGGGGCGAGTAAAATTTCGCTTCCACACCAGATCCCTAATGTCAAATGTGATTGCTGGATAGCGTTTGTCGAAGGCGAGTTTCCGGCGGAGCTGACTTTCGCAGGAATTGTGAAAAGCCTGCATCCTTACCCGGAAGAGCTCCCCAATTCGAACTTGCTGCTGTTCAAGGTCCCATTCGGGATTGAGGTGAGGAGTTAGGAGATTCGCTTCATAATTTGGTAAGCTTATGCCATGCATAAGGAAGAATGGTGTAAATTGAGTACTTGAGTGTTTAGCCTGATTATATTGATCTTGAACCTCGGGGAGGGCTTCATCCCACGCCCGACGGTGATCATAGATTAATTTCTTTAATATGCTCCCAAAAGTAGAGTTGACCCGCTCGCAAAATGCATTGGAGCTCGGGTGATACGGAGCTGTAGTGACACGTGTAATTTTATTTTCCTCACAGAATTCTATGTACTCGTTCGCAATGAACGCACCCCCATTGTCAGTAACAATGCATTTGGGATGATATTGTTGTACGAAAGGACGGAGGACTTTGAGGAAGTCCTTCCACCCGGTGGTTTTAACTGGGTACAACCAGAGAAATCTGGTGCACTGATCGATTATTGCTATGATATATTCGTTACTCCTGAATGTTTTCGGAAGGGGTCCCATATGATCAATAGAAATTTTGTGAAAAGGAATTTGGGGAGTAATCATTACATTTCAGGGACCTCTATTTTTCCTATTAATTTTGGCGTACCTTTGGCAAGTCACGCAAGATCGGCATACATTTACTACAATCTGATGCATATTGAAGAACCAATATTGAGTGTGTAATAAAGCAAAAATCTTATTGTTACCTAAATGGGATTTCCGGTGGAAGTCTCTAGTCACTTCCTCCGAAAAGGGGTACGGTAAAACAGTGAGCCACATAGGACCCAAGGGATCATAATTTATACGTTCGAGAGTTCCATTCTCGTTTAATTGAAAAAGTTTGCGGTATCTATTCTCCCCTACATAACCACCCTCGATGTCTTTTTGTAATGAAATAATAATTTTGAGTAACTTAGGATCATCGGTTTGAATAGAGAAAAGTTGGCGATAGTCATCGATAATCCAGTATCTAGCCGGTGTAAAATCTGTAGCCCGAAGTGAACAGAGTTTTACGGTTGATTCAATTTCAGGTTCAGCGTCGGAAGGATCGGGTAAGTCACGCGGAGGACGAATGAGACTATCAGCCATCTCGTTGTTCTTCCCTTTTACATGAAAAATTTTAATTTGATAAGAACTTAATTTAAGGCTCCAGCGAATCAGGCGGGAATTAACTTCAGAGGTCTTAAGGATGGAGGTCAACGCAGAGTGGTCTGTGTAGACATTGATAGGTCGGCCAATGACTAAGCTATGTTGCTTTTCAAGGCCGTGAACGATAGCATAACACTCCTTTTCCGGAGTAGACCATTTGAGCTGCGGACCGGTGAGAAGATGAGAGTTAAAGGCTAAAGGCCTACGAACTCCATTAATTTTCTGAATGAGGCAAGAGCCTACGCAGTATTCAGATGCATCCGCTACACGAATCAAATCGAAGATACACGGAAAATATTAATTGTGACACAAAAAAGTACAATAAAAGAAATCCATAAAACTGTCAAATTCTGCCAACAAGAAAGGAAGACTACCCGGCGAAAACCTGGAGCGAACGAACTTGAACTAGTGAACAGTGGCAAAAAAAACTCACTATAAACCATATACGTTAGAGCAACTGCAATAATCCTAGTTTCATCTTTTATCCACTCCCCAACCGACAATCGCCTTCAAACTGAAACTGAATAGAACATTGACTGAAATCAAAACTGAAGTATTTATTTATTTAAAAATATCCAAAACTAGTGAAAACTACGACTACTTTCGTTCTCACAAAAACATTACATTTGGCAAAATTTGATTTTCTTTCATTATGAACGAAGTACATGCAAGTTATAACTTTAGACATAATTGAAGGCATATAATACTTTGATTGGAAATTTTGAAATATATTTAGGTTTGACGATTGGTATAAGCATATAACTTCAAAATTCTAATTCTAAACAGTGACTTATACGGTATACTCTAGTTATACGGGTCACGCCAAAATTTGTCACGAAATCTCCCTACCAGCCCTATGCATGACAGTTATCGTAGGCGATGCCATGGATGCTGCCACTGCGTAGGTCTGTTGGCTTGAGTTTTTCATTAACTGCAAAATACAGTGAGGCGTGATCTAGGACGGACCTGTACAGTAGGACACTGATAACACGGAGTCTCAAGTAATTTTCTTATTTAACTAATACTACAGTAAGACCCAGATAATACAGCTACCACTACAGTGAGACCCGAATAGAACGGACTTATACAGTGGACTACAGTGAGACCCGAATAAGACGGACTTATACAGTGGAACTCGGATAACACAAAGACTACCCTTATATCACACATACTACAGTGAGACCATGATAATGCGGCCACCATAAGAAGACACAAATAACTCGTACGTTACAGTAGGACACATATATTACGGATACGGATAAGGTATTGACTCGACAGGAAACGAGCAAAGGTTGATGCGAAGCACACCTAAGCATAACAATTGGCGACGCCGACCCTGAAATAAGTAACCACTCATTGGCGACGCTAATGAGTGTTGCCTGTTTAACATATGCCGAACATAATTATAGACGGGAACCAAATAGACAGAACCCCCCCTCCCTCCCAAGAACTGGATAGACTGACAACCACTGAAAAGAAAAAGCGTAAACTAACATTTGAGGACGACGATAAAGACAGCAAAAAAGCAAAACCACAAGCGCTGACTGTCGACGACTTGCTAGAACTAGACGAAACTGAGGATAAGGAAGTTACCAACAGCACCAAAATGAGTTTTCAGGACGTACTAGATGCCATCTCGCGGGGAAATTTGGAAGTAACAACTAACTTATCTAGTAAAATAGCAGCAGTAGAGAACAGCATTCACGAGAGACTTGACTCAATTGAACACACACTCAATGACAAGGTTGACGTGCTAACGTCGCGAATCCAAATTCTGGAAGACGAAAACGAGCAACTAAAAGAAAGAATTGTCACTTTAGAGCAGAACCCAATTAGCTTCACAACCGCTAGCAAGGAGCTGGAAAAACGAATCCTCAGAATGGAACTGGAGGCCAGAAGAATGAATCTTATTTTCACTGGTATAAAAGTGCAAAGAGAAGAAACCCAGGCAACGCTTAGAACACAAGTCACCAGCTTCATCCATGACATCCTGACGCTAAGGAATATTAACCCAGCCACGGTTAGGAGGATCAAAAGCAAAGGCAGCGTCCCAATGGACAAAGTATGTGTCACTTTTAGCTCTCTTGAAGACCGAAATACGGTGATGGGGGCCAAAAAGAAGCTAAAGGAAACAAAAGACTCAAAGTATTTTATTAATCCTGACCTACCAGCGGCGATGGCTAAAGCACAATATGAGGAGCGCAAAGCTAAGAATGCGGCAAAACCACAAGAAAACAACGTGGAGATAGACATGCACACTGCATAGGATAGTGGCGGGCCCATACACATTAAGCACACAAATAAGATACTGACTGTAAATAGAATCCTATACTGGAATGTAAATGGACTCATTAGAGACAAACAAGACAAAGCAACAATAATTGTACAAAATGACGTGGATATTTTTTGCTTATCCGAAACCTGGATTTCTGAAATAAATGACGACTTAAAGAGAATTTTTAATGACTACACTATCACTGTGACTCCTGCTGTAGGCGAACGAGGCAGAAAAAGTGGAGGACTCATAGTGGGAACGAGAAACAGTGTTACTAAGCTGTGTAAAACTGTGTATCAAGACCGGCACAAAATTACAATAGAATACATATGCCAAGGAAAACCCACCCTCATCTGCTTCGCATACATACCGCCAGCATCACAGTACGACGAAGAAATCGAAAACGTTTTTAAAGACACCCCTCAAATCAACAGACAAAGATGCATTTTAATGGGGGATTACAACAGTAGGACTGGCAGCTTTAAAAACCCCTCAGAGGCTATGCAACATCTTAACAGAACCAGAAACTCGTCCGACCCGATTACTAACAAAAGAGGAAAAAAGTTAATAGAGCTTATCACGGAGCATGAACTAATAATACTTAACGGGAGAACTCCCTCTGACCAGCATGGCCACCCTACTTACATAGGGCACAATGGTAGCAGCCTCATAGATTTGTGTATATGCAATGACAAAACGATAGACTACGTTCAAGATTTCTCAGTAATCGAATGCTTGGAATCAGATCACTTACCAATCCTGGTCAGAATCGCGCATAGCGGGCAAAACCAAGCTTGTGCTCTAAACGTAGTGGAAGATAAAATACAATGGAACAAAGAGAAGGCCAGAGATTTCCAAAACCAGCTCAAGGAAGACAGCGGAGAATTGAACTTTAACCGATGTGATTCCAAAACTCTCAATAACTTAATCTACCAAGCGGCCAACAAAATAGGAATGCGCACTAAGACCAGTTCTGACTTAAGAAAGAATCACGGCCCCAAATGGTTTGATAAAGAATGTAGCATCGCTAAACGAAATGCTCTTTCTCTCCTGCACAAGTACAGAAATGACACACGACAAAATCGAATAAATAGTGACAGCCTCGACTACCTGATACAAGCCAAGAAAGAATACCGCAAACTCTGCCAGGAGAAAAAGAAAACATTTTTTGATGCAGTTCAAACAGAAATCCACCATAGTAAAGACTCGTCAGGATACTGGAAGGCACTGAATATGCTAAGAGACAAAAAGCACAGTTTCAAAACAAACAACATTGAAAAATCTCAATGGGACTTGCACTTTCGGTCTGTCTTTGAAACCTCCGATACCGACATTGCGGAAGTGTGCAAAACTTTCGTAAAAGCTTCCCCAGGTGACCCTGCCTTACTTGACGCTGAAATCACACAGCCAGAACTGTTTAAAGCAATCAAGAACCTTGCCAATAACAAATCGCCAGGAGCAGATGGCATACCCAATGAAGTGTGGAAAAATCTGGACTCGTTATCGTACAACTACCTACTTCAGGTGCTTAACAAAGCTAATGCCGAACAAATACCAAATAGCTGGGCAGAAATTATAACAGCACCGATTTACAAGAAAGGCGACGCAGAACTACCTATCAATTATAGGCCTATTGCCCTGATCAATACTATCACCAAGCTATATACCTGTATAATGTCAAACAGGCTTAACTCGTTCTGCTTTACAAACGACACAATATCGGAAAACCAAGCAGCCTACAAAAGAGGGCGAGGCTGCACAGATCATATATTTGCACTCTACTCTTGCATCCTGAGACAGCTAAATAGGCCAGCCCTAAAGAAGAAAGGAAAATTGTTTGCGCTGTTTGTTGATCTAAGTCAGGCATTCGATTCCATTAAACGGGACAAACTGTGGTGTAGACTGAAAGAAGCGGGTCTGAGCGACCAGTTTATAGCTAAAATCAAAGAACTGTATGATTTGGCTAAAACCAAAATAAGGTGCAAGGACGGTTACACGGACATGATAAAAGTGATGGGAGGGGTCCTTCAGGGTGAAACGCTGTCGCCAACTCTCTTTACAATATACATCGACAAAATAACTGAAATACTCCGAGCCAGTAACATACACGGAATACAGATGTTCACCCTTGAATTACTCATTCTCCTGTACGCAGATGATATCATCCTCCTTGCATCAAACGAACTAGACCTACAAAAACAAATAAACACGCTCAGCAGCTTTTTTAAGGATAATGACCTAACAGTCAACCTGTCCAAAACTAAAGTCATGATCTTCCGCAAAGGCAACAAAATTAGTAACTCCATCAAATTTAAATGGGAAAGCAAACCATTGGAGATTGTGAAACAGTACGTCTATCTAGGCGTCCCCTTTACGCATAGTGGAATCTTCAATGGAGCAAAAGAACATTTCTTTGGGAAAGCAAGATTAGCGCAAACAAAGCTTTTTGAACTCTTTTACCGCGCAAAATTGAAAGACATAAGTATACATGTAAGACTATTTAACTCCCTTGTCAGCTCGATCTTAATGTATGCAGCACCTGTGTGGGGACTACGATACAGCGAACAACTAGAAACTTTTCAAACAACGTTTCTTAGAAGGCTAACAGGAACATCTAACTCAACACCAGGATACTACCTGAGACTAGAAACAGGAGCGCAAAACATCAAGGTGCAACTGTTTAAAGCTCTCCTGACGTTCATTCAGAAGATCATTAACTCTAAGGAAGACGGCATATCAAGGAACTGTTATAAAGAGATGTTGCAGATAAAAGGAACAGACCATAGATACAACTGGATAATACAAGTGAGAAAGCTCTTTGCTGATGCATCAATGGAAGGAACGCTAGAGAATCTAAACAGTGAGTATCTGAAGTTACATAAATCTGAAATCCTGGAGAAATACCGACTTAGCTGTGTTAATACGGACGTACAAAGGATGCAAAGTTGCAACACACTTAAACACTATAGCCGCTTGAAGACCCACGCCCTAAAATCGGAATACTTTGAAATGGGATTAGCATGGAACAAGGTGAAGTTCATACTGAATCTAAGATCTGGCCTTCCTAGAATTGTCCTTAGGGGAAAGATCATCAACCTCAACGGAATGAACCGATTATGGAAGCGTGTAGAGACACCTGATTGCGACCTGTGTGGGAGGGAAGAGGAAGACACCTTCCATGTAATGCTCAACTGTCCGCATTACGCATATCCAAGAACCAAATTTCTCAGAAAACTAAGCGACGCAAGACCAACTAGGAAGACCCTTATGGAACAAACTTTCAAGGATTATAACAACGCCGAGGGATTTGAACTGCTATTTAATTTCTGGGATACAGCCATTAGGACTCGAAATTTCTACTACGGATGCATCGGAGAAGCCTGACTCCCCCCCCCTTCATCAAACTACAGATGACTCCCTTCCTCCTTTTTCTATCAAGACACCGAGAGAAAAAACATTACTCTATATCACATTCACATTATAATTTATAACATGACTAAAAATGACTATATTATACTGTGTAAGAATAATAACTAACATGCTCTCTTTTCAGCCAAGAAATAACCATAATTACATATACTAAATCAAACATATTTATTATCATATCAAACCGAGGATCAATTACCTCTGTAAAGCTAAAAATGTAAATAACCAATGTTGTATGGGCTGCGGCCAAATCGACTTAATGAATAAATTATTATTATTATTCAGATGCATCCGACCATAATTCCATTTCACCTTCTTCGGCTGGATAAGCTAATAACGGAGCATCGATGATCAACTTCTTAAGAGAGTCGATTGCGTTACGACAGGACGCGTCGAAATTAAACGGAGCATTTTTCATTAAGAGTTTGAAGAGTGGTCTGGCCACGTGTGAATACCCATTGATCATACGACGGAAGAAATTGGAAATTCCAATAAACCGCCTGATCTCCGTGGTGTTCTTCGGATACGGATAATCCACAATGGCCTTGACACGTTCTTTATCAATGCCTATCCCATCGGCGCTAATGCGATGTCCGAGAAAAATAATTGAAGGGTAAGCAAAGAAACATTTAGTGGGCTTTAACTTAATATTAGCTCTGAGACAAATGTGAAGAACTAACTCTAGCCTCGCGAGCACCTGAGCAAAATCTTTGCCCCCGAAGCTCGTGTCGTCGACATAAGAGGCTAGAAAGTCACAGAGTAAGACATACCAAATTTTGTTCATAATCTGTTGAAATAAAGTACCAGAATTAAGAAAACCATAAGGCATAGTTAGTAGACGGAAGACACCTAAGTGATTTATGTAAGCGAGAAAGTTACGGCAACTTTCGTGAAGACCTATCTGTTGATATGAGTTAGCCATATCGACGTTACAGAAGAGGGTACAACCCTCGAATTTTGCAAATAGAGAATGAGTGTTTGGAACTGGAGCTGCGATGGGTTTGACCCTTTTATTGACATCTCGAAAATCGACTACGGGGCGCCAATCTGTAGTGCCCTTGCGGACAACTAACATACGGGAGACCCATGAGCTTTGACAAGGTTCAATGCTTTTTCTTGCAATCCCTGCCTCAGTTTCGCGGGTAACCACGTCTTGAAATTTCTTGGACATGACTGTGGCTTGGTGGATCATTGGAGAATCGTCCAACATCTCGATCATAACTTCGAGAGTGGCACCTGTAATTGGATCCCTAACGGTGGCATGGAAATCTTCTGGTTTCCACCCGAAAACGGAGTAGTATTTACTTAGCAATGCACGAAGTTGAAGTTTCTGTGAGGGTTCCAATTTCTCATAAATATTGAATTGTGCAAACTCCTCGTCGGAGAGAGGCTGGCTCCCTTCAACGACTGGAGGAGGTGGTATGATTGTACGTGAAGAAGGATATTGCTGAAATTCTGTACTGAGTCTAATAGAACGAAGATGATTGTTGTCCTGAGGAATTATTCGATATGTAGTAAGAGTATCCTGAGCGGGCAAAATGAAATCGTCATTGTCTGAATTTGCTAGGTGACAGACGCCTTGGCCATCCTCGATACTGAGGCATGTTTCCATGACGTTGAGTCCAAATTTTTGAAAAAGAGAATTATTCGGTTCTAAAATAATATCCTCAGTAAAAGACCTATCTTCAACATAAACATTTACTGGGTTAGGGCGATCATGTTCTATAAAAGTGGGTACGACTGTACAAAGTCTTAATTTAAAATGCGGTAATAATTTTTCTGCTCGAGAGGACATAGTAGAAGTTGAAAAGCTTTGAACGTCCTCATCGAGAGTGTCATCTGATTCATAACAAGGACGAATAGTCTGGGTGACTGAGGAGTCATCCGACATATCCATGTCCCCTGGAATAATTTCTGATTGAATATTAAGACCATAAAAAGGATCATCTAATAATGGATTAAAGGCATAAATTATATCAGAATTAATATTGGACTCAGGATCAATACTATCAGTTCGAGTTAATTCCTCAGAAACTTTCTTTTTCTTATTCTTTTTACCTATGGGTTGTGAATGTAATCTTTTCAAATTTTGTTTATGTGATGAAGTGTCAGTATCAGCAGGATTAGAGAGGAACTCGACAGTACCTTCATAGCACATGACCCGGGCTCGATAAGCTTTGAGAAGATCCATCCCAAAGACCAAGTTATCGCGGGCTTTGTCGAGTACGAAGAACCCCCATTTAATCCATTGCTGGAATTCTTCGATGTATATAATGACATATACATACTTAGTAATGATGTGTTTATTTCCATCATTAAGAGATAACATAGCCTGAATAGGTGAACAAGGTTTAACCTTGTGTTGAAGTTCTAAATTAATAATTGTAGCGGGACTAATGGTACTGATTGTAGCTCCTGTATCGGTAAGAACTTTGATATAGATATCGGATCCATATTTATTTTTAGCTCGAAATTCGCGGCGAATCTCCATAGTGGGTTGAGATATAGTGCGCGCGAATTGAGTAGATCCCTCAGCGGGGATACTAAATGGATGTTTCAAGAGTTTCATAATTTGATATTTAGGGATGCCATCGCAGGCTGCTACCCTAGAATGAAAATCCGAATCCGAATCAGACTCAGAGTCTGGTTTTGAGTTCTTACACTTAGGAGAATTAGGCATTGACGAATACGGAGAAATTTGTATGCTTTGAGCTGTAGCTGGAAATAAGAATGTAGTTTCAGACGTGTCTACGATTGGAATTAATTCTGGCTTATGTATTATAGTAGTATCAATATCAGATGACTCAACCGTGCACGGATCAATTGTTAGTATTTCAGTTAGGGGCTCAGGTGTATCTACACCCCCCCCTTGGGGTTTAAAGGATCCTGAGAATGAGAAGAAGGATTCCTGGTAGCTGAGAAAGCAAATGATGTTCCTTGTGGAGGAGGAACTTGCTCAACTGAAGAAATGCTCGGCCTGGACTGAGCGGTTAAGCCTCTTAGAACTTGAGGCGCCGACTGCATTAATTGAGGTGCAGGCTGCTGATAAGGATGAGGAAGAGACGGATGAAATTGTTGTTGAGGCATAAATGGAAGTGACTGAGTAGAATACGGTAGCTGTAATGGAGCATACTGAGGTTGTGGTTGTGAACCTAATTGTGTATGTATATGTTGTATGGTCTGATTTAGATTTTGCAAGGCTTGTGCATAGGCTTGCTCTTTGGCGGGCGCTATGCTCCGAGCTGCAGTATTTTGAGTAGTATTCGCATTACTATTATTGTTATTCGAAGCTTGAGGTCTATTATTATTATTGGATTGTTGGGGAGATCGAGTGTCCTTCGGCTTAGGCGGAGGGAACGGGATCCCCTGATCTTTTAAAAGAATCTGACACCTACGAGTATTGTGCCATTCACTATTACACTTAAGACAATTGAAACGACCTTTATCGTTTTTGGTCTGAGTCTTTTGAGCTTGAGCAAAAGATGAAGTGTCAGCACATCTATATTCCAGGCCGTCCCATGCTACATAATAATCCCGGTTAATGAGGTCGCTCGGCTTTTTCTGATAAGGATGAATAGAAGTTGAAACGGTACTCGGAGTTGCTTCGAGACCTTTTAAGTACACTTTAGGTTGACCGTGCGGAGCCCCACCAGGAGGATTATTTGGAGCACGGTGCGACTGGCTGCGCTGAGCGATGTTAATGTGTCTTTGGAGGATGAGTCTACGAGAATTGATGTCGGTCTCGTTCTCAACCTTGGATTTGTAATGATCCGGCAGACCGTCGATGATCTGCAGGATCTTCTTTTCAGGATCCATTCGAGGATCGATGAGATCGAGACAAGCAGAGCGAGCGGCGATGTAGTCGCTTGCATTTTGCTTGTTATTATAAGCAGTGGCATTTAAGTTCATTTCGGCCCGTCCGGAGACGTATGACCTATCGAACTTACGCTTGAGATCTGCGATTAAATCATTCCATGCTTGAGCACATGCACGGTAATCGGTAAAATCCAATCCGGTCATGTACAAATGTTTATTATGTTGCCACCATTGTAAAGCTTGCCCAGTGAAAATCTTGTCAAGAGTGGTCAAGACTACGGATGGGTGAAGGTCAAGAAGATGAATGTATGAGCTGAAATCAGTTGCCCACTCTTCTGCCTCCTTTTCACCTCCGTATTTGGGCATCTTTTTGGCGCATTTGGATTGATGGTAGACGTTGTAACCCTGGGAGCTCATGCCTTTTTGTAGCTTTTTCATAATAGGATCTACGATGCCGGCAATCATAGCTACCTCACGGCGAGTAGGAAGAAAAAGTTCTTCATCGGCACTGAAATCCTCCTCCTCCTCCCGACCTGGAGGACGGAAAGGATTTGTAGGTTCGGGACGACTCGGAGTCGTCGGTGCGTGAGCTTGTTGAGGAGCAGTGCGTGACTGCGGACGATGGCGATGAGCCGATGCAGTGCGAGCTGGAGAATGAGGAGCTCGAGCTGGAGGAGCTTCAATTTGCAACAACCTCCCCTCGTGAGCAACCATTCTCGAAGTTCTTTGTGGAGGAGCAACGGAGGCTTGTGCCTGTGGTTGAGGATTTGAATTTGAAGGAGGAAAAGTTGGGTAGGCGGAACTCGGGCCCGGCGGCAATTGAGTTGGAGGAGCCATATGTGGCTGCTGAGCAAAAGTATATTGAGGTTGTTGAGATTGTGGATAATTAGGATAATAATTTGTTGGAATAGGTGGAGGAATTTGAGAATAAGTTGGATATATTGGTGTGTGAGAAGTTGGATAACAAGTTTGAGGAACAAAAGCATGTGAGGTTGGAGGATACGCGGTATGCTGTGGTGGTGGTACTTGAGGGTACTCCCACACATGCGGAGGCTGAATTGGAGCCTGTACCGGTTGAGTTGTAGGTGGAGGATTTGGAGGAGCAGTTCGAGATCTGTTACTTTGTGCTGAATGATCGATAGCGGCATATTGTACAGCTTGAGGTCGAGTGCCAGGCGCAGTGACTGGTCTTTGTGTACGAGGCTGTTGAGTGGCTCTTGGTTGCGAAACCAAAGGAGCACTTTGAACTTCAGCAGTAGAAGGCATTTGTAAACTTCTAAAAGCTGAGTTTAGATTAGCCTGATTTGTTTGAGGACGACTAGGCGTCGATGGTTGTGATACGGCCCGTGGGCCTGAAACAGAATGAGATTGACCTTGGTCAGAGTGGTAATGACCAGTAGGTGGAGGCGAAGTCCTAATGAATTCTGCGGACGGGTTGGTCCGTCCTACCTCTTCTGGTTGAAATCGTACAGAATTTTCACTACGAAGGAATGGATTGAGTTCTGACCCGTTCTCAACGGAAGTCAGAAAATCATTGACAACATTTTCTAATGTATTTCCGTTATCGATAGCAATTTGGATTATATCCAAGTAGAATCTCTCATCTAATGCCTCGATGAGAGTTGGAATTTGTTCCGAAGGAACATTTTCAGCGGTAAATCTTTCTATGAGATAAGTATTTATGACTCGCTTATCAGCGGCGATGTTAGTATAAGTCAAAGATTGCCGGGTATTATTAGAACGATTACCAGAAAGTACAGTAGCCACAGATTGTGGAGTGTTATGAGCTGTATTCTGCGGTAATGTTTCCGAAGAAGCCATGTAGTTGCCCGGATCGGGACCAATGGCCTCGAAAGTTCCGGTCTCTGAAGATTGACCTTCTTTGTAACCAAAGGATTTTGAAGCGCAGATGCCATCAGGCCATCTGTCTGGGAAGAAACCAATAGTTTCTCCTGCTTGAACTACTCGGTATGCCGGACGAGAACACGACCGAATCGTGTCTTTTTCGACGACATATCCAATTTTGTGAGTATTTTCCTTGTAAACAATTTTGGGTGCGTCCCCGATCGGAAGAGTACGCTTGCGATATGCAATGAAACCCGTTGTGGATGCTTGATCGAATTGAACCAAGAAACTTTTAATTCGATGACGAGAGACACTCGCGTTACCTTCGCTCTCGGATTGTTGAGTGGACTCACTATCGGTGGCCCAGGAGGAAGCGGATTGGTCTCGATGTCCCTGACGGGAAAAATCAATTCCTCTCCTTGATCTCCCTCCTCGCACGGACCTATTAGTGCTACGAGAACTTGGGCGAGAACGAGAATCATCTCGATTGAGATCAATTTCTGGATTTTGGGAAGAAGTTGAAGCCAAAACTTCCTCTAATAAATTCTGATGTGGAGTACCCGGTTCCCCACGATTAGGGTTAGGAAAGACAGTACGATTTAAATCGTGTTGACTTCCTAAGAAACCGGTGGCTTGTGAGCCATCAAGATCTTGTGAGGAAATCTCCTCCCCTCCGGCTTCAGCCATGGTTGAGGGAAGAGGAAGACTTCTAATAATTTTAATTGTAAGACTTTATTGAGAAGAGCTTTAGAAAATTTTATTCTGACTCTGACTATGATGGTTGATGGTGAAGATGATTAAAGATCTAAGCGAGCGCTTCAGATCTCTATGCGTGTTATGACCTAGCTGTGAATTCAGAGCCTTTAGCAAACGCTTAAGGAATAAGTTCAACTATATGATTATTTGACCTGCTAATTGATACTTAAGGGAAAATTTTCTGACCTTCCTAAAATCTCTATAAGGAACGTAGTGGGTTTGACCTACTTAAATTAGGGAGAAATGACCTTAAACTCAATTATGGGGTACGAAGAGAAGGCTCTGTCTGTTGGCGTCGGATTACAGGTAAGGATCCGTTCACCTCAGGCAGTTGACTTCTTGAGTGGTGAAAGTCGGTGAAAGGAAAAAGAAGATTTCCTTCGAAAATCCGCTTTGCTTTCTTGAGAACGAGTGAATATTTATTGAAATTTTGAGAACACTCGATGGCTAATGTGAGGCACGGAGACGGGTTGAGTAACCGCAACTGTCACCTGTTCTCAAGATCGGAAAGTGGGATTAGTGGACAATCTTACTTTGCTTTTTGTGAAATTTTTGATTTGTAAAATATTTATGAAATTTTGCAATATGATTATAAAATATGAATTGGTATGAAATTTCTTTCGAGAAGTGCAAATACCTTGAATCGCGTTGGAGGATTGCTGGGCTTATGAGGTCGGTGCGAAGCTCTTTTCCCTAATACCAGAATCCCAGGTGAGCCAACGATTGATTCAAAGTTTGAAGTTCCACTTTCGGAAAGAATTGATTGGTGAGATCGAATAATGAGATGTAGATGATGAGGAGCATGAAGAGATGTTCCTTATCAACTATTTTATTTCCTCCAGAGATAAACCAGAGAAGAGCGTCCTTGACAAATAAATGATACTGCTCTCGAGGAATAATCGGAGGCATTAATCTTCAAAGAAAAGTAAAAACTGAACACGGATACCAATTAGTTCAACTCTAAATTATGTATGTATGGAATTTGATTTTATTCCCTAACCTAGGCGGGAGCGAGAAACTGTTGGTTTCCCTTGCTCCGAGACTATGAATCCTGAATTACCGATTATTTTGATTTGCCAAAGAAAATTTATTTTGATTGGAAAATAATTTTACAATTTTTCAATAAAATTAAAATATTAATTGAAAATCCGAATTATAAATGAACCGAAGAACTTATTTTACCTTAACTAAGTTTTTCAGCGATCAACACTAACGGCAAGCGATTGTGTTGAAAGCCAAATATTTTCCCCGCGGAGTTCACAATCCTGAACTTTTAAATTCTTACTATATGTATTTATTTGAACCAATTATTCTCTATTAACACAGGTACCGCAATTACAAACTGAATTAATCCCTTTCGGCGACCATCCGGAAGTTAAAATAAGTATTTATGAATTCTTTGTGGAAATGAATAATAATTATAATAATGAAAACGAAAAATAATATAATTATGTCGGTGGTCGAAAAGGAAATAAGGAGTAACATTGGTAACAATGGCTAATGATTTTTGTAAAACCTAAATTAATTTATTTCGGCACACTACCTGTATAAAGGATGACGAGTGTCTATAAGTAAGTAATTAATAAATGAATATGAAAACCGAAATCAAAATTTTCAACTTTCACCGATTTTCTGGGAGGGACACTTTTATGGGAAAATTGGGAAAATGTAATTTGGAAGAAAATTTGTTTTGTTACCACTTACGATTCTCTTTTCGAATTATTTGGAATGGTAGTATGGAAGGTCAGGTCAACGTGGACAAACTAAGAAGGATTTCCTTAGTAACGGCTGAAGTTACAAGTAAGACACAAGTTGATCAGTGGAGTTCAGCACTGAGATTCAGTAGTGTACACTTGCACTGTATAGTAACTGTTAATGTGCAGAAAACTGAGTACACGGCCACGGTATGGCAATGGTAAAGTATTTTACACCAAAGTATGTATTCCAATGTAAGTGAATGGCGGCTGTGCCACGAAAGTATGTAACTCAATGTACCTGAACGGGGACAAAGGATCCTGTCCTTTTCTATGTCCGTAGATGGAAGATGAGGGAAAATGAAATTTTCCCGAATCCCGGATGAATTTTTGAGCACGGATTTTTCTTCAGACACTGAAGAAAGATTACGGGTAAGTTTTTATGACACTTTTCAGGTTAATAGTCAATGTTTAACACGGAAAACTTATAGTTGCCACTAACGGCCGACACTGCCCTATGCCTTAACAAGGCAAGGGAGAAAACCAACACCTTGAAGTTCAATTTTCTGGGTTTTCTGAAGAAATTCTGCAACTGACAACCACTTAATTGGACTGAGGGTGGTCGACTTGACCGGAAATTCACTTTGAAGAATTTCAAAATTCAAAATTTTGATGAAAATTTTGAGTGAAAACTCGAACAACTCAGAGAGCAAAAAGCTTGCTTGTTAGCAGGAAAGCAGAACACACCAAATGGCGTGATGTGTTTTCGGCTTTGGAAACGAAGCGTATTGGAGATATGTGGGGTACGAAACGCCCACTAATCGTATGTTTTTGTGTTGGGCCGTACGGTGATGCGGAGTCATCCCACCAACTGTATGCGAGATATTGCAAACATCGGCGCGATGGGTGTGGCCATCCCAAACGCCACATCGTAGTGTTACGGACCCGAAGGATTGATGCTTATGCATCGGTGCATGTGAGCGTGCTCACGTGTGCGAGAAATATTATCGCGCGAACGACGGGCGGGCGGCGGAAGGATTTCGCGCTCCCTCCACCACCACTGAAAATTTGATGAGTACAGGCGTGATGCCTGTGAGCTAATTTTACTTATGTACTTACTATGTTGATACTGTAGAGCATCCCTACGAATGAAACTTATATTTATTTTTATTAGAAGAAGAAAAATTAAGTTTTTCATCTCGAGGATGAACATTCCGGTTTTTCCGAAAATTCGGGGAGGAGGGGGCAGGGTTTTATCCCTACCCCACACCTTGTGAAACGAGGGTCAGAACCGGCGTCCTTTGACCTTGGTTCAACCCCCGAGTTTGCACTCTCCTACCCCAAAGTTCCCAAATTAAATTTTATGATTTTTGAAAATTGATAAATTAAATAAATTATGTTTTTATAATTAAATGAGTTTAACCTATACATTCATACATTATTTACATATTTACACATGATGGAGCAGATGGTAGAGTTAATTTTGGGGGCGACCACCAAGTTACTTTTGAGGGGTAACTACTCCCATAGGGAATGGCAGGGATGAATAGTGCTCGAAGAGCCAATGCCTACCTATGTCCTCAAACTAACAGATTATGAATTTGCAATGTTTACCTTTTAAAATTATGAATAGAATTATTTTGCATGTCATAAATTAAGATTAATTAGTAGTTATAGTTCTAAGTAAAAGAAATAATTTCAGCGGATGAGTGGCTCAGAGGTAAGACCGGTTGAAGTGCAACCACCCCATGGTCCACACCCCATGAGCTCAAGAGGACTGGGCAGAAAGGAGATGTGATAGTTTGCATTGAGAGTTTCCAGTCACAAATGCATTCCATCTCCCTCCCCCTCTTCGGCCCAGCTTGTCCTGTCCATCCTCAATTTTGAATAAAAATATGAAATATGTAAATTTTGTTTTATGTTGAGTGTCAATTTATATAGAGTGAAATAATATTTTGAACCAGTGAATTGTTAAGGAGGGTTGACAGCGACGGGGTCTCAGGCGTTCCAAAATCAAGCTCAGAATTGAACTGAGACTGGGGAGATGGTCACGGTAACCACTGACATCAGTTAGCCAATAACGCGGTCAGGGCCCGCTTCCATCCCGATTCCCGATGCTGTCATCTCCTCCTTTTGCCTAATTTAATTTTGAATTTGAATTAAGTACTGATATGAATTTGTGTAGAGGAATTATTTTAAGTTTAATTTTAAGTAGTGAAGTGCCCATTATTAAGCCAATAATAAATAAGTGGGGCTATGGCTCGGGGAAGAAAGATTCTCTTTACCAAAAGGAAAGAAAGACCATAACGGTGGTGGAGCAACCAAGGAACTTGAGCAACATAATAAGCAATCCACCACCGAGGTCAGAGAATCGCTTCCTCCAGAACCCTTATATTTTAGAAAATATTTTGTCCAATTTTTATGAATTAATTATCCAATTAAAATATTATGCAAAAAGAGATGAAGGAGTCATCGAAGAACTCCATTGACTATCATAGATCCCACTAAAATAAATGAAATATGATCCGGCCAAATACATATGCCACTTACTTAATTAGTATGAAAATCGAACATCCAAATATTACATAATACTTATACTTATTTTGCGGTTGTAATGAGAATCGAATTAGTATGCCCATGAATTAATTTGGACGACATCGGAGATCAGTAAAAGTTATAAATTTACGGATAAATATTTATTTAAGATTAATAGGAAAATGATACTGATTTGAACTGGAAAATTGAAATTGAAATGGAAAAATGATACTGAAAATGATATGAAAGTTTTCCTCTGCCAGAAGGGCAGGGACAACAAGCCTTAGTTTTACTATTGAAATATTATTTGTTTTGCTTTTGATTTCATGTTTGTTTTTGTCCACACAATTTTACAATCAATGATAATTTTACAATGACCTTACGGATACCGTGGATACGGATTACAAGCCAATTTGGATCCGAAGGTAGATTCCAGGTGAGTACAATTTTGGTCACAAATATAACAGATATTCTTTTATAATATGATTTTGATTATTATTGAAGACCTCAAATTATTATTCTGATTCAATTAAAACAAATATTAAATATGGGAAGCACCACGATGGAGATAAAGAAAATTATAAAACAAATTATTAATATGAACTCAAAACTGAAATAATTCTTTTTAATCTTTTTAGGTTTCGTGCACCAACACGAATCACAGAGGATCACCTCACTTCCTTGATCCCCCCGCAAATTCCGAATTCTCTTGGGCGTCTCCATTATGGTCTTTCCCACACAAAATATTATAAGATTTACGGAGATGAAAATTTATTATATGTTAGCGTGCTGAGTAGAATTTTGTGACTGATGAGTGCAGTGCTCCTTCTTTTCGTGCTGAGACGCTTGGCGTGGCTTGGCAATGGAATGTGTGGCGTTACATGTAGAGTATACGTTCTGTTGTTGGTTCCGCACGTTGCTCCCAGTGGAGATAGAAGGATGCGCTGGGTGAATGACTTAGAACTATCCTGTCTGATCCTGTCTTCTTCTCTTGGCTGGAGATGGCTTCGGCTACGCTCCGGCTAGAATGAAGAATAGAGGACGAAGGCGCAGTGGCATTTTCATTCCCCTTTCAGTTACTCACGAGTTCTTGAAAGGTGTAAAATGTTCTATTTACCCCAATTTTCAAGAATACAAAATTTCCTGTTTTTGTAGTGTAAAATGTTCTATTTATATATTTTTGTAGAGTGCAAATGTTCTATTTATACTTTTATGTAGAATGCAAAATGTTTTATTTATGTTTTTGTAGAGTGCAAAATTTTCTATTCATATGTTTTTGTAGAGTGCAAAACGTTCTATTTATACGTTTTTGTAGAGTGCAAAATGTTCTATTTATACTTTTTTGTAGAGTGCAAAATGTTTTATTTAAATATTTTTGTAGAGTGAAAAACGTTCTATTTATACGTTTTTGTAGAGTTCAAAATGTTCTATTTATGTTTTTGTAGAGTGAAAAATTTTCTATTTATATGTTTATGTAGAGTGCAAAATGTTCTATTTACATGGTTTTGAAAGTTGCAAAATGTCCTATTTTTACCAGTTTTGAAAAGTGCAAAATGTTCTGTTCAATTTTATTTTGAAAGGTACAAAATGTTCTATCTAAAATTTTTGAAAAAACTTAAAATGTTTACTTGTTTTTGAAAAGTGTTCATAAATTGTTAATTCGTTTGCTTTCAAGATTAAATTATTTTAATAATTGTTTTACATAGTGCATTTTGTTTTCAGCTTAAAATGAATATCGATCATTTTGGTTCTTCACACAGACAATCTGCGTAGCATATAAAGTGTGCTTATAATTTAATCTATATATTATTATCTATAGACCAAACCCGATATAACTATTTTTAATTTAATTTCGACATTACGTTAGTTATATATTTTTTTGCCATAATATGGCAATATGTTACTACAAATAGCTACAAAAGTAGTTATCCAAAAGCTTCCTGCACTGCACTGTAACTACTGTCATTGCGTCATAGACATAGGTATCTTAAGTAAAAACACTTGTCTTTTAGGTATTTTTAGTACTCATTATTATTTCAACAATCAACAGGAAGTACATGGTGCGCACTTTACTCGAATTATTTTGCATTCACATCAAGAATTAGACAATCTAACTAAACAATCACAAGACATAATAATTGTTTACTTTGTTTCACAAGATTACGCTGGAACTCACTTTAAATTACTTTACAATTAAAACCAACAAAAAAAAATTTACATTAGTCCGTACTACTGCTTAATTATAGATACTCCCATTCCCATATCATTAGAGATACTCTGCCTATATCTTATCTGCTAGTATATACATACTGCTGCGCTAATAATAACCTCGCTATTTTTTGATAATTTTTTCTATACGGATATATTGTCCTCTATCCCTTCCATTGTATATTGTGTTATATAATCACTTGAGCCAGCTGATGTCGTTTTTAAATTCAATTCTGCAGGCAGGCAGGCCTGCATTTTTTGTAATCCCTGCAGTGTTTAGTGTTTCCTCTCTATAATTTACGGTGGACAGTCTGATGCGTATGCTTACTTTCGTACGTATTTATCTACATAGTAAATATATAGTTAATTCTTCAGGACTCGGATAAATTTTTACACCGGTTAACTTGCATTATGAGCATGACATTTTGCAGTACATATTATGTACATATTATTTGTTTATATTAATATTTAAAAACACATGTATTAATTCAGTAGCTTATATGTACTTTGCAATTTCCAGAAATTATGAGTATGCGAAAAATTAATTTCGATTTTTAAAAGTACTCAGACAGGTGCAAATATAAACTGAAAACAAAAGCGTTATTACTGACGCCGAGATGTCGATGATATCACAGTTGATAGTTTGATACCAATTCATAAACACTTTTATATTGATATATAGAAATTAGAAATGAAAGCAAGATAATATTATAACTGAATAAGAAAGCGGGAAACTGCATCGTATTAAGTAATAATGCATTTTTTGTACGTCTAAATTAAACGGTATTTGCTACCATAGATATGAAGCGTTGGTTGGCAAAGCAAGCCATGTCCATTTTTTTCAAAAATAAAAACTGTTATGCAAGAAAATTTACAAGTTAAAAAAGTTTATTTACACTCAATACTCGATACGATTAGAACTTTATCCCACCGTCATTAACATGTTAAATTACTGATTTATTAAAAATACAGACCAAGTCTACAAAATTGGGATTTTAAAATATTTTCTAAAAAATTCAAAAATCGCTACAGACTTAAGCTATTACTTGTAGTATAGTGCTCCGTCGCACTTATAGTATATGTGAAAAAAGTTTCAAGAAATCATCAATTTACATTTTATTCAAAATTTGTTTTTCCTACAAAAAAGGTTTTAGTGGACCTGACCCGTTTTTCCAAACAATTCTTCATAATATGATAACAGCACAAACAGACATTGATATTTATTTAGATGTGCGATTATTATATAAGCTGTGATAGTTGTGATACAAAAGCACGCTAAAAATACGTTGTATTGGTCCACATTTTAATCGAATACTACTTTTACAAAAAAATAAACTATGATATTGATTGTGATATTGACAATTGTGTGACAGCTATAGCAATAATAGCAACAGCAGGGATGCAAGAGAAAAGTCAATAAGTTTAAAATACGCTGTTTACATTTTAGAATTTCTTCACAAATAAACAACTTCCAACTGGCATATAGATATTTTCTTTATATTATTGCAAAATATTTATTTGTTTACAAATATATAGATAATTAAAGACCTGTCTAAATGGCTTAATCTAACAGTTCCAACACAAACTAATAAGTATGTACAAACCGCAAAGCCACATTTACCACTAAATAAATCGCTCGTTTTTTTCTGATCGTGTTATGGTTTCGTACAGTTTAATTTACATAAATTCAAATTTGGATTGGACTTTATTAGAGTATGTACTGGCAACTGGCTGCTATCTGACTAAACGTCTCGAATAAATGCTGAATGTGAATGTCAGTCTTAATATACGTAATAATAAGCCTCGCTTTGCTGTGAAAGGGAAACACGACAAGAAGTCAAATATAAAGCAAGACCCAAATTCAATATACTGGCGTACGTACCTATACCTTTATGAATAAAATGCAATATAATTACCTACGTGAATCTGGTGATAAAAATGTTCCTACTATGATTAGTGATTAGAATGGGATAAATGAAATTGGGGTTTGGAAGGAATAGGCGCATAGGTGCTATGCGGCTATATGTATATATCTATAGCCTACGTCTGCTATAATATGTTTACAAATCCACACAGACTTGTTGTCCATTGTTCAAAAATTTTGTTTTGTAGGGCAATTAGAAGCTTCGAGTGGCTGGTCCTGAGAGTTCTTGAGTTCTTGGCTTTATAATACATTTATTAGTATTATATAAAAAAAATTATAATCTGGCACCCTATGCCAACACACGGCCAACGCCAACAAATCCACACGTGCCATAGTAGCTATGCGGCTCTAGTATTGTTGTATAATACAGGCTTATATTGACTATAGGCTAAACAATAACCTTTTATATCACACTCATATAATTATAATAAAGTATTTAAGTATTTATATTTTTCGTTGTTGTCGTTTTCGTTATCGTTTTGGGGGTGTACCTTCAACTGTACAGTACGTGGGTTAAAAAAATTTCCCGTTCGTATATTTTTTTTACATTTGATTTCTATGTACAGTCTATTGATATAATTAAAATGTGGATTGTATAAACCTTAGTTTTTTTTACAGTCCCAATTACACCAAATGCCTTTTGTATTGTTGTCATGTGCATATTTAACTATATCTGTAAATTTATTCGTAATACATTATATGCTGCCTGTAATTAACTGTATTACTAAAATTGCTATTTACATTATTGTACCTATAGTGACTAAATTCCTGCCCAATATGATATGCGTGGTATACATGTCATCTGTAACATTTAAAGAATGTGTATAGCTGCGGATTACACAGGCTACAGGCACAGGTATGAACTTATAATTATCCAAGTTGCATTATGTATTATGTCTTAACTACAGAAAAAACTATTGTTATGACTGGGCCTTGCAATTTTTGCCCTATGTAATTCATCGACAGGTCTTAGCATTGATTTACGTATTTTCGTTTCCACGACTTTTTCATTTCAACACAGAACATGAACATGAACATGAATTTCCATGTTATGCAGTTTAATGTCATGGGACCTCACTGCCTCACTCTCGTGTATTTAGCTTGTGTTTAAGCCCCTGCCATTGTCTTCTTGGCCAAGGTATAAAAGATCAATGTAATCCCTTAATTTTTCACACTTTGATTTGACTTGTTCATTCAGTAACATATACTCACACTTTCTCACAGTCTCTCCAAATATTCTCATTTTCATCATGAACGGAATTGTAAGCAAACGTTTTAAACTTTCAATTTTTAATATTTTCTAAAAATAATACGATAGAATTTTGAAGCTAAAAAATATAATTTAGTGCACTGTCTAATTGTTGACGAAAAAACTGCTTATAAAAAATTTGAAAATTTCAAATTTCCATCCTGTAGAGGTTGCAAAGAATTCCGTGTATCGCATATTTAAAATTTCAAATTTGTTAAAGTTTTTGATAATAATTTTCATCGTTCACCCTTTGGCGTTTGTTCACATTCACAAGCGAGCGCGCCTTAGTTAGTAATTAATATAAGATTTTTTAATAGTTCAGTTTCTGACATAAATTTTAGAAATCGGGAATCAAATCAGTAGGGATTTACTATGTACTACATATTCATGGAATTATTGAATTTTATTAAACCAATTTTATGTAGGATACCGCTTAGTTTTTGATCTAAAAGTGAATTTTAGAACTGGCTGTTGTTTTGGTGACATTAAAAAGTGAAATATCTAACATTCTAAAATAAAAATCACCTGTGTAAATTTCATTAGGTTTTCATCACCCTCGCCGCTGCCTGTTTGGCTGCCGTCTCTGCCGCTCCAGGACATGCTGCTTACGGTGTGGGATACGGATTCGTAGCTGCTGGACACGGTCACGGATATGGTCACGGTAATGCTGGAGTTGCTGCAGTAGAAGCTAGCCAAAACGGTCACGCATACAACTATGGTGTAAGCTGGAATTTTTATTTTTGTCAGATTTTATTTTCATAATTTTCCATTTTGTATTTTCAGAAATTCATGTGCCAATTTCCAACAAAAATTAACTGTAGTATTTTTAAGGCTCTTGCTTGTTACATGCAAATTAAAGATTGATAATTTACGCTAGAAAAAAATATATAACATTAAACAATAAATTCTTATCCTCACGAATTATTTACATTTTTGTGCAGGTCAATGAGAACGGACCACACTACAGCAAGCACGTCCACCAGTCCGCTGCCTTCACCCACACCGTCCCTGTGGCTGTTCCAGTTGCTGCCTATGGTCATGCCGGACATGGTTACGGTCTTGGTCTCGGTCACGGTCTCGGTTACGGACATGGTCTTGGCTACGGTCACGGTGTCGCTCTTGGTCATGCCGCTTACTAAGAAAAATTATAATTAACTCTTTTTTTGTAGTAAATTAAAATAATAGTGTCAAACCATGATGGATTTGATTTGTAATCTGAACGCATATAGGAATTAACGCTACTTAATGTAAGTACAGCCACATGCATTTACCTATGTAACTTAATTACTAACCAAATTATCAAATCATAAAACAACAACTGCTCTGCCGTTTACCGTTACCGTTGCGTTGGTTGTGTACGTGTAATTAACTAAATAACTTCGGCTTCGGCTTCGACTTCGACTTTAACTTGAAAATTCTCAATAGCGAAAACCTTCTCAGTATTATATGTAAAATTGTATTATATTATCTGTATTTTTACATTATAAATTTCGCATTTAGATAATAGTTTAAATACGTTTATAAAATAAATTGTTAAGAATTTCTACTTAACGTTAATTTGCACTTGGGCTGGTTACGGAGTTAAATTCCTCATTGCCTAATGTTTTCGTCACTGCCAAATCACAAAAATTCACAAACCTTTTACGTGTGTATTTGACATGTAATGCTCACAATTCTCATTTCGTATTGAAATCAATACATCATCATGTTCATATGATTTACTATATATGACTAATAGCAAAATTGCCGATCTCCATTTTTTGACTTAGATAGTTCACAATTTGGTTTTTCAGCGCAAAATGCAATAAAAAGTATCTACTAGCTTCATTTGATTTGACAAAAAATTAAAAATTGAACACAAATAAATATTAAATACATTCAAAAATGGAGATTTTACGTATATTTTAGTGTAAATTATAGGTTTGCAATTTTGCTTTTTCAGTAGTGAGTTATTTGCATATTGGGTTGGATTGAAAAAGTAATTAAAGGATTTAGCTGAAATTTGGACTACAAAACTACATTTTCGTCCTAAAATAGAAAAGACATCACTGGAAAATAAAAAAGTCATAACTTAAAGGTAAATGATTTTGTATAACTAAGACTACAGCTTACGACTACCATGGCTTAAAGGCATACAAAATTCAAAGAATTAAGCTAGCAGCAGTAGCAGTATAATAATTGTGATTACTCACTTTTAAAAAAGGTAAAGGGTTGACGTTTTATTCCTCTACCTGCTGGTGTATTCTATTTTTGTAACCTTTAAAGGCGTAAATCACAATTTTCAGAACACAGCGTGAAGGATAGTTTCATCCTACCCTAAACTATGTACCTACATAAAAGTCATATATGTTAGCCCAATCACCAAATCAAACTCTTTAGCCCTCAAAATGGCTCAAAAACAAGCTCACATGCAGTCACATCTGCATGCCTAAAGCATAATAATGTATTTCTGGAGCAAATGGTTGTAAGTACTTACACAGAATTTCCATGTAAATTTAAAACCATTTGTATTTCTATGTAGGGGTACTTCAGTCTAGTCTGTCAGATTGTCAACAGTGTCAGTTTGTGTTCAGGCTAAGTAGTTTCTCACTCTGCTCCGTATAATTCAAAAACTACCAGTCGGTACAGAATTTCTGAAATATTTCAACACATTTTATTATTTTGCTCCATATTGGGCTATCACTTCAGTTTCTCCTTAATTCAAGAAACTCAAAACTCAACTATTCAAACATTTAAAATTACATTGTTACTTCAGCAATAAGTAAAATTAAATTAGTAAACTTGTTGATTTTAAAGTAAAAATTAAATACACAGATATTCCTGCATGTAATTTTTAGCAGAGGAAGAACTCAGCACTCAACGTTCAAGCGAAATATAAACTCAGTGTTGGAAAAAGGTAACTACGCATTCAATGTACTATACTATTTACAAGAATTTCAAAACATCTTAATTTAAAAATACAGATTGTATAAATAAGCCAGCCATACTCACAAACAGTTCGTCTGTAATCTGAAGCAAGTGTATTTAGCGCTGCTAATTGCTAATTCAAAATGTTTATTGTAAAATAAATACAAAAAGAAGAATATTCAGCGACAATAATTATATCATAGATTTCGTGGACCCCGAATATTTTCCCTTGTAGAAGGATTTTCTAAATCACGCACTTTGAATATTGCATCTAGACTTGAGCTGACCAAGTTAAGCACGGAAGCTTTATAAGAACGCTAAATAAGAATGGAAATGCATTTCTTGCTCGAGAATTCGACCACAACTAAGAACCAAGACCCAGCCCCACATAAAATAGCTCTCTCAATGGACCATGTAAGTATTTTTTTTCGATTATGACGTTTTAAAATTACATAATAAGTTCATTGCACGGTTACTATAGTAGTTCCCTCGCAACGTATTACCGACCTTCGTATAGTGGAATCGTCGTAGGCATATCGCTTTGATTATATTTAATATGGATTTAAAAAAATTAAAAACGCATCTCAATATATATACATAGTGGCATACATCGCTATATACTGAAAAAGCAAAATTCTCGCTGAAAGCGCAAACTATTTGATTCAAAACATTCAAAAGTCGGAAATTTTGCTATTGGGGAGAATTGGAGACTAGCTTTATTTTGCATCTTCAGTAAAATAACGATAAGCTATTTAAGTTATAGCACCCCAATTATTCTGCCATTCTGCTATAATTTTATTATGCGTTGAATCTCGACAATAAGTATGCTGTGTGTTATAAATGCAGCTGAAAAAATAGAAAACAATTATACTAAACACTAAACACGGAAAGCAACTAAAGTTGCACTTAATTTTAAAAAAGCGTGTACATCTTATTATATTTGTTTTCTTGTTTTGTGTATCACTTCAGATTTTGGAGGAAATTTGCCGCTACTCAAAACGAGAAGATCTCTTTAACTTTCGTCACCTAAGTAGACAATGGGACTTCCATGCCACAAAGCAGCTTCAAAAAAAACTTCGACTCCATTTGAGTGAACAGGAAGATTTCGATGAATTAAAGTGTCTTGTAGAAAAGCGATCTCAACTCATGCTTTCCGACTCTCCATTTCCCTGCGACAAATTTCGGTTTACAAATCCCTGTAAAAATTACAAGCACTTGGGATCCAACTTCACAGAAGGGTTTCCAAAGTGTGCGTCACATACAAGTTTGAGCGATAAAACGATCCATGAAATTCTAAACATACATGGGGACCAGATTACTGTATTAAATTTAGATTTCACTCATAACTGTGAATTAAGACGAGATTCTACCAAACTCTCTGAGATGAAATTTAATAGCGAAATCAAAAGTTTACTGTTGGATCAAGCGCCAAATTTAACTGTACTCAAGATTAAGAATGAATTTAGGTTTAAATCAGATTCTCCACACACTAGTAGCAACAATGGAAATATCAAAAACGCCTACCATAAAAAATTTGACGATTCCCCACAAAAATCTGTGACGACCGATGCGGATGCGGTTTTTGGTTTAAAGAACGGGCCCAATGTTAATTTAGCAGTGAGTACAAGCTTGAAATATTTAATTCTGGAAGGCACACAGTATCGTCTCAGTGTATCTGGAAGTATTTTAGAAAATATTTTAAAATTAGCTCCAAAATTAACTCAAATAATACCATCTTATTTATGGGACTATAGTCATTATTTACAACCAATTAACATCCTCCCTTTCCTTAAAAGTATTCAAATTCCAAATGGGAACTGTACAGGGATGTTGGATCTTGGATCACTGGAACGAATTGCGGATAATTGTGAAAAAGACAATGTCAAATTTCGTAACTTTACATTACATTCGTGTAAGAACCAATTTTCCGCTCACAATTATCCAGAATTCCCTGTCATTCGGGAAAGGACTGTAAATGTAATCAATAGAATTCTAAAAGGGAGTTGGGATACATTACGAACTATTAAATGGACAGAGTTTACATTTTTGCCTGGTTTAAAATTCCCTCCCAAAATGCCCAAAGTTTGTAAAATATCATTTTGTCACCCTCACAGTTTTCCTATGAGACTTGAGGGAAAATGCTTACTTCCACATGGTTGCCGTTGGTCGGAAACTTTTCCGAATGTGAAAACTGTTGTATTGTACAGTATGCCATGGGAAGTGCGTTTAATGGACTTGATCAATGCACTCACGACTGAGCCAGTGATGAGCGTGACCAAAGTTTATATTTTTGGGCAAAACTATGCTCATGCTGAACAACTCTCAGGAGAGCATTTGAGTAGGCTCAAAGCATTGTTTCCAATTGCTCAAGTTTCTGAGGATGTTTAAAATACTTTTATTGTTATTTGTTTTGTTTGGTTAGATAACTAGTTTTTTTCTTACTTTTTGATTCGGGATTGTTTGAATTAGCATTTTACTTCACTGTATAGCAATATTTATATTATTATTACGTATTATTAATTATTATACAATTATGTATCTAAATGATTTTAAAAATGTTTGTACTTTAATAATTTGTGTTTTAACTTATATCACTATGCCTTTGATTTCATAATAAATTGTAGCTAAATATTAATTAAATTGGATTTTTTAACTAGTCAAAAAATTGATTATATATAAGTTTATTACTGCGCTAACATCGGTAAAGCTGCATTTATTTAAAGTAGGTAATATACACATAATTATAGCTGCATGGCATTGTTAACAAGGTGTTATATGCAGGCTATTCTACTTAAATGAAGTACGATAAAAATAATTGCAGAAGTCAGCTCGGTATGCGATTGGTGTGTTTCTTATTTAATTTTCTTTTTTTAAATACATTATTCTTATTTTTAGTACTTTTATACATAGCCAAACTAAAAAGGATAAAGCCAAGAAATAAGATTAAAATTGAAATTATAGTTTATAATTTTACATCCCGATGTAATTACATAACCTTGCTTTTATGTTCGTCAGTCATGTACAAAAGTATAAACAAATTGAAGCCTAAATTTAATTTACGCCAGAATGACGAGCCTAATTATAATTAATATTACATGGCTTTCGTCGTTTGTTTTTCATAATAGCTAAAAGATATTAAAATGCAATATTTCTCACTTTCTGAAAAACTTGAATTGCATAATAAACAATTAGGTCATAGGTTAAAATGGATATACATAATTTCATTACGTGCTGTATGCAAACATAATTGTGCAACACATTTAGTAAGCAACACACCGGCATAGCCAAGTAATAATAATTGTTAACGTAAAAAATATAAAACTATAGGTATAGCTCATTTCTTTCTATAATACAGTTTCTATTTACAAGAAAGGATTGAAGGGCTCAAAACCATCCGGACAAAATTTGACTTGAGCTCGAGGAAATAAAGTTTGGAGTCTTACAAAATGTTCCTCTTTGAGTTCCTCCTTCGTCTTGATCTGAACCCGAGAGATGTGTTCCCCTCCTGCAGAAGTAAAAGGTGTGGAACTGACAAGACTAATGAAATCCGTAAAACTAACCCGCTCAGTATTATCATAGAGTGAGATACACTGAAGGTTTGGAAATGAACTGGACCAATTGAATCCGGGTGGGAACAGCTGTCTGATTTGATTTGGATTGTGTCGATTATGAATTTTATAAGGATTTCCAAAACCTACCACAAGTAAATTGGGCATAACTGTCGGCCACATTACTGAAGAGAGGAAAGTGACAGCATTCCATTGAAGGAGCATTAACGAGTTTTTATTATTCTCCAGAATTCGGCTGATCACATTCCCAACTCGAGCTTTGATTACATTGGGACCGAGGAAGTAACCCATTCGAAATCCAATCCCAATCTGACAATTCCCACTTGCTTTCAAAAGACAGATTCTAAATTCACGAAGTTTTAGATGCCCACCCTCACTCGCATCCGCAATCTTTTCCAGTATTTCAACGTGTTCCATATGGTACGGTGTAAAATCCAATTTTTTCAAAAGGTGAAGTCTGTTGAATGGCTCAAGGAAGTAAACGTGATACGGGGAGTAGGGATCAACTTCTCTTAAATTCGGTGCGATGCAAAATACCATTTCGAGGACTTTTGATGAAATTATAGGGCAATAGCCTGGAATATTGAAAACAGTTAATTTTGTATTTTTCAGAGCCTGCTTTTCTTCCTTGTATTTGTCATGGATGTCGTGGAGCTCAGCATCTGTTACGTAGAGGGGTGAAATATTCTCTCGTAGAAATTGCGTTCTGCAGTCTATTTTTTTGAAAATTGCACCGCTTATCTGGAAAATGAAAAGGTTCGGTGTTTGATGCACTAGAAAGTTATAAATAAAATCCATGACTTCCGAATCACTAGATTTGTGCTTGCTTTGGTCACTTGACAGGGACTTGTGAGAAAGATTAAGATATACTTGACGAATGTGAACACCGTGAATTGTTAACATCTCCTTTATGAGTGCGTCTTTCAGAAAAGTTAAGAATGATTTTGAGTGTTTACAAGTGGCATCAAAACTGAAATTGCCACAAGGAAAAGGTGAAGATGGGAAAATTCCATTAAGAGTATGTTGCCGGAGAAGGCGGACGAATTGTTTAAGTTTTTTACTGGTTGCGAAATTGATGACAAAGTCTTGGTTTTTTTCAAGAAGCTGAATACAGGCGACGGAATTCCATTTGTTACTCACAAGGCGACATTTCTTAAGATCGGATGCGTTTAATGAACGGAATATTTCTTCAAGAACCTGTAATTTTGGGAATTTAATGCTTCATAAATTATTGAGCTAGGTATACATATTTATTAAGGCTTAAACTGCATAAATTACTGTGAGATGTATTTCAATTGTTGTAATATATGCATACAATGAGATTTAAGACATGTATGGTATGTTGTTAAAATTAACACTTACATGGTCAATAGCTAGTGCATTAACGGACGCCGATGCCGATCCTGAAATGTCCCAGTTTTCAAGAGATGTAACTGAATTCTGAAACTGAAAGCACCCATGTTTATTATTTCTTTTATTTGTTTGCAAGAATCTGGTGAATTCGGTTCTAGTCTTTTGCATTTTCAAGTGCATGTCAAGATAATCTTTTAATAATAAAATAGAATGTGAGAAATTAGATAAAAACTGATGTTTAAGTCAGCGTCTGTCCTTTCTGTAGTCAGAGTTCATACTCAAAACTGGTATGGTTTCATGAGTCCTGAGCGTTAACGACGTCAAGAAAGACAATTATATATTTAATTAACTTTTGTGGCAACTTTTGGTCATTACATTGAAAGTGTAAAAGTGGTTTGTAGTTATGACTGTTGAATTATTTAGTCAAAGTCATCTAAAAATAACACTACGGCGGTTGCCTATGTATTTCTAGAAATACATGACCCAGATTGTGGCTGTGTCACTTTATGCTTGCTTAAATGCGTACAGTGTACAGTAGGAGAAGACCATGTATAAAAGTAGTTATATATGCATAAAGTATAGCTATACCTTGCACCTTACATGTATACTGTATAGAAAATTAAATATGCCTCACAAAACTTATTGATATTTTCTTAAAAACGAATAACGGGAAAGATTCTCAGAAATAAATGACGCATTTTCAGTTTCTGTCGTATTCTTCAGTTCGTCACTATTCACTATCAATTCATTCTGGTGGTTTGTTTGGTGAGCTGGGCGTAATACAAATAGCAGGTATAGGTATTAATAGGTAGTAAGTATTAATAAGTACATAGTAATAATTATTATAAATATGATATTAACACAGTACAGTACAGCTGATGGTGAGCCAGCAGATGCTTAAGATGCTATGTAGTATTTATGTGTTAGTTTTATAGCTTTGGATTTTGACCTTATAATGTTAATGCACTGTTAAATATAAAAATAAAAGTAATGCTAAGTAAATGTTTCTAAAATTTAGGTTTAATGACCAACTAGGAATGTATCATATTACTAGTAAACTTTCAGTAAATATATATTATACTGGACTATATTTTGGAACTAAACACTCATCTGCTTATGAAATGTTTTTGTAATTACTAAGTAGTTAGGTACCTCCCTACATTTATTTGTTATGCTCAGTATTTAAGTAAACTTAAGAGGAATCTATGACCTACAAAACTACAGACAAACATTTCATTAATATTCAAAATTCAGTTAAATTGTACTCAAGCAGTGCTATGCTACCACTAATCAATCATATACTGCTGGTATTTGGTTACAATAAGTAGGTAGTATAAAATATAATATCATACGAAATGGCTAATAATTATTCAACTACAGGTTTGAAATCAGGTGGATGGGAGAGCGGTTATAGCATCATAATACACGAAAACTGTGGTTCTGTAGGAGTGATTAAACTATATAATTAGGACAACTTCGCACTTAAATGCAGAATTCATTTGCATTTTTAGTGTAGATTTTACAAAGTTGTGTCTGGTCATTGGCGGTAGCAGATTTTGCTATTAATACCACACAAAAGAAGCTCGTCATGTAATTACCTTAAACCCAGAGATTCCTCTTAGCTAAACATGCGTAATTTATTATTAGTTTAATTAAAACATTCTACATAATATGCCAGCATTATTTTTTCTGTCCATACTGTACTTAAGAACAATAAGTAAATCTTTAAATTAAATACGAATCACCAATTTTCAACTTTACATTAGTGTAAATGACAAAGCCCAATTGGGTTCTTGGGGGCCAATTGGGTTATCGGCTAACCTTAATGAAGGGCAATGCGAATTTTATTTTGAGTAAAGTTGTCTTGATATATGTAGGTAAATCTTTTGCATACAAGTTCTTCATGAATCATTATGTATATACTGGATTGTTCCATTTAAAGTTTTACGTCCGAATATCACAATTTATGACAAAAAAGTTTACCTAATATTTTAATGCTTAACAGAAAGAGTATTTACACATAAATATTTGTACAAAACTCCAGTTAACCTTCGTGTGAAGCGACACAATTCAGTAAATACATTTAGGCTCGAAGAAACCCAGTGAAAATATGTATTCGCCTAGGAAACACAAACACGGAACAATATTGCATCTATCAATATCAATAAAGCTTGTGCAGTATGTTCCAAATTTTATAGACACGTAGGTTCCTTCAGCAAAATTTTGAAAAAAATTAAAAAGTTCATTTCAAATTTTAATTGTTTTTGAATTCATAATATTTTGAAATGGTTTTTCATACAAAATTTTCAAAAAATATGCTTTGGATGTTTAAAAAAATTAAAAATACAATTAAAAAACCATTTTGAGGCATTTTTCAATTTTCAAAAAAAAATTCATAGACCAAAACTCATATAGCGCATCATGTTGTTAAGCCGTTCTAAGTTTTTTGGGACACTCTTTTCGAAAAAAAATATCTCCTGAGGGAAGAAACCCTAATAAATCATCGTGAGTTTAACCGTTTTGAGCATTCTGTACTACACGAGCAAAATTAAAGACAAACAGACACGCGTGCTTCAAATTAATAGTCCTACTTGATTTAGACTGTTAAGAATATGTTGGTATAGACGTTTATAATAACATCAGCGAATAATAAAGTAATGCAAATATTTTTCCTTAAAAAAAAGGAATTATTGATCAATCTTTTTCTTTGAACATGAAACTCGCTTTAAAACGTTTGGAAATCTAATAAGGAAAAGCGAACAACTTTGTTTGGAAGTATTCAATATTTGCAATACTTTTATTGATTTACAAATCGTGCCTAGAATACTAATATAAATGCTTATATTATTAAGAAAGGGATTTTACAACCCGTTTAGAGACACATTTTCAGTTTAAAAGTTTTTTTCAATCCATGCTAAATAGGAAAACGTTTACTACTTTGATGATAAACTTAAATTCAGGTTAATAAAAGCAATTAATTAACCAATCAAATAACAGTATTTAGTAAATTTGTAGCGACTAATGGATTTAAAAAGCATGTCAACTAGTCCTAATGTTGCATTATTAGTAATTTCCTTATCTCTTGGTTTGTGCTCTGGATATTTACTAGATGATCCAGAACTAATAAAACTTGAGCACCTTTTAAATCCACTAAAGGATTGTCAATTTATTGTAATGACAGAAAACCCCACTGAACATAAGTTTGGGAGAGAAATTCAAGAGAGCGCGATCCAAACTCTGAATAAATTGCAAGCATCCACTCAGAATTTCGTTGTCTTTAAGCGACTTAATAGAAACTCTCAGTTTCTCAAGTTTCAAGAGACTTGCTACGTCTTTATTGCTATTCCATCCTTACTTCATGCCAAGCAAGCTAACGTATATTTTCCGTTTTCAAATAAAACTTCAAACCAGGAGATTCACCATAATATAAGACATCATACTGACATTTATTTAATTCTCACACATGCATTAAAGACAGCTAAAGGCAAATACAAACCAGCGTATAATGCTGGTGAGCTTTGTTATTTTCCATTAAACTTATTTTGGATACTTTTAAAGTTGCACGAGACAACAAATATTGTGAATGTACACACTATGTTCACTGTCAAATTAAAATGTGCTTATAACCAGGAAATATGTTTTTTTCAACATTGGGGCTCTGACGAAATTCTTTCAAAATGGACATCTTACAAAGAGATGGTGAACAAGTCTGAGAAATCGCGATGGAATTTACATAGGACCCAAGTTGTTCTGAATGGATATCCTACAGATGTTATCAAACAAAGTGAAAAATTTAAAAAATTACGAAATTACGATTTAGATGGAAGTTTATGGATGAAGGTGGAATTGGGTGAAACTCCATTGGCAATGATTGAATATGTTTTGGAAACCCGATTAAATTATACATTCATTGCATACTCAAAATTAAAGAAAAGCGTTAAGGAAGTGACGTGCTGTAGACTAGGATGCATATCAGCTATGAATGTGCCTAGAAATCTTAATAGCTTGAGTCATTATGCACACTACCAAACGACAGTTGTAGTTGGGCAACAAATGGAAAGGTTTGTCTATGGAACAAGCTACAAGAGTCTCATACCTATTGAATTGTACTTTTTTGTTCTGCCTTTTGATTGGCCAGTCTGGGCCGTTTTAGTGATCACTGTGGGGACGCTAGCAATAATTTACAAGCAGGATTCGCCTAACTTAAGCATCCAATTTGGATTTGAGATTGCTTTTTTCCCGCTTCTAAATCAAAGTGGACGGGTTACGAGAAGCAAAGAAAAAATGTGGTTGTACGTCCCGTGGTTCGTTACAGCATTTTTGGTCAGCCTAATTTTCACTTCGTTTTGGCAAAGCTACAGGCTAGTTCCATTACCAGCTAAAGTCAATAAATCGTTCCAGGAATTAATTAAGGACGGTTGTAAAGTTGTTATGCAATTGACACAAAGAGCGGAATTAACAAAAGTAGCAGAACAAAATGACCCTGTAGATGCATATCGTGCCCAGTTATTACTCAACAATTCTGTAAAGAGTGACATGGGAAATACTGCATTTTGGAAAACAGTAAGAAGTTCAAAGTATTGCAGCTTGCAAGAAGATCGTGACGTTGCTGTCATCATATTTGTGAATTACGAATATTTTAAGGTACGAACATACATAACAAAGGACACCCTGTTTTTGAAACCTGTTCTGTGGACCTTTCTCATACCTAATGGGGACATACCTGTCAAAGTATTCAAATGGGTGGCGAGTTCAGGAATTTTTAAATACTGGCACGATATAAATTTGAAGCTAAGATCAGAGATATTTTTCCTTGGCTCAACAAATAAATTTGGGCAGCGAAAGGAACGTGCACGGAAAACTGTTGATTTAAAAGCTAATGATGTTACGGAGCCTCTGCCTCTGCCACTTGACGACTCGTTGATTGTATCATCGTATTATTGTATCCTCGTTGGACTTTGCTGTGCCATTTTGGGTTACTTGTATGATGTTTTGTATCAGCGGCACATGCGTCGAAGATTCCAAACTTGGGCATTACCGTAACATGTAAATAACTTGCCCGTTAGTAATACTGTACACTGTCAATATAATACTTTTGTGCTACTAATAATTATCCATTTATGCGTCCCATTAGCTGCATCACATCGCAATTCATTAACAATTTTTAATAATAGGCAGTTTGCGCACTTTCCGTAAAAATGAAAAACGTAAACGTAAACGTAAATTTTACGTAAGCTCCGCCCTCAAAACGTAGAAACAAAATTTTGCGTGAAAAATGATAATTTACGGCCGTTATTTTATACGGCAGCGGTGTTCAAACAACGTCCACGCAATATCATACGTAACAAATATTGCCATGGATACCTATAGTAACCTTCCAAATCTGTTGATTTTAAAAAATAACAACTTTTACGTTTAACCTAAAACTGCGCAAACTATGACACGCAAAATGATCCGCAAAAGTTTAAAACGTAAAAACAATTATTTTGCGTTTTGCGTTTTACGAAATATAATTTTACGGCAAGCGCGCAAACTCCCTAATGTAAGTTTTAAAAATACTTGCTAAAAACAATTTTACACTAACAACTTTGCCTTTATTCACAATTATACCGTTTTAATAGAACTACAATTTTAACTCCAAAAAAAAACATACGTATGTACATATTACCTAAAACAATATCGTCTGTGAAGAACCAAAATGACTAATTTCTATTTGTAGCTAAAAAAACTATACCGTATCTTGAAATTTTTAAATTTCAAGGCATATTAAAATATGCCTTGAAAGCATTTAAATAGAATATTTTGCACTTTTAAAAAACATGTAGGTAAATAGAATATTTTGCACTTTTCAAAAACATGTAAATAGCATATTTTGCACTTTTCAAGAACATGTAAAAAATAGACTATTTTACACTTTTCAGTAACATGTAAATAGAAAATTTTACACTTTTCAAAAACATGTAAATAGAAAATTTTAGATTTTTCGAAAACTCTTAATTAACATTATACGCATGTTTCTCATTTTGTTTTTATGACAGCTCGTTTTGATTCTAGCTACAAATGGATATGGGCCATTTTGGTTCTTCACAGACGATATCTAGACTAACGATAATAAGTTAATAAACATAGGAAAATATCAATGTATTATCATTCATACAAATAAAGTAATAAGAAGTGTTTATAGGTAGATACATACAATTTGATCATATTGCTGTAATTAATGCATATTTTAATATTTAAAAAAATAAAGATCATAAAATGTCACAATTTTTTTCAGTATCAGGATGCAGTTTATTCTGTTCTAGTTTTGTATTGGATTTGGTTATGATCCCGGTTTCAGTTTGGCATTCAGATTTATACTTATTCATTTCTATAGCTGGACGTCCGGTATCAACTTTGAGTTTGCATTCAGTTAATGATATGGGGATAAAAGTACCATCAATGAAATCGTACGTCTCCGTGAGATGGGTGTCTTCAGGGATTGGAACAAGAAGCGGTCGGGTTAATAGTTGTCGTGAATTGTATTTCAGCCTTTCGCGATGCCCCTCCTTCTTTTTTACATGACTTCCTCCAGTATTCGTCTAAATAATTGAATAAAAGAAAGACACATTAATAGAAGTACACATTTAAGTCGAAATAATTCCTGTATCGAATGCCGTATAGTTTACATAGTTTACGGGTCCGACAGGTCAGACTTTAAATATAATACGAGTACACTATTATAGAAAACAAAAGCATTGTATTTCCCAAAATTTTCGGCTATCAAAGATCAGAACGCAGAATTAGAGCTCATTTTTGGGGGCTACTAGAAAAAAGACGATACATGCATTTTTACTAGCTTAAAAATTTGAAATCACTGTCTGAAATAAAATTTTGAAGTGTGACAAATTTAAAATGGAAATATGAACTTACGGGAGTTGATGCTGTAGATATATTGTTGGATTTTAGACCAAATGACATTTTCTTATGTTCTTGATATTTCTGGAGCCTCTCCCCCACTTTTTCTTTGCGTATCCTCTTCAAGTGCTCTCTCATTATAACAAATTTACGCAGGTCGCGCTCCTCGTCTTGTCTGGAAAATTATAAATAGTAATTACAGAATAATAAGTACATATATGTAATATTTAAAGAATACATTTAAAAAGCAAAGAAAAACAGTATATAACGTTCGATCACTAATCTTTAATTAATATTAAACAATTACAATTAAAATATCGTCTGAGAAGAACCAAAATGACCTATATCCAATTTAAAACAGAATCAAAATGAGCTATGTCATAAAAAAACGAAATAAGAAAAACGTGTTAGATGTTAATTAAGTAATTTTGAAAATTGCAAAATATTCTATTTACTTACATGTTTTTGAAAAGTGCAAAATATTCTATTTACTTACATGTTTTTGAAAAGTGCAAAATATTCTATTTACATATTTTTTAAAAGTGCAAAATATTCTATTTAAATGCTTTCAAGGCAAGTTTCAATTTTTTTGTAGATAGTGGATTTCGTTTTTGGCTACAAATGGATATGGGTCATTTTGGTTCTTCACAGACGATATGCTATTTTCAATTTTTGGAAGGTAGAAAATAGATACGCTAAATAAATTGAAGTATAAATAGCTTATATTATACCAGTTAATTGCTTACATTGTATAAGTGCTTATTTTATGGGCATCTTCAAGTCCAAATGACACATCAAGGTCTGTCATGCTATTTGAATTCTGAAAATCGTGACTCCCCTCCGATCTCATTAAAGCGATTGACATGCTCAAAAAAGGGCTGTCAAGACAGGCCAGGCTGTAAAAACAATTAATATTGTACAGATAAATTAATTCATTTTTAAACACAGCATTATATTATTTTTTGAAGTTCACAAAAAATAAAGTAAAGTATCATTTTTGCGCGGTTTCAAAATTGAAATAAATCTCCTAGTAAATCGGCCAAGGATTTAATAAAAATAGCAAAACTACTGTGGTTTATATGATTTTACATAATCTTACAGGTAGGTAATCTGCAGATAACAAAAACAATATTTTTCTTGACTATTTATATTTACGTAAATATTCCGAATGTAAAACTTACAATGTTGCTGATGTGTCCATGCTTTCAGGTATTTCAAAGTACTCACTGCAGCCACGTATATACTCTGTTGTCCTTGTTGACATCCCGCATACACATGCAAACAGAAACGGGATTAGCAGTTTGTCACATTCAATAAAAATTACAACTGAATTTTAGGGCTAATCAAAGCCGATATGAATAAAGGAAAACTCGTATATTACACTTGAGTAGTGAATATTGAGGGTAATATTAAAACACGTCCACAAAGTTGAAAAATCTAGCAACAATTAATTGAAGCGTTTCAAAGAAGGCGAAGTCTTCCCGTATTTTTACACTTGTTTATTTTTAAGAAAATAAAGCTATACTTGTAGCGTGCTGAATAATAATAAAATAAATAATTTAAAATTAGAAGCTTGAATTTCACCTATTGACTTCAAGTCCTGACCAAAAATAAACTTGTGACTTCTTTATGTTTGTATACAATTCTGTGTAAACATATGTATTAGTCATCGTCCATCTCACGACGCACTAAATACACTCATATAAAGTATGTTGCCTGTACGTTTTGTTATCTACTTTAAATTCTTTTATTTACCTCCCAAGAACAATGTAATCTTTTAAACCTTATATGCGTACAGATACCGAATACCTATCTTAAAAAATTCCTCATATTCCTCGAATCTAGCAGGCAATAAGATTAACACACTGTAAGAAGGTAAGGACAAGAACCTTTGCTTACTATATAGACTTTAAGTACAGAGGTGAATGTGTATGGTAAGAATGTAGTAGTACATAGTCAGTAGTACTAATAGTAGGTTTAGGGTTTAGGTACCTATTTGATCACCCTTGGCATTTTACATGTTATCATATGGCTACTGTTTATTTTCTACTTTCCGTTAATTGCAACAAATATAGATAGAAGTTATAGGTCTCTATATAAAAGCACGTGGAACTACATATAACTAACTTTTTCAAGATGTGAGCTAAATCCTTTTAGGCATTCCGTTGACAGTAGTGAATGATATTTTAATGTTTGGTCTTAGAGGATCAATAAGATTTTTAATCAGTAAAAATAACCATTTATATACTTGAGAATATTGTTTTATTAATTATAATCCTAACTAAGAAAATTTTGTATTATACACAGTGTAAGGCTGTGGCAATTGTACAAGTAACTTAATAAAGTTTTTTCTCTCTCTAAATTGTACTGAACACTCAATTTTTGTTTGCATTGATTACGTACAAATTGTTTACTAAACATGAACGACACAATAAAATATAATTTCCAACATTCGTACAAATATTCTAATTTGAAATAATTATCATAGCTTCATATTTCTTGTGTATAAATATTAGAGTTGTTAATTTTTAATGTGTTTAAATAAATAAATAGTTAGTATAACTTGGCAAGTGTAATTATTTGAAAGGTATTCTTCCTAAAAGTATCATCTTCTTTCGCCATCACATTTCTTTCCGCTTTGGTTTGATGAGCTTTTTGAGGAGCTGTTGTAGCACATTGAGTCGCCTTCCCCGTTCCCGCTTCGTTAGCATTTCATTACTGTAAAATAAACAACAGTAATGTATTTCAAATTAATTAAACAAAAAAAGTTCATTGGTCAATATTTATATACACATGATCATATGAACACACTTTTAGTCAATGGCAATCTCTGACATGAGATGTCCTCCCCACAAACTGATTAACCCTACCCATGACGTAATTTATGGACAACCCCTAATAACGAATTATAATGAAATTTTTTAAACTTACGACTTTTTATCATTGATTCTCCGCCCTGATGGTTTATCCCAATTACTGATAGCTCCTTTGTTGACACCCAGCTCCATATATTTTCCCACTGATTCCCAGTTCCTGGAAAAATAAATCACACTGTGAAAAATAAACACAAAATACTTTAATACGTAATTAGCAGCATGTGTCTTGCACTAAAAATTTGGGAAATAATTCTGAAGCTTACGCTTGGCTAACGGCACTATATTTCATTTCACAACAATGTTCGGGGTAGTCAAATCGGAGTTCTGGAGTTGTACACATTTTATCAGAATTAAATCGCAAATAAATGCTAAATAAATTGTAATAAGAGTAAAGGAAATAATTGTAACTATGTACACGCAAAAATACTAACTGTGTAGGAATGGAAATAAAACAAAATAAAATTCTTCTCGAAAGAAAAGCAGTTAACAGAAAAGTTAGATTAACTACAAAGTACGTCTGTTTACGTTTCAGATCGAAAGGGATTTGAAAATTAATTTCCGCTGTCTGTCCAGGGTTAGTTATGGTATTTACAATACGTCATATTTTTGAGTTTGAGTAAAGCACTTTTAGATATTTATAAATAGTGTATGATTATATAATCTACCTGAGTTCAGGTCATATGGTAGAATAAAATGGAGTGTAGTGATTTGAATAAAATACCAATGTATAATAAAAGTTCGATTTTTCTTAATATAGGCTTAGCCTAAAGCTTTATACATTTTACTATTGTCAGTTGTAGAGACAGACAAAAATAACTCCAAGTTCACTCACAGCCCCAGCCCCTTTCATCCAACGCAACGGTGAGCCACTGAGAACTTTTAAAAGTTCAAGCTTTTCATCAGTCCTTGATTTTATTTTTTTTACTAATTGTGGTCAATATCACGACCGTATAAATAAATAAGGGGTCTTCCTTAAATGATGTCATCAAAATATCTCTATTTCTGAGACCCTAAGACCCTGTCACTAGCCCTGTCACTAGCTTAGCCATGGCTATCTTTAGCATGGGCTGTAGCTGTAATCAAGTACATACAATCAATATCGAAGCAGGCCTATTGGCCCTACCAGTGACAGGATTTATAGACGATCCCTAATGTATATTACAAATATTATGCATATTAAACATGAGCTATTCTTGTAGTATAGTTTCCTTCTATGCTCATATGACACATAAACATAAATTATGCTTTATAATGTAGAGCCAGTGTGTGGCAATGTAAATGTATTGAAAATCGTATGAGAGTAGATGTACAAAATTTGAGGATGCAATAACAACAAATACGTATTCGTATGGTAAGCAGTAAGGTTGGCTTTGAATGTAGTAAGAGGTTTGTTTTATTGGTTAAATTAGTTCTAGCTCTAATCTAACTCTGGTCGTAAATCGTAGGAGACAGAATGGAGATGAAGAGGAGGCAATTAATGAAAAAATTTACACACTATGTATGCTATACATGAAAGACATTGGAGTTGAGGCTGGAGCACGGAGAGGCAATGGAAATAATATTCCAAAACTGATTGCAATATCCTAGTAGTGTCTGGTCTCCGTCCTCGGCACTGGTTGTGGTGCAGAGGACGAGGACGATGACAGAAATCTGCGACGCAACCAAAACATCTGGGTCAGCATTAGCTATCAGTTAAGCGAAATCTCAAGCCCAACTCCAAAGCCTTGGAATAAGGACGTCGTAAAATCAAAACCTCATCTTTTGAACATTGGCAGATTACTGTAGGTAGAAAAACGGCTTAATTTGCAGCCGAATGGTTTCTGTTGGGTAATATAAAGGTACATATAAGGTTGCTACTATGAAACTTGGAATTGACAGTTTTATTGGTAACCTCATCTTGAACTTGATGCCTCTTTTTTTCAGTATTCTGTAAATATGTACTTGCTATTTTCATAACTTTTTGTTTTCCTGGGCTAGATCTTCATCGCGCTGTAGCAGCATTGTTCAGTAGTGACTGTACAGCATGGTCAGGAATTTCCATGACGTCAGAGCATTTGGGTCTGGGTTGCTCTCAAACCCAGAGTACTTAACGACTCTGCTTAAGTTGCTCTCAAACCCCCATTTTTGAATAGGGCTGAGAGATTGAAATAGAAGGAGCCGATGCCTCAGCATGCCTCAGCATGCCTCAGCATGCCTCAGCATCAGCTAAAACAATGAACAGAGAGCAGTAGCAGTCAGTCCTTTTTGGCACTGCTCTCAGTAGACCAAAAACCACCGAAGCAAAAGCAAGTGTCCGCTCTGAGCTCTGACGACCAGCCATCTTTCTTTTTCTCTAAATTAATAAAAAGTCAGATATTTCTCAACTCTTCTTAATTTAGTGTATAAAATCTAAGTTAGTGAAAAATCAGACATATTTTCAACCTTTCTTAAATTGGTGTATCAAATCCGAAGTTCTGTTTTATTATTGTTTCGTGTGTGTGTGTGTAATTAAGTGTTTTAATAGTAATTAAAGTGAATTGGTAATTACTACCATTATTACACACTGTGGCGTTCAAAAACCCGGCATTTTAATTCTTATATCAACGGCTGCCACATCTTGAGTGTCTCACATTACCCTGTCACATATCATAAACAAGTATCAGTCTTCGGGTCCTCAGTGCATTCATCACATACCCCAATAAAGGCTGCTAGTGCTGTTTTCATGCAACCCGCATGTAGTCACGCATTTTGCATTCTCGGTCATCTCTAGTTCGGTCACAGTCCATCTCAGACCACCTTCCAAGTCTCGTCCTCCGGTCTGAATTACTTCCAGATCCGGTTCCATTGGTCTTACCCGCTCTCAGACTCGGTCAGTCGGTCTCAAGCTCACTCGGTCGGTCGGTCTCAAGCTCATACTTGGTCGGTCGGTCTCACCTCAACTCGGTCGGTCTCAAGCTCACTCGGTCGGTCGGTCTCAAGCTCATACTTGGTCGGTCGGTCTCAAGTTCACTCGGTCGGTCGGTCTCAAGCTCATACTTGGTCGGTCGGTCTCAAGCTCACTCGGTCGGTCGGTCTCAAGCTCATACTTGGTCGGTCGGTCTCAAGTTCACTCGGTGGGTCGGTCTCAAGCTCATACTTGGTCGGTCGGTCTCAAGCTCGCTCGGTCGGTCGGTCTCAAGCTCATACTTGGTCGGTCGGTCTCAAGCTCACTCGGTCGGTCGGTCTCAAGCTCACATAGCCCGTCCAGATCAGCTCACCCTCGGTCTCTGATCTAAGCTCAAGCTCTGGTCCCAGCTCTCTGGTGCCATCTCAAGCTCTGGTCCCAGCTCTCTGGTCCCATCTCAAGCACAGGTCCCAGCTCTCTGGTCCCATCTCAAGCTCTGGTCCCAGCTCTCTGGTGCCATCTCAAGCTCAGGTCCCAGTCTCTGGTCCCATCTCAAGCACAAGCTCAGGTCCCAGTCTCTGGTCCCATCTCAAGCACAAGCTCAGGTCCCAGTTCTCTGGTCCCAGCTCATGCTCTGATCCCAGCTCTCTGGTCCCAGCTCAAGCTCTGGTCCCAGCTCTCTGGTCCCATCCCAGCTCAAGCTCTGGTCCCAGCTCTCTGGTCCCAGCTCAGTCTCTGGTCCCAGCTCAAGCTCTGGTCCCAGCTCAGTCTCTGGTCCCAGCTCGAGCTCTGGTCCCAGCTCTCTGGTCCCAGCTCAGTCTCTGGTCCCATCTCAAGCTCTGGTCCCAGCTCTCTGGTCCCAGCTCAAGCTCTGGTCCCAGCTCGGTCTCTGGTCCCAGCCAGCTCTCTGGTCCTATCTTGGCACCTGGTCCCAGACCTAACTTCAGCTCACCTGGTCTCAAGTCTATTGGACCTGGTCTCCAGCCTTCTTATCCCGGTCTCAAGTCTATTGGACCTGGTCTTCAGCCTTCTTATCCCGGTCTTAAGTCTATTGGACCTGGTCTCCAGCCTTCTTATCCCGGTCTCAAGTCTATTGGACCTGATCTCTAGCCTCCTCAGCCCGGTCTCAAGTCTATTGAGTCCGGTCTCCAGCTCCCCAGCCCGGTCTCAAGTCTATTGAGTCCGGTCTCAACCCTCTCAAACTTCATCTCAAGCTCCTCACATCTCATCTTAACCGAATCATACCCGGTTGTCTCCATTATCCAACCATCTCACCTACCTTGAAATCGACTGTAACACCACCAAGTAACCTCTCAAACACATCTTCATAGCGAATTAGGAATAAACCATCCAATCCTCTTATTTACACAGAGGACGTCCAGTTTGGGTGGACGTTAAGGTGCACCGGGATTTACGACCCCAAGCTCAAGTGTGCATACCCCCAATCATTGGTCCTTCGATTACCAGATATTCCTGTCCTTTGAAGACGTCAAAATTCAAGCTTGTGTTCGTCGATATCTAAGTCATTTATCCGTACCAGATACCTCAAAGCTGGTCGTTGCGGTCCCAACCACATCTCTAGTGCCTTAAACTGCTACAACATGGATGCCCTCCTCAATAAAAGGAAAAGGTGTGCCTCGTCTTTGACTGCTCTTGGGCTTGTTGCTAAACAAGCTATAGAAAATGAAGCCAACCGACGGACAGGAGACAGAATCTTAGTGGATCTTGATGCCTGGTTAGATTCTCTAAACGACCTGCAAGAGGAAATCAGAACAGCAGGAGAATCCAACAACACTACCTATGAGACTAATGAAAAGGCATACTACTCCTTGCGTCTCACACACCATGACATCAAGACCTCTGTTGAAGCCTTAGCATCTATGCAACCAGTGCAGGATGCACAGGCAACCAATACTACCCCTCTTCCTGTGGAGTGTGCTATCAAGCTTCCTCCAATTGATCTCCCTACCTTCAATGGCAACATGTCCAACTGGCTCCACTTCAAAGACGTATTCAGAAAAGCAGTTCACGACTCCAAGACTCTTTCCGGTTCTGTCAAGTTGCACTATCTCAATAACAGCCTTAAAGGAGATGCTGCGTCCATCACCAAAAACATCCTCATCAGCGACTCTAACTATGACATTGCATGGAAGTCTCTCTTGGATCGATACGACGATGAAAGGACACTTGTCACAAATCATCTCAACCAGCTGTTTGACCAGCCTTCTGTTTCGGCTTCTTCCCCTTCTTGCCTCCGCAACCTCACCTGATACTACCTCAGCTTGTGTCGAATCACTCAAAGTGCTCGGCCAACCTACCGACCAGTGGAGCACCATCCTGGTTCACCTAGTAGAAAACAGGATGGACCCTGAATCTCAAGTACAGTGGGAGCTGCAAAGAAAAGGTAACAAGTTTCCCACGTTCACGGAACTAACCGCCTTCATCACCTCTCGATCGAAGGCTCTCATGTTCCTGTCCGGTGCTTCTGCTAGACCACATCAGCAGAGTCACCATCAGGGACAGAACAGCACCCAGAAGCAGAGAGACCTGAACCTCCAAGCAAAGCAAGGAAACACCAAACAAGTTTACCTTGCCACCAAACCTGATGGCTCTCCGTGCATAGCCTGCAACACTACAGAAAAGCACGGTTTGATGAACTGCGAAAGGTTTCACTCTCTTGCCCCTGCTGACCGGTTAGGTATCCTTAACACGAACAACCGCTGCCTCAACTGTTTCTCCTCTGCCCATGTTACCTCCAAGTGTGATAGCCCTCATTCATGCTTCATCTGCAGAAAACACCATCACACTCTCCTTCACAACAGTGAAAAAGCTCCATCAGGCAAGACTGAAGCAGATCCGCCTCCTCTCCCACCTCCTAAGAAGAATGATCCTCCATCAAGTACCTCAGTGCATGGAACCACCGGGTCCCATATACCCGCTCAGGTGCTCCTTGCAACCGCTGTTGTTGTCATCAATGATAGCAATGGTGTAGGAAGAGAAGTGAGAGCACTCATCGACCCCGGTTCTCAAAACTCCTTCATCACAGCCGCGTGTAGTAGAAAGCTATGGCTCAAGCGAAAGAAGACAAGTATCAATGTCAATGGTCTTGGTTCTACTGCTGCTGGGTCCTGCTCCTACCGGTCCTCCTTCTACATCAACTCTCGTACAAGGAGAGAATCAATCCGCATGGACGCTTACCACCTCAAGACGATTACCGGCCGACTTCCTTCTCACTCCTTCCAGCATAGCTCTTGGTCACATCTTCATGGCTTAGAGTTAGCAGACCCATCCTACAATGTCTCCTCGCAAATCGATCTTTTTCTTGGAGCTGATGTCTATCAAGACATCATTGAAGCTGACATCAAAAGAGGTCCTCCTGGAACTCCTATAGCCCTAGAGTCCAAACTAGGGTACCTGCTAATGGGTAAACTGCCTATCACTGGATCATCCACTTCCTCGTTCCTGGTTACAACAAATGCTGCTCTCACCAGCTTTGGCAACACAGAGGAAGTGCCACTAGTCAGTCCTCACACCAAGCAACGTCCTTTTGTCTGCGGCTCTACCGGCCCAACGATTTCTTCTTCTACCAAGCCTACCTTCTCAATCTTCCCAACCTCGGCTGGGTCTACCGTGTCGACCAGCTCTACTTCAACTGCATCGGCCGGGTCTACCGTCTCGATGAGCTCCACTTCAACCGTGTTGACCGGGTCTACCGTGTCTACCAGCTCCTTTTCAACTGCGTTGGCCGGGTCTACCGTGTCGACTATTTCGACTTCAACTGCATCGGCCGGGTCTACCGTCTCGATGAGCTCCACTTCAACTGCGTTGGCCAGGTCTACCGTGTCGACCAGCTCCGCTTCAACTGCGTTGACCGGGTCTACCGTGTCGACCATCTCCGCATCAACCATGTCGACCGGGTCTACCGTCTCGACAGGCACCGCTCTAACTACATCGACCAGGTCTACTGGCTCAACTTCCGCTGCGTTGATCGGGTCTACTGTTTCAACCAGCTCCGCTCCTACCAAGTCGACCGTCTCAACTGCAGCTACCAGCTCCACGGTCTCCACCTTAGCCGGCTCTACATGCCATACCGGGTCCTCGGTCTCCATCTCTACCGCATCTACCAGCTTGATGGTTCCAGCTCCAAGCATGCTCATCGGCTCTAAGGTCTCCATCTCTACCACATCTACCGGCTTGATGGTTCCAGCTCCAAGCATGCTCATCGGCTCTAAGGTCTCCATCTCAACAGCATCTACTGGCTCAGAGGTCCTTGCCTTATCTGGGTATACAGTCTCTACCGGCTCAGAGGTCCTCGTCATATCTGGGTCTACTGTTCCTACCGGCTCAACGGTCCTTGCATCATCTGACTCAACCGTCTCAACTGGCTCAACATGCTCCAACGACACACATCAAAATCAGCTCAAGGTGTATAATGATGTACTGTCTGGTGTAGTAAAGCAACGGGAAGCTCTAAAGCTGAAATCATTCATCAACGCATCTGGACTTCCCAGGGTGGGCGGTCAATCTACGACATCTGATCTCTCCCCAGCCAGAAAGCACTCGGTGCTTCTGTCTCAAAACCAACTGCTCAATACTCCAGTCACCTGTCATCATCACCTCACAAGCATGCCAGCTGGACCTCAACCTCTCGTTCCTTCTCGGTCTAGGATCAACAAGCTGCATCTAACACCTTGGCACCGCTGGTACTCTGACAATCTTATCGAGTATCAGCAGCGTCCAAAGTGGATGATACCTCACAAGGAGCTCACAGTCAACAAACTTAGGCTTCTGAAAAACAGCGATCTCTTGCTTCTTCATTGGAGAAAAGCTGCAGTCGTCGCAGACCATCCTTCAGCAGACCATCACTTGCTGGCCACCGCCGTGCAGTCATCTGAGAAGGCCATCACAACCTACGAGCACTTTCACCGACCTAAACATAAATTCAGTAGGTTACTATTAAGGTAAACAGTTTATGTCTGCTCAATTTCTCATGCTACCGCGGTGTATTGCTCTAAAAATTATGTTAGCTCTCAATATACTTAGCTAGTAAGTAACCAATTCAATATCATTATAATATGCCACATTATGATCAAATCAAAGTCAATTTACCCGTGTCTCTTACATTAATGTTAGTTAGGGTAACCTTTATTATCTCTTAATCTTAAAATTCCTGCTTGAGGTCTATTTATAAGCCCTAGTGCTTAAAAGCCCTCAGAGCTCATGGTGGGCGGAATGTTCAGTAGTGACTGTACAGCATGGTCAGGAATTTCCATGACGTCAGAGCATTTGGGTCTGGGTTGCTCTCAAACCCAGAGTACTTAACGACTCTGCTTAAGTTGCTCTCAAACCCCCATTTTTGAATAGGGCTGAGAGATTGAAATAGAAGGAGCCGATGCCTCAGCATGCCTCAGCATGCCTCAGCATGCCTCAGCATCAGCTAAAACAATGAACAGAGAGCAATAGCAGTCAGTCCTTTTTGGCACTGCTCTCAGTAGACCAAAAACCACCGAAGCGAAAGCAAGTGTCCGCTCTGAGCTCTGACGACCAGCCATCTTTCTTTTTCTCTAAATTAATAAAAAGTCAGATATTTCTCAACTCTTCTTAATTTAGTGTATAAAATCTAAGTTAGTGAAAAATCAGACATATTTTCAACCTTTCTTAAATTGGTGTATCAAATCCGAAGTTCTGTTTTATTATTGTTTCGTGTGTGTGTGTGTAATTAAGTGTTTTAATAGTAATTAAAGTGAATTGGTAATTACTACCATTATTACACACTGTGGCGTTCAAAAACCCGGCATTTTAATTCTTATATCAACGGCTGCCACATCTTGAGTGTCTCACATTACCCTGTCACATATCATAAACAAGTATCAGTCTTCGGGTCCTCAGTGCATTCATCACATACCCCAATAAAGGCTGCTAGTGCTGTTTTCATGCAACCCGCATGTAGTCACGCATTTTGCATTCTCGGTCATCTCTAGTTCGGTCACAGTCCATCTCAGACCACCTTCCAAGTCTCGTCCTCCGGTCTGAATTACTTCCAGATCCGGTTCCATTGGTCTTACCCGCTCTCAGACTCGGTCAGTCGGTCTCAAGCTCACTCGGTCGGTCGGTCTCAAGCTCATACTTGGTCGGTCGGTCTCACCTCAACTCGGTCGGTCTCAAGCTCACTCGGTCGGTCGGTCTCAAGCTCATACTTGGTCGGTCGGTCTCAAGTTCACTCGGTCGGTCGGTCTCAAGCTCATACTTGGTCGGTCGGTCTCAAGCTCACTCGGTCGGTCGGTCTCAAGCTCATACTTGGTCGGTCGGTCTCAAGTTCACTCGGTGGGTCGGTCTCAAGCTCATACTTGGTCGGTCGGTCTCAAGCTCGCTCGGTCGGTCGGTCTCAAGCTCATACTTGGTCGGTCGGTCTCAAGCTCACTCGGTCGGTCGGTCTCAAGCTCACATAGCCCGTCCAGATCAGCTCACCCTCGGTCTCTGATCTAAGCTCAAGCTCTGGTCCCAGCTCTCTGGTGCCATCTCAAGCTCTGGTCCCAGCTCTCTGGTCCCATCTCAAGCACAGGTCCCAGCTCTCTGGTCCCATCTCAAGCTCTGGTCCCAGCTCTCTGGTGCCATCTCAAGCTCAGGTCCCAGTCTCTGGTCCCATCTCAAGCACAAGCTCAGGTCCCAGTCTCTGGTCCCATCTCAAGCACAAGCTCAGGTCCCAGTTCTCTGGTCCCAGCTCATGCTCTGATCCCAGCTCTCTGGTCCCAGCTCAAGCTCTGGTCCCAGCTCTCTGGTCCCATCCCAGCTCAAGCTCTGGTCCCAGCTCTCTGGTCCCAGCTCAGTCTCTGGTCCCAGCTCAAGCTCTGGTCCCAGCTCAGTCTCTGGTCCCAGCTCGAGCTCTGGTCCCAGCTCTCTGGTCCCAGCTCAGTCTCTGGTCCCATCTCAAGCTCTGGTCCCAGCTCTCTGGTCCCAGCTCAAGCTCTGGTCCCAGCTCGGTCTCTGGTCCCAGCCAGCTCTCTGGTCCTATCTCGGCACCTGGTCCCAGACCCAACTTCAGCTCACCTGGTCTCAAGTCTATTGGGCCTGGTCTCCAGCCTTCTTATCCCGGTCTCAAGTCTATTGGACCTGGTCTCCAGCCTTCTTATCCCGGTCTCAAGTCTATTGGACCTGGTCTTCAGCCTTCTCATCCCGGTCTCAAGTCTATTGGACCTGATCTCCAGCCTCCTCAGCCCGGTCTCAAGTCTATTGAGTCCGGTCTCCAGCTCCCCAGCCCGGTCTCAAGTCTATTGAGTCCGGTCTCAACCCTCTCAAACTTCATCTCAAGCTCCTCACATCTCATCTTAACCGAATCATACCCGGTTGTCTCCATTATCCAACCATCTCACCTACCTTGAAATCGACTGTAACACCACCAAGTAACCTCTCAAACACATCTTCATAGCGAATTAGGAATGAACCATCCAATCCTCTTATTTACACAGAGGACGTCCAGTTTGGGTGGACGTTAAGGTGCACCGGGATTTACGACCCCAAGCTCAAGTGTGCATACCCCCAATCAAGCATGTTGTCCAATCCAATAATAATGTTGTTATTTGCAATATTTTATTTAACATAGTGTTGTTACCTTCCTGACCTATTTTGCATTCGGAATTATTCATATTGAATGCAGACTTGTATAATATAATGTTAATGATTGCTGATATAGGTAGCTGGGAATATCAGCCCAAATTACTGATTAAATACCTAATAGTGATTAATAGACAACTAATTTGTACCTACGGTTATATATTTTCAATAATATACATACATATCGCGGGCGATTGATCAAATCCGTTTCCTTCCATTTTAATTAAAAAGTAAATCCATGTCCTTCTAGTTTTGATTAAAATGAGAGATTTAATTACTAATTCGTATCCATCCGTTATAGCCTGTGATCGAGATTAATATTATGCATTATTTTAATGAACTTAATTAGGGATCTTCTATGTATGACGTCACGAGTGGAGTCATTGGGTCTGCTTGGATACTGATGACATCCTATGTTAATTTGATAGACATTTACGCAATGCAATGGCTAAGCTGATGACGGAGGGGTCATAGAGACCTAGAAATGTAGATTGTCTGATTGCATTATTTACGGGCGACCCCTTATAAATTTAAAAAACGGTAAGTTTAAATATTGTAATTAATTAACCCAAAACTTGAAAATTTATTGACTAACTCAACAATGACAATATCTTTTATCCTTAAATTAATGAAAATTATTATAATTATTGTTATTGTAATACAGCATGATTCAAAATAATTATACTCAAATAATAAGGCATAAGTTATGTTTAGCACAAACGTAGTAACAGTTGTGACATCACTCTTATTTAATTGCGATTTTTAAGTATCTCCATGTTTTGCTTTGTTTCTAATGTGTTCTCGTGATCCAGACCTAATGTTTTTTCTTGCTTAGAATACACTTCTTTGAACAGATGCAATGCTTTTACGTTTTTACCAAGTCGATGAAGAGACAAGGCAATACTGTGCTGAGCATTGAGTGTGTCCACATGCGTTGAATTTAAAGTTTCACTTCGTCTTTCGTAAATATATCTGCCCAATTCTAAAGCTTTCTTGTGGTCTTCAAGACCAGTGAGACAGATTGCTGCCTCGTATTGGGCTTTAAGGGTGTTTATATGATCAATTCCAAGGGTAGCTCTACTTCGCTTGTAAATCTTTTCATAAAGTCCAAAAGCTTCATGATAATTTTTCTCGTTCTTTAAAGCCATTGCAAATGTAAAGAGCTCGGATTTATCCATTATTGCATCGAGTTCATTTTTTTGAGATTTTAAAGGTTTAATATTTCCATTTTTGTCAAACATATTCTTTGCATTTTTATATTCAGACAGCCAAAGTTCCTTACTGTCACCGTTAAATGAGACTGAAGTTGTCTCAAGTATATTTTGAATCCAGTTTAGGTCTTCCAACTGAGCTTCCATTTCTTCGTACGGCGCATTCACAGATTTGATAAGATTATATTCTGAAACAATAAAGAAAATACGATGATTCAAATGCTTGAAAACTTTGTTTTCATTTAAACAAAAAATACTGTATTTTCACTTTTCACGAACGGCAGACCTTGCCTACTATTTAATATTTTACATCTTACCGCTTATTATTAGAGACCCGTTTATTATTTTACCAAGACCAAGGGACTGCTGGACTACAAGAATACGTTCTTAAAAACCCGTCTTTTAATTCTATTCAACCTGAGACACCTTACCTCTACCTAATGCAAGAGACCTGAATACCAATATAATTACCATATTATAAGAAAATACTGCAGTATACTATTTGCGTGTGTCATCGAATAAATAATTCCAGTTTTTATAGTATGCGCATGAGCATTACATAAGGCATAATATAATTAATTAGTACCTCACTTTTTTCGAAGTTTGCTTCCAGTTTAAGAATCTTATTATTCAGCTCTGCTTCTACAAAAACATTTATTGTATAATTACCATCCATATTTGATTTTAATAAGCTGGATATATAGAGGGATAATAAAATTAGTTGATTAATCGGCTTACCCTGCTCCGCATGCCTCACAACCCCATTATCTCTCAGACTGTCAATTTCAGAACGAATTGATTTTATGTCTAAAAAATTTTGAATTAAACAAGCACTATATACCATATATATTTGGCTTCAGTCAGCGAGTTTGTAGTAATATGCTGGTTTAATAAAATGCTTACCATAATTTATTTGACCACATACACTTACTATGTAAACATACCTTGTACAAGAGAAAATAAAACAAGGATAAATACAATGTTAATTGAGCCCATTATCCAAAGTCCCCAGGATGACTCATGCTTGGGAAGTGGTCCACGTGGATTTAATGCTGTATTATTCGTATTCTCAACTTGATGCCTCCTCACTTCTTCAGTAATTTCTGAATTCTCACTACTTCCATCACTTGCTGTGCTTTGGGCTTGATTTCCATCCCTGCACAATCGATTTCTAATGCCATTTTTATCCGCGATTTTCACATCTGACACAGTACCATTGTCTTCCTGGCCTGTCTCTTTGTAATCGGTATTCATACTAAATTTAGTTCTCCTAGGATTTATGCGTTAACTTATTAATTATGTAGTTCGGGCAGGGTTCGACGTTAGGGTGAAATACTTTTGGTAATTTTTTGCTGACATGTGTATTCAAAGTTCAGTCAGGTTGCCTACAATTTAACTTGAGTTTCAATTAGTAACGCTACCTGTACCAGTGGAAGTTTTAAGTTTAGCGGTTTAAATTGCACTGAAAAAGATATAATTTATAATGTTCTCGAGTATGAGATAGTAAATGTATGTATTATGCAGAAGACAGAATGGATTTATGTAATCGAATTATAATTACTCTTGTTTAAAATATACACCGAGGAGGGCATGCGATAAAACTATCTAACATTCTAGATAGCAAAATCTGCATTGTCTGGGTGTAGTGTATTCATGCATATCGTAACGATTATTTACGTATCTTTGTATTGCACAAAACAAATCTCTTAATATTTTATTTGTGGATGCTTCTCATCAATCTATAACTTGTCAGCTGACATTAAAACAGTTTCAAATATTGTACAAAATTGCTGATTAATTACTTGTGTAAAACATTATAAGCATATAGAAGATTAAAGGGCAGTTGATTTTATATGTACCGTAAATGACCGACTAAACGCCGGTAGTTTATTACTAACGATAAGTCCGGACCGCCAATTGTCATTATGCTCGAATTTACATCAATCTTTTAGTTATCTCAACGTTCCCTTTTGTGAGCAGTGTATCTTTGTGGTCCAGCCCCAAATTTTCTACTTGCTTGGAATAAGCATCTTCAAATAGATGGAGCGCCTCTGCATTTTTTCCAAGCCGGCTTAGAGATACAGCAATGTTATGCTGAGCCATAAGTGTTCTTGCATGAGTAGGATTTATAGTTTCACTGAGTCGTTCGTAAACAAACCTGTTCAATTCTAATGCAGTTTTGTGTTCATTAAGATCATTCAGACAGATTGCAACGTTGGATTGTGTGCTCAAGGTGTCCACATGACTTTTCCCAAGAGTAATTATTCTTCGCTTGTAAATCCTTTCGTAGAGTCCCATTGCTTCACTAAATTTTTTTTCTTTACGCAAGATGCCCGCAAAACTCTGGAGCTCCGGTTTATCCAGCAATGTACCAAGCTCAGTGTTTTGAGATTTTATGGATTTTATATTCCCATTCTTGTCAAACATATTTTTTGCTTGCTCAAATGCAGTCAGCCAACTTTCTTGGCTGTCAATTTTTACTGGAGCTGCTGGAGCTGGAGCTGGAGCTGACTGGAGAATATTGTGAATCCAATGCAGATCTTCTAATTGGGCTTCCATCTCTTCGTAGGGCTCAAAGACAGGGGACTTGACAGACTTATGTTTGCACTCTGAAACTGTTACAAAAATGAATTAAAAATTCAGAGCTTTATTTTTATTTAAACAGCACAATAGTTTCAATATTTTGCTGTAAATATTAATCTTACTAAATTCTTTAAAGTTTTCCTCTATTTTAAGGATCCTATTATTCAGCTCTGTTTCTGTAAAATAAAAATCAAATAAAAATTAAAAATCCATCTGCATATCTATAAACTGAATTAAGTAATAATAAAATAAAATCAGCTGATTGATTTAATTTATTTGGCTTACCCAGCCGGTCATGCTTTAAAGCTAATTCATTTTTTAAACTTTCGATTTCCGCACGAATTGTTTTCAGATCTAAAATAGGCAATATAATTAAAGATTTAACTGTTTCACTGTTACAATATTCTATGTTCTACATAATGTGGGGGACTGACGTAAATACCACAATTTATTTCCAAATTTTAAAATGTGTAGAATATTATTACTTTAGTATGCAATTTATCATTAAAATAAAAAATAATTAAATTCAACAGACCTTGTGCAAGACATAAAATAATTGATGGGAAACCAATACTTATAAAAACAAATACACGAAATCCCCAGGATGACGAAGCCTTGCAACGTGTGTGACAACATTCTGGATGTGTGGAAATTTTAGTTCTGGTTACAATCTGAATTTTGTCGAATTGTGTATTACTCTCTGAAGTCGTGTCAATAGATTGATGATCAGCACTACGTAATAACAATCTTCGTCTTACGCTATTTACAATGTTTTCTGCAGTATTCGAAATTAAATATTTATTATTACCATCATGCTGCTCGGTTGCTTTACTATTCGGATTCATAATTAACTCACAATTTTTAGCTAGAAAACCAATGCACAGTGTGTGGTATTTGGTACGTTTTTGAGGGTTGTAGGACAAAGTCTCCCTGGACAAAGTCTCCCCGGACATTTTACCCCCGGACATTTTACCCCCGGACAATTTCCCCCCGGTCATTTTCCCCCCGGAGTTTTTCCCCCGATAAGTAACAGCGGACATTTTCCCCCCAGTGCTAAAATGCAACAGCTGGTATGTGGTATTTCATTATTGTGTAAAGGTGCATACTTTGAGAAGATAGCTCAATGTTGTAAGCTATAGGACTAGGAGCTGGTCTTGAGTATTATTTCACAACACATATCTTACGACACATAACACAATTACGAGTTTGGGGGGAAAATGTCCGCTGTTACTTATAGGGGGAAAAAGTCCGGGGGGAAAATGACCGGGGGGAAAATGTCCGGGGGTAAAATGTCCGGGGGTAAAATGTCCGGGGAGACTTTGTCCAGGGAGACTTTGTCCGATTACCGTTTTTGAGTTGGATTTTTACAATTCAGTCTCTGTATTTTCCCTACCAAAAAGTTCTGTAATGTCTGGTATGTAATAAAAGCTACGACTTAATACTTATTTTAAATTTATGTTTTGAATCTAGACTATATAAAGTTATGAAATATTTAATTCAATATTTTTTTCACTAAATGAAACTGCGTGAAAAGTAGATTAATTGTGACTAGAGACTCGAAAGTGATGAATAATTTCTGTAAATCCTATACATTGCTATTCATCAGCCTTATCTCTACACATATCGTCATCGTCACATCGCTGAGCAAGTAAAAGCATTGTAATAGGTGTAAATGTAAATAATATTCGGCATCGGCAATGTTTGCTTATCTCATACATAGAGAGGACATTAGCATTAACACAAGTGTGAAGTCAAATTGAAACCGAAAATTATTTATGAGGTTTAAAAGCAGCCACCGACTGTGACGACGGCGATGAATGACCCTATATAGTTTAGCTTCCTAGTTTAGTTATGCATAAGTAGTTTTTATCTATGGGTAAATTATCCGTGTGGATAAATATCACACCAAATTTCTAACTAATGACTAGCGTCACTAGCGTGTGTTAAAAGTATGTGCCTAAACTATCAAGGAATGCCGACAATAATGTAATGAAAGTATAGTGAGTAATCAGTAAATTAATTTCATTCCAATCACACTTTCACGTAATTAATTATTACTAAAACATTTTCCTTCTTTTATTATAACGTGTACTTCATATTCAATAGATCAGCAGATTTTGTCTTACAGAACAAAACCAAAATAAATGAAAATAATAATTTAGTTGATTTGTACATTTACATAAAAAATAAAGGACGTCTGTCTGTTCAGTTGCTTAAAAATTGAAAATCAAAAGTAAAATATGGAAATAGGAAATCAAGACAAAAATTGATTTAATTGAACTTTACTAAATCAAATCCTGAATTCTGACAGTCATAGAAAATTTCGAGATCAAAATTAAAAACACATTCACTGCTTTAAACTTAATTATCTATTTGCGACTTTTAGCAATTTCCATGTTTAGTTTCGTTTGTACAGTATGCTCGTGATCCACTCCTAAATTCTTGACTTGCAAAGAATAAACATCTTCATACAGATGCAGGGCTTCTTTGTATCGTCCAAGTCGATGAAGAGATACTGCAATACTGTGCTGAGCATTTAGTGTATCCGCATGTGCGGGGTGCAAAGTTTCACTTCGCTTTTCCTGGACGAACCTGTACAATTCTAAAGCTTTCTGGGTTTCCTTACTTTCCTTAAGATTATTGAGACAGAGTGCAACACCATACTGAGCTCTGAGGGTGTTTACATGATTAATTCCACGAGTAACAGTGCTTTGCTTGTACATCTTCTCATAGAGCCCCAAAGCTTGGCGGTAGTGTTTCTCGTCCCTTAAGTTCGATGAAAATGTGGAAAGCTCCGATTTATCGAGTAATGCACCGATCTCATTGTTTTGCCTCTTTGAGGATTTAAAATCCCCATTCTTGTCAAACAAACTGAGTGCATTTTTACACTCAGTCAGCCAACTTTCCTTACTGCTACTTTTTAACGGGACTGTAGTTGTCTGGAGCATATTTTGAATCCAGTTTAGATCCTTTAGTTGGTCTTTCATTTGGACGTACGGGGCATAAGCAGGATTCCTGTCGAGCTCATATTCTAAAACTTGTTTCAAAATAAATATCCAAAAATACAATTCCAGCAATCCAATCAAATTAAATCTGTTGCGGGCTTAAAATTATTAATTCAAGTTTTAATTTTAGGGACGTAACAGAAAATTAATATCTTACCAAATTCTGTGAAATTTTTTTGCATTTTTTCGATTTTACCACCCAGCTCTTTTTCTATAAAAAGTTATAAAAAAATATCAATTATTTTTAAAATACACTACATTTATTTCAGCACGTTCGTTGTATTGAATTTTTAATAATTCTACAGCACACAAAACATGTTTTTACCAAACTCGATGACATTCTCTTCGATTCTGCGGATTTTTGTATTCAGCGCAGCTTCTGTGAAAAGTTACACAATAATTATTAAATGGTTACATTCAGAATTGAATTTGTGAAAGTCCAAAATCAAATGATTTGATGAATTACGGGTACTTTTTAGCGGTTTTACTGTTTAAAACATACTTTGAACAAGATATAACACGAGGAACAAGACGGCCACGTTAATAAAAACTGAAAGTATTAACCGGATGAGGCCCCACGACACCTGGTTTGATTCGTCATGACATTCTTGAAGCGACATATTCCCATTTCTGTGGTAGCCATCAGCCTGAAATTCGTCTACTGTTTCCTTATTCGGTAAAGGCTCATCCCCAGATCGGTTTTCTCCTACATTATGAATTTTATTATTCCGCTCTGGTTCTGGTTCTGGTCCTGCCAAACAGTTCAAAGCATGAGTAAAATCCACATTTTATTTTTATGAACTGGAATGATGAAAAGTAAAAGTAGCGTATTTCCTGTAATAGTCTAAGGGTTTGGGAAGTTGGAGTTTGAATACATAGTGGATAGGCAAAAAGGTAATGGGCAGTCCCAAAAAGGTTAACGGCAGTAACCCGGCAGTTAATTATGCGTAAGCGTATTGGCAGTATAGTCAAATATTGTGAAAAAACTAACAAAATTACTCTTTATTTTGCGGTTATTGGCAGTAATGAAAATTCTCGTTCCTTGTCATACGTTTTGCATAACTAATGCATCACAACTAAACAAATGTGAATTTGAATGAGTTTACGTAATAGATGCATGGCTTTTTAGTTAAGCTTTTGCTCAGTTCGTTTCTATATTCTGTCAGAACAACATGTCTTCACAGGCGTCGTCTAGGTTCAGGACAGTTAATACTTGGAAGCTTGTCAAATCTTACGAATCAATAAATGAAGCTCAGAAAAGTATTGCAGATAAGTGGAAGAGGAGATATTCTAACACGTCAACTTTCGGGGATTTATCGGTGACTACTTCAGTTTAGTTACTACTTTCGTTTGTTCAATGGGGGTCTCAGACTTACTCACTCGCAATTCAAAAATCAGCATACCAGTGGCAGCAGATACAACCCTCTATCTTGGACCTCCCTGTAGAAAACAACATACAAATGTCGTACGTGCAACCTTCAACTGGAGTTAGGATTAGCAAATCCATTATAAAGCAGATGCAACGTAAGTACAAATCATTTTCCAGTTTTGAAACTCAGTACTTTGCGGCCTACATCGTACACTTTGACTACTCTGATTGGAAGAAATCTACATGCTCATGCATTTTTAAAGAAATATGTTTGCAAGCACATTTATGGTCTAGCAGCTAAGAAGAACCTAATTGAATTTTCGTTGGCATCGAAAGTCGCGAGGATTGATTTACAACGAAGGAAAAGGGGAAGACTTACAAATGCTTCATTACTTTTCATTTAATATGACACCTAAGTATTACCAAAATATTTAGTCACAATAAAAGTTAAATTTCAAAATTCATACTGCCTATTGTGTACATTTAATTTCCACTGCCCATTGCCGCAAACACTGTACTGCCGATAAGCTACGCGTTAATTCACTGCCCATTCGCCCCCCCTATACTGCCGATTACCATGCAGCCATAGTGGATATGGTGGGTCTATTTAAGACACTATTATATGGCAATATATTGGCCTGTACCAGTGAGCGGGTCTCGGAAGTCGGAATATGAGTTTGAGAAGTGGACGGGGTCCACTTTTATAGGAAATACGGTATATATTTGATATTATATATCGTCAGTGAAGAACCAAAATGACCCATATCCAATTTAAGCTACAATTAAAATGAGCTATGTCACAAAACGGGAAAAAGAAACATTCGTAAAATGGTAATTAGGAGTATTTGAAAAGCTTAAAATGTTCTATTTACATGTTTTTAAAAAGTGTAAAATGTTCTATTTACATGTTTTTTGAAAAGTGTAAAATGATCTATTTACAAATTTTTGAAATCCGTAAAATGTTCTGTTTACATATTTTTTAAAAGTGAAAAATATTCTATGTAGGTACCTCTAAATGCTTTCGAGACATATTTCAATATTTTTGTAGATAGTGGATATTGTTTTTAGCTTAAATTGGATATGGGTCATTTTGTTTCTGGGTTCTTCACAGACGATATGCTATATAGATTTGGCTTTTACCCAGCTGCTGATCATGCTTTCCAGTTGCTGCCTTTTTCATACTCTCTATTTCAGATCGTAGTGAGTTTTGCTCTATATAATAAGCGCAACAATAAAAAATTTTAATATGTGATTTCATACATACGTATATTGTTACTGTAATTGCATCTTTGTAAACTGTGTAATATATGGTTATAATAATTAACTAATTATACCTTACCAATGATGCACATATACTTGAGATTATCCATAGCCACATTGTTGTCCCAAGTATTCAATTCCATATTACTTACACGTCCAGATAAATCTGCACACAAAATATTTTATGTTTTGTTTAATTGAGAAAGTACCAACATACATATATCGTCTGATGTGAAGAATCAAAACTACCCGTACTCAGTCCAAGCTAAAAACAGAATGCGCTGTCTACAAATTACAAAATAAAAATATCATAATGAAAAACAAACAAGTAAATAAAAAAAATTGAGTTTTTGAAAAACATGTAAAGGAAACAATTTAAACTTCTCAATAATCGTGTAAATATAACATTTTGCGCTTTTGTAAAACATGTAAATATAACATTTTACGCTTTTGTAAAACATGTAAATGCATCATTTTTCACTTTAAAAAAACATTTAAATGAAACTATAATTATGCGCTTTTTAAAAATCATTTCAAAACAAAACTTTTCATATTTCAATAACCTGGTTCATTTTAACTTTAGCTTGAATTAGATATAAACCATTTTGATTCTTGACTCATGATATTATTAATTACTTCGAGGAAACTAAACGACTGCGTCTGAGCATTACTAATAATTATCCTAAATAAATGCATCTTTCCATCACAGAATATATAATAAAACTTACTTTGAACAAGGTAGAGTATGGCAAAAAGGAAGCCGACGTTAATGGAAAGTGAAATCATTAACCAGAGTCCCCACGATGCCTGGTTTGATTCGTCATTATTGAATTCCAGAAGTAATGATTTTCTATTATTTCTACCCTCGCCCTCAATCGGATGAGAAGCGTCTACACTTTCATTATTCGGCGTATACCTCTCACTATCACGACCACAAGATCGGCTTCCAGGTCCATCTTCATCCCTCCCATGGTGCAACAATCCTTCTCCAATACTATTCTCTCCCTCCAGCTCCGGCTCTGACACAGTTGCATTTGAATTAGTAGAAATATCTCTCCCGCTTGTTGACTGCTCCTGCTTGTCACAATCTGAATCCGACTCGGAACTGGAACTCATTCTTAGATGCCGCAAGATATGTGAATTTTGTTGAGGATTGCAATTATTGTTCCGTATATAAGAAGCCACTTACAACACTTTTTGTTCAGTTATAGAAATACAGATAAAATAATGTGTGTAAGAAAACAATCACATTGATAATTAATTATTGAAATTCAAGTTTCTTCAAGAATCAATAAATATTATTAAGAACTATCAATTTTACAAGTTTTGCTATAAAACTTTACCAAGTAAAAAGTTTGAGATCAGTCGGTTGTGTGTGTACTATCTGTAGTAGACAGAGACAGGAAACTTTTGAACTTTAAAGAAGTAATTGATTCTAGAAACTCACTATATGTACTGTTTATATGGCTGAAATGAGTTTAACTGATTAGTAGTACAGTAGCTATAAGGAAAGGGTCATATGAAGCTATATAATATATAAGCTTATTGGCAAGGCATTATAAGGGGGAAGAATGTTTTAAAGTTATTGTTATTTACGCATTTTGTTCCATATCTGAATAAAAAATACGTTTAGTTGCAGGTTAGTGCAGGTACCCATTTAAAATCAGTGGAGTTTATAGTTAGGGATCGTCCATAAATGATGTCATCAGTAGGGTCAGTGGGTGTAGTCAGGTATTTATGACTTCCCATGCTAAAGATAACCGTTTGCGCAATGCTAAAGTAATGATAAAATATGGATGTTGAAATTGGTGGGTTCAAAAATAGTTATAATTTGTGCGACATCATTTATAGACCCCCCTTAGCATTAGTTGTCGTTTTCATACTATTTACTATATAGCTGGAACTCGATCCGACGAGAATTCCTGTGAATTGGTTAATAGGTCCCTTTTAAACTTACTTTGTATTCCACGTACCTACCTAAGTACCGTAAATCCTCCACTGCATAAATTATGCCTTGGGACTGAAAACTTTACAAATGCTATAACGAAACACCATAATATTCTTATCAATAGTTAGGATCCAATGTCAGTGCCAGTGTAACATGTACGCGACCTTCTTTAAATCAATGCTTAATTCTACGAGTAAGTACCTAAGGCGTCGTGCATATATCTCGTATACACTTTTTTGACTTTTTTACACCCTCCCCCCCTCTAAGTATACAATAGTGATCATTGACGACAACCCCCCCACTCCTGTATACGTATACATTTTTTTAAAATAACTGTTATTTATTTAATTTCATTTTCAAAACAACATTACTACATTTCATGAAATACCTTAGCAAAAATTTAGTTTGACAAACCTAGCATAGTATTTGTTTTTTTAGTGCTTCTTGTATTCATATGTGTACAAAACCTAAATTCTAAAATTTTTATTTAGAGATTCAGACTTTTAAAGCCCATATTTTAAACTTTTTCCAACTTCAATATAATATTTAATATAGCATATACATAGTTAAAACCTTTAAACCGGACACAAAACAAAACAAAATTGTGTTTATACTGTTTGTAAGTTTTAGATCAACACAACCTTTATCGTAAAACACGGGCCTTAGCAGTGATATGAGGCAGTGCTGACCGCGAGAAATTAAACTAAATCAATTTTAGAAAATTTAACTTGATTCAGATTTATCAGTTAGTTTTTAATGAGAAAGAGGTTAATTTAAGTTTCGCGCTAGTTCAAAATTTTACTTCGTACCGGTTACTCGCTGCAAATTTATATGTTTTACGCTAATAAAACGGAATTGATTAGTAGAATCTAATTAGTAATTATGCTTGTGTTCAAAGCTGCACACCGGATAGGTTTTGTTTTTTTAAACTTCCTCTAAAAAGTGTTGTATGGGTCAGAAGTGAAAACAGACAGTTTTGGTTCACTTTTTAAAGAAGTTCCGTTTTCGAGGTCTGGCTTATTTTTTTACTCATTTACTCAAAATCACTGACTCATGAGTCAAGTAAAAAGGTGGAGGTTCCGTTCCAATTTTACTTAACTCTGTGACTCCCAAAATGCTGCAAGAATGTGACAAGCACTTCAAGCACTTACGGTCATGCGCAGTGCTGCTCAATAGTTGAGTCAGAGCGTTACTCAAATTTTGATTTTTGAGTAACTCTGACTCACAAAAATCACCCTTTTCTCTGGCGGAAGCGGTTGCACCTCCTCTTTTTACTTTCACTTTGAGCAAAAAATTAAGTCACAGGCAAAACGGAACCTCTTTTTTTAAGAGCTCAAAAATGATATACCACTCATTGAAGTTGAAATTGGTCAAGTATTTCAAAATGGTAATGAACTATGCTCCGTATTTCGTGTAACCTTGGCGCAATCCACTATTCAAATTGCAACATCCCAGAACAGTCTTATACTACGGGCCCGTCTACTATTACTGGCCCAACTACTATTGCAGGCCCGTCTACTGTCGTATAGTGTGTTAACTAGACCCGTCCACTATTCAAGCTCCAACCTAGAACAGTACATTATTACATGTTCAACCACTGTTACAGGAAATACCGTATATAGCTCATATAACAGCAGTCACGCAAATTATATACATAGTAACATAATTGTTGATACTCTATTACTCTATTCACAGAAGATTGAGAAATAATGCTTGTAAATAAAAATATTCAATAAATATGTAGTCAATTTGTCTTCTCATTGTACACAATAAAGTACAATTTTACCCTTTGTAGGACCCACTAATAAATATAATGTATAAACAGGAATAAAATAACAGATTTGTTTTTAGTTTTTAGACGTTTTGCGAAATTAAAACTGTAATTTCCGTTTATTTCACAATTTGATAGTGTATACGTAATCAAGAGGTCGAACCCTCCCCTCCCCCTCCGATTTATCGTATACAAACGTGATCAAGAAACTAGACCCCCCCTCCCCCTATTCTGTATACGAGATATATGGATGACGCCTAAAGGAACTTCCTTTGACTTGTATAGCTATAGGATAATGAAAGAATAATAAAATTATGTACATGTGTCACTATGTGTTAATTTATTTTCCATTCGTTTTAAAATTACGCCAAAATCAAAACTATTATTAAAATGTGCACATTTTTAAATCACAGGGAATGTCACTCTCCATAGCATCAATAGTAGCGGTATTAAGCTTTGCACAGAGATCACGTATTCTATCATTTTCAACTGAATTACATTTTCCGTCTTGATCTTGATCTGGCGGATCTTGGATGGACTTTTCTTCTCTTGTGTTACATGGACCTACAGTACTGTCACTGTGCCCGGACCTGGATCCTGCCACCTCGGGTATTGTACCAAGGGTGGTACTGGTGCATCGAATGAAACTGTTTGAACGGTACTGGAGCTGGAGCCTCTTACCATTCACTTGAATATTATTCATATTATGCTTATCTTTGGTTTTTTTCTGTGTAAATAAATCACAAAAATTTTGTCCTTAAATTACAAATAGCAAGCGGTAAAAAATGAAATTTATAAAGTTTTTTTTGTGAAACATGTTTATAGTATTAAAAAATATTTAAGTGGCTTCATCCTAATTTTGGATCAGTAATAAATCATTGCACTGTTGCAAAATAAAAATTAAGCTAATTTTTGTAATAAAAACAAATTACTCATAATCGTAAACTCAGGATAGAAATATGTACTTACGATAGATTTTGAAGACAGACATGTGGATTTAAGTACACTGGAGTTTCTAATTCTCTCTCTCATAGTAATACGGCTACAAGATTTGGCATTCTTTTTCGATTGCCTGTGAAATAAAAAATTGAATTATAAATTTAGCACATCGTCAGCGAAGAAGCAAATCTGATTATCTCCTTTTGGTGCTAAAAGCAAAACTGACTATTACCATTTTTTGCTAAAAGCGAAAATGACTATATCCATTTTTCTCAAAATACTTTAAAAAGGAGGCAAAAAGCTAAATGTGCCAATGCAGCATGTTATAAAGCATACGTTTTTGTTAAGGGGTCGTCCATAAATGACGTCACAAAAATTATTGCTCTTTAAAAACCCACCTACTCAGTACTTTCATTATAACAGCTCAACTGTAACAAGGCGTGTCATTAATACCAGACAAGACCCACACAGGTTAAGTGTGACATCATTTACAGACAACCCATTATAAATATAACAATGTTTAAATTTTTAGCCATTGATTTTATCATTAGCCATTGGTAATCTAAATCAATGGGTCAACCTTTTACTGACTGAACTCAGTGTTAACGTTCAAATCTTCAGATTCTCGTTTTCCACTTAACAAGTGTTTAATGTTCCTGCTGGCGGTTTTCTAGTGACTACTGCTTTCTGTATGTCAGGAAACAGCACGGATGGCACATTGATTCAATATAATCATTAACTAATGGATTACGACAAATATTTTCTAATAATAAAACTCCTTTCGATAGCTAAGCTTTTATAAATGGAGGTATTTTCTAAAAAAGCAATAATTAAATATTGGAACAAAAAGTCTAACAAAATTTTTTGTGACGTCATTTATGGACGACCCCTCAACAAAAACGTCTCCTTCATAGGACGTTGCATTGGTACATATAGTTTTTGTGCCTTATTTTAATGGTATTTTGAGAAAAATGGAGATAGTCATTTTCGCTTTTAGCAAAAAATGGTAATAGTCGGTTTCGCTTTTAGCACTAAAAGGAGATAGTCAGATTTGCCTCTTCGCTGACGACATGTTTCACAAGCAACATAAAATTTTTACATCACTAATTTTAATTCACATTGTAAATAAGTAAACCCTAAATTTAAAAATACTAGGGGGAAACCCGATGAATTGTAAATGCCGTTGTAAAGTTGTAAAATAGCAAAATTGTGACGGTTACCATGGAAATACTTACAATTCAAAAGTACCACAGTGATATTTTGGGTACACCCGATGCGGAAGAAAAATGTGTGAAGTATTATTTGCTTCTAATGGAAAGCTCAACGATTCAGGAATTTTCGGAGTTTGCAAACCAATAGTAAATATCGAGGAGGAGCCTGAGTGTGTGGACAATCAAAATTGAACTTGAAAGTAGTGTTAAAAATAAAATTTGAATTAGCTAGAATTACAAACTTGCAAAGATTGTACTTCGGCGTGTTAAAACTAACAATGTAAATATTTCTATGGTAACCGTCACAACTTTGCTATTTTACAACTTTACAACGCATTTACAATTCATCGGGTTTCCCCCTACTATGTGTGTATTTACTCGCTAATTTTGAGACCATTCTCAAACTCTGAAGAAAAGTTAGATTCCATAATTCCTGTCTTAAAATATTCCAGGAACATTTGTGACAACAAGTCTGCATCATGTAAAGATCTCCATCTATTTGGCCGTAAAAGTGTTTAACACAATTTTTAATTTAATTTAGAATTTATTATGAACTGTGTATTACATCCGGCCACTTGCACTTAAAGCCTTCATCACAGCTATATTTTAATAAAATTGAGTTGTAATTTTAGCAAAAAATTGGGTTAAAATGAATAATTATTTAAATTATGCAAGTACTTACAGTGGCAATGAATTTTCTACATTTCTTTCCGCTTGAAAATGTTTGGCATAGTTATGAAGATTTGAAGTCATCGTAGTCGTCACGTAATTTGCAATATACTCGCCTTTTTATTTTCAGAAATATACAATAAACACACACAGTAATATAAATAATATTATAATGCTCGAACTCCAAATCAGCAAATCTGCGGAAAACAAAATTCACTATGAAAGACTCTGCGTGTACTCTTTAATATTTATAGGTCTACAAAGGGCAACAGTTCAATAGCAACTGGCTTCAATTATTAAAGAAACAAGTTTCCTCACACATTTCATATCTGTATTTTTGTTATTGTTGTTATATTTTCGTAAGTAAGATAATAATAGAGAACAGGGAACGCCGACTAGAGATTTATTTTAGACTGGAAGGAATTCCTACAACTGGAGCTTAAGGCCCGAAACAATAAACAGTAAGACTATACTGGAAAAAGGGTCGCCAGCACTGCAGTCAATAGCTTATATATATTTATGGGTATTTTTCCACTAGGCACTCAACAGCAGTTTCCTTCGAATCTCATACTTCATACATTTAACCCTGTACCTACTTTCCTTTGAATTTTGATTCTTAAAACAAAATAAGGCAGCAATAATATGATCTTAGGTGTCGGTCTTAAGAATTGCTGTGTTCTATATGTATATCCTTAGGGATAGTAATTAAAATTGATAATGTCATATAACTGGTTTTGCTACTCGGTTGTCGAAGCTATTGGGCCCGCAAATTCGTGAAACTAAATACTAATTTTATTATTTTCTTGATCCTATATTGCTGAATTGACCAAACATGACAGAGTGACACTCATAAACATGTAAAACATGAAGTGCTTAACTTAATTATATCGTCTGTGTACAATCAAAATGGCCCATCTCCAGTTTAAGCAAAAAGCAAAATACAATATTTACAAAAACTTAAAATATCATAATCTTCGCAATCGAAAACTAACAGAAATACATGCAACTTAAACCATATAATTAAATACGTAATTTACAATGCTAATAATTCATATTACTATTTAACCTTAAAGATTTTTAATTGCGCATCATAACTAAAATATTTGCAACACTCTTCGTTACAAAATCTAAGAATAAAAGTGTTGACTCCCTTTCCAAAGTGCGGAAATGCCCCTTCTTCACTCCCACGGTTCTCAGTGATCTAAATAACTGAACAAAGTATTTATGTTCTGCTCGATTCAATGTTCCATTTCTATTTTCTAAAAGAAGCAGCAATATTTGTATTTTGATAATCTTTAATTTTTGGGGGATTTTGAATGCAGAATTGTAGAGACTAATATAAACGAAAGTTGCTTGAACTACCACACCGAATGAAAAGCCTATTACAATTGGATCCAGTGAAGAAAATTTAATTAAGTAAACTGTGCATATTATCAGGCCAGATATTAATGCGTTTTTATACTGGAATATAGAATCACGGTTGCCCTCATTAAACAGGTTCAAAGACAATTCCAGCCTCCGAAACATTTTGTACAGTAGGTACAATTTCTGTTTCAAGTATTTCTCCCGGGTTTTTCGTTTGAGCACAGCATTAATGTAGTTAAAATTGCTGTCAAGTTTCATAAAATATAACATTTGAAAAATTGGAACAAATGTCGCGCTCGATACCCACAGAAGCATTGTTGCAATTTCAATTGGAATGATAGCTAAAAATAGTCCAAGATTTCTGCGTTGTTCGGGAATGAAGCAATAGAGAAACAGTTTGAGCTTCGGGTCGTATATGTACAGGAATATTGGCAGGAAAGCAGTTGCAAGAGCCGTGAAGGGAAGGTAGACGCAAAGCAGCTCTCGAACTGATAGTCTTTTAAAACTTTGAGTTTCCTTCTTGGCTGTTTGACTGTGTTCTTTAGACAATAAAATATAAATCAACCCATTAAATAATCATCGTGAATAAAATCTGAAATCAATAAGGACAAGAAGCGTTTAAAATTTCAATGTTTTAATAGGAAGCTATTTAATATGATAGATTGTCAACGCTGGCCCTAACTGACTTACCAAATTAGCGTAAAGGATTGTCACAAATTTTAAAATCGGAATATCGCGGGCGAAGGATAAAATCCGTTTCCTTACATTTTACCTTAACAGCAAATCCGTGTCCTTCCACTTTTAATGTAAATAAGCGTTTTAGCTGACCTATTTATAATAACATGTTTATGAAAAGTGCAAACTCTTATTCCATACCCAAAAACACAAAACGTTCTAACTGAATGGATTTTAGGACTGCAAATGATTCTAACTACATGATTTCAAACGCGAATTGTTCTAACTACATAGGTAGTTTTAAGTTTTAAGTTGCAAGCTAGTCTAACTAATTGATTAAAAAGAGTGCAAAATGGTTCTAAGTTGCAAACTAGGTAATATAAATACATAATTTTGAAAAGTGCAAAATGTTCTTATTGCGTGCTTTTGAATATTACATGTACTTAAAGCTTTTCGCAGTTCTCGAACGTTGTATTTAGTGCATTTTGCATTTGTAATATTTTTATGTAGAAAATTTTACAATTTTAAAAACATGCAATTAAAACAAAATGTTTTTTAATTCATTTAGTTAGATAAATTAGTTTGCAACTTAATACCATGTAGTTAGACTAGTTTGCAGCTTAAAACTATGTAGTTAGAGCTACTCGCGTTTGAAATCATGTAGTTAGAATCATTTACAGTTTTAAAATCCATACAGTTAGAACATTTTGCGTTTTAAAATATGGAATAAGAGCAATTTGAACTATTCATAATTATCTTATTATGAATTGGTCAGCTAAAACGCTGACCAGTATTTACATTAAAAGTGAAAGGACACGGATTTGCTTTCAGCGGAAAGTGGAAGGACACGGATTTGATCCTTCGCCCACGATATGTAAGACGATGATGTCACAATTTTTTACATTCAATCCTTTGATTTATATAATAAATATTACTAGATTTCAAAAACTTACTGTCATGTTGGCTAAACAGCTCGTTGAACAGTAAGACTGTTACATCTTGGCACTGTACAAACAACAAATAGTGAGCGCTGCAGCCAAGAACTTCTGCTATGTTTAGGACATGAATCGGAAGGTGGTGAAGAATAAAATTTTGTGAGTCAAGCAAAAAGGAAATCAATTTCATTACGATTTTAAACCCACTCACAAATATTGTTAAGAGATATAAAATGAGCCAAATGGATTTTTTAAAAACGGAATACTTTTGAAGCGAAATTTCCCCCTTTTCCGCATTTACGTCGACAGGAAACATTTGCAACTTTGACATGAAACGATAGTACTTCAAGCATACTCTCATTTCCTGTTTTGACAACATTTTAAAAAAGCTTATCTTTTCAGTATTCAAAATTTAACAAATCTTTAATATTGTAGTTTCTACTGGCGCGAAGTCTGGATTTATTTAATATAGCTCACTGTTAAGAAATTTTGAAAATCAACGGATGTTTCAATTTGACACTTTATTAAGCGATTTTTTTGCTAGAACTTGTTCAGAAACGCACACAAAAAGTTCTGAATTCATTGTTCACAAAAAGTTTCGGAAGACAAATGTTTTTGCTTTGAAGTTTGGCCTTAGTGCAATTAGTACTGTCAACTAGTCAACTGTTTTGGTAAACAGATTGTCTTGTTTTCTTACATCGCTTTATTCCGGCATAACAACTTCTTAACATTGTTTACCACGCGTGCCAAATGATAATTTGCTTTACTACGTGTACAAGTCCGCAAACAACTTTAATTTTTAGTAATTGCTAATTAGTGTAAAAGCAAATTCTAGCTTTAAGTCCAACTGAAAATTCGTAACTGCTTTGTTATTGTTATTGTAAATATTAAATTGTTCCTATCATAATATACGCACTTGTTTCAACGTGCTTCCAAGCGCTTAAAGAAGGAAAATATTCAACAACCAAGTGAAACGAAAACAGTTTAACTATCCGTACGGCACATTCGGGCACAATATACTAACTTGAGTGTGTTGTTGTTTGCCACAGATTCCTTCCGTATTGAATTTAGCCTGATTTACTCACATTCTATTACATAATACAAAATAATAGAATGTGCGAATAAACAACAAACTCTAATAACCGCGTTGTACTTAAAATGAATAGTTTGGTGATTTGTTTTCATATATGTTGGCCATGTACTGAATGTCAACGCCAATTGGAGCCCTTTGACACACCGTAATTGTAAAATAGTCAACTTTAAGACTTGAGTACATATACCGTAATAATTATAATGCCTTCCGTGGAGAGTTTTACGCCTAACGCTTGTTTACGTCGGGAAGTTATTAGAAATCATATAAAAAGAAATAGAATTATACATTTGATTCAATGCTACAGAACCCGGGAGCTACATAATAGAAGTTTTACTGTACATACATAATATCTACCTACATAGTTTGCTTTTAGATGCTGGGCTTCCTTAAGCAATTATTATAAGATACCATTTATGGACGATCCTTACTGTCACGATCCTAATTAACTACTATACGATACCATACCATAAAATATCACAGGGCGAACCTTTTTTTTCTGCTATTGCCATTGCACCCCTAACAATAACGAAGTCATTTAGTAATTTTTTTATGAGCTCCAAAATGATGTAGGTAATATGTATATGTCAGATTTTTCTGAGAATTGCTAAATGTAACCCAACCGTTTTTACGTAGAAAGAAGATGCATCATACAATATATATAATTAATTAGGCATACAAAACGAGTGAGTTAGTATTGCTAAATTGCACTCCACAAAATTAGCTAAATATTTTGTGTGTGGGATCTTCCATTAATAATGTCATGGAATATCGTCATTTTCAGCAGCCTTTAACCCTCCAGTCATCAGCTTAATCGTAGCGTAAATGGCTATATTTAAGAAAGTATTCAAGCAGGTTCTTTGACCCTACCAATGACGTCATTTGTGCACGACCCCTCTTCAGCTGAATGTGTGTTTTAGTCTGTTAGTTTGTATTGTATGGAGTATAGAGACTTTCGAGGATTCATCGTCTCACCGGTCTCACTCATTTTTATTATTTTTTTATAATTATATTTATAATAAATTATAATATGTATATTATATAATCAACTTTGTAGGTAAATATTAGTTGATACTTATTAGTAATTCAAGGAGTAAAAAAATGGTCTCAGTGCAAAACACATTTTTCATAGCATTTGGTATGGTGCTTTAGTAAACCTTGTGAAGGCCACCACACGCAAGTATAGAGCTCACAAGTTTATTTTTCATCATCGACCATTTAATTACGTGTGTGTACATACCCCCATTTATTACAATGGCTCTGAGTAGGATCGTTCGCTAGACCCTCAGACGAGAGTTGCTGTGGACCCTTCAGCCACTGTGTACACTTGGGATTGAACTGTGTGGAATTTCTAACTTTATCTTACTTACTATGCTATATGCATATTAGCGTTCCAAACTGGAAGTTCACCCTTATCTCAAATGGTATAGGGAGTTGCCTAATATTCTTCCAGCCTTTCTATTTTCATTTGTATATTTGTGATTTCATTTGACAAATTGTAGGGATTAAATGGGAATCAGATCTTAGTAATTTTTATTTAGTGGATAGAATATTCGAGGATGGAGCAAGTAAATGCAGCTTTTTAAAAAAAATTGTATAGATTCAAATCATTTTCATTCGGTATTTCTGTTTTGATTCGTCACAGTCGGCGCCACCAGAAAAAAAATTGTATACAACAAATTCAACACCAAATATGCGTGGGGATTTTTATTAGGTTCGCATAATTGAATTAGTAAGTTTGCAGTTTCTGAAATAGTAGGATTATTAATTTATTTCAGATATCTATTTATAATATATATCGTCTGTGAAGAACCAAAATGACCCATATCTATTTGTAGCTAAAACCAATGTCCATTATCTACACAAATATTGAAACATGTCTTTAAATCATTTCAATAGAACGTTTTGCACTTTTCAAAAAAATGCAATTAGAAAATTTTACAGTTTTCAAAAACATGCAAATTGAATATTTTGCACTTTTCAAAATATATAAATAGAACTTTTTGCACCTTTTCGAAAACATAAAATTAGAAAATTTTTCACATTTTCGAAAACATCGAATTAGAAAATTTTGCACCTTTTCGAAAACATGTAAATAGAACAATTCACACTTTTCAAAAACTCGTAATTAACATTTGACGTATGTTTTTTATTTTGTTTTTATGACATATAGCTCATTTTGATTGTAGCTTAAATTGGATATGGGTAATTTTGGTTCTTCACTGACGATATATAATTTAATATTTACTCTTGTAAATTACTTGCGGTTATATACTCTTGTAAGCTGAAGGAGTGTCAAAAAGTAAAATGCAAAACAATTCTTATAGATTTAAAAATAACCAAGATAATGATTTAATTTAGGCACAGAATCATGTCAGTGATTTATTATAGAAATTTAAAATAATTAATAAATAATTAATTAATAATAAAATTATTTTAATTTTTAATAGAAATTGAGATGTATTTTTAACTAGAAATAGAAACGAATCAATTTAACTCTACACTGGCTGCATGTGTACATACAGGACACAAAAAATATAATCGATTAAGTATTTTTTACAATCCTGCTGTTTCTTAATACCACTCAAACAGAATGATTTTTAATTGCGCATCATAACTAAAATACTTGCTACACTCCTAGTTACAAAATCCAAAAATAAAAGCGTAGACTCTCTTTCTAAGGTTCGGAAATGTCCCTGCTTCACTCCAACGGTTCTGAGTGATCTAGTTAACTGAACAAAAAATTTATGTTCTGCTCGATTCAATGCAGAGATGAGGAATATAGAGAGATAGGGCAGAGTCTGTATGGCGTTTTCACTTCAGAAGCCCTGCCTGGTTATGTCCTGCAAGGATAAACCTTTCTGAGATTTCCTCGCTCCCGTTGCGAAGCATACGTTTCGCGGTACAGAATTTCAAACAGCTCCAGCAGCATCGCTGATTAGTTGTTCAAAACTCCAGCGGCATCGCTGATTGGCTAAAGAAAAGGCGAAGAAGTGAACAGGCCATAAAGCCACTGCCCTATCTCTCTATATTCCTCATCTCTGGATTCAATGTTCCATTTCTATTCTCCAGAAGGAGCATCAAGATTTGTATTTTGACAATTTTTAACTTCTTGGGGATTTTGAATGCAGAATTGTAGAGACTAATATAAACAAAAGTTACTTGAACAGCTAAACAGAAGGCAAAGCCTGTTACAATTGGATATAGCGAAGAAAATTTAATTAAGTAAACTGTACATATTATCAAGCCGGATATTAATCCGTTTTTATACAGAAATACATTGTCACGGTTCCCCTCGTTAAACAAGTTCAACGACAATTCCAGCCTCCGAAACATTTTGTACAGTCGATACAATTTTTGTTTCAAGTGTTTCTCCCGGGTTTTCATTTGAAGGAAATCGTCTATGCGCGCAAAATCGCTTTCAATTTTCATAAAGTACAACATTTGGAAAACTGCCACGAAAACTCCGCTCGTTACCCACAAGATCATTGTTGCAACTTCAACTGGAATGATAGCCAAGAATAGTCCGAGATTTCTGTGTCGTTCAGGAATAAAGCAATAGAGAAATAATTTAAGTTTTGGGTCGTATAAGTAAAGAAACACTGGCAGGAAAGCAGTTGCAAGAGCTGTAAAGGGAAGATAGATGCAAAGCAGCTCTCGAACTGAAAGTCTTTAAAAATCGGGGGTTTAGTCTTGGACGTATGACTGGTTCCTTTAATAAATAATAAAGTAATAATCACCACATTAAATTAAGCAATTCAAGCAATGAAAAATGGCAGTTTAAAAAAAGAAATAATATTTTGAATTAGTTTTGTTTGTTTTTAATGATTCTCAAATGATTTTAATTATCTCCAAATTATAATATATTTATAAATAAGTTACTATTAAAAATTAAAATTAAAACCTTTAATTGATTAAATAATTAGTGGATTGCATGTACACTTACTGTCATTTTTGCTAAACAGCTCGTTAAACAGTAAGACTGTTACATCTGGGCACTGTACAAACAACAAATAGTGGGCAATACAGCAGATAATTTCCGCCAAGTTTAGGACATAAATCGGAAGGTGGGGAAGAACAAAATTTTGTGAGTCAAAAAGAGATATTAATTTCAGTGCGATTTTAAACCCAATCACAAATATTGTTAAAAGATATAAAATGAGCCAAATAGATTTTTTTAAAACGGAATACTTATGAAGCGAAATTTCCCCCTTTTCCACATTTACGTCGACAGGGAACATTTGCAACTTTGACATGAAACGATAGTATTTTAAACATACACTAATTTCCTGTTTTGACAACATTTTAAAAACGTTTGTGAGGCTCAAAATAAAAAATCTGTAATATTATAGCTTCTACGGAGACGAAGTCGTGATTTGTTTAAATCACTATTTTACAATGTTGAAAATCAACTGATTTTTCAATTTGACTTTTTACTAAGTGATTTTTGACTACAACGTGTTTCAAAACCGGCTCAGAAAGTTCTGACTTCATTGTTCACAAGTCGTTTCTTTTTAGGTAAAAAAGTTCTAGTTGTTTTAAATTTGACCTTAACTGAATAAGTATTGTTTGCGTAACAGTTTGACTTGTTTTTCTTAGATTACTTAGCGGTATTTTAACTTTTTTACATTGTTTTCGACGCGTGTCAAGTAATAAATTGCTGTAATACGTTTAAAAACAAGTCATGGTATGAGTGTAGACCATGGCCCATATGACAAAGTCACAGTTTGTAAACAAACTATGAGTGTTGATTATTTTAACATTATTTTATAATTCCTCAAGATTTGAGCTTTTTACACAAAAAAGTTGAGACTTGAATTCGCAAACAAATTTAATTTTTAGTAATTGATAATTATTATAAAAGGAAATCAGTTTCATCCTGACGCTGAAACCCATATTAGATTTCAGCTAAATTGAAAATACGTAAATGCTTTGTTATTGTCAATATTTACGTGTTCCTATTCCTTTCCTACGCCTTTCTTTGAACCTGCTTTCCAGATTTTAAATTTGAAGGAAGGGTTTTAAAAACGAATTTAAAAGAAAACAGTTTAATTATCTGTATATGGCGCATTAACTACTCCAGTTTGTTGTTGTTTGCGACAGCTTCCTTCCGCATTGAATTCAGCCTAATTTACTCACATTCAATTATACAATAGCAAGAATAAAAGCAAATAAACAAACTTTGATAATTACGTTAAAAACCTTGGCATAAATCGTAAGGCAATTTGTTTCATATTTATTTGGTCATGTAATGAATGTCAAAATCAATTAGTGGATTACCTTATAGAAAACTCCGTGATATGCTGAAGGCCTCGGAAGCTATTGGAAACCCCTTTATTTTGATGCTTAGCATAAGCTCTTGGCTCTTGAAGCCATTATTATTGGCATGCCCATCTTTAGAACTGTATGGTGCATGGCTGTAACGCTATTCTCTCGAAGAAATTAATAAATGCGTCTTGCGTCTAGATGGAGTAGGAAGTTTTCTAAGTCCGTTAAATGCAATTTACAGGGTTTTGTGGTATTCCTAATTTATGCCGAGGGTAACAATATTTACGTTATAAAAACATGGTAAATAAACATGTTTGTGATATTTATTCATTATTCATTCGTTGCTTTATGGTTTTCCCCTACCACATAATATACCACACCCTACCCTATTCCGATCTTTAAATGTTCTATTAACACATTATTATGAGTTGTAAATTATTCCACTTGCGATTTAAATAAAAAAGAAGTGCAAAATGCAATATGTGTTTTTACTTCTTTTGTGAAAAGAGCAAAAAATATTATTATGTTTTTTGATCAAGATACTTGATTTTTTGTATACAGTGCATTTTATTTTTAGCTAAAAATTAAACTGGATTATTTTTAGTCTTCAATGGCAATACGTGGTAAAACAAATAGAACACCGAACATATTATATTTAAATAAGAGTATGTACATTACGGTATTGCTGTTTCTTAATACTACTGAAACTAAATGATTTTTAATTGCGCATCATGACTAAAATATTTGCAACACTCCTCGTTACAAAGTCCAGAAACAAAAGCGTGGACTCCCTTTCCAAGGTTCGGAAATGACCTTGCTTCACTCCAACGGTTCTCAGTGACCTAATTAACTGAACAAAAAACTTATGTTCAGCTTGATTCAGGGTTCCATTTTTATTCTCCAGAAGGAGCAACAATATTTGTGCTTTGACAATTTTTAATCTTTTTGGGATTTTGAATGCTGAATTGTAGAGACTGGTATAAATGACAGTTGCTTGAACCACCACACCGAATGAAAAGCCTGTTACAATTGGATCAAGCGAAGAAAATTTAATTAAGTAAACTGTACATATTATCAAGCCAGATATTATTGCGTTTTTATACTGAAATATAGTATCACTGTTGCCCTCGTTGAACAAGTTCAAAGACAATTCTAGCCTCCGAAACATTTTGTACAGTAGATACAATTTTTGTTTCAAGTATTTCTCCCGGGTTTTTCGTTTGAGCACAGCATTAATGTAGTTAAAATTGCTGTCAAGTTTCATAAAATATAACATTTGAAAAATTGGAACAAATGTCGCGCTCGATACCCACAGAAGCATTGTTGCAATTTCAACTGGAATGATAGCCAAAAATAGTCCGAGATTCCTGTGTCGTTCGGGAATAAAGCAATAGAGAAACAGTTTGAGTTTGGGGTCGTATATGTACAGGAACACTGGCAGAAAAATAGTTGCAAGAGCCGTGAAGGGAAAATAGACGCAAAGCAGCTCTCGAACTGAAAGCCTTTTATAACTTTGAGTTTCCTTCTTGGCCGTATGGCTGTGTTCTTTAATCAATAAAATAATAATCACAACAATTAATAAAACTACTTGTATTACAAGAGATGGCAGTGCAGTGGAAACATTAAAAAAAGGTTGGGCTCAAGTCTCCATTTTTTGAAACTTTCGCAAGCAATTCAATTTGCAGAATAATGATTTAAAATTTTGCTCTTTACAATCGTTTTGTAACTTACGATAATTAAAAATTTGTATTTACATTCAAACCTCTGATTTCGATAACAATCACTAGATTTCAAAAACTTACTGTCATTTTGGTTAAACAGCTCGTTGAAGAGTAACACTGTCACGTCTTGGCACTGTACAAACAACAAATAGTGGGCGCTGCAGCCAAGAACTTCTGCTATGTGTAGGACATGAATTGGAAGGTGGTGAAGAATAAAATTTTGTGAGTCAATCAAAATGAACAATAATTTCATTATGATTTTAAACCCACTCACAAATAATGTTAAGAGATATAAAATGAGCCAAATCGACTTTTTGAAAAAGGAATGCTTTTGGTGCGAAATTTCCCCTTTTTCTACATTTACGTCGACAGGGAACATTTGCAACTTTGACATGACACAGTAGTATTTTAAACAAACTCTTATTTCCTGTTTTGACAACATTTTACAAGGGCTTATAGAAGGGCTTAAGATCTACAATATTATAGTTTATGCTCGCATAAGGAGTGTGGATTTGCTTAACTCACTGTTTAGAAATTTTTAAAATCAACAGATGTTTTGAATTGCTACTTTATCATGAAGTATTATAGAATAGAATATGTTTCGCAGCTTTGAAAAGAAAGTTGTGACTTAAACTCAAAGTCATAATTCTTTTGACAATAGATCTGGTCTTAAATTTTAGCCTTAATGCAATTTGTATTGTCAATGTCAACTTTTTGAGTAAACAGATTTCTGGCGTAGTGACTCCTTGAAATTGTTTTCCACGTGTGCCAAGTGCCAAATTTGCTTTATTACGCTTAAACATAAGTGGTTTTTGAGTGAAGAATATGGGACTCCATTCAAAATTAAGGGAATTCGTAAACAAAGCGTTATTTTTTCAAACCGATTTTATAATTTTACAAGATACGATTAAGTTCTTTATTATTCGCAGTCAAGTTGTAACTTAAGTTCGCAAACAACTCTAATTTTTAGTAGTTGCTAGTATTATTTTGAAAAGAAATAACATCAAGAAACTTCAAACGATATTACATTTGAGAAAAAGGAAAAAAACATAACTGTTTTGTTATTGTTATTGTCCATAATAACCTGTTTCTATCATACGCACCTGCTTTAAGTTTTTTAATTCAATGGGGTGTTTTCATTAACTAAGTAGGTCAAACAAAAACAGTTTAACTATCCATATTATGGCGCAGTACTAACTCCAGTTTGTTGTTGTTGTATGTAAGCCACATATTCCTTCCGTATTGAATTCAGCCTGATTTACTCACAATCCAATACGCAATAAAAAGAATAAGCGAGTAAACAACAAACTTTAATAACTGGGTTAAAAACTTTGAAATAAATCGTAAGATGATTGATGTATTTTCATATTTACTTGATCAATAATATTGTGCCTACGTGACTATCTTTAACGTAAGATGATTGCAAACTTTAATAGTGATCAATAGCAAGCTATACAGGGATTGGGTGAATTCTTGCTCCTGGTCTTTTTGCAAAGCTCTTACAATGTTACAATTAGCTGATGTTTAAGGCGACTCATTTCAGTAAGGGATGATCCGCAAGTCATCTAAGCCTAATTGAAATGTTTGGTTAAGAGTGGCAAAGTTTTTGAGGATTAAAGTAACACTCTATTGTAGCTTCCTTATTGTTAACCAATTTGTCGAACTTACTAACTTTAAGATCACTAACCGGCAGGGACGTCATTTTCAGACACACACACACACACACAGTAATTTAAATGATGTAATTATTGTGTTCCAAGTCAATAATGAATTCAAAATCAGTAAATCGGCAGAAGACAATATTTAACAATGAAAAACTGTTGAATACTTATGAGTCAATGAGTGCGGTCAAAGAAAGAAAGTTCAATGGAAACTGCGGCGTCAATTGTTGAAGAAACAAAATGTCTGTAAAGAACCAAAATAACCCATATCCATTTTTAGCTAAAAACAATATCAGCCATCTACAACAATGTTCAAATATGTCTGGAGAGTATTTAAATATAAAATTTTGCACCTATTCACAAACATGGAATTAGAAAATTTTGCACCTTTTCAAAAACATGTAAATAGGACATTTCAAACTTTTAAAAACCACTTAATTAACATTTGACGCATGTTTCTGATTTGGAGATTAGGAGCTTTGGAACTGGAAGTATTTTGAAATGCGGGATTTTCTTCTTGGACCTATGATCGTATTCTTCAGTAAATTAAATATTAATCACCAAATTAAATAAAATATAGAATAAGTTGAAAGATGGCAGTTGAAAAAATAAAATTTTAGCTTTTGCTAATTTTGTCTCCCGTTACCCCAGATAATTACAGATTTAGAATTTTGCCCATTAAATATATGTTTTGTTAGTGCACATTTTTACTTTACAAAGTATTATTCACATTAAGACCTCTGATTTTTATAATTATTGGATTGCACAAAATACATCTACTGTCATTTTGGATGAACAGCTCGTTAAACAGTAAGAATGTTTTTTCCTAATCCTGGAACTGTACAAACAACAAATATAATGTGGAGTAGACGCTGGAATAGAAAATTTCGGCTAAGTTTAGGAAATAAATTGGAAGGTGATGAAGTATACAATTTTATGATTAAAAACAGGGAACACCAAAAAACGAAACAAAATCTAAAGAAAATTATGGATAACTTCCCTAAGCTGCCGATTCATTGATTTAAACAGCCAATTATATTTTAGCCCTCAACTGTTGTAGGTAGTTGGAATAAAAAATAATTTCTGATTAATTTCCTCAAAAAATAATATCTCTTGTGATTTTTAGAATTTATTTTATTGTAATTTTATTGTAAAGCATTGAATTAAAATTGATGCAGTACCAGAAAGTCGACTTACATTTGTTGTCCACCCCAGAGCGAAATAATATTTTTTTAAACTTGTAAATATGAATAGGCACATATAATTAGTTGTGTGCGACGCAAGTTACGAGCCTGAGCGAATCTTTTAATCTTCGCATGTTTTTCTCGAAATATTTTTATTTGACTGTTTTGACAGGAGAAATATTCGAAAAAAAGGAAGTTCATAAAGAGTTTTAAAATATTTTGGTTGAAAAATTCGTTTTCGACAGTAGTATTGCACTAAGCCAGCGGATTATTTTCAGGATTTAGTTTTTAGTGAAATATGTGAGAGGGATATATGGGTGAAATTATATTATATGCAGACCAATGTGTGTAAGTTCCTCCTGCTTAGGTAGTTGACCATTCTTTACATGTACTAATGCACGTACACATAATTTGGATTTGAGGTGCTCAAGTGGTCAAGTGGTCAAGTGGTCAAGTGGTCATGGGGGTGCTTCAACAGATGCCCTTTCAACTAATATATTGCCCTTTTATTCTACTATAGTTAGTTGTGTACCATTCAGTGTAGGAAGTATAATGGTCGTACTCCCATGCAACTCGTCCTTCGGTATTTATTAACAAAAAAATTTGTTGTTAATCAGAAACCAAACAGTTAAGTTTAATCAGAAACAAATAATCATACAAAAAAAAATCAGAAGTCGAAACAGTAGAATAAGTAGTATGGGAGCGTAATCTCTGCCAAATGGGAGAGAAGCGAGAAGCTGCCTTTCTCGACGATGATCACAGTATATCATGTTGTTTACAGAAAACAAATCAAAATATTAGGCATAGTTAAGTCCCTTAAAGTTGCAAATTTCTGTTGTTTGACAATAATAAGTGCATTCAGTCGCGAGCTTAGAAGTTATGCCGGAACTGATATCATTGTTGAGCACTGTCAATCAGGCTAAAAAGTAAGTGGCTCAGTAGTTGGTATCTTTTCAGATGGAAACACGCATGTGCATGCAAAGTACCTATACGTAATTAAATACAAACTTATTATGTAACTTTACATTTATGGTCGTAGGAAATTTTCCTCTCCCCATCAGACATTAGTCCCTATGGGCCGCTTCGTCCCAATTCGTACCGATGCGATGGCATTTTACTCAAATTGTAGGTATCAAAATCACGGCCCTATAAAATAATATAATGTTCATTTTCACAGTAGTGAGCATTTTTCAAATTATGCAAAATTCAAGAATATAAAGAAATTCCCATTTACCGGCCCATTTAGTATGAAGTGATGATTACATAAATATTAGTGTATCAAGAGGGAGTAATGTATTGCAATAATTAAATTGGCCACAGAATGATGTCAATACACCAATTTAACATTGTTCTATACAATTACAAAAGCAACTATGTAAGCGACTACATTAATTACAATTTAATAAATGTTGTTTGAATCACGTGTGTGGTAGCTAGTAATCGCCATGATGCTACATCCTCGCCCGGGCCATTCTCGGTTGCCTCTACAACAATACATTAATATGCAAGCAGTATAAGATTTATATGAAAATTAACAATTTAATTGTTTGTACTACCGGAACCCCTAAGCACGGTTATCTGCGTAAGTAGTGGAAATATTTATCTCAGCAAATGCTTGTTTGATTGCGCTGTATGCAATGATCCAGGTAAATTACCTTGAGCTTTAACAAACTGTTACAACTGTATGAGTATACATATTACATAGTACATGAAGAGAGCTCATGGCTCATTTATACTTGGAGAAATATTTAAATAAAATTACTATTTTCGTGGCATATTTTTGTAACGATGCATGTCCGTATTCAGTAGCTACAATGTTTGGCGCATAGATATTTTGCGATGAATTTTTTCTTTAATTATATTTTCTAGCATTAGTGGTTACCATATGTCCTACACCTTAGTGTAGGAGCAGCTACAAAATATTCGTCCTACTAAAATCACTACGATCTTGGCAGAACCAAATTTTAGCCGTAATTAAATTTTCATCGACAAAAGCAAAAATATTGTTACCATTTCTAAATGCATTATTAGAACCTACGTATGTACAGCCATAATAAATTAGTAGTCCATTAGGTCCACATAGATATCTTACATTTTATTGATTTTTCATTTACTTAAAAAAATACTTATTAAATAATATTATCTATAGTATAGAATATATCATGAAAATTGTGAAAACAATCTTTTAAGTTCTTCAGTTAGATTTAATTTATCAATGCATAGTTTTTGGAATGTACTCGAATGCATTTTCTAACAAAAAGTACTCGTTGAAACATGGTATGAAATACTGAATATGTATGTATATATGAGCAAAATATCCTCGGTACGCACTGGAAGGGAAAATGTCCAGGAGGAAAATTTCCAAAGGAGACTGTGCTCCAAATATACGCAGGAGAACATGTAAAAGTACCTCCTGCTCCGACAACCGTCCGGGTGAAATAGGTGAAGTAAGATTAAAAGGGATTATAAAGGTGCTAGTAAAGGATTTCAGAAAACAATGGCCAATGTCAAGACTAAGCCCTTTATTTTGGAAATCACTGGTTTAAATAATTACTTACTTATTAGACTTATAGACTTATTCAGGTAGTCTTGACAGGCTACTCTTCTGCGACTCCAGAACTGAAACTAAAACGTCGGTGTTGTTAGCTGACAATGACTTGGATGGTTAAATAACTAATACAGTTAATAACTGGTACCTACCTAAGTACTTCATACTTAATACAGATATATTCTAAGCAGTGTGCAAGTATATCCACCTTATAACTGCTGTTATATGGCTCCGCCTGTTCTCTTCACTGATATACAATTCTGAATGGCTTCTGATTTGAGGCGGATAGATAGTCCCGTCTTACCTAAAAATTAAAACCTATAACCAAAATTAAAAATTAAGATATGCAGAAAATAAATGGCGCAATAGCAACTAATTTTAAAGTTAGGCGTCGTCCATATATCTCGTATACACTTTTTTTGTATTTTTTCACCCTCCCCCCCTCTAAGTATACAAAAGTGATCATCGGCGTATACCCCCCCCCCTATATACGTATACAGTTTTCAAAATTTATTTTATCAATTTAAAAAGTTAGTTTTATTACACAAATAAAACAACCAAAAACATCTAAAACATGTACAATAATATAATTCTCAGTTTTTGAAGGGTTTTAAAATGGCGTATCATTTGCTGTAATTGGTTAATTTTGAAAGATAATTATTTAAGTTTCTTAACTACAATAATTGACAACTTATCACGATCGGCGCTAGCACAGTAATGTAATTAGATGCGTATTTATTTCAGCTTAAATACATAGTATATCACCTATGATGTGTACCCTCATTTAGTAACATGTCGGAATTTCAGTTTTAATATATAGCGGAAAATTTTTAAAAAAATAATTTTTCCAAAAACTAAAGTCCGCCTGATTCCATTTTCGCAGGAAGCAATTTTCATTAAGATTTACAAGTCTGAATTAAAACTGCCACAACTGCTTAACTCCTTGACGGCTACCTTCCCTAAATTTACATGATGCAAATTGAATGTTAAGATTTGCCAGCAAATTTGAACTGCTTAAAATTACTGTTAAGGCTGTTAAGGCTCACATAAAACAAGGGGGCTCACATTAAATTCATATTTTATTGTTGTTTACATAAATTAGTGAACTTACAGTTATACTTTTAAGTACACGCTGGAGAAGTTTGCAGACAAAACAAGTTCATTTCAGTTTTTTTTAAATTGTCATATTATTAGCACATAATAAGAATAAAGACTCACACACGCAGGGCCAGATTTAATATTTTTGCAGCTAATACAATTCGGACTATACAGCCACTAAAAAATATATTTTGAAAAAAATCACGTTTTCAAATTATTATCAAAATTTGTGAATCCTGTAAGGTTAGGCAGCATTGACTTGGCATGTTTCGCCAAAAATATCATCTTTTGATTGTATACGTGATCAAGCGTTTGAACACCCCCCTCCCCCTCCATTTTATAGTATACAAAAGTGATCAAGCTTTACACCCCTCCCCCCCTCTATTTTGTATACGAGATATATGGACGACGCCTTATTTAATTTTTTGGGGAGCAACTGTAGAAAAGTTCTTTACAGTGTGGCAGTGACGTTGCATCGAGATATGGCATGCAAAATTCCTTATTATAAGATTATTATAATTCATGATCACTGATAACTTCAAGACTTGACACAATACTACAAATATGTAGTATACTGCCTGTTGAAAATACCATGTCATGTCTCAAACCAAATACTAATACTATAATGGCTGTCTTTTAAGATTAAAAATACTAAAAACTGATTCATTAGATCAGAGGGGGTGCTTGTAAATAAATGCAACTAAAAATTAATGTCAACATTGTCAAATGTGTTATGGGCTAAATAATTCAACACAACAGGCCACGCTGACTTTATATAATTAAGTTATACGGAAATTTTCCTCACAGACATATTCCCCCCAGTCCCAAAATGAAACTAATGGTACACGCGAGTGCATTTAATTGTTAAGGTAAATGTTTTAAGAAAACAAAGCAAATATAATTAGCAATCTAAGGAATTTTAAGCGTTGAAAAATTTTCACACGATTAGCGTTATAACTAATAGACAATAAAAATCTATGTTTCACAATTAACTAATTAATACAAGCATTATTCGGCATACTCTAATTTACTATATCTATGCATCGGATCCGCAAGTAAATTAGTATACACTACATAATTCATTTCGGTTACTATTTTATTCTTTTCTATGAGCGTGGATACCCAAATCCAGCGGCATCAAGTCAAAGATAAAGCTCATATGGTCAGTGAAGAACCAAAATGACCCATATCTATATATTTCCCCTAAAAAGCAAAACTGAGCTTTATTTAAAACGTTCTACAAGCAAAATGACTCAAATTCATTTATTTCCACGCGTAAGCCAATATGCAAGTCTATACACGTATGCCATTCCTTATGAAACCTGCACCTAATAGTGCATTTTGTATTTGCATGGACTTATTATTTAGCCGTACGCCTACGTGAGGAAAATACATGGATTTGGGTCCCTTTGGTTTTAGAACGTTTTGGATGATGACTATGATGAGGCTCAGCGGCGGATCCAGAGGGGGGGCTAGGGGGCTTTAGCCCCCCCCCCAGAAGGAGATTTTTTAACATTACAGGGATACGAGCGGCCATTTTCAATATGGCGGCTTAACATTGTTAGCCCCCCCCCCAGAAAAAATCCTGGATCCGCCGTTGATGAGGCTTACTAGTCAGTTTGCTTTTAGTGGAAAATGGGTATCGGTCATTTTGGTTCTTCACTGACGGTATCTACGCATATTTGGATGGGCTTTAGAATTTTCTACAACCCAACCCAAATCATGTTTGCGTTTGCCTTCAAAGCACGGATTTTGTCCAGAAACACGTAGGTAATTACAATGTATGCTCTATGCAAAAACAGAATATCAAAACTCGTCCCAAGTTAAGTGTAAGCTTTACGTGGTCATGAAGAAGTTTAAGAAGATACTCTTTCAAATTAACTTGTAGCCCTTTAATTTTACAATCCGTTACCTGTGCACTAATCACTACAGGAAATATATAGTGGTGCTCTTGCATGTCACTCGTCCAATTTATTAAAAATGAATGTTTTGGTCAGGAACAAATAATCATACAAAAATCAGGAGTCAAAACAGTGGAATGTGTGGTATGCAGCTTAATCCCCGAAAGAAGGGATAGGAGTGAACGACTGTTGAATGCAGGTAGTCGGATTTTGAGCTTTTGAGACAGTTGTTGGTGTTGGTGCTGCTCAGCTGATCCGCGCATCAGCTGTAAACCAGACCGCACGAAGGTACCGAAAATGGTAGCAGGTAAAAAAGATCTGAATTCATTTTCCATGTAAGTAAATACACAAAAAACAAATCGAGACTCGATTCTTGACAGCTCCCTGCCTCGATAATCCTCTACTGTTTAAGGAAAATAAATCAAAATATTAGGCATATTTAAATCACTGAAGTTGCACATGTATGTTGTTTGACAATAATATGTGCATTCTGTCACGAACATTGAAGGTATGCCAGAACTAATACCTGTGTTGTTGAGTATACGTACTTAATTACAAACTCAATGACACTGTAAATTTGTGGCTACTATTCATTTTCATAGTTCATAATTTTTAAACATTTTTAAAAATATGAAAAATTCAAGCACATGAAGAAATGCTCATTTATCAGCCCATTTACTATGAAGTAATGGTTACATAAATATTAATGTAGCGAAAGCAACTATTATAATACAATAAAATTATTATTGTAATGATGATGCAGTCTGACTACCTCACTAGTCAGTCAATATGATCAATGCATAATTAAAAACTCAGCCTTGTATCAACAATGTATTTGCTAATGAATTTGACCGACGCATCAATTTAATGTATTCAATAATTGCGTTCAAATTTGTTTTGATTTAGCCAACAGATAGCAATTTATCTGGTCCTATATAGCTTATAAAAATTTGCATATTAGTAAAATTTTAAATTCCATTTAATTGGCAATATAATAATGTCAAAATAAATCAATGTAACATTGTTCTACAATTAAAAATGGCAAATGTAATAGCGATTCCATTCATAAAATCGAATTCATAATTCAAACTTTATATCGTAGCTTTTTAAATTGTCAAAACATGCAATATATTTTATTTATTTATTAATCCATATTATTAGCCTTTTATTATTTTATTCAAGGGAAGCAGTAGCAATATTATTATTATCGTCATTTGCTCTGTATGTATGCTCTGTATTTCTACTCGTAATATTTTTGAATCTAATATAAGTTTTTTAGAGAATCTTCAACAAAAAAAATGAAAAAGTCAATTATTTTAGTAATTGCTTTGTTTTTCTTGTTTGGGGAATCGGTGTCTAAGAAGTCCCTGAGGCAGGATGATCCCTGCAGACATAAATTCTCTTGTCCAATAGGTGTTTTACATAAAACTTTAATAGCATGTAACGGCGTAACATAGTGTACTTTATTTCAAGTATACCACATTGTGCTAAATGATACGGAGACAAAATATCTTAATGGTATTATTGCTCAACCAACTGTGAATTTGTCCGATGAAGGTGGCTCCGACATTCTCACCCTGGCCATTCTTGGTTGTCTCTGCAATACATTATTATTTTGCAAGCATGACAAGATTTATATGAAAATTAAAAATTTAATTGTTTGTACTGCCAGAACCCCCAGGTACCCCTATCTGCACAAGTGATGGACAGATTTATCTGAGCCAATGCAATTTTGATTGCGCTGTATGTCATGACCCAGGTAACTTGCATTAAAAACCTTCTACCACTGTATGAAAGCAATAATACATGAAGAGAGCGTATTTATATGCGTGACAAAATATTTAAATAAAATACTATTTTGTCAGCCGATTTTGGTGAAGATGCATGTGTGTAATTATTAGCCAATGTTTGGGGCATAAATATTTGGTAATGATTTTTTTCATAATTAACTTTTCTAGCATTGGTGGTTGCTACATGTCCTACACCTTAGTGGCGACGCAGCCAACAAAATATTCGAGCGTCTTCCTAAAATCGCCAAGTTCTTGGCAAACTCGAATTCTTTTACAAATAAAATTTTTGCATTTTAAAAAAAAATTCCAGCGACAAACGCCAACACCGCTACTATTTCTATATGCATTATTAGAACCTCATAATAAATAATAAATGATCGAGTAGTCCCTATAGAATATCTTGTATACTTTTTCTTCACTTCGCATTTCCTTAACGAATACCTATTAAATAACATTCTATCCAAGCTAGCATTCATTATTTCTTGAAAATTGTGAAAACAATCATTTTAGTTCTTCAGTTAGATTTATCAATGCATATTTTTTGGATGCAAACATTTTTAAATAAACAACACCCGTGTCTAAACATATACGTAGATAGACCCACTCGTTTCTCTTAGTGGTGTGATTTTAGTACTGAATGCTGGGAGAAAAATACACTCGTTCCTGAGAGCAAATCTGCGGGAGGAAAATTTCCAAAGGAAAATGTACTACAACTATACGCAGACAAACATGTAAGCACCTCCTGCTTCGTAGACCGTCGACCATTGTTTACATGTATGTAAAATGGGTACAGAATAAGATTTAAAGAGATTATAAAGGTGCTCGCAAGGGATTTTGGAGAGTAAGGGTCAATTTCAAAACTAATCGTAAGTCCATTATTATGGAAACCCCTGATGTAAATAATGACATACTTACCAGGCTTATTTATAACGAGCTTGAGTCTACTCTGCGACACCAGAATTGAAACTTAAACGGCGGTGTTGTTAGCTGACAATTACTTGGATGGATAAATTACTAATTATTTTACTGCTCTTCTGTATGAGGAGTCAATAAAATCGTCAAATTGAGTATCGACGGTATCGGTGTTGGTGTAGTGTAGAAGAAAATGTGTAGACGTAATATATGATTTATCGAATCTCCAATTCATTTACTTAATTAGTTAATAGTTTAATGGGTTCAATACAATTTACAAGTTAGGCAATAGTAATAATTGCAAATATCCATATGAAATATTTAACTAGCAATAATCATAAAAAATAATTTCTGAAATGCGGAAATTACTATGATTAGGAGGACTGGTATTTTGTAAAATGATGTCTAAACCAATAAGACTAAGGGATGCACGGGATAAGGGTCCGTTAATAATGTCATATGTAGCTTTAGTACACAGAATATGATTAGTCCACACGAGCATGACTCAATCCAAAAAGGCGAAGTTTTTAAATCAATTTTTTAAAGTCTAAAAGAAGGGTTAAAAATTTTGTTGACGTGACATTACACATGCTCCAAGAATGGTGCCTCGGTCCCCTTCTGAAACGTATGGACAGGACCACGGACCAGGCGACTATATATAATTAGGTACCTACATATTTATTTGATGGATTTGTCAGCACGTATATTTTCAACACATTGGAAGACAGTTTGACATATTATGTGCATATCAATTATAGGTACTTTTAATTCCAGGACTTCGGCCGTCACCCAACCCTTTACCTCGCCCCTTGGCTTGACTCGCGTATCGCTTGTTAAAGTGCTCCAGTTGCAACATAACGAATTAACTTATTGCACTCTCGACTCTTGACCGATGATATTTCAATCGCTGTGCAAACATTATACCGAGTGGACGTGTGTGGACTTCTCTCTGAATTATTCGTCAGATTATTTTGTTTTTACATACTGGGAGTGTGAACTTGAGTTAGAATTTTGATTTTTTTTATCATTGTGTTATTTCAAATACAAGTATTTGTGACTGTGTAAACGAAATTCGTCAACAGCGTATGCCTCTGCCGTCGACAATCATACGAGACGAAGGGGGAGGGAACAACGAATTCGACGACAGAGAACGAGCGATGCAAATGGAAGGGAAGGAGGTGTAGGTTTGGCGGTTGATATTTTGGAGCGAGAAAAGACCAGAACAAAAGAATTAGTGAGGGAGAGATTCAGCCATCTTGGCTGTAGTAGTCAGTGGACGGGAGCAGCTCAAAAAGCCAGTTGAGATTTTGCCAGTGGAAGAGCAGCAACCGAGCTCCGGCGTCCGTGCCCCTTTTCATTTTTATCTTCATTTTCCTTTTTCACTTTTTGAATTCGAAGTTAGAAGTCATTTTTAATTAAAATTATTTCGAAGACTAAAATACCGAACTGTAAAATAGTGAGAAAGAGGGCCAACAAGAAAAGATCGTCTCCAGGTGAGAAGACTGAATAGCCAAGTTTTGAGGAGCCACGAAGTACATCGTCAGTGGTTTACCGGTAAAAGTGGATTTGTTGTTCCGTTCCCGTATCCGTCGTCGTCGTTCCGTAAGAGGGTACAGCATATTATAATAATAATAATAATTAAATATATATATGTTTAATATAATCCGTGTATCTATATATACATTAGTGCGCGTACCGTAAAAGTGTGTTAGTAAGTTGAGGTTGTGAGTTAAATAGTGTTGTGCCTACAAGATGCAAAGTGTGAATTAAAAATAAGGAAGTAGATCATAACAGCAGAATTCGGTGGTTCGTATTAGTTGTTTTATTAGTTCATTGTTTATTTTATTCCCGCACGATAAAATGGGTATGTACTATATTCATTTGGCATCTTATACAGGTAGTAATACTGGATGCATACAGTAATTATTGCACGTATATATACATATAGATACGCTAGCCACGAAACAACGTATACTATTGATTTTTGCTCGTCTATAGTTTCTTAGCCACGTACATATGTTGAAACATAAATTCATTTTCTTGCATTATAGGAGTAGGTAGTCGGAGTCAACGGCAATAAAGAGGTACAGAGGGATACTTCTAAATTTGTACCGAAACTTCGAACATTTCGGTTACAAACTTAGGTGCGGGGTATCTCCCTTTGTAGCTCACAAATTAGCCGTCAGAATTTTAGAAATTTATGGCCAAAATTTCGAGAATTTAGTGGGGAAGGTTTGAGAGAAATTGAGATTTTTTTAGTTGGCGCGTTCAAGTCCAGGGATATTTTGGAGAAATGAGGATAGTAATTTTTAGCATTCCATTCCGCGGATGGTGCTGATAAAATTTTGGAATTTTAGTTTGATTTTTGAGAGTTTTCGAGATTTTTTTTTGTGGGGATACTAGTTGGAGATTTACGGTACGGAAAAATTTTCGGAATACTGCATACGTACAACATATGCACAAGCATAGGACGTAGACGACGAACATCCTACAGTAGGGAACAGCGGTGGTATTGGAGATAAAGTGAAAAATTAAAAGTAGGCCATACTAAACGCATCGTGCGGGGAGTGTAATTAGGTATAAGTTAGAATTTGAATTCTAATTCTTATCCTCATTTCTCATTCTTTCAGACGGTGCATATCAACCAGTATAGCAGTTCACGGACGTTAGTAGAAAAATTGATAGCTGGAAATTCAAGAGGCTCATAGTTCATTCAAATTAATTCATCAAGCCAGGGACCGTGGTCATTAATCACAAAGGATCACATCATACCATTTCTTTCTTCGAGGGATTAGCTACAGAACTAAATGGTACATAAATAACTATTATTAAAATAAATTTCGATATTTACATCTATGAGCCACTAGGTAGGATTTCCATTAAACTTTTAGTAGGCCATAGTGCCGCATGAGTGGTCAGTTGTGAGAAAACCTGCCATCACTACCAAGCGTAGTCACTCACCGTTTGTGCCTACACCCGCCCATTATAATAATATCGTAATAATAGTATGGTATGATAGTTGAATGGTACTGAGTTAAAATGGTCATGGTCATAGTTATTGTCGTTCTTAGTCATAATTATTGAATGTTGAATCTTTCTTTCTTTGTGTGCCTTCCATTCTTTTCTTATCTTAATAAGTACAATATTGATTATAGATAATAATTACGCAAATTATATCGTCGAGTCGAAATACTTACCTGCAATTAACCTGGTCTAAATTTTGTTCTTCGAATACATGAAGTGGTTGGCGCTCAGTTTATTTTTAGTATTGGTATACTTAACCAGACTCAATATCGAGCATTTCTATCAATTAGTGAATGACATTGTAACTATTTCCTTTGTATTACTTGCTGTCGCCGCTTGGTACTTGACTGGATTTATGTATGTACTAATGAATGGATAGTATACAAGTGGTAGAGATATAAGTAAATAGTGAAGAATAATTTCGAATACAAATTATCAACTAAAATTTTAGCTGTCGTATGAATATAGTGGTGGCCCACGAATTTTTAATCGCTGCGTATTTATGGTACATTCAGGAAGGAGCTGAGCATATGTCGTTTGTATTGTTCGAAGAAATAATAGTTATTTATTTTGCTGTTTTCCAGTTCATAGAGGATATTTTCGGTGTGGGATTGGTACCTATTGTCAATAAACCGATAAAATTTCAGTTTCATTAAAATACATCCACATTCAACTTTGATGGAGGATGCAGATTTTGCTAATCAAGTAGTAGTGTCAATTTACAGTTGGTGGATCAACAGCGGATACCAGTACCTCACCGAGATAGAAAGGAGCGGGTTTTCTATGATCATAGTAGCTGATCTTCTTGACAACTATAATATTTTTCGACACATCATCGCAAGTGAGGGTTGGGCCGGAGAGGATTATTCTCAAACTCACGATTGGTGTTGTGAAGAAGCAGAAGATAGAAAGGCTAATCGAAAAGCAGCAGTTCGAACAGATAGGAAAAATAATCGGCAAGGCAAGGCAACGTGTCCATTTATTGCGGGAATTGGATTGGTGAGGTAATTCCACATTCATATTTCAAATTGATTTCCATTAAATATTCAACGAAAATTCTGGCTATGCCACAGGTTTACTCTAACCTTATTCCTCATCGAGTATTTGAAAAATTTATTATTGGAGCTTTGGAGTGGTTCATGTTAGGAGGTCACCAATTCATTTCGAAGGAATTATTATTCGCTAGTTTCATTATCTACATGTCCAACGTAGGTAATCTAAATAAATTCTGTTTCGTATATCGAATATTGAGACACTTTAGTGCCAGAGGTTTTGATCTTCCAATGATTAGGGAAATTGTCTATGAAAGTTTGAGAGGTTAGAAATTTCAACTCGGCCAATAACTTGTATTTAGCCTGCATCGTGTTGAGCGACTAATGACCAAACGAATGATACAACAAAATTTTTTTTCTTTTCCAATGAATAGTTTAATTTACAAATAAAACAAATATTCAGTGTGGACAGTAACCAACAGCCAGTTGATTACTGTCTTGAATATTTATAGGATAGAAGGAAGGACCGTGCGGGGATTGAAAGCATCGGGTGATTATTTACCTTTTGCTTAACCATTAGTGTTAGTTTAGGAATAATCTGAAACATAACAATTATTTTTCATTTTACATTTTTTTAATTTACTTAAATTACTTCGAATATTTAAATATTTTCTTTCATTTAAAGTATCCAGCGCTTGCTTTAGTACTCACCACTGTGGGGGAGGGGCTAGGAAATATGAGGAATTGATTGATAGGCTTGTGAAAATTCTCTGGATTTGTGTCTGTGCTCGAATTAAGTTGAAACCAAGGAAATCTTATATTGGTTTCCCGAGCTTGGTATTTTTAGGTCATCGAATTAGCGCGGCGGGAGTTAGCATAAGTCCAGATAGGGTCAAAGTGATGATGGATTTTCCGGATCCGCAAAATGTGAAGCAAATAAGGCGATGGTTGGGACTCAGCGGGTTTTTCCGTAGATTAATTTTTGGGTATGCCAAATTAGCAAAACCCTTATATGAGCTACTAATGAAAGACGTTCCTTTTAATTTTAATGATCGGTGTAAGGAGGCAGTCCAAAAGATGAAAGTCGCTATCTGCACAGCTCCGGCGTTGGCATACCTCGATCCGTCAGCACAACTCGAGATGTGGACGGATGCTTCATACGGCACTATAGCTGCGGTACTCATTCAGAACATAAAAGGAGTGAGGCAGCCCATCATGTTTATTTCACATGCGTTGTCACCGACAGAGCAGCGGTGGCATGTAACCGACAAAGAATGTTATGCCATAGTATACGGGTGTCAGAAAAGCCATCATTTTATTCAGGGTAGATCACTAGAGATTTACACTGACCACAATGCGTTGGTCTTCCTACTGCGTACTCCTCAAGTCACAGGTCGTTTGGTAAGGTGGAGTCTTAAATTAGGAGCAGATAATATTAAAATTATGTATGTCCCTAGGGAGAAAATGAGATACTTGATTATCTCAGTTGTCCTCCAAGTGCTGATGAGCTTCCACCGCCTATCATGTGGAGCATTACAATACAGTCGGAACATGAGAGATCTACAGAGGATTGGGAATTTGTCATGGCTTGTAGGGAATCGAATGGGGCTGCGGCTGACTTGAAGACAGCACAGTGGAATGACCCAGATACAAGAATAGTTTTGGAAAGCCTGACTGAGGATTATGCTAACAACTGCAAGGCAGAGAACAAATGTAGGAAGAATTTTCAGATTAGTCCAGAGGGTATTCTCAATCATATTTCATACGAAGTGTGGTCTAATATGGAAAAGAGTAGTCCCATCGAAAGAAGCAACTGGAGTTAAATTACATTTACATAATTTATGCATGACCGGCTTTTACAGTATGATTATGATAACCAGAGGCCAACCGACGATAAGCATGACCCTAATAATAACGAAATGATTATGTTGAAAATAGGGAGCTTCGGGATGAAACAAATAGGGAGCTTCGATATGAAACAAATAGGGAGCTTCGGGATGAAACAAATAGGGAGCTTCGGGATGAAACAAATAGGGAGCTTCGATATGAAACAAATAGGGAGCTTCGGGATGAAACAAATAGGGAGCTTCGGTATGAAACAAATAGGGAGCTTCGATATGAAACAAATAGGGAGCTTCGGTATGAAACAAATAGGGAGCTTCGGTATGAAACAAATAGGGAGCTTCGGTATGTAACAATTTGACTGAGTCGTAAAGAAAAATATAGAAATATAAAAATGATTTGGAAAATAATTGACGTGATTTCTTATAAATCTAAAGGCCGGATGGGAGGGTAATTCCTTATAGAGGTACAAAATTACTTTCCTTGAGGGCATAGTTGTATATATGACGTGTGACAGAATGCGGAAGGGAAGGATGGGTTCATGGAACTTATTGGTGGAAGTAAAATTTAATTGATATGGCGATAGAATGTCTCATCCTGATGAAGGATTTTACTTCGAAGACATCGACGAGGATGAGGCTGAAAATGATGTGTACACCGGAAACATCGGTAACATTCTAGATACCGATGAAGAAGATGAGTCCGATATGAATCAAAAGGCGGACGAGAATGATGTAAGTTGTCACATTGTATCCGATATTTCTTCATACGGCTCTGTTGTTATAACGGAGCCGAATGGGGAGATGTCGAGTGCACTGGCAGCTAAAAATCAATTGGAGCAACATCAACAACAACAGATCGCGAAATATAAGACCGAAGTATCAGAAGCGGCATCTACTCCTCCGAAAGTTGAATATCCAGCTCCGAAGACCGTCAAGGAAAGGATGGCGGAAAGGCAGAAGCGGAAAGAAGAGTGGTTGACGGCATTGATTACTGCAAGATTGGCATTTCAAAATGCTGCAATGAGAGCTGTGAATATGCAGAGAACGATTGAGGAATCTCCATTGTATTGGGAAACGCATGGTGGGAATAAGGAAGCGGATAGAAGAATGGCTACCATAGCCTCGATACGGGCGGAAAATAGCCGCATCAGAGAATGCCCGTTATGCGTTAGCAGAGGTAAAAACTCAAATTTAAGACATATCAGACGAGATTGTCCTTTAAAACGGATGCAAGACAATTTTAATCCGTTGAAAGAAAAGACCCTGAAACGCTGCTTGTTATGTGGGGGCGATCATTTGATCCGTTTCTGTACCATCAAGAGGCGGCAGAGTAAATAGAATTTCTGTTATCATTTTCCTACGCATAATATCATTAACAAAAATTACTTCCTTAATATTTTTCAAAATTAATTTCAGTTACCATAATAAAACACACATAGACATAACACATATGTGAATTATATAATACCGTGAACGTAATCAGTAAAATTATTTGAGGAAAGTTGTATGGAGTTGTGTATGACTGTTGAAGTCAGCAGAGGGAGAATAATGAACAATTAGCCTAGAAAATTTTAAGGAGTCACTTTTCGATTGTTGGGATTTGTCGATTGGACATGGGCTGAGCCAGATGTGTTTTGGATTTAGGAGGTTGGATCTGTGGGGGAGAATCGTGTCTGAGAGAACAAAAGTACGTAATTTTGTTCGAATTTAGGGGTTATTCTCTTGTCGCATATTTTAATTACCAAATCTTGAGCACATTACAGTGCTGACCTGTCGTATAGACTTAGCTGTTGATTAGTACTATTGAAATTGAAAATAATATGAAAAGAAAATTCACAAAAAAATTACTATGGGGAGTGTATCGAAGATAAAAATTATATGAACAAAGAGTTAGATTCGGGGGATAAGATATATATATATCTTGAATTATTGGTATATGTCAGTGTTTGCAGGCGTCACAAAATTTATGGAACCTCCACCAGCTACAGTAGGTATATACATGAAGAATGAAATAAGCTATGCATCTTCGAAAAATAACATATAATCATGTGAAAGTTGAAGTATAATTAGTTTACTGAGGAATTATTATGTGTGTGTGACTTGTGTCACGGGGTCAATAACGACTGTTGCCAGGCTTACCTTTATCTTTTTGGTGTTTCTTAATGTTCAATTACAGACTACTCATCTATCTGGAAATATAGCGCATATAATGGATTCTTCAAGGGGTAACCGAGCGCACACCAAGGTGCCATCTGTATCGATCCCGTTGCGGAGAGTGATATGGCCAGCGGGACAAAAGTTCATTCCTAGAATGCTGAGATTTGCCAGTCCGTTCGAAATCTTCGAGGATGATACTTCGGACCACAGTAGACTCCCAAGTTCTGCTGACGAGACTGGAGATGATTGCTTGGAGAGCGGATCCACGAGTTCGTCTGAAGCGCCTAGGGGATCGGGACGTAATACAAAGTCTGATGATGAGGATGGGGATAATGAATCGAGTAGTTCTAATGGATCATCTGAGGCTTTTCTTCGCACACGAGGCGTCGGTCTGGGAGTAAAAAGAAGGGCAAACGAAGTCCAACATCAGCATAGCAGGAGTGACAGTTCAGATGAATATCAGCTTCCTTATACCTCCCAGCGGAGCAAGAAATCGCGTAAAGACCATCACAAGAAAAAGGACTACAACTTCTCAATCCACACAAAACCAGAAGATTGGACCGAAGAACAACATCATCTATACGAGCATGAGTATAAATCCCCACCCAAACCAGATTTTTCGAATGCCCTACCATCAGATGAAAGTGAAGCCATATTCACCTCCTCTGAGTCGGGAGGACGTTGATCATAAATTAAGGTTGCAAATGCAACACATATTTTTGTACAACACCCACCACATACGATATTCCTAGTTAAGTTAATAGTGTTATGTACTGCCAACAGTTTATTTTGAGGTAGCAATATTACTATGATTTTAAATTCTTAATGCCAACCATGTATTTTATGCCTAGGACATTATATTTATGGAATGAACTGATTCAGAATACAAATAATGATCTCGTTAAGAATACATTCTTACTTTTACTCATGAATTTCAAATGTACGTATCTGCGTAGGTTGATAGTTAAACGATGTAGACATGACAGGGTATAAGAGCGATAGTAATACTTAGAACGATTTTCTTTTATTAAGTTTCAAAATATTTATGTGAATTTCATGTCATTAAGGAGTTAGCTCTTAGCAGAGATAACGCTTTAACTGCCATGGGATCTTTTAGCCCCAAGGGGGGATTTGAATTTGTGTGTGCATGAATGACGTGATTTTTTTTACAAATCTATAAAGCGGAGGGGAAGGACACTCCACTGGGTATTTCCGATATTGGGGTACTGAGTGTCTTTCTCCGAAGCGTAGCTGGCTCCGATTAGTTTTCTTCAATACATAGAACGGGTGGTGGTTTTTCATAATATGTTTGAGTATATTATTGGTGGGGGATAAAATATTACTATTTCATTAGGTTAAGTTACACAAAATATATAAAAATTTTTTTAAGATAGTATTAACGAATACTTCAAGTAATCATTAAATAAGGCTGTTTACACCATAAAACTTAAGATGATCTTCCTACACACACGGTACAAATATGATACATTATACGATACATAATAACTTAAATGCTTAAGATATACACGTTGTTAACAAATCTCTCTGTAAACCATAACTTGTGGTATTCCAATAGTCATGTATTTTTTTAAGAAACATTTTGGTGGAGTGGTATGGTTTTCGACGGTCGAGGCAGGACGCTGTTTCCGCCCCGGGACTTCCGGTCCCGTCTTGCTTGGGACAGCAAGATAACGATTCGGGGGATTTTGTAAACGAAATTCGTCAACAGCGTATGCCTCTGCCGTCGACAATCATACGAGACGAAGGTGGAGGGAACAACGAATTCGACGACAGAGAACGAGCGATGCAAATGGAAGGGAAGGAGGTGTAGGTTTGGCGGTTGATATTTTGGAGCGAGAAAAGACCAGAACAAAAGAATTAGTGAGGGAGAGATTCAGCCATCTTGGCTGTAGTAGTCAGTGGACGGGAGCAGCTCAAAAAGCCAGTTGAGATTTTGCCAGTGGAAGAGCAGCAACCGAGCTCCGGCGTCCGTGCCCCTTTTCATTTTTATCTTCATTTTCCTTTTTCACTTTTTGAATTCGAAGTTAGAAGTCATTTTTAATTAAAATTATTTCGAAGACTAAAATACCGAACTGTAAAATAGTGAGAAAGAGGGCCAACAAGAAAAGATCGTCTCCAGGTGAGAAGACTGAATAGCCAAGTTTTGAGGAGCCACGAAGTACATCGTCAGTGGTTTACCGGTAAAAGTGGATTTGTTGTTCCGTTCCCGTATCCGTCGTCGTCGTTCCGTAAGAGGGTACAGCATATTATAATAATAATAATAATTAAATATATATATGTTTAATATAATCCGTGTATCTATATATACATTAGTGCGCGTACCGTAAAAGTGTGTTAGTAAGTTGAGGTTGTGAGTTAAATAGTGTTGTGCCTACAAGATGCAAAGTGTGAATTAAAAATAAGGAAGTAGATCATAACAGCAGAATTCGGTGGTTCGTATTAGTTGTTTTATTAGTTCATTGTTTATTTTATTCCCGCACGATAAAATGGGTATGTACTATATTCATTTGGCATCTTATACAGGTAGTAATACTGGATGCATACAGTAATTATTGCACGTATATATACATATAGATACGCTAGCCACGAAACAACGTATACTATTGATTTTTGCTCGTCTATAGTTTCTTAGCCACGTACATATGTTGAAACATAAATTCATTTTCTTGCATTATAGGAGTAGGTAGTCGGAGTCAACGGCAATAAAGAGGTACAGAGGGATACTTCTAAATTTGTACCGAAACTTCGAACATTTCGGTTACAACTGTACAAGATATCAGCAAATCTTCCAAGGTTAAATCACAGGAGCTACTCTTGGAACACAAAATTGGTTTTGATTAATCCAGTGTAAGATAATTTGAGAGTCGATTTGGAAATGAGTTTTCTATTCTGCACCTAATTGAATAATTTTTTAATTCACGAGCAATTTAGTCGAGATACGTTAACTCGATACTTAAAATAAGATAACATGGTTTCACTAATTAAAATTTTTATTTTTTCTACAATTTTTAGGAAACAACCACAAGGTGCAAAGATGATGTCAGGAGGATCAGTGATAGTAAAAGCAGTGCCATTACCCAAGTCGTCAACAGAGAATTTGACCTTCAAGGATTTTTTCAGCCCAAGCTACACTTTTTGCGATACGATTCCAGTGCCTCTGATTCCGATGACATTGAATGGAAACACAGCTTCAGGTCTTGGACCAATGTAAGTAAATTTTAACTTTGTAAACTGTAACTAGATAATTAATTTTTCATAACATATACAGGGATCGGCAGTGTTACAATCCATTCACTAGTTTAGCGTACATATACAGTGACATAAATGCACTATTGCTGGTTTTAAGGCGTCATCCATATATCTCGTATACAGAATAGGGGGAGGGGGGGTCATAGTGCTTGATCACATTTGTATACTATTTATCGGAGTGGGGGAGGTTTCGAACCCTTTATCATGTATACACTATCAAATTGTAACATCAACAGAAATTAGTTTTATTTTCTCAAAATTTCTAAAAATTAAAAAAAAATCTGTTACTTGTTTCTTGTTTCCTGTTTATACTTTGATTAGTGGGCCCTACAGAGGGTGAGATTGAGATTGTACTGTAGGGCTAATAGATAACAGATAAAATGAATACATCTTTATTGAATATGTTTATTTACTGGCTTTATTTCTCCCTACACAGTCAACGAACTATCGCCGTTTCTGTACAATCGGTGTTTAGATTAAAATACATGAACAGCATTTAAATTTAAATACTAAAGAGTGAAGGGTCAGAGGTGATCACGCTGAAAAGGCCCCATAATATATATTTTGTTTTTAAAAGAGCATGTGAAAAAAAGTAGATTTGCTTAAAAACATGATGCCAATGGGCATTTTGACTTGTTAAGTCAGATCGTTAAAAAAATAAAATTGCTAATAGTAAATTTATAAGCGGGCGCCATAATTAATTGACCAGAAAATGAATTTGGGATTCTTGCAAACCCTGTACCTCCCAAAATGTTCGTCTGATTTTCAAAAAAAGTGTAGTTTTGTGATTTGCAGAACATTATCTACAAAGTAACTTCTGGGTTTTTCAAAATTAAAAAACAAATGTTTTTAACAAATAAAAGATATTTTTCTTGGTCCTTTTATGGTCCGAATTAACAATTTTTATTTAAAAAGAATCAATTGTCGATACTTTACAAGTTTGCCACCCTGTTGCTCCTATAATTTTTAAAACAATTAAAGTTTTTAGAACACTGAAACAATATCTAGAAAGTGATTTTTTTTAGAATTTTAAAAAATTTCTAAACTTCATTTTTAGTAAAAAGTTGCAAATTCGTTTTTAGGGGAAATAAACAATACCCCGTTTTCGAAATAAAATGGAAATTATCAAAATCCCAGAAATCACATTGAAGATAATATCCTGCGAATCACAAAACTACACTGTGTTTGAAAACAAGAGGAGTTACAGGGTTTCAAAAAATCAGAATTTCATTTTCTGGTCAACTTGATACGGCGCATGTTTAAGTAACATTAACAAATTTATACTTTCAGAAATCTGACTTAGCGCATCGAAATGCATATTTGCATCATGTTTTTTCACATGCTCTTCATAAGAATCAAATATATGGTACCAATTCGGCATGATCACCTCTGACCCTTTTTTAGTAATTAATTAGAACTAAATCCATGGGATTTAAAACTTAATACTTTTTAGCAAAATAATTAAATATAATAAAGGAGCATTTATATTTAATTTCCTAATTGAAGTTGTGTTAGCTAAAGTGTCACCTTCAAATAGGCGGGCCAGTTAGAGCTCTGACTGGTTGCGAATACCTATAATGAAAATGAAGAGATAAAATAATTTTTTCTCAATGCTAGTTCCAGCGATTTGATCGAGGTTGAAAAGTTTGAACTACTCACGCTTGAATTCAATTGGGTCAGATGAGCATTTATATATAAACCCTGGCAAACTGCTATGATCAAAATCCTACATTCGATACATTTGTAAAATATTCTCCATCCTAAAATCCAGACGTCATTTACAGTCCCTGTAATTGGTTCAGCATTAATTATGACATTTTTAATTAATTATGAAAGAAAATTTTCACCAAACTGAATGCGGTGTTTTGCAAAAATTATTTTTAAAAAATTAGATTAATTATAGGCTGTCAGCCTATTAAAGAAAAATTATTGAAAAATTATTGAAAAATTATTGAAACAATTATTGAAAAATTAGTGTCAGCCTATTAGGCTGACACTAATTTTTCTGCAATAGACAGAAGTAGACGAAACAGAGGTCAGACCGAGTCATTCATGAAATGACGTCATTTAAAGTCCTTGCGATTGGTTCGGAATTAATTTCATTTATATTCATAATTTCAGTTCATAGTTAATTATGAACCAATCACAAGGACTTTAAATGACGTCATTTCATGAATGACTCGGTCTGACCTCTGTTTCGTATTGCAGAAAAATTAGTGTCAGCCTATAAATAATCTAATTTTTAAAAATAATTTTTGCGTAAAACCGCATTCAGCTTGGTGAAAATTTTCTTTCATAATTAATTAAAAATGTCATAATTAATTCTGAACTAATTACAGGGACTGTAAATGACGTCTGGATTTTAGGAAGGAGAATATTTTACAAATGTCTCGAACGTAGTATTTTGACCAGAGCAGTTTTCCAACCTGCCTGGGGGTTAAATTTTATTTTGATTACCCAGCAGTTAGTTTCAAATACTTCACGTGTTTTAATCTAAACACGAAGTATTTAGAATTGTCCACTGCCTAATTTAAGCCATGTTTCCTGTAGCAGGGGTTGGACATGTAATAATGTGCAGATCTGGAATGTTGTATCTTGAACAGTGGACGGGTATATTTAGCATTAACACACTACCACTCGGCAGTAGACAGTCCTGTATTAGTAGACAGGCCTGTAGTAAGGAACGGATTTGGGAGGATTTGGAAAGTTTGAACAATCTTAAGAATTTTAGAGTTAAGGTTTTACATTAATATAAATACAAAAGCACTACAAAAATGAAATACTAAAAAACTAGATTTTTACTTACGTATTTTTTAAAGTGTATCAATGTTGTTTCGACTAGTAACTTGAATAACTACCAGTTACTTTTAAAATTGTGTTTTTATGACAAATGTATACGTATATAAAGCGAAGGAGGTCCCTTCAATGATCACCATTGTATACGAGGTTATTACGAGGGAATGGTCACAACCGGGCGTCGCGAAACCATGCACCCAGACTATTTTTTTCTGAAAAAAGCATGTACAAAAAAGTAGGGTAGCGTCAATAATATTTCAGAATGGGCCTTTTTTTGCTACAGGAATTTTTAAAGACATAAATTTGCTAATGTTAATTAAATAAATGCCGGATTTAAATATATTTTTAAGTCTTCAATTGTGTCTGCAGGCTACATTTCTCAACCGATTTTGAAAAAATTTGAAGTTTTGTGATCGTTATAACATTTTTTGAAAAGTAAATCTATTGATTTTGCAAGTTCAAACATTTTATTTTTTTTTCAAAAAAGCGTTGTATTAATACGGCCTAAAAATTTTGTGAAATTTATATTTTTTAGGGAAAATCGTTTTTGGAATTTTTAAAAACCCAGAATTGACTTTTTAGGTAATGTTATACCGGTAAGAAAACTTAAGCGTTTTCAAAATTCGGTAAAAACGGATTAAGATACAGAGGTTTGAAAAAATCTATTTTTCAAATCAATATTAAAAACTTATGAAGGCTTTTTTGAATAAAAAATAAAATTTTTGAATTTGCAAAACCAATAGATTTACTTTTCAAAAATTGTTTTAACGATCACATAACTTCAATTTTTTTCAAAATCAGTTGAGACATGTAGCCTGCAAACACAATTGAAGACTTAAAAATATGTTTAAGTATGGTATGCATTTAATTAACATTAGCAAATTTATGTCTTCGAAAATTCCTGTAGCAAATAGAAAGGCCCATTCTGAAATATGATTGACGCTACCCCACTTTTTTTACATGCTCGTTTCAGAAAAAAATAGTCTAGGTGGTTTCCCGACGCCCGGTTGCTACCATTCCCTCGTTAGAGGGGGGTAGGGGTAACAATAGTCACAAAAGTGTATACGAGACATATGGACGACGCCTTAAGAGAACAGTGCAGTGGCACCATTTACCGAGCATAAAAGTACAATTATGAATTTTTGTTTGTGTTGTTACATATTGAAGCATGGCTTGGAGAAATATTGGAATTTTAAATTAATTCTAACGAGCAAACGGCAAGACCCCATTCTCTGGTATTTTAACTTAATGTAGTTAGTCGAATTAAGCATCGTTAGTATAGTCTAGGAACACCTAAACTTGTTGCGCATTTGGACGTTTACTATTGTTTAAATTAATTTAAAATACAATTAATATAGCTTTACTGGAACTCGATTTAGACCTTTTTAAGCTTGCAGGTCGTATGTTTGAAATAAGGTTTATTAAAAATGTAGAACCAGTTAAGTTAATTTCAACACTAAAACTGATGTAAATCAACTGTAGATACTACCGTTTGCATTCAATGTAATGTAATATCAAGTTTGTTTGAGAATGTGGGATTCGAAATAGTATTGTAAAAATTTTATTTTTCTATTTTATGCCAAATTAAAAGAATTCTTTACCGCGAACCGCGACCCGTGTTTTTCAAAAATTGCTACGTTAAATTTCATAAGAAAAATCAGTTTTTTAATTTTGTTTTAAAGTTTTCTTAAATAGTAAACGTCCAAATGCGCAACAAGTTTAGGTATTCCTAGACTATAGCAACGATCACACTAGGAATATCCTAACAAAAAGCGGCAGGCTAGGTGGATTTGGGAAATTATTGAAATTGCACCAAGCTTCTTTGTAATTTTTATTGCAAATACCTATACAAAGATGTGCTGTATCGCAAATTTTAGATACAATCGAACACACAGCTTGCGCTCCAAAAATTTTTATGTTCGAATAGTTAACATGGTTTAAAAGGCGATACATGTATTTTTCATTGTAAAAAGAGGATGGCAGTTTTTAACATACTAGCATAATGTGAATTTTAGTAAACTCAGAATTAACTGGGCTTTCACCCCCATGTACGGAAAAAGTGAAATTTTATAAAATGTGTGAATTTTCAAAAATGCAAATTTTTTAAACAATTTAGTTTTTATTTTTTCAAAACTTTTTGCTGACCTGCAGCTCCTACAATTTATGTCCGATTTTCAGCAAATTTAAAGTTTTGTGATATCCAGAACAATATCTAAAATAAAATTCTTAAGTTTTGGAAAATTGGAAAAATTTCATGTTTAAATATGAAGTTTGGAAAAATTCCTATTATATAAGATTTAAAACAAATATACATTTTCAAATTCAAAAGTTTTTGAATTTTTTAAAACTTAGGAATAACTTTTTAGATATTGTTCTGGAGATTACAAAACTTCTTGTTAAAAATCGGCCATACATTGTAGGAGCTGCAGGTCAGCACAAATTTTTGAAAAAATAAAAAATAAATTGTTTAAAAAATGTGAATTTTTGAAAATTCAGTTTTTAAAAAATTTGACCTTTTTCGCATATGGGGGTGAAATCCCAGTTAATTCTGAGTTTAATAAAATTTACATTATGCTAGCATGTTGAAAACTGCCATCCTTTTTTCACAATGAAAAATACATGTAATTTGGCAATGGTAAACAAACTCAAAACTAAAAATCCGGCGCTTTGCGCCAGATTTGTAGACCGGGGGTCGGAAGTAGAGACTGAGCTTACAGCGCAATTTGGCTGTAATAAATAAGTAGAACAATATGTTGACAAGGCTCAAATTAAGACCACGCCTAACTCTCCTTCCACCTCTGCTACTTGAATTTCTCACTTTATTAAATTTGTAGTCGCACGCATAGTTTTATCATTTCGGCAGGACGGACGGCAGATGGTGAAAGTTTTGCTGGACCAAGTGGTCTGAATAGTGAGTATGACTGGCGAGGGCACTATTATGCTTCAAAACCGTAAGCTCGGAAAAGAGGCAAGGGTCGGAATGCATTTTGTACAACTATGATTGTTACGCGTGGCTAGATTCCAGTGGTATAGATACGAGTGGTACGGGTACAAGAAAACGAGTACGAATAGTAATAATACGAATAGTGAAAAATACGACTCCTACCGGAACAACTGTGACGGTTTATATGGGATACGGGCTACATATGCAAGCACGAGTGGTCCCGGCTAAAAATGGACTAGATAGGTACGAACATATTGGACAAGAGCGGAAAACTAAAATAAAACTTTTAGAAGTTGTAAAGTGAGTACTTCGAATATCATAGTTTTGAGTGCCCACTTTACAAGTTTTACAGTTTTTGCAACATGTTTAGGCCTTGTGTCAAGCGGACATGGGTCATAGATAGTTAGGGATCGTCCATAAACGACGTGCTTGGAACACCATAGTTTTGAGTACTCACATTACAACTTTTGCAATATTTAATTTTTGCAACATATTTTGGTTTTCACTCTTGCCTTATATGCTTGTACTTTGTCCATTATTTACCGAGACTACTTGTGCGTGCACCTGTAGCCCATATCCCATTTAAACCGTCACAAGTTTTTCGGTACGACTCAAATTGTTTACCTTACGCATAAGTACTATTCGTAATCGTATTTCGTGTACCCGTACTACTCGTATCTACACCACTGGTATCTATTCACACCTATCCAAGCGCAACAAGCATTATTGTACAAAAACCATTCACACCTGAATCGTTTATGCAAGTGACGCCATGGCAATAATTGTTAGATTCAGAATCAATTCAAACTGTAAATTAGCCTATTTATTGTACTATAGCTTTTTTAGGAATTTATGTCATAAATTTTCACATATCTTACAGCGCATTTATTTTTTTTTCGTTAATTAGATCCGCGATGAAGCAAAAGCAAAGCTTCAACGTTAACATGAATTTGAACCTTCAAACACAAATTCCAGTAATCGACCTTACAACACCGGACAATGAAATTCCGGATGGTTTGCCTCTTTTTCAAATTCAGGATGGGAACACGACACCAGCTGAGAAACAAACGTAAGAAATTCTAACGTCAATATACATAATGTTAGTATGTTCAAATTTAAGGATCATCTTCAATAGTTTGTTTCTTGTAGATGTAGTTTAACTTTGCCTTATGCGTCACCAGCAAGACAATAAATGTCATATTCTTGCGTCGTTTAGCGTTTAAAATTTGCATCGTTTAACGTTGTTCTACGTTTTACAGGAAAAAGCTCAGTGTCCATAATCTTGTGATTCTGAAACTTGGAGAAACAGCAAAGAACAATCTGAAACAAAAGGCAAAGAAAGAAAATTCTGAACAAACGATATGGTCTGACTTACTAACCCCATTAGTAAAAATGGTAAGTACAACGATTTTATATTTTTAAGGAATGGATATATAATATAATAATAATTTATTCATTTTGTCGATTTGGCCTCAGCCCATACAACATTTATAGTTACAGTTTGATTTTTCGGATAATTTATCCTTGGTTAATATAGTATAATAAGTTAATATAGTATAGCATATAAGTATAGTCAGTTGATTATAATGTGCGTTGGTTTGGATTTTTTTCGTTTTGTTCCTGTTAGAGAGCATGATATAAAAATAGTAATAAATAATAGTAATAATAAAGAGACAATGGCATTATGTGTTTTTTTCATTTTACAATGGGTAATGCTTGTAATTTCTTGTAGAAATTAATAGTGTATCTAATATTTCAATATTACATGCGAAATCATATTATGCAGTAGTAGTTGAATCTTTTTGAGTCAATTTATCAGTAAGTGTGGGTTAGTTTATACTTCTTCAGTACACTTGTAGTAGAAACTCCGGATCCTAAGGGCTTCATCCCAAAAGTTGAAAAGTTGTTCAAATCCTCGTGCATCAAGGTAGCAGCTGAAAGTTTTCTGAGTGATGTTCTCTCTGTTCGGGCTTGTAATCGTCAATTCCTTAAGAAATTTGGTTCTGGGTGGTTTGTAGTGAGGGCAGTTGAGCATTATGTGAAAGGTGTCCTCTTCTTCTCTCCCGCACAGGTCGCAGCTGAAAGGCCCTTCTCGCTTCCAGATTCTGTTCATCCCGTTGAGGTTAATTGTCTTTCCTCTCAGATTAATTCTCGGTAAGTTGCTTCTGAGGTTCAGTATAAATTTTATCATGTTCCAGGCCAGATTCATTTCAAAGTATTCCGATCTCAGGGCATGCGTTTTCAGAAGAGTGTAGTGTCTCATTGGGTTACATCTCTGCATTTGCTCGACATCCATGTTGATACAGTTAAGCCGGTACTTTTCAAGGATCTCAGTTTTGTGTTCCGCTAGATATTTACTGCTCAACTTCTGGAACTCTTCTTGGAGGGATGCATCGATGAAGATCTTCCTAACTTGTAGCATCCAGTTATATCTGTGGTCTTTGGCGTTAGTTTTCAATGCCTCTTCATAGCAGTTTTTGGCTATACTATGTTCGTCAGCGTTGATGATCTTCTCCAAGAATTTGAGTAGTGCTTTAAAAAGCTGCATCCTAATGTTCTGTGCTCCTGTCTCTAGTCGGAGGTAATATCCAGGCGTTGAGTTGGATGTTCCTGTGAGTCTTCTAAGGAACATTGTTTGGAAAGTAGTCAGTTCTTCGGTATAACGGAGTCCCCATATTGGCGCAGCATACATCAAGATGGAGCTTACTAGTGAATTGAACAGTCTGATGTGTGTATTTATGTCTTTGAGCTTCGCTTTGTAGAATAGGTCAAAAAGTTTGGATTGCGCTACTCTGGCTTTACTGAAAAAGTGGTCTTTTGCTTGGTTGAAAATTCCACTTTGTGTAAAAGGGACACCTAGGTAGACGTATTGGTTAACAATTTCCAGAGGTTTGCTTTCCCAGTTAAATGTAATTGATTTGGATATTCTGTTACTTTTCCTGAAAACCATGATCTTGGTCTTAGATAGATTAACCTTTAGGTCATATGCTTGAAAGAAGCTGCTGAGCGTATCAATCTGTTTTTGAAGGTCCAGTTCATTAGACGCAAGAAGGATAATGTCGTCTGCGTATAGAAGGATGAGTATTTCAAGTGTGAACATTTTTATTCCGTGTATGTTGCTTGCCCGAAGTATTTCTGTTATTTTGTCAATGAATACCGTAAACAGTGTAGGCGACAATGTTTCTCCTTGTAGTACTCCCCCCATCACTTTAATCAAGTCTGTATATCCTTCTTTGCATCTAATTTTGGTTCTAGCTTGATCATAAAGTTCTTTGATCTTTTCAATGAAACATTCACTGAGCCCAGCTTTCTTGAGCCTGATCCACAGCTTATCTCTTTTGATTGAGTCAAAAGCTTGACTTAGGTCTACGAATAGGGCAAATAATTTTCCTTTCTTTTGGAGTGCCGGTCTGTTGAGCTGCTTTAGGATGCATGTGTAAAGTGCAAATATTTGATCTGTGCAACCCCGTCCTTTTCTATAGGCAGCTTGGTTGTCTGAGAGTATACCGTTTGTGGAGCAGAAGAAGTTCAGTCTATTTGACATGATACAGGTGTATAACTTGGTTATGGTATTGATAAGGGCAATTGGCCTGTAATTACTGGGTGCTTCTGAGTCGCCTTTTTTGTAGATAGGTGCGGTTATAATTTCAACCCATTCGCTCGGAATCCGTTTATCCTTAGCTGAGTTCAGTAGTTGAAGTAGGTAGTCATAAGTGGTGTCGTCCAGATTTTTCCATACTTCATTGGGGATTCCATCAGCTCCGGGTGATTTATTATTAGCCAGGCTTTTAGTTGCTTTCAGGAGCTCCATCATGGTTATTTCAGCATCTAATAGAAAAGGGTCGCGTTCTAACGCTAAGTTGCTGGACGTCAGCAATTCCTCTAGTTCGGTGTCTGTAGTTTCAAAAATTTTGCGGAAGTGGGCATCCCACTGAGACTTGGTGATTTCATTCGGTTTGAAGTTGTACTTTTTGTCTCTAAGCATGTTTACCGCCTTCCAATAGCTTGTTGAGTCTTTGCTATGGTGAATTTCGTTTTGCACAGTATCGAAAAAGACTTTCTTTTTGTCTGAGCACAGACTACGGTATTTCTTCTTGGCTTGTAGGTATTTTTCAAGACTGTCATTAGCTGTAGTACTAAGGCGTGTTTGTTTTCTATGTCTATGCAGAAGAGAGAGTGCATTTCGTTTAGCAGTGCTACATTCTTTGTCGAACCAGTTTGGACCATAGTTTTTTCTAGTGCTGTTCTTGGTTTCGGTTCTTAAACCAGCTTTTTTAGCGGTATCGTAGATAAGATGTGTAAGAGTTTTATAGTCACAGTGTTTAAAGTCTAGCTTTTTACTGTTGCTCTCTAGTTGTGCTAGGAAGATTGGTGTTTTCTCTTTGTTCCATCTTATACGAGGTTCGACGGCTGTAGCAATGTCTTTTGGTTTATATCTAGTTGGTTTTGTTTGAGTAAGTATTGGGAGATGGTCTGATTCTAGACACTCGATCACTATGAAGTCTTCTACGTATTCACTCATTCTGTCGTTACATATGCATAGGTCGACCACGCTGTTTCCATTGTGTCCGATGAATGTAGGTGCAGCATAACGATCCGAGGGGCTTCTTCCATTTAATACTGTTAGGTCATTAGCGTCCAATAGCTCGATCAGTTTTTTCCCTCTCTTATTTGTGTGTAAGTCTGTCGAGTTTCTTATTCTATCAAAGTTAGGTGCTGGCTCTAATGCGTTGTTCCAGTTACCAGTTCTGCTATTGAGGTCCCCCATAAGCAGGCATCTTTGACTCTTTATTTGTGGCGTATCCATGAAAAGGTTTTCAATTTCGCCGTCGTATTGAGAAGTTGGAGGTATATATGCAAATACAACAAGTGTATGTTTGCCTCTATGCGTATACTCAATTGATGTCTTGAATCGGTCTTGGTGAATCAGTTTGCATATCGGTGCTATGTTGTTTCGCATTCCAACAATGAGTCCTCCACTCTTCCTGCCTCGTTCTCCCACAGCGGGGGTCAAGATAATAGTGTAGTTATTAAAAATTCTCTTTAAATCGTCATTAAGTTCAGAAATCCAGGTTTCGGATAAGCAAAATATATCCACGTCGTTTTGTACAATTATTGTTGATTTTTCTAGTTTGTCTCTCATTAGTCCATTTACATTCCAGTATAAAATTTTATTTACAGTCAGTTTATTTTGTGTATGATTGATGTGTATGGGCCTGCCGCTGTCCTATGTAATGTGCATGTCTGTTACGACATTGTTGCCTTGTGATTTCGCTTCATCCCTAGCTCTGCGCTCCTCATATTTTGCTTTGGCCATCGCTGGCGGTAGGTCAGGGTTAATGAAGTAGGTGGAGTTCTTTGCCTCCTTTAGCTTCTTTTTGGCTCCCATTACAGTGTTACGGTCTTCAAGGGAGCTAAAAGTGACGCAGACTTTTTCCAGCGGGATGCTTCCTTTGCTTCTTATTCTCATGACAGTGGCTAGGTTTATAGTCTTAAGATTCAGAGTGTCATGGATGAAGCTAGTGACTAGGGTTTTCAGTATGTCCTTATTTTCTTCCTTTTGGACTTTAATACCAGTAAAGATAAGGTTGAGTTTCTTAGCCTCTAGTTCCATCCGAAGGAGTCTTTTTTCCAGTTCGTTGTTGGTTGTGGAGCCTTTAGGGTGCTGCTCTAACGTAACTATTCTTGCTTTTAATTGCTCGTTCTCTTCTTCAAGGATTTGGATTCGCGTCGTTAGCTCCTCAACCTTGCCATTAAGTGAAAGTTCAATTGAGTCGAGCCTTTCTTGGAGGTTGGTTTCTGTCTCAGCTATTTTACGTGATAAATTAGTTGTTACTTCTAAATTTCCACGCGCGATGGCATCTAGTACGTCCTGAAAACTCATTTTGGTGCTGTCGGTAACTTCCTTATCCTCAGTTTCGTCTAGTTCCAGCAAGTCGTCGACAGTCAGTGCTTGTGGTTTCGCTTTTTTGCTGTCTTTATTTTCGTCCTCAAATGCTAGTTTACGCTTTTTATTCTCTTCAATGGTTGTCAGTGTATCCAGTTCTTGGGAGGGAGGGGGGGTTCTGTTTATTTGGTTTCCGTCTTTAATTACGTTCGGCATGGGTCAAATTGGCAGCACTCATTAGCATCGCCAATGAGTAGTTGCTTGTTTGAGACTCGGCAATCACTAAACTAATCTTGTGTTTAGGTGTGCTTCGCATCAACCTTTGCTTTTTTCCTGTCGGGTCTGCTGCCGCAGAATGTGGTAATTCTAGAAGGTGCTTAGGTGTGCTTCGCATCAACCTTTGCTTCATTCCCGTCGGGTTAATACTTTATCCACACCCGTTGTACATATGCCCTACTGTAGTGTACGAGTTATTCGTGTCGTACTATTGTAGCTGTATTATCTGGGTCTTACTGTAGTATTAGTTAAGTAAGGAAATTACTTGAGACTCCGTGCTTGCTCTTTCCCCGTCTAGTCAATTTATTATCCGCGTCCGTTTTATCTGTATCCTACTGTAGTGAACTAGTTATTTATGTTGCTCTATGGTGGCCGTATTATCAGGGTCTTAATGTAGTATCAGTAAATAAGGAAATCACTTGAGAGTCCGTGTTATCGGTGTCCCACTGTAGAGGTCCGTCTTAAATCGCGTCCCACTGTATATTTCAATTCATGAAAAACTCAAGCCAACAGACCTACACAGTGACAGCATCCATGGCATCGCCTTCGATAACTGTCATGCATATGGCTGGTAGGGAGAATTTGTGAAGAATTTTGGCGTGACCCGTATACTGGGAGGCGACTCTCATTACTTAGGGTAATCTTCGATCGTAAACTTTTCATAAATGTATGTTAAATTGCTATTAATTACCAGTTCTTAATTTTGTTGCGCTTTTTTGACATCCAACATTGTAGTAGATAAATAAATACCACTTTACAAGTTTTACAGTTTTTGCAACATGTTTAGGCCTTGTGTCAAGCGGACATGGGTCATAGATAGTTAGGGATCGTCCATAAACGACGTGCTTGGAACACCATAGTTTTGAGTACTCACATTACAACTTTTGCAATATTTAATTTTTGCAACATATTTTGGTTTTCACTCTTGCCTTATATGCTTGTACTTTGTCCATTATTTACCGAGACTACTTGTGCGTGCACCTGTAGCCCATATCCCATTTAAACCGTCACAAGTTTTTCGGTACGACTCAAATTGTTTACCTTACGCATAAGTACTATTCGTAATCGTATTTCGTGTACCCGTACTACTCGTATCTACACCACTGGTATCTATTCACACCTATCCAAGCGCAACAAGCATTATTGTACAAAAACCATTCACACCTGAATCGTTTATGCAAGTGACGCCATGGCAATAATTGTTAGATTCAGAATCAATTCAAACTGTAAATTAGCCTATTTATTGTACTATAGCTTTTTTAGGAATTTATGTCATAAATTTTCACATATCTTACAGCGCATTTATTTTTTTTTCGTTAATTAGATCCGCGATGAAGCAAAAGCAAAGCTTCAACGTTAACATGAATTTGAACCTTCAAACACAAATTCCAGTAATCGACCTTACAACACCGGACAATGAAATTCCGGATGGTTTGCCTCTTTTTCAAATTCAGGATGGGAACACGACACCAGCTGAGAAACAAACGTAAGAAATTCTAACGTCAATATACATAATGTTAGTATGTTCAAATTTAAGGATCATCTTCAATAGTTTGTTTCTTGTAGATGTAGTTTAACTTTGCCTTATGCGTCACCAGCAAGACAATAAATGTCATATTCTTGCGTCGTTTAGCGTTTAAAATTTGCATCGTTTAACGTTGTTCTACGTTTTACAGGAAAAAGCTCAGTGTCCATAATCTTGTGATTCTGAAACTTGGAGAAACAGCAAAGAACAATCTGAAACAAAAGGCAAAGAAAGAAAATTCTGAACAAACGATATGGTCTGACTTACTAACCCCATTAGTAAAAATGGTAAGTACAACGATTTTATATTTTTAAGGAATGGATATATAGAATAGGACACACACCAAAAATTACAAGTTAAACTCATATTGCGATTTGAGTTTTTTGAATCATGTATTGCGTAGTTGTTATTTAGAATCAATTAATAATTCTTGTATTTTGTTTGCTATTTTCAATTTTAAAGAACCCACAAAATCACGTTCAACAGCCTAAAAGAAAATCCAATACCAATGGTAATGCCCGGACCAGGCAGGCAAGTTGTTCCTCAAAGCTTGTTGCTAACAAGTCTCCAAAAATTAAAGAAGACAAGACAGTTGCCCGTATTGGCAGGAAGCATCTAAAAATTTCTAAGGTAAGTTGCAATATTTTCCTACTAATTTGTTTCTATTGTATTGACATGTTCATAAAAATTTAACGATGGTGTACTAGTTTCATAAACTGTATCGCGTACCAAACTTTCCTTTGAAAAAAATGCATAATATAAGAATCTGTCAATCCATTAAATAACAGTTACCAGTCCACGGTTTGAGTTTTTAAGCAAAACAAAATTGTGCTATTTGATATGTTCACTGCATTTAATGCTCTATATATTTACTTTTGCAGACGACATGCCAATCCAGTGAACAGCTTGCACAGCTTCGTCTAACCAATCTCAGAAAACTTGTTTCTGATTCAGTAATTCCTAAACCCACAGTTACCGTCAACAGTCTCCTTCCAGTTTCTAGTACTGCTATTGATAGCAGTTCAATGACGTTTTATTCAAATGATGATACAAGCGCTTCAATTTCAATTCTTCCTGCACCAACGCTTCAGACAATGGGACGCTTAGTGGATGCAGCAATGGCGGAGATTTTTAAAAGTGAAGCATTTCTGGAAACGGTTGTGGTAATTAATTTTATTCATAAATAGCTCTTAAATACTCCTATGCAGCTGCAGTAGCTTTATAGAATGAACTATCTTAAGTTGTGTTAAATAATATACAGTATGGAGCATATATGATCGGACAATGGGGCTCGCAAACTTTGATTTCGAATAGTATGAAAAATATTAATGCAAATATCATCATTTTTTTACCCAATGTAGCCTAATTTGCTGCAAACACAAACAAATTTGTTTTGGGTTGTAAAACTCAGATGCGCTGCTAAAAATAAATAATCAGTTCACAAGTATCAAAAACAGTGCGCGGAAGTGTTCGGACAAAACAGTAAGAAATAGTGTATTTCTCATTTTTTGCTAAAAAACTACAAACTAAAACAAAAATAGTAAGTACTTATTCAGACCTCAATGGGGTTTAGTCACTGCTGCTATCCGCCTTGGAATTGATTTTATTAACCTACCAGTGAAAGCTAGATCAGTTGCGTCATAAGCCTAGATAATTCCATTTTTTAGGTCATGTTTTCCTTAAATGTGGAGCTGACATTCTCTAATTTCCTATAACTACCGTCAGCAATGCGTTTTATGGATTGAAAGTACATCAAACTATCACAAATTACTCCAGAACGTTGAGTAATGCGAATTTCTCTGTTCGAGAGAAGTGCTAAATATTTAGAAACGTGAAAGCAAATCCTAAAGTAACGGGACCAAAGTTAATTAGCCCTGTGGAAAATGAAACTAGAAAGCAGGCAAGTTGACATACTCTTGGTAGAATCCTTAAAAAGAACGGATTTAAAAGTTACACAGCTACCCAGAAGCATGCGGTTCCCAAGCGAAATCAGAGAAAGCGACCTTTTTTCCATAAGGTCATTCAGGTCGGTGGAATTTCATTTTTGAACTATATTCTTTGGTGTGATGAAAGCAGGAGTGATGTTTTCGGTTCGGATGGACATACTATGGTTTAAAAAAAGTTTGAGGCCCTTTAAAATCCCGAATTTGACCTTCCTGGAAAAAACTAAACTTTTTCATACTATTCGAAATCAAAGTTTGCGAGCCCCGTTGTCCGATCATATATCGCCGGTGAAGAAGCATTTTTGCCTTAGTCCAGTCCAGAACTAAAAGCATTACTGCCCAAGTCCATTCGTTTCTTAAAAGCACGTTTGCCCAAGTCCACCGAACTATGCAGGTTTGAACAGGATTTGCATGGACTTGGGCAAATGTGCTTTTAAGAAACGAATGGACTTGGGCAGTAATGCTTTTAGTTCTGGACTGGACTTAGGCAAAAATGCTTATTTACCGGCGATATGCTCCATACTGTAGAGGTTCGGAAAAAGTCGCCCACTTTGAATAAAAACCTGCCCACCGGCTAAAACCGGTTTTAACCGGCTAAAACCGACTAAAACCGGCTAAAACTGGTTGAAACCGGCTGAAACCTCGTACCCAATATAATTAAGTGCTTAAAGAAAAGTTGCAGTGAATTTATAGTGTTGTATCACAGCAAACAGGCTGAGCACTTTACATATATTATAAGAAAATATTACTTTTATTGGTTTTTTGTTGGAATTTTAAAAACCAAATTCTAAAATCCTTGAAAGAAATAATTTAATCTAAGCCTATTGTTTGCTTAAAAAGACGGCAAAACCGCAGTATTTAAACACAATATATTGTTTTAGTCTTAAGAGAAAAGCAAATATATATTTTTTAGTAACTTTTAATTCAATTTTAAGGGTTAAATTAGTTTAAGCCGGTTAAAGCCGTTTTGCCCCAAAAACTAAAATTTTGAGGGACCGGTTTTAACCGGTTTTAACCGGTTAAAACCGCTCAGTTTTAGCCGGCGGTTAAAACCACCCCCGAACCCTGACTGTAGACAACTAAATACGCACCTAATTTTGAGTTCTCTATCAGTTGGTTGCTGAGACTCGCAATTGTTTAGAAAAAAATGAAAAGTAAATGTGGTCACTAATTTATTGTTATTTTTTATTTTATGTAGGAAGCACCCTGCCTTAGCGAACCTCAAACAACGGAGTGCATGTCAGATGGAACTTTTTTGCACGATTCTGCATCAACTACTTTAATATCAGAAGATGCATTTGTAATCAACGGCCTAGATTACTACTCCAATTACTACGGTCCGGGTTGCATAAATGATCCTGTAATGTATTTTGACGACCCATCTAAACCATCGGTCGTAAGATCTACGGATGACACCCCAGTACTTGCCCTTAATTTTCTTAATGACCCAGAAATCATGGATTGTTTAGAGTCCTTAGAGAGAGAATCATCATAATACATAATGTTACATTGTGTGTACAAAATAAGATAATGAGATTCAAAATGATTTACTAGTTGTTTTAATCTAATATTTAAGTAGAGTTAGGGTACATAACTGTACATAGAATACTTTGTTAAAATGATATTTTAGCTTTATCAAGATTTAAAAATGTTTTTATTTTTTAAAACATGTGCCTTAAATTTTATAAAAAAGGTCTTAATGTTATTGTGAACCAAATACGTAATGGAGCCAGTGAAAGAGCTAATATTTTTAAGATTACTACTTAAAACTTGTATTTACCTGACTTTTTAATTGAAATACATTTTTAACTGCGATACCTGTACTACGCGTAGTGTATACTACTCACAAATGTGAAAGCTCAATAATTTTGTAATCTTGTGTGTAAACTAAATGCTGTAATTTTTATAAAAATGTGAATGTATATTTATATACCTTGTTTAGTTTGTGTTATGGTTTTATAAATTTTATTAGTTTCAATTCTTGTTTTTTTGAAAGAAAAAAAACTACTAAATTATTTAATAAGTTACATCGACGAATACGGAGCGTAGAGGATCAATCATCTGCTTCGCGAACTATGCAGAAAACCATGTAACCAAAATTCAGGAATATTTTAAATATTCAAGTTGTAGGGAGCATAATAATTTCTACGCATGAATTTAGTCGTAGGCAAAAATGTTTAGCGGGAAAGCATCTGATTATTTGATACTTAATATGTTTGCAGTCATATTATCTATCTCCGCATTGCATCGTCATGCAGTTTCTCGCTTATGGATTATACTTTTATGACGTCACGTGTAGGTCTGTCGTAGAAGCCAAACGTGGGGCGACAGCCATAATTTACAATACAAGTAGGGTCAATTTACTATTAGTTAAGTCTTGAGCATACAATTAGGGATGTCGAGAATTTATTGATTCGAAAAAAATACATCAATAGTACTACTACTTAATCTGCAATACGCTAATTTAATAACTTTTGTTTCAACTTTGAACAAAAAAATATAATTACTGAATAAAACAATTCATACCGTGAGTGAAGAATAAAAATTATCAATGTCCAATTGATTCTAAAATGAAACTGAGGTATGTACAATGCATCAAGTAATAACTCCTAAGTGTTAAAGAGCTGTTTCCTAGTTCGACTTAAACTCTATGATTTTTAATTCCGCATCATAACTAAAATATTTGCAACACTCTTCGTTACAAAATCTAGGAATAAAAGCGTGGACTCTCTTTCCAAAGTGCGGAAATGTCCCTGCTTTACTCCAACAGTTCTCAGTGATCTAATTAACTGAACAAAAAACTTATGTTCTGCTCGATTCAATGTTCCATTTCTATTCTCCAGAAGGAGCATCAATATCTGGAATTTGACAATTTTTAGTTTTTTCGGAATTTTGAATGCAGAGTTGTAGAGACTAATATAAACAAAAGTTACTTGAACAACTATACAGGATGCAAAGCCTGTAACATTTGGATCCAATAAACCAAACTTAATTAAGTAAACTGTACATTTTATCAGGCCGGATATGAATGCATTTTTGTACTGGAATATAGTATAACGGTTGCCCTCATTAAACAAATTCAGAGACAATTCCGTTCTATGAAACATTTTGTACAGCAGATACAATTTTTGTTTCAAATGTTTTTCCCTTGTTTTTCGTTTGAGCACATAATCCATGTAGTCAAAATCGCTTTCGATTCTCATAAAATATAACATTTGAAAAATTGGAACAAATACTGCACTGGAAAACCAGAGAAGCATTGTTGCAATTTCAATTGGAATGATAGCCAAAAATAGCCCAAGATTTCTGTAGTGCTCAGGAATAAAGCAATGTAGAAATAATTTGAGTTTCGGATCGTAAAAGTACAGGAACACAGGCAAGAAAGCAGTTGCATGAGCCGTGAAGGGAAGGTAGACGCAAAGAAGCTCTCGAACTGAAAGTCTTTTAAAAAGCGGCGTTTTCTTTCTGGTCTGATGACTGTATTCTTCAATAAATAAAGTATTAATCAAAACATTACATAAAATTACTTGTATTCACAGATGGCAGTTGAAAAAATAAAATTAGATTTTAAAAATTAGTGTGTGATGGTCGTAAATTTAAAATCAGAATCAATAAATATGTAGGATAATGATTTCACACACATTTTGTACATTACAAACTCTAATCATATATCAATTACTATATTTCATACACTTACTGTCATTTTGGCTAAAGAGCTCGTTGAACAGTAAGACTGTTACATCCTGGCACTGTACAAACAACAAATAGTGGGCACTGCAGCCGAGGACTTCTGCTAAGTTTAGAACATGAATCGGAAGATGGTGAAGAATAACATCATGTGGGTCCAGCAAAAGAGAAATTAATTTCATTACGATTTTTAACCCACTCACAAATATCGTTAAGAGATACAAGATGAGCCAAATCCCTTTTTTGAGTACCGAATACCTTTAAAGTGAAATTTCCCCCTTTTCCACATTTACATGGACAGGGAACATTTGCAACTTTGACATACAACGATAGTATTTTAAACAAACTCTCATTTCCTGTTTTGACAACATTTTACAAGGGCCTATGAGGTTCAAAATCTACACCATTATAGTTTACACACTGGAAAAGTGACTAGATTTATTTAACATACAGGTTGAAAATCAACAGAATTTTTGATTTGCTACTTTATAAAGCGGTTTTTTATTAGAACATATTTCACAGATGGAGTAAAAAGTTCGGACCTCATTTGCGACAACTTGTTCCGTAATACAAAAGTTCCTGCTTTAAATTTTGACTTTGAGACCTTAATAAAATAATTAGCACCATAAATGAACTGTTTGCGTAAACAGGTTGTATTGTTTTCTTACATTGCTTTCCGGTATATTAACTTTTTAACATTGTTTTTCACGCGTGCCTTATAATATTTATTGCCTGTACTTTTATTACGCTTAAAAACAATTCTGATGTTGGGGATTTGTGAACCAACTGAGAAGGTGGAATATGTATTAAACCCAATTTTTTAATTCTACAAGATACGTTTCCTGTTTTTACAGGCACGTTGGGACCTAAGTTTGCAAACAACTCTAATTTTTAGGAATTGCTAATTATTATAAAATAAAATTTTCATCAGGAAGCTTAAAACACTATAAGCAAAACTGAAAATACTTGGGTAACTGCTTTGTTATTGTTATTGTAAAGATTAACCTGTTCTTTTCATAATCTACGCACTTGTTTCAACGTGCTTTCGAGCGTTTAAAGAAAGAAAATGTACAAGAAGAACCAAGACAAACGAAAACAGTTTAACTATCCGTATGAGTGTGTTGTTGTTTGCCACAGATTCCTTAATTCCGTATTGAATTTAGGCTGATTGACTCATATTCAATTACACAATACATTCAATACAAAAAAGAATATGCGAATAAACAACACACTTTAGTAACTACTACCTACATACGTTAAAAACCTTAAAATGAATAGTTTGATGTTCTCTGTTATATGCATTGGTCACGTACTGAATCTCAACGCCGATTAAAGCCCATAATTACTTTGAATACCAAAGTTTAAAAAATTCAAACTTTATTATTTTGCCGCCCAAAAATGCCACAGTTCTCATCCGAATTTGAAAAAGATTGATGTGTTATCTAATGCTCGACTATTTTCCAATAAGTAATATCAGGATTTTTTTAAATTCAATTTTCATTTTTTATTACGACATACAATATTCATACATATTTAGTCATACAGGTAGTCACAGGTAGTAACATGTATTCTTATATATGTTGAAGTATTGTACGTGTAACGTGTGTAACTTCGTAGGATTAAGAAAGAATTATATTTTATACATCATTCGTCTGGGAATGAGAGATGCACGAGTAATAATATAATAATATAATTTAATGAGTCTAGCTCGCGTCGCATTAAGTAAACAAGAATGTGCTGAAGCGTGCTCAAGCTGAGCTATGCATAAACATACTACATGCGATGTATGTATGATGACTAATGTTTACGTCTGACCGCTGTGTCTGCATTATGAGACAAGCATTCAAGTTGAAGTTTCTATTTACATTTTCAATGTCAATAGACGTAAACAGTAGCGGTATTATTCTTATTTAATTACTGCGACCAAACTCTTTATTCCTTTGATTCTTTATAAGAATTAAACAAATGTGGAAATCACGAAATTCTCTAATTAGATTAATCATTAGGACAATTCGGAAAGTACTAAAAGATATTAAATTAATGTGTCTGGGTAGAACCATTAGTTTAAGGATGTTGTAAAAATCACATGAGATGTTTTACTTAAAATATATAAATTTGACAATTGTAAGAATGCGGTAGTCTTTGTCTGAGACAAAACACCAATTCATAAATTATACAAAATTATCAATTATCTTTGTCAACCGAGTTTAATTCAGTAAGAATTAGAGTGAATAAAATCAATCGTGAATCTGAGTCTGAGTAAGGAGAACGTCTACTGAAAGAGTCCAGAGTCCTTTTCATTATCCTATTTGCATCCCCATTATCTGCGGTGTCCGCCAAGTACAGTTTGCCCCAACGAAGCGTATTCACTAGTTTCTTCAAACCTCGTTCATACCACTGAGTTAATTGGGCCCCCACACCTTACGTGGGCGTTATCAGCACAATCCGACAGGTCTACTGGTTACCTAACTTTTCCCGAGTATTTTATACAAAGTTAAAGTTCAAAACCTTAACATTTTTCTAAAAAAGTTTGGAGAAAAAATTATTTTTAAGGCCTTATTTTAAATTTTGTAGACTAATTATTTCAAAAAAATGAAACTATCCGTATTTGAAAAATCCGGAAAAAGTCTAAACGTTAACAAACATTAATTTTTCGTCATAATTGGATGAGAACTGTAAAAGTTATAGGGCGGCAAAGTATTCAATTTTGAATTTTTTAAAACTGTGGCGGGCTATTGTGACCAAACAACGCAAAATGTAGTCGAGTTACTTTGGATCTCCATTATTTGAAAGTAGCCTGATTTTTGTAGGCATGAATTTTTGAAATTGGCGAGTTCCATGTAAAACCACTCCCTTGTTAGTGACAGTGATAAACAACGAAAAATTAAAAAGCATCATATCGAAAACATAACATGTGTTCAAAAAGGTCGACAGGGAACATTTGCAACTTTGACATGAATCGATAGTACTTTAAACATACAGTCATTTCTTGTTTCGACAAAATTTTAAAAGGACCTTTAAAGCTTGAATTTAAAAATCTATAATATTTTAATTTCTACTGACACACGAAGTCTGGATTTATGTAACTCACTGTTTAGAAATTTCAATATTTAACAGATTTTTTGATTTTACAATTTTTAAAGTGGATTTTTGCTCGAAATTGTTTCAAAGAAAAACCAGAATGGTCTGCTTTGGTTTTTAAAGTCGTTGTTCATAACAAAAGTTCTAGTTTCGGCTTTTGAGCTAATTTGAATAAGCACTGTTTATGCAAACAGTTTAACTTGTTTTTTATACGCTACTTTCCTGTATATTAACTTTTCAACATTGTTTTCTATGCCTGCCAAAGAATAATTTGCTTTTTTATGCTTAATAACAATCCCGAGAGTGGCTGATGTCTATAGGTTCCTGCTATAGTAAAAAAAATGTAAACAAACGTTTGTTTTTCAACCCAATTTTATAATTACACAAGATAATTTGTCTACTTTAACATGTCGGTTAAGACATGAGTTTGCAAACAGCTTTAATTTTTTAGTAACTGTAAACAGTTATAAAAGGGACAAGGGAGTAAACATCAGGAAGTTAAAAAGATATTAGCTTTCATCCAAAGTGAAAATACGTAACTGCTTTGTTGTTGTCAATATAACGTGTGCCAATGCTACGCCTTTGGTTCCGTCTTTCAAGCTTTTAATTTCTAAGGTAGTTTTTTTAACAACGGAGTCAATTAAAAACAGTGTAACTGTAATTTATTATTTGTATGGCGTAATACTGACTCCAGTTTTGTTGTTGTTTGTGACAGCTTTCTTTTGTAATTCCGTATTGAATTCAGCCTAATTAATTCACATTCGATTTTCGATACATTAAAAAGAATGTGCAACTAAACAAAATATAATATTTGCACTAGCAGGTTAGCAACCCGATGGGTTGCAATTAATAAAAATTAATATATTTATGTTCTTCAAGTTTAGCTTTTACAGTAAATAAAATGTTGCATTGATTGCGGTCAAATAGAATTCGGGGTGAGTTTTGACCAGATATCTGCTCAGATTAAGGGATTAGTTTTTCCCATAGGGGCGCAAGGTGTAACTTTTGACCAGGGCCTTGCCAGGGTTACACTATAGAATCTGAATTACTCGGAATTGTAGTATGTAATCTTCACTTTTAGTTGTTACACTAAACGAAATTTTGCATTGATTGTGATTTAATCAACTTGAGCTTTGCTGAAATGCTTGCTTGGGTTAATTAAATTTTGACAACAGACTGGCCCTTGTCAAGATTTCACTATAGTGTTAGGTGGGTTAAAATTTTACCACAGTTTTAGCAGGGTTAAAATTTTACCAGTATTAGCTGAGTTAAAATTTTACCACCGTATTGTCTGGATTAAAATTTTACCACAGTATTGTCTGGGTCAAAATTTTACCACTTTATTGGCTGGGTTGAAATTATACCACAGTATTGTGTGGGTTTAAATTTTTCCACAATATTGGGTGGGTTAAAATTTAACGACAGTATTGGCTGGGTTAAAATGTTACCACAGATTTGGCTGGGTTAAAATTCTACTACAGCATTGGTTGGATTATAATTTTACCACAGATCTTGGCTGGGGTAAGGTTTTCTAACATGATTGTCCGTGATTATGCTTGCTGTGATCATTGCTCTCTATTTCCGTATACACCTGCTTCACATAAAAGATTAGTTTCGGTGTAACCATTAACAAGATTATTAGTGGCAAAGCTTTACTTTATTCTTCTCTGGGTTAAGTTTTTTTACATACTTGTCCGGGACTATGCTTGTAATGTCTATCTAATCCAAATCGCAGCTGATATTACTATACCCTCGTTATATGCACAAAATATGCAGTGATTGGTAGTTGGAATTGAGTGACGCCTATCCCTTTCCATAGTGTAGTTTTTAATTAGTAGATTAGTAGATTACTTAAAGTCCTCATAGTTACTATTTAGGTTCTTTATTTATTTGAACTTGTATAGCAAGATTTAAAAAGAATAATATTTTGGCTGAGCTGAACTTTTTTTCTTTTTCAAAAATTTTTGAATCAGTTTTTTATATTTTCCATGTTCAAACGAATTTGAAAATGGAAATAAATATTTTTTATCATGCTCTGTGCCAATCAGGATCCCTTAATTTTTGAAATTTTGAAATCCTGTGCTGTGATTGGCGCAGATTTAAAAAGTGTAAATCAGCTATAAAAAGTGCAAAACGCCACATTTTCCAAGATATTGTCGAAAGAATGACGACAAAACGTCAAGACGCGTCGATTGGTACCATAAAAATTGTAAATAGTTGAAAACTGAAGGAGGAGATGCGTCCGAAAGGTGCCCGTTAAACTTACCACTATCCTATCTAACAGTGTACTGCACGTCTTAATTAAGAGATTGAAAATGTTAAACAGAGGAGTACGGTGATCCTATATTATATTTATTGGCCATGTGCTGAATGTAAAAGCCAACTCGTTGAACTATTGTATAGAATACATAATATATGATATTTTGATTCAACATGAATACCCCCCTCCCCCTCCACAATGTTTTAATAGTTTAAAACAGTAGAAATGATTAAAGAAAAATTTACAGTTAAGTAAGGAAGGAAGGAGGGGATATGATTTTTAAAATGAAATAATATTATGTTAGAACAAATGAAAAGCGTCTCCTTAAAAGTTTGAAACCCTCGTGTGGTTTGTGCTTCTGGTAATTACATTAATTTAGATTTAAAAGTTTGTATCGTTTCTAGTATTTGCTCTAGCCAGAACTGCAAATACTGCAAATACAAAATAAATTTTATCATATAAACATAAACTCACATTTTGATTTTTCCGGTCCGAGCATGATTATATGGTAAAAATTGATTTTTCAGTGAAGGTGGTGTCCATTTAATTCCCAATAGCAAATTTATGTCTACAAAAATTGCGGTAGCAAATAAAAACTTAAAATCTAAAATATAGTTTACGCTACTCCAATGTTTTTCACATGCTATTTTTATAAAATAATAGGGCTGCATGGCAATTGGCAGTATAGGGGGGGCCAATAGGCAGTAAATTAACGCGTAGCCAATCGGCAGTACAGTGTTTGCGGCAATAGGCAGTATAAATTAAATGGGTCGAATAGGCAGTATGAATATTGAAATGAAATTTTTATTTTTACGAACTGTTTTGTAAATATTTAATTGTACTCTTAATAGCTGTCATTACATGCGTCCAGCATACTACACGCTTACAATAAATCGGACCGAAGGTAATTTCAAACCTATTTGTAATAGGTTGGCTGCATCCGCTATAAAAACTTTGGGGGCATAGACGAATTTATCCAGTTTGTAAATTCCATTTTTTAAAGCCTCAAATGCCGCTTGGAAGTCGCTGGCTGCGTTTCCAGTTGACCGACAGAATAAAACAGGATGAAAATGCGATCCCATGTCCGTTACACCTGCGATGATACAGGGATAGCTTTCAAATGACACCTTAAATGTGGCATCTATATGTACAGCATCATTTAGTGCTCGGTGTGGGTACAAAAATCTTGGACCCGTACCCGTACCCAACCTCTGGGTACAGAAAAATTTGGACTCGTTCCTGTACCCGTTCCCGTGGACGCAGGTCCAATTTTTGGCGTACCCGTACCCACTATGTAAGCCAGCTTTTGTACCCGGGTTTGTACCCGTACCCGTATCCATAAAGGGGTACAGGTCCAGAACACACTTGGACCCGCACTCACTGGGTCCGGACCCATATCATAGGTCGCTGTACCCGTACCTGTACCCGTACCCAGCATTTGGGTACTGCCTTTGGACCTGTACCCGGGTACATCTTCAGGTTTGGGTAAGACGAATCTGCACCCATTAACTGTCTTGAACCTAGACGGCTTGGCTTGTGAAGACAAGTTGTTCTGGCTGAATATAAAAATTAACTGAGAAAAAAGACTAAAAAGCCACCTTACTATTAAGTAAACCCATTTAAATTAACATTTGTTTAGACGTAATGCATAAGTTATGCTAAACGTGTGATTGGAAAAACACATTTTCAATACTGCCAATAGACGCAAAAAAAGAGCAATTTTGTGAATTTTATTACAATATTCGACTATACTGCCTATTGCCTTACGCATAATTAACTGCCAGGTTGCTGCCGATTGCCTTTTTAATACTGCCTATTGGCTTTATGCCAAATAATAGATTAGATGGTTTTGTGTCGCCTGATTGTTCCAATTCCCTCGTCATTGCGCAACAACTATTTTAAATGCTATCCTGGCTACAAACGTCCTAAATATTTCCATGTGTAAGATATCACATACAAACAATAAATCAGTGTTCCAGTATTTTAGAAATATATATGAAACTAAATGTTGCAAATTTTTAAATTTCAATATTTTTGCCACGAACTATTCAAGATGTTTAAATTGGATCAATGTAAATACCTAGGACATCGAGGTAGTAGTCAAGAAAATATGTAAGGTGTTAAGATAAACATTAAATAGATAAACGGAAATTAAACCCTAAATCATAACCTAATAATTTCCAATCATAACATACTCTCCATAAAATAAAATAATAAAATGCCAACTACACACCTTATCATGTAGGTAGGCACTCGGTAGCTTTGCATCATTATGTGCTTAGTTGTCACCCCTGGGATTTTTTGCCCCCCCCCCCATTCCCATGTAACATGGTGGAACACACCCAAATTCAAAATCTACCATCTGACTTCCATGTAAATATGTCATTGTAAATCATAAAAGCCATTTGCCATTTTACCATTTACGAATTAATACTTTTATACTTATAATTATAGGGCAAGGAGAGTGTAACTAGATTATTTTGCTGTGTTTAAACTCATGTAAATAGAAAGTTTTAAAAAGCTGAAACAGTATTACGTATAATTTATGTTTTTTAATCATGATACTTAAATTTTTTAAAGACAGTTCAATTTAGTTTTAGTTAAAATCAGCAAAAGATCATTTTGAGGCTTCACTAGGAGAATGAGCTAAATTATATAGAACAGATAACACGCATTTAAATAAGTACATATTTACAATCTTGCTTATTCTTGTTACTACTTAACCTTAAGTATTTTTAATTGCGCATCATGACTAAAATATTTGCAACACTCCTCGTTACAAAATCTAGAAATAAAGGCGTGGACTCTCTTTCTAAAGTACGGAAATGTCCCTGCTTCACTCCAACAATTCTCAGTGATCTAATTAACTGAACAAAAAATGTATGTTCTGCTCGATTCAGTTCTCTACTCCTATTCTCCAGAAGGAGCAGTAATATTTGTGTTTTGACCATTTTTAATTTTTTCGGGATATTAAATGCAGAATTGTAGAGACAAATGTAAACCAATGTGACTTGAACTGCCAAACAGAATGCGAAGCCTGTTACAATTAGATCTAGCGCAGCAAATTTAATTAAGTAAACAGAACCTATTATCAAGCCCAATATTAAAACGTTTTTATACAGGAATACATTGTCACAGTTGCCCTCGTTAAACAAATTCAAAGACAATAAAATTCCAGCCTTCGAAACATTTTGTACATTCGATACAATTTTTGTTTCAAGTGTATCTGCTGGGTTTTCCTTTGAAGGAAATCGTCTATGCGAGCAAAATCGCTTTCGATTTTCATAAAGTACAACATTTGGAAAATTATCACGAATACTCCGCTTTTTAACCAAAAGATCATTGTTGCAAATTCAACAGGGATGAAAGCCAAAAATAGGCCGAGATTTCTGTGTCGTTCTGGAATAAAGCAATAGAGAAACAATTTGAGTTTAGGGTCGTAAATGTACAGGAACACTGGCAGAAAAATAGTTGCAAGTGCCGTGAAGGGAAGGTAGATGCAAAGCAGCTCTTGAACTGAAAGTCTTTTAAAACTTCGAGTTTCCATTGTGGCCATATGACTGTGTTCTGTGGAAATAAAAATACAAATCAACCCATTAAAAATTACTTGTATTAAAAGATAGAAGTTTCAATAATTCGTAATTTTCTACATTCCATATACTTACTGTCATCTCGACTAAATAGCTCCCTAAAAAGTAAGACTGTTACATCCTGGCACTGTACAAACAAAAAATAATGAGCGCTGCAGCTTACAACTTCTCCTAAGTGTAGGACATCAATCGGAATGTGTTGACGTACAATATTTTGGGGGTCAAGCAAAAAGTGTAAATCAATTTCATCAAGATTTTAAGCCCACTTACAAATATTGTCAAGAGGAATAAAATGAGCCAAATCCCTTTTTTGAGTACAGAATATTTTTGAAGCGAAATTTCCCCTTTTTCCACATTTACGTCGACAGGGAAAATTTGCAACTTTGACATGAAACGGTAGTATTTTAAACATACTTTCATTTCTTCTTTTGACAACATTTTAAAAAAGCTTATGAGGTTTAAATTCAAAAATCTACAATATTTTAATTTGTACTGACACAAAGTCTGGATTTATTTAACTTGCTGATTAGAAATTATAAAACTTGACAGTTTTTGGAATTTTTAACTTCATAAAGTGTTTTTTGTGTGCTAGAACTTGTTTTTAAGCACTGTATGGTCTGAATTCATATTTCAAAAGTCTTTCCTTTAGATAAAAATTGTAGTGTTGATAATTGAGCTAAATCGTACTATTATTATTGATGCAAACAGTTTAACTTGTTTTCCTTACATTGCTTTCCGGTATATTTATCTGTTTAATCGTTTTCCTGCGATCCAAATGTTAATTGGCGTAATTACGTAATTATAAGAATTCGTGGTATGGTTGATTATGTTTGGACTCGCTGGTCGTACTTAACGAAATTATTGCACAAACAGAGACGGTTTATTTTATAATTTTATAATTCTTCAAGATAAACTACCTACTTTTAAATGTAAGTTGGGACTTAAGTTTCCAAGCAACTTTAATGGTATAGTAATTATTTCTAGTTATCATAAAAGGCATTATAAGCATCAAGAGGCTCAAAACTATACTAGCTTTCAGCCAAAGTGAAATTAAATATGTATAACTACTTCGCTGTTGTCAATATTAGCCTGTTCCTATCATACGCCCTTGTTTTAACGCGTTTTATTTTCAAGCTTCTAAATTCGAAGGGCAGTTTTTAACAACCTCGTCAAAAAAACAGTGAAATTATCCGTATCACGCAGTACTGCAGTACTATTAACTTCAGTCTCCAGTGTGTTGTTTACGACAGCTTCCATCCGTAATTCCGTATTGACGCTGTGATTACTCCCTTATTTGCTTTTACACAAACATTTGAAGTTTCTTTGGCTTACAGGTAGACATCCTGAATGTGTTATTAGCTTTAAAATGGGCATTTTTTTAAACAATTTATTGGTTATTTGCTGGACATTGTAATTCTTCCCTTGGCCACTATGTACATGGTAACTTGGTCAGAATCCCCGCGAATTTTAATTTCGGCTTACAAAATTAATAAACTGAATGAAATTACGACAAATTGGTATGGGTGGTATGGAAATTTAATAGTTCGTTGGAATATATATAAGTATACCTTTAGATAATAGACTATAGTTCAATAATTTGCTCCTCGGTAAAGAAATTAACACTAACACAATTCGAAAAATAAAAGTACCAGTCCCATGGGCGTCAGCCCAAATGGGACTTATTATATAATAAAAAAAATAGTTCAATAATATGCAATGAATGTTAATTTAATATGTACATCATGTGGAAATAAGTCTACGTGATGAGGGGTTTAATAAATTAAAGTGCATATAATTCATAAACGGTTCAGAGCAAATAACATGTATGTAAATAAATGTAAGTCACTTTGTTAGTTATCAATTGCAATGCATGCAAAAGCTGTAGCTCAACTGGATTTCTACAAATTAAATAATTGCAAAAATTTAGTAAAAAAAATTAGGGAAAAAAGTTTGCGTGATTTTGGATTTTTTAAAACTAAATCCGATTAATATCTGATATGACCTCCTTTTGCGGCCAAAAGCTCCCGAATCCTATTCGGAACAGATTTGACCAGCTTTTGTGTGAATCCAGGGCTAATCTTCTTTCACCCTTCTTATTGGACAGCGATTAATTCGGTTGTGTTTTTTAGTATAGGTTTAAGCCGAATTCCGGATTAATTCAAAATATCCATGTAAACTTCTTTAGTCATGGTTCTGGGGATACAAACTAACGTTCCGACTCTGTGAGCAGAAAAATAGCCCTACACGATTACGCTCCCTGAAAAACACCACGAGTTACATACATGATCAAATTCTGTGAAAGTAGGACAATTTCGAATCAGCAAATAAAACACGGCTGCATGGCAATTGGCAGTATAGGGGGGGGCCAATAGGCAGTGAATTAACGCGTAGCCAATCGGCAGTACAGTGTTTGCGGGAATAGGCAGTATAAATTAAATGGGTCGAATAGGCAGTATGAATATTGAAATGAAATTTTAATTTTTACAAAATGTTTTGTAATGCTTTAATGTCAATGTATTCATGTATATGGAAATGATAAAAAAATTAGATGAAACTGAAATGATGGGCATGAGCATGTAGATTTCATCCACTCATAGTAGTCAAAGCTTACAATGTAGGCCGCAAAGTATAATTAATGTTTCAAAACTTGAGAATGTTCTATACCCACGTTGCATCTGCCGTTTAATGGATTGGTTAATGCTTCCTCTGGTTGATGGTTGCACGTAAGATATTTGCAAGTTGTTTTATACAGTGAGGTCCACAATAGACGGTTGCGTCTGTTGCCACTGGTAAGCAGATTTTTGATCCATCATCCACTTCAGGAATAGCGACTTGTGTTGAACACCACTCTGTTAGATCACTGACTGAGATATATGACACTACTCTTTACTTTACAACGTTCAGGTTTGAAATACCGGCATAGTATCTTCTTTATTAAGACGTCGCAAAGCTCAAGCGTGATAACCAACCTTCCATGGTTATCAGTGTATTCACAGGGAGCGAACTCACCGGGAGTGTATTCACCGGCAAAAAAACTCACTGGGAAGTGCTTTCACCGGGAGTGTTTAAGTGCACTCGCCGGGAAGTGCATTCATCAGACTCAAGGTTGAAAATAGAAACTGTCCACCTACTTTCCACATATTTACCGATATATCCAAGAAAGTTGACTTGTTGGAACATCTCTTCTTCCACGTATCCGCAATACTATTCTGATTCATTGATACAAAAGATTTAACTAGCTTCCATATATTAACTGTCTTGAACCTCGACAGCTTGGCTTGCGAAGACATGTTGTTCTGACCGAATATAAAAATGAACTGAGAGAAATAGACTAAAAAGCCGCCTTACTATTACGCAAACCATTTAAATTTACATTTATTAAGACGTGATGCATAAGGAATGCTAAACGTGTGATTGGGAATACACATTTTCAATACTGCCAATAGTCGCAAAATAAAGAGCAATTTTGTGACTTTTATTACAATATTCGACTATACTGCCTATTGCCTTACGCATAAATAACTGCCAGGTTACGGCCGATTGCCTTTTTAAAACTGCCCATTGGCTTTATGCCATAAAACACCATCTCAGGGAAAACCCCGCAGCACACTTGCCGGTTCTACACTTCCTTCGCACTGCTGTTACTCCTTAGTTGTTCGCTCGCAGCTCCCTGTCGTAATAATACTGAAATAAAAAGAATATTCCAGCCAAAAACGGCTTCCAACTGACCTAGATACGTATTACTTTCTTATGTCCCTTTGTTCACGGCAACTCTTGCCCTCCGCTACGCACTCAATCATACGTTCTGTATCTTCGCTGACGACGTGCTCAGTGTGTTCTCAGTCTGTCTAATTCGTAGTATCACTCAACCAATGGAAAAGCGATTATGGTGGATGCTCCAATATATAAACTGCCTTTTTATGCTCATAGTATGTAAAAACTACTATAGTATACTATAGTACTACTATATAGTGTAATATTAAATATTGCTAAAACGTTAGTCTAGACTGTAGAGCATACACAACATTACAATATTTGCTTAGTTAATTTAGTATGTATTGCTGTAATTAAACACTTGCTGTAATATTTGTTTCTTATTGTTAGTATACCTATTGTTCTAAGCTAACTTTACTTATGCAACATGCCTAAAATATTTGCAACACTTCTCGTTACAAAATCCAAAAATAAAAGCGTGGACTCCCTTTCTAATGTGCGGAAGTGAAAGTTCGCTTCTACAACCTGTTAATAAACGGCCTCCAACTCTACCATCTAACTCACTCTCTGCTTCCACAGCTGCCAGCTCTTAAATGGATAATATATCTAGCGTCGATGAGTTAAATAGAGTGTTTTCTTTTATGGGTTTTGGGCTTCGGGTATAATCACTTTTAAAAACTGTTTTACACGCGTGCCAGGCGTTAATTTGTTTTTAAAACTTTTATTATCAAATCCTATCGTGCCAAAGTCAAGTGATTTGTAAACAACCGGCGATACTTTATTTTCCTAACCAGATTGTATATTTCATAACTAGATTGTCATTTTACGCAAGAAAGATGGGAGTTGAGTTCGTAAACTACAATTAAAATAAATGGGTGTTAATTAACATAAACGATACAAAATATCATGAGCAACTTTAGATAGCTTTACGCAAAAAATAAAATAACTGCTGTGTTGATTTGTTGTTGGTAGTCTGGAACAGTCTCGTTTCTCTGGCATGGCTTACCAGAGTTGGACATGAGGTACTGAAATCAAATTGGGCATGACTTACTGAATTCAAATTGGGCATGACTTACTGAATTCAAATTGGGCATGACTTACTAACGTTGGACATGAATTACTGAATTCAAATTGGGCATGACTTACTAAAGTTGGACAAATGACTTACTGAAATAAAATTGGGCATGGCTTACTTAAGTTGGACATGACTAACTAAAATCAAATTGGGCACGTCTTACCGAAGTGACGTACAGAAGTCAAATTGGGCGTGATTTTTTAAAGTTAAGAATGACTTACCGAGGTTGGGCATGACACACCTGCCTTGGCATGATTTATCAAAGAAAACCTCACCTCACAAAATTTCACTTTTTCTACATTTACAATTTACCTTGACAGGAAACGTGTATAGTTTGACATGAAACTGTACTTTAAACAGATAAAGTGCGTTGACAGCATTTTAGCAGAAAACAAGGTTACTGAAAATTCGTTTGTGTTCTTTATATCCAATTGTGCTTGCCAAATGTTTCAATAAATTAAATTTAGTTATTAAAGTAATAAATACATAATTACTTGAGTTAAACAATTTTTAAAGGGAACAATGTATTTATTACAGTTTTAATCACGCTTCTAATGAAAATATCCAGTTGCATTTGCTATCCATTTGTATCGTTAATTGCTCTTTTGTGAGTTGCAATTACTGAATGCATAGAGGCACATCTGTATATGTACGTATTTACATTTTATTTAAAACCATAAGTAGTGCACAATGCTTGTAAAAGGAAAGCAATGTTTATTACTAGTCCTCGTTACAGTTTGTTTGCAGAATACAAGTGCCTTCCCTGGTATGTTCTTACACACAAAGTATAGTATAGTCTTGCCAATAAATTACGATAAAGCAAGCGCAACTTAATATTAGTAGGTACTTACATTATTACTACTGCAGAAATACTTTTAAAAATATTTCGATTTTTTCATAGGAAACACAAGCATTCCTAGATCTAACGGTAAGTACAAATATCAGAAATTAATTTTCAGTCTTGGACTTGCCAAAGCTGTTTGCATTCATCAGACTTTATTCGTCAAGACTTCCAAAATTCAAAACCCATTAAAAGATCGTCGATCTTTCCCTCAGCCAAGTGCATACGAAGCCTGCCATCCAATTGTACACAAACCGTGTAAGCATACATAAGACAGAGACGAAAAATTCCTATAGTTAAAAAAGAACCAGCAATAATATTACCGCACACACGCTTTACAATGCTATAAAATGTTATTTGTTCTGACTCGGTAGCTACCAAAATCCATGGCACGGAAGCAGAGCAGCCAATGCGCCCAGGGAAAATTAAAATTCACAAATCAGTTTGGATGTGGGAGAGGAATTTTGCAAACTGCACTATATTAGTTCTATTCAAAACGATTGTATCGTCAGTTTCTACACGAATTTCGAAAGACGACGTCATGTTCTATTTGTTTACACAGTAAGCTTCAACTACTGGTTATGTTAATATATCAATGCCTATGTACTACAACTACTACTACTAATGCTACTTCTACTCTTTAGGCCTGATGGTTTCCGAAATCGTAAACGAATTCGAATTGATGATGACATTTTGTTTCATAAGTCAGGTTACGTTCCAAACGCACCCCTTATTATCATCAGTCATGGGTGGGGGGCAACTGTCGATAATGGTCCTTGCTACTCGTTTAAAGACGGTATATAACAACTTAAACTTTGATGAATGTTACATAATTTATTGACTAAACAATATGTAATAACGCATTTTAAAGTTTAACGGTGTGCATAAATTTTCAAAGCCTACGCAGCAGTAAACCACAATTACAACATTTTATGCTTGGACTGGGGAGATATTTCCGGATCAATCTATAATCCGGCCTCATATCCGTTTGCTGCTGCTAATTCTGCACCCGTTGGGATGGAAACAGCAAAACTTATTAAATATATATATCTAAAAGGGGTTTTAGATCTGGATAGCGTCCACTTCATAGGTTTATATTACTAGTAACTGACTTACTTAAATCTTAAATGTTTTAAAATTTTAAATTGTTTAAAAATTTTTTTTGTAAACATAGATTAAAATTCACAACAATGTTTCTTTAAAATAATTTAGACAGTATACAAAATATATTTACGCTTTGGCAGCGATATAAATGTCACTTAATATGTGTTACCAGGATTTAGCCTCGGAGGACATGTTGCTGGAAGTATGGGTAATGCAGTTAATGGATTTCTTCATAACAAAGTGGGAAGAATTACGGGTGGGGGAAAATAACAATTGGAATACTCACAATGAAAAGCCAAAATATAGATACATTTCTGTCCTAACGGGTCTCTATTTGCCGAGAACATTAGTCGAAACACAAACAGGAATACAAACAAATATGTATTTAAAAGTAGTGTTTTTTTTATTTTTACGCAGGGCTTGACGTTGCTGGACCACTATTTGAGAATGCATACGGCCTTGAGCCGCGCAGACTACGTAAGAATGATCCAATAGAAAATTTTTATTTTCAGTTGTATATAAAAACGTTAAAGGCTACTGATTTCTCTGTACAGTTTTGTTGTATTCGCCTGTAGAAAAGGGTGATGCTAAATTTGTAGACGTCATTCACACCTCTATGTGTTACCTGGGCATAACAATGCTTTCAGGGGATGTGGACTTTTTTCCAAATGGAGGAAAGGGACAAGGCGGGAATTGTAAATGGGATCCTTGTAAAATTGGTAATCGTCAAACAAATCTTTGTTATAGCTAAGTAACTTATAGCAGCACCAAGTTAAAACAAAAAATTGTGTAATAATAGCAAGAGAATTAGGTTTAGGCAATAGGCAATTAAGCAATAGGCAATAAGGTGTGAGTGCTTATATTTTGCAGATACATGTAGCCATTATCGGGCTAAAGAATTATACATTGAATCTATTTCAAATAAAAATGCTTTTCCTTCCTGCAAGTGTGCGTACTACAGTGATGGCAACGTTCCAGGAGGATGTGATTGCTCTCATTATGATGTAGTAAATATGGGTGAAAATGTCCAAATTGGGTGAGTAAATTCCTTAAATCAGATCACACATTTTAAAACCTTTTTAACAATTTTTAGCTTTTGAAAAAAAAAGATAAATCCGCTTTATGTGAAAGAACTTGGTTTTCGTAATAATTATTTTAGCACAAATGGGATTTACCACCTAGAAACCAATGATAATCCACCATACTCAAGGAGCTTGTAAAGGCTTATATATCTAAAGTCTGAAGTACACAAGACTTGCAGCTTATCATTTTAAATATTTTAATCAATGTAAATAATTAGTGCGAATAAACACTGGATTTGAAAGCTTATTAATAATATTTATAAGAAATGTAATTTAAACAAATTTAATTTGAATTGTGTGTTAGGCTTTTTATAATACGCTTGTACAAATATGCTATATTGTTTTTGCGAGATATTACAAATAACTAAGCTTCAAATTGCAACTTTATGACTTTACTAATGTCAATAAACACATAAATATTTAGTTAAGTATCATTTAGTAAAAAGAACAATAAACTGTTAAAGATCTTATAAGCATGCAGTATTCGAATTAATACATACATCTATAGGAGTGCAACTTTTGTTGAAATCGTTTCAAGCCTTCGAAGACTAGAATCATATTACATTTACTGTATTAATGAGTTTAACTCGAAAAACAAAATGACTGTGAAAGCAAATAAGCAACGTTTATTACTAGTTCTATTTACAATGTGCCTTGGGTATGCTCCTGCTTTCTCCGGTATGTACAGTACAGTAGGTTTGACAATTCAATAGAATAAAACACAGTGTAACATTTTAAATACATTGTTGCTGTCATAAAATGTTAAAAAAACATATCTGCTTTTCTACAGAAAACTCAAACACTTCCCAGAATAAATTTAAACATCGGAAAATCATTTACAATCTTGGACTTGCAAAAGCTGTTTGCTCTCAGCTGACTTTATTCGCTAAGTCTAAACAAATTCAAGTTCCTCTCTCGGATCGCAAATCTTTCCCACAGCCAAGTGCTCACGAATCATGTCATCCAGTTGTGCACAACATTTGTGAGAAAAACGCATTTTTAAAAAATTATGTCAATATATTTGTATATCTTTCTTGAACTATTCATACTAAATTAGAAATTGTTATAGCATGGTATACGGTATGCAGTATTGTTTTAGGTGGGTCTTAAATGTATTTCTAAGATTTTTTATATGGTTTTCGTTTTACACAGCCTCTACTAGGCGCAGAACTGAAACACATAAGCCTCCTCCGCTCTCTGAAAAAATAAAAATTCGCAAATCATTTTGGATGTATGAGAAAAATAATGTCAACTGCACTGATTTGTTTCTTTTAAAAACAAGTACAAGTGGACGGTATGGTTCTGAACGAAGTGGAGAAGATGATGTCAAATTCTATCTGTTTTCGAAGTAAGCGTCTACTGCCGGGTGAACAAACAAATTAATATATAATGTAATATATAAAAAGTGTAATGAAATCTGTTAGAACGGTAACATAATATGGTTGAATACAGCGTCTGTTTTACAATGATAACACAACATTTTCCAACTCTTTTAGACCTACCGGTTATTCACAAACGGAAATTCGCTTTAATGATGAAGCACAATTTGACAAAACAGGCTACGTCCCAGACGGTCCCCTTGTTTTCATTATTCATGGATTCAGTGAATCTGTAACGGACGGCCCTTGCTATAGTTTTAAAGACGGTATGACCTTAAAAACGCATCGAATATAGAAATTTGAATCACCAAAGATTACTAATGATTACAAAGTTAATAATACTACCACCCCAGCAAACTGCCAAAGGCAAATTAAATTATGTATATGGTTAGATTAAAAAAGCCGTTGATTCGTTAGGTTGCTAGTATATTGTGTTCACTAGTGTTAGGTGTGACATTCCTGCCTATCAATTACCTTCTTAAGGCGTTACTATTGATCCAACCGTTATCCGACTTTAATATTTGTTTGATGTAGTTTGCTGGGATGAAAGGAAACCTGTTAAACCCAGTACTTTTTTATTTTTGTCAATCATTAATTCCAAGATTTGTTAAAATTTTAAAAGCGTACAAGGTTGATATCCAACATTATGACTACAACATCATTTGTGTGGACTGGAGCGATCTGGCCGGTTCAAAATACAATCCAGTTTCATACCCGTTTGCTGCTGCACACACGACACGAGTGGGACAGAAAACAGCAAGAATTATTGAATACATATTCCAAAAAGGGCATGTTGATCTAGACCGCGTCCATGTTATAGGTTAAACACTATAATAACTTTTAGTAAAGCTTAAATCTTTCACAATTTAATAATATTCTCAATCATAAAATTGTGAGAAAATAGGAAATTTAAAACTTTTGATTTTGCAAGCAACAAGAAATACATGTTTTAGCTAAGTAATTTATGTTTTTTTCGAGTTGTTAGGATTTAGTCTTGGGGCCCACGTAGCTGGAGTTGCCGGCAACACAGTGAAAGAGATACTCAACAAAGAAATCGGAAGAATAACAGGTAACTATGTTCAGTAATCACAGTCAAAAGTTGAATATAAAAGCCTAATATAATTAATGTTCCTTCAAAGCTAATTTTTTTTCACAGGACTGGACCCTGCAGGACCATTTTTTGAAAATGCAGGAGGCCTCGAGTCACGTAGACTGGGTGAGAAAACTCATTCAAGACAATTTTTAGAGTACATATTAAAACTAAAGAGAAATTCTATATGAATTGGCGACCATGACAAAATTCCGTCTTGCAAATTGTATTGTATTTGTTTAGAAAAGGGCGACGCTAAATTTGTAGACGTTATTCACACTGCTATTTGTTATCTGGGCATTACATTGCTGTCAGGTGACGTGGACTTTTTTCCAAATGGAGGACATGTACAAGGCGGGGATTGTACAGCGTTAATTTGTCATTTTGGTGATCCTCAGGCGACTCTGTATTTTTATTGATTGCGAAGCAACACAAATAACCGTGCAATATTTTGGTAGTCGACACATTTTTGCATAATATCAGTTTCTTCATAATGCGACTATTTGTGTGCAGATACGTGCAGCCATAAAAGATCTAGAATATATTTCATTGAATCCATTTCAAATAAACTTGCGTTTCCTGCCTGCAAGTGCGAGCATTATGGCGATTACACTATTCCAGTAAGCTGCGATTGCACCAAAACAGCAAATATGGGTCATTATGTTCAACAGGAGTAAGTGTGTGGTGTTTATAATCAAAGATAACAGACTTTGTAACGTAATAGGTAATTTGCAATTGGCAGGTAAAACAAAATTGTGAAGTTATTAAAATATGTTAGCATTTAATTTTTGTAAATATTATTTTTTAGTAAAACTGGCGTTTATCACCTGACAACCAACGAACAGGCTCCTTACTCAAAGGAATTGTAAAAGCTATTGGTTATTAGAAGCTGGATTTATCCAAAATAAAAGCTATGGCAAAACATTTTGAAAATTTCCTAAAAAATTCCAGAGTCAATCTACATTGTATAAAACTTGTAATAACGCTTCGCCAGTTACAACAAGTGCAAGACAAAATAAATTTTAAAAAATTGTTCTGTTTTATTTCATATTAATTTGTTGCTCTTTATTTCCTTTCTGTAAAATTGGTTTCGATGGACTTATCACATTTATGTGCCGTACCGTTCCCTTACCACATGCTTTAAAAACAACTAGGTACTTGTGCATCCTTGAAACCGACTACATGCCTTCTACGCATATATGAAAGTATTCTTGCAGATTTCGCACTCGAAAGTTGGAAGTTTTCCATAGGCTGCTGGGGGTGATATTGTGGGCTGCAATCATGTGCCGATCCAAAGATAGTTTGTGACTATACAATTTTCGACAATTCTATTGGTAATATTTCCAGGGCTTCGGGTTGAAGATGCTCATGCTCGTGGGACGGATGGCAGAGGGATTTTAAATGGTAAGAAAGGCCTTTTTTCGACCTAAAGCGCCGTGAGCAGCCTTCTTTGGGGCACTTAAACAATTCTGACACTGAGTGAGATTTGAGGTGAGAATTCCGAGCTTGACTTGTTTTAAATGCTGCAGCGCAATTGGGATGGGAACACTTAAAAGTTCTCTCCTCACCATGAATCAATCGGTGTCTGTTGAAGTTATCCTGGTTGTGGGATGCTAAACCGCAAATCTCGCAAACAAACGGCCTAATCCGCTCTTCTTCTGGTTTGTGCGTTTCCATATGCTGTTTGAGACGGGATGCCTTTTTCGCTTTCATTGGACATAGGGGACACTGATGCTCGGGTTTGACTTGATTTGTTAGTTTTGGTTTTGCCTTCCGTTTTCTTTTCAATGGATTATGAACTGATGTATTGTGAATTCTAAGCATTTGAGGAGTGCTTAGAGTTTTGTTACAAGGTAAACAGTAGCGATGTTTTCGTTTATTTTGAAGCAAACAGTGCATAACGTGAACTTTAACCTCGACTTCAGTCTCTAGATTTTTGGTGCAAAATTTACACTTTATTGGATTTGCAGCACTGATTTTGACTACTGCTTTTTCTTCAGTCTCAGTAGTTGGGTCCGGGTCGAGCCGAATTATATTGACAGTTTCAGTTTCAGACGAATTCAAATGTTCCAGGGATTTTTGCTTAACTAGCCATTCTCGTAAGGTCAAGAGGCCATTTTAATTCAGACCTATATCGTTAATGTCTGGTTTTGGAAAAACAAAGTGAGGTTTGTTCACAGTAGTGTTCCGTTTAGGGTTACAGATTGCATTTTCGTGGCGTTTCTTGTGACGCGTCAATCCATTTGTTGTTCTAAAAGATGGTGGGCAGTTCAAGTAGGGACATTTATGTAAGCGCGGACCGCTTTTGAATCCATAATGGATTTTTATATGACTGCTAAGAGTGCCTTTTGTTTTGTAGGATTTACTGCAGATTGGGAACGAAAACGTCCCACGAATTTCTTTCTTGGTTAAAGTTGAATGTAAAATTTTTAATGTTCTAGTTGTATTTAATTTTTTACTTTTAGAACTCAGGTTTAAAGACAATATTTCCTTTGAAGTTGGTCTTCGAATTAACACGTACGGATTTTTAAACTGATTAAAATTAGTTTTTGTCATAGCAAAGTTGATGGTTTCGAAATCACGGGGTTCATCGTTTACGAAACTGGGAACCGGGCTTAAAGTTTTGACTGTGGGGTTATTTTTAACGCCCATATGAACGTTCTTACGATGGGGTTTCCTTTCTGTGTGTGCACTATTGCTTTGAATTAGGTCAGTATCAAGGTCATAGGGGTCATTTAAAGAATTCAATGAGGGATATTGTGCAGAAAATATACCGAATTCCGCATTAAACTCGTGTGATTTTCTTGGGTTTTCTTGTAATGCTGCTGCCTCTATGGTTTCAAATGCAGTATTGTTGTTACTGAGATTCACGGGTTGTAACGCTTGTGTAAGCATCGGTAACGGTTTCAGTGTTGACGGTTCTGAAATTTTTTTAAATATTTCGCTTATGTCACTGTCACTGCAAAGTTCGTCCACGTTGACGTCCCTGTCACCGTCGTTTTGAGCGAATAGTTTTGTTTCTGTTTCAGTTTCCGCTTTTTGATCAGTTTTAAAGACCCTGTAATAAAAATAATTAACATAGATAAGCATACACTGAATAATCGGCAATTTAAGCTTAAAATTATAGAATATAAATTATAAAGTGGTGAAGAGATTAATAATTCTTATTAATTACGCTTGTACAATACTGAAAACTGATATCTGAACTTCAAATATTTTCTAAAATTATTGTAATAATTTTGTTTAACTTATGACCTAACTGTTTAATTATTAAATTATGGCTCAAAGGTGAGCAATTCTACTACATCATTACTGCTGAATACAATATATTATGTCACCTTATAGTTTGTACACATTTTGATACTGGTGAGAAGTGTAAAAATAAATAAAAATCGATTCCACATACATTACGATAAAAAAGTAATAGAAATGACATCGTTCTTCTTTTCTTCGAACACGATGCATCGTATTTTTTGAAATTCTGCAAAATGTTCCTGTATTTTGTGATCAAGAAATTCGTCAACAGTCTGACAGGGAAATGTGAATTCACAGGATTTGCATTCAAAATACACACTGATAATATTTCGCACCTTGTCGGTTTTGGTATTGAAACTCATTTTGCTGTTAGGTTGTTGGTTGCAAGATACACAATTTATTATACAGAACAAAAACTGCCTCGGCTCTGATTATAGTTGCGAAAGAAACAAGTTATTTAAAATTTGGATATTTTTTAAACTTCTATCGTAGCTCAATTGCTATTTTGTTAATTTCGAAAATTTAATGTTGGTTGAATGTTATTTTTACATTGTTAGCAGGACCTTTTGTTATCATTACTGTTGACTGTGTACTGCAAGGCGAAATTTTACTGCTAATTATTGTATTATTTTAGCAGTAGTATAGTAATTTAATAGTTAACAATCTGGTAACAATTTTGTAGCCACTGGGGAGTGGCAAGTGTGGCAACTGGTGACTGATTTGGTTTTTAGTTTTTCACGCAATTTGAATTTTAAGAGAATGAGTCGAAGCCAGGCCAGGCCAGCGGCCAGCTGATAGTGAGAAAAAACCACCTCGACTGAATTTAAAAATTTGCGCCAAGTAAACTTCACTCAAGAAAGTCTTCAGCTCCGGATATTTACCATTTGGTTTAATTATTTTAAAAGTTTAAAAGTTAAATTAAAAGTTTCAAATACTTTCAATGTTTAAATTTAAATTTTTATGCTAAAAAATGTAAGCAATGCATCTAATTCATGTTCACACACTCAGTAATACATTATTTTCTATTCTGTATTTATTAAAATTAGATTAATTATAATTAATTATTCAAATGCAGAAAAAGTCCACTCTCCCCCCGTAGAGCAAAGCTTGGCCAACCAAAGAAACCAACATTACCGTTTACAGTATCTTTAACACACGCTTAAAAAACTCATAAAAAATTATTTTCGGAAAGAAAAATCAATCTCAAGTCGCTTCAATTAAATGATGATGGCTCGTCGGAGCCACAGTCACATAACCAGAGGGTGTAAATGAGTTGGTAACATAGTTGGAACACTTTTTTGGTCCTTTCACTTGATTAACAGTACTAGTTTCCAGAATGCATCTAAAATTAAATCAAACCAATTGTAGGTAGGTAGGTACCTTCTTTATACATAAAGCCATAGTTTCAATATATGTAGGCACGTATGATTAAATGACGGATATGCAACGACGTGTTTGCTTAATTACGAGTAAGTGTGTGAACTTACCTAATAGAGTGCAAAGTTTCTCCGAAAAATTCCTGCAGTGACGAAAATGAGGGACGATCATTAGGATCTGTGCGCCAACATTCCAAGAGTTTTAAATAGCTGTAAAAATCATTCAGTCATATTCATTCAGTAATTATATGAAACAGTTGTAGATTGACAATCGCAAATACTGTGGCGAAGTGAAACTGTAGGAAACAAATTTGAATCAAGTGATACTTTCACAGTAATAATGAAATTACATGGTTTCTGTCGCAAAGTCTGGATTCCTAAGATATTCTCCTCTTCCTAATGCTTGAATACAAGATTGAAAAGTATCCCCTATTACAGGAGCTTGGCCCAAAGTAAATATTTCCCAGGCAGTAACTCCAAAGGACCAAACATCAGATTTAGAAGAGAATTGGAGGTACATTAAAGACTCAATGGCCATCCAAGACACTGGAAAACAATCCTATGATAAAAATAAAAATAATCAATTTTATAAACAATATTTTCTAAAAACTTGCAAAGCTGTATAAATATATATAAGGTAAAATACTTTTTTATTTGAAAAATTTTACGGTAATTATATAATTCGGAGCACTCTCCAATCCGTAATGCAAAGATACTTAAGTAAAGGCAAATGAAACTATAACGTATCATCAACTATACATAAAAAATACATTTTTCGAAAAAATAAAAAAGTTATACTTGGTCATTCGAGGCTAACTTTTTCTGGTACAACGGACTACTGTACAACTTTTTTGATACACCAAAGTCTGTTATTTTCACCACGCTGAGAGAAGAAAAATAATGATCATAAAAATATATATTGTATAAAATATAAAATATAATATTTTATGATGTAAAATGTGAATTGGGTGTTGGAACCAGAGACGGACGGATATATTTCCCCAAAAGCCCTTCAGGCAAAATCATCCCACTAAAATTAAGTAGATGGTCAAAAAGGGAAAATAATATTCCACATAAGTGTGGAGATGAGTTTAGGGATTATAGCATGGGACGTGAGGATCTTCTATCCGCACGGACCATGACCATAACCAGTTTCTACTTGGACTCCGGCGAAGACAGAGGTACTCCTTACTCGACCGTGCTACGGCAGAACTGTTGCTACGAGCAAATTATTAGGGACCCAAGCGGACCAAGACATCCCACGAGGAAAAGTGTATTCATCGCTACGAGCGAGAATTTAGGTGATCAAACGCTGACCCTTTTTGTGACCCTACGAGGGATAAAATATTGACGCTACGAGCGAATAAAATAGGGAACACAAGGTGACCCAGAAAGACGTTCTACGAGAAGTCTAAAATATAATCCGTCCGGCTCAGAATCCAACCTACAAGGTAAAAACATAATTGTTGTAATAATTATTCGTACGGCGAAAATTAAGGGAAACACTCCCAGTTGATTATTGAGAATTTTGAGTTTCATATTTTGATTTCAAAGTATATTTCATTTTGGGCTACGAGCCATTAAAAGTAAAGTCATATCATTTTCAGTTTTGCACTATTGTGCCATTTAAAAGTAAAAGTATTTAAATAAATACAAGGCAACCATAAGACCTTTCAAACTATAATTATAATTAATGTGTGTCTTGTATGATTGCATACTGTACGTGTGATATTCATATAATCCTCATTTAGGATATTTAGTAGTGTAAACTAATATTTAAGTTCATATTTATTTTGGGAAAGCGCATCATAATCCTCCCCACCCATATAGCATCGCTAGCATTAAGCTCATACACTTTGCTACATAAACCCTCCACTTAGTCGTGCATACTACATAGTATCTCGCAGGGCCGGTCCAGAAGTCGTGTAGTTTCCCCGAATTCACACTGACTCCGTCGCCCTTTCCGACTCGGATTTAGAAGGCCGCATAAAATCCCTGTCAAGAAGGTGCGGGGTAGAATTTTATCTACCCCCCAATACCCGTAATTATATAAAATTAAATTTAAGATAGGTTAGAAAAAGATCCGAATTAATTCGGGTCCATATTTCCTATTTTGCTGTACTCAGCATAGGCCACCACGTGTTGGGGCGATTTAAGCATTGCTAAAGTGACGCCTTTTGGTGGCACTGGTAGTGGTAGTAGGTAATAGTAACGAATCTAAAAAGTGAAAGTACTACAAGTAGCGCCACGGCGTGCTTTGCATCGCTCTACGAGAGGATAGCGTTATTAATTTTGAAATATAGAAAGGCAGACGGAACCAGTGCTGACAAGCCATCCCGTCTGGCCATAAAGAATTGCCTAGTCATTGACGGGAATTCAGGGAAGCAACCCACCAAGCCGTAGACGTGAAAAATTGAGAGGGAAAATCTCCCATAGTAACAGAGAGACTTCGACTGGATCCACGGAACAGAGAAGACGTGCTGAAAACTCGCGCTTGAGTGCCTACCAGGACCAAGGCTGAAAAGAAAATTTTGAAGATTTTGATCAAAATACAATTTTGAGAGTTCAGAAACCTAATCCTAAGTGACAATAAAATATTGCCGTTTTTACGAAAACAGAATTAAGGTCAAAACAGCGAAATACAATTTCGATCTGAGCCAAAAGTGAAAGAAAGAAGTCACATCCGCTGAGAAATCATCCAGCAGACATTTGCAATTTTGGTATGTACCACATGTTAATTAAGTGCAGAGCACACATTTGATTTTCATAGAAAATATATTTTATTTTGTAGACTTATTAGTCAGGGTGTAGCTTACGTAGCTTTGATAAATATTGTAAGAAATTCATAGTTTGAAACTTATAGATTAGTAAGTCAGATTTTCTAGACATCCGAACGCCGGAATTAAAGTAGAATTTTCGAAAAAGTAGAATTTTCTGTTTCCATTTACTTAGGCTCCATATTCTGTAAAATAGGAAGCCATAATTTAGTATTAGTTGTGAAATCATACAGTGCACTCATCGAAGCTTTTCATTTTTGAGTTACATATTAGCTTAAGTCAGTCATATTTTCAATTTTGTCAAAATTCTTCGAAAAAGCGAATTGAAATAGTGTAAAATCAGTAGTTGCCATTTGTCACTCAGTCGTCAGTTCATATTTTCCATTGCCGAGGATATGGCACTGACTCAGTAGTTATATTCCTCAACCTCCTGGCTAGCAAATCGAGTTCTTGACTCGATTTCATTCAAAATTATTCATAATTCCGATAATTGTTCAAAATTATAAATTATTTCGTATGGGGATTTCAAACCCCACTTAAAAGTGTTAGTTTACATAGTGCGGAGGATAAAAACTCCGACTTAATAGTAAGTATTAGCCACCACGGCCAGGCTTACCGGCATTAGTTGCCTGGGCCCATAATTCACATTCAAGTTAGTTGCTAACTGGAGAAAGAAGCATATTTCAAATCGCTTCTTCGACTTTGACCTAAGACAGTCAAAGTTCGCATTATTAGATTATTGTGTAAGTAATAATTTACCGAAAAATATATTAGTGGCCAAAGTTCATTGTGTTAGTGCATGACATTCATTTTCCTACAAGGAAACACTGGTGTAACCGTCCCGGTAGCCAGTGACATCGAAGGCAGTTTGCTGCAAACAAATAGTAACAGTCATATTGTTGAATTAAATTCATAAAGTGAATTTCTAAAAAGTTCGGGGACTTTTTAGAAATCTCACTCATCTTCATTGTGCTTATATAGGTAAGCAGCCGTGTTAGTATAAAATCATAAGTGATCATTTTGTGTATGATAAAATTGTGAATCATTTTCAATATCATAATTATTGTAATTTGTGTAAGCCATTTATTAATGTGTTGATTTTGATATCTGTAAATCAGACGGAACAATAATTCCGAATTTGTAGGGTGTACTTACTTAGTAGCCGAATATTACGAGACACGGTCTCGCCTTTTGTAAGTTGAGTAAAATACAGCGAGGAAGATCCCTCGACTTCTAAATAGTGAAAAATACAAGTCCACAAACATTTGTACTTCGAAATACTCGAATTTTGTTAAAATATTAAACTGTTACTGGGGATTCAGACCCAGATTTTGTTGTGTGTTGAATTATATGTTAAAATCGAGCAAGGGTGTCAACCTTAACTCAGTTGCCATTACTTACTAGGAAGTACCGAACTTCCCATTTCGAAACTACTCACATTTTTGTTCCTCTTCAATTTCGTACTGGGGATATACACCCAGATTTTATGGTTACTATTACGAGTTAAAATCACGCGAGGGATATTATTACCTCGACTTACTAGTCATTATTATATTAATCACAGTGCCAGGCACTGGTCCTGGGCTTATTCATTTGCTAAATAAAAATTTGCAGGGGATTGAGACCCTGACTTATTATAGAATATTCATTGCAGGGAATTATCTACCCTGACTTCCTAAATCCCATCAAAATACTTCCCTTTGTGGGGGTAAAGATTTATAAGGGGTGTGTTTGAGTGAAAAGGTTAAAACTATAGGTTGAAAAATCTGAATTTCAACTTACTATTTGATTTTGTCGAAATTCGCTAGTTGACGAATTTATTGTGTCCATTAGTTGTGTGCATCATCTTGCATCAGGCTTTACAGGTGGCAACCATAGTCAGCAGGAGCTGACATCCAACTTTTGATTACTCTGCGGCACCTTAAAATTATTATAAGCAATAATTAGTGTTAAATCGAAGTGATATTGCAACTTCAACATAGTAACCAACTATAGATACCTACATAGGTTAAATTCGATTAAATACAGAGTTAATACTCATGAATAAAATACTTGACATTTTATTTTAGTTGACTTACGTACTCGTAGCCGACTGAGGGCAGAATACTATTGCCAAATCTTCGGATTTTGGATTACGGATACGTTCCGAAGAATAGGCTTGATCAGCGAAGAACTTCCACTTCGATTGAAAATCCTCTACGAGACAGGATCCTACGTGGATCGCAGAAAAGAATTCTACAACCAAAGTGTAAGAAATAAACAAAATAAACATTATTTCTTATTCAAGCAAAGATTTTGATTTTAAGGACTACGAGTCCAAGTAAAATATTTTGTTAACTGTACACTGTAAAATCGAAAGTGTTTTATCACTTTACACTGTGAAAAATATAACAGTGATCTTAATTGTTCTATAATTTAATAGGACCTTACGAAGGTTTAGCAGACGTGCAGACTTGTCCACGTGAAAGTCCACGGATTAAGAAAAGTACTATTTCCGGAAGTGGATATCAACGGATTGAAAGTCTTCAACCCGATTCCATACATAATTCGGACTTACAGAGAACTCTTGCCGCAGCACGGCCTGATCCTTCCTGTAAGCAAAATAAACAATTTACACTTTCAAAATTAAACAAATTTTTACATTTTCAAAATTTCACTTTGCAAAATTTGGATAAATTCAGAAATACAGGCAGTAGTACTACATTAACTCACTGCTGTATTTTATATTATAGTATAGCAATTAAATATTAGGTATTTTCTTTTGATTAATTTATAGAAGTCTTACACAGACTCAGAAGTGAAGAACAAGTCACAGTCAGCAGTCCACGGACTTTAGAATAGGAATAAAGCCAATTATTAGCCAGATTCCAAAGTAACCCATCTGGGGAAAGTAAAATAGAAGTCAAAACGAAAAATAAACGTCGTTGGTCACTTCCTTCTTTATAAGTAAGTACCAAAACGTATTTATACCTATAGACACATTAAAGGTTAAAAATTAGTCATAAATATTTCCAACTTCCAATCAGGGGAAGCGTTGAACGTTTTAGTTCGTAGTCAGTACTACAGAATAGTCAAAAATAGAATAGAAAAGTATAGTAAGTACTTATTAGTAACTAGTACTTACCACGTTTCACTGTATTACATTTCCACTGTTGTAAGTCAACAGCCACATAGGTAGTATAGGCATATACATACAACATAACACTGTTGTAATTTTCCAGTGTTGTAATTTATTCACAAATACATGGTAACTACTAGTTAGCCATTGATTATCAATTAGAGACTCAAAGTAGACGCTGAACTTGAGAAATTTCAGCCATTGATTATCAATTAGAGACTCAAAGTAGATGCTGAACTTAAGAAACTTCAGCTATATGATTATCAATTCGAGACTCAAAGTAGATGCTGAACTTGAGAAAGTTAAGCCATTGATTATCAATTCGAGACCTAGAGTAGATGCTGAGGTTGAATGTGCAGTTATTACTGATCATAGGTTTTCCGATTAAATAAAATAGAAACAACCATCAACTAATAGTTGGAATTAAAATAAATTACGATTAATTTAGAAACTTAAATATACATAGGTAAATATTTTAGAAATAAGACTGTTGTACTCAGAGTCTGTCAAAATTTTGAATTTATCCAAAAGTAAATGAATGTTGTAATTCTACGTGAATGTCAGTTACATAATATTGCATTATATAATAAAGTAAAATAATTAATTAATTATAGCAACTTACGGAGTTGAATTTGAAGTCGAAATTTGAGGATTCTTCATTGGGATTACGAATCTTTTCTGGATTCTACGGGAATACCAAACCAAACCTTTTGATTTCTCTACTGGGATTTTCAATCGACAATTGTATTTACTCCTACACTTAGTAAGTACAATACACGGAAAATAAGCAATTAGATTGAATGCTTATTATTTTAGGGTTATTAAATTACGATATAGCCTTTTTGTTTTTCACGTTCAGTATTCTGATATTGTATCATATTTGGACAAGGCTTATGATATATCGAATTCAACTTCAACGTTGAATGTTCTTTCTTCTATATTTAAGTCCATATGACTGGATATCAATCATAGCTATTATTGTAGTATATTTAATTGTCAAGATCAAAATATCTCTTGAACGTCATCGACGAAACAATCATTGGAGATACGATTGGATACTCACTGATAATTCGAATTTATTCTAGATTTTTCCAGGACACGTTCCTGATCCTGACTTACTAGTTAAGGAAGTTTTTAGTTATTGACACACAGTTGCTGTGAACACAGAAGGATTTCTTTAAGTACTGACTTGTTACTTCGTTTAAACTATTTGACCATAAGGTACGTGTTACGACACTACAATTAAGTTATTGCTTGTGCTTAAAAGCTTGCTATTGGTATTATTCAAATTCGGTGGCTGTTGCGCGAGATATATGTACCCTCGTCCTCATATCACACTGCAAAGCATATAATCACCCATCATCATCATTATCATCATTGAATTTAATTCATTTTCAAATAATTCATTCTTCAAATAAATACAAAGTCAGAATTGCGTCAATATTATAAATTCAAGTCAAAGTCAAATAATCATTGTGAATTTATAGACTGTTTATGAAGGTAAAGATTTAAGGCCTGATTAATTTAAAAGTATTAATCAGACTTAAATTAAATAAAACAGAAACAGATTCGGTTCCCTAACGCGGAAACGCATCCGGTTCACGTTCGCTAACGTCGACGTGGGCATTGTTTTATCAACAGAAATTCAATAAAAATCTTTGGTAGTTAAGTACTACACTCATAGGTATTCCTACATATTGAATAAAATACAATCGATTTACTCTTACGGAGAGACTTAAAGAATAGATATTCATTTTACCTCTGATACGTCAGAAAAGCCAAAATACGTCATTTTCAATTGTCGATATTGCATCGAAACTACAAATAAGTATAAGCCTAGTGTATTAACTACGAATTAATCACAAATAGAGACATTCTAGATCCAAGGATCCACTACAGTTTATAGACAAATTTTGTATTCAAAAGGGAAATTCCACGTGAATTTCCAGCTCAACTTCAAACTGGAAAAGAAAGGCAAAGACGATAAAATCGATTCTCAGCCGAAAATAAAAGAGGAAGCAGTACCCATCACAGTAATAAAAGAAGAGAAAGAGGACTTTGATCTTTCCGATTCTTTTATTTTTGGGGACGACCCTACGTTAGATATATCTACAACTTCATCCAATTTTATAGGACTAGCAACTCAATTCTCAGATTCTCCAAAAAGCGAGAAATCTTGGCACGACGAATCATTGGAATTCGAAAAGGAGGATTTAGAATATAAGCTTCTACACTATAAAGTTAAGCTTTGGGAACCGCCTCTACATCCATCCTTTCTAACTTTACATTATCCATATCTAGATTTAATCAGTAATCGGATCATGACGGTTACTCATGAACAGCTCGAGGGTATTCTGAAAACCCTCTTGACTAAAAATAAGGGATTAGATGCTGACCAGCAGTTGGTGATCTCCGAATCCAAACTAATGGACGGAATACCAACTTATAGTGGCGAAAAGGAAGCACGAGGGTGGGTTGACATCTTCAAAGAAGAACTCACTACTCGGAAGATTTTAACTACGGATAAGATCTACAAGGCATTAGATAAGGCCTTGATCGGGACAGCTAGAAATTGGTGGTTAGGAGAAAAACCGAGATTTATAGCCAGTTATGCTACTATAACTGACCAGACTGAAAGGGATAGGATCAAGGATGCTACGGTTAACCAGATATACCAAGCACTCGAATTGAAATTCGATCGCGCGTATGTCAGTAGCAAGGCAGCTTCGGAGCTGGCCTCAACAATTTTCAATTCCAAGTTAAGTGGAAATGAATATGTTAACCGACGGTTACAATGCGTAACTCAAATGGATCCTAATATGGATGAAGAAGGAAAGTTGATGAAGTTATTAGAAGGACTTCCTCAACCACTGCGAAAAGAAATGATGAATTGCACGGATATAAATAACTTCACGAAAGTTTTAAATCGTCATATCCTTCAGCAATCAGAAAGCCTTTTGAACCATAACGTCCAAGATGTATTTGATGGACATCAAAAGAAGCCAATTTACATTAGAGGATTAAATGGAGGTATTCCTCCCAATAATAGCCGTAATGGGAATCAACCCAACGGAGGTCAAGTTCGACATGGGGCTGACCCAGGGAAATATAATCCTAATGTTAAAAAGAATAGTGTAGCCACAGACGGTCAGCCCACATGCTATGAATGCGGTAAAACGGGCCATTTTGTGATTGACTGTTGGCAAGCCATGCAGAGACAGGGTATTCCGTTACCCCCTCAAGCTGCAGGATGGGCTAAAATAAATAATGCGCCCATACAACGAAATTCCTATAATAATAATAGGGGCAGAGGAAACAATAGATATAACGGAAACGGTAATCGAGGATATAGGAACAATAATGGGTATAATAGAAACAATAATTATAATCAGGGATATCAAGGTGGTTTTTATAATCAACCCCCGTCTTATAATCAGAACTACAATCATCAGGACTTCAATCAAAATTATACAAATACAGTTCATCAAATGCGTGCAATGCATCTTAGTGATCGTGATTATAATTACGATCCAGCACGAGATATGGGTATGAGACAAAACGTACCTGCATTACCAATGAGTAATGATCATCAGCCTCAAAATAATCAAATTTATGGGAGTCATAGCAATCCCAACCCACAAACTTTGGAACAAGTACATCAGCAGATGTCTCAAAATAATCCAAGGTTCAGAATGTTTAGAGTACGATCAGCTGAGGATTCAGAGATCCCAGACTTAGAGACGATACCATTACCAGGGACATCAAATAGAAAAAGTGAAGAATCACCCATTGCATCAGTATCCTCGAGTAATGATGAAAATAGGGAATTAGATAGATTAATGGCGGCTTACGAGCTGACTCAAAAAGAAACTTCAAGTAAGTTAGACAATAAGAAAGAGGCGGCGACATCCAGTAATACATTAAATCAAAGCCAAGCTTCGGCAAGTCCGAAGACCGTACAGGTTAGGAGATTAAATCAATCACCTAAGGAGGTGAAAAGAGTATTCCCATTCCGTAACTACTATGGAGTAGCAATGGATTTCAATGTTATTGTAGATACAGGATCTACATTCAGTATCGTTAATCCTAGAACAGTGAAGCTGTTGGGATGTGATCATATCATCACATCGTGCCAGCAAATCGAAGCAGACATGATTGTGTACGATGGTAAACCATTACAATCAAATCAACAGGTAACATTGGGTTTCTATGTGGACGAACTCCACACTTGGATAAATTGGACATTTTATATTGTAGAGAATATGATGGATAGTATAGTATTTGGAATGGACTTGTTATCTAAATATGACATAACAGTAAGTTGTCAATCAGGATTAATCGCGTTTTCCACGGAAAACAGACCCAGTCCAGACTACGTTTATACATCTGATGATTCAGATGAAGTGCAGATTCCCACGGGAGCTGAAACACAGGTAACGCACGCGTCACCTTCAACTATTATGACAGCATTACCAATTAAGAAAAGACAACAGAGACCTACTGGCTCTGACATATTAGACAAAGTTAAAAGCGATGATTCAGATAAATCATCAGAACCAAAGACAGATAAAAATATTTACGTTCAGGATCACGTACACTTAGAGATAGGGGAAGAAAAGCCCATCAACATATATACTGATGAGCTTTCATTTGACGGTCACATAGTAACCGAAACGAATTACAAATTACTTTTCGATTTAAGATTAATGATTATCCCAGAACATATCAAATTAATACAAGGCAAGGGAATCATTACAGTAATTAATATGGGTAAGACCGGTATGGGCTTACAAGCTAAGAGTCGAATAGCGACATATCACCATTTGCCAGACGAGGTAGTCATACGCCTCGGAAGTAGACAAACACAGGGAATGATAATTCATAACCAGTTAAATCGTGCAGCATTAAAGGCTGAAATAGAGAAGAAATATAAAGAATACGAGGATTCGAAATTAAGATGTAATCTCGATTTTAATAATTATTATCCACAGTTGAGACTTCATTCAACTGAATTACAGGTTCCCAGTCCTATATTAGGTGAACGACCACCTATTCCAGTATCAACTGATACTGACCAACCAGAAACCGAGGTAGAGAAAACACGTAAACAACATGCACAAATGTTACAGCAAAAACGAATAAATTCAATTATGACTTTTCGGTATCCTAAAAATATGGGGGAATTGGGTGATTTCATTGGGCAAACAAATAAATTCAGTCATACGGTCCAATGTTATTCTCAGGTGACGCAACCTCTTTTTAAATTACTACGCAAATCACCGCCATTCATATTCACGGCAAAGTGTCGTGAAGCTTTTGATGCTATCCGGTATCAGATTCTTACTGCTCCGGTTATGGCATTACCTGATCATTCCATTCAATTGGAATTATGGTATCATATATCTGAGAATCATATCCTCGCTATATTGGTACAAAATAAAAACGGCGTACGACGCTTACTCTCTCGTTTCCAATATTATTTGGTACAGGTAAGAGAGACCTTCTCAACGTTGGATAAGCATGGTATTGCGCTTATCCAAGCATTACGGAACTTCCGTAACTTCACTACAGGTCGGACCGTTCATGTGTATACTACTGACGCGGTATTGCCGACAATTCTGAAAATCTCAGATTTACCTCCAAGGATGGTAAGGTGGAACTTGAAACTACGTGAATTCGACATTAAAATACTTTTGCTGGCTGGACTGCCCGCACAAATAGATGAGTTGTTGCATACATCTACGAGAAACAACCTTGACCGAGAGATCATTTTTTCGTGTAGACTTATTAAAATTGTATGTCGTAATCGAAAGGAAAATGAATTTATTCGTCGTTGTGCAGAATTGAAACATAGAATTAATAATTTGCATCAGCTACAAGCTGGGGACGAGAATGTAGATAAAATTATACAACGATTACGCTTCGATAAAGACAACGAATTAGTTGGAACGAGTAGGTATAGAAAAATTTATCGTTTGGGAGAAAACGACTTATTAGAAAGAATCACTACTGAATTCATGAGTGGTCCTTATGTTCCAGTCATACCACATAAATTGGCAGTTCAATCAACTCAATTTATGCATCAGAAAAGTCATTTTGGAAATGAAAAATTACATATGATTATGCGGGAAGACTATCACTTCCTGAATATGGGTGAGCTCATATCCAGGGTTATTGCAGACTGTACGCAATGCCAACGTTATCAAAGCAGTCGGAACCAAGTTTCCGGTTCCATATCCCGCATACAATCAAACATTGATAATATGCCTGAAACCAATACTCCTGCTCAAAATAATAGCCCTCTTTTTCCTTTGATTCATTTTTCACCTTTTCAATTCCCAGAACCGTTTACATCATCCGACGATTCTCAATCGCCTGTTGATGCGGGTCCACCTTTTCCAGGGGGAGAAGGGGATGGTGAGTTAAGTAAGATTAATTCAGGACAAAAAGTCCCCATTACATTAATATTGCCAAAAGCAAATGACATCCTTACGCAGGAAGACGTATTAAGAATAATACGACCATTACAGGCCGCTGTTGGACAACAAGTCGATATCGATGTACAAAGAGTACAGACGCAAGGGTTTCTCAAAGCCGAGACGCCTCCACAAGGAGCCGGCCCGACTCTGAGAAGGCCTGTCAATAGACCAAGACGACTTACCCACGTATTCGACGGTCCTTTATATGACGTCGACTAAAAACGCTTATTTGCTTTGCTTACGCTAAAGATTAACAGTACATATACATATATACATAATTTACATAGGTTAAAATCATATTTCATATGTTACATAGAATGAGTGATCTAGAAATCATGCTCGGTGGCAGTGACGACGAAGGCTCTATAATTATCCTGCCAGATGAAGAAGAACAACTGTTGCAAGGTTGGGATGAACGAGAACCCGATGAGAACGATTTGCAAGTTGTTTGGCAGGGAGATACTCCTGAAATGCAGTTAGCTGTTAGTAAAATAGATATGTCCGGAAATGTAACTCCACCATTGGATTTAGCAATTAAGATAGATAGGATTAAGTTTACGAATCAGCAGGAGACCGATAGCGAGGAAGAAGCTCGAGCTCCGAAGTTCAAAAAGCCAAAATATAAATTGTACGTAGAGCCTCGAGAGGAAGGAGAGATCTCATCGGATGGAGAAATCGATGAGGTGCCTCCTCCCCGTAAAGTAAGTAGAAAAGGTAGACCAATAAAAGAAAAAGTCGTCTGTCCAAGAATTGCTTTATGCCAAATTTGTCTTAAAGCTGGTAAAGAGGAGAGACATGTGTACCTGGAATGTCCCAAAGTAAATGGAGATTTTCATAAGAAAAATCGCGAAAAGAGTAAATTGAAACGCTTCAAGTGTGGATCTTTGCGGCATAAGGCCAAAGAGTGTCGTGAACCCCCTCGATTTTGTTCTAAGTCCCGACGAGGTAACCCTCATGGCCGTTTTGATCACGGTCATGATGGTCCGTCACAAATTGTTTAAAATTTTCCAATCCCGTAAAAGAGTGTTATAGTCATTCCATTATCTGTAGTAATTAGTATGAATTATTGCTTTAAGTGAAATGACCAAAGAAAATGACGGTTAAATGATAAGTGTACGAGTGGGTAAAATATTGATTGTTATGAAATCTATATGTGTTACGTAAAATGATCTCACTACTGGTGATTATTGTGAGATAAAAGACTATGATAAAATGACTGTAAAATGTTGATCTCCATAAAATTGACTGCATAATATATTTATTATGATCTTCGTAAAATTTAGAGTAGATATAAGTACGAGACACGTCTCAGGTTACGACCTATGAATTTTAGTATTCCAAAAGTATACTTTTGAGCACATGATATTATGGGTTATATAAAAGGTTCAAATAAAAATGTTGAATATCAGTGAATTGAGGGTTTTGAATTTTTTATTTTTTTATTTTTGCTTTTCCCCTTTCCATTTCAACATTATAGATTTACGAAATGTCGTCCCCTATAAAGGACGAACGATCAGGGATATTCGCACGCCGATCTCCCCTTCCTGAACCCGTACCCATGATTATTAACGATGAACCATTCATTTATGAAAATGAATTACCTAAGCTAATGCTCGAGGCGGCGAACTTCACGTCGTCAGTCAATTCGAGACCACCAGAAAATTTGTCGCCAGAAAAACCTATTCTGGAAGATCAGGACCGAAAAATCTCTGTTAATATAAATGCCAGAGATATTTCTGATTTAACTCTGTCAATCAATCGAAATTGCGTGGAAACTTCTCCAGCGACTGAAAAGGGCTCTCGCCAAATCACAAATTATCAGCGAGAGAAAATTCCCAGTAGAAATAATAGCTCACGAGCTTCGAGTCACTCGCGGTCAAGCTTACCAAACTTGATCGCTGGAACGTCTCAAGGGACTCTCCAGAAAAACCCGCGTCGAAATTCATCCTCAACTTATTTTTCGTCAGATACGTCTGATTCCTCATTATAATCGATAATATGTTCGGATACGTCCACAAAAATTTTGATACAATTTGATATATATAAGTAGTTAGTAATATTTTGCTTTTACGTGATCTCAATTTAAATGACTCAATGAAATAATTACCATTTTGACACGTTATAAAACACATAAGCAAAAATTAGTATTTTTGAATGTAGCGTAGAATTTTGATATATAAATTTTCACTTATTACTTGACAAAATTTATTTTACTAAATAAAATACCTGTGAAAGTTGGGATACTTCCCGAAAGACTGAGTAAAATGATGTTCAAATTCAGTCCAGACAAAGAGTACAAATGAAACAATAAATACCATACAGGAACTTTAATCAATGCAATAGTGTGTGTTCTTTTTCTTTCGCATCATAGTTTCTTTCAGGTCCATTATTTGCACCGTTGCTCGCATTTAAGGATATGGAGAAAAAGATGTGGATGATTGGACGTTCATACTATTGGCTGTTTCGTTCCATTGGTGAGATGTTGGATATTTCGTTTGAAGACGATAAAAAAATTTGGTCCAGAAGAAGACAATATAAAATTATGAAAATTATTATTATGTATTTGAAATTATATTTTCGTTTTGATGAGGGCATCAAAACATTTGGTCCAGAAGTTTTGAGAGAAGAAAAATAATGATCATAAAAATATATATTGTATAAAATATAAAATATAATATTTTATGATGTAAAATGTGAATTGGGTGTTGGAACCAGAGACGGACGGATATATTTCCCCAAAAGCCCTTCAGGCAAAATCATCCCACTAAAATTAAGTAGATGGTCAAAAAGGGAAAATAATATTCCACATAAGTGTGGAGATGAGTTTAGGGATTATAGCATGGGACGTGAGGATCTTCTATCCGCACGGACCATGACCATAACCAGTTTCTACTTGGACTCCGGCGAAGACAGAGGTACTCCTTACTCGACCGTGCTACGGCAGAACTGTTGCTACGAGCAAATTATTAGGGACCCAAGCGGACCAAGACATCCCACGAGGAAAAGTGTATTCATCGCTACGAGCGAGAATTTAGGTGATCAAACGCTGACCCTTTTTGTGACCCTACGAGGGATAAAATATTGACGCTACGAGCGAATAAAATAGGGAACACAAGGTGACCCAGAAAGACGTTCTACGAGAAGTCTAAAATATAATCCGTCCGGCTCAAAATCCAACCTACAAGGTAAAAACATAATTGTTGTAATAATTATTCGTACGGCGAAAATTAAGGGAAACACTCCCAGTTGATTATTGAGAATTTTGAGTTTCATATTTTGATTTCAAAGTATATTTCATTTTGGGCTACGAGCCATTAAAAGTAAAGTCATATCATTTTCAGTTTTGCACTATTGTGCCATTTAAAAGTAAAAGTATTTAAATAAATACAAGGCAACCATAAGACCTTTCAAACTATAATTATAATTAATGTGTGTCTTGTATGATTGCATACTGTACGTGTGATATTCATATAATCCTCATTTAGGATATTTAGTAGTGTAAACTAATATTTAAGTTCATATTTATTTTGGGAAAGCGCATCATAATCCTCCCCACCCATATAGCATCGCTAGCATTAAGCTCATACACTTTGCTACATAAACCCTCCACTTAGTCGTGCATACTACATAGTATCTCGCAGGGCCGGTCCAGAAGTCGTGTAGTTTCCCCGAATTCACACTGACTCCGTCGCCCTTTCCGACTCGGATTTAGAAGGCCGCATAAAATCCCTGTCAACGCCATTTTCAAATATTAGCACATTTCTTGCAGCTAAATCACCATGAATCACCTGCACAGCATCAAAAATACAAATTTGATGTTTATCACCAGATCTTTCTTTTGTGTTATAGTAGGCAGGAGCGTTGTACTTGTAATATTGTAAACGTCTAAGCTGTACTAAACCTTTTTGGTTGCAAGAAAATTCATTCCAGAAGCAATCTGCTCACAAAATTGGACTAGGTTTAGTATCGTATTCGTTTTCTTAACTTCTTCGTAATCATATCCACTTAAATTTAAATTTTGCACATTGAAAATACTCAAAAAATCCAGTATAAAGGTAATTCTTATGTTTTCTCATATCTAAAATATTTTACAATATTTATTAAAAAATTAACCGTCTACTTACCCTGACTTTATTTGCCCATTTTCCACTAAATCAATTAAAAGACCGCTTTTTCGAATATTTTGTAAAACATCTTCCAGACTTCCAAACGGGCTCAACTCTACTACTACAAAGACTTTTCCTAAAAATGTGATTTTTCATAAATCAATATCAAGTTTATGCATACGAAAATAACATTAAAAATTAAAAAAACAAAAAGCATGGTCGGAATAAGTCGGAAACCTTTTTTAGATTACTTTATTTTTGTAAAGTACCACTTACCTCTCTGAATATCTTTAATGACAGCACCCAAATATTGAATAATGTTAGGATGCGACCATTTCCCAATGTACTGCATAATTTTGATTTCAGACAAAAGTGCAGTAAAGTACAGCTTATCTGGAGGAATTGTTTTTGTTGTTTTTACAGCAACGGTATTATCTTTATATGATCCTCGTGAAACTAGTCCAAAATTTCCTTGTCCCAAAATTAATGAATCGACTATACCTCAGAAAATTTCAAAACTTAAAAACAAATGTTTCAAAGTTTGATAAAAATTGTAGCAGTTCAAATTTGAAATCATAATTTATACATTTAATAACGATTTTTGTTTTCTAAATTTTACTAAATACCTATTAACTCAGATGGTGAAATTTCAAAATTAAAATCAAATTTCATCGACTCAATGTGCTTCTCAGTTACGATTGCGATTGGTTCGGTTTCTTGCTGTGATGAATTATCTGTTGTTTCATCTAAATATTACGTATTTAGTTCATTAAATATGTCGTCTACGAAGAACCAAAATGACCTATATCCATTTTTAGTTAATAAAATACACTGTATACAAAAATATTGAAATACTTTATGATCGAAAGGGTTTCAATAGAAAAGTTTAAACTTTCTAAAAATATTTAAATATATAATTTTGCACGTTTCAAAAATATGGTAATAGAACATTTTGAAGTTTTCAAAAACTTGTAAATAAAACATTTTTTAAATTTCAAAAACAGGTAAATAAAACATTTGTAAATTTCAAAAACATGCAAATTGAACATTTTACGTTTTTCAAAAACTTTTAATTAATATTTACGCATGTTTCTCATTTTGGTTTTGTGACTTAGCTCATTTTGATTCTAGTTTAAATTAGATATGGGTCATTTTGGTTCTTTACAGACGATAGCTTAAGTAAGTAAAAGTAATTGCTTTATTGTCATAATCACACATCGAAATTACACTGATTTATCATGACGTTGACGTATTATGCAATAAACAGTGAGATATTGCATTATATTATAATAAAGTAAATGCGCACCACCAATTTTCTGATCATCTGATGACGATGGATCTTCCCCTCCAGGCGTGACAACAGTGGACTGAACGTCAGTATCATCGTCACCACCTTCATCATACAAACGTCCATACAAGAATTCGTTGACTTCTTCTGCAGTTAGTGTCATTATTAATTTCTGAAATTAGAGCAAAATTAGCATTAATAAGTTCAAGTTTGGAAATTGATTTCAAATAATACAGCGTTTGAATTTTTACAAATTTTAGTTTTAAACATTATAAAAAAAAGTTTGAATTGAAATTTTAATCACTTTGGCACGAATGTATTTTTGAACGTAAACGATGAGTCCGGTGGCAAGTAAACCAATTATGCATACGGTTGGAATTATTACTTTAGCACTGCCGATGATATCATTTCCTATGCAAATATAATGAGAAAAAAAACCTTTGTAGTTATATGCCTACGTAAATATAAATATATTATACTCATTTTATTACCGATTAACAGCATTGTGCATGTCACAATGTTACATCATTGTGTTTGTGTATGAATTCTTATAACAACTTGAATGAATATATAAGTCGAGACGTTCTCTTCTGTTCGACATTTTAACCAGGGCCGGACGAAGGAATTTCTATTAGGCAGCAATTTGTTTCCATACAAAAACCGCCTATTTGATTTTATTGATGGTTTTTCTTTAGTACACCAAAAATATTGCATTTATATGCTTTAAAAAAAGTATAAAATTTTCTTTTTACTTGATTCGGAAATGTGCAAAATGTTCTATTTACATGTTTTTGAAAAGTGTAAAATGTTCGTTCTACATTTTTTGAGAAAAACCTGAAATTTTTTATTTCCACGTTTTTCAAAAGTCAAAATATTTTTTTAAACATATTTTTGAAAACCTGAAAATTTTCAATATGCTTGTACTTTGAAAAGTCAAGCAGCGGGGGCTGCCTGCGCTGGATGCATTTTCCTGCCCTGATTTAAACTGCTGCCAGAATGACTTACTTACAGAAAGTGCTTACTTTTACTTGGTGGCTCTACTTTGACTGTGTAGGAAAAATTACTGGCTCCATAAATGTTCATTGACGTACACACGTACACACCTTCGAAGCTTAAATCTTGGACAACTGGGAAGTGCAACGTTGCATCTTCAACGTTCCCAAATTTATGGGCAACCGCCTAAATTCAATTAAAATTGTGTATAAATTTAAAAACCGGAATTTGACGTGACTGTGATCGTGATTCAATGTCAGGTATCGTTCATGAATGACGTGACGTGTAGAGGGTCAACTTGGGTATTGATTACATCCCATGTTAAAGATAGCATTTTACGCATAATGGTTACGCTGATGACAGGCGGGTCATCGGGTTTTATACGTAGGAATATTTTGATGACACAATATATGAATGGCCTCTTATGGAGTATGAGTATGTGAGGCTTGAGGACGATACGCATCACAGTTTTAAAGTTATGTGTAGCAAATCAAAAATTACATACACTGGGGACTGTCCATTTGAACGTGGGTTTCGGCTCTCCAGTTGCATTACAGAAAAGACTCCGAATTTTGTCACCCATGTAAAATATGAGCGTATTTGCTTCAGTCCTTTCTATAGAGGGGGCTTGAGCGTCTTTATTTGTAAATACAAAAATAAATTTCAACGATGTAATGTTTGTTAATTGTATGTAATCGCCTTGTACGTAATTTCAAAACAGAATTATTAATACCTACCTCTGACTTCAAATTTACTCAAAGTATTAGCCCAGTCAGAGGAATTAAGCCAAGGGGCAAGACACATGATACCCACCATATCAGTTGTCACATTTGTCACAATTTCTTTTCGGATACTCAAATCGTTGTATATCACATCAGTCGCCTGGTCACCTAGAAAATGGAAACTATGTAATTTTTGTCCTATGAACACTTATAATATTTTTTTTTGTATTTAACCTATGAATCCCATATAACTTCTACGCTTAACTATACATAATGATTATGATACAAAATTTTGTGAACTAAATGATAATAAAATTACTTGTTGTACTTATTTAATCTTACCCAACAACAATTGGCTTTCATTTTTAAACACGGCTGCAAATTGGATATTTGGGTATAGAACAAAATTTGACGTTTCGCAGGAAAACTTGACGGGGTCATGTGAGTAGATGGGCGACTCGATTTCTGAGACTGATATAATTGCTGATTTTTTGAATTTGTTTGCACTTGAAAGTAGCCAATCTAAATTGGAAATAAAATGCCACGAAATAAAATTATTCTAATACAAAATATAATAACGAACTATAGTCTATAGTATTTCCGTACATATATAGGCACACATGCATTTTAGGTGCAATGACACGGCAGATGCCTATAACTTACATATTTGTTTGTCTAGTCCTGTAAAGAGATAGTCATGAGTAGCAAGCCCAGTGTCATTACTTGAACATATAACTTTTCCTCTTGGGAATGCATAAGCTATTATTCCATCATCTTTTCTGGATTTACTTCGACTTTCAACAAGTTTGGATCGTGGAATATTAGCACTTTTGCAATCCTGATTGCATAAAAATACATATATGATTATGGTAATTCGGTTAAAAGATTTGCTGTACACACATTTAAATAGTGCATTGCTTGAATAGGCACATGTAGGTATTCAATAATATGATATTAATTATATCGTATTTGAAGAAACAAAATGACCCATCTCCAATTTAAGCTCGAATCAATTCGAGCTATGTCATAAAAACAAAATAAAAAACATGCTTAAAATGTAATTAAGGTGTTTTGGAAAGGTGTAAACTGTTCGATTTAGGTACATGTTTTCAAAAAGTGCAAATTTACATGTTTTCAAAAAGTGCAAAATGTTCTATTTACCTGCTTTCGAAAAGTTTAAAATGCTGTATTTACATGTATTCAAAAAATGTAAAATGTTATATTTACATATTTTCAAAAAGTGTAAAATGTCCTACTTAAATGCTTTCAAGACATGTTTCAATACTTTTGTAGATAGTGGATATTGTTTTTAGCTAAAAATGGAAATGGGTCATTTTGGTTCTTCACTGACGATATATTATTGAAATTAAAATGTTACGTCATGAAAGCATAGATGAACCCAATCGCACTCGAAGGCAGAGTTGCAAGGAATCATTTTAATTGTATTAACAGCCTGACCTCCAGCAGTTTTACACGAAACCCCTAATGGGTAGTCGTCACACTGGGAAACAATAATCAGCTGAAGGGTTTGATTACTCCCCCATTCCCTCACGTCTATATGCAGGAGTTAAATACGCAAAGTGAAATGCCAAAGAAATATATACATATAATTGATTGTATTATTCTATCCAAATACAATTATTCATGAATTACAATTAATTAGGCAGAAAATGAAAATAAAAAAAATTACATGGGTTGTAAAATTCGTAAGTCATTCGATCGGTTGTTTTATTATTTAAAACAACTTTACAGCGATAGTAAGTATGGATGGACTCATTTCGAAAACTTCCATAACCTTTTAAAACAAATCCAACCTGAGGATTGTACCCTCCAATAATTTCCGAATCGTTTACGCTGTGCTGCAAAAAAACAAAATAGAAAACTAAATAGATTATTTGGCTGTTCACTGTCACCGTCTAATTTATATAAATAAAAATCCGGCGCGAAGCGCCGGATTTGTCCACCGTGGGTCCGAAGTAGATGCTGAGCTTACAGCAAATTGTTTTAATCATAGGAAAACTTTGTATATGTAAGAAGACTAAGGTCCTAGTAGTTAGTGTCAGTAAAAGCAGGCTAAGTTACAAGTTTTGCTAGTCAAAATGGACGAAATTTAAGTGGTGCTGGTACAAGTGGGGTTTATACCAGTACAGGTTTGAGTTGGTACGCCGGTACGGTTGTGTTAGGTACGAACTTTGCTGGTACCATTTATCAGGGTACAAGCGACTTGAAAGATCTTGTTGCGAATTGCGCCAGTACGAGAAAGATTGGTGCGGGTTTTAGTTAGCCGGGTACCCCTAGTGCCAATGCGAGTGGGCTTGGTAGAAAAAGCCCCTGTACGAGTGGGTAAGGACCGAGATTTGATGCATCTGGTGGACCAGGTACGAGTGGTACGGCTGGGTTTGTAAAAATTCTGTCATGTCTGGTCAATATGTTGAGTTGAGTATTGATGGCTTAATGATATATATTTACCTGATACATAATTCAAGTGACGTCATTTACGGATCACCCGAATAAACAGTAATATTTTTTGTGACGTCGATTAAGGTCGATTTCAATAAACAAGTCATTTTTTGTGACGTCATTTACAGACGATCCCAATAAACGGTAATATATTTACTGACGTTATTCAAGGTCGATTCTATTAAACGAGTCATATTTTTGTGACATCATTTACGGACTATCCAAATAAACGAGTAATATTTTTTGTGACGCCATTTACGAACGATCTCGATAAACAAGTGATAGTCTATGTGATGTCATTTACGGAATATCCCAATAAACGAGTCATATATTTTTGACGTCATTCACGGACGATTCTAATAAACAAGTCATATTTTCTTTGACGTCATTTACGGACGGTTCCAATAAACGGTAATATTTTTTGTGACTTCTTTTAAGGTCGATCTCAATAAACGAGTCATATTTTTGTGACGTCATTTACTGACGATCCCAATAAACGAGTGATATTTTATGTGACGTCATTCACGGACGATCCCAATAAACGTTTAATATTTTTTTATGACGTCATTTATGGACCATCCCGCTTACTTCCCCCCCTCCCACTCAAACTGGTTTTTTAAAGCTGGTAACAATACATTAAGATGCACTTGTTCTTGTACTTAAGTAGCGGGCTAATTTGAAGACAAATAGTTTAAAATTCACTGGTTTTTCTTTGTATCCTTTATTGCGTTTTGACATGGGTCCATTCAACCATTAATTGTGAAAAACTGGTGTGCCAGATCCGCTCCAAAAATAATAGGGCACTTTTCCCTCGCATTTGTGACCGTTTAAAAAATGTTTGACTAACATAGCTTGAAAATTGTGACCTGTAGCACATAAAGAACAGGCAGGCAGACAGACAGACAGACCGACATAGCCATTCCTATAGATGCTTAAGCTCAGCATCTAAAAACTAGGACACTTATAAATAACATTGCTTTACTATGATATACCTCTGTATGACTAGGATGATTAAATATTTTGACAAGTGTTGGTGTCAAATCCGGGTAATTTACGCGACACGGCACAATAAAATTATTCCTAGTGTCAGTGATTATGGGTGCCTGCACATTTTTGACAAGGTTAGTTCCTTCCCTCACAATAGGTTTGCCAACTAAAAATATGTAAAATTTAAATGATTTACAAAATATATGCAGTTTCTCACATTGAGCGAAAGGAAAAAAAAACATACCGTCTGTGAAGAACCAAAATAACCCATATCAATATTCAGTTTCAAACAAAATGCACTATCTACAAAAAAAAATTAAAATAACTGTGTAAATGTTCATGTAAGCATGTAAATAGAACCTTTTGAATTTTTCAAAAAAACGTAAATAGAATAATTCGCACTTAAAAAATATGCAAATAGAACAGTTTGCATGTGAAAAAAATATGTAAATAGAATATTTTGAACTTTTCGAAAACATGCAAGTGGAACATTTTGCACTTTTCAAAAACATGTAAATAGAACATTTTGTACTTGTCTAAAACATGCAAATGGAACATTTTGCACTTTTCAAAAACATGCAAATAGAAAATTTTGTACTTTATAAAAATTCTTATTCAACAACGCGCATGTTTCGTATTTTGTTTATATGACATAGCTCATTTTGATTCTAGCTTAAATTGGATATGAGTCATTTTGGTTCTTCACCGTCGATATATTTTATAATAACTGTTTAAGCTTGAAGCAGCAACAAAGCGAAGGAGATATGCCTTCTTAACTTTGCTTTAGACCCGGAAAGGGCCAATTAAAAACCGCATTGTATAAATCCATATAATATCATATAGCATATAATATCATTTACCGTATATGATAATATAGCATATATATCATTTACCGTATATGATAATATATCGTATATCATATACCATACCATACATCCAGGTAATATAGTACTAAAATTAAAACTTACCTTGGGAAAAAAAGTGAACCTTGGTAGCAAGAGATGAATTCTGGACAGCCTCACACTGAATATGTCCACTCCTCCCATGTGGCAAGCTAAATATAAGTTGACTGGAGTATATAAATTTTTCATTTTTCATGTGTTGTAATGGCTCTTGATTGAATCGATTTGAATGCCCGTATCTCCCAGGCAACTATAGCCACACACATAAAATTTAAATTATATTTAATTAATTAATTAATTAGTAAATTGCATTATTAAAATTCCACTCTCAATACAATTAGTAGATCTCTTTATTTTATCTATAACCTTTGGTACAATATTAGTTGTCCACCGTGTCAAGTACGGAGCACGACAATTCAAAGTGTAAACATCGGGTGCTCGGCGTTGCGTAGGGTTACCCAAAATTGTATTTGATCGCGTAGGATCATAAGTAATGTTTACACGAACCAAATCCTGTCTTGGTTTTTTTTGTTTCTTTGATGACCTCGATTTTGTGAAATTGACAGTACTTTCACTATGAGGTGACTGCAATTCCTCCATAAATATTGTTATTTCTGGATAACCATTCTTGCTTACGATTTCTTTCTCGTTTGTTCCAGCAGCAACGGGCAATAGAAATGTCAAAAATTCTAATAGTAGTAATTCCGTGAGTGGCAAAATTATTATCAAGTTACATAGCAATAGAAAACCAGCAGTATTTGTTGGTAACTGCATGTTGAATAATAATGAAGGAATTTTTTTTACGTTAATGATATTATTAAATTACATATTTACAAAAAAAATCAAGCAAAGTTTAAAATTTAGAAGTTATGGAAATGGATCGAAGGGATGGGCAAGTAGTAGTGCTAATTCTACTCAATAATATTTTAATTACCAGCAATACAGCATCAGCAGACACCTATGTATACATTTTGCTTGTACATATATACAGTTACATTTTGCAAGCATTACGTGCTTCCGATTTAAAAGGAAATAATTACGTATCAGCTTAACATAGAACACGACGTTGGAAACCGCATTGGCCAAGTGATTAATCTACCAAGAAAATTTGATAATAAAATACTAGTTAAGTCAAAAGTTAAGCTGTATTTCCCGCATAGTCTATTACATACCATCGGTGAAGAACCAAAATTACCCATATTCAATTTAAGCCACCATCAAAATGAGCTAGGTATGTCGCAATAACAAAATGAGATTATGAGATACATGCGTCAAATGTTAATTACGAGTTTTTAAAAAACGTAAAATGTTCCATTTAAATGTTTTTAAAAAGTGTAAAATGTTCTATTTACATGTTTTTGAAAAGTGTAAAATGTTCTATTTACATGTTTTTGAAAAGTGTAAAATGTTTTATTTACATGTTTTTGAAAAGTGTAAAATGTTCTATTTACGTGTTTTCGAAAAGTGTAAAATTTTCTGTTTACATGATTTTGAAAAGTGTAAAATGTTCTTTTTAAATGCTCTCAAGACATATTTGAATATTTTTATAGATAGTGGATTTTGTTTTTATCTAAAAATGGATATGGGTGATTTTGGTTCTTCACAGACGACATGCTTATCAGTACAACATAACCTTAAATAATTTATCAAGGAAATTGTGCTCAAAAATAACATTACAAAAATATTGCGCCCAAAACTTGACAATTTATTGTGAAATTCATTCTAAAAAGAAAATTGCACCATTGCTTGTATTTCCCCATATACAAGAATTCTACAAGTGAAAGTGTTTGCGGTAATATATATTTACATTTCTAGGACCCCATGAAGCCCCCTTAGCTACCTTTAACGATAACATGTTGTCAGTATCCCATTGCCCCTACACGTGACATCATTTATGAGCTGTTCCAGAACAATATTTCTATAGTTTCTATGAACTTTAATAGCAACTGAGTGGGTTTTTTATAATTCATAATAAAAGCCATGTTTGATATGATAAGTAATAAGTTGCAATTTTATCCAATTATTTGTACAATTAGTTTCATTTGAAATTGCAAAAGTTTTTTACACAAGTTTTCATCGTTCAAATTCAAAATTAGGGGTTTGCTCACATTTTGGCATTTATAAGTTGTAGATAAATATGTGTGCACCCAGAGACTCTCAGGTTATTTGCAAACTCCGTCTTGGCATTTATGGGGGCTACAGCAAAACAGCTGGTTTTGTCCGCAATTCTTGCCGAGCCCTTCACATGGCACCTTTAAAACCTATAGAGAAAACGCTTTATTCAGTTTTTGCTGCACAATTATTGTAAAATATAAATAGCTTACAATAATAATATTACAATATTTTAATTTTCATATTTAGAAACTTTCATAAATAATAAATATAATACATTCCAAAACTTGTATTTAACGACCAATTATTTTTGAGCGAGGAAAATTATAGCGTATTCCAGCGTATATGTGATAGCGGCTAAAAATGTACACCTTGGTAATGTTTGACTTACCGACGAAGAAGAATCCACAAAAACCAAAATACCAAGGAAAACAATCAAGAAAAAAACAAGGAGAATTTTATTTTTATTTCCTTTCATTTTGAAGATACAATCAATGACTGAAGCAGGTGTTGACACGAAAATAAGGCAGCTTACAGAATTAAAGGTGTAGTAATAAATTTTAATGTACTGAAGTTAACAAGATCGCTTCTAATTTCTACTCGAAACGTAAATTCAAAGTATACACCAAAATGTTGTTAGGGAGCTTACTTATAATATACTGTAAGATTTGTTTTTAATAAATTACTCTTTTATCTTCGCTGTGCATTTACTTATTCACCAAGTTGTTAAGCACATACTCAGCATTTTAATTCGCCTTCATTTTTATCAACTCGCATACTATCAATCCAACGCAATTGATCAGCAGTGCAAAGTGCTATGGTATCCCATCATTATTAAAATTCGTAATTTATTTTTATCGCTATGTATTCAGAAATCCTGGCTTTCAACATATCCTGTGTCGCTTGCAACGACTCATCCAATTTTTCAATGATCCGATGAGCATTCTGGGCAACTGAATTTGAGTAATTGCAGAATTAGTTTGTTATGCATTTAAAACTAAAGTATAGTAGGTATGTATGTTTTTTAAATATACACGTTCGTTAAATTCATTCAGTTTTCTGTAATTTATTTTAGTCTTTATACGTACATACATTGGCTATTTCTACATATCATAGCAATAGCATTATCAATAGCAATATAATATTTATTGCTTACTTATGTAATATACATATACAGGGGTCGTCCATAAATGATGTCATGGAATTATTATCATCTTACCAATTCCGTTAATAGTAACTATCTTCAACATAACATGTCATCAGTATCCAAGCGGGCCCATTATTGACCCTATCCGTGACATCATTTAAGAACCATCCCATAACAATATTTCTACAGTTTTTATTATGAACTTTAACAGCAATTTTTAACAGAATCTTTTTTTTATAATGCTTAATTTGCCATGTATGATAAGTAATATCGTTGGTGAAGAACCAAAATGACCCATATCCATGTTTAGCTAACAACAATATCTACTATCTACACAAATATTCAAATATGTCTTGAGAGCATTTAAATAGAACAGTTTGCAGTTTTCAAAATTGTGTAAATACAACATTTTACGCTTTTCAAACACATGGAATTAAAACATTTTGCACATTTTCATAAACACGTAAATAGAACGGTTTACACTTTTCAAAATATTTAATAGAACACTAGGGACTTTTCAAAAACTCCTTTTTAATATTTTATGCATCTTTCTCATTTTGTTTTTATGACATAACTCATTTTGATTCTAGCTTAAATTGGGTATGGGTCATTTTGGTTCTTCACAGAAGAAATGTAAATTGTATTTTTATCCAATTATTTGTACAATGCAGAGAAAGCGCTCAAATTTTTGGAGTTATTTAACCCATGATATCGGCTAAGGCTTCAAATGTTCCAAATCATTAATTCAAGGTCCAGTAAATCTAAAAAATACAAATTTTGAATTTAAATAACTAAAAATCAATTTAATGTACATAATTCCAAGTTTTTTGCTAGAGCAAACATGCTAAAGCTCTATATGAAAATATTAACTCGATAAATTTTCATTGCTGTCTGCAAAAACGGATAAAAATTTGAATTCGCGAAAATAATTTTCTTACCCAGGATCCTCGGCAGAAACCAAACATACATTTTCTATTTGTATCACAACACTTGCTTCCTGGCATGCACATAACGTTATTTTTAGTACAGTCACCATACACCTTTAAAAAAAGTTCAATATAGCATACTGTACATATAATCACCTACTTACGATTATGTTATTGAATGGAGGTATGCACAAATGATTGGGGTCGTAAATCCCGGTGCACCTTTAGCGTCAACCCAACTTGACGTCCTCTGTGTAAATAAGAGGAAGGGGTCTGGCTATTCCTAATTCGATTTAAAAATGTGTGAAAGGAGGATGGTGGTAGTGTAATCGCCGGTTCCGGGGTAGGAGAAGATGGTGTGAGGTCAGAGAAATGGTTGGTTGGAGCACCTGACCGGGTTGAGAAATGAACGGTAAGACCAGATGAAGTGATGAGACCGGGGTTGATGTAGTAGAGACCGCAGACCGGGGACAGGGTCTAATGAAGCGTAGACCAGAGACCGAGTCTGAAGAAGCAAGGACCGCAGACCAAGGCTGAAGAGGATGTAAGAACCGCAGACTGAGGTGTGAGGAAGCACGGACCGCAGACCGAGGCTAAGAGGGTGAAGACCGCAGACCAGGGACCGGAGTCTAAGGAAGCGAGGAGACCAGAGACCAAAGGCCGCAGAACAAGGAAACGATGACCGGCGACCGTGTCAAAGAAAGCGTAGACCGCAGATCGAGTCGGTAGACGCGAGGACCGGCGACCAGGGACCAAGGATGCAAAGACTGCAGAGCGAGAACCGGAGACCGAGTACCGAGTCAATGTGTCTTGATTTGAGATGCGGTATGCGGTGGACCGGGGTACGCGGTTGGAGAGCAGTTCAGACTGGAGACCGCGGTTGACGTGAAGACCGGAGACCGCCGGTAGGAGAGTGGTGCAGACCGGAAAACGCGGTTGAAGCGAAGACCAGAGACCGCCGGTAGGAGAGTGGTGCAGACCGAAGAACGCGGTTGAAGCGAAGACCGGAGACCGCCGGTAGGAAAGCGATGCATACCGGAGAACGCGGTTAGAGAGCGGTGCTGAGATCGCTTTGGACCGACGGAGATCGATCTGAGAACGGTTTAGACCGACGGTGATGGATCTAAGAGCGGCTCAAACCAACAACGAATTAGAGAGCGTTCCCTTCACTCATTCCAACGAAATTTTGATTTCTGGAGAAATCAAGGGGTAAAGAGAGAGCGAGAGAACTGATCCGAAAATCCGAAATCACACTAACCAACGTTCACGACACTGACTTCCGGCTACCACCGAAGTACACGAAAATCAAGTGGCGTTTGTGTGAAGATCCTGGCAATCCATTATTGCAACTCCCGTGTCCTATTTACGGTAGCGACACTTACTGAAATTTTGAAACCCTGGGCAACAAGGAATGAAATAGAAAGAAATGTGAAAACTGAAATAACAGAAATTACAAAACTGAAATAAAAGAAATATGAAAATGATAAGTTTTTGACAAATGGATGCGAAATAAATCCGAAAATTCGAATAACTGAAATATTGACAACTGAAAATTCATGACAATTAATATTCTGAGAAATTAATGAAAATTGAGAACTGAATTAAAATTAACTCATGTAAATCGAGAACTGAGAGAAATGAGAACGTAAGAAATTAATAATTGAAATAAATTATGGAACTTTTAGTTCTGAAGTCTGAATTTGCAGACTATCGATCATTAAAGAATATACTTTTGAATCACGATGTAATAGTCAACAATATTACTACTGCAATCGAAGAAACAATTATGAGACAACAACAACAGTCATATTTTGAAGAAAAAGAAAGACAAGAACAAGAAAGAGAGAAATATTGGCAAAATCGAGAACGAGAATTTAAAGAAAGAGAAAAGCTTTTATCTCTAAAGCAAGCTGAAATCGAAAAAAGACTTTGTTTTAAAAATCAGGCAGAATTTTTGACAGACACATGGCGTAAGGCTAACCTTTTAGCTCCTCATGAAGAAACACCTGCGATACCTACTGACATGTCCCCACGAGAAATAATTCAAAAATATTTGACTTCGTACGAATATTTTGTAGTGAAGAGTGACTATGAGAATTTGAAATCTAAAACTTTTGAAAATTGTAACACCAATGAAATTTTGAAATCTGAAACTGAAATTGAAAGAATAACTGAAAGTGCCACAACTGACACCACTACTGATCAACTGAACAAGTGGAACCAACCGATGGTTCTTGAAATTAAAAGTCAAGAATCAGATTTAACTTTTTATAAGTCTGACAACCCTAATGTCAATGACAACATTATGAAAGATGATGACTTTAAGGATGACAATATTATTGACCGTCCGACTGAACATGAAAATTATTTGAAGAAACAAGAAATGATTGAAATTGAAGAAAATCAAAGAAAGAAAATATCAGAAAATATTTACAACGAAAACTTGAACGAAAGTCTGGCTCTAAAGGCAAAGTCTTAAATTATACGAGCATTGAAATCAATACATGACGAAGAGAATGAAACTGATACCAATGATGACTGTTCACGACCAACACATCAACCTTTGACCGTAGTGGGGGTCATAATTAAGAGTATTTATTTGAAATTGAATCTATTAAAGAATGTTATTTCCAGTGGTTTCCTTCCCAAAGGTGTAATTACTGACGAAGAAATATGGATATCTTGGATACGAAACCTTTTCCAGAAATACTTAAACCGCGTCTGGAAATTCCGCAAGAAAAGTCATATAAGACAGATAGCCGAGTTCCTACCCCTTGAAACAACTAATGCAAATGATATACGACTAATGGACATGAGTACTGATGATGTAAATACATCATGGGGTGAAGGATGTTCCGTCGTTATGACTGTATTTTAAAAGATATTCTGGTTGTTATTTCCAAATTAGAATTCAACAATATTTATAAAGAATAGGCTGTACAGTGACTACTGTACAGCTGAACTGCTGAATAATGAATAAGATTTAATCGCTAATTAGACGCCGTACTAATAAGACGGTGGCTTCCGATTCCTGAGATTGATACTGAAACTGACATGATATTTAAATCTGATATTGAAACTATTTACATATTTGAGTATTATTATTAATAAAGTCTATATTGTATTATTATTATAATCTGAGACTAAAAGAAGAAAAGATATTATTTTATTATTTTTTATACTGTGCTGGTCCTGGTCCGTCACAGCAGAAATTATTATATTTAACGTCGTTAACACTAATAAAACACTTAAAATTACTTCTAATAACAAATAAAATGGCTTTAGATTTGATTTAGGAATTTGGAATCAGAACTTTCTGATTGTGGAAATATTTAGAGAAAATGGAGGTGGTTTCAGAGCTCAGAGCAGCTTGATGTTCTCGCTCTGGAAGTTGGAGTCTCTCTGTGAGTGATGCTGAAAGGGACTGAAAACTATCACTCGTGTTTGGGTTGAGTCAATTCGACTCATCGGTTGCCTGCTCCTGCTCCAATATCCCAAATTCATGCAAAGCAGGGGTTTGAGACATTGGAGCAGAGTGGTATTCAGGACTCTGTGTTAAAGGCCTGTCGAGAGAGTCGTTAAGGCCTCTGGGTTTGAGTCATTATGCAAACAACGCACTGACGTAATGGCAAATTTCTGATGTGGAGGAGATTACGACGGAACAGTTATGCTATTGCCTAATTTACAAATTCAAAAAAGTTTCTAAAAAATCTGGAGCCACGTGGCATAGCAATAAATGTATTACAGTAACAAGCAAGAAAACTATAATTTATAAAGTATATTATGACCGAAGTACTGAAGTATTACATTAGGTGTTGAATGCTGAATCAGCTGAGTATATTTAATTTGTGCAATATACATAATTTATAATATTTTAATAAACAGCTTTTACTTACGGAAGTTGCAACTAGTAAGATGATCAAGAAATACACGCAAAGTAAAAATGTATCTCGAAAATTGTTAACTTTGTATTCGCCCATGGTGTCGACACTGATGACACTACTGGAATGTTAGATGTACTGACGAAAAACGAAATCGAAAACTTCAAACAATATATGTATGCAGAACGATATGAATAGTAAAGGTCTTAATTAATCTAATCAAACAGTGAGTATTTTATTAGCAGATCAGAATATCATCAGCGGAGAATGCTGTGGCCACAAAAGTAGTTCTTGTCTGTTTCGCTCTCAACGACTAACCAAATGTCCAATATCCGATGAGAATGTTGCAATTAATTGCGAAATAAACAGTTTCTTCAGCGTCAGATAAGTGTTATACACAATGTACTAAACTGCAAATTCCTATAACGATATGTAGCTGGGTTTGTCCTAACTATATTTGATTATTCTTATTTGAATTATTATAATGAATCATTTTAACTGTCAATCAATGCATGGCTATTATATAATAGTTTAAGTAGGTTTTTAATTACGCAGCCTTTAATTGAAATCGTTCGTTATTACAGAATTACAGTATGTTCACATTTGATGAAGTTTGTAGGTAATTTAAAATGCTTGGAAGTAAAATATTTAAAATCAGACATCTTCAACTAACAGTGTAAGAACATGACATAGAGGTACCTACATAAGTACATATATATTTGCTCGTAGTAAAATATTATTTTAAACTTTTAATTTCACACAATTAAAATATTAGAAAGTTAAACTAGTGTGTTGCAAATTACAATATTTTACAATACAAAATTTGAACCATGTGTAATTTTTATTTAACATTATTTCACGTGGTTTCTAACAATTTTGTGTGGCGTTTGAAGTGTCTATTCATACCACCTGAAAGTTTAAAAGAGCGTGTGCAGTTGAGGATGGGACACTTAAAGGGTCGATCATTTGAGTGAATTTGCTGGATATGACTTTTTAGATGCCAGGTAGTTCTCGCTCTTTTCCCACAATTTGGATAAGGACACTCAAATTTCGTTTTACTTTTATCCATGCCGCGCAGTTTTAAGTGACTTCTCTTATTAGCATTCGAATGAATAAGCTTGAGATGAACTTTAAGATAATAGTGACTGTTGCAAGTTGACTCACAATTTGGATGCGGGCACTTAAACCTTTTTTTACCATCCGGAGTATCATGGGTATTCTTGTTGTGTTCTTTTATTTCTCGCCTGCGACCAAAATGTTTCTTGCAGGAGACACAGTAAAAACCTTTTTGTGAAGCTTGTGTCTCATCCAATTTATTAGCGGAAGAATCTGCTGTAATAAAAGTTTCCTCTGCTAATGGTTCGTCACGAGATTCCGATTCAAAAGGATCGTGGTCCAAAACAGGAAATTTGCTGTCTCCATTTTTACCTGGTACATACTCTATTTTGACAACTTCTAATAGGTTACCGTAGTTCAAGTTGGCTTCAGTAGTGAGGTCAGGAATCCTAATAAAGTAATCAGCGTTCGAAACTGGATCGTGATCCAAGTCCGGATTGAGGTCAGTTTTGTAGACATGATCGTCGTGGTTTATAGAAAGCGGAAAGTCGGTCACTTCACTGTTATTGCTAACACTTGGTAGAAAATCTGACTGAATTTCCTTTTTTGGAGTAATTTTAACCCCATCCGCTAATTCAGTTCGATGACTTTTTGTTGTCTCAGTCTCCGGAGTTGGCGTAGAAATAAATGTGGAATGAAATTTTTGGTTGTGTGCTTCTAATTCATCAGAGCTATTAAAGATCAACTCGCATGGAGCACAAACAATATTTTCAAATTGTCTTTTCAAACTGCAGATCTCTTGATGGAAATTGAGTTCTTCAGTAGAATTAAAATGTTCGGAGCAAAATTTGCAATCTTTAAATGTCGTCATTGGCGGATAAGAAATTGCAGGATTACTTCGATTGAATTCCTGTTGGTCTGCATCGGTAACTTTGGGTTTGATTCCTTTGTTTGCATCGGTACTACTACGGTGTTTATTTAATATGTCACTTTCTTGAGAATGTGCTGTATTGTTGGAGTTAGATGATGCGTTTTGAACAGCTTTTAAACTTAGCCTTTTCAGAGATACATACGGATTTTTTGGGGGTTCAATTACAGTCTCTGACACAGCCTTTTTAGATGCGACGTTTCGAGGTTTCTTATTGCTTCTTTTTAAACTGTTGGTTTTACTTCTTAATCTTGACTTAATTAATAGTGGTGACCAATGCTTGCCTCGCTTTTCGTTAGTCAAATCAGAGTCAGTACTTGTAGGTGCAATGATGCTTTGTAAAAGATCGTCTTCTTGAAAAACCCCAGATTTTTCATCGCTAGCATTCGATTTTAAAACATAGTTTAATTTAAAAGTGTTGTTGTGATCAATTTTATTTTGATTTTGACTATTTTCAATTTTCTTGTTACTGGGGTTGGGATGGTCAACACCAGGTATAGTAGGTGTCGAGGTCAATGAAACAATTTTATGAATTCGCGTTTCTTCCTTTGGAGACAAGAATGAAACCCAGCTACAAAAAAAAGTTCAAGTAATTACCAAAATGCTCATTTAGTTGATAGCTAGTGTACCAAAATACTAAAGAGAAATAAGTTTTAGGTACTAGTTGAAATTGAAAGTAAAGGATGGATGTATCGGCCAGGTAGAAATGACTTAAGAGAATAAATGAATATTTACAACAAAATTGAAATTATATAACTAAGCAACAAAGGAAGCCGTAAAAAATTACTTTTCCGGTGGCGATGCAGGTGGAGTGGTTTTTTCCTCAAATACAATAAACTTTGTACTTCGAGATTCTTGGACGTGAGATTTCTTTTTGTGATACGCAAAGTCATCTGCGTTGAGAAAAAAGCTCTTGCACAATTTACACGCAAACCAGACACTAACACCTTCGGAACACATTATGAAATATGACCCGCTGTTTTAACTAGTAATCTACACTAACATTTATTTCTTGTATTACCTACAAATCGAATTGTGAAACATAATTATTGCTCCCATTGAATCAAAAATCAAATCAGTATTATGTATTAAGCACTAACAATATAAGTTGTCAATAAGCATAGATACTGAAAAACTAATGGTAGATCATTCCCATCTAAAAAAAACCGAAATGAAAATTATTATTCCCAGGGGCCCCCAATATTTTCCAACTTCAAAAAACAAAAACAAACATGTGAATATCTCGAAAACAAGGAATGTAATCTCGCCAAATTTTGGCGTACACGTAGCTTAACACTAGTACTACATACTACTATGCTCACACCTCCCGATTATTTCATGTACTTTCCTTAAATTTCAAATTTGGAAAATTTCCCATGCTAGACCATAGGACGCTCATATCTCGAAAACAAGGAATGTACTCTCGCCAAATTTTTGCGTACAGGTAGCTTAACACTAGTACTACATACTAATATGCTCACACCCCCCGATATAACTGCTTATTGCAAACAAACTAAAACTTCACCTATAACCAAAAACTATACAGCACTTTTTCCTTGCATATCTGGGCTATTAATAGCTGTTTGAATTTAATCGCTTCAATAATGCGACCTGTAGCGTGCGATCAACAGCCATGCGGACAGACAGACAGACAGACAGACAGACAGCCATGAGCCAACACCAGACCAATAGATGCTTGCTTAGCATCTAAAAAGTAGAGAAAATATTGAAAATTGCTCCAGTTGACTGCTAACTGTTGGAATTCTATTTATACCATATTGACAAAAAACTATACCGCACTGCGCACACGCTCTTGTAAGCGTTTAAAAGGTATTTGAAAAGAATGAGGTCAAACCGTCTGTGTAGCGCACGACCTACAGACGGACAGACAGAACCATTCCAATAAATGCTTATGAGCTAAAGCTCAGCATCTAACAAAACCAAAAATAAAAAAAATGTAGCAGCCAACACGCCAACACGCTTGTGGAAAGAAAATAAAAATAAATACTATTTTGAACTTTAAAGCCAAAAGATCGTAAAAGATGTAACCTATGTAACTTCACCTTTCCAAAATAATGTTATTATTAAGGTGCGCATATGGCAGTATGGCAGTGGTCATACAGAATATCGTGTGTATAGGTACTTGGTATGTTGCAGGCTATTGAAATGGGGCACAAATGAAGTCACCCACACTGCGGGTGGGTCACTCGAAATGAGATGACACAACTTGTTAAAGATTTAGCATTTTAAGCAACGCTAACGAGATTAACAAGGTAGGTGGTGAGTCAAAAATTTGAGTAAACTTGTGTAGCGTCATTTATGTCTGCCCCCTACCCGTTTTTGTTCGGCTCTACCTCAAAAAATTGTGATCTTGGTCCAGTTAACTGTTAATTGCGATAAATGGTCAGTTACAGCAAACCTAAAAAACAATACAGACCTGTTGAGTCGCATTTGTGATTGATTAAAATAATTTCAAACCACATCGGGGGGTGTGAGCATATTAGTATGTAGTACTAGTGTTAAGCTACGTGTACGCCAAAATTTGGCGAGAGTTCATTCCTTGTTTTCGAGATATGAGCGTCCTATGGTCTAGCATGGGAAATTTTCCAAATTTGAAATTTAAGGAAAGTACATGAAATAATCGGGAGGTGTGAGCATAGTAGTATGTAGTACTAGTGTTAAGCTACGTGTACGCCAAAGTTTGGCGAGAGTACATTCCTTGTTTTCGAGATATGAGCGTCCTATGGTTTAGCATGGGAAATTTTCCAAATTTGAAATTTGAGGAGTGTACATGAATTAATCGGGGGGTGTGAGCATAGTAGTATGTAGTACTAGTGTTAAGCTACGTGTACGCTAAAATTTGGCGAGAGTACATTTCTTGTTTTCGAGATATGAGCGTCCTATGGTCTAGCATGGGAAATTTTCCAAATTTAAATTTTGAGGAGTGTACATGAATTAATCGGGGGGTGTGAGCATACTAGTATGTAGTACTAGTGTTAAGCTACGTGTACGCCAAAATTTGGCGAGAGAACATTCCTTGTTTCGGAGATATGAGCGTCCTATGGTCTAGCATGGGAAATTTTCCAAATTTGAAATTTAAGGAGTGTACATGAATTAATCGGGGGGTGTGAGCATACTAGTATGTAGTACTAGTGTTAAGCTACGTGTACGCCAAAATTTGGCGAGAGTACATTCCTTGTTTTCGAGATATGAGCGTCCTATGATTTAGCATGGGAAATTTTCCAAATTTGAAATTTGAGGAGTGTACATGAATTAATCGGGGGATGTGAGCATAGTATTATGTAGTACTATTGTTAAGCTACGTGTACGCTAAAATTTGGCGAGAGTTCGTTTCTTGTTTTCGAGATATGAGCGTCGTATGATTTAGCATGGGAAATTTTCCAAATTTAAATTTTGAGGAGTGTACATGAATTAATCAGGGGGTGTGAGCATACTAGTATGTAGTACTAGTGTTAAGCTACGTGTACGCCAAAATTTGGCGAGAGTACATTTCTTGTTTTCGAGATATGAGCGTCCTATGATTTAGCATGGGAAATTTTCCAAATTTGAAATTTGAGGAGTGTACATGAATTAATCGGGTGATGTGAGCATAGTAGTATGTAGTACTGGTGTTAAGCTACGTGTACGCCAAAATTTGATGAGAGTTCGTTTCTTGTTTTCGAGATATGAGCGTCGTATGATTTAGCATGGGAAATTTTCCAAATTTGAAATTTGAGGAGTGTACATGAATTAATCGGGGGGTGTGAGCATAGTAGTATGTAGTACTAGTGTTAAGCTACGTGTACGCCAAAATTTGGCGCGAGTACATTCCTTGTTTTTGAGATATGAGCGTCCTATGATTTAGCATGGGAAATTTTCCAAATTTGAAATTTGAGGAGTGTACATGAATTAATCGGGGGATGTGAGCATAGTAGTATGTAGTACTAGTGTTAAGCTACGTGTACGCCAAAATTTGGCGAGATTACATTCCTTGTTTTCGAGATATTCACATGTTTGTTTTTGTTTTTTGAAGTTGGAAAATATTGGGGGCCCCTGGGAATAATAATTTTCATTTCGGTTTTTTTTAGATGGGAATGCCAAGATCGTCACTTGCTGAATGAGTAAATGTAGATCAGTCTTGCCTAAAAGCAAAAATTTAAACTAATCAAATAATAGTTGATAAAATTATGTATAACTGCATTAAGTGCACAGTACAGTCAACAGTTGACAGCCAGCTATCTGATGTGCGGGCACAGTCCATTATTTTCGAAGTTATTGAAATTAATTGTATTTTTGTATTTCTAATTGATGGACAAGAAGATCTTAAATGTTCGGAGCTCGCCTTTGATTTTGGATAAATCTATGGAGCGGCAAGGAACTCTAGCTTAAAAGTATCTAATCCCTATAAGCATGAAATGAAAAATTTTAAATTGTTTGTTTTTGTTTTATTTTATTTGTTTTCTGTTTGTTAGGGATCGTCCATAGATGATGTCATCAGCAGGAATCATATATTGTTCCACTAGAATTGCAAAAGGTTCATAAAGTATACATATCTAGCTATAGCTTGGAATAAAAATTAATTGAAACACTGAGCATACCCATCACACAAGCCCAAGACCTCCTAGGCAAATAGATTGCTGTTTTGAAGCTTTTTGAAATCATGAGTTGACAATTTTAAATAATGGGGATGTATGGAAACCTATTTGAAGTTAAGATTTACATAAAATACGCATTAAAGTGTTTGTTGCGCAGTTATTTAAAAATTCGTACTCTTTGGTTTACAATATTTATTATTTATTATTTTTTAAATTAAATTTTGAAATCTGTATGCACCACATGTTCTAAGAATCATATAAAATTGCCGAATAAATATGTATATTAATTACAATATAATTTTTTCATTTTACTAAAACTATTTCAATTAATATCGGTCATTATTTGCTTTTAGTGTCAGGGGATTATTTGAACCTAATAACTCGGGATTCTGCGGGAGCTATTTGGCCCACATGGTATTGGTTTCTGCTTCAAATTCATCAACGTTATGGTCCGACAAATCTAAAAATAAATATTTCTACATTAAGTACATATAAATCAATGTACATGTACATATTATATTATATCTAAAATGTTTACCAATATGAACTGAATGGCTATAAACCCTATTATTGTATATAAGATGTATAAGCTACTAAATTTGAAAATGAAAATTATCCAGATTTTCTCACGTTTGGCAGGTCCCTTTCATCGGATTCATCCTATCAGTGAAGCATTTGGTACGAATACAACAGTTGCCAGGGACGCCAGGATTACATGGCTCTCCTTTTTTCTTACAGTCACTTACCTTTAAAAATGTATCCAACAAACTAGTATAATTAAGTAATATCAGTTCTCTGTAAAAAAGATTACGTATTAAAGTGCGGACCAATGTGCTTTATGTATACTGGCCTTAACAAAATTAATAGATGTAAAGTCTGTTAGCAGTTCCATCCGTAGCAATTTAAAAAATGCAGTAAAAACATTGATAAAAGTAAAAATTATAATCTTAACTTAAAGTAGGTATGACTGACAAAATTTTGGGAATGAATAAGCGGTGTTGATTCAGCTATGAATAATTTTTACAATATTTACTTGTACTTACGCAAGTTACCACAGCCACAGTCACAAGCATGATAATCAAGAAGAGGTAAGCAAACACTGAAATAGAAACTCGAAAATTAGTGATTTTGTTTTCTCCCATAATGACGGGACTACTGCTGTAGTGTTGTGGATGCTGATTTAAAACACAAAAATGAAAATTAAAAATTTTTATTTGCAGCGATGAATGTTAAGGGCTTAAGGGTCTAGTTTAGTCCTACTAGTTAGTTCAATTGTAAATATTTTGGACCATTAACGCATTGAATCAGCAGTGTAATCTGTGTAAATTGTTGACATTAAAATTTATTTAATTTGTAATAAGGTTTTATTGATATACTCAAAAATCCCAGCTTGCAACCTACTTACATATCCTGCCTCAACAAATTATCGATACTGACAAACATCATATGAGCATGTTGCGATTAAGCAATATACATAGCTAGGGATCGTCCACAAATGATGTCATCGGTAGGGTCATAGTGGGTCTAGTTTGGTATTATAGTATTGATGACACTCCGTGTTAAAGATAGTATCAAAACACCAGTAAAAAACGTTTACAGTTAATTAATAAAATAAACTCAGCCTGATGAGTGCGGGGCAACAATCGAATTTAAACAATAAGACAATTGCAGTTTTTATTTATTTGAACAGGTAGTGTATGTTTGCTAATAAATAAAGTAAATCCTTAATAAATAAACAAATAATAAAAAAGAATCTCGAAAATTTCTGATTTGGTTTCTTGCTTCCATATTGACGATGCTTCTGTAGTCTGTAGTGTTTTGGTTGTGGTGACTCAGAACAAAATTAAAAGTTTGAGAGTACAGCAACGACTGTTAAGGGTTTTGATTAACTAAATAGTTTGGATTTTAACAGCAGTTCAGAAGGACATTAGCGGAGCTGTTGAGTTTTTAATTTTACTCAAATGGTAAATGCAATGAAAGTTCCCCGTTGTTAGGGAACTCGATCGGTTATATGCATTGTGAGACATGTTTAATCCTCGGTACATACGGTCAGTGAAGTAACAAAATGGCTCATATTCAATTTGAGCTGCACATCAAAATGAGTTACGTCATAAATACACTAAATGAGAAAAATGCTTAAAATGATACTAAAGAGTTGTTTGAAAGGTGCAAAATGCTCTATTTACCTACTTGTTCTTTAAACAGTGCCATATATTTTATTGAACTATGTTTTCGAAAAGCACGAAATGTTTTATTTTCAAATGTATTTGAAACTTGCAAAATGTTCCATTTACTTGTTTTTTAAAAGTTTCAAATGCTGTATTTACATGTTTTTAAAATTTGCAAATTGTTATATTTACATGGAATTTGGAAAAGTGCAAAATGTTGTATTTACATGTTTTACAAAAGTGCAAAATGTTGTATTTACATGTTTTACAAAAGTGCAAAATGTTGTATTTACATGTTTTGCAAAAGTGCAAAATATTCTATGAACAAGCGTTTTGTACAACTTCATGTATATTTTTCATTGGCCGGTTTACAAAATGCTTTATTTAAATGTTTTCAAGATACATATTGATATTTGAATATTTTGTAGATTGTGGGTTTTATGTATAACATAAAATGGATATAGGTCACTTTGGTTCTTCAGTGACGATATTGTGACTATAGGTTATAAATATTGACATATGGAAAATGCAAAATGCTGAGTTTACAATCATACCTCAAGTAATTTGTAATAACAGCAATTAAGTTTTATTTTTAGTCCGTTTAGAAATTCTGCTTTTTTCAACACATCCGGTGTTGTTCGTCAAACTTGGCCAATTTCCGATGAGCGTGTTGCAGTTAGTTAAGCCATATAAAACCAGTCAACTTCTGATATGTTTTGAAAAATGCTCTAATTTTAAGTGTGCATAACTCATAAATTTATGTTTAAGAATTACAATAAGTTGTTTTTATTTTACTAAAACTATTATAAGTATATACGTCAATATGTGTTTTTAGTGCCAGGCCAGGGGATGATCCGAATCGAATAACTCCGGACTCTGTATCGATTTATAGTCTTCTCAAGTCTCAAATTCATCAACGTTTTAGTCCGAAAAAACTAAAAATAAATATTTCTAATTTAAATAAATTTGAATTAATGTAGCAAAATATATACCAATATGAGCTGAACACCTATAAACCACAAATAATAACTCAAAACATTTTTATTGTTGTGTTTAAACGAATTTAAAGTCCCATTGTCATATATAAAAAATGTAGGTGAATAAAATGGAAAATTATAAAATAGTAATTTTCTCATCGTCCACACTTCCTATCACCAAAACATTTCAAAGGAGCACAACAGCCGCCAGGATTACATTTCATTCCTTTATCATTACAGCCAATCACCTTTACAAATACATACAGCATATTATTAAAATTAAGTAATAACTCTTCTTTAAAAAAGATTATACTGAAATAAAATGCGTTAAAATTTATAAAGTATGACTAAAAAAAATTGTGGGGAATAAATAAGGTGCTGATTCAGGTATGAATATTTCGATATATGGATTTGTACTTACACAAGTTGCCACAAGCATGATGACAATCAAGAGCTAAGCAAACACTGACAAAGAAATTCGAAAATTAGTAATTTTGTTTTCTCCCATATTGACAATATGCTACTGCTGTAGTGTTGTGGATGCTGATTCAAAAGAAAATCAAAAATTTCAAATTCTAGCGATAGCGATGAATGTTAAGATTCTAGTTTCTTAGGGTCTTACTAGTTCGTCTAATTATTGTAAGTATTTAAAACAGCAGAGCCAACGCATTGAATCAGCAGTGTAAACTGTGTAAAGTATGCTGACTTGACACTTGACATTAATAAAACTTATTAAAATTGTAATTAAGTTTTATTGATATACTCGAAAAATCCCAGCTTGCAACATACTTACCTACATTACATTATCCTGCCTCACTCACAAAAAATTATCCATCTTGGTAAACATCTTATGATCATGTTGCGACTAAGCCATGTACATAGCTAGGGGTCGTCCACAAATGATGTCATCGGTAGGGTCATAGTGGTTCTAGTCTTCTAGCTGGGTATTATAGTATTGATGACACGCCATGTTAAAGATAGTATGAAAAAATCATTCAAAAATGTTATAAGTAAATGAATAAAATAAACTCAGCCCCAGTGGGGCAACAAGCGAATTTAAGCAATAAGACAATTGCAGTTTTTATTTATTTGAACAGGTAGTATATGTTTGCTAATACATAAAGTAAATCCTTTCTGTGTGAGTAATATAATGTAGTTTTTGTTATACATATATATAATTATATATCATTCTAACTATTAAGTATTGAGAACAGAGCCGAGAATACCCCAACATCTGCTATAACAAAATGTATACTGTACGTTTCTTTCCCCTATACCTATATGGTTAGGTTTTCGTGTTCGATATCGACATATCAGATTCGAGCCTTTTATTTTGACTAGTTGACAGCCAATTTTTGTTGATGGACGTTTTAATTGACTGACATTTGGAGCCCGTGTGTGTGTGTAGAAAGTAAAATAGTAGAGAGAAACGATTGAAGGTGGAGTAGAGAGTAGATATAGATTTATACAATAGTAACATGATACATAGCTGGGAGTTGAAATATATAGAAAGGTTTTGATTTTGTTGAGTTGTTTGAATTTCTCAGGGCGGTACGCTTCGTCATCGTGCCTGTGAAAATTAGATCAAAATTACACATTATTTATTACAAGTCTACTACCATTTTTGACTGAGGTGAAACTATTAAAATTAAATAAATAAATTACATGTAATTGTCTTAGCACTGGGCTGATGTCCTTAAACAGCGGATCCAGCACGTCCCTTGGCTCGGACTTTGGTCACAGCTTGGTCAGCCAAGTCAGCTCGCTCTTCAGCTTCTTCCAATTCTTGCTGAGCTTTACGGAACTTAGCCAAGTTCAAAGCAGCAATTTCTTCCTGATTTTTCAAACAAATAAAATTAAAATCAGTAAAAAATTCCAGTCATACACATAGGTGTGTATTAAAGAAGGGCAACTTACGGCTTCTTCGATCTGCCTCTTGTAAGTCTTGATCTTCTGTTGGAGTTTGTCGACGAGGTCTTGCATCCTCTCGTGGTTCTTGCGGTCTTCATCGGCTTGGAAGGAGAGCTCCTTGACGCGTCTGTCACCCTTGTGAAGGTTCTTCTGGGCCTCAACATGTCGTCGTTGTTCCCCATCCAATTCCAACTCGAGAGCACGGAGACGGTCTTCCAATTTGGCAATGGCCTTCTTTCCTCCCTTGAGAGCTTGACCCTCGGCCTCATCGAGACGGGACTGCAATTCCTTGATTTGAGTTTCGAAGGATTTGCGGAGACGCTCTTGGCTTTGGGCATGTTCTTGTTCGGCACGGAGTTCGTCAGCGAGACGGGCGGCATCAACCATGGCTTTCTTGGCCTTCTCTTCGGAGCTCTTGGCTTCGTTCAAGATCTCTTCCAAGTCGGAGTGGAGGGTTTCCAATTGGGACTCGAGCTTCCTCTTGGCAACGTTGAGGGATCCGGCTTGGGCACTCAATTCGTTGAGTTGGTCCAAAGCTCCTGAAATTTTTAAAAATTTAAAAATTTATTAATTAGATGCCTTTATTTGTATATAGCTTACTCTGGTATGTAGAATTATTCCCCCCCCCCCCCTCAAAATTTTTACTATGCAAAAGGCGGTGCTTAAATGATATTGAGAGCGCTTAAAATTGTACAGGGTACACCTTTTATTGTAATCAAACATGTATATATTGGTTAATAGCAAAAAGCGCTATCAAAAAACTTAAGCACCAAGGTTTTAGGGCTGCACATTTACATTATGTGTAAATTTGCTATTAAAAAAAAGAAAATTTTGTAAAATATAATTTTGGAAAAGTGTGTATTAATAAAATGGACATTTTGAAATTTGTGTAAATTGTACAAATATAACTATTTTGTAAATAGCAAAAATTATTTAAATTGCAGATTTTCAAAACAGTGTCAATTAATTAAACGGACATTTCAAAAAGCACGAAAATTGCTTATTTGTCCTTTCTCAGAATTTAAAAACTAAAGTATAGTGCAAATTAAAATGGTTCGAATTGCTTTTTACCTATCGCTTTACGATGTTAATTTAATAAAACAAAAATAACTGTGTTCTAATTTGTTTGCTACTTGTCAGGTATCCAATCGATGAAAATGAATTAATAAAAAACAATCAAAAATAGTGTAAAAGAAAATTCAAACCTACCGGAAAGTTCTTGCTCAGCTTGTCTGCGGGCACGATCAGCTTGTTCAAGGAGTGTTCGGGATTCTTCAAGTTCGTTGGCGAGAGCATTGGCACGTCTCTCGGCAATTCCGTACTGTTCACGAGTCTCATCACGAGCCCGTTGTTCCTCCTCAAGGGAAGCTTGGACTTCCTTGAGTTGTTGAAGGTACCTCTTGATGCTCTTCTGTGCCTCAGCGTTAGCCTTGTTAGAATGGTCAAGAGTGATTTCGAGTTCGTTGATGTCAGACTCGAGCTTCTTCTTGATGCGGAGAACTTCAGTCTTGCCCTTGGCCTCAGCCTCCAAACTGGCTTGCATGGAGTCGAGTGCGCGTTGATGGTTCTTGCGGGTATTTTCGAATTCCTCCTCCTTCTCTTGGATCCTGCGGTCGATCTCTTGACGGACTTGGGAAAGTTCCAATTGGCCACGGAGAACCTTGTTTTCTTCCTGTTCCAGGGCGCCCTCAGCCTCTTCGAGAGCGGCTTGGAGTTCTTCCTTCTCGGTCTCGAGACGCTTGCGGGCCTTCTCGATCTCGTGAATGTTTCGGCCACCCTCACCGATTTGGTCCATGAGGTCCTTGATTTCGTCAGCGAGGTTCTTGTTCTCACGACGGACAGCATCTCCCTGCTCTTGACCCTCCTCGTAGACGGCCTTGAGACGGAAGAGCTCTGTGGAATATTGACGGCACTCCTTTTGGGAGGAGTCGAGCTCGGCGGAGAGGTCATCGACCTTGAGCTTCCATTCGTTGATGATCTTGTCGAAGTACTTGCCCTTCTTCTCCATTTGACTGGCGAGGGATTGGGCACGCTCAACCTTGACGCTCATTTCGTCGAGGTCGGTGGCAATGCGTTGCTTGGTCTTCTCAAGAGCAACGACCTTCTGGTTGAGAGATTCAGTGGTCTCCTCGGCTTCGGTGAGACGGGCTTGCAACTTGCGTCTGTAAATTAGTAGAAAAGGAAGAAAATTGTTTTAGTCATTTTGTCCAGTTTTCAATAGCTATATGGTCAGGTTAGATATTTGTGAACAACGAAATAAGCAATCTAAAATGAAGCAAGATACATAAGTAGTTGACTTTTATGCAGTTTCACAATACTGTGAATTTCAAAGAAAATGTAAACTGCACATTGTTAAACATTTTGTAACCTGTAAAAAAGTTGCAATACTGCGGGTTTCGTATGCTTAAAAAAAGTAGTAAAAAATGTTTACATTTCCAAAAAGTGTAAATTACTCATTTTTTAGAGTTTTTAAAAGGTGTCATTTTCATGTTTTTGTGTTTTCTAAAGAGTGTAAATTAAAAGTTTTTTGTATTTTTTGAAAAGTGTGAATTGACAGTTTAATTGCTTTTTAAAAACTCTTAAACTGCCAGTTTCCCTATTTTTTTAAAAGTTTGTGATATTTAAAAAATTTAAGTCTCACAAAAAGTGTAATTTGCTCTATTTGCAATCCAAAAAAATGACAGGTTTGCTAAGTTTTGAATTCAGAAAAAGTAAAAACTTATATTTCTGGAATTATTTCACAGCTTTGCTTGTGTATTTACTATTATTGCATGTGCAAGTAAGTAAGTCTAATATTGTAAATGAAAACTTCAAAAATATTGCGATAAATGAACTTACTAACTTCCATAATAAATTTCCTATATAATTTTAATAAAATTAGAAATAAACATAGAAAATATTAGGAATACGAGTAAAATATTTTACTTGGCTTCATCAAGTTCCTCAGTCCGGGCAACACCCTCATTCTCGTACTTGCTTCGGTAGAATTGAGCCTCAGAGTTGGACTTGGAGAGTTGTCGTTGAAGATCAGCCTTACCCTCAGCCTCCTCATCCAGTTGTTCGCGGAGAGTGTCAATGTCGTGTTCAACATTACGGAATTTACCCAAAAGAGTGGCTCGTTCGCGGGATTCCTCATCAGCCATTCGTTTCGTGTCAGCCAATTGAGTGGCGAGTGAGACCTTCAACTTGTTAAGTTGAGAGACTTGAGACTCAGCCTCCTCGAGTTGACGTCCGAGGTCTCCATTCTCAATGGCCAATCGCTTCTTGTTCGAGTCGATGTCTCCGAGAGCGCGGGAAGCTTCCTCGTACTTGCGGGAGATGTCGTTGAGTTGTTGAGAGAGGTGCTTGTTCAACTTCTCTTGTCCGGCCTTTTCATTGGACAAATGATCGAGAGCAGCACGTCCTTCGGACAGCTCGGAGCTGACTTGGGAGCGGTCCTTCTCGGCCTTAGCCTTGAGCTTGTTCAAGTTGTCGATTTGCTCGGCCATCTCAGCAACGGCATCGTTGTGCTTCTTGCGGATGGAAGCAAGAGCAGCTTCGTGTTGGATGTTGGCCTCATCAACGTCACGTCGGACCTTGGTCAGCTCAGCCTCACGTTTCTTGTTCAGCTCGATTTGAGCAGAGGTGGCACCACCAACTTCCTCAAGACGCTCGCCGAGTTCCTCGAGCTCACGGGCGAGAGCAGCACGCTGCTTCTCAGCCTTAGCGCGACCTTGTCTCTCGGATTCGAGTTCTTCCTCGAGCTCCTCAATACGGGCCTATAGAATTCAACAATAATTAAGACAAATGTAACATTTTAAAAGGCAGTTGTGCAGTGGAATTAGTGAAGCTTCATGGATAATATTTAAATTCCTAGCTTCTGCAAATGGCCTTAATTATTCAATGGCTTTCTTTCATGCTTCCTATTATGTAAGTTTGTAACTTTCGGCTCTTGTGTTTGAAGCTCAAAATACTGAAAACTAACATTTGAAAAAATGTGGGAACTAATTAATTGAAAACGTAGTCACAACGTTTAATAAATTTAAATTGGCAATGAAACAATTAAGCTACCCAAACGTTTTTGAAAAGTTGGTCATGATAAAATGCACTGTTATTAAAAGTGTGAAATCATAAAACCGACTATTTGGAAAAGTGTAAAATAATGTAAAATCATCTTTTCAAAAAGCGTGAAAAAATTTAAAATCCGCTTTTTGGAAAGTGTGAAATAATTTAAAACGCGCTTTTTGAAAAGTGTGAATAAATAATAGAATTTAAAGTTATAACATCAACAGTTAATAAAAAATGTGAATGCTAATAATTCACCTCCTGTTCATTATACCATAATTAAAATATTTAAAAAAAGCCACAACTAGGCTGTAAATTGCACATTTTGCAAAATATTGAAACCTATTGTTAACTACTGTGTAAATACCTAATCCTAATATTTCAAATAGTAATTCTGCTTTAATTTAGAAAAAAAATCGAAAAAGAAATGCTTCTTTAAGAATGCTACATAGGTACTACTACACTACATACAATCTGACGGTTATTAAGTTCATTTCTAACTTAAATAGGAAGTATTATTAATTACCTGGAGCTCCTTGATTTGCCTCTGGAGCTTAGCGACCAAAGCTTGTTCATCCTCCAACTTGGCAGTGAGAGAAGAAACTTCCTTGTCCTTGCGTTGGATGGTCTGTTCCAATTCCTTCTTGTTGCGCTCGAGGTCAGCGACAGCCTCTTGGGTCAACTTGAGGTCACCCTCAACCTTCCTCTTGGTCTTCTCAACATCTCCACGGAGCTTCTTCTCACGCTCAAGAGAGTCTTCCAACTCATCGAGATTCTTTTCCAACTTAGACTTGACCTTGTTCAAATGGTTCACCTTGTCTTCGGAAGCCTACAAAATAAACATGCAACAAATTTTAAAATTTTGTTCCAAAAAATGAAAAGACGCTTTTGAATAAGAAATCCAGCGACGACATCTTACCTGGACATCTTCAGCACTCTTCTGGGTCTGTTCTTGAATGAGCTTCTTCTCCTTGTTCAACTTGTTGATGAGTTCGTCTTGGTGGGCGATCTCGTCGTTCAAGTTGCGGATTTGACTGTCCTTAGTGGCCTTGTCCTCTTCACCCTTGGCTACGCTCGAGTCCAAGTCGGCCAAGTCCTTCTTCAATCGGGAAAGTTCCGATTCCAACTTCTTTCTCTGTTGAGCCAATTGATTGCGTTGCTCTTCTTCGTTGTTCAAACGGTCTTGAACGCTCTATTAAAACACATGGAAAATTAAAGTCAGGTTAACAATTTAAAAAAACAGCTGATTTCAACAAAAGTAAAGCCTAATTAAAAATTAAATAATTTTGTTATAGACTAACGGAGAGTTGAGACTCCAAATCAGCTTTCTGGGCGTTGATCTTGTTGATGGTTTGTTGAACATTTCCAAGGGATCCACGCTCGTTCTCCAACAGATCGAGAAGGGAAGCCTTCTCAGCCAACAATTTGGTGTTCTTGGCCTCAACTTCCTTGCGGAGAGTCTCTTCCTTCTCCAAACTTTCTTGTGCCTTCTTAGCCTTATCTTCCAATTTCTACAGTTTTTTTTGTGAATAAATTACAAAAACAAATCATGAAACGCATGTCATTCATCAATTTGCAGTAAATTTAAAAAAATATTGCATGTTAAATTTACAGCGATTTCTTCTTCAATGCAGACGACATGAATATGGGGCTTGATCTTCAACCACAACTTCCACCATGGCCAGGTCCTCAGACGGCAGTACCCACGAAGACTGCGCTGGACAACTTCCAAAGCGAGACGTTGATCCTGGAGCTTCTTGTAAGTTTTGCGGGTGTTGTATCCGCGGATGGTGGACTGTAACCAGGTGATGATTCTTCCAAGTCGGTCGTCACGGATTTCTTCCATCTCTCCCAAAACTCCGGCGCGGAAGAAGACCTTAGTGTGTCCCAAACGGTATTTGTCAGCATCGAGCTCGACGGTGGTGAAACAGGCCTCAGCTGATTTCTTCTCGTCTTTCTCGGCCTTCATTTGGTTGGGGGCACAGATCATGTACCTGTGTGTAGATGAGAATGAAAAGAAACAAATTTTACAAAAAAAATCAAATTGTCCGTTTTATTCCGTAATAATTGAAAACTTCTGCCTTAATAGGGTAGTACATGTTTAAAAAATTCAAGATAAAAGTCAACTTTAATTATAATAGGCACCTATAACAGTGTTATAAAGCTTATGTACCTGTGCTTGAAGTCGGGGTACAACATCCTGTTGGGGAATCCCTTTCGGCAAATACGGATACCTTCAAGCACACCGTTACAGGTGAGCTGATGCATTACCAAGTGAGAGTCAATCAAACCTATTGAACAAGATACACAAGCCATAAGTATATACATAATCATTAGCATACGAATTTTTTGACATGTAACAACATTAATTTATATAAGAAAATACTGACCTGGAGTCTTGACTTCGTTGGGGATGATGCAACGGATGAAATGAGGAGATGTTGCTTGCAAAGTGGACATCAAGTTGTTCAATTGTTCCTATAGCATTCCCCAACAAAAACAGTCAAAATACATATTAATTACTGAAATTAGTATTTAAAGCGGAGGCGATTTAAATACGCACGCACGTACTACGTACATATAATCACACGCTCAAAATCCTCTCTAAATTTTGCAGTAATTCCACCATTTTTAGGAAACAACACAATAACTCTCAACGGCAACGGTACAAAGGTTCAAACTGATGGTATATTATATTAAAATTATAGGTGTAGAATTACAACGGTAAGGCAAATGATTAATAACACAATTAATTACCTTATTGACGACAGCCTTTCAATCTCCTTACAAGCTGTTCAAGGGTTTAAAGGGTGGGTGGAACAGGGTAAAAATAATTCTTGGTATTTGTACAAAAAAGTACATAATAATATAGTATTGTGGACCACACATAGGGTAATATACAAAACACGGCAAAAATATCACTTGTAAATGATGGTTCTTTGGTAGGTTTTTGTTTTTTAGCGGTAACGGTAACGGGGTCGAAATCGAAATCGGTGAGGTTGGACGTTTCAATGTTTTGAAACGTTGTTGTCAGTAAGAGTAATAAGAAGAGTGATAGAACGGCACAATGTATATCAGGGGGGTGGGGGCGGAGGGTAGTTTGTAGTAGGGGTGAGGGGTAGGGTAGTATTGAGGGGTGGGATAGGGTTTCATCACGTACTACCATGTCCATAGGAAAGTATTGATGATGAGAATACTGAAACTGAAATCCACGGGTATTACACAAATAAATTACAATCATGGTGTGTGAACGAAACAAAAAACCGGGGAAAAAAACGAAAAAAATAAATTGGTATTTTGTAGTCACCCTGTAACTGGAGGAAACGGTAGCGAAACCGGCTCCCTTCTTACGGCCACCACCTAGGTTTGAATTTTCCCAAAAACAATATTATAGCAATTTCGTGACATGACATCATTTACGGACGATCTCTTATGTTCATGTTTTAAGAAAATCTCCTCACCCTTGCCCTCATCCTTTCCACCAGATTGACCTGGATGATCAGCAAAGATGTCAACGAGAAGTTTGTTGTTTCCCTTCTTGAACCCATCAACGACAGAGTCGTTCAAGGGGTCCTTGTTCTTCTCGAGCCATCCAGTGATATTGTATGGGACAGTGCCGGCGTAATGGGCAAGTGAGAAATGAGCTTGGATTTGACCAGGCTTAGGGAGCTTGGGCTTGATGTATGATGGGGATTTGCCCAAATGTTGAGCGTTCAACTTGTCAGCAAAGGTCTGATCAGTGGCCTTTGGTACAATAGACTCCTCCTCAAGGATGGACATGATGCCCATCTTCTTCTCCATGAGGTCGATACAGGCAGCCAAGTCCATACCGAAATCCATGAAGACCCAGTTGATGCCCTCACGCTTGTACTCCTCCTGCTCAAGAACGAACATGTGATGGTTGAAGAATTGCTGGAGCTTCTCATTGGTGAAGTTGATGCAGAGCTGCTCGAATCCGTTGAACTATGTATTCGGGAAGAAAACAAAATTAATCATAAATTTTTCTGTAAAAGTGTATCTTCAAAAATTTTTTTAAAGAATCTCCGTAGAAAATCTTACATCGAAGATCTCGAAACCAGCGATATCCAAGACACCGATGAAGGAGTTACGATGTTGCTTAGTGTCCAAAGTCATGTTACACTTCTCAACCAAGAACTTGAACACCCTGTCGAAGGTAGCCTTAGCCATGGCACCGACGGCATTCACGACCTGGGGGAGATTTTGACCCTTGGTCACGAATTCAGTTCCGACCTTAATCCTGGGCTTCAAGAAATTCTTGTACAAGTCATCGGGGTTAATTCCCAACAACCTACTGATCATCTCACCTTCCTATAAAAATACATAGAGCAAAAATAACGTTAGTGTAAATGGATTTCGAACTCTACCATTTTATTGCTCGAATTAAAATCATAAGGAAACTTACAACAACGGTCTCAGCCTCAGCCTGTTCTTCACGACCCTTCTGTCTGAACTTCATGTTACCCATGTGCATGACGGCGGCGGTGATCTTGTACACATCCAACTTCTCTTGGTTTGAGAAGTTCAAGATGTCGAAAGCTTCCTATAGGGAGAACATATCATATAGGGAATTACATTACATTAATTAAACATACGAAAACGAGCTTTTGATTATTATTTCGTTATTGTTTTGTATTTTTTTTGTGAGATATATGTTTTGTATTATTACATCAGTGGCAACCATTTCCTCTCCGTCATCGACTCCGGGAATAGTAGTTTTACCCTGGGCAATGAACTGGTAGTCAGTGACGATGGTCGTGCCGAGCTCACAGAGTTCAGCCATGTACTTGACGGCACCGGACAAGAGTTGGTAGAAGATGTGGTAAGATCTCTCGAGGGGTTGTTGAGAGATGACGCGAGCCTTCTCGAGCAGATCTGCATAAAACAAAATATTTGTCAAAAACATGGAAATTTCTTGTATGTATAACTGTACAGCTTTGTATATGGCATACATATTAAATTGATTAAAAAATATACAGTGAAGATTTGGCTTTGGAAAAACTTACATGTTTCAATATCAGCTCCGGCCAATTTACCAGTGGTTCCGAAATGGATACGGATGAATTTACCCTATTGTTTTGAATAAGAAAGAATTTACATTATTAATTTTTGGGTGATTAATTCGATTTGTTTTTTTGGAAATTTAAAATGTGGAGAGTTGTGTGACAACTTACGAAACGGGAAGAGTTGTCATTACGCGTGGTCTTAGCGTTTCCGAAAGCTTCAAGAACGGGATTTGTTTGGACGATTTGATCTTCAAGAGAGATTTGCTGTAGAAAAGTTAAAAAAAAACATTGTAAGAAAGAAGCATACTGTGTGGGAATGGTTGAAATTAACAGTGAAAATATCTGGCCTACGTAGTATAGGTATTTAATTGAATTATTCGAGTAGAAAATTGGAAACCTTCTTGGTGGGGTCCTTCTTTCCAGTAGCACCGACGTCGGCAAGGTAAGCAATTACCTTCTTCGTGTTCTCAGTCTTTCCAGCTCCAGATTCTCCTCTGATTTACATATATATTTAACATATTTTACATATATATTTATTTACATGATATTTAACATTAATTTAGATTGTACGGCTATATGCATATATGTATATCGTGACTGAATGAGAGCGAAATTGTAGTTCCGTAAAGAATTTTCATAGAATAATATTTTTCATGAATTAAAGTAATTAAACTTACGTGATCAAACAAGACTGGTTCTGGGTGTCTGGAAATTACATAACAAAAAATATATAGGATTAATACATGTAAAAAATGAGTTAACGCATATTATTATTAGTAGAAATTAAAATGTATGTACGGATTTTTTTTCCTGTAAATTAGGCTTATACTTTTGAGCTATCCTTTTTTTTGAGAAAAAAATTTTCTATTTTAATTTTTTTGAAAATTGTAAAAACATCTGTTTTTAGGTTTTTGAAGAGGGTAAAATTGCCTTATTTCTTGTTTTTGAAAAGGAAAAAATTTTCTATTTTCATGTTTTTAGAAAGAGCAAAATTTTCTTTTTTTATAGTTTTGAAAAGGGGGAACAACTTTCTATTTACGTATTTTTAAAAAGTGCAAAATAGTCTATGAACATGTTTTTGAAAGTTGTAAAATTTTCATAGTTTTGAAAAGTTGAAATATGTTATATGTTCTTTTTAAACATTTTTGAAAATTGTATAAAATGTTCTATTCAAGTATTTACCTACATATATTCACAGGATTAGTGATATCCTATAACTCTCAAGTCAAGTACTGATAAATGTTATAATAAATATTTCAGTAGTGATTTACTATTAAAATAATTGTCATTTTTAATTAACAGAATCATACTTAAATACTGTTAAAGCAAATTTGTAATTATAACTTACTGCTTAACATGCTCATGTAGGCTCCATCAGCGATGGCGAAAATGTGGGGTGGAACTTCGTTCCTCCTCTTTCCCTTGTAGATGTTCATGGCCCTCTGGGTGTAGATGGGGTAACGCTTGTAGGGATTGATAGCAACGCAGAACAAGCCGGAGTAGGTCTGTTAATTGAAACAAATTTGGAAAATTAATAATCTATAACAAGATATGACATATCAAAGTATCAGTTTCATTTTTACATAGATTAAATTTTGCTTTTCGTTAGATATTTAGAAGGGATTTAAAACTATGAAAGTAAAACTGTACAAATTCTATGTATACTTAACTATGTAATTTCATTTCGTTGATTTTATATTGTGTAAAAATTGGTAAGTAATCCTGAATTAGTTTCACTAATTAGCAAAATGTACTATCTGAAGAGGATGAGTTTACCGCGCCTTATAGTTAAACACAGTGCCTACCGTTTCGTTATGTTACAACATGCCATCCTTTGACGGTGCATTATGTGGTCAGTGAGGAATCAAAATCGCCCATATCCAATTTAGGCCATAGTATTAAAGTGAAGTACATACGTCTTAAAAATACGCTAAATGAAACAGATGCCTACAATTTAGTTACGAGTTTTTTAAAAGCCCTGAAGGTTCTATTTACGTGTTTTTTTACTGTTAAATATATTATTTACGTGCTTTTTAAATTAGTATAAAATTTTATACATAAATTGTTTTGAAAAATGCTAATTTACAAATTTTTAAAATATTTTTAATCTATGATTTTTGTTTTTAAAGATGATGTAAACATTGCTATTTCAATAATCCTAAAAATTGCTAAATTTTCCATTTACAAGTTTTTTTAAAATACTAAACATATGATTTTCATGGTTTTAAAAATTCTATAAAATAATCTATTTACATGCTTTCATGATCACGATATTTTGTATGTAGGTACTGCATTTTGTTTTTAGCCTAAAGTCCATTTAGGCCCTGTTAAGCCTTCACATACGACAGAAGAAATCAAAAGCCAAAACCGACTTTTACAAAAACAAGAATGTTGACCCAAAGTTTAAAAATAAATACAGAGGCTCAGCTGGTACAGAGTACAGAGACAAGTTCCGAAATTAAAACAAAATATATAATAAACAATTCAAACGAACTGAGAATTGAACTGACTGACTGACTAAGCGAGTATGTACTGAGCAAATAATTATATATAAATATCTTGAATGAAATTGGATAGAAAAGATACATGCTAATACATACTAAAAATACTTAAATGGCAAACAGGCGAAAAGGAAAAACGAAACCGAAAGGAAACCAAGAAGCATACGAAAACCTATGGTTATTTCTGCCACGTCACACATGAATGTACTTGCTGTTACTGGTACTGGTGCCGGTACCGGTACCGGTACTGGTACATCTATTTGCATGTGTATAAAATATGTTGCTAGCTACACAATTAACTTTCCATTCTGATTTCTTTCTTTCTATTTTTTTCTTGTTTTTCTGCAGCCCATTGGAACGTGGAAATTAAATCTCTGTGTTGTAGAACAGGAGCCATATGTCATGCCTTGCAATTTGCAAGGAATGTATGTTCCGGCTCCAGCCTTCAAACTACATGCCTACACCCATATAGTAGACACAACCTACCTATACCTACTATGCCTTATGCGTATACATACTCCCATTTATTAGCGTGTGATAAATTCGTTCAAGATGTGCCCGCAAGTGCGTTCCGCTCCAAAGACGGAGACACATTCTTTTTTTATAATCCTATAATTAGGTCTCATCCCATTGTCAGTCCGTCTGATCGCTTCCGTCGAAAATTCCTAGCAAGCCCCAACCCGTATTAAATACATGGCTAGGTATAGGTAGGTACTAGCTACATTTCTTTCCCCTATTATTTTACATACATTTTTTAAATCTGCCTTTTGAATGTTGCTTGCTTAATAGGATATTTTTGCACAGGGCCGGTTTTCAAGCCGCTAAAATTCTATATTTCATTCCTTGCATATTTGCATCTTAAATCTTAGGCTACTTCTACTATAGCTATTCTGTAAATTAAAAGATTGCAATTTTTTGTAATGACTTCCGGCAGATATTTGTCTTATGTCCCTACGTAATTAATAAGCAAAAATTCTGAGATATAAAGAAGCTAAGAACAACTGTTTTGTTTGGTAAAAATATGAATTTAAAAACTGTGTGAATTTCAATGTTATAGCTTTGTAATTTCGCCAGTTGAAAACGTAAGTATTTGAATTTTAACCGGTATCGGTATAGGGCAAAGGAATCGTGGGGATTAGAAAGTAAAGTATTTGCACATACATAATTCAAAAGGGTTTACAATGCTTAAATGGGTATTATAGGGATAGGAATAGGAACTTACGTAGATGTTCTTGTTGTAGTACCGTTGCCTCAAGTTGTGAAGTACGGAAGCGTCATTGAGGTAAGTCAAGTTGGACATATCCTCAGCCTTCTCATATTTGGGAGGGTTCACTTGTCCAACCAAATCCTTCTTGAAGCTCTTTTCCTATAATTTGTCATAGGACACACACACAAAAAATGGTGTTTTAGTATATACTATTTGATTCATAATAAATTATATTGCATCATATTTTAAAAACAAAAATGGTAATAAGAGAGCGTTATTGTTACCTCTCCGTTGACTTTGACGGTAACAAGGTCTCCCTTGGTTCCAGTGATCTCTCCCAAGGCGAAGCTCTCCTTTTCGCATGGGACCCAGCAGGCGGTCTTACCATCGTAGGGCTTGGTTTGATCGATTCTCTTGGTTTCCAAAGAGACGAACAAGAACTCAGTTGGATCTGGGTCGGGACCCTCGGATTTCCGCTCAATAACCATCTTGACAAAGACTAGTTAAGTAAGTCACTCTATCTGGATTTTTAAACTGGAAGAAGACGACGACGAATGACACGTACGATGAACGAATACTTGGAATTGAACAGCCCTTGAGCTTTCCTATTTAGTCAAAAAAATTTCACGTATTATAAACACTACTTTCTGTTCAAAAAACTATAACGATTCTTTGTTTCAGAAACCCAAAAAAAAGTCACAGCAGTAAATTTTTACAGAATTATTAGAATTTCTGTTATTTTAACTGTATATATTTTTTCCTATAAAGCCCCAACCACACTGCTTGTCCTTTAAAAGCAATACAAGAACCAGAACTTTTCGAATTTAATTCCCATGAAAAAAACAGTGGCTTAAATTCTAAACCATTTCCACAAAAAATAATTTGCAAAATTTTCGAAATTTTGTTGTTTTTTGAAAACGAATTACACTATTACACAATTCTATGTGAATGTGGCTTTATACTTTATTTCTACAGTTGTAACTCTGTTTGCTTTTTTTATAAGTTTAAGGTTTACGATTTGAATGCAATGGTTGCTAATATTCTAATATACTAATATTGCTTTAGTATAAACGATTACAAAAAAATAATGAAATACAAATACAGTGTTAAACTGTTAACGTGTCTTACTTACGATCGAAAGCTGTTCTGCGTCGCGAAATGAAAATGAGTTTCGGTTTTAAAGACTTTTTCATGGGGTGGCGAGGGGATTCTTGAGCTACTGGGCCGTCCGCTGTTTTGTAATCAAATCGGTACAATAATGTGGTTTAAATGAAAGACCATTTACATTGTAGGAGCGTTTAGTGGTACCAGGTAGCAAAACGTGTGGGGTGGAGTAAGTACAGAATACCCAGTAGTGTTGTACTATTAGCAGATATGAATATATAGCATAGGGAAAACATACATGAAAAATAATGAAGCAACAGCAAGAAAGAATGAGAGAGATAGAGCAAAAATAAATTTGTCCGGGGAGAAAAGTAGGAAGGAATTAAGGGAGGTGAATTATAATACATAAGTTTTTTAGTCATGGAGATTGTATATAAAATTATTTGTGAAGTGGAATGTGGTGATGATGGGGTTGGGAAGAGATAGACGGAGAGATGCCCTAATTTCTTCATCGTTGTTTCGGATTTCGGTGCCGTATTAAACTGGGCCCAGCATTTGGCACGGCTCCGACCAACTCAAAAAGGGCATTGTGCCTCGTCTCCTCTCCTTGCTATAGTCTGTTTTTCTTGTTGGCGGTGAGTGTTTCAAAAAAATGTGATTATAATAATGTGGCCTTCCATCAGAACATATAGTATTTGTTCATCTCCCCGAATCCACGACTACCGCAGTTCTAGATTCCACATTGTCTCCGTCTAATAAGGTTTCCATATGCGTACAGATATAGCTTCAGTCTTGAGTCAAGTCAACAATATGCTAATACAATACACAATTATTTATACCGAGGCTACATTCCCATCACTACACTACACGCTACAAACTATGTGCAGAAAAGTACAAACAACATTTTATTTTTAATACAGAGACAGATTCTCTCAACCCTGAATCACGGACTGAATCACCTATGGCCTGGATTTACTTACACTCGGCAATTTGTAGAGGTATCATTTTGATACACAATTATCCTGTACTGTGTAGGTGTTTAAATTCTCATATGGGTAAGTATAAGTAAGCATAGGCAGGCCAGTATGAGAACTAAATACATTAAGTATGTATATATTTTAAAAACAAAACGTGGTTATTATATAGTATTATACCGGTTTTTGTATTACAAATTATTTAAAATTTGAATTTGTATTGATGTTTGAAAAACTCTAAATCCTTCCCAATTTCACATTTTTTCATTATTTTTTTTATACTGTTCTATTTTATTTTATGCTATGAATATAATTCATTTTGGTAAAAATTTGTATAATACAAGTAACTGTATTAACCTAGTTTAGATTTTTGAGATTTGAGCTTTTTAATTTTTAATCTATATAATAGAAACAAAATCAAATAATTCTCCTATGTTTCCTATGAGATTATTCTTATTCATGTTTCAGAATTAAAAATATTAGTATGATTTGGATTTCTGCTAGTAATTAACTGAATCGTATATACAGTATGTCTCATAATTTTAAACTCACCCCTCCATAAGAAGCGTTGATGGAATGGGCTCAGCGGTATAGAACTCTCCGTAATGTCCAATTCCGGACGTCTCGTGACCTCGAGTGACCTGAGTATTGACTGATACACTGTTTTGTAGAAAATTTAATTATGCTCATGCCCAACTTCTTTTAGATTTAAATTGGTTGACATTTGCGTGTGCACATTGGAATTTAGTGATGCAAATCGTGATTTTCCCGTGTTATAAACGGGAAAAAAAGTTGACATGAGGTTGACCCGTCTTTTCCAACGCTATCAGTGCTACAGTTACCCGATCAAAGGTAATGAGTATATTTATAAGTAACAGATTTTAGAGTATGCATACCAATTTTCGCCATTTTTCATTGGTTCGCCCAGGAAATAATGCCATTTGAATTTAAAAAACCGTAGAGTGAGTTTAAAATTTTGAGACACACGATTTTCGGGTTTTAATTATTTGCATTAGTACCAAGTGACCCGTGGAGGTCAATAAAAGTCGTATCCTAATTAATCTTAGATTGACATCTAAAAATAAATATCTTGCCGGAAAACGTTTTTTTGAAAGGAAGTAAACCCCATAAACTGGGGTGGGTTTAAAATTATGAGACACACTATATTTGGCAGTTTTGTGAACTACGTTTTGAATTATTAAAATTTGATTTAGCTTTGTTTCAGCGTCAGATTTTACAGTACAAGGCAATGATTTCAAAAGGTGGACACTAACTCTACTAAACTAGAAAAAGAGTAATATGCATTATCGTAAAAGGCAGTAAAAGCACGTCTGCATCCTTAAAAGTGTATGTTAATAGACATGTGCCTACCGGCTTTTATTAGAGACCCTGCTTCCATTTGAAGCTTTTTACAGTACATACTCTATGTAATACAAATAAATTAACAATTTGACAACAAGTCACATTCTTCTATCGGTAACACCAAAACATTGTAAATGCAATAAATAATAAATCATTATAAATATAACAAATAATTTGTATATTAATGTCATTTCGGTTCTACTATGGAGCCTACAGCTCAAAAATCGATTAATTACACAAAGTTACACGAGGGGTAGAAAAAAAAATTAGACAATAATATTTTTGTTTTCGTTAAGCTATAATATGATCAATTCACGCAATCCGCGAGGACATTTAGCTATTCATTATTTTATGTTGGAGTGTGTGTATGTGCGTGCTATACACACCATACAATAAATACTTTCAATATTTCCACTACGATATAAAATCACTTATTATCAAGTACCACGTAATTCTACCTTTAACGTTTTAATACTTGTAATATTAAGAAGAGTTGGACGAACTTCTTCAGCCTTGTAACTAGCACTCTATTTCATCCACTGTTGTATTTATCTTTTTTACTCAGATACTTGGAGCACAAGTTAATATTGACATTGAAACATTTAACATTGAAGGGATACATTCTTATCCAGGGGCGAACTTGGTGCTCTATGGGGCCCAGGACTTTTTAATGACGAGGGTTGGCGATTAAGGGGCCCACGACGAGCCAAGGGGCCCAGAGCTCCCGTTCACGTAATGTATAAGAAACTGGGGACCCATCCGGCATTGCCGGAGTTTGTTTATGGCCAGTCCGTCCCTGTCTTATCTCTGCTTGTGTCTACGAAAGAAAGATACCAGCTTTGAATTCACGATATAACTATACTGATTTACAACATACAAATTCCCTATACTATGCGATTAATTGGAACATATATGAATAATATTTAATTCTTATTTTTTCTCTCACCCCACTGACTGTGCTACAGATAGATACAAATCCAAATGTCTTTTTATTATCATAATATGGGCGAGACTCTCAAGTCTCAAGATCAGCTCTAAACAGCGTCCAGGTATAAAGTTAATTTTGTTTTGTTGGGGCATCCAATTAGAATCAGTTTAACACAGCGGCATTAACAATATCAGTGTATAATAATACCGTTTTAAATGTTTGGCAACAAAGGGGGAAAAGTATACAGTTGAGTTCTACATATTAATGATATTAATATTAGCATTAAAAATTATGTGTGGATGGCATAGTGGAAGTAAAAATTTTAGTGCAGTGTTTTTAAAAAAACAATTATTTGGGCAGGAAGCTCATAACCTTATACTTTATACCTACTCAAATTCAAGTGTAAATTCAACGAAGGATTTTTGAACTAAACCCCCCAATACAAAACATGACTAAATCAAAATTTTTGGTTTATTCATTTACAACTGTGGTCTGTATTTTCTCGTGGGTTCGATCATCTGCTGCGGGTATTAATTTATTTTGTATTGATTAGCACTGAATTACATACATTTTTACGTAATCTTTTAGAACTTTTAGGATTTTTTAATTTTTTAATGTTGAATGTTGGAAAACTAATATTGGTATTGAAAGACTATTAGTCTAGTATAATCATTTTAAATTATGTTTACATCTTCTCGTTTGACCTTTGACCCCCACCATAATATAGCAACCCAATGTTACCAGTGTACATCCCAGGCACAGTGGGGAGGGAACAAGTGTCGGACAATCGTGAGCTGCCCTAATTCCTGTGCCGAGCTGGTAGTCAATGTGAACGGACAGAGAAAGTTGGATCAGTACTGTACACATGGAGCCCCGAATCCAGTGGGAAAACGAGAGTACACTTGCGTGGAATCAGGGGATTTAAGTAAGTACCAGTCCGAGTTGAATCCTGGAGGCCGTCTTCTTGCCCACTGTATTTGTGACCATGATTTTTGCAACAAGGGTGACGTTGCCAAGAGAGTTGAGGGGAACAAACTTAAAACTGATGATAAGGAAATACCAGATTCAAGTAAAACTCCTTAGTTACAACATCAGCGACACACACCACATTTTCAAGGTTTTCATAAAGTAAGTAAAGATGGACAGTGAATTAATTTAAATGATTTCTAAATGACCCGTATATAATACTTGAAATAATTAGTGTTGATGAAATGCTAGCAAATGTTAAGTTAAATGTTTTTGTACTTTAACGTAAACGCAGCCGAAAAAATAATGTCACAATAATTCTAATGCTCTTTAAATGCAAAAGTAACTTCATTTCTTTATTATACCGTGATTTCACTTGAAAAGTTAACAATTGTTAGCCTTAAGGATCTCGCTTTCAGATTTAACCATCGTAAAAGTTGAAACCGAGAACCTTAAGACTAACAATTGTTAATTTTTCTAGTGAAATCGCCGTCTTACATTACTCATACACTCCTAAACAAACACAAGTAAAATTTTATATGTTATGTTAGAATTAAAAAGAGCTATGTCAGTGAACACACTAAATGAGATTGAGCGTAATGTGTAAAATACTTATTTATTACGAGTCATTGAAAAATGCAAAAATATTTTGTTTACATGTATTTTAAAACGACAAATTTTGGAAAAGTGCAAAATATTGTATTTGCATGTATTCTAAAGTTACGAATTGTTTTATACCTGCAAGTTTTTGAATGGTGCAAAATATTGTATAAACTTATGCTTGAAAAATGCTAAATGTTTTATTTCAGAAGAGCTAAATCATTTGTCGGCTTTTTTTTATTTACGAAGTATTAGTTTTTTGTATAAATTGTGCGTTTTGTTTTTAGCTGAAAATGCGTATTGGTCATATAAGGTCTTTAGTAATGTACTTTTTTCTTAACAAACCTGTGTCTTACTGCATGTGCATTGATAATTATTGGGGCACCCCTTGTATATGAAAACAAAAGAATAGGGCAAGAAAAAAATTGCTTTTAAATATATTGTTTCTCTAAGAAATAACTATTGTAATAATTTTATTAAATATTTGTATTTATTCATCATATTTAATTATTGAAACATTTATGATACAAAACATAATAGTAAATATAAGTGTCTTTCATAGCTAAACAAAATCTCAAAAGATTATCATCATATTATACATAAATCTTTAAAATTACTAATAATATTAATACATTGATAAGCGCGCGAAATACTACTAGTATATTTATAAATACCTTAAAAACTATTTATAAAAATTACACTTTAATCATTTTTTAATTTTTTATATTTAATTAAAATTTTTAAATAAACAATCAAGAATTAATATTACACAGTTACAAACATGCTTCACAATTTTAGATCCTCATATTATCATGGTCATTGAGCATCTTTTTAAATTCGGACCCAGTCTTAAAAGTTGCATGTTTATCCTCTTCAGATAAAAACTTGGGCCCATCTTTTTCGGGTAGAATTCGCCGGATGAGTGTGTCATCATAGGTGAGTTTCGGGTAGGTGGTATGTCGCGGGTCGGGGTTTGATAAATAGTTGTCAATGTTGTGGGGGTCAGGGAGGGTGGAGTACTTTGTTTTCCGGGTTTTGTAGCCTCTAGCTGAGGCGGGCTTTCTATAAGAATTTGAATAACTGTTCCAATCCGTTGCTTTTCCATCCTTGGACATGCCAGGACTGTTGTAGTTGGTGTCGTAATTTGGGACTGGACGGCCGTTGCCATTGCCACTTCCTATGCTACTACTGGCACTGGCCCCGTTGACGTTTCCGCCTCCGTCCCCATTACCGTTAACGTTCCCGTTCCCGTTCCCGGAATATTTTATTTTTGAACTTAATCTACGCCGATGTTGATACCTTGGCCGTAGGCTGGACTGCGTTGGCCCGGTTGGCCCTGGGCTGTGTTGGTGTTGGTGTTGAGGCTGGACACCATCGATATCTTCAAATGCTTGACTCTGACTCGGTTCAATTTTTAATTTTGCACTCCCAAATTTGTAGTCGTAAGCATGCGGTTCGTTTTCATGGTGGTTATTGTTGCTATTAGAATTAGTATTGGGAACATTGTGTACGTTTGAGGGTGGACCATCTTTCTTGCGCCTCATGTCAAAGCCTGACCCCCAATCGTGTCCCCCTATGCTACCTCCCTGAGACCCAGAATTCCCCTGTGATTTCTTCCCCCACCTTTCTCGGGAATCGAATTCGTTGAAATAGTGCGGCTCGGAATGGTCCCCCCACAAAGTGTTGGAATATGAGCCTGCATTTTTACTAGAGTCCTGACTTGCCTCTCCATGGAAATTTGAACTGGAACTGGAACTTGGCGGCGACGGCTTCTTACGATTTTTCCGGTAGCGTTGCGTGGGCAGCGGGTATTTTGGAGGAGGAGGCTCCGTGCTAAATTCTGCAGAGTGATGATCGTGGTCTTGGCTACTGTCATAGCTGTGACTGTCATTATCGCTATAAGTATTACTATTACCATTGTAATTATTATTACCGTTATAATTTGAATCCGAGTTCGAGTTTTTCCCGCCTTTTTGTGAACTTTGGCTCTTACCTTTACTACTACTGTGTGGGGGTGGGACAATGTCATTTGAATGGGAATTGTAGCTGTTGTAGTCGTAGAGTTCATTGTGAGAGCCATCAAAGTTGTTGTTGTTGAAATTAGCGTAAGCATTGTAGTTTTGTCCAGGGGGTGGAGGGTAACTCTGGTAGGAAGTGGGTGGAGCCCATCTATCCTTGTGGGGGGTGCCCATGATTGGTGGGGGTTGGCCATAGGAAGACATCGGTGGGCCAAAGTTGTGCATCGGGTGACCGAAGTGCATTGGCGGGGCCTGGCTGGGATACTGTTGGGGATGTTGGTTCGCGTGAATCGGGGCGCTGCTCTGCTGCTGGTGATTAAAGGGCGGGTTGTAGGTGGGATTTGGATTTGGGGGTGGGTACTTAGGGTGAGGACCGTATGTTGGGACGGTAATTGGGTACGGCGAGGGGGAGGGTCTTGGTGGTCCATATGCATTTGGGCTCATTTGGGTTGGATTTGCAAATGGCATTCCGACCCCATACGCTGGACCATGTTGGAAGGAAGGTGGACTCCCGTACATTTGTTTTGGACCTTGCGCATGCCCGGATGACGACCCATGACCATGCCCGTGGGGTCCGACTGGATGATGGGAAGCATACTGGTTGGATGGAGACTCGACTGAAATTGTGAGAGATGGCGTCCGGTATGTATTCGTATTTTGGTGATGGTTATTATTATTGTTATGATTTTGGTTTTGATTCATATTTGGCGCCGAGTAGGTCGCATGCGATTGGGAGTAGGCGTGATGATAGGTGGGTTGGACATGTCCATAGTAGGGCGTGTGCATAGTGGGAGTGGCGTAAGTTGGAGCCACAGCTGCCATGATTGGTGGGGCGTGACTTGGATGGACTACAGGGACGTAGCTTACCATTGGAGGACTGTAAGCATGCGCAGCAGGATGGTGATGGTAGTGGCTTTGAACTCCTGGAGGTGGACCGTAGACGGGACCATATGACACGAATGCTGGTGCGTAGCCTGGGAGGTTCGTGGCCGCTTGTCCGTGACCGTGTGCGTGATCATGATGATTTCGAGAAGGAGGGAGGTGGGGAGGGCGACGTCTTCCCCCTCTTCTGCGTCTCCTTCTCTGCTTACCGGGACGTCTTCTAGGTCTTCGACCCGGTGGTGGAGGTCCTCGCGCTCGTCTTGGTGGACGATCTGGTATTATTTTGTGATTGCTAAATACGGTGGTGTACACGGGGAGACGAATGCGCTTGCTACGCACACTGTGACGAACCAGAACACGGTCTGCTGCAGTCTGAAGGGGTGGACCCATTGGGTTAGATACCTCGTAAAAATTAGGTGGGTAGACTGGACCGCCGATGTGGTCGAATTTTTTTGTTAGTGTGGACGGGTCAATGTTTTGGGCTCCACTTCCACTAGCGCCTGTATTTAAAGTTGACGCTGCTAGCTGGTTATCGGTAAGTGGCTGATACTGCGGTTGGTTAATTTGCTGCTGCAGTTGTGGTTGTCTTTGCGGCAGTTGCTGTTGTTGCTGTTGTTGTTGCTGCTGTTGTTGTAGTTGCAGTTGCTGTGGCAGTTGTTTCTGCTGCTGTTGTTGTAGTTGCTGCGGCAGTTGTTGTTGCTGTTGTTGTTGCTGTTGTTGTTGCTGCTGCTGTTGTTGTTGTAGTTTTAGTGGCTGTGGCATTTGTTGCTGTTGCTGCAGTTGTTGTTGTTGTAGCGATTGATGAATTTGGTCAATGGGCCAGAACCTAATCTCAGTCTGCCCCTCGGAGCTCCCACTGTCAGAATTGCCATACTCCAAACTGTGATTAATAGGATCAAAATTCGGATCTGCCTTCAACGGTGGAAGCTTACCCGAATTTCCAATATTATCATTTTGCTTGGAAGTCGACAATGAATTTGGACTCTGAATCTGGGAATTCTGAGTCAAATACTGCGGGGAATAATCGTCCATGGTCAAGGTCAGCATAGAAGGGGTGGGCAGAGTTGATGATGGCACTTCATGTTCTTGTCCTTTTCCCTGTTGTATTACCTTAATATTTAAATTTGTGTTCCCCAAATTACACTCCACACAGTTCACGAACAGGACAACAGTCAATAAACTCAGCACGTGGAGAATATTGTATTTAAACAATGAAAATCTCAAGCGTAAAATGTCTCTATTCATTCTAATTTTTGACCACATTTTAAGTTTGATTTTAAATTTTGAATTTTGCACTGGGAGCATTTTGAAAATAAATTTAAGAAAACTGTCAGTGTTTACTAATACATATAAAACTGTTTTTTTTAGTTTTCTTGCACTTCTTACACTTTAAAAATTCTTCTGTATAGTTTTTTATTAGACGTGTGGTCTTTTTAAAAAATATTAGAAATGTATTACATAATTATTGAATTAAAAATCTCGTGTTTTGTAGAACGATTTTAGAAGTAGTGATTGCAGCCACAGTCATTTTTAATGCGTATTTTTACACTTTAATGCTATAATGATATTGTACTATACGATTTTGCACGCTTTATTTTCCGTGGCAGTAAATAAGTGTTACAGATATTGAGGTTTGTCGATGTGGATTTAGTCCTTAATTGCCCGTTGGTCGATGCTTTCAATTCCAATTTCGTACCCAACCAATGCAATGCAATGCAATGCAACGTATGGCTGAACTTGTATAATTATACGAGACGCTTTGCACACTTTTAATAACGAATTAAAAAAAAATGTTCAGATTTTGCTACTGTAGATCTGCTACTGTGCAGAATAGAACTGCTCTGTACGCTGGACGGTTGTTGAGTGAAACTGGGGTGAAGATGTCAGATTGCTTTAAATGTGTATCGACCTTAGCGACCTACCAAACTACCAACATACCAACACAGAGACCCACACAGACAGACAGAGAGACCCACCATAAGCTATAGCTATAGCCAAACACCCAACAATGGGAGCAACAATGGCAATAGGGATCGCATCGCCTCACAAAATAAATTAACGCAGGTAAACTTATAATAATTCTTTGCTATATATCTGTAATAAGAATCCAGGTAATATATGGAAGAAAACCAAAGAATTGAAATTTAAAGAATTCGTCAGACAAAGACAAAGAAAGAGATATACTGAATACTGCGAGAAATTATATTACGAAGTTTTATAGTAGGTATCTTGTATCATTGTGCATTGTAAAGGAAAGAGTAAGTAAAGCATAACGCACACCCCAGCCTACCACGTATATCGTCACCGTCAGCACGCCGCATATCCTTAATATCCTATGTATATCGTGAATCGTATGTGAAGAGTCAAAATGACCCATATCTAATTTAAACTAGAGTTAAAAATAGGCTGTGTTTACTGTAAAAACACTAAAGGAGATAAATACGTAAAATGTTCTTAAATACGAGTTTTTGAAATGTCCAAAAATGCTCTATCTACATTCATGCTTTTTTAAAATGCCAAATTGTTTTATGTACATCTTTTTTGAAAAGTGTAAATAATTATATGCTCGTGCTTTTGAAAACTGTTAGATGCCATATTTACATGCTTTTAAAAAGCGCAAAATGTTTTATTTACATGCTTTTGAAAAGTGCAAAATGTTCTGATTACAACTTTTTTAAATTGCAAAATATACTATTTACACACTTATGAAAATGGCGAAAGGTTCTAATTACAACTCTTCCAAAGTGCAAAATATACTATTTACATACTTTTTAAAAGGCCTTTACTGTTGTATTTACATGCTTTTAAAAATTGTAAATAGTACTGTTATTATTTGTTTTTGGATCTGGATATTTTTTGTAGATATAGTGCATTTTACATTAATCAAAAATGGATATAAGGTAAATTTTGAGACTTCACAGACGCTCCTCCGCAGTGTACTATACAGAACAGAACAGAACAGATATCGAGTCTCTCTTCTTCGCATGCTTTATTATGGATTGGTGCCTATTTTTGATGTTTCTGTATTTGCCATATAGCGTAGTGTGTATAATAATTGCTATTATAATTATAAAGGGGAGCATCAGTGACGAGCGGAGGGGAACGGTTTGTGTGGATCTTAATCAGTAGACTGAAGCTAAAGTTGTGCTAAAGTCCAATTCAAGAATTCGAGTAAGTCGTAAGTGTAAGCATATCGTTAGCGTTATCGGCTATGCTTTGTTCGCTATCGTTCTCTCGTACAATATCTCCTTCTGTTTCTCTAGTTTTCTAGTGCCAACTCTATACTCCATAGCAGTATAGCATTAAAGCAGAGCCTTTGCGTCGTCTTTATTTCTGATTCTCCTTGTTTTCCACTTTAATAAATGACTTTAATATATGATTTTACACAGTTTTCATTTTTTATGATGAGAAAGGTACATTGTATTGGTGTGTTGATAAAAGGAAGATACCTTATTGTCAGTCATCGCTTTTCATGCACGTATGTGATATATGGAGAGATGATACATTTAGCAAGTATTTTTAAGAGTAAATTCGTTAATTATGAGACGTCAGATAGACCTTTATACTGCTGGTATCAACTGTGTATGATGTGGTCATGGCCATGGTTAGGTTTATGATCAAGTGGTTTAAACTGAGGTTATATATAGGTACGCAATACATTATTATGCGAGTTTATTATTTTATTTATAAGGCAATACTATGCAACAGGGTCATATACTATAGCATAGCACCTTGCTGTAATTTGTAATATAACTTCTGCCTTCCACTTACATATGTATTGATGGCCATTTGAGATGGTACAAAATGTGCTATCTGCGACAGGCTTGCCATGTGTAAAAGTTTAAGTGGCGTTGAACAGGATTTTGAAAAATAAAATTATAGTATAATATGTAATGCAATTTGACTTTATTAGGTACCTACAAAAATATTGTGAATGACATTCTTTTTATGTAAAAATTAATAATTGTCAAAAATTAGTCAAAAAATATAAAAATAATTTCATGTTTAATATTTTGTCAATTCACTTTATTAAAAATTGAAATGAAGAGTTTTTTGGCAAAAACAAATTTTACAGGAGCGACGAATAATTAATTAAAGGTGACAGGATTATTTTTTGAACTTAACTTTTTCTGCAGGTACTGTACCTGACGGAGCGTTATTACAAGCAGTTTCATAAATCTAAAGACTGACTCCGGATTTTTTAGAAAAATTTCAAAAATTTTAATTTGTAGACTTTTTCCGTTTTCCCTCAAAATCAATAACTTAACATGGAGGAAAAAGTTCGTGAGATGAAATTTTAATCGTTTTGAGTGAAACCAAACTTTTTTTAACTTTTAAACTTTTCTTGCATAAAATAATTTAAGCACGGAAATTGTCTTCTACAAACTACGAAAACACACAAAACTCAAATTTAAATCCGAGCTGTATGTTTTAGGTGGACTTAATTATCTCACTTTGCAAAACATCATTTAATGGACTTGGTGGCGATTTTAAGGGGGAACCTGATTACATAAATACCTATAAATAAAAAAATAAATGTTTATTTAATATGTTACGTTCAGTTTACAAGCAATCTGTATTATTTTCACTGTAGTATTTGTTTTGTTTTTTTTTGCTGCAATTAGTTTACACGGCCACTGAAGCTATCGCTTTTACTGGCAACGGCAGGAGATTTACACACACGGCCACACCGCACCGCTCACACACACCGCTCTCCCCCTTAGCATTGCCCACTGGTGACCGAATACACAGTACAATTGAATGCGGAACTAAAAGCGCCTCCAGATCAGAATTTAGTGCACTTGTCACTGTACCTAACAAGTTGGTTCTTGATAATAATCTTCCTTATGCTCTTCATACTTCGTGAAGGTACCTATGTACATACATATTATGAGCTAAACCTAAATTAAGTGTTACTTAAATACAAATTGCTACGCTAAAGACATAGATGGGAGCAATAAATGTAGTAAATAGGATAAATGGGAAGGTAGGATTTCATGTGTGACCAAACCGGAAGGCAAGGTAATCAGAGAGGCTTCTGCCTCTGCCACCATAATATTTACCCAGTAAAGCACGAATTTCTATCTCACTCAGCCAATTACTCTATCGTCAGTGTAAACACTCTACTGAGCTAAATAATACTTAATAAATAGTTAAATACCTACATTAAAAAAAATCAGATATCTACAATGCGAATGTGTTATGTAGATGATTCGTTTTGTATTCTTGACTTTTCCACCTTATGATTATGATAGCATATTCGATATATAATATTTGGAGCACTAAAGCAGCGCAAAAAAGTGTATTAGTGCAATGGCAACAGGTAATAATATGTAATTGGGCTTTGCGAAAAATATTTAGCCTTGTTTTTATTTATTAATTAATTTTTGCCTATTTAATATATAACTGCTAAGCTATGGTTATATTTAGTACACAATTAATTTACTATCTAGTTTGTAGGCCTCTCTGAGCATGGTTCAATTTTTCCATTAGCCAATAATGGGCAATATTGCATTGGGATCATCACTTCAAAATGGGTTCAAATTGTAAGGGCCTATTATTTTACAGGAAATATTTACTAAAAAGAAAGACTAAAAATTTTGGTTTAAGGAAATATTAGCAGAACCTCTTGTCATAGACTACGGATCCCAATGATTGAAATTGAAAAGTTTCAAAACTCGCATTGTGGGTTAAAAATCATAGTAAAAAACATATCGTCAGTGAAGACTCAAAATGGTCGATATCCACTTTTACCCAAAAATGAAATGCACTACCTAGAAAAAAAATGGCCCTAAAAGCATGTAAATAGAGTGTATTGAGATTTTAAAAAATGTAAATAGAACATTTTGCACTTATCTTAAGCCTTTAAATGGAATATTTTGCACTCTTCAAAAAACGTGAAAATAAACAATTACGCACGGTTTCAAAAAAGCATCTAAAAATATTTTGCATTTTTCAAAAACGTGAAAACAAAAAATTATGCACTTTAAAAAAACATTTAAAAAACATTTTGCACTTTGCAAAAACAATAGAAAAGTTTGCACTTTTTAAGAGCATGCAAATAATGTATTTTGCAATTTTCAAAAACATGTAAGTATAACATTTTGATCATTTCAAAAACATCTAAGCAACATCTTGCACCTTTTAAAAACATGGGAATAGAACATTTTATATTTTACCATTTTCAAAAACTATTAAGGGATTGCCCATAAATGATGTCATCAGTAAGGTAAAGGGGGGGGGGGTAGTCGGATATTTATGACATGCCATATGTTAAAGATATAGCCTTTTACATATAATTTTAAAGTGATAGCATGGGGGTGTATGTGTCTTACAAATGTGATCAACTAGGTGACATCATCCCTTAATAACATTTTACGCATCTATCTATTTTAGTATTCATGGAAAAGCAGCACATTTGTATCGGATGAACCTGACACTGAAATAAAGTTCACTCGAACTCAAACTCTTACACATAAAGGTATAGCTCATTTTTTTTCAGCTTAAATTGGATATGGTCTAATTTCCTATTTTTATTTTTTACTCACAATAATATTCTTTTTACTATTTATTAATTGATTTCTAACATTTTTAATTCCCTGTTAAAATTTCATATTTTGACACTTACATTTTTCCATTATTTTCTGCCGAACTTAAAAATTAATTGCATTGATTCGCTGTCAGTCATCAGTAAGAAAACTTGAGCCTCTGTATTTGTGCGTTCAACACACATTCTTTTTACATTTTAAGATTTGCAATTTAGTTATAAATACATAAATAGTAGAAATCTTCTAAATAAAATTTATATCAGTGAAAGGGCATTGGCATTAAAGAATTTTCTCGTCAGTAATTACAGGCTCATTGTACTCATATATACGGCACATGCTGTAACCAAATTAATCAGTCAAAGCGTATGGTATCGGTATCGGTATGGTTAATTTTAGAAGTGTTTTTTTATCACGTCAATTAAAAGACGCATCAAATCTGCAACCTTTTATAAAGCATTCGTTGGTTCAAATGCTGCAACTTTGGCGCGCCACATTTTTATAGTATTTTTTTACATCTACTTTTTTTATTGCCCAGTGCTTAAATTGCACTGCTTGTGATTGTATTGTATGCAGTGGTGATAATAAAAAATGTATTAATTTTTTTTAAAATGCGGTTTAACTATAAATTGAAGATAGCTCCTTTTGCTATAGGACCTGCCATTCATTGTTGCCTTTAATTTTATTTAGTTTAGTAGAGAGCGTATAATGCATACAGTTTAGAATAGGATGCACCTTATGACTTTTGTAATGTAATACCTGCTATCTGCAGATTCTTGATTGTTGATAAGAAGACTATGATATTGATACTATTTTAAAGTTTAAAGACACACGAGTCTTCTGTTTCACTTTGTTGACATGGATGCTCAGTGGGTCTGTCTGTCAGGAGGTTGTTTTTGTTTTTTATTTTAAGTATATAATGTGTGCCTCTCTGACTAGGGTTTCATTGTTTCATATTTTTTTATCAAGATTTGTTTCACTGATTAATCGTTTGCAAACTTTTCCATTTGCTATGAGTACTTGTATTTTCTTTAACTATGTACATATCTCTTTAATTATTAATATTTGCATGAATTTAATTAATATTTGATAAAAAAGAGAGAACTTAAAAAACTTGGTGGGTTTAAGTATGGACAGTTTACGCACAGGTGTAGAGAAGAGTGAAGATGTGATGGGATGATACAGAGGATGTTTAACAGGTAAAAGCTTCAAGTTTCTTTTTAGAGACTCAGACTGCAGTCAGTCCGTATTATGATCCTCTAGTGCTGATCTACTGCACTGATTTGAGGACAGATTCTACACGAGATCTAATTTCATTTTGTTTCTGTGTTTTGTTTTTATTAAAAGTCATAATACTACTTCTGATGATCTAGATACAGAAAAATGAGGAGAAAGAAAGATGTTAAATGCATTGAATGCCTATCCTAACGTCCTAACCTATGCCTATGAGAGACTAAGGCATAGAATTCAAGAAGAGAAATGCGAACCTATGTATAAAGATACAATGTTATGGGATGAGATAAGATTACATGAAAGTGCTACATGGTACTGATGGCCATGGACATGACTTCTGCAAGTCTTTTAATTCATTATAATTACAAATGCGTAAAAATTGGAGAAATTGGAAATTTTTGAAGTTCAAACTCAAGTTTGCATAGTCAGAAACACCCAACACCTAAATAATGCAGATATGGTTTAAAATTAAATAATTTGGTTTCCATTTGAAATTTCAAAATTGCATGGATCTTTTCCTTCATGTTAAGTTATTGATTTTTTGACAAAGCAGGGTAAGTCCACAAAATTTTGATATTTTACATATTTTCTTAAACATTCAAAAATCACTCTAGGTTTAAAATCCCCTACTTTCCATAGTGCTGTTCAGCATATTATGTGCAAAAATTCGTGATCTTTGATCCCATTTAGATACAGAAAAAAAAATTCAAATGAATGTGAAATACTAATTTAATGCTAATTTTAACCAAAATAGGTTCTATGAATTAACAGATCACCGCTTTAATTGAGCGAATTGTCTCCAATTTAAAACGATTAAAGGCAGTTTCTACAACAAGAATCATTTAAACAATTTAAACTAATCAGTATTAATTTCAGCATTTAAACATTTACATTGCATTACAACAGCCTTGGCCACATACAGGTAGGTATTTACTATTTGACCTTTTATAATAAATTGCATTGATTTGGTAATATGTACTTAGCACCGTAAGCATCCAGCTCCTGGCTTCCACCACTTTCCATACAATTTCCTTCAAAATATAAGTTTCTAATTTAGCCTTTTGAATTCCTAAGAAATACATTTCACTTCCGCTCCATGCAATTTCCATTTCAACTTTCCTATTCCTACTCGCCATAATATAACCTTATAATTCACATGTAATGATTGGACTTAAACCCTCTTCATACATATTTTTGAATTTTTGACAGTCCAAACAAAACGGAAAGTGTGCATGCATTTTTAGTGCATTGTTTAATTGTTTCCGAATAATGTCTGCATCGTTTTAATTTAGGAGTTGTCATGAATGAGAACGAGATCATCTTTGTAAGTGAGTACACTAAAGATGATTGAAAAGTGGAACAAAAGCTAAACCATAGCATAGCACCATGCAGGTGAACGACGCTCATCATAGATTCATATGATTCTAACAGGAATGTAGAAAGGGAGAAAAATGCGATAAGGATATGCATTCAAAAATATCAAATAATTAAAAGAGCCAAACACCGTCACCGTCACCGAAGCTACATATTCAATATTATGTGTGTGGAGAGTGTACAGCACTAAAATTAAAATTAAACCCTTTTTACCTTTAGACCTTTGCATTTGTCCTATACGCTATAATTAAAAGGCTTAATAATTCTAAAATTATTTTTGTTAAGTGCGTGTGTAGCATAATATTATATACCATATAGCGGTAGCGGTGCTAACATTTTACTTTTATAAATAAAATTGCATGTAAACTGCAGACAAGTTCCGTTCCGGTAAAATGCCCCTCACGACAGCGACATAGAGCGACAGCAGCCCGGCCCTGCCCAACCCTTTCACTGTATTAATTCACACTTTAATTCTTTAAACAATTAAACATAACGTATGTCTCTTATAAAATTGAAATCTGCATATAACATAGGGCTTGTACTTGTAAAGGCAGAAGCCGCCAAAACAAAAGGCTCATAGTTCTTGGTAAGTTTGCAAGAGATAGAAGCGAAGGTGTTGACTAAATTATAGCTTACAAAGAAATGAACAAGAATAGATTCACTTTTCCTTTTGGCCCATTGTTAATTTAACATTTTTTTGATGCGGATCTGTGTGTAATGATTTGATTTGATTGTTGAATTAAGAAAAAATTTAAACTCACAATCAGAGTCTAAGGCGTGGAGAGCTTGCACGGTAAACTATATACAGCTTTTGTCACAGATTTTTAATTTCCAATTTTTGTACATTGTTATACTAAATGAGATGCGCCGCAGCAACTGTATTATATAGTGCATTAGAATTAGAAGTACGGCTGTAACTTACTATAGTTAGGTGCATATGTTTGTGTGCATATGATAGTGGTGCATAGAATTGTTTGGCAAAACGGGATAAGTCCATTTTTTTCAAAAGTTAGATTATTTGCGTTAAGTGTACGCTTTTAATTAGATACATACGTTACTGTGTTGAATGGTCGTGGGTTCGATTCCCACTTGCCTCGGATCTCTTTCGTGAGAAAGTTGATCTTAAACGCCGGGGTCTCCACATGTGTGGCGATCTATATCCTTAAAGGCTTACTTGGCTCTGTGTTAGTACGGGGTAAGCTAGTCACGCGGGGGTCCGTGTTGGGAGAACAGATCTTAAATGATTTGAAACACTTGACCCCTTGAAACTAAAGCTACTTTAGCTACTTTTTTTTCTTTTGGTCAAGGTCAAAGTTCAACTAAAGCATTTTTGTTTGAAACAGCCAAAATTTCGTTTTTTTGACAAAACAAGACAAGTCGATTACATGGTTTTAAAAAAATGGGGTAAGTCCACCTTTAACACGTATTTCTAATTAATATTTGGGTTTCCTTCCAGTGTTGTCGTATTTTGTAGAAGACAATTCGCTTGCGTAAATTTTTTTATGCAAGAAAAAGTTTCAAAGTTAAAAAACAGAGTTTTATCTCAGACTTTGTACTCCATGTTAAATTATTGATTTTTTGGCTAAACTAGGTAAGTCCAAAAATGTTTCAGAATGCTTTTCGAAAAATTCCCGAGTCAGTTTAGGAAACTATTTGTAATAACGATATGTCAGTCACAGTGCGTGTAAAAAAATAGACTTAAAAAAATTGTCACCTTTTATTCATTATTTTTTGTTCCTGCAAAATTTGCTTTGATGGACCGATCCTGTTTTGCCAAAAAACTGTTCCTATTGTAGGCTGGATTGAAATTAACGAGCGACTAATTTGCAAGAAATTTTGATTTCTATTCTAGTACGCTAATATTGCATACAATGTACTTTGATACGTTCCCTAGTTCTTGATAATCAGCAGATCTAGACCTATGCAGTGTGTATAAATCAAATTTTGAATTGTAAAGCTTTCGGACGCTGTGCAGCTTCTATGTACCTAGTATATTTTATATATTATATTTCATTATTTATTTAAGTCAATGCTATCTAATTAATTCATAGACAATTTAAGCTCATAAAATATGTCGATTTATAGATTAAAGAAACTTAATTGTGCCTGAAACCAGTGTAAGACTTTTCTCGTTCGAACGGCTGAACGATGCCACGCAAACGGGGCGCCGTTCTATTTTTCTCCGAAGGCATGAGCTTTCGATTTGGAAAGCACGAAGGCCGAGCTTCTGAGTCCGTTTTGCCCCCCGAAGGAGCCCTAGCGCTTTTGGGTGGTGAGGCGTTTTACCATTAGGGAGTGGAGTTGACAATTTCTGCTGGCACAGGTAGGTAGGCAGTGTGTATATCGTGAACACAGTATAGGAAGGATTAAGTATAAAAGGTACTATAATATAAAGGGTCTCACAGCTATAACGTCATACGAACTTCCTCAAATTCTGTCTAGCCCTTTACTATTACTATATTAACGATAACGATAATGATATTAAGACATACTATACGACTATACCTATGTTCTATTTTTATTTATTATTACTGAATATTTATAAAGTTTTACTTTTTTAAATAATGATAGTTATTTACAACGCATTTTTTTTGGTTAATGATTTTGACCATATTTTGCTTTTTCTACTGTTTTTAATTTATAAGTTAATTTGAATAAAATCTTAAATAAAAAAAACATTAAAAAATGAAAAAACAAAGGGTACAATTATTTTTTGTTGTTTTAGTTGTTGGAAATTGATAGTACATAGTAAATTACACACAGTCATAAAATAAATTAAACTTATTATACTCCATTGATATAACATCACAATTTGATAATTTATAGTATTCAAACATTTCATACTCATATCGTCTCATATAGCCCAGGCCCTGGTAGGCGGTGGGTAAGTAGGTAGTAGGTACTTAGGTACTTTTAGAGTGGAAAGTTGGAAAGATAAAAAATCTACAGGTAGACAAAATATTGTCCGTCCGTCAAGACGGCCGGGAGGTGGAAACGCGCTTTCATGAGCTTTCAGGGACCCACATGAGCCTTGAGTCCGTTTCAAAACGCCAAAAGCTCCATGAGTCCGTTTTTTGCGCCCAAAAATTGAACGAAGCTCATGCGAGGCGAAACGAACGATTATGAACTTTTTTCTTACACTGCCTGAAACCCTCACACAATGGTAACATAATTTCACATTAGTATATGACTGTCATCTACATATGGAAAATTTATATTACAAACAAGACATTAGCACTAAGCAGACAAGGGATGATACAAGCTTCAGATTTATATCCCGAAAGAAACTTTATATATCTTTTACACTTTATTGTAATCACATTATATTTAATTTCATTAATTTATTGGTACAATTAAATGCTCATTTTAAAAAGTTGTCTCATGCTAAGTGTGTATATATCAGATCAAGTATTTCTCCTATAATTATATGTATATTGTCGTTTGACAGATAAATGCCTCATCCCGTACATTAAAATTCATAATTTTAGTAAGCATTAAAATTAATGTAACACAAAAACATATTAAATATACTCCTAATTATTTGTTAGAAATAATGAAAAAATATACATAGCAAGCTATAAAACGTTTTATGGAATATATACTTTTATTCACGATAAGAAACTATGTTTGCCAGTGTGATAATGCTAATCACGGAATGCAAAATATAAAGTTTACTTTTTAAGAACTACACAATTTCCATTACGTTCAACAACGTCACTCATGCTATGGTTATGCTATTAATTTTGTGTAGGTATATGGTTTAACACTCCTTTTTAGTGGAAGTTGATATCAGTATTTATTCAATGGATTATGTAGTGTTATTTTATAAACAAATACATTAGGGATCGTTCATAAATGACGTCACGGGCATATAGGGTCATTGGGTCTGCTTAGATACTAATTACGTCCCATGTTAATGATAGCTAATTACGCAATGGCTAAGCTGATGACAAAAGGGTCATATAGGGTCCTAGAAATATTTCGATGACAACATTTATGGACGGCTACTTGTCATATTCTAAAATAATCAAACAAATTGACGGAAAATATATGACTCTGCATGAACAATGGGAATTCCAATGGCATCTGCGAATTTATTGACCGACCGACTGGCGACGATGCGAGCCTTGAATTTGAATATAATAATAATAAAAAATAATCAGAAATTGATATAAACATGTCATTTACGCACCAACAGCAGTAAAATGTCATATATGAAATGATCACTTGCCCCACCCGCAGCATCCTTAACATGAGAATGCAATCTAAATAAAACTTAATTTTATTCTACTCCAACAACTTGCTCGTCGATTTTTGTGATTTATTTAAAAGTTAAATTAATAAAATAATTATAAGTAACTCACAATTTTCCAAACTTATAACAACAATATGTCAAACCCGGAAATTTTCGCAAATATTGAAAGAGTTCGAATGGCCATAACATGCCACATAACCACACTTTGTAACGAATCTCGAAATATTGACAAACTAATCTGGAGCTTAATTGGACGGGGCATCATTAGTGAAGACCATCGTCATGAAATTGTAAGTTTGTTACCAACTTTTGTATTATTCACCAAATTATATCCTAAAAAATTACGTAGAAATAATACACTAATTAAATTAGATTATTTGAAACTAGATTTATGAACCAAAGGATTGAATATACATATCAATATAGGTGACAAAATACAGATATGTGCATGCATTGTAGGATTCCATGAAATTATTTATGTGCTCTGTATCTATATAACACTCAAATTAATCCGCATGAATCTATTAACTATTACTATTACAGTTGAGCGAGAAAGAAAATCAATCTCAATCTCAACCCAAACAATTTAATTTTCTGTACATACTACTGCAGAAAAAAATGGTAAATCCAAAAACATTTCCAGAACTTGTTAAAGCCTTGTATGAAAGTGGTAATGACAGAATTGTGGATATACTTGACACTTTTGAAAACGAAATACAGTCATAATAATGAAGCGGGACAGAAGACGGAACCGGAATCCGAAACCGAACCGGTCAATATACCTGCCTACGAGTAATGTTAACGAAGCAATTGAATACAAATTCACGATGAAATTATTAAATAAATAAATTTTCAAAATAACTATACAATTCAATGCTTACTGATAAATTTTAACCTTGTGTACCTCCTGATTATTTATACATTGCAATGTTACAAAATTCCAAGTAATCTGCTATACAGTGTAAAATATCTCTGTAATATTTACTTGCTGCAAATATTCATGCCCTATTTATTTCATATTATTTTAATGGTGGATGCTACCAATCATTTAGCTTTCCTTTTGTAAAGAACAATAATTATAGAACTACATTTTACATTATTTACACGTACATGATTTTTAATCTATACTCGACTTTATTCACAGTCAAAATTGTTATTTGATGAATGTTGTGGCATATCAATCTATATACTGGGTGAAAATATAGTAATATATAGTTGCTATCAATAACATGTATTATTAAAATTGTTTTCATCGTTAATGATGATCCATAAATGATGTCACACAAATTATAACTGTTTCATGGCTAACCCACCCCCATTTCATCAATTTAAAATTACATATTTAACATGGAATATCATCAATATCCGACTAGACGCACTGCCTTACCAATGACACTATTCATGAAAGATCCCTTATTGGCCAAATACATATCTGCAATTTTCGCTCTGACTGAAGTTCTCTTTGGCTTTGGCTGAGCTAATGCGATTATGAGATTAAGGCAATCACCAAGTTTATGCTTCTTATAAATCATGCAGAACTAACTTATTGTTTGACGCCACTTAACTCATTGTCAAGGGCATTTAATAGTTTAATTTCACATATACATGTAATGTAATTTTTAGATATGAGTTAAAATATCTAGGTACTATTATCACTAATTATTTGAAAGTTAAAATTGTTCTAATTTTTATTTTTAAAAGTGCAACTATTTACGCTGCCATATACAATGTGGGTGAAACTTTTACTGATAATAATATATAAATTAATATTCTCATTAGCTTGAACGACTGCAGGTTAGCAGGTTAGTACAGTGCTGTAGTCCATCCCACATCTGTTACGTAGGTGGTCATATCATAATTAATCAAGGTAACTTGACGTTATATAATTAACGATAGCTACGACCGGCAATACGACATGCGATTGTATTCACTACTAATTTACGGTTTCAGTCAGTTTAAAACTAAACCGTAGTTTGAGGCATTTTTGATTTTTTTAATAACAATAAGATTTTATAACGTACAGTTTAATCCAACAGCTTAGCTGTTAATAACAGCTAATAATATTTTAAAAACTCCAACCACACACTATGGGTGACCGTGTTAAGTACAATGCATCTTTTGACGATAAATCTGGAAAATTTTTAGGCAATCATTTAGTAAATGACAAATCATTTTATACACTTCCACGCAAGCAAAATATACGCATTAACATAGAAAATTTGAAGATTATAAATCCTGAAAACATCATTGCAACTTTTACATCTATTTGATATTTTCTTTTTAGAAATTCAGAAAATGTTTTGGGCCTTGTAACAAAACAAAAAATTCAGATTGACATAAATCAAATATAATCTAGAAATCTTGACTACATATCTAAAACTATTGTGACTAATTACAGTTTCATATGGAGGACCACAGTCAATTTGGAATCTATAGTAGAACCTCTAATAGAGAAGAATGTTAAGATAGACATTGAAAAAATAATTATTAAAAATCCTGAAGATATGTCTGGTGTTATTGTGTTTATTTTAAAACTCCTCTGCAACGATTTAGCAAATTCAAATTTTGTTTTTGATACTTTACAAAAAGATATTCCAATATCCATAAATAAATTGATATTTAGACATTCTAAATGTGTAACATTAGCTTCTCTATCACATTCAAAGTTTGTCTGTACGAATCCAGCACGTCCAGAGTCTGTATCGAAAATTCCATGGGACCAAAAGCAGTATTATATTTCGGTATCAGATACCAAAATTTTTAAAAATACTAAAAACCTATACAAATTTATTAAAGACCTGTTTAATAATATTTGCAATAACTCAGTATTTAAAATAGACAGCCTTCGGGAATATATTAGGAATATAGAGAAAATGGTCGCAATTATTCCTGACAATGCCTTACCTAATCCCTTTAAAAAAGATTGATTATATCGTTTAACAAGTAAAGCATTTCAAACTTCAGTAGTGTCAAAATATAAACCTGAACCACTAAATTATGTGCGCGAACAAAACTTCATAGCTGACATTCAAGGAGTAAAGTTGGTAAGTTCACGTTTTGTATAAGGTTGCGTCTTTAAAAAACCATTTTGATGATTTTTTCAATTTTAAGGCGTTGAAAAATTATTGTACAGGTATTTCAGGTTCTCGTATTTTCAAACACCAAAATGCGTAGTTCTCCACTGGAATTAGATTTATATCATTTAAAATCTTCTATCAAAACTATGAAAAAAAAATGTGTTCTTAATAAACCTTGATCTGGACAAATATAATGTGCAAGCCGTAGACAGAGGCTTTAGTTTTACAGGAAATAAATTAGACTCGATTATTCAAGTCTCCCGGTATAATCAGTATGAACAGAAGCGAGTCTCAAATCTTGCAGTTTGTGTTCCTTCATCTCCCACGACAGCAGAGCTACTCAAAGAAAAACTGTCTGGGAAAAAGCTAGAAGACTCTCTGATACCTTTCATAACAGATATATATTCGAGTACTCAGTCGGAATATTTTTTGCTTCAGCTTTATGAAAAACGTGTAATCAATATGGATCAAAAAGACGAATGCGTAAGTGTATCTAAATTTATTGATAGCAAAATGTATCCATTAACTAATGTAGGCATATATTTCTATGTAAATGTTAAAACTTATTTTACCCTGCCATTTTCAATATGTGAGTATGTAGTCATATTTGTAGTTTATGGTTGTAGAGAAAGGCAAGTCACACTAACGCACGCCAAAACGAATATCTGTACAACATCGTTTTTCAAAAAAATGCAATTCATGGCTGTATTGACGCTTTGGACAATGATGACAACAATCACGTTCTTGAGAGAATGCTGCAAAACATTTAAGCATTTTTGGCGGATGTATCATTATAGATTATAGCATAGCTATGTACCTATATGAATAATATATATTTTCATGCTTTGTTCAAAAATAAACTATTAGATTAAGATTAGATACAATATAAATAAAAAATACTAGGTTACATCTTAGACTTGTCACTAATTAAAATTTTTAATAATCTTGTAAAATTATTGTTTTGAATTTGAAATAAACTATTTTGTTGTCACGTGTTGTAATAAGTTTATAAGAGTCGTGTACAGTTATGAATTATTTTGATTTCAATTTAGCCCAGTAATTTCAACCTTCAAGTCTTCAATTTCTTATCTTCCTGCGGACGGAATTTACAAAGCCAATGAAAGAAACAAATGTTATCTTTAGACGTACATTTATTCAATCCTTTTTAAAATAATAATATCGTTTTTTAAAAAAACTATTTTGTTCCGGTACTGTTGACTGCATATTACATTTTGTAATTATTTTAATAATATTTATGCTAGGTAAGAACGTATTCAGCTTAATGTAAATAAAATAACTGGCTTTCAGTTCACTAATTGCTACAGTCATTCATTGTAGTCATTTTATTTTATTCCAGTGATATTTCAAATTATAATAATTGTGGTCCATTGCAAAACGCATATAATCTTAATATCAGACACTGTGTATATGAGTGACCTCTGCTCGTATAGTCTTTCCAGTGCAAAAAATCGTTTTTTGGTCGCAATTGCGCGCTTAATTTCAAAAATGTCAATTTTTTCGAATTTTACCGCGCTCTAGCTACTAAAATGTTTGCCCTATTTTCATAATATTTTAATTAATTGCCTATCTAAAAATTTATTTCAGGATTCTTGAATAATATTCAAAAATTTTAATTTTTTTCGAAAAACTTTAAAAAATGTTTTCTTCTGAGGCCGAGATTTTTACTTAATTTTAAAAGAAAATTATAAGTTCTAAATTTAAAAAATCCTGAAGTCATGTTTTAGATAAGCATATGTATTTTGTATTTAGCATATGTATTTAAAATAAATAAATAAACGTTACATAAGTAGTGCATTTGAATATTGCTTATATTACCTGTACATTATTGTAAAGAAGTTTATATCATAATTTTATTATTTTATATTGCATTATGCACTTACAAAAAACATACGTAAATAAATAGATTTAAAATTTACAAAAATATTGCAACTTCTGTAGTTTATATTTTGACTGATTTTAAATTTTAAATTTTGAACATCAAATTTTACAATTTAAAAATTTAAATTGGCAGTTAGGGTTTAAACTAATTAAAACAGTAAACAAAATCAATAAATAAAAATAAGAGTAAACCTGAAGATATATAACATAAATCAAAATACATACACATTCTTTATAATTCTATCATTTCTTACACAAAAGATGTTTGTAATATTTAATTGTAAAACAATTAATTAGTTCTTATAAAGATCAGAAAAAAGGCACACTCATTATTGTGGATACTTTTAAAATAGGTAAAGAAAATAAAAAAAAATATGATCATACTTTTGTCAGATTAGTGTGTACCAGTAATTTGCAGTTAAATATTGTGTTCCCCCTACGATTATAGAAGTTTAATGCATTATTGAAGTTGAGCTAACGTAACTTCAGTTAAAATACAACTAAAATCGTAACTCTGAAGTCTAGGGATGTCGTAATTTATTTACGCGAATTGCCATATAGCTTCACACATTTCGGCGCTGATTCTGACTAGACTATTATTTTGTAAATCAAAATATGAGCGTTCCATAAGTGTAAACGAAACTGATGCATTTTCAAATGAAAAACAAAACATAAAAGCTTCCATTCATTTATATACCACCAACTGCGGTACAATTAGTAAAGGTATAAAATCAGTAGAATTTCTTATTAAAAATTTGTTCAGGTTGTCTGGTCCAATTCCAAAATTGGTCTAATTCAAAAGATAATTAGGTTAACAACTTTTTGAAGTGCAAGTTTTCTTAGTGTATCGATGTACTTTAATACAAAACTTGTTTCTTTGAATCTGCCGTCCGGTTTATAGTCAGACATTTGCGCAAAAATGAATTCTCTTGAGCGTAATTGTACTAATAATTCATCCATTATTTCGTATTTATTTTTAATTCACAGAAAGTTTTAAAATATTAAGCTATACAAGCCAAGTTTATTAATTTAATATGTCTAGCAATATACCAAAGTAAAGACAAATTCTGGGAGATTTGTTTGACATCTCATTCATTAAAATCGGTTAGGAATATGTTACAAAATGGCCTACTAACAAAAATCAGAGTTTTTGGAATTTTTGGTCAATCCTAAAGTTATTTTCTTAACAACTTTCATTTAAAATTAAAGCGTACAACAATGCTGACTAGAAACATTGGACTTCAAATATCCCAACAGAAAAAAAACTGGCAAACATTTTAAAAATTAAAAAATTTCAAATTTCAAAATTTTTTCAATAATTTGAAATTTCAAAATTAATTTTTTTAAAAATGTTTGCTAGGTTTTTTTTTTGTTTGGAAATTTGAAGTTCAATATTTCTAGTCTGCATTTTTCTACGCTTTAATTTTAAATTAAAGTTGTTAAAAAACAATTTTAGGATTGTCGAAAAAATCTAAAAACTGATTTTTGTTAGTTAGTCCATTTTGTAACTTATTCATAACCGATTAAAATAATTCAGGTGTTAAACCAATCTCCCAGAAATTTTCTTTATTTTGGTATGTTGTTCGTTTTATTCGAATAATAAATTTTGCTTTTATAGCCTGTTAGAATCTTCCGTAATAAATGGCCCACCCTGTGCTTACTCACAAATACAACGGTTGGAAACATAAACCTTCATATTTTAAAAGAAGCCATCCTAATAAAATGCTAAAAAACGTTCGGTGTACTTAGACCCCAGTAGTTGAGATTAGGCAATGTCTAAAATCACTGTATTAGGCATTTACAAATTTATCAGACTTAAAATACTGCGATACGGATTGCAATACCAACACACCGTATCTCACACCGCATTTTATGAATTGGAATTGGATGCACACTGCTAGCATAGAGTTGGGGCAACGCACCAGTGTAACCCACGTTCATGTAAGTGCGCCGCATGACTTCAGTTGACCCCATGCACAAGTGATATGTTGGATTGTAGGCAATTTTATGAGGTTGGTGTCCCGCATTTGTTATTTGAAATCGGTTGAGAATTACGCATATACTGGATGTTCTAGTGAAACAAGTCACGTCTTTCCATATGATTCCTATGGTAAAAAAATATGAACGGCGGGGGCTCGTTTTTTCCAGTGCCACTGGAGCCACCTGAATCATGTGATGAAAGTATGAAAGTGAATGTTTCTAGACATACGTAATGTATTTGGGGGTAACCAGGCCAAGTTCTATATTTTTTCGCTAACTTGGTCAGAAGTTATAGGGGTGTAAATGAAGGAAACCAGGAAGTGTCCCTATTCTATCGGGACAGCCATTTTCAGCTTTTAATTAATATCATGAGAACTTTGTGACCCCTGGAGGTCAACTAAAGTTTACATATACATACTAACTAGTTAAAATTTAAAATAATTATCTCGACCCAGTAGCCACGTGTGGGGGGGAGTAAACCACGAAAAACGCTGTCCCTATTCTATCGGGACACACTGTATAAATGGTATTTTTAGTAATAAGTTAAGAAAAAAATAATAAAATATAATACTATGAGTTTACCGTAATTATTTAATTGAAAACGGATATTTTTAATTATTTTCGGACAGTTAACAAAACGTTAGTTTCAGCCAAATATTGTTTCCTAAATTTAATTTGTTTATCATATCACCAAAATATTAAGCTAACCTTCACAAACATCACGTAATTATTGCTGTTAAAATAAAAATATTCAGACATATTGCTTTACGAAACACATTTTTTCACGTACAAAAATTTTTTAAAGCTACCTTTTGTAAAAAATTAATTTCATACCCTCATACAAAAAGCTCATACGCATATACAATTATCTCGTTGAGTCGATTTCGCTTTAGCTAATACAAGCTTAAGCAATGATTCACATTTTTATTTCATTTCTAAAGCTGTTCTGTCTACCTATCTCCATAATTTGGTATAATTCCTTTTGAATTACTATGCCAATTTGGACGAGTGATAGCTTATTAGAAAGCTCTTGAAAAATAATCCAGTATTTTTGTTTTCGACTTATTCGAGCCTATTTGACAAGTTTAGAAGCTTTTCTAAAACAAAAACGTTTTTTTTTAACTTTTCAAAAGCAAATTAAATATCTAGCTGAACTCAAACATATTTAGAATCTGCTAATCATTACCGTTCGAATAAAGGTGCATCATCTGAGCCTATACTCTGGGCCTCTGGGAGTCACCGGCGAAAAAACCGAACGAAAGATTTCCGAAAGATTTTTACTGGAACTTTAAATTATTTCCTATCATTGCAAAGCACTGTTAGCTTATTTGTTACAAACATAATTCATGATTCGGAAAGGTACTACAGCTTTCAACATTTATCGAACTTAGGTTTTGGATACACTGGAAGACTTTAAAATCCTGATGGCGAGACTCAATAAATTCTCATGTGTGTACACGCTCAATTTCATAGGGATGACTTTGACGCATCACTCTGTTCATCTGTTTGATTTCCTCAATGAAATGGTCCTAATTTGGAAAATATCAAGCTACTTTTACTATAGCTTCGTTCTGATTTTCTACATTCTACCGCAAGTCCTACTGTACCAAGTAATTTGATGAATTTATTATCTACTTTGAATAATTATACTTTAAGTTTGTTATACATTTATAGGTTTTTCGAATTAAAATTAGCTTTCAAAGAATTAAAGATAACGTAAATAGGTATGTACCAGATACATACGGCATCGAGCTTTCATAATGTTATCATAATGCGCACAGTGCCTTCAGACGCCTGAAGTCATAATGTGGTCCAATATGAATTAGAGTGTTGCCTTTCTGAAGCCTTTAAGAGGCTCGGATGTCCGCTTTTACGCGTCATATGGAGTTCATAAAGACATCATTCTAGGGCATAAATATGTAAATGTTATGAGCTTTTTATGAAGACACAGTGTGCTATCTACAGTTGATGTATGCGACTTATTGATGCACGATATAGACTGTATGTTCCTCCTATTCCCGCATATTCATTTTATGCCTTGCGATTATTACTATCTAAATGCACCCAACACATTTCAATTAGTAGTAACTGCATAACTAAAACTAGCACATGAAATATATAGGAAAATGCTGTAATTTAAGCTTGAACACATGAATTCTCTGAACACACTCTTTATTAATTTGTAAAACTGTTAGCTTGACCATGTTAGTATACGCTTTGTTTGAAATGATTTATTAGTAATATTTCAATTCTAAAATAACTGTAAAATTACACGCACATTCTGGAATTTCATTGTATGAAGTGACATGCGACAAATTAAATTGCCATTAGCTCCCTACCGCTAACAATATTTTTTAAGTAGCATGAATCAAGTTACTGGTTTATACATAACAGTAAATTTTATTTCACTTTCATTAAGACACAATCACCACTAAACTGAAGGTTTAATATTCACCTAACAATGATTTCCAAAAAGTTCATTTTATCGTGGTATACACAGTCAAAAGTAACTTTCCTGACGGTTTATGATTTAAAATAATAAGAAAGATGCGAGTCAGCTTGTTTCAACTAATTCAGCCAAGGTGTAGTAACTTAAAACTTTGTGTAATACTACTTGCAATTAGTGTGTAAAGTATTGGTAATGTTATGACTGATGTCAGAAAATGAAGTGTGTAAAACTTGATGTTGGTAATAAGTTTTAGACACTTTATTTCCTGACATCAGTCATAACCAGTATTGAAATACACAATTAGCTGACACAACACCCGAGTATGATTAAGAAAAGAAATTCACACTTAATTCTTCAAGTTCTGACTACTTGCCGTGGTCTGCCTGTACAACTGCTGCTGTGTCCGTTAAATTTCTGATTCCAAGTTACCGCCCTGACTATACACTATTTCTTAAGGTGCTGGATGTTTGTATTAAAAACAAGCCTGTCAGTTTTATGAAGTAATTCTGAAAACTTTGTGAAGTCTCGTGGGCGTGCGCGCGCATCTGAGCTGTCTTTTTATGTATGAAATATGACAGAAAAATGACCACTGTCAAACTTCTCACAGCTATATTACAGTCAGTAAACTGTTTGACATAATGATTTCATATTTCTATCATGAGAATGATGTGAGAAATTTATGAACTGATGAACGGATTATGATATCATTCTGAAGGGTCGATGTCGACTGGGAAGCATCAATTTAAATTGGAATATTTTATTATGAATGACATATTATGTTATATTACAGACACGAGAGCTTAGAAAATGGCTGCGAGTGAACGATAATTGCACAACGATACCACACTTGAATTTAAACTCGATTCTGTATGATTTACTTGACTTTCAATTCGGGATTCGAGGTGGTAAATTCTTAATTCTGAACAGCAGCTTTTGCGGAACGGTATTTGTTTTAATAGTATTTGTTTTAACAATTATGAAGCACTACCAACCTAATTAGGTAATTCATTCCAACTAAAAGACACAGAACAGAACAGAACAAATAACTACGAACTAACCCCTAACTTCATTTTTAAATATCTTTATAATTGCAGACTATTGGCAACATGATATCCTACTCCATGCTGAATATATGCTTAGCAAGGAGGATTAAAGGCTTTCAAGAAAAAATGTACACATTATAAACTGTAAGAATCCTGCATATGAATATTTAATACAATATTTCTCAAAAGTGGGGAAAGTAGCAGTTGATTTTTGAATGTTTAAAATGTGATATACATATATAAAGTAGTTAAGTAGCTAAAATATATGCAGCACGAAAGACATGTCTTGACTTAAAACAATGCATTAAACAGCACTTAAACAAACCAAAATAAACATATAACTAAATCATTGAAATGTTTGGTCTAACTATAAAGATACATGGAGGAAACTTATTATGCATTATGCATTTACAAAATATAGTGTAGTAAGCATAAATTCAATCCAGTATAAACTTACATATTTTTACCTTTTAAATAGCATATACCAACCAAGTCATAGTCATAAAATATTACATATTTTAGAACATTATTATAATGCTCGTATTTGTATTATCTATGTATGTAATTGCTCTTTGCCTTTGTTATAATAAACATTAAAATCATTCTAAAATTCAATTAAAACTGAATAAAATCTGTTTGCATTGGATGTCATGGGATGAAGGTACAACTCCTGGACGAAATTCACCCAAATTGGATATACGCTCCACGGTACCAAAACTCACCATTCTGCAACCCTTTGTTCTATAGTTTTCCCTTGAGAAATAATTTTATTTTAAAAACAAAATTAGGCATATTTTTCCTAATTAGTATTAGTAAAATTAGTTTACAAAAAATATTAAGGTTTAATATTACCTGAAACTTAGAGAGGATTGTTTCTAAATAATTATAACAGTTTTTAGATAAAACTGCAATGCGAACCTTATTGACGAGATTGATAACTGAAATCCAGCACATTATAGGAAATTAAAATAAGTGTCTGAAATCGATAAACGGAATCACTTCTGTGCACAATAATAATCAATGAACATGTCCATACGGTTTTTGAAAGTGGCACACAAGAAATCAAGCAAATTAAAGAGACAAACATTGAATGAATTTTGAATAAAGCACCACTTGAATTTCGTGGTACTTACACTGTATTTGGATTCTGATGGACATCCATAAAAGATAAACTGACGATTAGAAGAACACTCCAATTTTCTGGGTACGCGCAGCCCATTGCAATATTAAATACAGAGGTTAAGGAATATAGTCAGCTGGAGCTAGTCTACCCAAACAATTTAGTATCAAATAAATACCTAACATACTGACTTCCTACGGCATACACTTAATGATTGAAATAAAGTATAGACAAAGTTGTTTGTTTTTGCAGTGGCGAATTTTTGCTTCGTCAGCTTTAAAAATTTCAATTTCGCCACAAGTGTGTAGATCTGATTGGCAAGACAAATAACTGTGCGAAATATACGCCAGCGTCTAGCAAGATTTTCGCTCCTCATGATTGGAAATAAAACTAATATTTTATACTAAAATAAACTCCAAATAATTGACAAAAAAAAGTCAGCAACTGTAAAAACTACCTTACATTTATCATTATTTTTGCAAACAGAATTGTTACAGAAAGCATAATTACCTATTTGATTTTTTTTCTCTTGATATAATTAAAGCAGGTGTACAACATGCTAAAATACATTTTTAAAACGACTCATGTATCAGCAATTAGTACTCGTACTTTCACATGTCGAAACTAAAGGGTTATTTTTGATTTTTTGCAACGTTTAAAAATAGTGAGTTATTCACAGTTAAGCAGAAAGGAATTAAAACAACGCGTTATGCGCTTTAACAAAGAAACACGTAAATTATTTTAAATCATTTAATGAGGAACGATCTTTTCTTTTTTGTGACGTACCGTACGACTACAATAGCCTTATGGACTACAGTAAAGCTACCTACAGTACAAATTTAAATCACTAAAAAATAAATCCGGAACCCAAAACTTGTAATATTTTCTAGTATGTTTCCCTAAAGATTTTTGTAGTTGCAGAAAATTGTAGCGTTTCAAATTGAAGTCCAAATTTCAGATTTCTGAAACAATAGACAAAATCGCTTTAATTCGAAATTATTAAAAATGTAAAAAACAAATAAAAAATTAGATAGATTATTATAATGTACTACCATAGATCCAACCCATGAACTTCAAACTGCCCAACAATTAAACTCTGACTCAAACAAACCATTCTCATCATTATTTAATCGTGGCTATTGTAGTAGAATCATGACTGAATAATAAGTTTATAATTCTGAATTATCTATAATAAACTTTGACATAAGGTCATTTTTGCCTGAGTACTGAGTTGCAAAACCCACAATCAACTTTCTGGACTCAAAAACGAAATCTTCGTCAGATTCTCAATTATGTATTTTCTAGTAGCTTGGACTAGTTTGCCGAATCTTACAAAAATTGATAAATTTGTTATCACGTAATTAGTATAAGCGCGAGCAGCAAGTAGCTGGTGGGTGACCCCTGGCCCTGCCAACTCACGAGTGACGGGAAGCAAATTCACTTTATGAATGTTGTTAGTTGAAAGTAAAAAATTATATTGAGTCTTTTGAACCAGGGGGCAAATGGTTTTATTGAGATCTGTTGGAAATATTGAAGTGACTGAGAAATACTAGTAGATTTAAGTATTAATTACTAGTTTTCAGCTGGCAGATTTATCGTTGATAAATAAAAATTTGTTTTGCACATTGGCATGAATAATTTGCATACACACATACATAGCTTTGATTGTGCGCTAAACAAGATTTTTAGTAAATCGTAAATATTTAAAACAATAAGGTTTACAAATGTATTCATCTGTGTCGTTTCAGTCATTTTATTATATTGGCAAAAAACATGTCAATAATCTAGTAGAGTACAGTGAGTACACGTGTCCCCATTCAGCTGATTTTCATACCATGCATTTGAATTGAAATGTAATAATATTGTTTTATACCCTGAGATATGTGCTTAATGCATATCGTCATCGACAGTAAAAACTTACAATGACTAAAGTATATTTAATTTAAGCTGGATTGGAATTGAATTGCATAACAAATACTAAATGAGATAAATGAAAAAGCGAGGATTGTTACTTATGAGTTTCAAAGAAATGCAAACTATTCTATTTACATGATTTTACAAGATGCAAAATATTTTATACATGTTTTTGATTTCAAAATATTCTATGTGAATAATTTTAAAAAATTCAATATTTTCTATTTAAGTGTGACTCATTGGGCATGTCCTATATGTAATTAATGTATCAATAATATTAATAAATTTTATTGCGAAAAGTAGAACTTTTTTTAATTCAGTATTAATCCTGTTTTGTTATGTATATAAATGGATCTGTACTATTCTATAAAAAACTTAAAGGTTAAAAAACTTAATTAAACTGGTTATTAATATTAGTAGGAAATGGAATGCAACAACACTAATTCCCAATTAATTGGACAACATTACTTTGTCATCTAACTTGATCACAATGTGCAACATTTAATTCAATTCGTCTTTTTTAATGCATCCCGTTAAACATTAATAAAATAGTAAATTAATTTAACTAATTTAATCAGGAAGGTATTAATATGGGTATAGATGTAGGTCTCATCACTTATGCAACCGCTTGTTTCTTATTTACACTAAATTCATCTCATTAATTAAAGTTATTAGTATTATTAAATAATGATTATAATTTTATTATTTCAATACTGAAATTAGAATTGACATTAAATGTTCATTATTTTAATAATTAAAAAAAACGCTTTATGTTTGTTTTCTTGAATTCTTGTTTCTATCATAAATCTGCTGAAAATGTTTTTACACTCCAACTTTTTTCCGAACTTTATTCCAACAAAACTGAAAGTAAGTCAATCCCTGAAATAGACGTCTCTGTCCATCTTTTGCTGTATTGAATATACCATTAATGACACAGTGAAAACCATGAAAATTTAATTGTCTTTTACAAAGCTTTCTTTTACCCCAGGGACAAGATTTTGTCGGGAAAGAGATCTGCGGACGAGATTACGGATAGCAATTTCATTCGGGATTTCAACCAAATGGACAACAACAATGATAGGGTCATTAAACCACTTGTGCTTAAACTTTAAAATGCTTTCCAAATTTTCATTGTTTAAGTTATTACTCGGAAATCGCATAAATATATATGCAGTTGAAATAATTTGTTTAGCGTTTAAAGTACAATATAATTACTGGTAAATTAGATATCGTATAAAGAGGAAGAGAAGACTTCGATTCGATCGCATTATGCCCTTAAATGAAAAGAAATAAAATAAAAAAGTTTTGAAAATAATTTAAAGATTTTTTATCCTAGTGCATACTTATTATACATCACAATCTTAAAGAAAGAAATACACCCACTAAAGAGTTTTAAATTAAATATAATAAATTTACAAAACTACAACCTGCAGTTAAGATTCTGACAATTTGTGAACCATTCTGATTTTAAAACTTTAACTCTAACCAGTTTATACACGACCAATTGAAATGAAGTTCTTAGAATAATAATTTAAAATAGGTAACAGGAGTAAACTATAGTATATAAAAATAACAATAAAGACGTAGAAGAATCGAAAATAAAAAATTCTCATAATTTCTTCAGCTCTGCACAAATGTTTAAATATGCATTAGAGAAGTACATAGTGGCTTATACAGAGACCTAAAAAATGAATAAAATGAAATACTAATTTGGAATTCAAAATAAATGAAACAGATAAATGTGTAATAATTATTAGACTCACGCCTTTCTTCATTCTTCAGTTTTCGATGACTAATAACCCACTAAAAAAGAGACAAATTCAAATATGGACAGAAAACATTTTCAAATTTCAATTTCATTAATGCGATGCTATTTTCTTAAACGTAAAAATGTTCAAATCTTGAGTGCATGTTGGTGAAAATAAATAATTTCAACGACTCATACTGTAAGGCCAGGGTATATTATGCTGTTTTAAAAACTGCATCTTCGTCAGACTGCGTAAAATACGAAGCTGTTAATAAATTTGTTTGATCTTAAAATATTTATGAAATGTTTGCTTTGTTTATTAGTGGGCTGATGGTGACTGATGGGCTGTTTCATCAGTTCACGCAAAGCGAATTGATCCATAATGTCCTGTTGTTCGTTAAAAGTATATTAAGATTGTCGCATTATGATGCCGATGCGTCGGGTTTTGTTACGATCTTTTTTAAATATTCAAAGGATTGAAATGCTAATATGCACTCTATTACTACCTGCATATGGTAGATGGCAGTTTGAAAAAACAATATAATTGTGTTGTTATTGCAAAGTTTGTCATTCATTCAAATTAATTAGATACGTTTGTTTGTGAGCTGAAAAGATTTATAGAAAAGTTCAAACTATAAATGAAATGGCTTCCTTTTGTTTCAATCATTTTATCGTTTTTTTTTAACAATTTAATCATCGGTAGTAGACCACAAAATGTGTACGTGTAAACATGTGGCTTACTTTCTAAGCAGCATTTAATAATACAGTTTAACGGGCTTAAACAAAGTGTCATATTGAATAGGTAGATATAACTATTTTGTAGGCATGTGGAAATAAACATTCATAGCCTCTTTCAATGCTTACTAAAAGCTAAATTCCACGTATCTGGTGGCAATTATATAAGTGGCATGTGTTTATAGTAAAATAAATGAGCTTACAGAATTTTAATAAAATTTCTTACGTGTGTAATTATATATTACACCCTAATATTTATAGGTACTAATGTTTAAATAAATGCATGCATACCTAAAGTATATATTTTTTCCGATACAATACAAAAACTTTGTTTTGGTTAATTTATTAACTTTTATTTTTTTGCAGTGAAAGAAAATGCGAAATAACAATTATTACCAAATGCCAATAATATACTGTGCTAACAGCATCTGAAATATGGGCAACAAAAGTCACATTCTTAAAAAAACAATAATACATGAAAAAGTATCATAACTGTTTTGAAACTACAATTTGTATCTCATGAAAATTTTTAAATAGTTGACAGCATTCCAAAATGATAAATAAATTGCAACTAAGCGTAAGTTTCTAAGATTTCTTTTTCATCCCTGATTCACTATTATTCAAGTTAAACACAGCGTGCTCGTACTCGGATTAGTGTGACTGGAGCAAAAAATATTTTTTTTTGATTTTTTAAATTCCCAGAAATAATATTTTGGAAAATATTGTAACGATCACAAAACTATAAATTTTATCAAAATCAGTTGAGAAATGTAGCCTCCAGACACAATTGAAGGCTGAAAAATATATTCAAATATGGCGTCTATTTAATTAGCATTAGCAAAAATTGTGTCTTTAAAAATTCTGTTGGCAAATCAAAAGGCCAATTCTGAAATATGATTGACGCTACCCTACTTTTTTTACATGCTTTTTTTTCAGAAAAAACAGTTTAGATGGTTTGGCGTCGCCCGGTTGTGACCATTCCCTCGTAAGACAAATAATCGCCCCATCTTGCAACAAGCTCGCGACAATGCATTGGTTGTTATTTATAATTCACGGCGACGTCCAAGACTGGAGCCTACGGACCACATGCTTGCGCTTTAGTAGGTCATACCCATGACCCACAATAGAGAGGCAAAGTCCAGCAAGAAAACAGTAGTAGGCAGACGCTATCAAAGAGTCGTCAAGTGTAAGGGGCTCCGCAACATCTTCAGTTTTCAAATTTTCAGGGTTGAATACACGACTGTAGAGGTGCCCCAATTTTTGGGAAACTGAAAAAATAAATCTTGCTCCTGCTATCTTCCTACCCACATCTTCCCAATATTCAAACATTCCAGAACTTACTATCCATTTAAATATTTTGACAGGTATGTCTACATTAGGCATGAGAAAGGACCACCCTAAAGGGTGCAAAAATAGTGTGTCCTTTGTTACATACGATCTTAAATTAAAATAAATGTAGTTTAGGAATGTAAAACGAGAAATCTCATACTCAGGTATCAAGTGACAGTACTTTGCACTGCTTGACTTTTCCTGAATTTGAGTTGCACTTATGTCCTTCTCAAGTAGCATATAATTCTTGAGTATTAATTGGGCGCGAAATGTATCTACACCGTTGTTCTGTGAGGCCAACTTTTTTACACGTGCTTCTTCGTTTGCACCTAAAAGAACTTTGCACCCCTCATTAATTAAATCCTGAAAGGATTTTGTCACTTCCGCTGGTAATGGAGCTAACCTGTAGCTTTGCCAATACGAGGTGAAGTTAATACTGATCAAAGATGCAACAACCAACCACGTGACGTACAGCCATATTTTTTCTAACTTTTCGCTCGTTCCACGCCCAAATTGATTCAGTAGGGGCAGAAACGCAATCTCAAAAACATCTGGAATATCTACATCACGCCACATATGCTTGTACATTAGAGCTAGCATTAGCACAGTAGTTACTAAAACAACCCAGACTGACGACTCGAAAGGCAGAACAAAGAAATACAGGTTACTAATTATGACATATTTGTCGCTCCCTCCATAGACAAACCTATTAACTCGCTCCCCGGCAACAACTCTAGTTTTGTAGATTTCATATATATTTAAAACTTGATTATATGTAAGCTCACTACTAGCAGTTATGCGTCCTCTGTGACAGCTCATCTCTTCCCTAACATTTTTCTCCAACGTCGAGTATGCAATAAATGTATAATTTAGACGTTCCTGCAAAATGTAGGGAATCATTTCAATCCGGAAATTCCCTACATGAGCTCCATACAAATGGACGTTTTTGGATCCTTTTAATCTTTTACCATATATAAATCCAGCTGTGATATCTCCATTTAGTATGACTGTGGCCCTATGCAAATTCCAGCGGAGCTTTTGAGATTTCTTTAAAATCTTTGTGTAAGATGTCCATTCCTCCAGAATCCCAAAATCCGACTGTTGAAATACGCATATTTTTTCGCGATTCGCACATCGTAATTTGACAGTAAACATTGTAAACATATTTACAATATTTTCTGTCTCTTGCAACTCTAATGGTAGCCAAAAAAAGTTTAATGGATAAATGCATAGTTTAGATGTGCTAAACAATTGATTGTTTCCTTTCCGCTCATCGTACTTTAATGCATTTGTAAAAACTATATAAATATCAGCTTGTGGTCTTATATTCTTCAACATTGGGCCATTTAAAGTTATCGGAGAAAACGGGAAATATAATTTAACTAATTTTGTTTCAAGTAACGATGGAATACCAATGAAGACGTAGCATGTCTCTTGAAACTTGAGAAACTGAGAGCGTCTATCAAGTCGTTTTGAGTCAATAAAATTTTGAACGGATGATTGTAATTTATGAAGGGTTTGAATAACGTGCTGTTGAATTCCTTTTCCAAAACCAAAAGCAGTGGAATCTTTATCTGCTATCACAATAAACTGACAATCTTTAAGTGGGTTTAATAGAAGCTCTAGTTTTAGTGGTGGACTATTCAGTAAGTATTCAGCAGAGTACAAACGAAAGGCAGAGGTAAGCGCTAACAACGCTACAATTAGACCTATGGACATTAGGCCTTTTTAAAAAAAATAATATAGAAAAAATTTTTAATATTTTTCGGTGGTTGTTTAGCTTATTGTTCATTAATGTTCATATCATTCCGAAATTAAGTTTGTCATAAATTTCGGAATTAACTTTTTCTAGTTCAGAATAGTTGATAAAAACTTATGTCAATTTTAAATGCGCCTGTACGTGTATATTTTTTGCAAACATTTAAATTGATAAAGTCTGCAAATATTCCCTACGTATCGCTACATATATTAGTACATGTGTGCAAGGTTTGGAATTTTCGATACAGTGTAATCGCAGTATAACGTTCTTAGATATATAGGACGTTTCGTTAACTCGTGCTTTCTTCTAGTCCTAACTTGAGCAAACACTATTTGACATTGATATTTTCTGAGGTTGTTTAATTGAAAAAATTGTATTTAAATTTATCCCACGAGAAACAAATATACTGAACCAACACACGCTTACTAATCTCAATCCGACAAGGCTGCTTGGTGTATTCGTCTGTCTGTAAAGTATAAGCCGCGTGTTAATGCTCTACATTTATGTAGTTTCTTGAATGCATATTATGTATTTGTATTTACACTGAGATTCCTTGTGCCGGAATATTTCTACATAAATGTGTCTGTGCACACAAATATAACCGAGTTTGTAGTGTATAATGTGTGCACGTATTCTGCCGAGCATGAAGATGTTATGTATAATATTTGCTATCAGCAACTTTAAATATTTCAGACATACAGAAGGTAGTACACATTCCAATGTCTAGTCCCATGGGCAAAATTTGCAATGTTTAGAAAGAAATTATATAAACACTAACTTCCACTTTTATTTCATTTTCACATTTAACAAAAAGTAACCTTATAAAAACTAAATAGTTTACTATTCTAAAATATGTAGAGCGCCTTGTAGTGCAGAGAATTTTATTTCCAGATTTTAATTAATTAAAAAATCAGTGCCTAGTAGAAAACAGTTTTTGCGGTTTCATTAAAAACATTTTATGTCTTAGTGACAAAAACTTGGTTCGATGTTTTTAAATGTGTGATGATGCAGTAAACTTTGCATGTACATATCAAGAGCTTTTAGATTAATGCATAATTTAAAAATTAACATTAATGGTTTAAGTATGGGCAGCTAATAGATTAGATTATAATTGACCTGCATGAAGATGATGTATTTCTGAATGATGCACATGGACTTCAGTTGTGTTAGATTATACATTTATTTTAAATTCAATTTACATTTTAAACATTATACATTTTGTGAAACTTTCTTAAATTGTACATTTTTATAAAATTTTTTACAAACATTCTTCACTATGTAGTTCAACTATATAAGTATTAAAAAAATCAAAAAATGCGTGTTAAATTTATTCAGTGTTAATTATCAGCACAATATAGCATAACAGCGCCAAAACAATAATTGTAACATGAAACACTTTCTAAGAAAACAACTCAAAAGGCGCCGCAAATAAGCGAAAGATAATTTTTGTATAGTAAAAAGAATTTGCATGTGTTATTTAAGCGATGATATCCGTGTCTTTAAAATAGCTTCGTTATGAAGCATTCTGCTTTTAGAAGACCGCCGCAGAGTCCATATTCGTATGTATGTAATCATAAAAGTAATCCAGACTCCTGTTTCTGGTACTTACGACTTAGAAAGTACAATTATTTTTGTTTTGATGTCTCAGTTGAACCAATTAAATTTCACATGTCAAGGTTTGCAATGCCATATAAATATGGATATTGTCGTACATATCGTCCTATGTTCCACTGGAATTGTGTCATTTGAGCACAATTTATGTGTCCCGCACCTGATTATTTAGACTGACGTTTCCAAATACATCAAGTGGATACAAAATACTGCAATGTAGCAAAATGCAGTGTATTTAGCTACCAACCTGCAACGTCTATCGTTTTAATAAATAATATATAGTCGATGAAGAGTCATTATGTCGTAAGTCTAGTGCACGGCTAAAATCATTCTGTCGTAAGTCCATACGATTCTTAAAGTCATTCTGTCGCAAGTCCATTCAATTGGTAGATGCTGCAGTGGTCGCTTCCGCGTTGTCATATGCACTAGGCGCGGGTGGGATATTGCTGACTGTTATATTCATGACGTACACTTAGGGGTCGTCCACAAAAGACGTAATTTTACAGTGTTGTACTCATGACGTACACTTAGGGTTCGTCCACAAACGACGTAATGTTACTGACAGTGTTGTACTCACGACGTACATTTAGGGGTCGTCCAAAAAAGACGTAATGTTACTGACAGTGTTGTACTCATGACGTACACTTAGACGTGATAAAAATTCCATTCCCAGAATATTTTGCACGTTTGAAAAATATGTAAATAGAACATTTTATACTTTTGAAAAACATGTAAATAGAACATTTTGCACTTTTTGAGAAACATGTAAATAGAACATTTTGCAATTTTTAAAAACATGTAAATAGAATATTTTGCATTTTTGAAAAACACGTAAATATAACATTACGACCCCTAAGTGTACATACTCATCGTAAGTATAGCACAGTAAGAAACATCCCATCCCCACCTAGTGCATAGGACAACGCAGAAGCGACCGCTACAGCAGCTACCAATTGAATGGACTTGGGCCGGAATGACTTTAAGAATCGTATGGACTTGCGACAGAATGATTTTAGCCTTGCTCTGGACTTGGATACAAAATGACTCTTCACCGACGATATTACGCTAGTAAGCGTAAAACAATATTAGCTTTAACATTATAGAATTACGCTGCTAATCTTTGATATTTTTCCAAACTTTTAACAATATTAAATTATACACAGTTTAATAGACACGACTTAAAGAAGCGTTTTATGCACTTGAAAAAAGGAAATTAAAAAATTATTTAAATTATTCAAAGAAGTTTTAAACATAGTTTAAGCATAAAGTGCATTATGCACCTACAGAAATTAGTTTAAGGTCAAGAAGTAAGAAGCACAACTCAATGCATTAAAACTTTACAAAACTATAACGACTACAGCGATTTGCAGCTTGATATTTTTTAGATTCTAAAATTTACTATTTAAAAATAAAACTGTAATGGGACAGTGTCAAAAATTATTGAAACTGTAAATTAGTAGCAAAAAATTCAGATACTAATTAAAATGTTAAAGCAACAAAAACAAGAAACAGATTTTGTAGTTGTAGATGTGATAAATAAATGGTTCACGGAGGGATCTGAAAGAAAGCACAATATTAAAATTTAATGTCGAATTTTCAAAACAGACAATAAATACATTTTATGTATGTGAGTTCCTACTTACGTTATGGATAAGTACTCACATTTTGTAGTAAGCGTGTCCCATATTATGACTACAGGAGTATCATGCACTACAGTCGAACTGGCTTCGGTAAAAATGTAATGGAAACCAAAACCTCGAATCATAGAGATGTATCGAAAGAGATTTTTCATCGCGATAGGTTTAGCGATAAACTAGTCAAGAGAATCAATAGGAAATATCCTGATTCCACTGTAATATGCAAATTAAATTAAAATTGAGTGCTATTTTTTACTTAATATTTAATCGAACTTATTTAAAAAAATACAGAATAAAAGAATTTTGTGAACTAAAGTTTTGATAAAAAATTGTTGGGTAACTTACTTTAACTCTGAACCTTGATTTATTTATTTATTTATTTAATTATTTTATGTGTGTCTGATCTGACCGTATTTACAAGTTACGGGCTTCATTTGTAAGTCAACTAGACTTCTACTAGCCAACAGTAACAAATTTGCTTCATGGTGCCCTGTTCCTTGAAAGTATACAATAATCACTTATATTACTAAGCTACTGAATCTCAGACCATCATTATAAAATAACTAATTAATTCAAATACGAAGATTTGTTTGTAAACTGAAGAAGTTTTCGGAATCGAAAAAAACAGTAATTAAATTATTGTTTTTGCAAAAGTGTCAATCAGTATATTGTTAATTGTTATAGATACGTCAATAATACACGTCGATAATACAGCTTATATACAATGTACCTAATATATGTACGAGTTAATATGCAGATCGAATTTAACAATGCAAAAAGTAATAAATATTTTTTATAGGCCAATGCTGATGTCAATTGAAATTATTGAATAGTATTTTCATTATTATTACCATTGATGTTTGACATGTGAAAATAATTAAAACTTCTTCAAATTAATAATTGTCACAGTAATGCCACGCAGAGACCAGAGATACAAGAATAATACCGACCATGATGTAGTAAAAACTTATGTATAAAATTATGAATATAATTAGGCATGAAAATATTACAGTAATTTATTCATTTATTCAATTTGTCCTCAGCCCATACAACATTGTTAGGCATTGCCAATTGTATGTTTTACATAATTTGGTATGTATATTACTAAATACACTTCATACACCAAAACGTTCATATGCTATTGCTATGGTTTCTGTTATATAATTCTGCTAAATGTAAAGCTTATGCTATTATTATATTAGCTTAAATTTGCAAATATGCGTAATGTATTTTAATGACAACCAACCGTAGGGAGCCCTAATAATGTTGTACTATACACTGCAACTCAATGAAATTGGGACATCCATGTTTTGATTTTGAGCTGTAATAGAAGGGAACTGTAAAGTTTACCTATTTCATGGAGATATCTGCTTTTCGGTGTTTTATTAATTACTTGCCTCCGAGCCATGTGAACTGAGGGGGCAAAAAATAGTTACTAAATGCCTACCACGCGAGTGCCATCTAAAAATAAACATCACCTCCAAATTACATAGGGATGTCAAATACTTGGGGTAAAAAATTACTTGTACAAGACCAAGACTCTTGGGTACCCAAGACTTGCATTCCTTGGGTACCCAAGTACTGAAATTCCTTGGGTACCCCAAGAGTCTTGGGTACCCAAGTACTGAAATTCCTTGGGTACCCCAAGAGTCTTGGGTACCCAAGTATTGAAATTACTTGGGTACCCAAGTATGCAAAATCCTTGTACAAACCCAAGACTCTTGGGCACCAAACCCAAGGAATCCTTGGGGTTTGAACAAGAGTCTTGGGTTTCTGATTCCTTGGGTGCACCCAAGACTCTTGTTTTGGCAAGTATTTTTTTTCCTTGGATGACCCAAGAGTCTTGGGTACCCAAGGATTAAAATTACTTGGGTACCCCAAGAGTCTTGGGTACCCAATGACTCAAATTACTTGGGTACCCCAAGACTCTTGCCCAAGTAACGTTGTATTTCATTCTGAAACATATTATAAACAACAAAATACCCCAAAAATAGTAAGTTAAATTTTTTTTACAACCCAAGACTCTTGGGTTACTCTTGGGTAAGATGGCGGAAATCCTTGGGTCTTGGGTCTTGGGTGCTGAAATCCCTAAAATTACAGCAGGTAAGGCGGAGATAGACCTAAATATACATGGGTTTCCATATTTTGTTGAGACATAGTGTATTAAATTAGAATGAATAAAATATCATAACGTCAGTGAAGAGTCATTCTGGTGTGAGTACAGTTCACAGTTTTAAATTTTTGCCAGATTTGTTATTTGTGGAAATAGTCGGCATTGTTTTACGCTTTAATTTTAAATCAAAGTTGCTAAAAAATAATTTTATCTAAAAAGTCTAAAGACTCTAATTTTTGTTAGTTAGGCCATCTTTCTAAATAATAATGTTTAAAGTTCGTGTATCTTACTAAAAATGGATAAATATCACTTAGATTTTTCACAGGTGATATGTCAATACTATCAGTTTCCTTTAAATCCGCATTGCAGAGAATCCTACCGACAACACAATTCAAACAGTACATGAAATAAGAACAACTATTGTAGTACGTTGTGTAAGTCTGTCGATAATTTAGTTTTAGAGCTAACTCAAAATACATTAACTCGAAAAAATTGTAGTAATAAAACTCATTGGGGGAAGTCATATAGTTGCTGGAGGCAAATACCCTATTTAATTGTTATTCCTATAGTCATCCCTTGGAGACAATTGCTGAGCTTGACTGCTTCTTTTGAATTGTCGAAAACAAAAATGAATTGCATCAACTGTGAAGATTCAAAAGGACTCACATCAATTTTTAACTCAAAACAAATGCACAATCTTCAAAAAATTACATGACCTTGTTCCTAAATGATGTAAAAAGGATATTTTAACAACATCATTACAATTGAATATTTTTTGTTTTTCAAAATTATGCAAATAGTGAAGTTTTCTTAAAAACAGAACATTTTATGTATTAATTTTATAGCACTAAGAATTATGTTTGTAAATAGAACATTTTGCACACTTTTCAAATACAAATGTAATTGAAACATTCTCCACCTTTCCAAAATCAGGTGAATAAAGTATTGTGCATTTTTAAAAACCAGGTATGTAAATAGTAAATTTTGAAACTTTTAAAATGTATGTAGTTCAAGTATTTTTAAAAATTTGTTTTCTATAGTTTTATTTAAACCCTTTCTTATATAATGCGAAATAAATAATATAGGTACTGCATATAGGTAAACATTTTTATTTTATAAGTAAGCTTATGTAAATTAAAAGTTCTTTTCATTTGTGGATTTGTGTGATAAAAGTATTATAATTATTAAGATAAAAATACCAAAGATAGAAACGTTATTGACATTATTATAATGTCACTAATGCTATTTTACATTTATTCCATACAGACGGAAGCACTTTCTCTCCTTTCTTGTCCTGTAAATTCTTTTGTCTGCTAAATCTATCCTCTAAAGATAATAATGATTCCATGCTGCGTAAAACGCCTATTTATGTGCAAAAATTGTCGTTTTAATGTGTGGATGTTAAACTGTACAAAAAACGTTTTCTAAAGAGAATTCCCTGCAGCCTGCAGTTCCTTTGGCCAGCAAGGAGTGCGCAAACGAAATAAAAGTGTCTAATTTCGTCCTTAGTCACACCTCAAAAAGGTTCCGCAGACAATTATAAAACTGCATTTGAATTCCAGAGATTGCTGTTTGTGCTACTTCCGATGAAACAGACTAAACTCATTGTAAAGGTGATTCAGCAGGACCAATGGCAGTGAAGTGACTGTATCAGATAATGTGATAAATTTAGTCAATATCTTCTAGTCACCATTGATTTTCTACGGCCACCATTGTGCTGAAACTGAATTCCCGGGTGTATTACACTCAGGTTTCGAAATACATTGATTGGATTAACAGTCATGCTGTGCAGCATAACCAATAAGCTATGCCTAAACTATATTTCTCTTCTCTAAGAGACTCTCATAGGCATAACTTTGACTAATATACTAAGTCGCGTTTTGAGTACAGTAGTGTACTTTATACGCAATAATATGTTCAATTTATCCTAAATAATTATGAGTAATTCCTACTTTTCCCCTACAAACCATAAATTAAATACAGTTCTAAACAAATTACATAAAGGAACAGCGTGTTATACGCTTAAATTGAGCTAATTAAAAAGTATTTTAAGTAGTTTTAACAATGTTTTTAGTTTACAGTATATACTGTATTCGGTGCATTATGCACTTACAATTTGATTGCGTAGAAAATAGTAATGAAGTAAATTAAATACATTTGAAAAATTTAGAAGAAATCACCAAACAATGCTATTGCAACAACTCGCATTTTGCATGCATGGAAATTGGAAAATTTTGTATTGCAACAATTACACGAATTAATTTAAAATACGCGGGTTGTTTTCAAAAAAACCCTCACTTTAAAATGGAATGAAAATAAAGATATTAAAGAAATTAAAACAATTATTTTCAGTAATTATTGTCAATTTCCAACAAGAGTATTCTGTGATTAAGCTGATACATTAGTTTATTCACCCACGTATCTGTAAAAAATTACAAAGTCAAATGAATGTGGAATTTCAAAACAAATAGATAAAATATTATGAATGTAATCATGTTGCGTTAAATAAGAAATTATACCTGTTTTTGCAACTATTTTGTTTCGTACGATTACTCCAGTATTATGCATTACAGTCAAACTCTCTCATGCGAAATTCAAAGAAAATGAAAACGGTGAGGTTTATTATTATGTAGTAACCTAATTTGCCCTGATAGGAAAGCCATAAAGTAGACGCAATAAGGCATGTCGCTGCAACAAGCAAAAAATTCAAGTATAAGGTATTGTCTAGGGTTATTTTTCACAAACAGAATTAAATTAAACTAGTTTTAAAATAAATGCATAAATTGTTTTGGATCTTCAATTTTTAACAAAGACTTCAACTAATAACTTACGTTGTCTCTGCTGCAAGAAAAACTTCATCAGATGCATTTAAATGCAAAAATTTTAACAAGCCCGTGTGTGTGCCTCTTTAGTTTTTTTGATCTTCAAGTATTTATGAAGATTGAGCTTCGTTTGTAAGGAAGCTGGTGCTTGTGGTTGACTACTACCAGCCCACAGGAATCAACTTCACTTCATGATGGCTTGTTCTTTCAAAGTTCAGATATATATTGAGCTTTTGTTACCAGGAGCCAGGGGTATTTGTCAGAGTTTGAATAACAAATTACATTTAAGTCATTAACATGTGTACAGCTTTATTAATTTCCACGTGGCGGATGTTAAGTTAAAGAAACAATATATAATATGGCAATTCTTTATTGGCATTATTAAAAAATATGTAATTAATTCAAACATTGAAAATTTGTTTGTGGGTTTTTGGAATCGTAAAAAAGTCATTACATTTATTGTCTTGATCCGTTTCCAATGTTTTGCCGTTGCTTCATAGAAATGTTTAATAATTTGGTACAATATCTGCGCGTGTCAGGCAGTATCATTAGTAATTATTATTGCGAAAAGTAATACATATATCATCTGTGAAGAACCAAAATGACCCATATCCAATTTAAGCTACGATGAAAATGATCAATGCCATAAAAAAATGAGAAACAAGCGTAAAATGTTGATTATGAGTTTTTGAAAAGCGTAAAATGTTCTATTTACATGTTTTTTGAAAAAAGCAAAATGTTCTATTTACATGTTTTTGAAAAGTGCAAAAGGCTCTGTCTACGTGTATTTTGAAAAGTGCAAAATGTTCTATTTAAATGCTTTCAAGACCTGTTTCAATATTTTGGTAGATAGTGGATATTGTTCTTAGTTACAAATGGATATAGGTCATTTTGGTTCCTCACAGAACAGACGATATTTTATATTGGCCAAGGCTGGTACCAACTCAAACAAATAAATAGTATTTTAAGTATTATTATTGCTGTTGTTGGCTTGTTTGCATGTAAACTTTATTCAAGCTTCATTTTTCTGTACTCATTGCCACGCATAATTATATTTAATTCTTATACATAGTAATTACTATTAGTTGATGGAGTTTTATTGGCTCACATTACAGTTGATAAGACAGTAGAAAATTTTTACTTTAATAATATAGTCAGCTATATATATATAGCAGGCTATGCCTTTTTATAGAATGTTGCTACATGAACTGTAAGGAAGTTGCTTTTTATGGACTGCAAATTACATTTGCGTTCAACCGTATGTAATAATGCAATGATTATGCTATGCTGGTGATGACAAGCTAATTAATTAATAAAATAATATGAAAATGAGCTTAACTGATTTTTAAAGTTCTAAATAATAGCCACATCAGTACACCCAGTAATCTATCAAAAAAGCAAGTATATTTCAAGCAAGTAATTGTTTGCCTAGCATGCAAACTACTCTAAATTGACATTTGAGGGAAACTAATGCATGTATTACACAAAACCAACGGATTGAAACACTATTTTTACCACCACCAATAGTCCCAAAATAAATATGATTTTTATAATTTTTATGACAATATTTGACTCTACCGACAATAGGCCTTTAATTAATTAAACAGCCAATACGAAGTCTTGTCTCGCCAATGGTCTTTTTAGCGCCGACAATTGCATTTTGCTTATATTATGTAAGCAGTAGTTTTTATTAGAAATTTTTAGTAATGTGTAGTTTATAATCTATATTTTTCGAAAATGCAAATTCGAATAAAATAAAGATAAGCTATTTTGCACCCGAACGACCATACTAGTAGCAGTTACTAGCCACAGTTAAAGAAGTTATGATATGATTCGTTTGATCCATGTGTTCAAGCATAATAGGCTCCTATGTAAGCAAAATTAATTAGAGATAGATAAAATCTTTTAAAAATATTGCATTATTTTACATTATTGTAGCACGTTGTAGTCAGGAATTCTCCTGAATGCATTTTTCGTCAGTAGTGTGAAATTCAAATGTTATTGGCTGCTAAAAATAGTGATCAAAATGGTCTGGTCTGGTCTGGTCCGACCTTACCGGACCAGATCATATGGTCTGGTCCGGCTTTCGGACTAGATCAGACCAGGTCAGACCAGATCAGACTATTTCAGACCAGGAAATCTCCAAGAAAAAAATAACCTGAGAGATGTGACTTTGTTGACATTTTTTGGTGCGGATTTTATAATAAGATTTAGCGCAAAATTTGAAAAAATGTACTTTTAAGAATTCATCGTAGTTGACCTTCTACTAATATGCATACCTAACGTATACCATATGCACGTTATAGGCTACCTTACCACTCAAAAAACAAGGGGCGCAGCCCCTTGTTTTACACATTTATAATTAACTGGAAGAATAGTGTAAAAAAAAAATTATTGAACTCAATTCCATTAAAATTTTTCATATGGTCGGACCATGAAAATGTGGTCTGGTCTGGTCTGGTCCGGACCCGGACCACACCATTTTGATCACTAGTAACAAATGAGGACTTTGTTATCAAAACGCGTTAAGTCCATGTTGCCCAACTTTACAGGAACCGCAAATTTTGATAATCATGTGAAAACGTGAATATTTTTTCGAAATTGTTTTTTCAGTAACTGCATACTACCAGGTGTATTAGTAGCCAAAATAACTTAAATCTGACCCAGCGTCGTAATTTTTTAAAAATGATTCAAAATTTTGAAATCTTGGACTTAACGTGTTTTGCCAAAAAACTCATAAGAAACAATGCAAAAAATTAACCTTTTGAATTATATTGAATTGCATGCTAATTTCTGATTGAAAATTGAAGTATAAATTGTACACTTCAATAACATGTAAGTAGAACATTATGCACTTTTTACAAAAGTATAAATAGAGCATTAGGCAATTTTCAAAAACATGTACATAGAACATTTTGCACTTTTTAAAAACATGCAAATACAACAGTAAGCATTAATTAAAACAATCCTGCATTCCAATGTTAAATTGTCGAGTGCAAATCTACTACTCCTTAAAGAAGTTGTTTGCTTAGGGATTGTCCACAAATGACGTCATAGAAAAGTATTCATTTTTAAAACCATGTTCCCCCCTGTCACCAGATTAATCATATTGCGTAAATGACTATCCCTAGCATAGGATTGCCAAGTAGACCCATTGAACCTATCAATGACGTCATTTGTGAACGACCCCTTGCGTCTTTATTTTCTTCATAAGAAACGCGACTGTTCTTTTGTACAATTTCTTAATTACTTTGTAAACCATGCCTTTCTGTATTATTAAAATAGCAGAGCTTCCAAATGTACCAAACAAATTGAAATTTATTTTGCATATCGATCTGTTAAGGATCGTCCATAAATAACGTTTTCGGTAGGGTATGTGAATCTAGTCATGTAGTAATGATATGTCATGCCGTGGGAAAGATAACAGATGAACGCAATGTTAAAGTGATGACATGGCGATGGATTAGCTCTAAAAAGTTAAAATTTGTAGGACGTCATTTATGGACCATCCCCTACAAATAGTACACGTGAATTTGATGTTAAAGCGAATAAATTTCGTTTCATTACAAGAAGCAGTTTTGGGAAAATAAGGATATTTTTTTATAAGACTCAGTTGTTTTTATTGGGTTTAGTGGACTTAACGTGTTTTGCCAGCAAACGACTGATGGACTTAACGTGTTTTGCCAGAAAACGGTTTTTGAGCGAATTATTTAAAATAGTTCCAGTGACCTTTGACCCCTAATATTGCACGGTGTGAATTATATATACTTAGTCGTTCTTAAACACCAATAATCTCAATTTCTGAAAAAATGGACTTAACGCGTTTTGCTAGCAAACTCCTCAAATGCCCACGCTACTTATCATTTATTTATTTGGCAGTAGCTTCAAAGCTTCGGTAATTAAAGTTAAAAGGCAAGTGACAATAATAGTATAGACTATTTTAGTTTGGGATGCATAATAATTGTTCTTCAAAACAAGAAAGCAGAATACCAGACTATATGAGTGACGAGCCAAATTGAAAAGTACCGTATATTATATAATAGTACGCCCCACGTACTTATCAAATTTACACCTCTCAGGCCCGCGTATTATTACAGACCCGCGTACTAAAATGTGAAAATTCGCAGTTTATGAAAATTATTTTCTCCAGCCATCGCTTTGCAAACAACAAGATCATTAAAATGAATACTTGATTTAACAATAGATTTTAACAAAAACAGTTAAATAATTTTCATAAAAATTTAATGACGTTATAATTTCACTATTTTCCTTTCTCCCCGCCCGCGTACTAAAACAAACCCGCGTAGTACTCAAACTAAGACCTATCAAACCCGCGTACTGTTACAGACCCGCGCATTATTAAAGAATATACGGTAAGAACCTTATTGGCAAGTAATCGTCATGAAATTAAGTATTTAAAATAATTTGAGCCCAAGTGGTTTTAAATCAGTGGTATTTGCTATAACAACTATGCAATTATAAAAACATTTATTTCTTGTCCTTTTCCCTTAGACCTTGATTTCACTAGAAAAGTTAACAATTGTAAGCTTTAAGAAACACGCTTTCAGATTTAACCATTGTTAAAGTTGAAAGCGAGAACCTTAGGACTAACAATTGTTAACTTTTGTAGTGAAATCAAGGTCTTACGCTACTACAACATTATTGTTAGCGTGAAACTAAAGTTACTAAAGTAGTTAACTGAACTACATACTTCCCTACTATTTCCTCATTTAAAACAGGCATGATAAATGCATAAGCGTTTTGTGGGTTAGTTAAATAGGAGACAATAAGATTTTCATTTAACAAGTGTAGCAATGAAGCTCACGTATTTTACTGTTCAAAGCATCAAGAAAACATTTTTTAAAATAGATATAACCCAATGTCAACAGTAATAATTGATTTGATAGTTCAATTCAGTCAATTAAAGGTGTATGTTGGACAATTGCTCTTTTCGTTAATCAGCAAAATCAGTAAGTACTGGCCATATATATTAATTAAATTTAACGGGAAAGAAAAGGCGTTCGTGCATGTAACATAATTAGCTTCTTGATAATTAATACATATGAAATGAAGAGCAAAAGATTAAATTAAATTTACAATAGTTTCAATTTTCAGTTTTTATTATTCTGCCTATGTAAATGCAATTGTCCGTGTTCGTAAGTCCCTTCAGCATTCTATTTGTCAAGACCATCCTATAGCTCCACTCCACCTTAAAGTACCTGAAGTAAAATGTGTTCCAGCAAACGGCAATTCTTGGCTCACAGCCTTTTCCGTCAGTAGTGTGAATTTCAAATGGTAGTGGATGTAAAAAATGCCGACGCTACCCCTCATTTATTTCTTGAGCAGTAGTTTGGAAGCTTTGATAATTAAATTCAAATGGCAATTAACAAAGTATACACTCTTCCTGTTTGAGATGTATAAATTTTTCTTTAAGAGCAGGAAGAACAATGCTGTAATATACAAGCTAAAGCAAAAGTGATTATTCAGACCTTGTGTTAATAGTAAGTAATTGTCATGAAATTAGGTATTTAAACTTGTTTATGCCGAAGTTTAATTGTGACGAAACTTAAGTTTAAGTGGTTAACTTACATACTTCCCCATGATTTCCGCTTTTATAATAGACCTGTTAAATGCTGAAGTGTTTTTTGAGGTAATTAGGGGACAAGATTTTCATTTGGCAGGAATAGCAATAAAGGTCACGTAATTACAGTAAATTCATCAGGACAACCTTTTGATTAAGAGATATAACTTAATGACAATACCATTATTTGATTTTAGGGATCATATTAATTAAATCAATTAAATTAAGTTAATCAATTAAATTAAGTTAATCAATTAAATTTGGTTTTCATTGGGCAGTTCCTGTTTGTTTGTTTCTTTAGAGTTTGCAACTTAGAATTTCATTCCTTTTTTCTGTCACTTTGGGTGCTAAAAAAAATAATTATTAGCAATTAATAAATTCGTAGGAAATTACATATTTACTCATACAATAACCGTATCATATAATCTAAAGGTCCTTAATGATTTTCACATTATACATTTCTAAAAGCGTCCTTAAAAGTAAAATTAAATCAATTAGAAATGTCAAATAAACTGACCATTCGAAATTCAATAACACATTATTGTGGCAAACAAATCAAGCATAACCTGAAGCAATCTTATGCCTGAAACATACTTACAAGGGAATGACGCAACATGCAACACCCAGGTTTCACACAGATCCATTTTAAAAAATCAGGCTACTTTTCAATAGCACAGATCCAAAGTAACTTGAGTGCATTTTGCGTTGTTTGGTCACAGTGTCCCGCGAAAGTTCACACAAATTCAAATTATGCTAATTTGCCACAGTATACCTTCTACATTTTTCATCCGATTTTAGTGAAATTTGATTTTTTGTGATCCCCAGTCTGTTTTTTAAAAATTAATTCCAAGATTCCGAAAAATTCGAAAATTTTCATTTTTCTGAAAAAAACACTAATCAAATAACGCAAAATGTACTCGAGTTACATTTGATCTGTGCTATTGAAAAGTAGCCTGATTTTTTCAAATGCATCTCTGTGAAATCTGGGTGTTGCATGTTGCGTCATTCCCTTGTTAGTACATACTACATAGTTCCTACTTCCTAATGCCTACGTATTAAAGTTAGCTATAACGGCTTTAAATAATCCCTATATTTTCAGCCAAAAATTCATTATATACTCAGATCCCAGTTGCTCAGTTTCAAGTGTGACTTCAAGAAGTCGAGACTAACTATACGAAAGCTCTCTTTTCATTTGATAGATAAAGCATTCTCTATGCCAAAAATGTCTAGCTCCCTAAGTAAAGAAAATATTGTAACACTTAAATTTCTGTCCAAGCTTTGCATTGTTCCCTTTAATTTTGATAGAAAAACAAAGAAAATCCACAAGTTTTCCAAAACTTTAGAATCTTCGTTGTCACATTTGTACTTTTTTGTGTTTTTGCTTTGCACAATTTACAAGTGTGTTCAATTTGTTATTCAAATATGTCAACCGTTTCAGCATATAAATTTAAGTCATATTTTTGCTCATATTTTAGTTTCCGTTGGTTCTTTATTCACAGCTTACGTTGTTCCTCAAATACGAATACATTTAGACGATAATATTATTGTTTGGAATGAAATTTGTATTCAAAATCAGGAAACTATCCAAACAAACACAACACGACATTTTATTAATTTTCAAAATTTTTCAAAACAAAAATGTCTCATTTATTTTTTCCCTTATCTCACATTTACAGTAGTTCTTGGGATCGTAGCATTTATGTTAGTAGATGCCAGTGCGCCGCAGCTTTATTACAACGTTTTCCCTATTCAATTTCAAACTCCTTTTCTATACGTAACCTGTGGTGCCCTTGAATTTTTTATAATATTTTTTGAACTTTTCAACTGTTACTTTGCTTTATTAATTCAGCTTACTTTCCTTGAAAAATGTAATCAAAGACTCAGAACTGGAGTGAAGACGATGAAAAGGTATGTAACACATTTATGTAAATCTGCCTGATAAAATTTTTGATGTCTGAATTTATTTGTTCTAATTCTATTTCGCAGAAACCTTAACAACCCGTTGAATAAAAAGGAAGACATTTTCCAAGCGTTAGCTGAGTGTCGTCAACTCCAACTGTTAGTTCAATGTTTTAATTTGGGCATTTCGGGGATCATTTTTGGGTTCAAAATTTTCATACTTTCCATGTCAATTCTTGGATTGTTTGTAGCGGTTAAATTCTATCACGACCACGCTTTTCTGGCGTCTCTGAATGGGTTTATTGGCAGTTCCGCTGTGTTGGTGTACGCCATAAATTACGAAAAAGCATTTCAGATTCCACAACGTTTTAAGGAATATAAAAGCGCTATCACACTTTTCTTACTTCAACAGCAGCACAAGAGTCTGGAACGAACAATTCGGCGAGGAAAAGGGAAACGAGTCATAGTACAAAAAGATGGTTTTACTCTCCAAGTAAAACGTCAGATTTTGTCCGTCCCTAATATTGGAATCCAGGTGGGAAGGTTCAACAAGATGGAAAGGATGTCTACACTCATTTTCTTGGATTTTGTAGCACAAAACGTGACTAGCTTGCTTATTACATTTGTGTAATTTTAATTGATTTTACCTCAGTAGTGTAGGCTGCAGTTAGTTTGAAAGTATTGAGGAACTGACAATCTCATGATAGTGATAGTCAGTTCATATAGGTGAGCCTGACAGTGTTCCGCTCATCATTATTAAACCTCTCCTAAGTACAATTTCTAGATCCGCCAGTTGTTAAAAAACAAGTCAAATATAGAACATGTTGCACTTTTCAAAAACGTTAAGATGAAGTGCTTTGCACTTGGTTAAAACATAAATCAAATATTTTGCACTTTTGAAACCCATTTATAAATAATTAATTACACTTTTAGAAATCACGTAAAACAGAGCATTCTACAATCTTTACGGATATTTAAATAGTAGACTTTGCACCCCTTTAGAAATATTCGAATAAAAGATTTTGCACTCTTTGAAAACATGTATTTAGAGTGTTTTAAATCTTTCAAAGGCATCTATTTAATATATTACACTGTTGAAAAGCATGTAAATAGCGTATTTTGTAGTTTTAAAAAATAATTAAATGGAATATTTTGCACTATTTATAAACATAGAAGTACAATTATTTGCACCTTTTGCAAAAATGTATCTGCGTATAATATTTTGTAAATTTCAGCAAAATGTTGTTTTTAATGCATAGATGCTTAATGAGCTAAAGCTTAGCACCTAAAACGTTTTGACCGTGTGTGTGTTACAGTAGCCTAAGAAGTCTATGTGCACCGATGTGTTTAAGTATATGCGTTCTTTTATTCCTATTGGAAAATACATGATAATTATTACATATTCGTAACCTTAAGTTAATTCTAATTGATGGAAATTTTAATCATTTTACATTTATGAATGTGCAATGCTGAAATACATAACTTGCGCCTTAAATAAAAAAAATTATAAAATAATGCTTGGCGTACATTTTAAACTAGATATTTATTTAATTTGACATGTCAACAGAAATAAAAATAAAAATTACTAAACAGTATTCTAAAAATTTAAAATATGCCAATTCGTATTGTCCTTAACTTGTAATCTATAGATTCGTATTTGATGGACTTCACGTAATATGATCCGTGACCGCGTTCAAACTTCTTTAACAGGGAAACTGTGAAATTTTCTCATTAAGACTTGAGCCAAAACCATTAGTGCAGCTGAAATAAAAAATTTGCTTTAGAATTCCAAATATTACATGCAGTAACACCCTTATTAGATTTGTTACCGTCATATATAATTGTTATGTAGTTGAAAAAAAAACAGTTCTTGATTCCAATATTCTTAAACTAGTTTTATTTATCAGTGGTAATATTCCGATTTCAAGTTGGTTCTCAAGCTTTCTTTCTTTTTTTTAAATGTGCGTTCTTCATAGGGCTTCTTTATGTCCAGAAAACGCAAATCAATAAAGTAGAATTTGTCTGGTTCGTACCGTTAGTGTAGCACCGTCCAAACTGAATTATTAGTAAATTCGGAAACAAATTGAAGTAATAATGTTTTCCTCGTTTAATACTTACACACTGTTGTCATCATTTCCAGTGCAGCTGAGTCCATCGCAGCATGTGTCACTTGCCGCAATTTGAAGGCATCCTTTTTTACACCGGCAACCAACTTTATTTTGACATTTCTAAAAAAATAAATTTTGGAAGCAACAACAATATCAATAATTTAGAATAAGAGTCACATCATGATGTATCACTTTTAAAACTGCATCATACACATAATTAATAAATTAATTTTTTAAAACTTTTAGAAAAATTACATTTTGGGAGCAACCTGGAGGTTGTACAATACGTTGAGCTTCGGCGAAAATGGCAACAAAACTCAACACGGCAAGAATAAAGATGAGACGCTGCATTGTTCCTACCTATCTACATAATTTACGGGAATTTTGAAACTTTTGCAATACTGGACCAATTTCATCGAGCCATATATCATTCGAAAGGTAATCACTAGTAGAATTCAAATAACACAATGCGTCTCCATTATAACAAAACGTTTTCAAAATAACGGTCTTTTAATTTGAAAATGCCGCCAAAATTGTGTTTTATGGGTCACAATCAAAAAACAAAAAAATGGTGTCTGCTTATTTTTGAAGAGCTTTCAAATGATATATCACTCGACACAATCTGTTAACTTTTTTTAATTTGCAATTATGTTATTTAAAAACCATTTAAAAACTAATAACTACCGTGCGTGCACACTAAGTTATTTAGATTTGCCAAATCGTTACCGTTCGAATGGTATCTCATATTTGCGTAAGTTTACTGAGTGACCGGTCGAAATCTTCATTTAACACAATATTTAATGTTTTGGCGGGAAATTCAAAAATTTCAATATTAAATTTTTGGATTTATTAAGAATATAAAAATGGCTGTGCGTAAATCGTCACAGCTAACACGTTTACGGCTTCTTCCCTTTAATTTACAACCTGTTAATTGACAACTAAAATTTGGCGGCAAATTCAAAATTTCTAATCTCGCTGTTAAGGCTGCCATTAAACAAGGGCTTTAGCCCTTGTTTAATATTACTTTTATAAATTAGGAATTGCTGAATTTCAAGGGAACTATTGAGACTTACACAAGAATGCTCGAAACCTTATTAAAAATCTACAAGATACTTTGATAATATATTATATAGTTAGAAATTTCAATAATCTGCAATCTCTTCTAAAATGTTGTTCTTAAAACAGATAAGAATTTTAGAATTTGTATGAATTGATTTTTGATTTGAAACAGCAAATTAAAAAAATTTCCGGCGCTTGTCTTGGACAGGCAACCACTAGCAGCAGTAATCTTTAATGTATAAAAGTTGAACAGCACAAACGTCGTATTTTAGACCCTTAGAGCAATTGTTTTTTTTTAGAATTCCAATGTATGTTTATTCTTTAAATTTTTAAATGTGACATAATAAAGAATTTAAAGCCAGGATGTTTACAGATATAAATCTACGTGTCCATAAGGAATAAATATCGCAGGTAAAGAATTAAAATAAATCATATTTATGTTTTGCTAACGATAAGAACCAAAATCACTTGCTAAACGTAAGAAGTAAACTAAACAATTTGCGCATTGGAAATACCTATGTGATTAGATAATATTGCAATTTTTTAAAACTCTTACTTAGTTAAAATTGTATGCATGGATTCAGCAATACACATCACAACACAATACCCATTCATTACCTATATCCCGAGTGAAGAATTAAAACAAACCATGTCCCGCTAAAACTAGATTGAAACGAGCTCTGTAAGACAATTACTAAATAAAATCGATGTTTATGTTAATTAGGAACCAGTTTTTACACAGTGCACAACGTTTTTATTGATTAATTTTGGAAAATTCGCAATTTCTTTTAAAAGATGTAATATTTATATTTGCATACTTTTGGACATTGCAAAATATTTTATGTATGTGTTTTATGTTATGCATCGTATGCATGCTTTTAAAAAGCGCAAAATTTACTTTTCACTTCTTCAAATAAAGTATAAAATGTTATATTTCCATGTTTTTAAAAAACGGTCAAATTTTCTAATGATTTACTTGTATTTTGAGGATCTTGATATAATTTCTTTATGGACGGTGTATTTTACTGAGAAGGGATAAACATAACTTTCATTCTTCACAAGCGATATTTTGCAATATTAACATCGCTCTAAAGATGCTAATTGTGAATTTCATAAACAATAATGCATTTAAATATATTACTAGCTCAGCAAATTTCAACGTAGATTACATCTCTGTTCTTGTATATAATTAATTGCATCCGCGTGGTAATGCTTCAACCTATTTCTCGGTTCTGTATATAATTACTTGGCAGAACGTTATAAAATGTGCATATAATAAATTATGAATTCTATTCCAGCTGATCAATGAAATTTCCCAGCTAAGGATACGTAACTACTATATTTTTACGAATTGTTTTTAAGTCAGAACGGAAATGGAAAATGGTTCCCATGATTAGTTTGAATTATTCAATTAAAATCAATTTGTTCTAAGAACATGATGTGTCAGAATTGTAAATAATGTCCATGTTAAACTAATGTAGCTTTGTAATTTAAAATTTATAGCCCACGAATTACTTACAAGTGCAGTTTTATAAAAATAAAATAAGTTTGCATTCAGATGAAGGCTTTAAAGTTTCAAAAATAGACAATGAATGATTAACTATGGGCAAGGGTGGATTTAATTTAACCTGCAAATTTATGGCACGTTATGAATTTAACAACTATAAAAACACATCCTGTGCTTTTTATTAGTGCTGAATTACACAATAAATTTATTCAGAATGCATACAAGTTACACATATTTCTATTTTTATAATTAAAAAAGTTTTTAATTTTCCTTATACATATATTGTGCATTACCTGTTACTATTGCATGAGCAAAATTTTCAAATTATTTCGAAAAATTGTTTCACAAAGATTATTTATTGTTAAATAAGTTAAATATTTATAGGAACTTGAGCATTGACGCAAAGTTTACACGTGTCTATAATTTCAAATTTCAACATACAACTTCACAAGATGCATTTTTTTAATCCAGTAAAGGTAGTTAACTTTAATTTCTAAAATAAATACTCCAAAAATACGTCAAAACAAAAATACAACAAATTTCTGTTTTATACAGAATTAGCATATTTCATATTGGCTCTGGTCGTCTAATATCCTAACTGCTTTATAATAAAACATTTTTCTTTAAGAAAACTTATGTCGTAATGTAGATTTAAAATAAAAGATCTTTTCACCTGTATATTTGTGTATCTATAAATATCAACACTATTATAACGATAGAATTATTATGGATAAAATGTAATTAACATTATTATAATGCCGTTATTGCTATCACAATCTAGTTTGATTTATGAAAACATTATTAATACATTATTGCAACTTTTAGATTTAGGTGGATTTTCTATGAGAAATTTTTGCAATTGCTTGTCCTATGGCCTGTGAGTTCTTTACTCAGCTAAAACTTTTCCCGGAAGGGTTAGTATTTCATTGAAGAGTTACACGCCCTTTCATCTGTAAAAATTGTCGTTGTGATGTGTTGGTGTTAACATGTATGCAACAAAAAGTTTCTTAGAAAAGACCCTGTGGTTTCTGTAGCTTGCAATAAGTGCACAAACCCAAGGAAAGTAAGGATATTGTTTTGTATCCAATCACAGCTAAATAAAATTAAACATCACCAAGATAATACCTTCGCGTCCGAGAGGCACTCCAGATATTCTGCAGAAGGCAAAAAGTAGACCGGGCTTTATAAAAATATCTGTTTTAACAGCTTTCACAGGCAATTATAAAAATGCCAGTATTTCAATTTTAAAGAGATTGCTGTTTTTGCTACTTCCGACGAAGAAGACTAAACTGTTTGTTATAAAGTTGGCTCAGAAGGACCTATGGTAGTCAAGGTAGACTATATCAGATGAGGTCAAGAATTTACCAACATCTTCACCCCGTCACTTCGTTGCTACAAACACAATTGTGCATATCCAAAATTTCCAGGAGTTAATATTCAAGCTTTGAGATACATCGATTGGATTGAAAATCACGCAATGTAGAAAACTCAATAAACTACACTCACAAATAATTTCCCCTCTTTAAGAGACTCTTACAGGCATAATTCATTAACATTCTAAGAAACGTTTAAGTATAGTTGTGTACTTTAAATGGAACATAAAATGGTCAATTTATCCAAAATATTGGTAATGGCTACTTTTGCATCGTAGCGGAATATGCAGTAACCAGGTTTTAGAGTTCACAAGTTTAACTCACCCCTAGTCTTCTTAGAATTTTCAAAACTGTCCCCTAAACACAGTGAATTAAATACAGTTTTGAAGTAGATTTATAACAAGAGAGCGTGTTATACGCTTAAATACAGCTAGTTAAAAATGATTTTAAGTAATTTTAAAAATATTACTTATAATGCATTATGCACTTACAACTTGATTAAAGAAAATAGTAATTAGGTTAATGCAATAAATTTAAAATTTACAGAACTATCGCGACCACTCCAACCTACATTAAGCAAGTGTGTAATTTGAAAAATTGTGTACTGCCACTATTATACATCTTAAATTAAAATACGTAGAGATCTTTCAAAATAACCCCACATTTAAATTGGAATAAAATTAAAGATATATAAAAGAAATAGAAAAAACAAACATTTTCAGTAATTCTTCTCGTTTTCCAAGAAAAGCATTTTGCGGTTGTGTGGACACAGTATACTTGATTCATACACAGATCTAAAAAAAATTACTAAATCAAATTAATATGGATTTAAAAAAAAGGAGATACAATATTCGGAAGATATTAAAATTACGTTAGATTGGAAACTACACAGCTTTTTGCACCTGCTGTGTTTCATAAAATTTTGAAAGTATCATGCATTATAATTGAACTTACTCAGTCCAAATTCAGATGAAATGAAAACTGTGAAGCGTTTAAAAATGTAGTAATTCGTCCACTCGATAGGCAAGTCATAAAGTTGACACTAAAATGGCGATCCCATTTTCACTGCAACAAGCCAAAAATGTAAACATTAGATATCAAATATTCTAGGGGGGGGGGGCATTTTTCAACTTACATTTAATATTTGATCAAACTTATTTTAATAAAACCTGAAATTATTTCAGATTAACTTTTTGACAGTAAATGACTCAATAACTTACGTTGAATCTGCTGCGTCAAATACGACATCTTCCTAAGATTAATTTAAATGCAAAACAGTAAGCAACTCTGTCACAGTCTTTTTTCTGATCTTCAAGTATTTATAAATTTTTGGATTCGGTTATTAGGAAGCTGGTTCTGGATCTGGTGGTTAGCTCCTACCTGCCCACAGGAAGCAACTTCACTTCATGATGGTCTTTGTTAAAGTACAACGTTATACTAAACATTTGGAACCAGCAGGAGGCAGAGAGCTTAAATGAAATTTTAGCAAAAAATATCCAAACGTCATTGACATCTCAACAGATTTATTTTTATTAGCTTCCATAGCTGGCAGATGTTTAGTTCCAGTAAAAATTTAATGTCAATTTTTTATTGGCATCTATAAAAACTGTTTATAACGAATTGAAACGAAAATATTTGTTTGTGAGCTAAATACGTTTTTGGAATCGTGAAAACAGCCATTGAAATTGCCCTGATCGTTTTTAATTATTTTGTTAGTTGCTATAAATATTTTAATAATATGGTACGATATCTGTGATCATAGCAGTAAACATAATAACATATATCAAAGTATAAGCAAAGCACATAATTTTCACAAATATACCATGATTATGTTTTATACAGAATTCACATATTTTACTTTGGCTCGAGTACCCTAATCTTAACTGCTTTATTGTAAATCATTTTTCTTTTAAAAAGCCTATATCCCAGTGCCTTGTACTAAATATTTTTGAATGCAAATCTGTGTTTCTAAATAAATATTATTAATAAGATAAAATTACTAAATGTGAAAGTTTAATTAACATTACTACAACATTTGGTGTATTAAAATCTAATTTTGTCAGCGTAATATTTTAATGTCTTCCTCATGTTATTAATGTTGTTTAGATATTCCTGCAATTTATTTTTTGATTGAAATAAGTTACTTGGTTTATAAATCTTGCTTGGCGTACATTTTAAACTAGGTATTTATTTATTTTATGTCATGTCAAAAAAAAAATTTACTAGTATTTTAACAGTATTTTCAAAATTGTAAATATATCAATTAGTATTGCCCTTGTAACTCACACTCATACATTCGTAATTGGTGGACTTGACATAATATGATCCGCGACTGAGTTCAAAGCTCAAACTTTATTCACAGGGAAATTGTGAAATTTTCTCTTTTAGGCTTGAGCCAATACTTTTAGTGCAGCTGAAATAAAAATTGTGCTTTAGAATGCCAGTGGAATTTTACTGGTTTGTACCGTTAGTGTAGCACCGTCAAAACCGAATTTTTGCAATTCCGCTGTAGCCATGTAATACATACGGAAGCAAATACCAATAATAAAATTTTTCGTGGTTAATTCGTGAATACTTACACACTGTTTTCATCACTTCCAGTGCAGCTGAATCCATTGCAGCATATGTCGTTTGACGCCATTTGAACTTGAACGCATCCTTTTTCAGCAATTAGGTTGAATTTGACACGCCTGAAAAAATAAATTTAAAGAGCAACAATTTTATCAATAATTTAGAATAAGAGTTACATCCTAATGTATCAATTTTAAAACTGCATCATGCACAATAATAAATAAATAACTTTTTAAAAATTAAAACAAAACTTACATTTTCAGAGCAGCCTGGACCTGGAGGTTGTGGAAGTTGAGCTTTGGCAAAAATGGCAACAAAACTCAACATGGCAAGAAAAGGATGAAATGCTGCATTGGTACTGTTTTGAATTATGATACGCTGAATTTCAAGAAATACCACGTACACTAACAATGTTTTGGTGACTGTTGAAACTCACAGACGAATGCTCAAAATGTAATCAAAAATCTACAAGATGCTTTGATGATGTGACTTGGCTACAAATAATACTATGCAATCTTGTCTAAAATTCTTTTTAAAAAACAAAATAAAAATTGGTAAAATGTTTGGTGTTTAACTTGGGCAGGCGACCAACGGCAGTAATAATCTATAAAGTGTTACAGTTAACGGGTACAAACGTCCTGTTTTTTTAGACCATAGGAGCTATTGTTTTGTTTTAGAATGCCAATGTATGTTTACTCTTCAAATTTTTAAATGTGACACAATAAGGCATTTAAAAATTAAACACCAGGATTTTTTCGGAGGTAAATCCTACATGTCGATACAAATATCGGGAGTGAAGAATCAAAATAAACTATATTTATATTTTGCTAAGAACCAAAAGCACTTTTAAAAAATTTATCAAAGTATCCATCTGCCAAAAGTAAAAAGTAAACAGAGCAGTTTGCACACTGGAAATACATGTGATTAGATGTTGCAATTTTTGAAAACTCGTAACTAAAAGTGTACGTACATTTAGGTGATTCAGCAATACACTTCACAACACGACACACGCCTATTAAATTATGAACTTTATATCCCGAGGGAAGAATCAAAACAAGCCATGTCCACCTTGGGCAAGACAAAAATGAACTTCTGTAAAAACAATCGCTAAATGACATAGGTATTTGTTTATGTTTAGAACGAGTTTTTAATCAGTGTAAAACGTTTTATTCGATCATTTTTGGAAAATTTGCAATTTCATTCAAAAGGTGTACAGTGAAATTCGTTTAAACGGAATTCTGTTAAAAGGGAAAACCGCTAAACGGGACAAATTTGAAATATTTGGTTGGAAATATATGTTTCAATGTTAAAATTATCCGGTTATAAGGGAACCGCTAAAAGGGATTATCCGGTTTAAAGGGACAGATTTTCCGTCATTTTTGATATTTTAGGTCACTTATAAGGGATTTTGGATGAAAAATGATAAAAATGAAACCGAGCCGAACTATTAGAGCACTACTGTTCATGACAACTAAACTGCACTTATCTTATCTGGACATTTACATTGTCTGTAATCTAAGTAGGTCGTCGTATTTATATATTGAAAAGCTTTCTTAGCCGTTTGTTCTTCTAGTTGTTCTTCCGATTCTGAATTTAACCGGCACTGCTTCGTCCATCTCTACTAATCGTAAGTTCAGTAGGCACGATGTTAAAGCGGAAAAGATACTCGTTAAGTACGGGGGAAAAGTATGAAATCGTGCAAAAGTTAAACGCCCATAAACAAATTGAAATAATAAAAGAGACGGGTTTAAGTTCCAGTGTAATAAGCAGGATTAAGCAAGTAAGTGAGAAGATTACATTAAAAACAAACTGCATTAACTGACTGTTTTGAACAATCTAATTAACTGTCCACGGACAACATTATAAATATCTTACACCTTTACTAGGCATAAAATCTTCAATTTTTAAATGGTACCCTAATTCCTCTTAAAGAGGAAATCCCTTATATGGTTAAAAGGGAATACGGTTATAAGGGACTGATTTGGTCGGTCCCGCGGAGTCCCTTTTAACTAAATTTCACTGTAATATATTAATTTGCATGCTTTTGAATATTACAAAATATTTCATGTATGTATATGTTTTATGTTATGCATGCATGGTATTATTTTAATGCTTTTAACAATTGCAAAATATAATTACTTTCAGTTACTTTTCACATGTTACACTATGACAAGGTCAGTATTCAAAGTAAAAGTAGGTTACATTCTTGTTCTTCTACATAATTAATTGCATCAGCGTGTTGCTTTAACCCCTTTCTTTGACCTGGACATATATGACTACTTGGCAGAATATTATTATATGGTAATATAATAATTTATTATCATTATTCTATTTTGATGATCAGTGGAATTTATCAGTAACATTATTATTTACAAATTAATTTTAAGTCAGAACGGAAAATAATTCCCATAATTCATAATTATTGCTTACAAAAATAAAATCAATTTTTCTTTTAGAACAGGATGTAAGAATTAATTGGAAAATATTGTCAATGGTAAACAAATGTAGAATATTTTCATGTGGCTTTAAATTATAAATTGTATTGCCTACAAATTGCATACACACGTGCAGCTCCATAAAAATAAAATTAGGACCCTTCGCATTCAGCGAACAGCCCTTTAAATTTCCTAAATATGCAAATGATGATTAACTATGGACTATGCGCACGGGTGGACCTAATTTAACCTGACCATTTATTAATTAAAAAAAAATAAAACAAATATTGTACTTGATTTTTTTGTTCTTTATTACAGAACGAATTTATACAGAATAAAAATTTTAATAATTTAAAAGGTAACCAATACTGCTTACAGTGTGGTACTCGTTAGTATTACCTGAGTAACCTGAGCACAATTAACAAGGTATTTCAACAAATTGTTTCGGAAAAATTATTTGTTGTTGAATACCAATAACAATTTAAACATCGAAGCAAAGCATATAAGTGTCTATACATCTAGTATACAATCAAAGGATGCATTTTTAATTTTGTTTTTATACAAAAAACATTGAGAATATTACTTTGGAAAAAATGACACCAAAATGGCGTCAAAACAAAAATACATCAAAATTCTGTGTTATACAAAATTTACATATTTCATATTGGCTCTGGTCGTATAATATCCTAACTGTTTTATGATAAAACATTTTCTTTTATGAAGCCTTATGTCAACTAATATAGAAGAAATTTTCGTCTGTATCTATAAATATTGTTACTATTATTAGGAAAAATATAGTATAGGCAAAAACGTAATAAAACTAACATTATTATAATGTCATTATTGCTATAACATTGTAGTTTAATGTATAATTAATACATTATTTTACATACAAATTAAAAATGGATTCTATACGGACTAGTTTTGCATTTGCTTGTTTTGTACATTCTTTATTGAGCTAAAACCTTTCCCTAAAGGTAAAAGTATTTTATTGCTGCGAAAAAAGCCCATTCATGTGTAAACGTTGTAGTTTTAATGTGTTGGTGTTAACTATAAGTAGTACAGAACAAAATTTCTTACAAAATGCCATGCGGTTACTTTGGCCAGCCACGAGTGCGCAAACCTGAGCAAAGGAGCGTAATAAGTCTTTTTTACTCAACCACAGCTAAGTATAGTTACATATCACTGAGAGAATACCGTTGCCATAGAACTACCCCAGACATTGCAAAAAGTGGACCTGACTATAACTACTTTTCTTTCTGAAAGCTTTCGCCGGCAATAACAAAAGTAACAGTAATTCCACTTCCAGATACTTCTGTTTGTGCTACTTCTGATAAAGAAGACTAAAGTTTTTGTGAAGGTGACTCAGGAGGACCTATTGCAGTCAACAGTCAAGGTAGACTGCGTCAGATGAGGTGAAAAATTTAGACAATATCTCCTTCTCGGCTAACTTTCTCCCTCAAAAACGATTGTGCTGATCCCAACTTCCCAGGAGTCTACACTCGAGTTTCAAAATACATCGACTGGATTCACAACCACGCAGTGACGCAGAATCAATTAGGTACATTTATAATATATTTCCCCTCTTTGAGAGACTTTTAAGAGTAAAACTGAATAATATTATAAACTCCGTTTTAAGTATAGTTGTGTACTTTACATTGAATAATATTTTTAAATTAATAAAAATATTAGTGATAGCTTCTTTCGCATCGTAGCGGAATTTGCAAATTAACAGGTTTTAGGGTTCACAAGCTTAGCTCACCATAAGTATTCCTTAAATTTTTAAAACTGTCATTTTCATAAAGTGGATTAACTACAGACATAAAGGTAATAGATAAAGGATCACTTGGTTATATGCTTGACTAGAGCTAATTTAAAATTAATATAAGGAATTGTAAAAGTAGTTTAGCACACAGCGTATACTTATAATGCATTATGCACTTACAACTCGAATATATACAAAATATAAAGAAGGTAAATTAAATAAATTTAAAATTTACAAAACTATTGCGACTGCTGCTACTCACATTAAGTATGCATGAAAAATACGAAATTTTATGCTGTAACATCTATAAATATTGAACTAAAAATCTTGGGTAATTTTCAAAATGACCAAACTTATAAATAGGAATAATGCAAAACAAAGAAAAGAACAACCTAACAAGCATTTTTAATGCTTTTTGTATTATTACATATAATGTACCTATATTATTGTTAAATAATTAGTCATTGTAATCAATATATGCATCAAAATTACTAAAATACAAATCAACTTATCTGTAGATATTTTTACATTCAATTTACATGTAAGAGCGGTAGTGACTCACACTACCGCTCAGGCACTCAAAATACCTACATAGACACAAATTACAAATACGCAGTGATAATTCTCCTTAAGAGAATTATCCATGCATCAGCCGTTCTCATTGTCCGTACGTGCTTAAGCACATACATTTAAGAACGTTGGACTTAATTACCTCACTCCTTTTCTATTTTTATGACTCTGTTATTGCTAACAGAAGCAGACCATTCACCACTCATAAAACATAATAGAAACCAATATTTGTAATTACTTACAAACTATATACATACTTTTTATTGTCGTCAAGATTGAAAATTAGACGACCTTTCTTGTTTAAGTAGAACATCATTTCCTCCTTCAATTCTAAAACAATTTGTCTAAATTATATTTCAAAAATAAAGAGAGCACACAATTCAATCACCACTTGAACTGGCAAGACCTTTTATTTCTTTCCCATACAAGAAATACAAAATACACAGTAAAATTCCTCACAGAGGTTTTTGCAGTTGTATACTACATTCACATACACAATCCATAAGTTTTTAACTCTCTACAATATTTAAATTCCTCACAGAGGTTTTCAATAATCACAACTCATGTAATTAATAAACGAAAACCGCATAACCTGATAACCAGCCCGAACTAACCCGTTTACACGTTATCTATGCACGTCTCTACCCTGTAGAGGAAAGAAGGAGCCCCCTACCTGGACGGATGTGAGTGACTGGCCAGCACTGCAGATCTCGCTCCCGAATTTTCCTAAGGACCCCAGGAAGGAAGGAAACAACAATCTTCTCACAATAAACCACCTGGACTATTTCTCACAACTACAAGAAAAAAATACAAAAATAAATTGTTGTAAATTCCTCGCATTAGTTTTACTTCATTTTTATAAAGTTCCAAAAGGGTACAAAAACCCCTGTAATTGTTGTAAATTCCTCACAGAGGTTTTACTTCATTCTTTACAAAATTCGGAAGAGTACAAACACCCAGTGATTTGTTGTAAATTCCTCACAGAGGTTTTACCTAAATCTACAAACTTGTAATCGTGGGTATTAACCCCCACATTACCAAACCAAAGTTATTATTGTAAATTCCTCACAGAGGTTTTACTGTATTTTACTAACAAATTCCGAAAGGGTACAAAAACTCCTGTAATTGTTGTAAATTCCTCACAGAGGTTTTACTTCATTCTCTACAAAATTCGGAAGGGCACAAAGACCCAGTGATTTTTTGTAAATTCCTCACAGAGGTTTTACTTAAATCTACAAATTTGGAAACTAACCCCCAACAGACTGTGCAAATTCCTCACAGAGGTTTTGCATTATTTATTTGTTTTACAGGACAGACAAAGGGCCACCCTCACAAACTGTCGTAAATTCCTCACAGAGGTTTTACCTCGGTATCAAATACCCGAAATAAGAGGAAGATACAAGTCCAACTCACAAAGGACCTACCTATGAAAATATTTTTTTCTCACAGAAATTCATTCAATAGTGGCACCTCACTACTCATAGAAAGAGAGAATAAAATTAATAAAGTCCTCACAGAGGAGTTATTTTTTTTACACGCATCTCTTTATGGCACAAAATACCCCGAATTAACCCTTCACTGACCAAGACAGAATTTTGTACACAATTCAAAATTCACAACCTTGAGGGCCTGATCAACCCCCTGGAAAGGACTAATCAACCATATGTCACAAACAAACAATTTGACATCAAACCCAGCGTCAGTGAGCGATATTGACATAACCTTAACACCATTTATTAAGGCAACACCAAAACCCCCGGCTTTACAACAATTTTCCTCCGAGCCATACTACACTCGGAGTGAAAAACCGAACTACCAAGGTTCATACGACTGTGATTGGAAAAATACAAGTCTGAAGGACGTAATCGAGGCTGCCAGGCTATTCTACACCAAAGAATATACCTCCACCTGTAAATATTACGACAAATTCATTAATAATATTTAAATTGAACAAGACAAAAAAACCGTGGCCTGGAATAACAAATTTAAATCTCTCAACCTACTCATTACAAACCAAGAGAAATTTATACGTAGGCGACAATCCACACCAGACCCCGGCGATATGGGTTCACAACAGGACCATGCAGCAGCTCTCTCTCTAATCTTCAATCCTATAGCTCGACTGCCCCAACTGACTTTTTCACGTCTCACTGGCTTCCAGAATTATGACTACTGGAAAAACCGATTTGACCAACAAGCCAAACTCAATGGACTACAATCGTACTTTGATGACACACTTAAACGCCCTACCATCACTGTAGCCTCAGGTCATTCGGATTACGCAACCCAGCTTAAAGCTCAAGAGGACTGAGATTACTAAAATATAATGGCCATTGAAGTCATCCTTCTCTCAGTCAGTCAATCAATAGCACAAAAATTACAATGCTATCCAACGGCAGCAGGGATGATAAAATTCCTACACATACAATTTTTTAAGACTCCTTTCACCAAAAGGACTGAGCTCCTTTTGAAATTGGTGAACCTAAAAATGAAAACAAACAGCACTAACCATTTAGCTGAATTACTTCGTATTCGCGAAGAATGCCTACAAGCCGGAGCGGAAGTCCCCACTGGACTTACAACCGCATTAGCCCTCAAAACTCTAACAGACTCCTACAAGTACAAACACCTTCTCGTTACATGGTACGCCCTGGACGACACAGCCCAAACGGAGGAAAAGTTCTAATCACATTTAAGCTCCACAGATTCAACAATGGAACCAGAAGAGGGTAGTTATCTCAAAACTACAGTCACAGCACTTTCCGCTTAGTCTCAAAGACGTGGTCGCCATGATGATTACCTCTGAAAACAAGCTCTAAAGGCACATCGAGAAAAAGCCAAATCAATGGGCAGAGGCTCAACTAAGAGCGACCTAGAACCCGTAATCAATACGGACAGATGCAGATGGTGTCTCCACTCGGGACACAGTGAAGCCATCTGCAATAACAAGAAACTTGGCCACCCAAAAGCCACAAAAATTCCTAAACCCAGACCTCACAATCAGCAATCTCCCATTCGTGGACATGGTTCTGCAACCAGAGGTAGGGGTCGCGGTTGAGGTCGTGCACAATCTCGCCGCCAATATGATAATCCAACCGGCACTAATCAACCCGGATCCAACAACCAAGGTCAAGCAGGGACAGGTCAGTCTACGGCGGCCTTATTAGCCAACTCTATGGATCTGGAAGCCAATGAGATAGAAGATGTACACTACTATCCATCAGACGATGAATTTATTCCAGTGGACCAAGGTAGGAATCCTCTACCCCACGACTCGGAACTCATCGCTCGCAACGCTTTGTAATTTCGGTCTTATGCATTCATGGTGCGACCCGGAACGAAACCCAGTGGAAAACCCCGAAATCCACTGGTAAACAAAGAGGTACTATACCTTGTATACAATATGGCAACCAACTGCTATTTATTCAGACACAGAAAAATATTTTCACCTTCTACCAAAAAACCACAAATGTGAACTAGGACTATGTATACCTGAACACCTTGTCCCATCCGTCAAAGCTATCGACAGAAAGCAAAAGACTTCTATGGATAATCTCGATGACTAAGATGCCATTGCTCAAGGCTTTGAAGTATTACCCGGCGCCCCTCTTGACTCTCTGAGCGAAAATGACGATTCTACGACTCTGTCTAGAGGCACCAAAAGGAAAGAACTATCAATATCTCCCAAAACAATTCACAAGTCCGATGCCTCCACTGACCATATTAACCCAGTGGGCGATGACCCGTCAGACTCTCAACAAGGACAAGAAGAGGAGGGATACACACCTCCTGGGGCTCCGCCCCCATCACTAAGGATCAGGCCATCAACCAACGAATACTCAGTATCTGACCCACATTATGTACTACAGACACTTCAAACTCTGCTCGGAGCCCTACAAACTGGTCCGTCTGTAGATCCACTTGACATATCCTTAGTGAAATCAATTAAAAGATGGATAGACAATCCTAACCACAGAAGACGATCGGTCTTGAATACACTCACCTTACAATTGGAAAAGCAAGCTCACTCACCAAAAACACAAACTGAGTCTAGACCTAGCAGCTCGTCTTCAAAGGCACAGCAACCCTAAAGAGATACACCAAATACACGCCCCAGTAAACCCGTTCAGGAGGGCAAACCACAAAAAGGGAACACAAGCAAACGCTCCACTAAACGTTCCCCCCCTCCTTTACCTCCAAAGACGACGCCTGTACAACCTCAACAACTATTTTCACCTCTTTATCTTGAACCGAGTCAACACAAAGCGATCAAGACCTATTATGACCTTACCCAAAATGGTCATTTCAACCAGCATTGGGTATCTCCTCAGCTTCCAATAACAATCACAGTTCTTCAGAGTCATCATCCTTATTCTCACATAGAACAATATATTCTACAGCCGGACGCTCCTGCCGTTATGTATGTACGAGACACTCGAAATACAATACAGAGTGACCAGGATATATGCCACTGTCCTCACAATCATGATGACCACTCCACAATGGACACATGTACATGGAGAAGCCAGACTCATGAATTAATAAATCACTTACCAACCCTGTATATTAATCAGGACACTGTTGAACACGACACAGATATCCCAACTACTGTAGAAGGATTGACATTCAAACCGCAAACCCGATGCTATCAAGTTCTATCTCTATCCATAACACAAGAAAGTTTACGAGTTGCTCCTTTTAAGTTTGACCTGGACCACATTTGCACTAAGGAATTCCGTTGCTTTCCAGCAAATTAAGTCAATAAGACTATGATGAGGAGTACAAAACCTCCTAAAAAATCCCTTTCCTTTCTGGACAATGCAAAACGGACACCTGAATGGATTCTGAGACACGCGTACATGGTTCGACCCGACCGAAAAGGCTACTCAACCAAAATGACAATTATTAATGACCTCACTAATGGTCAGGAAGTTACACAAAACAAGGACAGCAAACCCCCACCAATAATCAACTGCCACAATATACCTGACGAAGCCTTCAGAACCGCGATGGACAATTTTTATCGCCGTGCAAAATTAAATAAGAAAGCTCTCAGGATCATACACACGTGCAGCTCCATAAAAATAAAATTAGGACCCTTCGCATTCAGCAAACAGCCCTATAAATTTCCTAAATATGCAAATGATGATTAACTATGGACTATGCGTACGGGTGGACCTAATTTACCCTGATTATTTATGAATTAAAAAAAATAAAACAAATATTGTACTTGATAATTTTTTTAATAAATAAAAAAGTTAGCAATACTGCTTACAGTGTGGTACTCGTTAGTACTACCTGAGTAACCTGAGCACAATTAACAAGGTATTTCAACAAATTGTTTCGGAAAAATTATTTGTTGTTGAATACCAATAACAATTTAAACATCGAAGCAAAGCATATAAGTGTCTATACATCTAGTATACAATCAAAGGATGCATTTTTAATTTTGTTTTTATACAAAAAACATTGAGAATATTACTTTGGAAAAAATGACACCAAAATGGCGTCAAAACAAAAATACATCAAAATTCTGTGTTATACAAAATTTACATATTTCATATTGGCTCTGGTCGTATAATATCCTAACTGTTTTATGATAAAACATTTTCTTTTATGAAGCCTTATGTCAACTAATATAGAAGAAATTTTCGTCTGTATCTATAAATATTGTTACTATTATTAGGAAAAATATAGTATAGGCAAAAACGTAATAAAACTAACATTATTATAATGTCATTATTGCTATAACATTGTAGTTTAATGTATAATTAATACATTATTTTACATACAAATTAAAAATGGATTCTATACGGACTAGTTTTGCATTTGCTTGTTTTGTACATTCTTTATTGAGCTAAAACCTTTCCCTAAAGGTAAAAGTATTTTATTGCTGCGAAAAAAGCCCATTCATGTGTAAACGTTGTAGTTTTAATGTGTTGGTGTTAACTATAAGTAGTACAGAACAAAATTTCTTACAAAATGCCATGCGGTTACTTTGGCCAGCCACGAGTGCGCAAACCTGAGCAAAGGAGCGTAATAAGTCTTTTTTACTCAACCACAGCTAAGTATAGTTACATATCACTGAGAGAATACCGTTGCCATAGAACTACCCCAGACATTGCAAAAAGTGGACCTGACTATAACTACTTTTCTTTCTGAAAGCTTTCGCCGGCAATAACAAAAGTAACAGTAATTCCACTTCCAGATACTTCTGTTTGTGCTACTTCTGATAAAGAAGACTAAAGTTTTTGTGAAGGTGACTCAGGAGGACCTATTGCAGTCAACAGTCAAGGTAGACTGCGTCAGATGAGGTGAAAAATTTAGACAATATCTCCTTCTCGGCTAACTTTCTCCCTCAAAAACGATTGTGCTGATCCCAACTTCCCAGGAGTCTACACTCGAGTTTCAAAATACATCGACTGGATTCACAACCACGCAGTGACGCAGAATCAATTAGGTACATTTATAATATATTTCCCCTCTTTGAGAGACTTTTAAGAGTAAAACTGAATAATATTATAAACTCCGTTTTAAGTATAGTTGTGAACTTTACATTGAATAATATTTTTAAATTAATAAAAATATTAGTGATAGCTTTTTTCGCATCGTAGCGGAATTTGCAAATTAACAGGTTTTAGGGTTCACAAGCTTAGCTCACCATAAGTATTCTTTAAATTTTTAAAACTGTCATTTTCATAAAGTGGATTAACTACAGACATAAAGGTAATAGATAAAGGAACACTTGGTTATATGCTTGACTGGAGCTAATTTAAAATTAATATAAGGAATTGTAAAAGTAGTTTAGCACACAGCGTATACTTATAATGCATTATGCACTTACAACTCGAATATATAGAAAATATAAGGAAGGTAAATTAAATAAATTTAAAATTTACAAAACTATTGCGACTGCTGCTACTCACATTTAGTTTGCATGAGAAATACGAAATTTTATGCTGTAACATCCATAAATATTGAACTTAAAATCTTGGGTAATTTTCAAAATGACCAAACTTATAAATAGGAATAATGCAAAACAAAGAAAAGAACAACTTAACAAGCATTCCTAATGCTTCTTGTCATTTTGTTTCTGTTTTATGAAAACATTAGTTGATTCGCAAAAAAGAGATCTAAAAAGAATCCCAATATCAAATTAGTGTGGAATTTATAAAAAAACGTAATATTTATTATAAAGGTACTTAATTTACGTTACAACAAAAATCATACCTGTTTAGTTTTGCCACTGAGTTCCGTATGAATATAATAGCATTATGCATTACAGTTGAAATGCCCTTACAATCAGTAAAAATTCAAAATAAATCAAAACACTCCATCATATTAGGATGTAGTAATTTGTCCACTCGATGGGCTAGCGATAAAGTTGAAAAATTAAGGCGGATCATGGTTCCACTACAACGAGCCTAATATTTAAATATTGGATATCAGAGGGAGTGGTGTCATTTTTGTAATTTACAACAATTAATTTAATAGAACTTATTCAAAATAATTTAAGCTTGAATTTTTGAGAAAAAGCGACTTAATAACTTACTTTGCTTACTAAGCTGCTTTAAGCACGGCATCTTTCTTAGCTTAATTTGAATTCAAAACTGTTGCAAAACTGCTTCTGTATTTTTTTTTCTGATTAAACAAGTAATTATGAATATGGCCTTTTGGCTTCATTCTTTAATAAACTGGTGCTGATGGTTGAATTTTTTCTACCAGCCCACAAGAAGCAAATTCATTTTACCATGGCTGTTGTTCGAGTTCAAAGCACAATGGAATATTGAGCAATTAAAGCCAGGAGGCAAAGGATTTCAATAGAATTGTAGCTTAAAATATTCAAGTTATTAACTTCTCAACAGATTTATTAGCTTTCATTGCTGACAGATGTTTAGTTTAAGAGACAATTTAATGTCAATTATTCATTGGCATCATTAAACAATAAATAACTAAATTCAAACAAAAAGATTTGTTTGTGAGCTAATTTAATGGGTTTTAAGAATCGTAAAAACAGTCATTAATTTTATTGTCTTGAGCTGATTTAATTATTTTGTTGTTGCTTTTAAATAGTTTAATAATATGGCACAATATCTGCGCGTGTAACCCTTCGCCCTTTGCTAGTCCCTGGCCTATGAAATTATTGCAAAAAGCAGTTCAATTGTTTTATGAGCCAAGGCTGGTGCCAACTTTAACGAATGAATGTGACTTTCACGTACATCTGTGTTGTTGTTGGCATGTAAAAAAATATAAGCTTTATTATTTAATTAATTATTGCCACGCACATTTTATATATATATATTTCAATATTACTTACGATTAATTGATGGTGAAATTTGCTCACAATACAGTTAATAAGAAAGCAAAAAATTTTTACTTATTATAACATATTCAGCTGTATTATTTATAGTATACTGTGAAATTTTACATTTATAGAATGTTGATGCATGAACTGTGTAGGTTGCTTTTTAGGCACTAGGGCTATAATATACAATTGCAATCAACTGTAATAATACTATTACTATATATGCTATGCTGGGGATAACTAGTTAATTTTCTAATAAAATAATACGTAAATGAGCTTAAATATCTTATACAGTTCTAATTAACGACATGATTAAGTCGATCAATCCATCAAAAAATATTTCAATATTTGTGAATTTTGATTATTGATGCACCAACCTATTATGTTAGCGTGTATATTATGTAAATTAAATAGAAAATGTTTAAGGGTAGTAACTTATTTAAAATAATGCATATTTTGGAATATTTTAATTATTTATTTATTGATTGGTTGTTTAATCTATTGATATGATCATTCTCCCTAGTTAGTTTGGAATTCAGAAATTTTGCTGTGAGAATTTGATAAATAAAGCAATTACTTACTTACTAACTTACTTACTTACTTATCAAGTTAATAAACAAATTAGTCTAGCTATTTTTTTTAGCGTTTGGTTTTACAAAACCAGAATTAAATGATAATGTCATATTTTAGAATATTTTTTAGAAATTACCGCAAAGGTACATATACTAACTAGGGTAAGTTAAAGCGTAATTAATTGAAGTATTGCATGGGAACCAAATTAAAGGTGGATAAATTCGTGTGAAAATAATGCATTATGACACAATTTTGCCACAAACACAGGAAATAAACCGCCGTGGCAAAAAGCGAGAACCTCCAAAAAAATGATGCACATTTTCTTTAAATAATGAAATGAAAGAAAAACTTGTATGAATATATAAACTTGCCCATACACACAGTGAATTGCACACAGGTTTTTAAAAATACATAAAGCAACATGCAGCGTGTTATACTGAGTCCTTTGGGCTATCCTCAACGGAGGACAGTGTCAAATTTATTTTTTAATAAAATTGTCTTTCTCTCTTACATAGAGCTAATTAAAAGTTAAAAGTAATTGAAATGTTAATTTTAGTACAAATGCAGTGTATGTTTAAAATCTTCTACAATATAATTCAACTAATCGTGAATCTCCATCAGACACTGAAAGCTTGCATAAATTACATAGTACAAAATTTTAAGCCCCTTCCCCTACTTTTTTGGGTTTGTAGGTACGCCTATGGGGCCATCCATATATTATGTTTTAAGTTTTTGTGGAAACCCCCTCCCCCCAGAGTTTCAACTTTTTTAACATTACGGTAAATGGAGAGCTTACCCCCTCCCCCCTTGCAAAATGAAACTTAATATATGAAGAGTACCTATATAAAAGGACAGGCGGCTTGATCCCCTGCCTCCCCCATGACGTACCACGTAATTTATACACGCTTCTATGGTTACACGCTCCACAGTGAGCGGTAGACGAAAGCTACTACGATCCACCTAAACCATGCAGGCAGCTTCCACTACGGTTCTTACTCTTTCAACTTTAAAACTACCAGTCCGGCACTCTGTCTGCCGCCGTCACCCGTCACTCCTTACATGTAATGGAACCAAAACCGAGAGCGAAATTTTTGTGTTCATAATATGGGCGCGCAGATTTGATTTTGCAATTCCAACTTTCAAATCAGAATTCACTCACTGCACTGTAATTCAGGACAGTCACCACCGTTGCTGATTTCATTTTGGATTTCACATTCATCTTAATTCTACGCAAAGCTTTTGCTGTCCATGTAACAAATTACAGTTAATGCAGCTGTTAGTGATTAATTGCAGTTTTATTTGGGATCAGTACAGTGTTGTTAATTATTTTTACTATTGTTTTGGTATTTGATATTTGTATTAAAGTGATTGAACGACAATATGTTATTGTTTTACATAAAAATAGATAAACAATTTAGTACCACTGCACTGTGCAGAACCAAGTAGAATACGCGGAAGCTAATACTACTCTATGATCTTACTTTTTCCCTATGCATGAATCCATTGACACTTTCCATTGAGTAAACCGGCTACTACATTTATGCGGGAATAGATATTCCGATTCTGATTATTACCACTTCACCAACCCAAACCCAATGCTAAATCTCTACTCAATTAATGCTGGACATAAACAACTAATCATCTTCGGTATTTCCAATTGAGGAAGCATATTTGATTGGGTCCTCACATTGCAACTTCCGACTTCCAAACTTCCAACCCAATTTACTTGAAGCACGACAGCCTCGGGTCGGGCACAAATGACGCCACCCACGGTATAGTGGTGGGCCACTTGGAAAATGATGATACCCCATGTTAAAGATTGTCATTTAGTAATGCTTAAGAGAGTAAAACGGTGAGTGGTCAGTTGGTTCTAAAAGCTTAAGTAGCGTCATTTGTGTCCGACCCCTATGTACATGCAAGTACAAGGCTAAGGGCTCCACAACTTACGGGGCGTTATTTATTGGACTTTGGGACTCTGCATAATTCCGCTGTACGCTGGACTCAGAAATATTTTGATGCTCCACATATTACATATTACGGCATATCTTATAATCTGACTGTGGAGATTAATGATTAATGATTCATGAATCATGAATGAATGGTGAACCGTCATTGTTGATTCACTAGAAGTCTAAGTTTTGCAAATTCAAAAAAGCGGGCAGATAGAGAGGTGGTCTATGTCTTGGTATACAATCCAAGAGGACCTGAGTTCGCCTCTCAGTAGGGGTGAATATTTTTTTATTTCTTTGTAAATTGATGCTATTATCCGATAAGCAGTAATAAAGAGAGGATATGATGTAACAGCCACGATGACAAGTGAGATTAAATATCAATAGATGACATTAGCAGGGTGGGAGGAAGGTTCTGTGGGGCCCCCAGTAAGCTCCATGTTACTTACTTACAGATTTATGATAAAAAGGGGAGAAAATATGATGTAACAGGCACGCAGACAAGTCACATCGAACAATTCATTCTTGGGATGATTACATAGTAATAGGTAACGTTAGCAGGGGGTCTGAGGGGGGGGGGGGAGGAAGCGCCTTCAAGTTTTGAGAACTAATTAGAATTATAAATATTAGTAAATATATACAATAACTAGGAGTAGGGCCCAATTCCATGCAACGGGATTGTTGTAAGGGCCCTCTCGGTCTGTGGTACAAAATTTTAAAGAAATTGTGCTCAGTTCCATAGACCGAGAGCGCCCTTACAACAACCCCGTTGCATGGCAACGGGCCTTACTCCTAGTACATTATGTTATAACAACTTAAATATAGAAAATAGTAGGGGAAACCCCGATAAATTTTAACCGTCGTTGTACAGTTGCTAAACACCTAAATTGTTGCCGTTCCCTTAAAAATATTGCAAAGATGTGACCGTTACTATAGAAATAATTACATTTTTAGATTATTTCTATGGCAATCGTCACAAGTTTGCTGTTTAACAACTTTAAAACGACGATTACAATTCATCTGGTTTCCTTCTAGTCCTAGTAATTTGATAAATTAAATAAATTTAAAATTTACAAATTTATCGCCACTACTTTCACTCACATTCCGTATTTTAAATAAAATTTGTATACGTGAGGAGTTTTCAAAATATTCTAAACTTTAAATTTAAATAAAATAAAGATATAAAAGAAATACGAACAAAAATTTTCAGTACTTCCTCTTGTTTTCCAAGAAAAACATTTTGTGGTTGTATAGATGCATTAATTGATTCACAAGTATTTAAAAAGAAACAAAATTAAATTAGTGTATAATTTAAAAAAAAAGTGATACAAATATTGTAAAGGTATCTAGGTTACAAAGAACCAGAAATTATACACGTTTTTGAAGCTGCTGTGTTCCATACGACCACTGGAGTATCATGCAGATGCATTACAGGCAAATTTAAAATATCAAAAATTCAAAAAAGGCAATTTTCCCTGGCATTTGTGGTCGTTTGAAAGCTGTTTGGAGAAAATCAGTTTAAAACTGTGATCTGTAAAGCATGACCAACAGACAGAAACGGCATCGAAGGATAGACAGGCGGGGATGACCATTTTAATAGACGCTTAAACTGATAATCTAACACGACGTTGGAAAGTAAAGTGAGCTGCGTGAAATTCCTACGGCGTCAAACAAAGAACAGTTTTTCATTCATACGGCGTTACACTGTTAAGGTGTTGTACCTTGAAAACTGTTATATTTATAATGATTGAAACAGTAAGCGACGTTGCACAGTAAACGGCGTCAAATTCATACGGCGTTGAACAGTGAACAGTGTAGCATTCTTTCGACGTTGTAAACTAACCAGCGTTAGATTCATTCGGCGTTGAACAGTGAAAAGTGTAAAATTCGTACGGCGAAGAACATTATACTTAGTCAAATTCTTAAAACATTTACGACTTAACAGCCTGGACCTTATACAGTGTTAAGCAGTAAACGGCGCTCAAAGTATTCATACATGAAATCGTAATTAGTTCATACTGCGTTGAATAATGAACTGAATTAAATTCAAACGGCCTTAAGCTTAATGTATTATATTCATACTGTGTTAATCAGTAGATAGTGTCGTGCAGTCAACATCGGAAAATTCATACGGCGTTGAAGAACAAGCATCATTGTACAGTGAACTGCATTAAATTATTGCATACATTAAACCGTGATCTGTGTCCTGTTCATACGGCGGTAAGTAGTAAACGGCGTTTAATTCGAACTCGTTTAAGCAGCAATAGCTGTTATATTATAACGCGTTAAACAATACACAACGTTGCACAATAAACAAAATTATATATATACGGCGATTAACAGCTAGCGGTATTGCACAGTAAACAGCGTCCAGTTCATACTGCGTTGAACAGTAAACTGCACTTAATTCATGCGGGGTTTAGCGGTGAGCTGCATTTTATTTATACGGTGTTAAAAAGTACCTAACGTTATATTCATTCCGCGTTAAACAGTCAATGGTGTCGTACAGTAAACGCTGTTAAAATCATACGGCGTTAAAGAACGAGCATCATTATACAGTAAACTGCGTTAAATTTATGCGGCGTTAAATTCTTACGACGTAAAACACTGAGCTGCGTTAAATTAAAACTGCGTTGAGCAGTAAATGGCGTTTAATTAAAACTGCGTTGAGCAGTAAATGGCGTTTAATTAAAACTGCGTTGAACAGTAACCGCCGTTATATTTATACCATCTTGAACAGTAAAAGAAGTTTTTAAATAAGCGACGTAAATTCATTTGGCTATTTACTGCGAGTAGCATTGTACAGTTAACGGCGAGAAATTCACACGGTGTAAACAGAAAACTGCGGTTAGTTCACTCATCGTCAGTGTAAACATCGAATTGATTTTTTGTTTTATAATGCCAATGTCTGTTTACTCTTCAAATTTTTAAGTATACTACGATAAGGCATTTAAAGGCAGGATGTTTTTGGGGATAAATTCTATATTTCAATACAAATATCGTGAGTGAAGAATCAAAATAAACTATACTTATATTTTGCTACGAATCAAAAGCGCTTTCCACAAAATAAAGAAAGTATCCATTTGCCAATAGTGAGAAGAAAACTGACGAGTTGTTTAAACAGTGCAAAACGTTTTCATTGATTATTTTTGGAAAATTCGGAATTTATTTTAAAAGGTGTAATATTTCAATTTGCATGCTTTTGGACACTGCCAAATATTTCATGTATATGTTTTATGCTATGCATAGTATTATTTCCATGCTTTACAAAGTGCAAAATATCATTACTTTTCAGATGTTTTCAGTTTTCACATGTTTCACTATGACCAGTTCAGCTTTCAAAGTAGGTTACATTCTTGTTCTTCTACATAATAAATTGCATCAGCGTGCTGCTTCAACTCGTTTCTTTGTTATGTACATGTGGGACCACTTGACAGAACATTATTAAAATGTACATATAATAATTTATAAATTCTTTTCTGATGATCAGTGGACTTTTCTAGCTAAGGATATTTAATTACTATATAATTTACGAATTGTTTTTAAGTCAGAACTATGGCCCTGGGTGGATTTAATTTTACCTTGCGTTTTATGAAGCTTCATGAATTTAAAAAAAATTAAAACAACTTCTGTACTTAAGCTTTTGTGCTTTATTACACAACGAATTTATAGAAAATACATGTTTCTAAAATGCAAATAATCAAAAACGTTTGCAATACTGCTTACTGTGTAATACTTAGTAACTTGCTTTAGTATTGCCTAAGCACAATTTACAAATTAATTTGACAAATTATTTCGGCAATATTATTTAATGTTAAATACCTATAACAATTTAATTATTGAAGCAAAGTTTACAGGCGTCTTTACCTTCAACATAAAAATTCACAACAAGTATTTATCTATTCTGTTTACTAAAAGTACACAGTTAACTTCACTTTAAAAAGAATGACAAAAATAATACGTGAAAACAAAAATACAGCAATGTTTTGTATTATACAGAATTTACACATTTTAAATTGGCTTTAGTAGTCTAATATCTTGACTGCTTTCTAATAAAATATTTTTCTTTAAAAACACTTATACCCCAATCTCTGGCGAAGAGGCAACATGGCATAAGTCCCACGTAATCCCACTGGACTTGTCCATGTTGCCTGTTCACGAGCGCAATGTCCATAAAAGTAAAAGATCTTCACATCTGTACATTTGTGTATCTATAAATAATATTACTATTATTAAAATAAAAATATCATAGGTAGGAATGTAATTAACATTATTATAATGTCATTATTGCTATTAAATTTTAGTTTAGTTTATAATTATTACAATATTTTATACACAAATAAAAAATGGATTCTGTACAGACTATTTTTGCATTTTCTTGTCCCGTGCATTTTTTGTCAAGCTAAAACTTTTCTTTAAAGTTAAAAGTATTTCATTGCAACGCAAAACGTCAATTTATTTGTTGGGAATAAAGCAATTAAAAGAAAGAAAAGAACAATCGAACAAGCATTTTTAATTCTTCTTGTCGTTTTCCAAGAAGATTTTTTCTGTTATATGGAAACATGATTGATTCTTGCAAAAGAGATCTGAGAAGAATCACAAAATTAATTTAATTTGGAATTTAAAAAAAAAATTAAACTAATATTATAATTTATTATAAAGGTACTTAATTTACGTTACAAAAAAAATTATACCTGGTTAGTTTTGCCACTCAAGTCCATATAATTACAATAGCATTATGCATTACAGTCAAACTGTTCTTACAATTAGTACAAATTCAGAATAAATCGAAACGCTTCATCCTTAAAAAGTGTAGTAATTTGTCCACTCGAAAGGCTAGCCATAAAGTTGAAACAATACAGCGGATCATGATTCCACTGCAACAATAAGCCATTTAAATATTAGATATCATAGGGAGAGGGGTCCTTTTGTAACTTACAACTAATAATTTATTAGAACCTATTTAAATTTATTTAAGCTTAAAACTTTGAGAAAAAGTGACTAAATAACTTACGTTGCTTACTCAGCTGCTTCAAACACGACATCTGTTTAGATTAACTTGAACGTGAAACTGTTACTTTAACTTTTGTCTGTATTTTTTTGTCTGATCTAAAGGGACTAAGGGACAACATATAGTCAATTATTCATTGGTATCATTAAAAAGTATATAACTAAATTCAAACAAAAAGATTTGTTTGTGAGCTAATTTAATGGGTTTTCAAAATCGTAAAAACAGTCATTAAACCTATTTTCTTGAGGCGTTTTAATTATTTTGTTGTTGCTTTCAAATGGTTTAATATTATGATACAATATCTGCGCGTGTCACCCTTCGCTCTTTGCCAGTCCCTGGCCTATAACATTATTGCAAAAAGCAATACAAATGTTTTATGAGCTATGGCTGGTGCCAATTAAAACGAATGATTGTGATTTTATATACGTAGGTATTTATAATATGTGCTGTTGTTGGCATGTAAAAAATAATTTAAGCTTTATTATTTAATTACTTGATGCCACGCATATATATATATTTCAATATTACTTACGATTAGTTGATGGCCTATTTTGCTCACAATACAGTTAATAAGAAAGCTATAATATAGCCAGCTGTAATTATATTTGTAGTATACTGTGAAATTTTACTTTTATAGAATGCTCATGCATGAACTGTGTGGGTTGCTGTTAGGCACTAGGACTATAATATACAATTGCAATCAACTGTATTCATGCTATGACTATGATATGTTGGGGATAACTGGTTAATTTGTTAGTACAATAATACGCAAATGAGCTTAAATATCCTATAAACTTCTTATTAACGATATTAGTAAGTCAATCAATTCATCAAAAAATAATTCAATGTTTGTGAATTTTGATTATTAATGCACACCTACTATGTTAGCGTGTATATTATGTATGTTCAATAGAAAATTTACAAGGGTAGTGACTTTTTTAAAATAATACATATTTTGGAATATTTTATTAATTTATTTGTCGATTGTTTGTTTAATTTATTAATATTATCATTCTCCCCTCTAGTGTATCAAGTTAATAAGCAAATTAAGGTTGCTATGAAATTACAGCTTTTTAGCGTTTTGTTTTTACAAAACTAGAATTAAATAATATCTTATTTTAGAATATTTTTCAGAAATTCCCACATAGGTACATATACCAACTAGGGTAAGTTAAAGCGTAATAAATTGAGGTAGTGCATGGGCACTTAATTGAAGTTGGATAAATTCTTGTAAAAATATTGCACTATTCCATAATATTGCCGCAAACACAGTAAAATTTAAACCGCCGTGGCAAAAAGCGAGAATCTCCAAAAAATGATGCACATTTTCTTTACATAATTAAATGAAAAAAAAACTTGTATAACTTCTACATTGCAGCTGCACGTAAAATCCCAATACACTAAACCTCAGCAACAAATTCTTAAAACTAAAGAATTCAATGCTTTTATTAAATTGTAATTGTGTGCAAATTTTATTTTGAATAAGCTTGATATTATTTTAATATTATTGCCCCGACGTTTTCAAGATTCCAGTAGTTCATTATTACTTTTTGATTTCATTTATACTGAACTGAAAGCAGTAAAAAAACAAGTTGAAGCAAAGCTAACGTTTTGCGCGACTCTTTGTAAGAATTATTCACAAGGACCTATGAATATGTATAGTTCTGTACTTTAGACGCAATATTAACATGTTAAAATTTGTAATATTTGTGAATGCTACTTTTTCATTGTAGCGGATTTCGCAATTAATTAAAATTTGCATTTTTTAAACTTGCCCATACATACAGTGAATTACATACATGTTTAAAAAAATACATAAAACAATACGCAGAGTGTTACACTCTTACATAAAGTTAATTAAAAGTTATTTTAATGTTAAATATATTTTTAGTACAAATACAAAGTATGATTACAATACATTATGCAATAACAACTTGAATATAGAAAATAGTAGTGAAAACTCCGATGAATTTTAACGGTCGTTGCACTGTTGCTAAACACCTAAATTGTTACTGTTCCCTTAAAAATATTACAAAGTTGTGACCGTTACCATAGAAATAATTACATTTTTAGATTAATTTTACGGCAACCCTCACAAGTTTGCTGTTTTACAACTTTACAATGACAATTACAATTCATCGGGTTTTCCCCTAGTAATTTGATAAATTAAGTAAATTTAAGATTTACAAAACTATCGCGACTACTTTTACTCAAATTCAGCATGCTGAATTAAATTTGTATACGTAAAGAGCTCCCAAAATATTCTAAACTTTAAAGAATAAAATAAACATATAAAAGAAATTGAAACAAAAATTTTCAGTAATTCTTTTCGTTTTCCAAGAAAAGCGTTTTCTGGCTGTTTAGTTACATTAATTGGTTCAGAAGTACTTATTTAAAAAGAAACAAAATTAAATCTACATAATAATAAAATCCTAATAACGGTGTCCGGTCTCCGGTGTCCGGTATCCGGTATCGTCTTGAGTTACCTCCCTTATTTTAAACCCTTAACATATAATATGAGATGTATACTGCACGTAGCATATAACAAAACAGAGCTAGCGACGCTCATTAATTGTGCTACTTGAGGAAATAAATGAGTTCCTAATAGCTTATATACATAAAAATTCTTGGCACAGTTGCATAGCTCCTGTTCTGCCTTATACTGCACAATACCGCTGATCAGTATTCCAATCAATATAAAATTAAATTTTATACATTATGAAACCAAATGCATAATATTAACTGTGCTCAGTGTTTGGTATAAACATTTATATATGCCATTATATGAAGATTTATTGAAGAATAAATTTAATTATGAAGTTATAATTTACTGTTATTTTCTGTTCGCAGGAAAGGCCAGGTTACTTGTTAATGTATAATTTTTAAAAAACGATGAATATTTTGAAGGTATCTAGGTTACAAAAAACCAGAAATTATACATGTTTTTGCAGCTGCTGTGTTCCATACGACTACTGGAGTATCAGGCATCACATTTAAATTCAAAATATCACAAATTAAGATAAAGCACTTTTCCCTGGCATTTGTGGTCGTTTGAAAGCTGGTTAGAGAAAATCAGTTTAAAACTGTGACCTGTAAAGCATCTCTAACAGACACAGACAGACACGGCATCGAAGGACACACGAAGAAGACCATTTTAATAGATGGACGCTTAAGCTGAGCATCCAATACGGTGTTAAAAAGTGAACTGCAAATTCATGCGGCGTTAAACAAAGAACAGCTTTTCATTCATGCGGCGTTACACTTTAAGCGGTGTTGTGCCATGAACTATGAACACCGTAATATTCATATGACGTTAAACAGTAAGCGTCGTTGTACAGTGAACGGTGTTAAATTCATACAGCGTTGAACAGTCAACAGTGTAGAATTCTTTCGACGTTGTCAACTAAACAACGTTGGATTCATACGGCGTTAAACAGTGAACAGTGGAGCATTTTTTCGACGTTGTAAACTAAACAACTTTGGATTCATACGACGTTAAGCAGTAAACGGCGTCAAATGCATACGGCGTTGAACACTAGACCGTGTAAAATTCTTAAAGCCTTTAAATTTAAACAGCTTTAACTTTACACATCGTTGAACAATAAACGGCGTTCAATTTAAGAGGTGTACATTGACCGCATTCAGTTTATACTGCGTTGAGCAATGAACTGAATTAAATTAAAATGGCGTTATGCTCTACAAGGTGTTTAATTTATGCGGCACTAAACAGTAACTGGCGTTATATTCATACGGCGTTAAACAGTGAATAGTGTCGTACAGTTAACGTCGTTAAAGTCATACAACGTTGAAGAACGAACAACATTGTAAGTTAACTGCGTTAAATGTATGCGGTGTTAAATTTTCACGACGTTTAACAGTGAACAGCGCTCAGTTACCACGGAGTTAACAGTAAACAGCATTAAATTAAAACTTCATTGAGCATTAAACAGCGTTTAATTATAACGGCGTTGAACAGTAACCGCCGTAATAGTTATACTGTGCTCAAAGTAAAAGAAGTTTTTGAAAAACGACGTAAATTCATTCAGCAATTTACTGCGAGTAGCATTGTACAGTGAACGGCGTGAAATTCAGACAGTGTAAACTTAAAACGGCGTTAAATTTATGCAGCAATATGCATTAATCGGCTTCAATTCATACAGCGTTAAACGAAGCCAACGGAGATTAATTTCTTTTTTTTAATTATACATCGATGACTAGAAAGCGGCGTTAAATGGTAAACAGAGTTAAATTCTCACGGCGTTGAACCGTGACCAGAGTTAAACTCATACAGCTTGGATCAGTAGAACTTGTTTAATTCCTGCGGCTAAGAACAGTAAACAGCGTTAAGTTTAAAATACTTTGAACTGTAAACAGCGTTCATTTCATACAGCGTAAATCAGTACACAGCGGTTAATGCATGCGGCTTAGAACAGTAAACAGTTCGTTGAGTTCATACGGCGTTTAACAGTGAATTTCGTTTGTTTCATACGGAGTAAACGGTGTTTAATTTATACGGTAAATAGAATAGTGAACAGTGTTTAGTTTACACGGCGTTGAACAGAAACTAAGGTTATATTTATACTGCGTTCAACAGTCAACAGTATAGTGTAGTTAACGACGCTAGATTCTCATGGCGTTAAAGGTCTACGTCATTAAACAGTGAACATCGTTTAACTCATACAGCGTTGAACAGCAACTGGCGTTATATTTATACCGCGTTGAACAGTAAATAGTTTCCTACAGTAAACGACGGTAAATTCATACCGCGTTGAAATTCAAGCGCAAACTGCGTTAAATTTAAACAGGGTTAAATTATTACGGCATGAAACAGAAAATAGCGTTTATTTCATACAATGTAAGCAGTAAATGGATTTTTTGTTTTAACATTCCAATGTTTGTCTACTCCTCAAATTATTAAATTTAACACAATAAGGCATCTAAAGTCAGGATTGTTTTGGATATGAATTCTATATTTCAAGAAAAATATCGGGAGCAAAGTCAAAATTAAATTCAACTTTTGCGAATAACCAAGAACCAAAAGCGCTTCCCACAAAATAAATTAAATTATCCACATGCCAATAGTAAAAAGTAAACTGACGAGTTGTTTAAGCAGTGCAAAACGTTTTAATTGATTATTTTTGAAAAATTCGCAATTTATTTTAAAAGGTGTAATATTTCAATTTGCATGCTTTTGTATTTGAACGTTGCCAATTATTTTTTGTATATGTTTTATGCTATGCATGGAATTATTTACATGCTTTTAAAAATTGCAAAATATAATTACTTTTCACATGTTTCACTATGACCAGCTCAGGTTTTAAAGTAGGTTACATTCTGATTCTTTTACATAATTATTTGCATTATCGTGTTGCTTTAGTTCGTTTCTTTGGTTTATACATAAATGACTACTTGGCAGAACATTATCAAAGGTATGTATATCAATTATTGAATTCTGTTCTGATGATTAGTAGAATTTCCACGCTAATGGATGCACTAACGTTATAATTTAGGAATTGCTTTTAAGCCAGAACGGAAAATGATTCCCCTACTTAGCATTATTTATACTAATAAAATCAATTTGTTTAGAGACCAGGATGTAGGATGTAGGAATTAAAAAATTATTGTCAATGGTAAACAAATGTATAATACATTTATGTAGCTTTGTATTATAAATTTTATTGCCTACAAATTGCTTAGACACATGCAGCTTCATAAAAATAAAATGAGTACTCTTTTTGCATTCAAAAGGACGGCCCTCAAAATTTCATAAAAATAATATGCGATGAATGATTAACCTTGGGCACGGATGGATTTAATTTAACCTCGAGTCGTATGAAGCTTTATGAATTTAAAAAAATTAAAAACCAATCGTCGGCGAAGAATCTTTTAGGGCTAAAAGCGAAACTGACTATTACTATTTTTCACTAAAAGCGAAACTGACTATCTTCATTTTTTACAAAATACCATTAAAATGAGGCAAAAAAAACTATATGTGTCAATGCAGCATGTTATGAAGTAGACGGTTTTGTGTAGGGGTGGTACATAAATGACGTCACAAAATTATTGCTCTCTTAAGAAACAACTACTATCATATCAATGCTTACAAGGCTTCTCATTATTACAAAATATTTATGTCATTAGCCATTAGTTAATGATTATCTTAAATTAATGTGCTAACCCGTACGGACCGCTTGATGGATAGAGGCATGCTAGCTACTTACCCACAACCGTTTTGCCAACCAACTCATTGCGCGTTAGCACACAAGCACGCAACAAACAGTAGCAGTCCAATCGGCCCAGCAGACATTCCCTGCAACGCGCGTATGGCAATGGTTGGCATCTAAAAGTCTACTAAACTTTATTCTGTAAACACACCATTTTGTGTGCTAACCGTTGGTAGCCAAGGATAATTCACAGTTGAATCATTCTTGCTTGACCACGAGGTTTGAATTATTTTGTACTGACGGCGTGTTTTCGGCTTCGGACAAACTTTGCTGTTCTGCTCGGGTAGTGACGGTCATTATTAACTCTAGCTACTTACTATTAGTAAAAAGTGAAAATTAGAAGTTTTATATATTTACACTGACTGAGTTCACTTGGGTCGAGGTTTCTGTATAGTTTGTTCAACTGGCGCAATTTACTTTACTTTTATTTCTCGTGCAATGTAACTACAAATTCAAGTATAAGTAGAACCTCAACCCAGGTGACAGTGTAAAGACATAAAACTTCTAATTTTTACTTTCCTAACAGAAAAGCTTGTTACTAGTTAGAGTTATTTATAGGTTCGTTACAAACTGAAAGTTAACGTAACATTAAGCATCGCTGCCACCATGCGACAGTTACAACATAACAAATTTAATCCTGGCTAAATTGGTTCCTACTTCGATAATTAAGTGAGTCCTTTGTCGGTTCTACATCACAAAAAGCAAGTCCATATCTGTACATTCTTCGCAAAAACTCGTGACTTACAATTAGCCCGAGCCGGAAAAGGTGTATTTCGGTTTCACATAACTATTATTAACTTATCCATGTATCATGTATAAAGTCGCATGCGAAATCAAAGTTGAAATTACTGCGAGTCAAGTGGTATGACGTATGACTAATGACCAACTGCGACTGTAACTATGCAGTATTAATGTCTTGGTAAATAAAAAACCAACGACTACGTTGTTTGCATTTTTGTTGGAAGTTAAGTCTGGTTAAATAAAAATAACTACCTTCAATGTCAAGTTTGTAATGTCGAAATAAAATGCTTACAATATTATTTTCATTGTCATGTTAATTAAATTAATATCTCCGGCACCTTGGTATTACCTAAAAAATGAAGAGCAATTAAAAATTGAATGCTAACTATAATGAAAAGGAAGCGGTGGGGGGGGGGGGGGTAGTGGCTTTTACTGTCAAGTAATCGGTATGGAAGCACATGTCAGTTGGTAGTGTATAATTGGTGGTCTTTCACTAGGCTGCAAGCACGTACCACAGAAAAGCATGCTAATTTTTACGTCCGCACTGGGCTGTCTTCACCTACCATTCTCTGGCATGCCAACAGATGCTAAACAGGAAACTTCATGTGCCAATAGTTGGTAGGCCAGATCCTGTTTTAGTTACCGCCTTCCCGCTACGTACGGGAACAGTACTGTTTACTGACATCGTAATCATTTTATACTAAACAATAAACAAGGGCTAAAGCCCTTGTTTCATGGCAGCCTTAACAGTAATATGGGGTATCACTCGCAAATGTTAAAATCGGTATTAAAAAATTGCAAAAAATTAAATTATAATTTTTAAAAATTAAATGTAATAAATTGCAATTTTAACTGAATTTTTTGTTTTCAGGAGCTTCAAAATCATATATTGCATGTGAAATGTCCTTGAGAAACGCAAAAATAAGATAAGTTATGTAGATTTGTAGAAAAAATAGAAAATTGAAAATTTGAATTTCCCGCCAAACCTAAAATGTCAAACTTCGACCGGTAACTCTCTTCAAATATAAAGAAGTGATACATTAAAATGACAGGAATGAGAAGAAGAACAATATGTATTACGATTGACGCGCGAATTATCAAAGCTTTAATTTAAAATTGCACATTTAAAGTTAATTTTAATTAAAACAAATAGTAAATTAAATAATTTTTAATTTTCAAAGAATTTCATATTTTTTATTTTTTAAGATCTTCAAAATGACGTATCGCATGTCTAATTCGGTTAAGAATTGCCAAAGGTTGCTAAATTATGTAGATAGGTAGGAATAATTTTTGTGACGTCATTTATGGACCACCCTTACACAAAAACGTCTACTTCATAACATGCTGCATTGACACTTATAGTTTTTTTTGCCTCCTTTTATTGGTATTTTGTGAAAAATGGAGATAGTCAGTTTCGCTTTTGGTGTAATAGCCAGTTTCGCTTTTAGCACCAAAAGGATATACATAGTCAGATTTGATTCTTCGTCGACGAAATTCTACACTATACATATAGTATTGCTTTATTACACAACAAATTTACAAATTTATACAGAATACATATTTCAAAAATTTTAATATTTAAAAAAGTGTGTAATACCGCTTACTGTGTGGTACTTGGTACTTGTTTTACTAAAGCTCAGCTAGTTATGTAGCTCATTAAAAACTATTCAAGGTAATTTAAAAAGCAGTTTAGCACACAGTATATACAAATCATGCATTATGCACTTACAACTTGATTATATAGAAAATAGTAATTAAGTTAGTTGAATACATTTGAAATTTAAAAGGTATTGCAACTGCTGCTGCTGCTCACATTTAATATGCATGGAAAAAAGTATTTTGCTGCAACATTCAAGTATATTTAACTATATAAAATGTAATATAAATATTTTCATAGTTTTCAAAAAAGGTAAATTTTCCATTGATTTATTTGCATTTTAGTTTTTTATTAAGTTCAGTTATTAATTTTTTTTATGGACGGTGTATTTTATTGAATACTGAAAATAGATAAACATTACTTTGATTCTTCAAGAGTTATAAAGCAATATTAATATAGCTCTAAAGATGTTTATTAATAATGTCATAAACATCAATGCATTTAAATCTATAGCCAGCTCAGAAAATTTCAAAGTAGCTTACATTCTAGTTCTTATCCATATAATTAATTGCATCAGCGTATTGCTTCAACCCGTGTCGTTGTTTTGTGTATGACTACTTGGCAGAACATTACCAAATGTGCATTTAAGAATTTATGAATTCTATTCCGATGATCACTGGAATTTCCCAGCTAAGGACTAAGGATATCTAAAATTATAATTTAAGACTTGTTTTTAAGTCACAACGGAAAATGATCCCCATAATAATTAGTATTATTTATACAAAGAAAAGCAATATGTTCTGAAAACAGGTCGTGTAAGAATTTAAAATTTTTGTCAATTGCAAACAAATGTAGACTATTTTTTACGTATTATAAAATGGATTGCCTGCCAATATTGCTCACACAAGTGCAGCTTCGTAAAAATAAAATTAGTACCCTTTGCATTCAGAGGAAAGCTCTTAATTTTATAAATATGCAAGGAGTGATTAACTATGGGCACAGGTGGATATAATTTACCCTGAAAATTTATGGCATTTCATGAATTTAAAAAAATAAAAACAATTCATGTGCTTTATACTTTAGTGCTTTATTAAACAACGAATTTATACAAAATACATATTTCTAAAATTCAAATAATTAAAAAATTTTGCAATACTGCTTACTGCGCGGTACTTGCTAACTTGTTTTAGTATCTAAGCACAATTTACAAATTATTTCGACAAATTGTTTCGGCAAAATTATTTATTGTTAAATATCTAATTATAAAAATTTAAGCATTGAAGCAAATTTTATAGGTGTATCTAAAAGTTCAACGTACAACTTCACAAGTAGCATTTATCTATTCTGTCTAAACAAAAAAATACACAGTTAATTTCACTTTTAAAAAAATGACTCAAAAAAGTAGTCAAAGCAAAAATACAACAAATTTCTGTTTTATACAGAATTAACATGTTTCATATTGGCTCTGGTCGCATATTATCTCAGCTGCTTTATAATAAATCATTTGTTCTTTTGAAAACCTATGTCCTAATTTCCGTTAAAGTAAAAGACCTTTTCATCTGTCGATTTGTAAAATTATAAATAATACTACTATTTAGATAAAAATACTTAAAGTGAAAACGTGATTAACATTATTATAATGTCAACATTGCTATTACATTTTAGTTTAAATTATAACTAATACATCATTCTACTTTAATCCATACAAATTACAGATGGATACTTTATGAAGACTATAATCCTGCATTTTCTTGTCCCGTGGATTCTTTACTCAGCTAAATCCTTTTCCTAAAGGGTAATAGTAATTTCATTGTTGAGTAGTAAAACGCCCTTTATTTGTAAAAATTGCGTCATAACTGTGTCAGTGTTAAGATATACCTACCCCGTTTTTCTTAGAGAATGTCCTGCGGTTCATATGCATGGCCAGCCACGAATGCGCAAACCAATGAGACAAACGCAAGTTTCTAGTTGTGTCTTCAGTCACAGCTGAGCTAAATTATAATTAAATCACCAAGATAACACCTTTGCCGCATAGAACTACACCAGACATTCTGCAAAAAGTAAACCTGACTATAATTCCTGTTTTAAAAGCTTCCGCAGCTAATTATAAAAATATCCGTAATCCAATTTAAGATATAGTATTGTGCTTGTGCTACTTTCGCTGAAGTAGACTAAACTCTTTGCAAAGGGGACTCAGGAGAACCCATGGCCGTCAAGGTTTACTGCATCAGATAAAGTGAAGAATTTAGACAATATCTCGTTCTCGCCCGACACTCTCCGTCACATACGATTGTGCTGATCCCAACTTCCCAGGAGTATACACTTAATTGTCAAAATACATTGATTGGATCCACAATTATGCAGTGTAGCAAAATCAATGAGCTAACCTTGCAATATATTGCCCCTCTTTGAGTTTAAGAGACTTTTAAAGGCTTAACTGATTAATATTCTTAGCAACGTTTAGTATAGTTGTGTACTTTACATGGAATTTTATTTTCAACCTATCCAAAATAATAGTAATAGCAATTGTTTGTCATTGTAGCGGATTTTGCAATTAACAGGGTTTAGAGTTCACAAGCTTAACTCACAATTAGTATTCTTTGAATTTTGAAAACTTTCCTTCACACGAAATGAATTAAGTACAATTTTAGAAAAAATAGATAAAAAAACAGCGTGTTATACGCTTAATTGAAGCTAATGAAAAATTATTTTAAGTAATTTTAAATGTAGTTGTGTACTACACGGCGTATACTTAAAATGCATTATGTACTTACAACCTGATTATATAGAAAATATTAATTAAGTAAACTATATAAAATTGAAATTCAAATCCTATTTTGACTGCTTTCTACTCACATTTAGGATGCATGGAAAATGCAATATTTTGTGCTGTAACATTTATACATATTAAATTAAAATACTTAGGTAGTTTCCAAAATGACCAAAACTTTAAATGGGAATAAAACAAAAAACAATAACAACCGAACAAGCATTCTCAATACTTCTTGTCGTTTTTCAAGATTGTTTTTTTCTGTTATGTGAAAACATTATTTCTCACAAAATGATATCTGAAAAGAATTATTACAAAATTAAATGAATGTAAAATTTAAAAAAAATGAAACTAATAATAATATCAATATTTAATGGGTAATAATTTAATTTACATTAGAATAAAAATTATACCTATTTAGTTTTGCCACTGCGTTCCATACGATTTCAATAGCCTTATGCATTATAGTTGAACTGCCCTTACAATTAGTACAAATTAAAACGAAAGAAAAACGCTGCATCATATAAAAGTGTAGTAATTTGTCCACGCAACAGGTTAACGATAGAAGTGACACAATAAGGCTGATTATGATTTTACTGCAACAATAAGCCATAAATTTAAATATTAGATATAAGAAGGAGTGGGACCATTTTGTAACTTATAACTAATAATTTAATTAACTTATTTAAAACTAGTTAGGCTTTTTGAAACGAAGTGACTTAATAACTTACGTTGCTTACTCAGCTGCTTCAAACACGGCATTTTTCTTAGATTAATTTGAATGCAAAATTGTTACTATAACTCTGCTTCGGTGGTTTTATTTCTCATGTACTACAAGTATTTATGACTATGACTTTTCGGCTGATAGTTGATTTTTTTCTACCAGCCCACAAGAAGCAAGTTCAATCTATATTGACTACTGTTATCGTTCAAAGCACAAAGTAATACTGAGCATTTGTAAAAGGGAGGCAGAGGATTTCAATAGAAAAGCTTAAAATATTCAAGCCATTGACTTCTCAACATGTTTTAACTTCCATAGCTGGCAGATGTTTAGCTAAAGAAACAATATAACGCCAATTTTTTTATTGGGAGAGTTAATAAATATAAATAATTCAAACAAAAAGAATTGTTTGTGAGCTAAATATGTTTTTTGAATCGTGAAAACAGTTGATGAAACAAAAAATGAAACATTTTTATTGTCTTGAGCCATTTTAATAATTTTGTTGTTGCTTTGTAATAGTTTAATAATATGGTACAAAGTACAATATCTGCGAGTGTCACCCTTTGACTGTGCTTGGTCTATGGCATTATTGCAAAAAGCAATACAAATGTTATTTACGAATGAATGTGATTTTACGTATTTAAATTGTGAGCTGTCGTCTGTCGTTGGCATGTAAAAACAATTCAAGCTTTATTTTTTAATTACTCATTTCCACGCATATATATATATCTTTTCAAAATTAATTAACACTAATTGGTGTATTATTGGCTCACAATGCAGTTTCTAAGGAAGTTTTATAAAGAAAACGTTTATTATACTATAGTCAGCGAATTATATGTATGTACATATAACATATATATATGCCTTTTTATAAAACATACCTGCATGAACTGTAAGGAGATTTCTGTTTGTGCACAACAAACACTGTAAAACTGTGCACAACTGTAAAAATGCTATGATTTTGATATATTGAGGTTTACTAGTAAAGCTAATATAATAATACGCAAATGAGTTTAAATATTTTATAAAATTCTAAATAACCCCACCAGCTAACCTATCAATTTCTCCAAATTGATATATATATATACATATATGTCCTACATTGGTATAGCAACTAGGGTAAGTTAAAACGTATTTAATTGAGGTAGTGCATGGGCACCTAATTACAGGTGGAAAAATTCTTGTAAAAATATAGTATTATTCCACTTTTATTGCAGCAAACACATGTAACAAACCGCCTTGGCAAGAAACAACAATCCCTAAAAAATGAGGCACATTTTCTTCAAATAATCAAATGATAGAAAACCAATTTGATTTCTACATTGCAGCTGCAAGTAAAATCCCAGTACACCGCAGCAACAATTTCTTAAAATAAAGAATTCATTACTTTTATTGAACTTATACTGTGTGCAAATATTGTTTTACTTAAGCTTTATAATATTTTAGTATTATTACCCCGACGTTGTCGTGATATCTGAAGTTTATTATAACTTCTTAAAACTTCTAATAATAGTTAACCAAAAGCATTAAAAACTAAAAGCATTAAAAAACGAGTTGAAGCAAAGCGCGCGCTATGGGCTTACATAAAAAAATACAAAAATATAATAGTAAACTATGTAACATGAAGTATACTTCGCATAGTATGCGCTAACATAAAGTAGTGCATAATAACAAGCGTTTCAAATGATGTATGAATTGTCTTGAAACAATTTAAAATAACTGTTGTAGTTGCAGCACAATTTACCACTTAAGCAAACTCATTTATATTTTTTTGAAAGTTCTGATAGAATGCACATAATAAAATGATTTGGAATTTAAAAAAAAAAGTTTATTTTTCAAATGGATTACTGTAAATTACGTTCATCTAAATCGAACGGATGTTAGGCAACCCAGAAGATAACCTGGCCTGTGTGTACAGCGGTTATTTACGAATACGAATACGAATACGATTTATTCAAGAAAATAAGTGCTTTAGGGCATTACCCATCACACATACAGAGAGATTACAGGTTACATTTTGTATTAAATACAACTAATTAAGGAATAGAATTAAATACAGTGGTTAAACAATCTTTTACAAATAAGAAAATATTTAAGATGAAGCTTGAGGAGTTTAAATTCTTAAGAAAGATGTTATATTTCATTTCGTTCATATGACAAACTTAATAAGCATTTAAATACTTTACTCGTTGAGAGGAAAACTTTGAGCACTCAACCACAAAGTGGAAGATGGAGTCATAAAATAAAGGGCCACAATGCAAACACATTTCATTACAATTAAACTTAATAAACATATTATTACAAGATATGTAGCTACTACTGAGTCGAAGTTGACTACATATGCGAATATACTGGATAGGTAACATAGAGTGGAGATACTTACTACAAATGAAATCTGACTTAATGAGATGGTAGTACTGATGATACGATGAGTTATTTACTCGAGACAGATCTTCTTGCCGAGCCTGATCATAAATGCACTGCACGATATTGATCATATTATCAGACAGAACTACAGCAGATTGGGCTTTCCAAACGAATGAGTACCCTAAATTATCCAGAAGATTTTTGATTTGGACAGCCCAACTATACTCTTCTTGCGAATTTCCTAGTTCCATTAATTGTACCAACCTTAAGTAGCACTTCTTGACTAACCTATTATCAGGCATTAACAGAATTCGGCACCAGAATTTTAAGGTGTTGGAATAAATATAGCACCTTGTGTGCAGCCTACCCGATTCGCATCTAACTAGATAGCCTGGGGTGTTTCTGGGGAGTGATAGTAGTTTTTTCAGGAACCTGGTTTGGACACCTTCAATATTTTTCAAGTATCTCAAGCCCCAGTTAGCTACTGCGTATGTTAGTGTAGGAATAACAACTGAATCAAAAATTTTCATTTTACCTGTCCAGGACCTAATTTTACAACTTCTAAATGTATCCAATACCCCTCCACTCGCAATATTACCTTTGCTAATGAGAGCGTCTGCTGCTTTTCTGAAAACCCCAGAAGAACTAAAAGTAACGCCAAGATAAACATATGAGGATACCACTTCGATAGGCTGACCGTCAAGTGACCATTGCCAAGAAATACAGGGTCTGCCACCCTTGCGAAATATTATTATTTTGGTTTTACTTAAATTAATAACCAGCTGATTAAGCTTGCAATACTCGCTCAAAATATTAATTTTGTTTTGCAGTGAAAGTTTAGTTTCAGCAAGGGTGGCGTTGTCATCAGCAAGCATAAGAAGGTCAGCTTCGTTAGTACCTCCAAAACATACTGGCTTGGCCCCTCTGGATGATAAAAAATCATCTATATCACTAACATAAATTGAAAAAAGCAGGGGACTTAAAATTTCTCCTTGCAGGACCCCTAGGGTAATATTAAAAAAATCTGAGTTACCATCACGCGTTCTAACTCGGAATCTACTTTGATCATAAATTGATTTAATTATACGAATGATTTTTCCGCTAACCCCTACACGGTGCATTTTTTCCCATAATTTGGCGTGCGGTATACTGTCAAATGCACGGGTGAAGTCAACAAAGAGCACAAATAACTTTCCACCTTTTTTATATAACTTTGACTGAATAATAGACATTAAAGAAAATATTTGATCTAGACACCCCCTACCTTTTCTAAATCCTGCTTGAGACTCTGGAAGAATATTTTTGTGTTCACACCAGGTAGATAAACGGTTGTTAATAATGGATGTAAAGAGTTTTGTGAAAGTATTAACTAACGCAATACCCCTGTAATTGGTCGGAAGTAAACAATTTCCCTTTTTAAAAATCATAACAATATCCATTTCCGACCAGCTAGGAGGGGTTACTCCGTTTGTAAAGAAAAAGTTAAACAAAATAAGAACGCTGCTCAGAATAGTCATAGGTAGGCTACAGATAAATTCATTTGGGATCAGATCCGGGCCAGCAGCTTTATTAAGCTTTAAAGACCTCACTGCCAGTATAAGCTCGTCCATTGTAAATTCTGCATCTAGGATTACATCAGTGTTTGAAAAGATTATATTTTCCTGCTGCTGAGCGGGCGGCATAACTTGTGAGTAAAACTTTTCCCACTCGGGGATAGATATTTTACATGGTACAGTAGATGGTTTCCTAAACCTGCTAATACATTTCCAGAACTCAGTTGGGGATTTAGTATTGCTAAGTGTTGACTGAATATCCTGCCAGTAAGTGCGCTTTTTAGACTTAATAAAACTAGAATATAATTTTCTTGCTGCAAAGTAGTAATTAAGTAGTGGTCTACTATGTCGACTGCGTGCATTTGACAGTATCTTCTTAAGCTTTGTGCGTTTGAGAACACACTCTGCATCAAACCATGGCTGGGATTTAATTTTGTCCAAATTAGGAGAAAACTGCATACCAGTTAACCTAGAAGCCTCAAGAAGAAGTGCAACTAAATCATTGTAATTACGTAGATGGTCGCTACCAAACTCTTGGAAGGTGTGGATTAAATAATTCTTAAAATCTGTGTACTTGTGTTCTTTCCATCTGATAATACTACCACGTGATGTGTCGTCGTTTTGTGACAAGTTGGGCCACCTCAAATTAACCAGGCAGGGCAAGTGATCCGAATCTGGAAAATTTAAAAAATATAAATCATCTACAATTTCACACCCTAAATTATTGCACCATACAAGATCAATAGTACTTTTACCTACGCAGCTATTATTTTTAGAGTAGAAGGAAAATTGGGATGGGGAGTCTGATTGGGTTCTACCATTAGGAATAAAAAACGAATTTAGCTCTAGCATTTCAACCAGTTCCCTTCCCCTACTGTTAATTGATAAATCCAGTGAAGTTCGAACAGGTGCTAGTGAAGGTGTAGATATAAGAGTAGGAATCTCCTCATTTAGGTTACCAACCCGTGAATTAAAATCTCCACATATTAAAATCGGTGTGTTAGTGAATTCAAGCTTACTGTTATTGATACTATCATTGAGAAGTGGTATAACATAATCATAGGCATGGCCTGGTGGAATGTAAACAAACAGAAGTACAAAATGTTCTTTAGAAATAATGTGCTTATTGTGAACAATAATAAAAAATCTATTAGCAGCCACAAGACTTGATTCAAAAACTAAAGGATTGTAGAGTACCACTAAGCCCCCACTAGCCCGTCCGGTTTGAGCTCTCCTAACAGCTGGGAAAGAAACTGCGTTAAAATTTTGAAAAAACAGATAAACATAATTACTATCTTCAATCCAGGTTTCATTGAGACAGATAATATCGGCATTACATAACAGAGTTTTATCTTTAGGTGATAAGTTAAAAATTTTATTGTAACCACTTATGTTCCAAAAAATAAGGTGAGATGAGGTGACAGGGTGCCCAGTGTTTCAATTCTTCTTCTTCTGTTGCGATCCTGATGAACCTTGAGTGCTACTGCTTGCTTGTTTTGGCGTGTACCCGGGAATCGATTTGATTTGTCGAATGAATTTTCCGTCGGATTCATAGAAGAATGTTTTCCCTTTTGTTTCTAGTATGAGGTATCTTGATGACCACAGCTTGGCAGTAGTATTTGGCTTCTTCCGTTCCTCTTTGGCTTTTTCTAACAGATGATTCTTGATTTTGCGTTGCTCTGGACTTAGATCCTCAAAAATTTGAAATTTAGAACCCTTTAGGAGATGACATTTTGAAAGAATTGTATTTCGGTCTACTACAGATGAAAACTCACATTTTATACCATACGTATCAAGCTTTAATTTAATACGAGTCACTTCAACTGTCTTAATATCAGTAATAGTAAGTAAAGAGAGAACCTTAGCTACTTCAGATTTCATTGTTGCCTTGTTGGACTCTGGCTGAATGTCAACTCCACTAAAAAACTACAGCGGTTATTTGAAATATTATTTTGCCGGAGTTATTAAAAAATAAATAGGATTTAAAGCGTTTTTCTACACTAACCATAATATGCACTTTTCAAAATTAGGTGAGTACAAAATTTGATTTTTTTAAAAAACAAGTACATAAACATTTTGTTCGTTTTGAAAACAAGTAAATAAATCGTATTACAGTTTTCGCAAAAAAAAACATCTTGCACTATTTAAAATCGTATAAACGGAACATTCTTCCTCTTTCCAAAAAAACAAATAAATAAAACATTTTGCACTTTTAAAAAGCAAGTATTGCATTTTAAACCTTTCAAAACTATGTAATTCAATATCGCATGTTCCAAAAATGTAATTATTTTGTACAGTTTCGAACTTTGGCAGCTGATGAATTAGATTATGTGTGAGTTGAATAAACTTCAAATCGTTATATGACACTTTGTATGTATGTATGTTAGTAGTATCGTACTTACAGGCCATAGCCTATTGCACACTACATAACAATTTACTTTACAGCTTAATTTCAGAGATACACCACACAGACTTGTCTGAGTATATTCTTTGAGTTTGCTGACTTGTAAATTATACTTAAACTTACCTGGGAAGTTATACCTATTATTTTTAGGCTTTCTTATTGCCGCGCGGTTTGAGACACGATATTTAAGCTCCTAGCTAAGGAGACATGAACCACTGTTTATGTAACAAGGCCTACAGAGTCCAGAAGCAATATCAGTCACCATGAAGTCCTACGACATTGCTATATCGAATTGAGGGACAGAGGACATCTAGTGATCGGGCAGGTTTTAGTGGCGCACCACGAGTTAAGCACAGAGGATTTTATTACTACCCCATTAAGACTCGGCTCTGTCCCGGTCGGAGTGCTCACGTGCTCCAAGGAGCTCGTGCCTCTGTTCACAGATGTCCGTAGTCGCTCATCATGTAGCCACTTTTGACTCCCTTGTCTATACCTCTGTTTTCATCTTTTCTCAACAAAGTAGAGACATCAGAAGGCAGCTCCGTGCAGACTAGTGGATTAGAGTATCTCGCATGCAAAATGTATTACTACATATGCTTTTCGCTCATCGATAACTCGTATCTCGACGTGCTCCGTGCACCACTGAGCCCACTAGCCCACCTTATATGACACACTGAATTACATACAGACTTGAAGAAAATCCATCAAGCAACATGCAGCGTTTTATACTCTTAAATAGAGCTAATTAAAAGTTATTGTAATGTTAAATATATTTTTAGAACACATGCAAGGTAAACGTATAATGCATTATGCACTTACGAGCAAACCACTTACTATGATTCCTCGGGATCTGGAAAAGCATAGCCAGAAACGTTTCCTTGGGCCTCAGTAAGAACAAATAGTGTGTTAACTCGAGTGCATTTTGCGCGGTGCTTCAGCAGCAGCATGCCAAAGTTAAAAAAAACTGGAAATTTCAAAGTTTGTCACGCTGTAATTCCTACAGTTCTGGTCTGATTTCAATAAAACTTGCAGTTTTGTGATGCTAAGACGTTTTTCTATTAAGTAATTTCTCGAAATTTTGAATTTCGATTTTTTAATTTTTTTCTGAAAAATTAATAAAACGTCTTACTTTTCAGACCTAATTTTTAAAAAATCTGTCACAATGTCAGTTGGTCGCACGCTACAGGTCGCATTTTTTAAGATTTTAAATTGAAACCTTTTTTAATCGCCCAGAAAAGCGAGGGAGAAGTGCTGTATAGTTTTTGGTTATTATTCAATTTATAGTTTGTTCGCAATTAACAGTTAAACCGACAAAGAATAAACTCCATTTTTCAAGATAAAAAAAGGGCTAAAAATACATGGAAGGTACATACGGAGCTGAGAGCTTGTCAAGTTTCGCCATTGAAAATACACATAGAAAATTTTCACGAGTTTCCAATGCAAGTAAAGGTACTGCTCACAATATGTACGTTCACATGCCAGTCTAGTGTAGTGGTCGTGGTACTGGGACTGCGACATGGAGGTGCAAAATATCCACGCTCAATACTAGAGTCCACACATCCAGCACCAGTTTAGCTATTCTCCTCCCTCGACATACCTAGGTATATAGGTGTTCGGGGGTCGTCCGCAATGACGTCCTTGGACAAAATAAACATACATAGGTATATAGGTTATTAATGTTCGGGGGTCGTCCACAATGACGTCCTTAGACAAAATAAACATACAAAGGTATATAGGTTATTAATTTGGACAAAATAAACATACATAGGTATATACGTTATTAATGTTCGGGGGTCGTCCACAATGACGTCCTTGGACAAAATAAACATACAAAGGTATACAGGTTATTAATGTCCACAAAGGCGTCCTTGGACAAAATAAACATACATAGGTATATAGGCTATTAATGTTCGGGGGTCGTCCACAATGACGTCCTTGGACAAAATAAACATACATAGGTATATAGGTTATTAATGTTCGGGGGTCGTCCGCAATGACGTCCTTCGACAAAATAAACATACATAGGTATATAGGTTAATAATGTTCGGGGGTCGTCCACAATGACGTCCTTGGACAAAATAAACATACATAGGTATATAGGTTATTAATGTTCGGGGGTCGTCCGCAATGACGTCCTTCGACAAAATAAACATACATAGGTATATAGGTTATTAATGTTCGGGGGTCGTCCACAATGACGTCCTTGGACAAAATAAACATACATAGGTATATAGGTTATTAATGTTCGGGGGTCGTTAACAATGACGTCCTTGGACAAAATAAACATACATAGGTATATAGGGTAATAATGTTCGGGGGTCGTCAACAATGACGTCCTTGGACAAAATAAACATACATTTGTATATAGGTCATAATTTATAATTGTTCAAGGGTCGTCCACAATAACGTTCCTGGACAAAATAAATATACAGGTATATAGGTTAATAATGTTCAGGGGTCGTCCACAATGACGTCTTTGGAAAAAATAACATAGTTTTTATTTAACAATATGCGATAAACATACCTCAGTTAATACTATTCAGGGATCGTCCATAATGACGTCTATTGAAAAAATACCATAGTATTAAATACCCTTATTTCTAAATTTTAAATATTTTCTAACCTAGATTATTTATGTTCGGGAGTCGTCCAAAATGACGTCCTTCAAAAACATAACATAGTTTTTACTCTCACTCTTTCCAACCTAAAAATTGTTTTCAACCTTTTTAACAATATGCAATAAACATGCCAAGGTATATGGGTTAATATTATTCAGGGATCGTTCATAATGACGTCATTCAAATATCATAGTTTTAGGTACCCGGTTTATAACTATAATATTTTCGAACCTTTCTTTTTACCTGCTTGCCACGTACATTGAAAAATTTCCTATTGATAGTAGGGGAGGCTCCATAAATGACGTCATTTGTGAATGGTGCAATTTATAAATATTCTTTAGCTATATTTAACCACATGCTACGTACATTCGTATATGGCTTATTGATGGTAGGGGAGCTTCCACAAATCTTATATCATCTTTTAGCGTAACAGAAATTGTCTTGCTCCTTTGTGAAAGCTCAGCATCTACTTCGGGCCCGCTCCCGGTCGACAAATCCGGCGCGAAGCGCCGGATTTTTTTATTTCTATTTGCATGCTTTTGGACATTGCTAAATTCATTATGCAATTATATGTTTTCTGCTATCTATAGTATTATTTACATGCTTTTAAAAGGTTCAAAAATAATTATTTTTCACATTTTTTCACATGCATAATGTGATGATCAGCTCAGCTTTCAAAGTAGGTAACATGCTTGTTCTTCTACATAACAAATTGCGTCAGCGTGTTGCTTTTCTTTGTTCTGTATAATATGACTACTTGGCAGAACATTGTCAAATGTGGATATAAATAATTTATGAATTCTACTCTAATGATCAAAGGAATTTCCCAGCTAAGGATATGTAACATTATACTTTACGAATTGTTTTTAAGTCAGAACGGAAATTGATTCCTATAATATGTATTTTTCATACAAATAAAATCAATTTGTTCTGAGAACCGGATGTAAAAATTGAAAATTATTGTCCATGGTAAACAAATGTAGAAGATTTTTATGTAGCTGTATGTTGCAAATTTGATTGCCTACATATTGCTTACACACGTGCAGCTTTGTTAAAATAAAATTAGTGCTATTTGCATTTACAGGGCGGCCCTTGGTTTCATAAATAGGCAATGAATGACTAAAACTATAGGCACTATAGGTGGATTTAATTTAACCTGACAATTTATGGAACTTTATGAGTTTCAAAAAAAAACAAATCATGTAATTTATACTCTCGTGCTTTATTACAAAACAAATTTATTCAGAACACATATTTCTAAAATTAAAATAATTGAAAAAAATTGCTATAATGCTTACTGTGTGGTACTTGCTAACTTGCTATAGTACTGCCTAAGCAAAATTGACAAATTAATTCGACCAATTATTTATTTTTAAATAATTATCTATAAAAATTTAGGCATTGAAGCGAAGTTTAAACATGTCTATAAATTCAACATCCAACTTCAAAAGATGCATTTTTCAATTCTGTTTAAAAAAGTAATTAATTTTACTTTTAAAAAAATTACTCAAAAAAGGAGGTAAAACAAAAATACGACCAAATTCTGTTTTATACAGAATTTAAATATCTTATAATGGCTGTAGTGTAGTCAAATATCTTAAATGCTTTATGATTAACATTTTTCTTTAAGAATGCTTATGTCTCAATGTTTGTTAAAGTAAAAGACCTTTTATCTGTAAATTTTTGTATTTATAAATATTGTTACTAATATTATTTAATATAAATATAGTATAGGCTAAAATTTGATAAAATCAACATCATTATAATGTCATTATAGGTATTAAATTTTAGTTTAATTTATAATTATTACATTATTTGACTTTTATTCCATATAATTCTAGGTGTATTTTGTACGAGCAATGTTTGCATTTCCTTGTCCCGTGAATTTTTTAAACAGCTAAAACTGTTACCTAAAGGTAGTAGTATTTCATTGCAACGCAAAACGTCCATTTATCTGCAAAAATTGTCGTCACAAAGTGTTTAAGTTAACTTGTAAAGAACAGAATTTTCGTAGAAAATACCCGGCGGTTTCTGTAGCTTGCAATAAGTGCTCCAACCCAAGAACCTAATGTTATGTATTGTCTTCAGTCACAGCTGCGAATAATATTATACATCACCAAGAGAATACTACCGTCGCCATAGAACTATCCCAGACATTCTGCAAAAAGTAGACCTGACTATAATTACTTTTCTTTCTGAAAGCTTCCGCAGGCAATAACAAAAGTAACAGTATTTTACTTCCAAGACTTCTTTTTGTGCTATTTCTGCTGAAAAAGATTGAAATCTTCGTAAAGGTGACTCAGGAGGACCAATGGCAGTCAAGGTTGACTGTATTAGATTAGGTGAGGCATTTAGACAATATCTTCTTCTCGACTAACAGTCTCCCTCAACAACGATTGTGCTGATCCTACGTTCTTAGGAGTATACACTCAAGTTTCAAAGTACATCGACTGGATTCATACCCACGCAGTGAAGCAGAATCAATAAATTACCTACATTTACAATATATTTTCCCTTTGAGAGACGTTTAAAGAGTAAAACTGAATAATATTCTAAGCAACGTTTTAAGTATAGTTGTGTACTTTACATTGAATATTATTTTTAAATTATTAAAAATATTAGTAATAGCTTCTTTCGCATCGTAGCGGGATTTGCAATTAACATGTTTCAGGGTTCACAACCTTAGCTCACCATAAGTATTCTTTGAATTTTTAAAACTTTCTCTTACACAAAGAGAATTAAATACAGTTTTAACGAAAATAGATAAAGGAACATGTAGCGATTTATACGCTTCAGTAGAGCTAATTAAAAATTATTTCCAATAATTTTAAAAGTAGTTGTAGTACACGGCGCATACTTATAATGCATTATGCACTTACAACTTGATTACATAAAAAATATTAATTAGGTAAATAAATAAATTTAAAATTCGCAAAACTATTGCGACTGCTGCAACTCACATTTAAAATGTATAAAGAATGCAAATTGTTTTGCTGCAACATTCATACATATTAAATTAAAATATTTGGGTAATTTCCAAAATTACTAACACTTTAAATGGGAATAAAGCAATTAAAAGAAAGAAAAGAACAACCGAACAAGCATTCTCAATGCTTTTTGTCGTTTTCCAAGAAGATTGTTTTTGTTATATGGAAACATTGTTTCTCACAAATGAGATCTGAAAAGAATCACAAAATTAAATTAATGTGGAAGTAAAAAAAAATGAAAGTAATATCATAATATAATCAATTATAAAGGTAATTAATTTACGTTAGAATAAAAATTATACCTATTTAGTTTTGCCACTGTATTCCATACAATTTAAGTAGTAGTATGCATTATAGTTGAACTGCCCGTGCCCGTACGATTAGTTTAAATTCAAAAGAAGTAAAAACGCTGAATCTGGATATTGTAATTTGTCCACTGGATAAGCTGACGATAACAGTGACACAATCAGGCTGATCATGATTCCACTGCAACAATAAGCCAGAAATTTAAATATTAGATACTGGGGGAAGGAGGTCGTTTTTCAACATACAATTAATATTCAAACAAATACCTTATTTAAAAAGAATTTTGAAATTATTTCAGCTTAAATTGTTTTGACACGAAGAGACTCAATAACTTACGTTGCTTACTCCGCTGCTTTAAACATCACATCTTTCCCGAACTAATTTAAAAGCATTACTGTTACTATAACTCTGCTTCTGTCTTTTTGTTTCTAATGTACAAGTAATTATGAATTTCGGGCTTCATTCTTTAGTGAGCTGGTGCTGGTGGTTGAGTCTTTCCTACAGCCTATATACCTACCAGCCAACAAGAAGCAATTTCACTGTATGATGTCTTGTTTGTTCAAAGTACAAAGTTATATTGAGCTTTTATGGACCCACGATATTTTGAATACAATTAGCTTTAAATATTCAAGTCATTGACATCTCAACAGATTTATTAGCTTCCAGCTTGCAGAAGTTTAGTTAAAAAATATTTCATTGTAAATTTTTTATTGACACTATTAAAAATATATGTAACTAATTCAAACAAAAAGATTAGTTGTTTGTGAGCTAAATATGTTTTCAAAGTCGTGAAAACACTAATTAAATTTATTGTCTTGAGCCGCATTAATTATTTTGTTGTTACATACTTTGATAAAAATGTTTAATAATAGAGCACAATATCTGCTGCTAGCCTGCGCCTATACTATACACATAGTACAATTGCATAAAGTAGTACGACTATTTTATGAGCCAAAGCAAATTAAACGAATGAATGTGGTTTTTTAAGCTGTTATTGGCATGTAAAAATAATTCAAGCTATAATTTTCATTAATATGTACCGCGCATAATATATATATGTATAATATTTTTTTAGTAGTTACGATTAGTTGATGGAGTGTTTGGCTCACAATGAAGTTGATAAGAAAGCTGACAATATTTACTTTAATATAGTCAGCTAATTACATGTATGTATATAGTAGGCTATGCCTTTTTATAAAATATAGCTATATGAACTGTAAGGAAGTTTCTGTTGATGCACTAGACATTATATTACGATTACGTTCAACTTTATTAATGCTTTGATTATGGTATATTGGGGTTTAATAGTTAAATTGCTACTATAATAATATGCAAATGAGCTTAAATATTTCATAAACTACTAATTAACTCCATTAACTTGTAATTAACGTCATAAGGTCATAACCCTATTAATCCGTCCAAAAATAATTCCGTTCAACTTTAATAACGATGGGCATTATATATGCTGGATGTAACTAGCTAATTGGCTTATAAAATGATTTATTTTTATAACCATTCTCCCTCTAGTTTTATACTACTTTCACTAAATTAAAAAATTATGCATGGTATGAATATCTACAAATTTTTTAATATTACGTTTTTATAAAACCACAAATAAAGATTAACAGCAACAAAAATTAGCATATTTTTCATCAATTCCTTTAGCTTTTGAAACCATATGGTAAGTATAACCAAATCTAATTGGTAAAAAAACCTGGTACACATAATTTCAGAAGATGCATTTTTCAATTCTGTTTTAAAAATAATAGCATAGGCTAAACACAAAAATAATTTATAATTAAAAAATAAATATAACTTTATTTTTAAAAAAAGACTCCACCAAGGCGTCATAAATACAACACGATTATATTTTATACAGAGGTTACATATTTTGTTCTGGCTCGAGGCTCGAGTAGCCTTACCTTAATTGCTTTATTATAAACATTTTTATTTTAGAAAGATTATACCCTTGTGCCTTGTAATAGATCTTTTTGCCCCTAGATCTTTGTATCCAAATAAATACTGTTATTAAGATAAAATTACTAGCAGTGGAAGCAAAATTAACATTATTTTAATGCAATTTTTGCTAAATAAAATTTAGTAAAGTCTATAATCATAGCTTCATGCTTTAAAGCATAAAGTCAAGATGGAAGCGCACTTCTCATCTTCTTGGTCCATGAGTTTCTTGTTCAGCCCACTAAACCCTTTACCCAAAGGAAATAGTACTTCACTGCTAAGAAAGTCGCCCTTTTATTTGTAAAAACGACCTTATAATGTGTCAGTGTTAAATTTTACCAAAGACTTTTTTCTTACGATAAGAGAATGCCTTTCGGTTTCTGTATCCAGCAACGAGTGCCCAAAAACCAAGGACTAAACAAAATTGCGTCAAATTCCTAGTTTTGTATTCGGTCGCAGATAAATATAATCACCGAAATAATTCCTCAATATTTCGACTTACTTCGGCAGACAGACATTCTTCAAAAAGTAGACCTGACCATTATTATTTTTTTAAACAGCCATTGCAAGGAGCCTAAAGAAATAGGGATACTCTAATTTAGAAAGAAAAAAACATTGTTATGCAAAACACAAATGGTATGCATACCACAGTCTATTTAAGTAAAATATCGTATTCCAGTTTTAATTTCCCAGTAATTAAATCAGTCTAGGTAATATCTGTGGAATTTTGTGAAATACACACACTTACATTCCATAGGCCATTCGTTTATTTTGTTCATGATTATTATGGCATTTAGTATAAGGAATATATATATAGTATAATGTTTTATTATATGTACCTACCTATTTTATTTTCAGTGTGTTAAAGTGTCCGTCAGTTGATATCAATAGACTGTGTACTGAATGGTCTTGCTGTCTTGCACGTGATTAAAACTAATTCTCAAACTCATCGAACGTATTTCCCAAGCAGCGTGTCGGTCACATAATCACCTATCTATAAATATACACTTGTGAAGAGTTGTTTGACAAAACAGGAGGATTCCATTTTATTTTTCAAAAATGAGATTATGTCTATTATTTGTACTCTTATAGAATAGATACTAAACTGTTAATTATGTAAAGGTCAAATTTCAACCAAAGCAAGGTTAAAAAATAACCAAAATTGCGTTTATGTGTAAAACGAGATAATTAAGTCCATTTAAAAGTTGCATTTCTGATTTTACTTTCGATATTATTGAGTGTTTTTAAAGTTTGTAGAAAGCAATTCACATACATAAACGTTTTATACATGCAAAAGTTTGAAAGTAAAAACCAAATGTGAATTTGCTCAATACAAAATAAAATTTCATCTCGTGACATTTTCAATCCCTAGTGCTAAGCTGTTGATTCTAGGGCAAAACGAGATAAGTCCACAAATTTTGGAATTTTTAATATTTTTTAAAAAAGTTCAAAAATTGCAGTAGGTTTAGGTACTGCTTGTGACAGTACTTCGTCATGTGCAATAATTATGTTGGGAAAAATATTAAGCTTAAAAAATCATTCAGTCACATTTTATTTGAAATTCGTTGTTCATTTTAACTTTGCTTTGTTGGTCTTGACCCGTTTTGCCAAAGCACTCTTCATATTATAGATAGCCGCATTTACATTATAAGTGCCTAAGTACTTACGCTGATAAAAATTACGCAACTACAATTTTACTAGCATTGTTTGTCAAGTGCTAGTTATTTCAATAGAGCATAGAAGTGAAGATTAAAAACGGTAATGTCGAGTGGAATCTCACACCCAGTTCAAATCTCACCACACGAACATTATTTGGTAAAGGACGGAAAGTTGTCGACGGTCGGTTCAGCATATAGTATCTAATAAATTACATTTAAAGCACAACCAGAAAATTTTGGATTTAGTGAAAAGACAAAATGCCTTCAAATCCAGAAGGTGACCAGGGTGTTCAGTTTACCCCTGGACGAGACCCAAATGGAGAAGCTAAAGTTGAAGTCGGTGAGACGAGTCATTCGTTGGGAGCACGCAAAAAAATGGCTGGATATAGTAAAGAAGAATTATTAACACTTTCTAATGAACCATCCTGGGTGAGACTTCGATCTATCACCTTTGTACTCTTTTGGGTGATAGTAGTAGGCATGGTAGCAGGAGCTGTGCTTCTTATTGTCTACGCTCCAAGCCCCTCTAAATGTTCCGAGAAATTAGTGGGACCTAGTGATGGACCATACTATCAAATCTATCTGAAATCTTTGACGGCAGGTGGATCGCTTAATGGTACGTGCTAGATTTAAATGTTATTTTCATTAATTCTATTTTAAATTTATTTTGACGAAATCATACTGTCTGTGATCTGTGAATAACCAAAATGACCCATTTGGGTCCATTTTTAGCTAAAAACGATATATTTATGCTATCTACAAAAATATTTAAATATGTTTTGAAAGCATGTAGGAAGAACATTTTTTCATTTTCAAAAACATAAAAATAGATCATTTTGCACCTTTTTAAAACATGTAAATAGAATATTTTTTACAATTTTTAAAAACATGTAAATAGAACATTTTGTGCTTTTCAAAAATATGTAAATCGAACATTTTTCACTTCAAAAATATGTACTGTATATAGAACTTATTGCAATTTTCAAAAGCACCTAATTAACATTTCACGTATTTTTCTCATTTTGTTTTTATGACATACCTCATTTTGAATGTAGTTTAAAATTGGATATGGGTCATTTTGGTTCTTCACAGACGATATAGTAGTAACTGTTGTGTTAAAAATTTTAATTAGTATTGCAACTCTTTCAATATTTCTTAACCCAAGTTAATTAATTTTTTATAGAAGTAACATCAGACCATGTGAATTACTTGGAGAAGTTGGGTGTAAAGTCAGTCATTATCTCTCAAATCTTGGACACAGGCGACTCAGAAGGTATCTCACAAGTGACAGATTTCAAAGGTGTTCGAAACTCTCATGGTACTCTTGATGATTTTAAAGACCTAGTGAAGAGATTTAAGGAGAAAGGTAAAAAATTACTAATTTAATTTATAGGTTTTTCAATGAATAGTTTAATAATAGAAATACGTAATTATGTGCTGAATAAGGTTTCTACTATGCTATAGAATTACAAAATTATTTTATTTTATGAATTCCAGCTATCAAAGTGATCCTTCAAATCCTCCCGAATCAATCTAGCTCAAAGCATTCTTGGTACACAACTGAATCTACCAAGGACAAGTACTACGTTCGTAAAGATAATAGCACGCCGAGTTCTTGGGCCAGTCAGTACACTCCTAATATTTCAGGATCTGCCTGGTCACCAGGCGAAGGGAAATTTAATTACCTTCACAATTTCGGTATGGAGGAACCTGATTTGAACTATGATGAGCCTGAAGTTGTTACACAAATGAATGTAAGATTTTTTTTAAAGTTTGCTATAGATTGTACTTGTATCTGCCTGTCTCTATGTTAATAAACAATTTTGTCTATATTATAAAATTATTTTGTGCTTAAGAGATGAACGATAAGTTCCGGTTAAGATAAATATATTGGTTTATGTTAATTTATGTAGGAAGTTATGGAGCACTGGTACAATTCCGGAGCTGACGGTTTCCTCCTCTCTGACGTGTCGTTCCTGAAAGAAAATCTTGGAAATTTAAATAATGGCAGTGCAACTCTTAATAATGTCGGAAATTCAGATGTGGTTAAAGCCTTACTTAATAATTCTACTTGGTAAGAACTTGCATATCGTCTGTGAAGAACCCAAATGATCCATACCATTCGTAGCTAAAAACTATATCAACTATCTACAAACATATTCAAACATGTCTTGAGAGCATTTAAACAGAATATTTTGAACTTTTAAAAAATATGTAAATAGAACATTTTACACTTTTCAAAAACATGTACCTAAATAGAACATTTTACACTTTTCAATAACATGTAAATAGGACATTTTGTACTTTTCAAAAACATGTAGAAAGAACATTTTGCACTTTTCAAAAACATGTAGATAGAACATTTTACACTTTTCAAAAACATGTAAATAGAACATTTTACAATTTTCAATAACATATAAATAGGACATTTTGTACTTTTCAAAAACATTTAGATAGAACATTTTACACTTTTCAAAAAACTGCAAACAGAACATTTCACGCTTTTCACAAACATGAAAATAGAACATTTTACACCTTTCAAAAACTATTAATTAACATTTTACACCTGTTTTTAATTTTGTTTTAGGACGTAGCTCATTTTAATTCTAGTTTAAATTGGATATGCGTCATTTTGATTTTTCACAGACGATGTGATCAATGATGCTCCATTATTTTTCATAATTCGGAATTCGCTACTTTTAAAAAATTAAGAATATATTTACCTACATACCGTAAATTATTATTATTATTATTATTACATACCGTAAATGACTGAATAAGCCCCGGGCTGTGTCCCAAAAAATCAAATAAATGACTGGGCGTATATTCTACCATGTACGGTAGTATCATCGATTCGGTTTTGATAATTCAGGAAAGAAGCAGGACAAAATGCTACAGAAAGAATTAGGCCCTATGCACTACTGGACGTTACATCGTTAGACAGCGACGGATACGCCGGTTACTACGATAACAATGCCGATAATAATATAGCCATCGTTTCCACTGTTCTGGCTGAACTCCTTGCTAATTTTACTGGAACTCAGTTGCAAGACGCCGTGGAGCCAATTTTAGAAAAAAATACTAAACAGCCTGTGTTCTGGAGGGTGAGTCTCTAATTCTTACCAAATCATTGCAGGTTCTGGTTTTTACAGGATGCTTTCAAAATGCATTATAAAATACTCGTTAATTAAACCTTGATTTAAAAGTGATATATTAATTAAACAGATTTAACTTTTATTGACTGTTTTTTTCATTCCAGCTTGGTGGTCCAAGGTTGCCACGTCCAGTTGACAAATTCGGTTTAGATCGAAAGAATGCATTGACTATGGTCGCTGCCATGCTTCGTGGGCAATTTATTCTCTACTATGGGGATGAGTATCTTATTAAGGGTGAACGTAAGTTGTATTAAATCCATTTGCTTCTACATTAAACAACTCATATCTGTGCCTTTGCCATTTATGGTAGAATTCAAAATCCGATCTATTCAAATTAATTTTTAATCTATACAGCCACTCTTGGTGCAACGGTGGATCCATTAGATATCAGCAGAGAGAAATTTACCATTCGACAGAGTAAACAATAACTTTTAGTTTAATTAAATCTAATATTTCATAATAATATGTATTCAACTTAATTGTACACTTGGCATGGTGACAGTGCAATATTCACAAGTTTGTGCTGTTTTAATTTTTTTTAGATGATGACCAGGTTGCGTTCTACACGTCAGTGTTAAAAGTAGCGAAAAGCTTTAATCAAACTTGCGACGATACAACCGAGTATCAAACTAGTGATTCTGATGAGGGTGTTTTTGTCATGAAAAGGTACTGTATTAAATTAACGTAGTTTTTACAAAAAATAGTAGAATTCTACAGTTTTGGATTAGTACCGTAAAGCTCCAAGTAGAAGGCAGGTCTTTAATGGAGGCAGGGGGTGACGGCCAGGGCCGGATAATGCGACGAGCGCCGGCAGCCCCCTTGACTTGAATTTTCAAAAATGTGTAATAATGGAACATTTTGCAGTTTTAAAAAATATTTAAAAAGAATATTAAGACTTTTCAAAAACATGAAAAATAAAATTTTTGGTACATTTCAAAAACATGCAAATAAAACACTTTTCTCAAAACATGTAAATAGAACATTTGACATTTTTCAGAATCAAGTAAATAGAATATTTTAAACTTTTCTAAAACATGTAAATACAATATTTTGATTTACCAAAGAAAACCATTCACAAAATCAAAATTTTGGGTGTATGTATGGAATTAAATTGCTTCTTAAAAGTAATTCCTTCGTCCGGCCCTAATGGCGGCGAAAGGTACCATAAAAAAATACTGGGCTTCCATTTGGAGTTTTACGGTATTTAAAGTAGATATTAAAATTAACTATGACCTTGGCCATACCTCCACCTACAATTTCGAATTTAAGTTCTATTTCGACTTTTTTATGCTCTATACATTTTTATAGAGCGAATGACAACCAAACTTTGATAGTGGCCACCAATTTTGGTAGCACAGAGGTCAAAGTTGACATTGCAGACTTCAGAGGTGAATCAGATGCAACTGTTCTGGTAACCACTGCGAGCACCATTCCTTTCAAGTAAGCTATTGATTTTTTAAATTATTTATACATTTAAACTTAATTTGAGATTCCTAACAGATGTAGCTGAAAGAATTTGAAATAAGTTCATATGTGCATTAACTTTGGCTTTAAATGGTTCTTTAAATAGTTCAACAATTTCGTCCGATACCCTCACTTTGCCTGGACTTAGTGGAGTAATTCTGAAAATCATTGAAGAAGATGATTAAAGATCAGCAGTTTACACGTGAAACGAGAAAGGAACTTAACTTAAACTATCAATTAAATTAGCAAAAGTAGTGAAACTATTTGAGTACCTACATTCATTTGTATTGCCTTTTTCACACCAAAATTTAAAATGTAAACAATGGCAGTATCTTAATAGGCCTTTATTTTACTAATAAATTTATGGGTTAGTTAAGTTCTTATACGTGCAGAATAAAAATTAGAGCAAAAAAAAACTTTTTACTCAAATAAAACCCCAATCTAATTGTATTTCGATTTATTATTGCTACATACAATATATAAAGTTAAATGACATTATGTTATATTATAACGGTATTGGCTTAAGATCACAATAATCCTAATCCGTATAAGCTCACTATTTCTACACATTACTAAAAGTATTTAGCATAACAATAATCCACATCAAAAGATTTTCTTAATTGTAAAATATTTCACATATTGTCTGTGGAGAATCAAAATGACCCGTATCCATTTTTAGCTAAAAGGTATATCCACTATTTACAAAAATATTCAAACACGTCTTAAAAGTATTCAAATAGGATATTATTCAATTTTCAAAACTATGTATATAAATCGAACATTTTGCGCTTTTCAAAAACATGTAAATAGAACATTTTGCACTTTTCAAAAGCATGCAAATATATCATTTTAGGCGTATTAAATCCTCTTGATAAAAATTTTGCGCCTGTTTCTTATTTTGTTTTTATGACATAGCTCATTTTGGTTTTAGCTTAAATTGGATATGGGTCATTTGGTTCTTCACAGACGATATGTGGGAACAACAGTGCATTCTGTATACTGTATCTATTTTTAATGAGGGGTCGTCCATAAATGACATCATAAAAATGTACCATTTTTTAGGACCATAAATGTACTGTGGAGGCAACCGAAAGTGAAGGCTACCAAGGATCAAGCTGCCATTTGTTTGTATGTAAAATTTATCCTTGCCACCCTTCACTTTCGGTTGCCTCTACTATACATATTATGACCCCCTTGCCATCAGCTTAACCATTGTGTCAATGGCTATATTTAACACGGGGTGCTATCAGAATGGCAAGACAGCCTATGGACCATACCAATAACGTCATTTGTGGACGACCCCTAACATTATGCATGCTAATTTGAGATTAAGTATTTTAGTATAAATAATAAGTACTACATATGTACAACTTAACAACATGTTCCTACATGGAATACGAAAGTAATTTTGTAAATTAATTTTAGAAAAATAATTGTTTTTAAATATGTACATATAACTTTTAGTGTTAATCTGACTCGAAAATCTTAACACATTTCCTTGTAATTATTACGATAGCTATGTTATTTTAAAATTTTAAAAGAGGCTAGCATTTGGATGACCACGGAAGATTCGCATCCGTGTCTGGAATAATTTGAATTTTTTCCCTAGCTGCCGAGTCTGGTGGATGGTCCGATGTTTCTTCTTGTTGATTAGCTTCGTGAACTAACACTGGAACAGTCGCCGTACTTGCACCCGGGAAATTTAAATGGTTAGGAACCCCACTGCTCGTGGACGTGGACTGTTGGTGTAACTGGTCGTTGAAAACTGAATATCCGACTCGATTGTAATTTCTCCTGGTTGCTTCATCCGCTAATTCGGAATCAGTTACAATTGTGGAAGTTAAGGTTCTCTCATCAGCTGTTTCGCTGTCATCTTCGTTTTCAAAAATTGTCAGTTTTCTTCCACGATGATGATGGTTGTCGTCCCCTGTGGTAAAACTACTCGAGTCAGATCTAGCAGAATAACTTTTGTGTTTGGTGGAGCTACTCCCACTCGCACTCCCCCATGCTTGTCTCGGGCGGATGAAAGTTGCAGATTTGGGGCGGAGACGGTTTAGGGATGTGTTGTCGCGAGGGTAGTAGGAGGTGGAAGGACGAGTTGTTGTTGGGTCCAGTGTTTTGACATGATGTGAAATTGACACTTTTGCGGATTTCGACCTTCCCATCTCCTCGTCGTCTTTCTTCTCCTCTGTAATGTAAAAAAATCGGGCATATCGTGAGTCAAGTATTAAACTGTAAACGATACCTCGCTGCTTTTAATTTCATGACCTGGAATTAAATCGAATTTCGTCAAAAAATAAATTGATAAATATGTGAAATGTGAAGTGTGCTATATGCATGTTTTTCAAGGCAGGAAATATTCTATTAACTTAAAATGTTTTGCTAACACGTTTTTAAAATTTGCAAAATGATCTGCCTTCATGCTTTTGAAAAGTGCAAAATACTCAATTTAAATTTCTTTAAATGCGAAATCCACTATTTAGGTACTTGTTTTAGAAATGGGCAAGATTTTCTGCTAACATGCTTTTTACAATTTCAAAATGTTCTATTTTCATGGTTTTGAAAAGTGCAAAATGTTTTATTATTACATGTTTTTAAAAAGTGCAAAATGTTCCATTTAAGTCGTTTTTAAAAAGCGTAAATATTCAATTTAAGTTTTTGAAAGGTGCAAAATACTCTATTTACATTTTTTTAAGGTTAAAGTGCACCATTTACTTGTTTTTGAAATTGTAAAATTATTATATCTACACTATTTTGAAATGTGCAAAATGTTCAAATTACATGTTTTTTAAAGGTGTAAAATGTTTCGCTTAAATGGTTTTTGAAAAGTGCAAAATGCTTTGTTAACAAATTTGTAAAAGGCTCAAATTTTAATATTTTCAAAGTTCAAAATGCGCTATTCACTTGGTTTTAGAAATTTCCAAATAATCTATTCACACGTTTTAAAAAATCCCAAAATGACCCAAAGTATGCTATTTACCGCTTTTATGATGACGATATTTTTCGGTTGTAAAGATAATGCATAATTATATCCATCTTGTTTTTAGTTACACATTTAAAAATGGCTCGTTTGGATCCTTCAGTTACGGTATATAATATTACAGCTTTAATAAATTACGACTTTATTGTTAAACCTAACAGCTACTACCTACTACTAACCTATGATTTCCATCAAAATTAAACAAAATTTTATACCTATGACATTAAAAGCATCGTCCAAAAATTGATGAAATCGCTGTCTCATTTTCCCTATAGGATTGCTTAACGTATCCGAAGCAGAAGCGGAAGCCGAAAACGAGTCAACTTCATGAACTTCCAAAACTTCTTCGGATTTTGTTGAAATCAAAGACTCGGTTGACAACTTGGCTCCACTTTTCTTTCTTCGTGATTTTGGCTTCATTTTCTCAGGCGTTTGCACCTCCACATCTCTTGTGGATGGCCCCTGACCTGGACCCGAACAAGCAAAAGCAGTGGGTGGTATATGTTCAAAACTTTCACTTAAATCCCGGTCCTGCTCGCAGATGCTTTTTTTCTCGTCCATATCTGTCAGTGGGTCGGAAATAGCGTCAATTGACACTGGGGTTTCTTTTATAAAGATGCCTCGACGAGCCGCTGATGATGGCGCTGGTACTGGCACTTCTGCATCTTGCGCATGCGCAGCATTATCGTTCGTGACACTTGCCCCATTTACTGAGGCAGTCTGCATTTTCTTCGGTTGTTGTGAGAGAGATTTATTTTTTTGAAGTAAATTTCGCGCTTTGGAACTCATCGGACGTGCCATGCTTTCCTCGCAGACGTCTAAATCACCGTACGTAATTTTGTCCACGTTTCTTGGAGCAGTGTCTTCCGCAGCTGTTTCTTCCCTTCCTGTAGTACGTTTTCCACTGCTTTCGAGTGATATATTGTCCGATGTTTTGCTTCGTTTACTTTGGGCCTTTGAATCGAATCTTCGTTTAGTTTTCTTGGCTGGACTTACACGTCTGGCTCTTTTAGGTGTCTGCCGTTGCTTCCCTGTTTTTTCCTTGATTTTTTCTGAGGTGCTTTTGAATAGATAGTCTTCATAATCAGATGCATCTTCTGAAGTGCAAGAACTGCTGCTCCGGTTGTTAGTGTTTTCGGCGTGGGCGTCGGCAGAAAGTGGACTCACGTTCACGGTTGCTTTCGTCATTAGGAGTTTGTTTAGTTCTAATGCCAAGTTTCGTTGTTGTTCCCGGTGGAGGTTTCTTTCTACATTGAAAGCCATGTCTTGGGATATGTCAGAGTCCTTTCGGGTTGTAGCGGAATGTGCTGTTGAGGCCTGTTAATTTATTCACAACAAAACATGTTTTGTAATGTCACACGTTACAACATAGAAAGCTTCAATAGATACATTAAATGGTGGTAGACACCGGACTGGACAATTAGCAAAAATTGTTTTTTTTATTTTGATGACATATTATGTATAATAATTGTGTCGAGAGTGAATAATCAAACTGGTCTATGTCTGTAGTTTAGCCTAAAATCAAAATGAGCTATGTTCAAAAAACGTGATTTTCGTAAAGGGGCTGTCCATTAATAATATCATCGAAAAATCCTAATTTTTAGGACCCTATGACCCGCCTGTCATCAGCTTAACCATTGCATAAATGGCTATCTTTAACATGGCATGTCATAAATTCGCGACTACACCCACTGCGACCTATTGATGATATCATTTATGGACAGCCCCATAGTGTAAAATATTTTATATGCATTCTATTGCAAAGTGAAATATATTCTGTTTACATGATTTTGAAGAGTACGAAATTGTATTCAAAATAAAAACTTTTGCAAAGTGCAAAATATGCTATTTGCATGTTTTTTTGAAAGTGTAAAATGCTCTATTTACGTTGGTTTTTGAAAAATGCGAAATATTCAATTTGAATGTTTTTAAAAATGGCTATTGACTAATTTAAACTTTGTTTTTAAATATACAAAAACATTTTAAATCTCTTTGAAAAGTGTTAAATCGCTAATGAAGGATTAAACCCGCTTCCCTTCATTCTTTATAGAAAACAAACTCGTGTCCTTCCACTTTCCTCTAAAAGCAAAACCGCTTCCTTGCTTAAGTTCCTTAGCAATATCGATGAAAGGAAACAGTTTTGCTTTTAAAGAAAATTGGAAGGACATGGATTTGCCTCTATTGAAGAATGGAAGGCAACTGATTTAGTCAGTCTCCGGCAAAATGTTCTATTTACAACTTTACATTCATTCAAAATCGCTAAATCTTTTTTATTTTGTAGATATAGTGCATTTTGTATTTAACTAAATATGCAAATGGGTCATTTTGATTTTTCCCAGACAAACAGAGGTGTAAAAGTTAAAAAAAAGTTTGTTATTTCTTAAATTGGAATACAACGTTACCATCGGCCCATCAAAAGCTGGATTTGCAGAGCCCACCTCAATCCGCGAAATACCTCGATTCATTTGACTGAGCGTCTGGGTGCTTCCGGATTCCGCACTATGGAGACCGCAGTTCCATTTCCAAATTAAAATGACAATGATCAAGATTGAAATAAGGAGACAACAGAGTGAAACCATGGCAACAGTTAGCCAAGGGGAGTCCGGCACTATTGTCTTGGAACCCCGGAGTGGACTTGCTATCAGGGCTGTAGAAGCAGAAAAAATGAAGCAAAAAATAAGTTGTTTAGTTTTTCAATTAGTCAAAGGATTGCATTGTTTTAATGAGCTCATTCAATTCTAGAAAGAATTCATTATGGAGTCTTAATAAACTTTTTCTTAATCAGGTCATACTATAGTAAAGATTCCTTTAAGAATGATATAGAATAAATAGTAATTGCTATAATTAGACGATCCTAGAAAAAAAACTATGAAATATTTACATTTTTTTTAAATTCACGAAAGCGCGCAAAGCAAAACAATATTATTCAACATAGTTTATTATGGCTATTGGCACCGTATATGCTATAATATTGCGTGGGTCTTAAATAGTACGCGGGTCTAAATGGTCCAAATTAAAATAGTAAGCGTGGCGCTCTATTACAAGATAACCCGTAACTATATGCATGAATTAACCCACCTTCAGCTTTGTTAATGACTTGATATCCAATTTGTTTCTCCATTTCACTTTTAGTCACTAGTTCAAGTTCATGAACCGCCGAAGCAGCCGAGACCGGGTTCCCCTCTGCATAAATAATGTAATTCAAACTCACTTGGTCCAGCCGATTTCCCCTCGTAATATTTACAATGGACACTGTCACATTCATTGATGTCACAGCGAGGGAGCGAACTCTCCGCGCTCGCTCATTTCTCGTGGTATAAATCCAATCAAAATCAATGTCTTCTCGTCTATTATACAACTCGGATCTTTTTTTCCTCCTTTTAATTTCGTCTTGCATTCTAGTCGAAGTAGGGGTTTTTCTAAAAATTCCTAGGGATGACATTAGATGACGTTTAAATGCGCATGCGTAGACCATCGCAAGATTTTTTTCCATCGTTTTCTCAAATGGATCTGGATTCTGAGCGTAGACTGAGTCATTCGCTTTAATAATTGTCTGCACTAAAAATAATGGATCTTCATTCTCAGGATTTTTGCTTCTTTCGTCGTTGTTGTTGTTATTGTTTGGGCCAATTACGTCACCGGGTTCAATCGTGGGCGGGAATTGGGACGCGTTTGCTGTCTTTTCATGATTTGGCAACGGGGAGTGGAGAACTACAGTAGCGGACTTGCTCGATTCTCCATTGTAATGGGACGGCTGGAAACTTTCAAAATATTCGTCTTGAGAGTTGAAGAGGTGCGTAGGGGAGAGAATGGAGGAGGAGGGGGCATCTGACGGGTTTCTGCCGAGTCTCGGTGTCGGAGAAATAACGACTGAGGGCGTCATCTCCATCGTGTAGACTGTGGATAGCACGGTTTTAAAGAGCACCATTGTTTTAGTGATTCGTATGTACTCATCAGTGTCTCCGACTGGGCCGTTGTCCTCCCATGCTAAACCGCCCTCGTGCACTCCGCCGGGATCCGGAATAGGACCCTCACCTGAACCCGTCCATATGAAATCCCGGGGACTGTAATATTGTATAATAGGAAAATAGTTTTAATTGTAGTTAGTTAATGATTTATTGAATACCGTGAATGAAGAACCAAAATTAAATTACTGCATAATTTTAGCTATAAATAAATTCCGTTATCTACAAGGTTAAAATAATTTGTTCACAAGGAAGTGTAAAAAGAACATAATATGGCCCTTTTTTAAACTTGCAATCAGAACATTTTGCAATTTTTTAAAACATGTTACTAAAATATTTCGAACATTTTTAAAACATGTTAATAAAACATTTTGCACTTTTCTAAAACATGTAAATGGAACATTTTGCATTTTTTTTAAGACAAGTAAATAGAATATTATTGTACACTTTTTTAAAACAAATAAATACAATACTCTGCACTTTTGAAAGACACGTAAATAGAATATTTTGCACTTTTGAAAAATAATAATTACACATTATCTCATGTATTGATTTTTTGAAATAGCTCAATTCATTTATAGCCTGTAATTTAGATATGTATCAGTTTGTTTTTCATCACTCATTATGCCTAATATATTTTAGAATCAAATGGATGTAAATTTATAAAATTACAAATATTTCAAAATCGTGTCAATAGTTTCGTTATGTGTATTTCTATTGCTATTGCATTGAATATACTATCCTGTAATCAAAATCAATAAATACGGTTTTCAAATTTTTTAGAAAAAAATATATCATTTTGATTTTTTACTGACAATATTATAGTGCAGAGTTAATATTGATGACGATTTCTCACGTGACTCACCCGTATTTCCTCATGAGCGGGTCAGTAAAGTGGTAGTGCAAATTTAAATTGGCTGGAGGCATTTCTTCCTGCTGCAGTAAATTAATCCCAGGCGGGTCTGGTTCTGGTTCTGGTTCAGGTGAAGATGGCAAAATTGCTAAATTTTCTGCTTTAAATAATTGACAAAAATAAAAATAAAAACAATGCATGAAAATTAAGCATTTGCAATTGATGGACATGATAAAAAATGCATAAGTTATTTAACTAGTACCATAGCACATTAACAAATTACATAGTATTCACCCCTATTAAAACCCCTGACACCTATAATTAATTACATATTATTATAATATGTAATAGTAGCTATGTATTTAGGGGAAAAAATAATTCCACGTAAATGTATAGCTTTGCAAAAGATAAGTCAAACAAATAAGGTAATCTGCTTAAACATTTGCACATTCCCTACGTAAACAATGTTTTCTTTGTGTACAATGCTGTATAATTTAATGTTTGTACATTAGAATTTATATGAAAGCATTACATAATAACACTATTTCTGCTGTTTTGCATCAGTGCTTAATAAAACGAACATACGGAAACTGACAGAAAGGCAAAAGATGCCGTAAAATAGGAATGATGAATGGGGTAGCGAGGCCGGGAGAGGCGAATAAATTATGTACACCCATGCAATTTAAGCGGCAATAAAAATAACTAACCTTCGAACCTATGGAATAATAGAATGTAACTAGGTACTTCCTAAAATTTCGTACAATTTCGTTGTCAACAATAATTGCTCGTAAATTCAGTACCATAAATTCGTACATAGTGTACGCTAGATCTAAAATCTAAAGTTGAAATGACATTATGGACAACCTGTAAGCTGTAAGCAATTATGGAATAATTAGTAGTAAGTGCCTCAATCATCCAGGTTACGTGTGAGTATAACTTATATGTATACCTACTATTTTAATTTTTGGATTTAGAAATGACACTCATAAGAAGTCCTCACTACAAAGTAGAACTAGATATATATGCATATTATTATGTTTTCGAATTAAAACCGAAATAATACTGCAAGCATATCTATGGGTATGGTATAGGTATAGTGTTTGGTGCTAGTACACGCAACAATAGGTATGTATGTATGTAGGTATGTACTACATTTATTTGTATTCACTTTTAATTTTTTGTCGTGAGCGTGAGGGCATTAAAAAATCGACACTCGACTAATTTTAGAATATAATTGAATCTCAGCATTTTAAATTCATGATACATATGATGAGATTTTTGCCAAAAAAGGATGAAAGTTCACAAAACCAAATTTTACAGACCCAACGAGCTTTCAATCAAATATGTAACTCAATATAATTTTAAAATTTCGTAATATTGTTACATAAATTATGTCGTACCTGGGAAAGACCGTACCCGGAATATAGAGTGATTTTTTAATTTGTAAGAAAATATTTTGTCAAAATTTTGTACGCTTGACCGCTGTTTTGCCTCAAAATCATATTAACTTTACATGGATTAAAAGCACTCTGTATGATCAAATTGTAATCGTATTGAGTGAAGGCAATCTGTGTTTTTATTTAAAAAATTTTTCGAGCATTACAAAAATTTAAATAGTTTTTCACATGAATCTTTTTCTACAAACTACGAAAACATTCGAAGACTAAACTTAAATTAAAAATACATATTTTTAGGTGGTTACCATTTTAGGTTGACTTATCCCGGTTTGCAAAAATACTAAACTTTCACTATTAAAAAAAATACGCTGGTTGAACTTTGGCCTTTTTCATGCAATATAGTAACGTATATCTAGTTAGGCACTTAAAAACTACACGTAACTCAAATGATCTCATCATTTTTTAATAAAACATGGGCTTGACACGTTTTGAATTTTGTCAAGTAACTCTTCATATATTAAAAAATTAAAATCTTAAATCTTAACTTACGTCCAATTGCTATTGTGGTTTTGCATCCACTCCACTGCAATGCCAAACATGCCCAAGCAATTAGTATGTGCGCCCCTGTACAATTCAAAAATGGAACGAAAGTCATTCCACTTTTGTCAATATATTTTCTAAATTCTCCAAAAGGTCCAAACTTTATCTTATACTTCGTAACTTATATACTTTCCAATTCGCAATAATTATTTCATTTTAATTTTAAACCTATATTCCAAGTCAAAAACACTTGCTTAAAAAATCGACTAAACGCTTAATTACTTCATATTAATATCCCTTGTACGATAACTGTACATAATTTGTTTTAGTGGTATAACTTTTGAACTGCTACAACACAACCGCAGAAGGAGAGAGAACGAGAACGAGACAGGCACGTGTGAGTACAGCAGAGTTTGTTGCTACTAACGTCCCTATTTTCCAATTTTCACCCCATCAATGCCGATGCCGATGCCCATTCACCGATTAATCAAATCACATTGCCAACGCTACAATCCAAATCCACACACACACACGGAAGAAACTTGTGAAAAATCAGTTTTTGAGTTTAGTTCATTTTTGTATAGTTTGTTTATCTCAAAATTAAATCGATACTCTGTCATACTTTTTGAGAGATAGATAAACAGACGAAATCCGCACGGACAACGCAATGTAATGTGTTGAACAGTGTGCAAATAAACTGACACGAAAATGAGAATCGAGCATTCAATGTGTCTACTAATAATTCCTGTGTTGTGTTTATATGTCCACACTTGTTACATTTTAACTGTATGAATAAATTCGATGCTATTTTAATTCTGTGTTGGCCAGTGCCTCCGTAGAATGTAAAATGTGGAGCAGGGCTATACCTATATATCCGCATGATATATGCTACAGGTAATAATGTACACAGCAGCAGGTTCAGGTTAATGCTTTGGTACTTGATAGCAGCTGTTGTGCGTTTTAGTAGTGGGGGCATAGGGCAGGCTTATTTGTATGTATGGTATTAGAAGACCGACACCGATGGATATACAAGAATGTTGCATGCATTGCTATAGACACAAAGTCTGTTGTTTCTCCCTGTTGGATTTATATTTGGTAGGATTTTGTATTGCTTCCGGTTTCACTCTTTCTCTTGCTCCATCCCCATCCTTCCGGTTCCATTTTCCATTTGATTTCAATGCAGTATGTGAAATTCAGTATGTAGTTTAAATAGTGAACCATTGAACTATCTTTTTCTATAGAAGAGACAGACAGTATTGACTTTGATGGGCTATTCTATTCTATTATTATTGTTTTATAGGCATATCTACCCTTTTTCACCTTTGGCAGACAGGATTGAACTCTTCTATTTATGGGGCTATTTTTCATTGGTATATATGTACAGATTATAATGAATCTTATATGCTTTAATCTGCAGGGCACACTATATAAAAGATATGGATAGTATAGTAACTATGTATTTATTGCGTTTGTAGGCAATAGCGCTAAAGCGCCCTTGATTATATACGTACAATGTGAGTGAAGAATCAAAATGGTCCATATATAAGACTTAAGCTTGAATTAAATGAGATATGCCGAAGCGGAAAGCACACTAAATGAAATAAATGCGTATAATGATAATTTTATTAAAAGTTTTTTAACAGCGCAAAATGCTGTATGTGCATGTTTTTTGAAAGTGCATCTTGTTGTATGTGCATGCTTTTTGAAAGTGCATCTTGTTCTATTTTCATTATTTTTAAAGTTCAAATTATTTTATTTACGTATGTTTGGAGAGTACAAAATGTTTTACTTACAAATTTTTGGAAAGTGCAAAATGCTTTATTTACATATTTTTGGAAAGTGCAAAATGCTTTATTTACATAATTATTTTTGGAAAGGGCAAATTGCTTTATTTACAAGCTTTCGAAAAGTGCAAAATTTTTGGTTTACATATTTTTTAAATTGCAAATTGTTTTATTTACAAGCTTTTTAAAAGTGCAGAGTATTTAATTTACTTGATTTAAAAAATCAAAATGTTCTATTTACATTCTTTTTAAAAGTGCAAAAGCAAAATATTGTGCATGAATGTTTTTGAAAAGTGCAATATGTTCCATTTGCATATGCTTTTAAAAATTTCAAAATATTCTATTTACATGTTTTTAGGATAATGATATTTTTATTTGTTTGTACTTAAGTAGTGCATTTTGTTTTTAGCTAAAAAGTGGAAATGGCTCATTTTGAGTCTTCACTGGCGATATTTTGGTTCTTTTCTTCTTGTGTGCATATGTAAAAGTGTAAACGGTAATTAGTAAGTACCTCAATTTTGCGTACTTCATTGCCAAATACATTTAATTTTAGTCGTGACTTAATTCTGTGGAAAGTTGACAAATGCGAATTACTTTTTGACAAAGGTCCTTTTCTATGTTTGTAGTTTGTGCGACCAAATGGAAGTTTAAAATAACATACAAAGTGCGTAAGAATTAAAAGGGTTTGGATTTGGTTTGAACCTAGTGGATTTCACCACTTACGATTAGAATTATGACAACAATAGCAAAATGTCATTGCTCAAACGAAAACGACTTTAGCTGAATTGAGGACATATATACTATTTCAGATTCAATCAAAAAAACATGTGTAAGCATAAGTACAAGGTACAAAAACTTGTAAATTATTTTTAATGTCTTCTCATGATCAGACCTATTACCTTATGTAACCTATTTATACGTACCTACACATTTCTGTTGTCATGATAGTAATATTATAATAACAGTATATTATGTATACTAAATTGCCTGACACTTTAATAAAAATAAAAAATTTATATAACTGTGTAATAATAGGGATTTTATGTTATGGTTCAGTTTAAAATTTTGCCAGCGTTTTTCAGTTTTTTGCAGCCCGTGCGTGGGAGGATTTGTATCACAATTTAATGTTCAATTTTTTCCACATGTCATTATAGCCATAAATTGATGTCAAATAATTATTTATGCTAATTAAAAACTAATTTGGAATGCATTATTATACAATACCATTTTTAATACAACATATTATTTTGCTTTATACAGAATTGCGTCATTAATAAAATTACATGGTAAATCTATGTGTTTCATTATGAAACTATTAACGTAAATACAAAGAAATTAGCAGAGTTATAAGTTTTTTCAAGAATACAGAAAATTTGGAGTCTTATACTCAAAAATAAAATTATTATAAATAAAATATAATTAATTATAACAGAGCCAGACACCCTGACTACATCAATCAAAAACATCACCGTTTGTATCTTAACTATTTCCTTCAACATCTGACTGTTTCATCTACACGATTAGTTGGTTCATCTATTTTCACCAGGGATATTAGAAATTGGACAACAACAAACTTCTCGTGCGTCCTATTTTCCAATTATTTAAAAACTATTTAACTGTATTTGCACACTTCCACGTAACTTCTTTAACTTAAATTACTCCTGCCTTTGTAACTAGAACGTTTTGGTTACGGGGAATGAGCCAATAACATACCTATTGATTAATTCAAACTTAAACACTTGAAATATAGCGTGAGTAAAGTTTTGTTTTACATGTCCAGCTTACATATTCATATTGCATTATTTTCATAACGAGAACAGTATCATAAAGTAAAAATTTGTGTCAAGCTTGAAATTGTTTTCCCATTATAACAAAAATATAGGGATTTAAATGTTCACTTTATTTTAGACTCATACCTTTAAATTATGTTTAAGAAAGTGGGGGTACATAACTAGTATTATTACTACATTCTAAGGCATGAAAATTTCCTGTCCCTACAAATAGCATTATGCACTGTAACATACATGTACATATTGCCTGTTAACAGAATTAAATGGTTTTTAAACTTAATATTTTAAAATTATATCTAAACAGAAATAATTAGAGATTATGTTGGAAAAACAGACTAAATTGTTTTGTTTTATACAAAATTAAAGTGTTTCTATTTTTTTTAGATATTTTATCATTTTTTAATGATATTAAAATATTGACTGCATGAGTAGTTGGTGAAACTATTTTCTGTAACAAAAAAACCAGACGTTTCGAATTGGGGCGTTTAAAATCATTAACTTTTATCACAAAGCTATCTCTTATCAAATAAAGAACCTAAAAAATTACAAATTTATTATAGAATTTTAAAAATACAATAGTTAAGTTTATGATGGTTACATAAAAATTATGTAAATATTAGGCCAAATGACATTTGCAAATGGAACGGAGGAAACGCAGCTAAGGACTGACGATAATTATGTCTGGACATTTGCAAGAGCTGCACATATAGTACAAAACACAACCCCCAACTTTGACAAAACCAATTTGACAAAAACGAAAATGTGTCGTCAAAAAAAACATAGTAATAATTTATTACTATTACTAAAACGTTTACATCTTTTGTATTGCTTTATCCCCAACGTTACAAAGAAATCCATGCCCATGAATTCAAGTTACCGCATTCATTTAGTTGATGGCTCAGAGCGCTAAAAAAATTTTTAAAAACAATATGCAAAATTAAATCACAAATCCCAGAAAATCAACTAATTCTTTAGATCCGAAATTAATTGTGTTAAAATAACTTACTTTTGAAAAGAATTTCTAGCCAATCCAAACGATAAAATTATTTTAAAAAAAAATAAATTTCCTTTGAGAGCCATCAGTAAATTTCGTAATTGACTGAGATAAAACAATTTGACGGAGACCATTTCGAAAGGATCACTTCTTCTCAAAGCACAGATTATCCATGAAGGAATATTTAAAATGCACGATATTCCTTACAACTTTATTTTGAATATTAATTAGCTCAACTAGGGGAGAGCTGATCCTGGTCCATCCTCTTGTAGTGAGTATAGCTGACTGCTGCCAGCCCACGGAGGACAGAAAGCTCATTCAATCTATTTTGATGAGTTGAAGTTGAAAGAATAAAATATTATTGCACATTCTAAACCTGTATTTTCCAAGTATTTATTAGTACTTTAGGATCTGTTTCAAATTTTAAATATTCTAAAATATTGGTCTGTAACTAGATTTATTACTTTGAAACAAAATAAACGCTAATAAAACAACAGAGGATCTTATTTGCATGCACGATTTCAAATTGGTTAAGTATGTAAACGTATGTATATACATATTTAGATACGTAGGTCGTTTATTACTTTGTAATTTAAAAAAATGAATAATGTATTATTTTCCTTGTATTTTATTGCAAAAATTGTATTATAAATTGACCCGCAGTTGCTGAGTTTTTAAATAGACAGGTGTTGTTTTTATTACATTCAATGAAGAGGACTAATAATTATTTTACGAACCATAAAATAAAATAGAAGCTATATACCATTTATTTACGTTGTTGTGCTGATGGAGCGGAACCGACGATTATTTTAAAATAAAATAAATAATAAAAGTATCTACCTACATAGTGTACACTATAATATAATATATAGCATACCGTAATAGTCCCCCCAGTGTACAAAACTTTGAATTTCTAAATTTTAAATATCACTTTATGTTTGCAGTGTTACTTTAAGCATATATAAAAAATATAATACAAATTATGCATTACTTAAAATAAAGCTTTCGGGAGTTAAATTGGCCGATGAATGAACATATGAGTCTCCTCATTTATACTTAAAATGTATGCACATTGCAAAAGGTGCAATACTAATGGACTAAAGGAAAAACTAAAGACATAGGAGTAACTAAAGGCCGTTAAAATGATACCATCAATACGCATACCTATACTGTTTGGAAGAATGCAAGTCTGTATAATTACACATGCAAATTCTTTTAAATTTGTTGGACTCATGAAATGGTACCATTATTTAATTTTTTCCCCAAAAGAGATTTACGAATGACTAATGAGTGAACGTAGGTGTAAATTGTAAGCAAGAGAAATAATAAAGAAAGTAAATACATACGTCAATTGTATCATTATTTTTAAAAAATCGCTCTTTTTTGCATACACAATGTTTAAAGGGCAGAATATTTTACATCCTGAAAACAAATTGAGAACTTAATCTGCGTTGTTGGACTTTTTGAAGACTTGAAGAGACTGATATGTTGCAAGAATATGTTATTTCTGTATTTTCGGGTGGTTTAATTCTTCCTGCTGGGAAACTTATTACGGAAAATTTCCTGAAAGCTTTCAAAAGGTTCTTTTGAAAAGTGCAAAATATTCTACTTGCTTTTTTTTTGAGAATCCTAATACGTTCCACTTGAATACTTTTATAAATTGCAAAATATTGTATTTACATTCTACTATAGGATTATGATATGTTTATTATTTTTTTGTAGGTATAGCGCATTTGGTATTTAGCTAAAAAGTTAGAATGGATCATTTTCAATGGATCACTGGCGATATTTTTATTCATTTTGAACGAATTATTGTCTTATTTTGTGTGCTTATATGTAAAAGTGTGTGCGTTAAATAGTAATTACCCAAATTTTGCATACTTCATTTCCAAATACATTTTACCTATTAGCCGTGATTTAATTCCGGGGAAAGTTGACAAACACGAATTGCCTATGTACTTTTCGACAAAGGTCCTTCAAAGGTACGGCCAAATAGAAGTTACAAAAAGCATACAAAGGGCGTCAAATTATGGGTGATTCGATCTGGTTTGAACCCAGTGGTTTTAACCAGTTATAATTATTATGACAGTAGATTATGGCAAAATGCAATAATTGCTCAAACCAAAACGACTTAAACTGAATTGTGGATGCCATTTACAATGCAAGCTATGCAAACATGTGTTATCAAAAATACAAGTTGCAAAACCTTGCAAATAATTTTTAATTTTTTATCATAGCTAAATGTATGTTATTAAATTGATTAATAGGTACCGCATAGGCATGCGGATGATATCGTATATTACGTATTTTGCTGCTGCACATATATAATTATTTAGCTGCTATTAGATAATTCATTCTATGACTGAAAAATAAAAATTGCAATAACACTAATAGAATAAAACAAAATCTGTAATTAATCATCGCCGTTTGATATATTGAATTTATCCAATTAGAAAGTAATTGGGACTGCAATATTATGTAAAATTATTTTTAATAAACATTTTCTTGCTTTATACATACATCATTGCGTCATTAATCAAGATGCTCAAATCTTACTTAATCTGTTTCATTATGAAACTATTTACGTAAATAAAAAGAAACCAAATCAGAGCACTTTTATAATGTTTTGAATAATGTAGAGAATATTGAGTCTTATACCCAAAATACAATTATTACATGTAAGATATAATTAATTATAACACGGCCAGACATCCAGGCTATAAATCAACAACGTCGCCGTCTGAACTTTAAATATTTCCTTCAGCATCTGACTGTTTCATCAGTAAGACTAGTCGGATCGTCCATTTTGATTATTGATATTACATGTTATCGCAGGACAGCACAATACTCGGGTCCCAATGACTGGTACGTTTAACATTTCAAGTATTTAAAAAATAGTTATATTTTCTTGATACTGCCACACAAATTCAGCTAAAAAGACCATCGTACAAAAAACCATTTTGGTTCTGGGTAACCAGCCAATAACATATTTGTGCATTAACATAACATGTCCAGTTTACATAATAATACATCAATATTTTCATAACGACAAACGGTAAAAAATTAAAGTTATAAAAATGATTTAAAATAAAAGCGTAAACTAAATTTAATTTTATTTAGGTTACGCTTTTAATTGTTTTTCCAATATTACAAAAATAGGAATTAAAAAAATAAGAAAGGAGTTACATAATTATTGTTTAATCTAAATTCTAAGGCAGGAGAGTTCCCCGTCCCCACTCCCCACAAAGCGCATTATGCGCTTTAATAAGAAAACATTATCGTAAAGGGTAGACGAATACACAGACTGCCTATTTGCAATTAAGAGAATCAAATAGTTTTTAGATTAAATATTTAAAACTTATATTTAAACAGAAATAATTAGCGTTTAAATAGTTAAACAAAACAGTCAAAAATGTTGCCTTATACCAAATTATTGTCCATAATTTTTTAACAAGTTCCTTATAATCTCGTATTGATATTAAAATATAGACTGACAATGATGAGTAGTTTATGAAATTTTATTCTGTATTTTTAAAAAGCTATACGTTTACGTTTTGGGTTAGAGCGTTAAAAATCTGTAATCTTTATCACAAAGCTTTCTCTTATCAAATGAAGAGCCTAAACATACAAATTCAGGGAATTTCAAGGATACAATAGTTGTTTATGGTTACATTACAATTATTACGTAATTTTTGGGCCCAATGAAATTTGCAGCGAGAAATCAGGAATGCGCAGCTAATGACGAGCGATGTCTAATTCTTGCCATTTTCAGATGCTTTACGTATATAGTAGAAACACAACCAAACCTTTGACAAAATTAACTTCAATAAAGTGACGAAATATTTCGTCAAAGAAAACATAATAAATTACTATTACCAAAACGCTTGCATCTTTTGAATTGTTTTCTTACTAAATTTTAACAGGAACTCAAGATTTAAGTTTCCGCATTCGGTTATTGGTTGTGGACTCAGAGCGCTGAAAAAACTATCAAAAACAACACATAATGAAATCACAAATCCAGGGAAATCAAATAATGCTTTTAAACTTAAATTAATTATGTTAACATTACTTACAATTTCAGATTTCCTGGAAATAAAATTAAAATTGAAAATTCAATAAATTGTTCTCCTTTGAGCCATTAGTAAATTGTGTAATTGGTTGAGATAAAACAATTTTACGAGGATCATTTCGAAAGATTTTCCTCTTCTAAATTCTAAATACAGAAAATCCTTGACGAAATATTTAAAATACACGATATTCCTTACAACTTCAATTTTAATAATACAAAATAGTATACAACTAGGTGAGCTGATGGCTGATGCTAATCCATGCTACAGTGAGTAGCTAACAGCGCTGCCAACTCATGCAGGACGAAAAGACAATTCACTCCATGTTGAGTGTTCAGTTGAAAGTATAAAATAATAATGAACATTCTAAACCTGCTTTCCGCGTATTTATTAGGATCAGTTTTAAACTGAATATATTCAAAAACATTGGACCCGTAAGCAGATTTTTTAGTTTGAAACCAAATGAATGCTAATAAAACAACGAATCTCATTTGCATGAACCATTTTAAATGGGGTTGGTTCGTAAATGTACAATTGGGTACTGGTACGCAGGTAGTTTATTACTTTGTAAGCTGAATAGAATTTTATAAAAAAAATGTTTATTGTATATTATTTTGTTTGTATTTTATTTCGAACATTTTATTATAAATTGACACAGTTGCTGAGTTTATAGGCAGGTGTTGTTTCTATTGAGCATTAATTTGAAAATTGTATTCAATGAGAAGGACTAATAAATATTATGCGAGCTATAAAATGAAGGCTACCATTTACGCTGTTGTGCTGCTGGAGCTGAAACGTAACCGGAGATTGGAGATTAATTTAAAATAAAATAAATAATGAAAGCATCTACCTACCTACATAATGTTATACACCTTAAACCCTATGTAACGCTCAGAGTACAAAATTTTGGAATTTTTAGACCTGCGTACTATTTCAGAATCATGTAGAATTAAAGACCTTTATTTCTAAATTTCAAATATCAATTTATTTTGGAAGTGTATCTGTATGCAATATGTTGTTTAAGTTTAAAGAAAAGCTTTACGGAATTAAACAGACTAAATTTCTTGCGTAATTTATAATGAATTTATGCTTAAACTGTACGTGAAATGCAAAAAGTGCAATTAACGGGCTGCACGAAAGAAATAACTAAAGTCATAATAGAAGCTACTAGGCCCTCACTAGGATGCAAGTCTCTATGGTTTGAAAGTATTAATTTATTTTTTGAATCATGAAATGGCGCTATTATTTATTTGTTTCACTATTAGTTTTAAGAATGAATGAAAGTATATTATGTACACTGCAAGCGTAAGCTTGAGAAATAATAGATAACAACAACAAATTCAATATCGTCTATGAAGAACCAAAATGACCCATTTCCAATTTATGATAGAATTAAAATGAGCTATGTCAAAAAATACAGTAAATAAGATACAAGCTTACAATGCTAGTCACGATTTCTAACACCAGCAAATCGTTATATTAACATGTTTTTTAAAAGGTCAAATTGTTCTTTTTACATGTTTTTTAAAAGGTCAAATTGTTCTTTTTACATGTTTTTTAAAAGGTAAAAATGTTCTATGTAAGTATTTTTTAAAAGTGCAAAATTTTCTATTTAAATTCTTTTTTAAAGTGAAAAATATTCTAATTATTTACTTGTTTTATGAATAATGGACAAAGTTCTATTTACGTGCTTTCATGAACATGGTATTTTATTTTTTTTGATAGATAGTGCATTTTGGTTTTAACTAAAAATGGATATGGGTAATTTTGTTTTTTTTTTCAGATGATATATCAATTTTAGCATTAAAGAACGAATCGAATTAATATGTATAATAAAAATTATATTAATTATGTAAATGTGTATGGAGTTTTAGTTTACTGTATTTGGATTATTTTTTAACTTGTATAGACTTAGGGTGTCGGTGATGAAAAAAACAGAAATGTTATCGCTTTTACACTTGAATAAATAAATTGAAATTGAAATTGAAATCCCGCGTGCCCTTTCTTTTCACTTTGAACTAATGCTGTTTGAAGGGGAGAATATTTCACATGCAAAAAAAATGGTAAGAACCTAATCTATGTTGTTAAACTAATTGAAGTTGCAGGGACTGATATGATTGTAAGCATGTATCTTATTTGGTGTCTTTTTTGACATAGCTCATTTTAATTCTATTATAAATTGGAAATGAATCATTTTGGATCTTATTGACGATACGTAGCTTTGTAGCTTTCTTTGGAAGGAGAATAAATTCTAATAAAAATTAAAAGTTTATTCTTTTGCTTGTGATTTATTTCGAACATTTTATTGTAAATTAGTACTGCCGCTGAGTTTATAGTTAAGTGTCTGTCTTTGCTACGCCCGTGGTAGGTATACTTTTATAGCATTCCAAATGCGAAGCATTATTTAATAATTTCTGGTCGAGAACGTAATAGGAGGCTAATATTTATGCTGTTGTGCCTGAACGGAAACAGATAGTTGGACGAATGCAACTTTCTTACGATTAGAATTTAAAATTATAATTTATTTTGTGAAATTATGAGATGACGTCATTTGTCAATTGTTTCACTATAAGTTCCAAAAATAAGTAAAAGTAAGACATAAAATATAGCAAGAGACCAATAATTGTATTACCTATGTATTAGTATTATCGTCTCTGAAAAATCAAAATAACCAATTTTAAATTTTAGCAAAAACCAAAGCGATCTAATAATAAGTTGAAAAAAATTACACCAAAGATATTTAAATTGCTAATTACAAGTTTTAGAAAGTGTAAAATGTTCTTACTACATTTTTTATCAGTACAAAATTCAAAGTTTTTGAAATGTTTTAAAAAGTGTCAAATACTCTATTTACATTTGTTTTGAAAAGTGCAAAATGCTCTACTAACATACTTTTTGGATGAAAATATTTTAATTATTTTATAAATTATGCATTTTGTGTTTAGCTTAACCTGGCTATGAGCCATATTAATTTTTCACATTGGATATGCATGTTAAGACCCGTGATTCTTTAATTTTGATTGGAAATTGCTAGATAGGTCATAGGACATAATTATTACATTTCCATTCGTTTCTAAACGTTTATTTCACATTTGAGTATTAGAATGCATTTTTGGACTTTATATTAGGCAGTGCAAGACAATCGGTCCCTTTTGAGCCCTTAATTAAAAATGACCGAGGACCGAAATGTACCTTTCTTGTTGGCCTCATTTGAGCCTCCGTATTATTTAACACAGGCCGTCCTGAGCTTGTCTCAAAACTATAGAACTGACCGGAGCTCCGGTCAGTGGAATCGGTCCTACCGGTCACCGGCTCCGTGTCTTACACTGATATTAGGGTGCAACAGCACTACTGGATATGATTTAGAACGTTATTAAAATCAGGATGCAAACATAATAATATTTATAATAATATGCTGTTTCAGATATGTAGGTTCACTGTGCATGCAAGCGATGGGAAACTTATCATGGAAACTTTCCGGGAAGCTTTCAAAATTTAATTTACTAAAAGTATCTTACCCATATACTTTACTTACTCAAAGTAAAATATAGTGCAGTATAGCAGTTCCTGATTGTATTAAATACGCAAAAATTGAAAATAAAATAAACGTTTTTTTAAGATAAATAAAAATTTTCAAACGGTTATATTAGAATATATGTTCATATTGTATTTACACGCTTCTAGAATTATATATTTATTTTTTCTTCCATAGTGACTTCTGCGGTTTTAGCTAAAAAGTGGAAATGGTTCATTTTGAGTCTTTACTGGCGATATTTAAGATCATTTTGAACGAGTTTGTGTCTTCTTGTGTGCCTGTAAACGCTCAATTGTAAGTGCCCCAATTTTGCATACTTGATTGCCAAATTCATTTTATATTAGTCTTGATTAAATTCCCTTGGAAAGTTGACAAATGCGAATTACTTTTTGACAAAGGTTTTTCTTGTTTTCGTACGACTAAATGGAAGTTTAAAATAACGCAGAAAGTGCGTACAAATTAAGCCAATTTGGATTTTATTTGAGTTTGAATCTAGTGGACTTAAAACCAGTAACAATGATGACAACAATGGCAAAATGTAATTGCTCACACTAAAACGACTTAAGCTGAATTTTTGATGCCATTTCAGGTTCATGTATATACAGCAAACCTGTCGCGTAAGCATAAGTACACGAAGCAAAAACTTGTAAATAATTTTCAATTTTCTTCTCATGGTATGACTTGTAACGGTATTTAATTTATCTATATGTAAGTACACATTTATGTTACCATGCAGATAATATTCTAAACTATGACGATTTCAATAACTGCGTGTAATAATTGTGATTTTTTGGTTCAATTTCAAATTTTAGCCTGTTTTTTAGCAGTTTTTTAGCAGCCCGTGTGTGGGATGGTATTTTTATTACAATTTACTGTCCAATTTAGTCTATAATATTATAGCCATCAATTTATATCAATTAATTATTTATGTTAATTAGAAATTACTTTAAAATTTTTAATACAACATTTTCCTGTTTTATACAGAATTATATCATAATAATTAGGTTACATGGTAAATCTTCATATGTTTCATTATGGAACTATTATCGTAAACAAAAGAAAACCATAGCAGAGCTTTTTTTATAATTTTGTTGAAGAATTAAGTTTGAAAATTGAGTTTTATACCCCAAATACAATAATTATATTATGTATAAAATATATTTATAACCTGGCCAGACAGCCTGAGCCATACTAAAATAGTCAACAACGTCACCGTTTGCACCTTAAATACTTCCTCAGCATCTGACTGTTTCCTCTGTAAGACTAGTTGGCTCATTTTTTTTCACCAGGGATATTAGAAATTAGACAAAGAACTCATTTCTCGGATGCTGATAACTAGTGCGTTTTATTTTCCAGATCGAAGTATTTAAGAAAGTATTTTATTTTATTGACACTGTCACGTATAACTTCTTTAACATAAATTACTCATTCCTTTGTAAAAAACACGTTTTTGGCTACGAGGAATGAACCAATAACATACTTGTTCATTAATTTAAACTTGAACTTTTAAAGCAATGTGAGTAAAATTATTTTACATGTCTAGCTTACAAATTCATATTGAAGTATTTTAATAACGACAACGGTAAAAAATTAAAGCAAAAATTAACTTTAACTACTTACTTATGTAATTTGGATTACGCTTTAAATTGTTTTTTTTCATTATATTACAAAAATAGGAATTACAATTATCAGCTTATTTTGAAAGTTTGTGGTTTGAGTTCCCCGCCCCCTCAAATCGCATTATGCGCTTTAGGAAAGCAATGTAAAGGGTAGGCATTTACAAAAGGCCTATGAACAGAATTAAATAGTTTTTTTAAATTAAACATTTTAAATTTATATTTCAACAGCAATAATAAACAATTAAATTGTGAAAAAAACTCAAATTTTGCCGTATACCAAAATCCCATATTTTTTAAAACGTTTTTCATAATCTGGTATTGATAATAAAAAATTGTCTACAAGTACTTAGTTTATTTGAAACTATATATTCTGTAGTAAGAAAACCGACTATTTGGATTGGAGCATTTAAAATCTATGTAGCCTTTATTACAAATCTATATCTTAACAAATTGATAAAAAACCTCAAAATTACCACTTCATTAGTGAATTTCCAAGACAAAATAATTGTTGCTATGCTGGTTGCATAGCAATTATATGTAAATATTATGCCAAAGAACGTTTGCAAAAAGAAATGGGAAATCGCAGCTAATGACAAACAATATCTATAAATCTGACCTTTTCTAGAAGCTGAACATATTGTACAAAGCACAACCCCAACTTTGACAAAATCAACTTCAATAAAGTGAAAAAATATTTTATCGAGGAAAACATAATAATAAATTCCTATTACTAAAACGTTTACATCTTTGGTTTTTATTTCTCACTTAATTTTACAGGAACTGAGGATTTAAGTTTCCGCATTCAGTTGGTTGAGGGTTTAGAGCGCTGAAAAAATTATCAACAGCAATAATACAAAATGAAATCAAAAATCCCAGGAAATCAATTAATGCTTTTAAGAATCAACAATAATTTTGCTAAAATAACTTACCTACTTTCAAAAAACGTCCAACCAAACAAAAATAATTATTTGAAAAAAATAAATGTCCTCCTTTGAGACATCAGTAAATTTTATAATTGGTTGAGATAAAACAATTTGGTAAAGACCATTCCGAAAGGTTCCCTTCTTCTGAAAGCAGAAATTCCAAAAAGGAAAATTCAAACTACGATATTCCTCACAACTTTAATTTAATGTGATTAGTAAATAGTTCAACTAGGTGAGAGCTGATCCTGGTCCATGTCCTTACTATGTAAACAGTGAGTAAAGCTGACTCCTGCGGCTGCTGCTATAGCCCATAGGGCGGAAAGCCAATTCACTCCATGTTGACAGTGTTGAGTATTTAGTTAAAAGAATAAAATAATAATGAACATTTTAAACCTGTTTTTCACGTATTTATTAGGATCTAGGATCTGTTTCAAATTTTAAATATTCATATACATTTGCCTGTAAGCTAATTTATTGGTTTGAAACTAAATAAACGATAATAAAACAACGTATCTTATTTATGTACATGCACGATATCAAATTGGTTTGGTACGTAAATGTACATACAAGTACGCGTATGAAGGTGTAGTTTATTACTTTGTGAATAGAATAGATTTTTAGAAAACAATGAATCATATGTATATATTCTTGTACTTGTATTTTATTGAAAATATTTTATCAAACATATATTAACCCATTTGCTGAGTTTATAGACAGATGTTGTTTGTATTTAGCATTTTTGTCTATAGTGTTATTTTTCGTATTGCATTCAATGAGAAGGGCTATTAAACTATTGATTTTAATACGAACCATAAAGTAGAGACTACTAATTATACGTTGTTATGCTGCTGGAAAGGAACCAGAGATTATTTTGAAATAAAATAATTAATGAAAGTATATCTACCTACATATTTTGCACCATATAACGTCTTTGAAGTACTAAAATGACCCACATCCATTTTTAGTTTCAAACAAAATGCAATATTTACAGAAAAAATTAAAATAACATGTTCATGAAAGCATTTAAAGAACTTTGTGCATTTTTCAAAAAACAAGTAAATAGAATATTGAGCACTTTTCAAAACACTTGTAAACAAAATATTTTGTACCTTTTAAAACTAATTAAATAGAAAATTTTGGCCTTTTCAAAAACACGTAAATAGAACATAATGCAACTTTTTGAAACATTGAAAAAGAACATTTCGGACTTTTCGAAAATATGTAAATAGAGCAATTTACTCATTTTAGAAACTAGTGACTAGTGATTAGAATTTTTGTATGCATGTATCTTATTTCTGTATTTTTAGTTGGTTTAATTTTACTTGTTGGGAAACTTATCATGGAAACTTTCCAGGAAGCTTTCAAAAGGTTCTTTTGGAAAAGCGCTAAATGTTCTCTTTACATAATATTATACATTTCTTTTAAGTTCTAATCTGTTATTTGCATGTTTTTTTATAAATGGCAAAAAAGTTAATTTACATGCTTTTGAAAAGGACAAATGGGCAATTGTTTTACGTACATGTTTTCTGAAAAGTTCAAAATGATCTATGTACATGCTTTTGAAAGTAGATAATCTTGTCTGTACATATTTGTATATGTGTAAAATGTCCTATTTATGTGCTTTTAAAAAATCCTATGAATATGTTCTATTTACATCCTTTGAGATTTCAAAATGATCTTTTATCTATTAACACGCTTGTAAAAGTCGACAATGCTGTAAGGGTATAAGAGCATATGGTTTTTGAAAAACTAAATTTTCTATTTCAAAAAACACTATCAGAATCACGAAAGATTTTAGTAGATAGTGCATTTTGATTTTAGAAGTACCTAGGTCATTTTAATTCTTTACTGGCGATACATATACGGATTTATTCTGACCTGAGCGAGTTCTTGTGTGCTCATAAACACTAAAAGGTAAAATTCCTAATTTTGCAAACATCCTTTCCAAATACATAGCACATAATAATTGTGGGAAGTAATTTCAGAGTTTCTTGGAAAGACAACGAATGCGAATTACGTTTGGAAAAAAAATCTCTTATTTTTGTACTTCTAAATATATAACCACATACATACTAAATTTTAAAATTATGAGAGTATGGATCTGTTTTGAAGTTTAAACCCAGTGCAGTGGTTTTACGCGGTTAAAACTATACATGGCAAGAGAGATCACACAAATGAATTTCCTTATACCGAAATGCCTTCTTAAACTGAATAATCGAGGATACCACTTCATGTTCACAAGCAAACTTAAAAATATCCGTGCAGGTGCCAACGTATCTGTATACTGTATGTCTATTGTATGTATGAAAGACGTTCCTTTTCAATTTGATTTATGACACGGAACATTTACATTCGCTTGCTAAATCTCGTAAAAATAAAAACTGCAGCAAAACTACTAATACTGGAGTAAAACCAAATATTTAATTATAGTCTTCATTACCTGACGTATAGAATTTATATAATTAGAAAATAATAATTAAAAATTAACTATTATGTATTACAATGTATTATTAATGCACCAAAATCTTGTTTTATACACATTTTATCATTAATAAAGTTGCATTAAAAAAATCAAATATTTCACACCTACCACAATGTGCAAATTGTTTTACTTACATACTTTTTTGAATAAAAATGATTTATTTATTTTTTAGATCGTGCATTTTGTATTCAGCTTAAAATGACTATGGGTCATATTGATTCTTCCCATAGGGTATGCATGTTAAGACCCGTGTTTCTTTGATTTTGATTGTAGATAGGTAATAATTGTTACATCTTCATTCGTTCCTAAAAGTTAATTTCGCATTTTAGTATTAGAATGCATTGGTTGGTTTTATAATACAGTGCAGCAGCACTAATGGATCTGATTTAGAACGTTAATAAAATAATTACTGATGCAAACAGATTATGTTATTTCAGATATATTCATTGTACATGTGAGCGGTGGGAAACCTATCAGTGAAACTTTCCGGGAATCTTTTAAGATTTGATTTACTAAAAGTATCTTACTCTTATGCTTTACTTAATTAGGCAAAGTAAAATATAATGTGGAATAGCAGTTCCTGATTTAGCTAACAAATAAAACAATAATTTGGACCATAGGCTTTTAGTGAATTCCTAACAAGTTACAGGAAAGATTTCTGTTTGGCGATGTCTGTTTAAAATACACAGTGCAAAAAAAAAACCTGTTTGTTTAATTAACATGTATGTATCAACGTTTAAGATAGTATATAAGAGATAAGACCCTTGCATACATCATTTATTCATCCTCGATAAAGCATTTACAGCAGCAATGCATGCACGTATTAAACGCGTAAAAATTGCGACTAAAATAAACCAATTTTTGAGATAAAAATATTCAAATGGTAATATTAGAACATAATAGATGTAACATTGTATTTACATGCTACTATTATTATGCATATAACTTTTTTTTGTGGATAGTGCATTTTGGTTTCAAATAAAAAGTGGGAACGGCTCATTTGGAGTCTTCACTGGCGATATTTTGGTTCATTTTGAATGAGTTCTCATCTTCTTGTGTGCCTGTAAACGCTAAATTGTACCCCCATTTTGCATACTTGATTGCCAAATACACTTTATTTATGAACAGGAGATTATTTTAGATACATTTTTTTTTAAATTTTGTTTCATAATATTATAAGTGTTTATAATGTTCTATTTATATGTTTCTTAACAATTACAAATGTTACATTTTCATGCTTTTAAATATTTACAAAATGTTACATTTCTATGCTTTTGAAAAGTGCAGATTATTCAATTTACTTGCTTTTAAAAATGCAAAATATTCTATTTATATGCTTTAAGGATAATGATATTTTTATGTATTTTTTTTGTAGAAAGTGCATTTTATGTTTAGCTAAAAAGTGAAAACGGCTCATCTCAAGTCTTCACTGGCGTTATTTTGATCCTTTTTGAACGAGTTGTTGTCTTCTTTTGTTCCTGTAAAAGTGTAAACGTTAAATTTTAAGTACTCCAAATTTACAAACTTCAATGCCAAATACATTTTATTTTAGTCATGATTTAATTCCATGGAAAGTTTACAAATGCGAATTATGTACTTTTTGACAAAGTTAATTCTTTTTGTACTACCAAATGGAAGTTACAAAAAGCACCCAAACTGCGTCAACTTATGAGTGGTTGGATCTGGTTTGAACTTTGTGGATTTAGCCGGTTAGATTTGTCGCAGCAGATTTGAGCAGATTACGGCAAAATTCAGTAATTGCTCAAAACGAAACTACTTAAGCTAAATTGTGGATGCCATTTCCACTGCAAGCAAAACAAACATAATGTAAACAAATTATTTTTAAAAAACAATTTGTCTTCTCATATTATGACTTGTTATTTAATATTTAATTTATCTACAGGTACACATTTATGTTGTCATGGAAATAACATTCTAAACTATTAGTACTAATCTAAATATGTAGCTTCTATTATATGTATCATTCTATGCATATGACTGACCATTTAAATTAGCTACATCTCATAAAACTAAAATTGCAATAATAGCGCTACTAATAGAATAAAACAAATCTGTAATTTTATCAATTAATTAGTCAATGCTAGCTGACATGGCATTTATGTAATTAGAAATTAATTTAGAATGCAATATTAAATAATACTATTTTTAATACAACATTTTCTTGCTTTATACAGAATTGTGTCATTATTCAAGTTACATGGTAAATTTGTATGTTTCATTATGAAACTATTAACGTAAAATAAAAAGAAACTATAGCAGAGCTCTTTTTTAATTTTTTTTAAGAATACATTGAGTCCTATACCCAAAATACAATTATTACATGTAAAATAAAATTAATTAAAACATGGCCAGACAGCCAGACCACATCAATCAAAAAAGTCGCCGCTTGCACTATAAATATTTCCATCTGATCTAACTGTTTCATCTGTAAGACAAGTTAGATCACCCAATTTTACTAGGGATATACGAAATAATTGCCGGAGAACACAATTCTGGGGTGCCGATGTATGGTATGTTTAACATTTTAAGTAATTAAAAAATCGTTACATTTTCTTGATAATTTCACTCCAAAGTCAACCAATTAAACTCCAGCATTCGTAAAAAACCATTTTGGTTCTAGTTAATGAGCCAACAAAACATTTTTGCATAGTTTGAGAAGGGTATGTTTTTTACATGTCGACTTTACATTACATAGTAATACGGCAATATTTTCAAAACGAAAACAAAACGGTAAACAATTCGAGTAAAATTAAACTAAAATAAAAACGCAGGCTAATTACGATTTAAATTAGGTTGCGCTTTAAATTGTTTTTCTAATATTACAAACTTAGAAATTAAAACTATAAGAAAGCAGGTATGTACATAATTATTATTTATGCTAAATTCTAAGGCATGAGAGTTCCTCCTCACAAAACGCATTATGCGCTTTAATAAGAAAACATTTTACAGGGAACATTGTACAAATACATAGACTGCCTATTTATAATTAACAGAATCAAATAGTTTTTAAATTAAATATTTTAAACTTCTATTTCAACAGAAATAGTTAACAATTAAGCTTGCAAAACAGCCTCCAATTTTACCCTGAACCAAACTAGTATCCTTAGTTTTTTTACGATTTTGTATTGATATTGTAATATTGACTATAAGTACTTCATTTAATACTATAGTCTGTATTAAAAAACAACACTTTTCGGACTGGAGGAAATGCAAATCTCTAATCTTTACCATCTTTGCAGATAATCAATCTATAAAATTACCACTTCATTAGTAAATTTCAAAGATACAACAGCTAACTATGGTTACAAAACAATTAATTAAGTACATCTTGAATTGCATTACATTTGCAGCGGTAAATATGGAATTCGCAACTTATATAAAAATATATCTAAATCTGACCTTTTCTATAGGGGCTGTACATATCCTACAAAACAAAACTTCAACTTCGACAAAATCAATTTCAATTAAACTAAAAAATAATTCGTCAACGAAAATATAATAAACTTTTACTAAATTGTTAACATCTTTTCTTTTGCTTTCTCACCAACTTTAAACAGGACCCAGGATTTAAGTTTCCCTATTCAGTTTGGTGGAGAGCTCAAAATTCTGAAATTTTTTAAAAACAATATAAAATTAAATCACATATCCCAGGAAATCAAACAATGCTTTTGAAACAAAATTAACTTTTTTAAAATAACTTACTTTTCAAAAACATTTAGGTGGAAACAAACTGGATATTCAACATATATTAAATAAATTTCTTTCTGGGAGCCATCGGAAGATTTTGTAATTGGTTGAGATCAAACAATTTGACGAAGATCATTCCCAAGGGTTCCCTCTTTCTCAAAGTAAAAATTCCAAAGCGGAATATTCAAAATACAATGTTCATTTTACAACTGTAATTTGAACAGTAAATAGTTCAACTAGGTGAGAGCTGATCCTGGTCCATACTACACTGAAGCACTGGCTGCTGCCAGCCCATGGAGGACGGACAGCAAATTCACTCCATGTTGAGTATTCAGTTGAAAGAATAAAATAGTAATGAACATTCTAAACTTGTGTTCCACGTATTTGTTAGGGTCTGCTTCAAATTTTAAATATTCCAAAACATTGGCCCGTCAGCAGATTTATTGGTTTGAAACACAATGAACGCTAATAAAACAACAAATCTAATTTGCATGCACAATTTCAAATGGGTTTGCTTTGTAAATTTGCATATATGTACGTTGAGAATTTATTACTTTGTTAGTAGAAAAAGTTTTTTGAAAAAATAAATAATGTATATTCTTTTGCTTGTATTTTATTGCGAATATTTTGTTATAAAATGACGCGGTTGCTAAGTTTATATAGACAGGTGCTGTTTTTATTTAACACCTTTAGGTATTTTTTATTGCATTCAATGAAAATGACTAATAATTATTATACGAACCATAAAGTGGAGGCTACCGTTTACGTTGTGGTGCGGCTGGATCGAAACAGGAGATAATTTTAAAGTTAAAATAAGCGGCGTACAATAATTTGGACATTTGGACTGCTTAGGCTAACTTGCGAGTACATGACCATGTAGTAGTTATCGACTTTTATTTCGAAATTTCATATATCAATGTATGGTTGAATTGTTTCTTCAAGCTACATGTTACTCAAGGAAAATAAGCTTTACGGAATTAAACAGATTATTTATAATTATAAATAATAATTTACAATATATTATTATTTATAGGCCATTTAAAAGGAATATTTATGAGTACACTCATTTATGCTTAAATTGTATGCGAAACTCAAAATGTGTAATTAACGGGCCTCAAAAAAGGAAAGACTTAAGACGTACCACATAGAAGTTACCAGGCCGTTAATAGAATACCATCAACGCGTATGTATGTACCTATAGGTATTTACTACAATGATGCAAGTCTGTATGGATTGAGAGCATAATTTTAATTTTTTGAATCATTAAATGACACTATTTGATTTTATTCTTTCACTTTAATTTTAAGAATGAGGGAAAGTATATTATGTACATTGTAAGAAAGTTAAATAATAGGTAACAACACTAAAGCAAATATCGTCTATGAAGAACTAAAATGACCCATTTCCAATTTATGCTACAATTAAAACGAGCTATGTCAAAAGAAAGATAGTAAATAAGATAGTTGCTTACACTACTAATTATGAAGCTTCTAGAATGTGCAAAATGTTCTATTTACATGTTTTTAAAAATGTAACAATGTTCTATATCCTATAGTTTTTAAAAGTTTAAAAGGTCAAATTGTTCTATTTACATGCTTTTTGAAAATTGTAACATATTTTATTTACTTGGTTTTGGAGAAATGCACAAGGTTCTATTTAGATGCTTTCATGAACATGTTATTTTATTTTTTCGGCATTTTGTTTGAAGCTAAAAATGGATGTACATAAGTCATTTTGGTTCTTAACAGACTATATGTCAACTCGAGCATTTAGGTAAAACTCGCGAGTGTCTATTCGTTTCACTTTACAGAAATACAGTTTAGAGGGGAAAATATATTGCATGCTGGAAAAATAGTGAAAGCATAATCTGCGTTGTTGTACTTCTTGACGAGACTGATATGGTGCAAACATGTTATTTCTTATTTCAGTTTTTCAGTTGTTTTAATTGTACTTGTTGGGAAACTTATCACGAAAACTTTCCAGGAAGCTTTCAAAAGGTTCTTTTAAAAATGGCAAAATGTTCTATATACGTTTTTTTTAAGTATAAAATTTTACTTACTTTTTAATTAATTACTTTTTACTTAATTTTAAAATATTAAAATAGTGCTAAATGTTCTATTTACATAATATATATTTTTTAAAAGTTCAAAATTTGTTACTTGCATATTTGTTCTGAAAATGGCAAAATTTTTGTACAACCAAATACAAAAACAAAATAACAACAAACAAATTTTCAAATTATGAAGGTTAAAGTCTGGGTTTAAGGCTGAACCCAGTGGTTTGGTTTCAACCGGTTACAAATATAATGGCAAGGAAGATCACACAAATAATTTGCTTTAAACCGAAACGGCTTAAACTAAATAATCGAGGATACCACTTCATGTTCACGAACAAAATTTTAAAATAATCAGTGCAGATGTCAAGCGTTCCTATATGTATTATTTGTCCATCGAATGTATGGAAGACATTCCTTTTTTAAATTTAATTAAAGACGCGGGTCATATTGAACTTACCAATTGAATCTCATAAAAAAACTGGAGCAAAACTACTACTACCGGATTAAAACAAAATATTTAATTAGTCAATGCTACCCGAGGTGGCATTTATGTAATTAGATCATAAATATTATTAATTAAATTAATAATAATTATGATTAATTATTAAATCATTATTTAATGCTACTATTAATGCAACAAACTCTTATGTTTTATACACAATTTTGTTTTAATTAAAGTCACAATAAGTAAATCATTCATTTTTTCATTATGAAACTATTTAAATTTTAACACGAAATTCCAAGCAGATCGAGCTTTTATAACTGTGTAATAGATTGCGGTGGAATTATTCCTGTACATAATTATCAGTAAATATAATAATACGGACATACTAAAACATGTATAGGTTTCAACTATTTTTTCCTTCAACGTCTGATTTGTTTAGTCTCAAAGACAAGCTGGGTCTCAGTTGATATCCTTACAGAATTTTAGAAATTGGACAAACGTTTCCGATAGAGAAGACCACATGCCAACTTTGACACCACACAAAATATTTCAAATTTGTTGATAATACACTCAACTCTTAAAGCAGCTGGTTCTTGCTGTTTTGCAAAATTATTTTTTGGTTACAGGAAACGTACTACTTAATAGCATAATAACTTAATTAATTCAAACTTGAAACATACTGTATAGAGTATGTTTCTTAAGTTTCTACAGTAAGTACTTAATATGCATTCAAATGCAATTCTTAATAAATTACAAATTTACAAATTACATTTATAAAAAAAAACAATAATTTGTTTCCGTTGGCATAACATTTTTGCACATATTTACAACGTAATATGTAACACAGTTAAGAGTAGGTAAAGGGAAATGTAACATAGCGAATTATGCACTTAACAAAATTAATTTATTATAGATACAAACATACGTTGCACAGTAGTGAAACACGGAGGAATCCCTAAAATTGACAAAAAAATACATTAATTGCAACTGTGAACAATACATTTGAAAAGCAAATAAAAACATAATAATAATTGGTATTACTACTAAATTCTGTCAATTTTTCTTTTTCGTCTCACTCTCACTAAATGTAAACAAAAACCCAAAACCGACGATATTGAGCTTACTCCCATTTCCCATTTCCATTCAATTAGCTGAGCAGGCGGAGAGCTGAAAATATTAAAAGGCCCAAAACAATATAAAATGAAATCAAAAATTATATTAAATCAAGCAATGCAAATGCAATGTTTTAAAATTTTAATTTTGTTAAAATAACTTTCAGTTTTACCTACTAAATTTCTTACCATTTTTTGCAAACCAAAAAGAAGTCCAATAACAATAATGTTAAAAATGCTCTCTTTCAGGAAATTTCACTTTGCAGACATAAAATAATTTTATGAAACAACGACGCTTTGCAAAAAGTAATTCAAAGCAAAATGATTTAAACTTCAATATTTTTATAACTAATTAATAGTCAATAGAGCAACTGGGTGAGTATGCGAGCTGGTTTTTGTACAAACTTTGGTGCGTGACTAATCACTAGAATAATCTAACTACCGCTTGTCCACAATCAGTAGATCACTCCATGATGTGTATTTAGTTGAAAGTATAAAAAAATAATGACGTTTCTAAATCTATGTTCAACGTATTTATTATAGGACCCGTTAGAAATTTTAAGTATTCAAAAGCGATTGACAGATTCATTTATTGATTTTCAGACGCCAGATGTACAGATTAAACAATAGAACTTATTAGCACGCCCGCATCTTCGTATTGAGAAAGGAATCGAAATCACGACACATCCTCCCACAGATTCTCCTCAAATTCTCCAGACAGCATCGGCCATCTGACAGAGAGTGAGGAAGATCCATGGAAGAAGATAATAAAACAAATACAACTCGCAGCCCTCCACCACACAGCGTCTATGAGCCACAAAAGGAATTAAATGATGCTTCCCGAGGAGACAGGAGACGAAGCGAGGAAGGAGCGGAGGCGAACTAGCTAAGGCAGAAACAATCACGCCGCGAAGAAGAGAGGGTCTCCGACACGAATTCTTCCAAAAATCCCTCAGAACCTTAATTTCTTTTTCCGTTTTTTCCCTTTTGGATTCGGTAGAAAAATGACTAAAAAGGAATTGCGGAACATGGAGACTCCGAAAGGAATAAGAACAGCAAAAGGGGATTGTCCCCATGGTTCCTGCTGGTGCCATCAAAAAGAAACTAAAATCAAGAAAGAAAATCCGATAATTTTTATATATTCTTGTTCTTATTTATGGTGTTTACTGTGTTCGCGATTCCTCTCTACGAGTTCTTCTTAAGTTTATTGTAGCTAAAATTATTGAGGTCAATTGGACCAAATTACATAAATTATAAAACATCAAATTATATATTGTGAATTACCTTTAAGCAACCTGGATCCGGAATTGGAAATCTCAGATGCCACACCCGTGGCATCCGTAAGCGTATCAGTTATAAAATTATTATTTGTAAATCCATTATATTGTAAAACATTGGACGAAATCTGAAAAAGAAAAACAGAACATGAATTAATGATTATTATTCAGTTGTGGCCCTCGACCTTATGTCGTTTGGGAAATGTTGAATTTGAAATATAAATTATCTTTTCCTTTCGATTTAATGATCAATATAAACTTAACTTTAAACTTACCTTCTCATCTCCGTTCGTTGAGTGTTCTCATTTATATTGGCAAATCCTCTATTGATTCTCATATCTTCCATCATTGAATCTAGGAATTAAGAAACATAAAATTAAGTTAACATAATTTGCATCATGATTAATTGTTTCATTCATTAGTCGTCAGCAGTGGTTCTATGGACCCGCTTGACGTAATTTAGGGACTTCGGTTCATACAACAAAATAGGCAAAAATCAATAAAAACATATCCAAAATTGAGGGGAGACAGGTAGAGGCGAACCCGCAGCTCTTGCTGTGTTTTGCGGGTTTGTCCTCTAAGTTGGAATGGTCAGTGGAGCGGAGACGCTATTCGCCATTCCCGGCAACACGACTTTGCCATCGTCCATCCAACCTCCCCGACTAACATAATGAAAAAAATTAACTAAACTAAATAAAACTAAAATCTAATTAAAATAAAATGTAAAAATAAAGAAATTTACCTGATCGGCATCCAAAATTCAGGGTCGTTGGTCGGCCTGGACTGGTGGAAATGGTGCGGTGTGTGTCCGTAGCATACCGTCCTCTGTAGCCCGGACACTCTCCACCTCACCTCTCCGTCCTTTCTGGGCTGGATGTGGTTGCTGGGCACGGAGTCAGCACCACTTCCCCAACGACCCTCCTGCAGAATAAACAAAATAAAATTAATCTAAATAAAAATAAATAACTTACCTTCATTGGTTCAAAATTCAGGACAAGTCGTTGCTGCTGAACTGGAAGGTCGGAAACAACAAGCGATTGCCGTCTGGAATGCTCGGCAACTCAAACGCTTTGTTGTGTCCCTTGTCCGTCCCGTCCAGCGGCGTTGGAGCCGGGGACCGTCGGAGGATGAAGCCAATCCTCCAGGCCTCCGACCTTCACGCCGGCTTGTCCTCCTGAAATGAGAAGCAAAATAAGTCAGTCTTCTCCCTCCGCTCCTCATCATCATTGGCAACAAAACATAATTGGCAAAATTTCCCGAGCAGACCGAATTTCCTCTGAAGGACCAGGGACCATTCGACCGTGTACATACTCCGTTTGCCGTCAACGGTCGATGTGGTTCCGTAGTCCCTCATGAAGTCGGGAGCTCGTGGTGGCGAAGCAAGGGAAATGGAAGATTCCCATTAAGCCTTGACCTCAGCCACCGAGCTACACTGCTCTTGGAATTCTTACACGTGAAAATAAAGCATAAATCCTAACTAAAAGAAATTATGCATTTAAAATTTAAATAAAAAGAAATTAGCATTCTTACCATCTGTAGCTAGCCTGGAGACTCTTGGCTGGAGCTTCAGCCGAGTCTCCCTTCCCCTCTTCATAGGTCTCCGGCCTCCTCCGGAGTGGTGGAACACCCCCGTGATTAATTTAAATACTACCATCTGACACCTACCATCTTTCACACCTTCACATTTATCTTTTATTAAATTATAAAATTTTAAATAGGGATTCAAATTAATCCCACATTTTACAGGGGTTTCATAGATGCATATGGTGAAGGGATGTGGTAAACTCGGATATGGCTTCCCACCCTTACTATTATTTGGGGAGGAAATACCATACTCGTTTTAGTATCATTATCGTTTATATACTAAATCGTCTGTGAATAACCAAAATGACCCATATCCATTTTTGGTTACAAACAAAATGCACTATATATCTACAGAACAAGATTAAATAACGTGTTCATGAAAGCATGTAAATAGAACCTTGCGCATTTAAAAAAAAACATGTAAATAGGATATTTTTCACCTTTCAAAAAGCATGTAAATAGTATAGTAGATTTTGCTTTTTTGAAAAAAATGTAAATAAAACATTTTAAAATTTTCAATATATGTAAATACAACAATTTGTTCATTTTAGAATCTCGTGATTAGCAATGTAAGCATGTATTATATGCACTGTATTTTTTTTGACATAGCTCATTTTAATTCTAGCTTAAATCGGTAATACGTCATTTTGGTTCTCCATATGGAATATGTAGCATACTATTTGGAAGGTGAATACACTTTTGTAAAAATTATTAGTTTATGTTTTTGCTAGTAATTTATTTCGAACATTTTAGTGTAAATTAGCAATAATTAGCATATACCCGCTCAGTTTATAGTCAAGTGTCTCGTTTTGCTTAGCACGTAAGGTATGCTTTTATAGCATTCCTAATGCGAGGCATTATTAATTAATTACGGCACGAGAACCATAAAGTGGAAACTGCCATTTGTAATGTTTTGCTTATGAACGGAAACTGAAATTGTTGAACGAATGCCACTCTCTTACGATTGGAATTTAAAAGTATAATTCATTTTATAAAATCTTGAAATGACGTCATTTGTTAATTTTTTTACTATACGTTCCAAGAATATTTTAAAGCATGGGTATGCATACGCAAGATATACAATATCTAACAAGGTAAATGTAAATATGATAATTGTAGCATTCAAAATCAAGTCACACTCAAAAATTAAAGGAAGTTTGTTGTGGCAGCTGCAGAAAATTTCCAAAATCCTAATAATTGTCCTTGTGTAGATTTACGTTTTTTGCAGGCCAAAGTATAATACACTAACTAGGTTATTATCGAATGTTGTTTGTATTACATTAGTAATAGGACATAAAATAACAATGATAATTTAACAAAATCTTAAGGTGAAGCAGTGAAGAATTGTTTGGGTATCGCATAATTGTTGATTTTTAGCGTTGACTGTAACTATGTCAACCAGCTCCACAGGCTTACATAATAGCAATTAAGGTTGCTGGCATATTACTTGTACAATATATTAGCGAAAGAGGCAGCACTTATAAAAATAGCAAGAGACCAATTGCATGACCTATTTATTAGTAAGGCGACCGTAAATATGCTTTTCTTTGTCTTTCATTATGATTTTCTCTAAACTTCATTATGCTGAATTATCCTCATTTTTTCAGCCCATTATGCTTTTTGTGCTTTTTTAAAAACTTGATTTGCTGTACAAAAAATGCAAAAAATGAGTGCACAAATCAGCTTAATTGACTTTTCTTTCAAGAAACATCACATACTCTTAGTCCTAAATTGTCCTTAAATTTACAACAATTAACAAAGATCCAAAAATACAATTAAAAAATTCAAACTCACGTTCTTTGACGATTATAAAACACTCTGTTTCTTGTCCATATTTATGCACATAACATAATGTATTGGCCGAGTGGCCTTTTTCATAATGTTATTTCATAATTTTTATTTAAAATAATATCAAAACTTACCGAGGCCAAAATGTCAATTTGGCTCATTATGCATTTTATGCTTTTTTGGCTAAAAACCTGTAACGGATTGTTTAAGCTAGGTATGCTAAGCATAGAAAACAACACAGTTGGTCTTGTGTTCGTGGTTAAATGTAACTATTAAATTGGATATTGAATAATATGGAATAAATATACGTAATTAAATATAAATATGAAAGTAATTCATCTTGCTTTGCCGCAAGGGATACAACTACAAATAAATATAAAATAAAGTAAAACTCAAATCCTGAGTATAATTTTATATTTAATGAGTTCAACTCAAGACCAGAGACAAAATAATACAAGACAAGTGACGATTTTCATAGCGGAGGTCTGGGTTTTTATACCCAACGGACAATAAGGCGACCATAAGAGAGACACATTGATTAGCATTATTTAAAGTTATGTTTGGTACTGGACAGGGTAATAATTGGACATTACAAGCAATGCAATAAATATAAATACAAAATACAGGTTAGCAGTGCAGGTAATACCAGATTACAGAAAATAAGAACTACATAAAATATAATAACGAATTAGAATAGAAACATGATACATAAAGCAAGAGCATACAAAACAATAATATTACAAGGAAATTCATTACCACTGAGGATTGAACGACAATAAGTATGCATGATGATTATAAAGATAGGACTGGGTATTATGTATATGGCTTAGGGAGCGTTCGCAAATGATATCATCAGTTGAGTAGGTAGGTAGTTTCACCTAAAGATGATAGAAGATGACGAGTAGGTAGGTGGGTTTTCCAAAATATGATATCATCATCATTTTTACTAAAAATATGGGTTTTCCCGGAAATATCAAAACAACTAAATCCTGCATGTTTTATACTTTCAAACTCAGCCGGGAAAGTGCACCTTTTATTGAAGTACCATACGGGAATATTTAATGTGCTCCTTGACACTTTTTTTTATTACTACAATAATTTTATTGCGCGGATGGAAACTGAAAGTAAACATTGTCGATCTCTCTTAATCATCTGAAAGTACTAAAATCAATACTACTAAAAATTAACACATCTCGTATTAACCTCAATTTTTATTAAGGCAATTAAATTATTCTAAAACACTGATATGTTAAGGATTAATTTATTACAAAATATAAGTATAGTATCTACCTACCTGCGTTCGTTCAATGTAGTCAGCTTGAGTTTTAACTTTAAAAAATAATACTCTACTGAAATTAAAATGCCTGTAATATCGGTCGCCGTCACCACACAGGTGTCCGAACTCATGGAGTGAAGCGCGGAACTCAGAGCTCAAAGCTGCACTCATAGTATAGCAGTATTTAGAAGTAGGTAAAATTATGCGTTAATTAAAAATTGATTGAGTAAATATAAGAGTATTTTGGGTCATACCCACCTTACCCACGCATTCCATTAGAGACCCTTGTACAAATCAATATGAGACGCCTATACCTTCTTGCGTACAATTGGAATTCACAACTAGAGATAAACGTTGTATGGGAGAAAACAATGTATTATACCACTGTGTATCTGAAAAATCACCAACAGTGTTGATACTTACTACATAGAAGAAACATGAAATATAAAATTTAGCTATCTAAAAAAAACAATTAGTTTTCCTAGAAGATATTTTTAAAGCAACCGTAAATTAATGCAGCATTAGTGGGTTCGATACAAATACGTCCGTAAAACATTTCGGGCAAATATCTAGTAAAAAATTAAAATTTGCTAATTAGAAACATCTAAATTTCATCAATAACTACCTAAATTTTTCTCGTATTGGGTATTAGGTTGAGTTCAAAGTTCAAACCCTTAAAACCTAAAATTTAAATATAACCGCTACTTACTCTACCCAAGGATGCCTGAAAATGAGTTCCAGTTTGAGTTCAAGTATGAGCTCCAAAATTTTTGGAGTTCAGATTCTGAGTGGAGCGCGAGTTACTAAAAAAACTAAGAATTTTTTGAGTTCCGTGTGGAGTTTCTAATATTAGAAGGAAATTTTTTGAATTTGAGTGGAGTGGAGCGTGAGTTCCAAACTTTTGGCCATCTTTGCATCACCAGAATTGTGTTTGTGAAATTTTGAATGTTCACACAAATCAAGGATATCTGGCAAAAGTGATGTAACTTACAGGGTGGGTAGGTGGTTTTTAGAAAAAGTGACAAGCGATGACAAGGAGTAGGTAGGTGGTAAAAACACGAAATGATGATTTCGATTTTTGATTATTTTTGATGACATCATTTGTGAACGCTCCCTTACTGTTATTTGCTGTTTACCATACAACTTCGGACGGAAACTAACATTATTATTATCGATATAGTAACTATGTATAACACACTATATATATATAAAGTTATAGCAAAAGCCTGATGTAGGTTCGTAAGATACAAGCATGCAAAGTTACTAAAAAAGTAAATTAAGTAGGCATATGCCTTAACACTATTCACTATGTACCATACGAATCTAATGATATTATTATATACATAGAAACTACACATAATATACTCTATAAACACAAAGTTACAGCAAAAGCCTACTGTAGGGTCAGAATATATGTTCAGTAGTGACCGTACAGCATGGTCAGAAATTTCCATGACGTCAGAGCATTTGGGTTTGGGTTGCTCTCAAACCCAGAGTACTTAACGACTTTACTTAAGTTGCTCTCAAACCCCCACTTTTGTATGGGTTTGAGAGCTTCAAGTAGTAGAAGGAGCCGATGCCTCAGCATTGGCTCAAACAAAGGAAAGGGAGCAGTAGCATTCATTCCCTTTTGGCACTGCTCCCAGAGACCAACCAACTTTCGAAGAGTACGGACGTGTCCGCTCTCGAGTCTGACTCCAACTGTCCTAGTGTGACCATCTCCCTGCTCTGTGCTCTGAAGTTCCGTTCCTCCAAAATTACTTCAAAATTATATATTTCAAAGTCTTCGTAGTAATTTACAAACCTGACGTTAATTTAATTGTTATTCGGTGTAATTAGGTGTATTAGTGTTAAATTAAAAGACTAAATTGGTACTTAATACCAAAACACAATCAAGTATCAAAACACCGGCATTTTATTCGAAATTGAGATGCCACACCTTAATCTCCACCACATAACCATTAGTTGCATCACAATTCAGATTCTCAAGTGCACCATACCATAACCTTCAAAAGACCCTGCTAGTGCTGTTTTCACGCTATTTACGTGTAGTCAAGCATTTGCATCCGTGATCATCTCTCTTTAGGCGGTTGTCATCATCCTTAAGACCTCCACTACCCGCAAAAACTCAAAGAAGACAGTCACCCGGGCATCGCACGAATCTCAACGCACCCCAGGAACAGAGCCAGAGCAGCGGGACCGAAGGTATCGTCATCATCATTGTTGCTCGTTTCCTCGGTTCCCAGACATCGATCACGTCCAATCTGCACTCCAGAGCATTTGCCTTAGCACCAGGACCGGACCATCACTGCTCCTCATTGCCCCGGTCCTAAGACGTTGGACAGGTCTAGACTCACAGCCGCCTTGTGCTCCCAAGCACTAGCCTTGTGCTCCAAAGCACTCTCCTTGCTCTCTCGAGCAGCCGCCTTGTGCTCTCAAGCGTATACCATATAGCCCGTCCTGATCAGCTCATCCTCGGTCGGTGTCAGCTCACATAGCCTGTCCGGATCAGCTCATCCTCGGTCGGTCTCAGCTCACATAGCCCGTCCAGATCAACTCGGTCGGTCGGTCTCAAGCTCACTGGGTCGGTCGGTCTCAAGCTCACTCGGTCGGTCGGTCTCAAGCTCACTCGGTCGGTCGGTCTCAAGCTCACTCGGTCGGTCGGTCTCAATCTCACTCGGTCGGTCGGTCTCAAGCTCACTCGGTCGGTCGGTCTCAAGCTCGGTCGGTCGGTCTCAAGCGCACTCGGTCGGTCGGTCTCAAGCTCACTCGGTCGGTCGGTCTCAATCTCACTCGGTCGGTCGGTCTCAAGCTCACTCGGTCGGTCGGTCTTAAGCTCACTCGGTCGGTCGGTCTCAAGCTCACTCGGTCGGTCGGTCTCAAGCTCACATAGCCCGTCCAGATCAGCTCACCCTCGGTCTCTGATCTCATCTCAAGCTCTGATCTCAGCGCTCTGGTCCCATCTCGAGCTCAAGCTCTGGTCCTATCTCAAGATCAAGCTCTGGTTCCATCTCGAGCTCAAGCTCTGGTCCCATCTCAAGCTCAAGCTCTGGTCCCATCTCAAGCTCAAGCTCTGGTCCCATCTCGAGCTCAAGCTCTGGACCCACCTCAAGCTCACCTGGTCCCAGACCCAACCTCAGCTCACATGGTCCCAGACCCAACCTCAGCTCACCTGGTCCCAGGCCCATCTCGGCACCTGGTCCCAGACCCAACTTCAGCTCACCTGGTCCCAGGCCCATCTCGGTTCACCTCGTCCCAGACTCAAGTCCTGGTCCCAGCTCCTAGCTCTGGTCCCATACCCCAGCTCGGCTCTCCAACCTGGTCCTAGCTCCAAGTCCTGGTCCCATCCCCAAACGGCTGTCAGCTCACCTGGTCCCAGACCTCACACTGGGTCTCAGCCACCTCACACCTCATTCTAATCGCAGCAACCCTCAAATCATCTTTCTAGCCAGCCCAACCGATCACATTCACCTACTCGGAACGCCAACAACACTACCAATCACCTATCAACCACGTCTTCAACGCGCATCTGAATAAACCAGCCTCTTCTCCTTATTTACACAGGAGGACGTCCAGTTTGGGTGGACGTTAAGGTGCACCGGGATTTACGACCCCAAGCTCAAGTGTGCATACCCCCAATCAATATATAAGCATGTAAAGTTAATGCAAAAGTGCATGGACGCCATTAACATGACTATTACAAGCACTGCGGATTAATGCATATGCAAATGCATGCTTACATAAACTAGTATGACAATATGTTAAAATATTCGTTACAAAACTGTTTTTTTGATTTTTGCTACATAATTGATCGTCAAGCTTTAAATAACCCGGCAACCGCATATAAAACTTGTTGTTTTGTTTTTTCTGAATTACATGCTATCTGGTCGTCTTATTTATTAGTATTATCGTCTGTGAAAAATCAAAATAACCAATTTTAAATTTTAGCAAGAATTTAAGGTGGTAATCTAAGTCGAAAAACACTGATGTGTAGAATGCTAATATTACTAGTTTTAGAAAGTGTGTTATGTTCTATTACATGTTTATAAGTACAAAATTCAATTTTTCTGAAAATTTTAGAAAAGTTTCAAATACTGTATTTATTTGTTTTTGAATATTTCAAAATTCTCTACTTACATGTTTGTTGAATCAAAATATTTTAATTATTTTGTAGATCGTGCATTTTGTATTTAGTTTAAAATGGATATAGGTCATATTGACTTTTCATACGAAATGTGCATGTTAATACCCGTGTTTCTCTGATTTTTAATGGAAATTGCTAGATAGGTAATAATTGTAACATTTTTATTCGTTGCTAAAAGTTTATTTCACATTGGAGTATATTAGAATGCATTTTTGATTTTGTAACGGTTGCAGCAGCAGCACCAATCGATCTGTTGATTTAGAACTTCGTTAAAAGACTGATGCAAATGTTGTTACTTGAGATAAGCTCACTGTACATGTGAGCTGTGGGAAACTTATCATAAAAACTTTCCGGAAAGCTTTCAAAATGTATTTTTATGTTTCACATACACAATGTATTTGTATATAACTCCTTTTCTGTAGTTCATTCTTTCTATGATTACAAAATAACAAAAATACAATAATAATACTAATAGAATAAAAAAAATCTGTAATTCGTTAATTAATTCATCATTCCTGCCTGACATTTGACTTTTATATGATAAGAAAGTAATTTAGTAATTTAGATTTAGAATGATTGTAAAATACTTTTTTTAATACAACATTTTCTTGTTTTATACAGAATTGTGTTATTAATTAAATTACATTGTAAATCTATGTTTCATTATGAAACTATTTACGTAAATACAAAGAAATTAGCAGAGCTTTTAGAAGTTTTTTCAAGAATCTAGTTTGAGAATGTGGAGTCTTATACTCCAAATACAATAATTATCATTATAAGTAAAATATAATTATAACATGGCCCGACAGCCAGGCCACGTAAACCAAGACAGCATTACTGTTTTCATCTGAACTATTTCCTTCAATATCTGACTGTCTCATCAGTAAGATTAGTTGGGTTCTCGATTTTCACCAGGGATATTAGAAGTTGGAAAAGAACACACTTCGTCGATGACTATTGTGCGTTTTATTTTCAAATTATTTAAAAACTATTTTATTGTATTGGCACATCTCCACTTAACTTCTTTAACTAAAATAACTCCCGCTTTTGAAGCAAAAAAGTCTGTGGTTACGAGGAATGAGCATATAACATATTCATTCATTCAAACTTGAACGCTTGAAACATAGTGTGAGTTAAGTTTTTTTTACATGTACAGCTTACATATTCATACTGCAATGTTTTCATAACGAGAACTGTAAAAACTTATCAAGTAAAAATGTGTTCTGTGTGTATTTCGTCCAAAAAACATAGTAATGATTTATTAATATTACTCAAACGTTTACAGTTTTTGCATTGTTTTTCAGTTTTCCCCCCAACTTTAAACAGAAACCCATGAATTCAAGTTAGCGCATTCAGTTAGCTGATGGCTCAGAGCGCTGAAAAAATTAATAAAAACAATATGCAAAATGAAATCACAAATCCCAGGAAATTCAACAATGCTTTTAAACGAAAATTAATTGTGTTAAAATAACTTACTTTTTAATAAGAAATTCCTTGGGAATAAAAATCAAATACAAAATTCATTGCATAGAATTTTCCACCTTTGAGCCATCAGTAAATTTTTTAATTATTTAAGATAAAACAATTTGACAAAGACCATTCCGAAAGGATCTCTTCTTTTTAAAGCACAAAACCAAGAAGAAATATTTAAAATACACGATATTCCTTACAACTTTAATTTTAATACAAATTAGCTCAACTAGGGGAGAGCTGATCCTGGTCCATCCTCAATCCTCATGCAGTGAGTAGCTGCCTGCTGCCAGCACACGGAGGACGGAAAGCCAATTCACTCTATGTTGAGTATTCAATTGAAAGAATAAAACAATAATGAACATTCTAAATCTGCTTTCCACGTATTTATTAGGGCCCGTTTTATCCTTCAAATATTCAAAAAAATTTGGCTCCTAAACAGATTTATCAGCCTAAAAGCAAATGAACGCTAATAAAACAATAAATTATATATTTAATATTTGCATGCACAATTTTAAATTGGTTCAATTACTTAAATGTACATGGTTTGTTGGTAGTTTATTACTTTGTATAAGTAGAATAGAATTTTAGAAAAAAATGAATAATGTGTTATTTTTTTGCTTGTATTTTATTATTGTGAATATTTTGGTATAAATTGCCCTAGTTGATAAGATTATAGACAGGTGTTGTTTTTATTCAGCACTTTAGTTAAGTATATTTTTTTATTGCATTCAATGAGAAGCAATTTTAATGGAAGAATGGAATAAGCCTGCACATGAACTTCAATTTTTTTTGGAATCATGAAATGGCGCCATTATGTAATTGTTTCACTAAGAGATTTACGAATGACGAATAAATGAACGTACATGTGAATTGTAAGCAAGAGAAATAATAAACAAAGTAAATACGTCAATTGTATTATTTAAGAATAAATCGCTCGTGCCCTATTTTTTGCATACATACTGCTTAAAGGGCAGAATATTTTACATGCTGAGAAAATAATGAGAACTAAATCTGCGTTTTTGGACTTGTGGAAGAGACTGATATGATGCAAACATTGGAAACTGCAAACATAACATGTTATTTCGGAATTTTTGGTTGGCCTAATTCTACTTGTTGGGGAACTTGATGAGGAAACTTTCCAGGAAGCATTCAAAAGGTTCTTCTGGAAATTGCAAAATATTCTACTTGCGTTTTTTAGAGAAGCGTAATACGTTTCACCTGAATACTTTTATAAATTGCAAAATATTGTATTTACATGCTACTATAGGATTATGATTTATTTATTGTTTTCAAGATATTGCATTTTGTTCTTAGCTAAAAAGTGAAAATGGCTTATTTAAAATCTTCACTGGCGATATTTTGATTCATTTTGAACGAGCTCTTTGTTTTTGTGTGCCTATGTAAAAGTGTAATCACTAAATTGTAAGTACTCCCAATTTTGCATACTTCATTTGCCAAATACATTTCATTTCAGGCGTTATTTAATTCCATATGGAAAGTTGACAAATGCGAATTCCTTTTTGACAAAGTTCCTTCTTTTTTGTGCGACCAATTGGAAGTTACAAACAAAATACAAAGTGCCTCAAATTATGAGTGGTTGAATCTAGTTTGAACCCAATGGATTTAACCAGTTAGAATTATGACAGCAGATTATGGCAAAATGCAATAATTAATCAAACTGAAACGACTTAATCTGAATTGTGGATGCCATTTACAATGCAAGCAAAACAAATATGCGTTATCAAAAGTACAAGTTGCAAAAACTTACAAATTATTTTAAAATTTTACCTTATGGTATGATTTATGCTATTTAATTTATCTATAGGTATATACACATATACATGCGCATGATATCGTGTAATACGTATTTTGCTGCTGCACATATATATGTAGCTCCTATTGGATAATTCATTCTATGACTGAAAAATAAAAATTGCAATAACACTAATACAATAAAACAAAATCTGTAATTAATCATCGCTGTCTGATATATTTGAATGAATTTATTTAATTAGAAAATAATTCAGAATGCAATATTATGTTATATAATTTTTGATACAATATTTTCTTGTTTTATACAGAATTATTGTGTCGTTAATTAAATTACATGGTGCATCTATACGTTTCATTATGAAACTGTTAACGTAAATAAAAAGAAAAAGAAACCATAACAGAGCTCATTTATAATTTTTTGAAGAATGTAGAGAATATAGAGTCTTATACCCAAAGTAAAATTATTATATGTATATAAAATATAATTAATTTCAACACAGTCAGACTGCCAGGCTACATGAATCAAAAATGTCGCCGTTTGCTTTTTAAATATTTCCTTCAACATTTGACTGTTTCATCTGTAAGAATAGTTGGCTCATCAATTTTCATTAGGAATTTTCAAAGTAATTGCCGGAGAACATAATACTCTGGCGCCGATGACTGGTACGTTTAACATTCCTAGTATTTAAAAAAAATTTTTTGGTTCTTGACACTTCCACTAAAAGCCTACTAAAATAACCCCTGCTTTCGTAAAAAAAACCATTTTGGTTCTAGGTAATGAGCTAATAACGTATTTTTTTTAGTATGGTTTTTACATGTCAAGTTTACATAATAATACGGCAATATTTTCATAACGATAAACGGTAAAAAATTAAAGTAAAAATTATTTAAAATAAATGCGTAAACAAATTTCAATTTAATTTGGGTTACGCTTTAAACTCTTTTCCCAATATTGCGAAAATAGGAATTGAAATAAAAGAAAGCAGGTACCCACCTAATTATTATTTATGCTAAATTCTAAGGCAGGAGAGTTCCCGGTCCCCACAAAACGCATTATGCGCTTTAATAGGAAAACAACAACAACAAATACAAAAACATACATACGCCAAAAAAAAGACGCCGACTGTTACGTGCGCCGAATGCAGATACGCCGTAATAGGGTGTCACCCATCAATAGGTATGGGTAACTATATTTTTTGGAAGAAAACAAGTCTGTATAGTTATACATAGACTTTAAATTTTATTTTATTTTTTGGGATCATGAAATGGCGCCATTATTTAATTTTTTCCAAGAGATTTACGAATGACGAACGAGGAAACGTACATGTGAATTGTAAGCAAGAGAAATAATAAACAAAGTAAATATGTCAACTGTATAATTGTAGAACAAATCGCTCGTGCCTTTTTTTTGCATAAATACTATTTACAGGGCAGAATATTTTACATGCTGAAAAAATAGTGAGAGCTTATATAATCTGCGTTGTTGGACTTGCTGAAGAGAATAATATGATGCAAACATGTTATTTCGGTATTTTTGCGTAGTTTAATTTTACTTGTTGGGGAACTTATTGCGGAAACTTTCCAGGAAGCTTTCAAAACATTCTTTTAAAAATGTCAAAGTGTTCTATTTACGTTTTTTTAAAGTATAAAATGTTGCTATTACTTACTTTTGAAAAGAGTTAAATGTTCTATTTACATATTATGTGCTTTTTAAAAGTTTAAACTTTGTTATTTGCATACTTTTGAAGAAAGCAAAATGATCCATTTACATGCTGTTTAAAAGTTTCAAATGATCTGTTTACATGATTGTGAAAGTGTATCATGTTATAAGTGCATGGTTTTTAAAAGAACTACTGTAGAGCTAAGAGTTGTTTGGCTCAATTTAACTAGTTAACCAATTAAAGGCGGTATTTATAACCAGCTTAAGCTAGTAACATGGTTCTCAATACGATTCAGTGTCGAGTTTTTCTTAACAAAATGTACTGAAATGTCACGACAAAATTTTACATAGGCATTTTATTGACTGGTGTTTATTTCAATATTTACCCCAATTTTACATACTTCATTGCCAAATAAATTTTATTTTAGTCCCGATTTAATTCCAGGGAAAGTTGACAAATGCGAATTATGTACTTTTTTGACAAAGTTAAAAAAGTTATGTACTTTTTTGTACAATCAAATGCGAGTTTGAAATAGTATACAAAGTGCTTCAAATAATGATTAGAGTGGTTGATTTGGTTTGAACCTATAGGATTTAACTAGCCAGAATTATGACAACATATATTATGGCAACATTTAATAATTTCTCAAACGGAAACGAATTAAACCTAATTGAGAATGCCCTTGTAGATTCAAGCACAACAAACGAGTAAACATAGGTGCAAGATGCAAAAGCTCACACATTATTTTTTAATTCTTCTCATGGTATTGTTTATGTTAATTAATTTACCTATAAGTATAGGCAGAGACATGCGGATGATATCGTAATTACGTATGTTTCTGCTGCACATATATACATATGTAGCTCCTATTGGATAATTCATTTTATGACTGAAAAATAAAAATTGCAATAACAGTAATAGAAGAAAACAAAATCTGAAATTATTCATCGCTGCCTGATATATTGAATTTATTTAATTGAAAAGTAATTCAGAATGAATTAATAAATAATACTATTTTTAAACAACGTTTTCTTGCTTTATACAGAATTATGTCATTAATTAAGTTACATGGTAAATCTATATTTATGTTTTAGTATAAAAGTATTAACGTAATCAAAAAGAAACTAGCGAAGAGCTTTTTTATAATTTGTTTGAAAAATGTAGAGAATATTGAGTCTTATACCCAAAATACAATTATTGTATATAAAATGTAATTAATTACAAAGCGGCGAGACAGCCAGACTACGGTAACCAAAATCGTCACCGCTAGCACTTTAAATATTTCCATCTGACTGTTTTATCGGTAAGACTTGTTCGGTCTTTAATTTTACCTTCTAATGCTAGGAATGATTGGCGGGGAACAAACTTCTCGGATGCCGATGACTGATACGTTTGACATTTCTTTTTGTTTTAAATATTTTCCCTTTTTTTATACTGCCTCTCAAAAACTGAAAAGACTTCAGCCTTTGTAAAAAATACCATTTTAGTTCTGGGTATATAATCATTATTTGTAATTGTATAATTATTTGTGCATTAACATTACATGTCCAGTTTACATAATAAAACGGCAATATTTTCATAACGAGGAACTATAAAAATTAAAGTAAAAATTATTTGAAATAAATTCGTAAACTATTTTAGATTTAATTTGGGTCACGCTTCAAATTGTTTTCCCAATATTACAAAAATAGGAATTAAAAAAATAAGAAAGTAGGGACATAATTTTTTTAATACTAAATTCTAAGGCAGGAGAATTTTCCGTCACTATAAATCGCATTATGCGCTTTAAGGAAACAGTGTATGTATAGGGTAGGCAATAGTAGGCATGTACATTTGCCTGTTAACAGAATTTATTGATTTTTAAACTAAATATTTTAAAATTATATTTAAACAGAAATAATTAGAAATTAGGTTGGCAAAATAGACCATTTGTTTTTGTTTTATACAAAATTATAATGTCTCTATTGTTTTTAGGTTTTTTTTTAAATTTCTTAATTATATTAAAATATTAACTGAGTAGTTGATGAAACTATTTCTTGTAATTCAAAACCAACAAGTTTTGAATTGGATCGTTTAACATTTGTAACCATTATTACAAAGCTATCTCTTATCAAATAAAGAACCTAAAAACTTGGTGAATTAATAACAAACGATTTCTAAATTTAACCTTTTCTTGGAGCTGTGCATATTCTACAAAAAGCAACCCCAACCCATGAATTCATTCAAGTTACCGCGTTCAGTTAGTTGATGGCTCAGAGTGCTGAAAAAATTATCAAAAACAATTAACAAAATGAAATTATACAAATCCCAGGAAATTAAACAATGCTTTTTAACCAAAATTAATTTTGTTAAAATAACTTACATCTTAATAAGAGATTTCTTGGAAATAATAATCAAATACAAAATTCATTAAATAGAATGTTCCTCCTTTGAGCCGAGATAAATCAATTTGATGAAGACTAAATGAATTGCCAAAGGTTCCCTGATTCTTGAAGCCCAAAATCCATGAAGGAATATTTAAAATGCACGGTATTCCTTACAACTTTAATTATAATAGTACATAATTAGCTCAACTAGGTGAGAGCTGATTCTGGTCCATCCTTATGTAGTGAGTAGCTGACTGCTGCCAGCCGCCAGCCCACGGAACGGAGGACAGAAAGCTAATTCACTTCATTTTGAGGAGTTGAATGAAAAAATAAAATAATAATGAACATTTAAACCTGTTTTCCACGTATTTATTAGGATCTGTTTCAAATTTTAAATAATGGAAAATATTGGTCTGTAAGTAGATTTATTAGTTTAAAACAAAATGAACGCTAATAAAAAATAAAACAACGGAGCTTATTTGCATGCACGATTTCAAATTGGTTTAGTACGTAAATGTACGTAATATATAGGTACGTAGGTAGGTGGTTTATTACTTTGTAAGTGCAGAATAGATTTTCAGACAAAAAATGAATAATGTATATTCATGCTTTTGCTTGTATTTTATTGCTAACAATGGAATTATAAATTGATCCAGTTGTTGAGTTTGAGTTTATATAGACACGTGTTGTTTTTAGTTAATCCTTTTAGGTATCTTTTTTAGTGCATTCAATAAGAAGGTCTATTGATTATTATACGAACCATAAAATGAAGGCTACAATTTACGTTGTTGTGCTGAATCGTACGTGACCGGAGATAATTTTAAAATAAAATAAATCATGAAAGTACCTATATATTATTGTACACCATACATGCTGTAAAATCACGCCCATGTATGTATAATGCAATTTTAATACAATTAAAATTCCGCATTATTGTAAGTAAAGCTTTTTGGAGTTGAGCTGGCAAAAATTCATCGGAAATTTATGATTATTATTGATGAGTATCCTCATTCATGCTTAAAATGTATGCAAATTGCAAAATGTGTAATTAACGGACTAAAGGAAAGACAAAAGACAAGAAGTTACTAGGGAGGTAAAAATATATCATAAATACGTTTATAGGTACATCTACTTTTTGGAATAAACATGCAAGTGCGTACACAATATTCAAATTTTAGAATAAATTTTGGAACCATAAACTGGCGCTAATATTTAATTGTTTTACTAATTGTAAGAGATTTACGAATGAATGAACGTACGTGTTTAATTGTAAGCAAGAAAAATAATTAGCAAATTAAATAAGTCAACTATGTAATTGCATTATTTAAGAACAAATCCCTCGTGACCTAATTTTTGGATACATACTGTGTTGAGGGCAGAATATTTTACATCCTGAATAAATAATAGCGGTATTCATGATTCCACTTTATCAATTTTTGGCGTTATATCACTTTCGCACTATAGTGTCGAAAAGAAAGGGCGATATAGCGACTATCATATGTCGCCGTGGAAACGGCAACTTGACTACATTCAATGTTTCAAACAAATAAATTTGAATTACGGTCAAAAAACAAAACATAAAAAACAATATCATAATAATTGTTTTTGGTTCGATGTTATTTATGCATCATTTGTTACCAATAGCAACAAAACCACCACGAACTTTATAACATATTGAAGGCTGGGGTGTTCAACATTCCAGACGACTTTCGTGTTATAGTGCGAAACTATTTAGCGCCAAAAATTGATAAAGTGGAATCATAAATACCGCTAATGAGAATTCAATCTGCGCTGTTGGACTTTTTGATGACTTGAAGAGACTTATATATGTTGCAAGAATATGTTGTTTCGGTATTTTCACGTGGTTTAATTCTACTTGTTGAGGAACTTATTACGGAAACATTCCCAGGAAGCTTTTAAAAGGTTCCGTTGAAAATTGCAAAATATTCTACTTGCGTGTTTTTGAAAAGCGTAATACGTTCCACTCAAATACTTTTAAAAATTGCAAAATATTGTATTTACATGCTACTATAGGTTAGGACTATGCTATATTTATTTTTTTGTAGATATTATACATTTGATTTTTAGCTAGAAAGTTGAAATGGATCGTTTTGAGTGTTCACTGGCGATATTTTTATTCATTTTGAACGAGTTTTTGTTTTCTTTTGTGTGCATATGTAAAAGTGTAAACGGTAAATGATAAGTACCCTAATTTTGCATACTTCATTGCCAAATACATTTAATTTATTAGCTGTAATTTAATTCCACGGAAAATTGACAAATGCAAATTATGTAATTTTTGCAGTGTAAGACACGGAGCCGGTGACCGGTAGGACCGATCGCACTGACCGAAGCTCCGGTCAGTAAAATCGAAAACATAGCAGGCACGCGCGGGCTCATTTTTTTTTTCTCGAAGCTCGTCCGATATGTCGTAAAGGTTGTTTTGGACTCATACTGTCATAAAAAAAATATCAGAAATACTGTGTAATGTAAAAGTATGATGAAATATAAATATATTGTATTATTGTATACGATAGTAATAATATATGAATCACACTAATCACACACCGACACCGTAGCTGGCACTATTCTGACACGGGATATAAGATAAAAGTAATAGTCAGCGGTACGAGTGAGTGATGATTACTAGTAATAATAGTAATAGCAATATTTGTTTAATATTAGTTAATTAATTAATTAATATACTGATACCTATACCCTGTGTTGTGGTGTGGCGGACTGTGGCGGCAGTGGCGGGGACGGTGTCAGGTGTCGGTGTCAGTGGTGTCACAGTGAATTAAGTATAAGTTTTCTGAATTAATATACTGCTGATACCTATACCCTGTGTTGTGGTGTGGCGGACTGTGGCGGCAATGGCGGGGACGGTGTCAGGTGTCAGTGTCAGTGGTTTCACAGTGAATTAAGTATAAGTTTTCTGGCTGATGGCTACTGTGCAACAGTAGTAATGTATGTACTGTATCTTTATATATACATGAAGTTAGGTTGATTTATTATGGGCTTGAGAATAAAATTTGTAATTTCAACTATAAAACTTCTCTTGAATTTAATTACAAGAAAATTAAAATAACTGTTTTTGGTGAAACTGAGCCCGAGCGGGATAAAAATTGCAATAATTAAATGTCGATAAATGTGAGTCTTTACTAAACTCTACTCTACACCTTACCACGGAGACGGAGCACCAGATGAAGAGTCGACTTTTTCTGGATGTTGTTACATTTGACACATGTATTAATTACTGTGGGTATTATTTAGTTGTTTGAGCACCATGTAATTTAAATTATTGTAAATATTAAAAATTCGCATTTTGGGCGAACGTTTAATCACGAATTTCCACCATTAATTAAACCACCGCCAAAGTTGCTAAAGCTAAAGCTTGCGCAAACACCAAAGCCCACACACTAACACTAAAACCTGCGGACTAACACCAGTTTAGAATTTATCTGGTATGATTTTTCAAGTTTTCAGTTGTTCAGTTAACCAGTTTTGGAGGATTTGAGGACATTCTTATGCCAGTATTGCTGCCAGTAGTGACGACACGTCCCCCAATTTAAGGTTTTAGGTTAAGTTAAAAAAAGTAAAATTCAACAGAAGTCAGGCCAGAACTGAAAAATAAAAGGTGCAAGATGTGAACAAACAGAAACTGAAATGAGTTGCAACTCCAATAACGACCTGCTACTAAATTTGTGCATAAAAAATGGACCACAAATTAATACTAAAGAAAGCCAGAGTCAAAGTCAAGTTCCATCCTTTTCTTCAGTTTCAGCTTCTAAAGAAACAGCTCCCAGTAGTACTACAGATGGACCATACAGAGCAGTACTAAAACCCAAGCGATGCCTTCTTATTAGCATAGCTGCATCGGATGAAAATGGTGAGGCAGCAGACTTGGACCTTGACCTGGAGAAAATAAATAAGCGGTTGACCATTCGCACCAATTCGGGTACTTCTACAGGTGCACCTGCTGCTAATGCTGGTTCTAATTCTAGCTCTGCATCCACACAAAAGAAAGGTACGTATTGTCTAGATACAAAGTCGAGATACCTGGGCAAGGTGTCAAAACAGTTTCATATGCATGCAATCAAATGGAAGAGGCAGGGTTTGGACACCATTGATCAATAAACATAAAGATAAACATACACGAACAAGCAACCAGGGTATACATTTTAATAGAATAATAAGTGCAATAATATCAAAATTATTTAATCCTTGCTTTATTCTATTTCATTCTTACAAAATTTACAAAATACGAAATTGTTTTAGTGTTGTAAAACACGCACAGTCTCTGCGTAGACACTGGTCTACTCATGTAAGTAAACAAGAAGAAGACAACAAAGATCTATATCAATACCAAAATTCCCGAAATAAATTTGATACAGTACTACAAGGTGGTTTTCACTCTGGCGACGACGACAGTGACAGTGACAGTGCCAACAATGATCAGGGCAATCCGGATCAGACTAATCATAGTAGTCTAACTAGTGTTATTACTGTTAGTGATTCAGTTTACAACGCCGAAACTCCAGATATTTCTATGCCAAGGCCAGTGTCCCCAGTCACTCCAGTGACTGAAGTGACTCCAGACCCAGTTTCAGACTTTTCAGACTCAGATAGGCAAAGTATTACTCATACTGAAAAGCCTAGTAAAGTTAATGGTAAGCTTAAGAAAGTATATCAGTGTTCGATTTGTAACGTAACTATTACTAGAAAGGATAATTACAAGCGTCATGTAATGACACATAATAGGCATAGGCATCAGACTGGTGAAAGCAAAAATAATAATAAGGACAAACAAACTAATTACGGCTACGATATCAGTAGTGAAAGTGAAGGCAAAGGATCCTTAGACTCTGGTTCTGACTTTTTTGATTTTAGTTTTGGTTCTGGATCTGAGCCGTCTGAGTCTGATTCAGAGACAGAGATGTCAAATGTTGTGCATAAACAAGGTGTAAAGCGAAAAAAAGGCAAAGGAAAAATATTGTCACAGAAAAAACTACTTCTTGACGAGGATGAGCCAGAGTAAATAATGTGTTAATACTTAAATTTATATTGTTGTATATTACGGAATATTACTTTTTTGTCCATTGTCCAATTTAAGATTTTATTTAATATTTTTATTTTATTTTAATTCCGTTGGTAAATATTGAGTGAGATCATGCAGAATTGAGTTAAGTTTAATTTTTAATTAATAATTTTAATTTTAAGTTATTATTAAATAAATCTTTTTTTCCATTAAAAGTTATCAAATTGTTAATAATTGTAACTAGAAACACAAGAACCTAATAATAATAAAAAATTAAAAATAAAATGTCCTTTGGTGTTTGTGTGTATTATATATTATTTATGCATTTATTGATTTATTTTCATTTTTATGGTGTTACGCCAAGTAGTATTAGTATTAGTCATATTAGTATTAGTATTGAACTTTTTTTGTAGGTAGGTACAATTTACTTCCAGTACCTAGGGGGTTGGCTCAGATTGGGGGAGATTGAGGTAAAAGCTCAATGAGGTGGAAAAAATTTTCACTCAAAAAGGGAAGCGGGACGGGAGGAGGTAAAATAGATAAAAAGAACGGTGTTGAACGATTTCCCTCCTCCGGGCTCAGGCTGGCTCAAATTGAGGTAGTTTTTTCAAGAAAAAGGGACCCTCGGTCAATTTTTTTTAAGGGCTCGTTAGGGACCGATTGGCTTGCACTGAATTTTTGACAAAGGTCCTCCTTGATACGGCCAAATGCAAGTTACAAAAAGCATACAAAGTAACAAAGTTCGTCAAATTATGATTGGTTCGATCTGGTTTGAACCCAGTGGTTTTAACAAGTTAAAATAATGACAGTATAGTTGAGTATAGATTATGGTAAAATGCACTAATTGCTTAAACTGAAACAACTTAAGCTGAATGGTGGATGCCATTTACAATGCAAGCAAAACAAACGTGTAAACAAAAGTATAAGTTGCAAAAACTTTTAAATTATTTTTAATTGCATCTCATGGTATGATTTATGTTGTTTAATTCATCTATAGGTATATATATGCATATGCATGCGGATTATATCGTATCTGACGCATGTTTCTGCTGCACATGTAGCTCCTATTGGATAGTTTATTCTATGACTGACAAATAAAAATTGCAATGACACTAATAGAATAAAACAAAATCTGCAATTAATCATTCCTGCCTGATATTTCGAATTTACTAAATTAGAAATTAATTATAAATGCATCATTATGCAATAAAATTTTTAACACGACATTTTCTTGTTTTATACGGAATTATTTTGTCATTATTCAAACTAAATGGTAAATCTTTGTTTCATTATAAAACTATTAATGAAACTAAAAAGAAACCAGCAGCTCGTTTTCGTTTTTTGAATCTTTTTGAAGATTCAAGAGAAGTAGAGTCATATACCCAAAATACAATTTATTATTATGTATAAAATATAATTAATTATAACACGGCCAGACAGTCAGGCTACATTAACCAATAACGCCGCCGCTTGCACCTTAAATATTGTCTTCAACATCTAAATGTTACATCTGTACGCCTTGTTGGATCATCTATTGCTCCCAGGTAGGGATGGCCCATTCAAAACTCCCAGGGAGTTTGGGAGCTTTGGGAGGGAGGGAGCATTGGGAGTTTTGGGAGTTTTGACGACCGGGAGTTTTAGAAGCGTTTGCTCTGAAAACTCCCTAGGGAGTTTTCTAAACGCCGGGAGTTTTAATGCTGGGAGTTTGGGGAGTTTTGGGAGTTTTGAAGGTGCAAGACTCCCAAAAACACGGCATATGTGAATTTCACGCCAAACCTTTACAGCAAGAGTCACTTCATAGTGATTTACATTGCAATACCCAGCAGACAAAAAGGCGTATTGCATGTTCATAAATTTTGTTCATAAAACATGTGTTGATAATTGCTAATAATTTATATGTACGCTCCCAAAACTCCCAAAACTCCTAAAACTTCCTCGGGAGTTTTGGAAGTTTAAGGAAGTTTTGGGAGTTTAAGGCTCCCTGGGGAACCTTCAATACTCCGGGCGCGAAACGCAGGGAGTTTTGAATTGGCCATCCCTACTCCCAGGGAATTAGCAAGTGGATAGGAACAACAAATTTCATGGATGCCAATGATTAGTGCATTTTACATTCCAAGTATTTAAAAAATAGTTACATTTTCTTGACACTGCCACTCAAATTCAACTAAAAAGACTCCTGCGATTGTTAAAAAAAACCATTTTGGTTCTGGTTAATAAGCCAATAACATATTTTTGCATTAATTCATACTTAAAAATGTAGTGCGAGTAGAGCATGTTTGTGACACGTCCACTTCACATTATTATTATTATTATTTAGAAGGGGTTCAGTTGAAGACTGACGCCGCCGAGGCCTTATTTATAATGGCCTATCGCAGACACCCCCTTAAGACAAAAGAGACAGGAAGAGATAGAAATCAATTACACCAGGTCAGTGAGTGAGCCTGCCCGTGGCACGCGAGAACGCCACGAGCTGACCCACTGATGCCTGACCTAGCAAATCCATCGAGATAACACAACCACCAAGGTAGAGGTTTCTCACTAAAACAAAGGCTGGGCATGAAGTCAGGAAGTGTATAGGAGTATCATCGTCCTCCCCAAAGTGCAAGCACAATGGGGATTCCAATACACCTATCCTCCATCCATGGCTTCCCCACGCCCCATGCCCTGTAACAAGCCCAATCAACCACCTTAATTGATCCCTAGGATATCGCACCAAAGAGGCATTACCATACAATGGCGACGATATCCAGAGCTTGGCCATCCAACAGCTACGCAAGCCAGTCCATTGTCTATCGTGCTCACGTCTAGCCCATCACTTCACATTACATAATATTACGGCAATATTTTCATATCGAAACTGGCAAACAATTCGAGTAAAATTAAATAAAATAAAAATGCTAACTAATTACGATTTAAATTAGGTTGCGTTTTAATTTGTTTTCCAAATATTACAAAAATTGGAATTAAAACTATAAGAAAGCAGGTAGGTACATAATTATTGTGTATGCTAAATTCTAAGGCATGAGAGTTCCTCGTCCCCCAAAACGCATTATGCGCTTTAATAAGAAAAATTTTTACAGGGAACATTGTACAAATACACATAATGCCTATTTACAATTAACAGAATCGAATAATTTTTAAATTTCATTTTTTAAACTTCTATGTAAACAGAAATTGTTAACAATTAGGTCTGCAAAATAGACTCCAATTTTACCCAACTAATGTCCCTAGTTTTTTACGATTTTGTATTGATATTATAATATTAACTATAAGTAGTTCAATTAATACTATATTCTGTATTAAAAAGCAAAACGTTTTGGACTGGAGGAAACGCAAAGCTGTAATCTTTACCAAGAGAAGCTATCTCTTAGCAAATAATCAATCTACAAAATTACGACTTTATTAATGAATTTCATAGATACAAAAATTAACTGTGGTTAAAAAACAATTATTTAGGTACATCTTAAATTACATTACATTTGCAGCGATAAATAGGGAATTCGCAGCTAATGCCAAAACATATCTAAATCTGACCTTTTCTAGGATCTGTACACATCCTACAAAACACAACTCCAACTTTGATAAAATCAATTTCAATGTTGACAATTTTTCTTGTGCTTTCTCACCAACTTTAAACAGGCGACCCAGGATTCAAGTTTCCCCATTCAGTCTGGTTGAGAGCTCAAAATTCTGAAATTTTTAAAAAATAATATAAAATTAAAGCACAAACAGGAAATCAAACAATGCTTTTAGACCAAAATTTAATTTGTTAAAATAAGTTACTTTTCAAGAATTTGTGTGGAAACAAACTGGATATTTAAAATGTATTAAATAAATTTCCTCCTTTTGGAGCGAGCGGTAAATTTTGTAATTGGTTGAGATCAAACAATTTGACAAAGATCATTTCCAAGGGTTCCCTCCTTATGAAAGTCAAAATTCAAAGGAAAATTATTCAAACTAATATGTTTCTTACAGTGTAAGACACGGAGCCGGTGACCGGTAGGACCGATCGCACTGACCGAAGCTCCGGTCAGTAAAATCGAAAACATAGCAGGCACGCGCGGGCTCATTTTTTTTTCTCGTAGCTCATCGATGCTCAAAAAGCGCAAAAAGCTCATAGAGCTTTTAGAGTCCTGAAATTTGATATCCGTAGTGGGGTATTTGAGCCCAAAAGTGTAAGAGTGATCGATATGTCGTAAAGGTTGTTTTGGACTCATACTGTCATAAAAAAAATATCAGAGATACTGTGTAATGTAAAAGTATGATGAAATATAAATATATTGTATTATTGTATACGATAGTAATAATATATGAATCACACTGATCACACACCGACACCGTAGCTGGCACTATTCTGACACGGGATATAAGATAAAAGTAATAGTCAGCGGTACGAGTGAGTGATGATTACCAGTAATAATAGTAATAGTAATATTTGTTTAATATTAGTGAATTAATTAATTAATATACTGATACCAATACCCTGTGTTGTGGTGTGGCGGACTGTGGCGGCAGTGGCGGGGACGGTGTCAGGTGTCGGTGTCAGTGGTGTCACAGTGAATTAAGTATAAGTTTTCTGAATTAATATACTGCTGATACCTATACCCTGTGTTGTGGTGTGGCGGACTGTGGCGGCAATGGCGGGGACGGTGTAAGGTGTCAGTGTCAGTGGTGTCACAGTGAATTAAGTATAAGTTTTCTGGCTGATGGCTACTGTGCTACAGTAGTAATGTATGTACTGTATCTTTATATATACATAAAGTTAGGTTGATTTATTATGGGCTTGGGAATAAAATTTGTAATTTCAACTATAAAACTTCTCTTGAATTTAATTACAAGAAAATTAAAATAACTGTTTTTGGTGAAACTGAGCCCGAGCGGGATAAAAATTGCAATAATTAAATGTCGATAAATGTGAGTCTTTACTAAACTCTACTCTACACCTTACCACGGAGACGGAGCACCAGATGAAAAGTCGACTCTTTCTGGATGTTGTTACATTTGACACATGTATTAATTACTGTGGGTATTATTTAGTTGTTTGAGCAGCATGTAATTTAAATTATTTTAAATATTAAAAATTTGCATTTTGGGCGAACGTTTAATCACGAATTCCCACCATTAATTAAACCACCGCCAAAGTTGCTAAAGCTAAAGCTTGAGCAAACACCAAAGCCCACACACTAACACTAAAACCTTTTCATTTTTCATAAATACAATTAAACGTGGAATTTGAATTAATCAACCATTATTTACTAATCATGTTTATTTTTATCTGCGCAATTTTAATTATTTTGAATCGTTTGCATTTTTAAATAAAGTTAATGTGTCATTGTTAACAAATTTGGTGTTAATGGCTTAATAGCTACAAAATTGCGGTATTAAAAAATTTAAAAATGTCAAATTCAATATTTTATTTTTTAAGCATTGTTGGTGCATTTGAATGTTGCAAGTTGCATACATATATTGCATGCAAAGGCGCATACTTTATACTGAAACCGAAAAAATAATAATGACTGTGGAGTGTGAACACTGGGCACAGCTGAGTGCACATGCTGCAACTACTAATTTTAAATTTTAATATACGCTTTTGTAGATTTATGTATGCTCACTATTAATGTAATCGTGTCATAACCATAAATAAGTACTGTGCAGACACTGGATAGAAGTGTCCTGCTGTGTGGCTGTACCACTGACAAACTGAACACTGAATTAACTAAGTAGCACTAATAGATTAAATGCATCAGATAGCTTAGTAGCTTACCCTTTTTTACTTACGCATCCCGAGCGAGATAAAAATTGCAATAATTAAATGTCGATAAATGTGAGTCTTTACTAAACTCTACACCCCACCACGGAGACGAAGCACCAGATGAAGAGTCGAATCTTTATAGATGTTGTTACATTTGACACATGTATTAATTACTGTGGGTATTATTTAGTTGTTTGAGCACCATGTAATTTAAATTATTTTAAATATTAAAAATTTGCATTTTGGGCGAACGTTTAATCACAAATTCCTACCATTAATTAAACCACCGCCAAAGTTGCTAAAGCTAAAGCTTGAGCAAACACCAAAGCCCACGCACTAACACTAAAACTAAAACCTGCGGACTAACACCAGTTTAGAATTTATCTGGTATTATTTTTCAAGTTTTCAGTTGTTCAGTTAACTAGTTTTGGAGGATTTGAGTACATTCTTATGCCAGTATTCTTACAAGTGTTATTACTGTTAGTGATTCAGTTTAAAACGCCAAAACTCCAGATATTTCTATGCCAAGGCCAGTGTCCCTAGTCACTCCAGTGACTCCAGACCCAGTTTCAGACTTTTCAGACTCAGATAGGCAAAGTATTACTCATACTGAAAAGCCTAGTAAAGTTAATGGTAAGCTTAAGAAAGTATATCAGTGTTCGATTTGTAACGTAACTATTACTAGAAAGGATAATTACAAGCGTCATGTAATGACACATAATAGGCATAGGCATCAGACTGGTGAAAGCAAAAATAATAATAAGGACAAACAAACTAATTACGGCTACGATATCAGTAGTGAAAGTGAAGGCGAAGGATCCTTTGACTCTGGTTCTGATTTTTCTGATTTTAGTTTTGGTTCTGGATCTGAGCCGTCTGAGTCTGATTCAGAGACAGAGATGTCAAATGTTGTGTATAAACAAGGTGTAAAGCGAAAAAAAGGCAAAGGAAAATTATTGTCACACAAAAAACTACTTCTTGACGAGGATGAGCCAGAGTAAATAATGTGATTTTATTTAATATTTTTATTTTATTTTTATTCCGTTGACCGTTGGTAAATATTGAGTGAGATTATGCAGAATTAAGTTAAGTTTAATTTTTAATTAATAATTTTAATTTTAAGTTATTATTAATTAAATCTTTTTTTCCATTAAAAGTTATCAAATTGTTAATAATTGTAACTAGAAACACAAAAACCTAATAATAATAAAAAATTAAAAATAAAATGTCCTTTGGTGTTTGTGTGTATTATATATTATTTATGCATTTATTGATTTATTTTCATTTTTATGGTGTTACGCCAAGTAGTATTAGTATTAGTCATATTAGTATTAGTATTGAACATTTTTTGTAGGTAGGTACAATTTACTTCCAGTACCTAGGGGGTTGGCTCAGATTGGGGGAGATTGAGGTAAAAGCTCAATGAGGTGGAAAAAATTTTCCCTCAAAAAAGGAAGCGAAACCGGAGGAGGTAAAATAGATAAAAAGAACGGTGTTGAACGATTTCCCTCCTCCGGGCTCAGGCTGGCTCAAATTGAGGTAGTTTTTTCAAGAAAAAGGGACCCTCGGTCAATTTTTTTTAAGGGCTCGTTAGGGACCGATTGGCTTGCACTGGTTTCTTACAACTTTAAGTTTATTAGTAAATAGTTCTACCAGGTTAGAGCTGATCCTGGTCCATACTATACTCAAGCGCTGACTGCTGCCAGCCCATGAAAGACGGACAGCCAATTCACTAAATGTTGATTATTTAGTTGAAAGAGTAAAATGATACTGAACATTCTGAACAAGTTTTCTACGTATTTATTAGGATCTGCTTCAAATTTTAAATAGTCCAAAACATTTTCCCGTCAGCAGATTTATTGGTTTGAAAAACAATGAACGCTAGTAAAACAACACATCTAATTTGCATGCACAATTTAAAATTGGCTTGGTTCGTAAATTTACATATAGGAAAGTATGTAGGTAGTTTATTACTATGTAAGTTGAAACGATATTTAGAAAAAATGAATAATGCATATTCTTTTGCTTGTATTTGATTGCGAATATTTTGTTATGAAAAGACACAGTTGCGGAGTTTACGCACATGTATTGTTTTTTTAACGCTTTAAGTATTTTGATTTTATTGCATTCAATGAGAAGGAGCAGAAGAACTAATATAATTATTATACAAATACAAACCATAAAGTAGAGATGCTGGATCGAAACAGGAGATGATTTTAAAATAAAATAAACGGAATACAATAATTTGGACTGTTTAGGCTCACTTGCTTGTACATGACCATGTAGTTGATGTAGTAGTAAAAGACTTTTATTTGAAAACTCCAAATACTAACCTAATTTTGAAGTGTTTCTTTAAGCTACATGTTAATTAAAAAAAATCTTTCCAGAATTAATCAGATTATTTATAATTTTAAATAATAATTTACATTTTTTTATTATTTTAAGGCCATTTATAAGTACGCTTATTTATTCTTAAAATGTATCCAAAAATCAAAATGTGTAATTATCAGGTAGCAAAAAATGAAATATGTACTTAAGACGTACTAGAAGTTACTAGGTTGTAATTAGAATACCAGGAATGCGTATGTATGTACCAATAGCCTATTGTACTTACTAAAAGGACGCAAGTCTGTATGGATTGAGAGTATAAATATAATTTTTTGAATCATGCAATGACTGTTTTATTTTTTCACTATTAGTTTTAAGAATGAAAGTATACAGTATGGAGCATATATGATCAGACAACGGGGCTCGCAAACTTTGATCTTAATTATTAGAAAATGTATTATAGCACATATCACCTTTTTTTACACAATGTACCCTAAAGTAAGGCAAATACAAAACAATGTGTTTTGGGTTGTAAAACTCATATGCGCTGCTAGAAATAAATAATTAGTTCAAAAGTATAAAAAAAATTGCGCGAAAGTGTTCGGACAAACCAGTAAGACATAGTATATTACACATTTTTTTGCTAAAAAACTACAAACTAAAACAAAAACAATATTTTAACTTAAGTTAGTACTTCTTCAGACCTCCATGCCATGGGCTTTAGTCACTGCTTCTAACCGCCTTGGCATTGATTTTATTAACCTACTAGTGAAAGCTAGATCAGTTGCGTCATAGGCCTAGGTAATTCTATTTTTAGGCCATGTTTTCTTTGAATATATAGCAGAAATTCTTTAACGTCGTATACACACCGCCTGCGACGTCATTTAGAGGTTCAAAATATGTCAAACTATCAAAAACTACCACAGACCGTGGGGAAATGCCAGTTCCTATGTTCGGGAGAAGTGCCAAATGATCAGAAATGTGAAAGCAATTCCTGAACTTAGTGGACCAAAGTTGCCTAACCCTGTGGAAAATAAAACCAGAAATCAGGCAAGTTGACATAGACTTGGTAGAATCCTTAAAAGTAACGGATTCAAAAGTTACATAGCTACCCAAAAGCATGTGACCTCCAGGTGAAATTAAAGAAAGCGACCTTTTTTATCACGAGGTTCAAATTCGTGATTTGGAGGGGCCTCAAACTTCTTTTTTACCTTAGTATGTCCATCCTAACCGAAAAAATCACTATTGATTTCATTAGACCAAAGAATAGAGTTCCACAATGAAATTTTACTGACCTGTATGACCTCATGGAAAAAGCGGTAGCTTTCTCTGATTTCGCTTAGAGACCGCATGCTTTTGGGTAGCTATGTAACTTTTGAATCCGTTACTTTTAAGGATTCTACCAAGTCTATGTCAAGTTGCCTGCTTTCTGGTTTCACTTTTCAGCTCGATTACCAACTTTAGCCTTTTTAATTTAGGATTTACTTTCACTTTTTTAATCACTTGACGCTTCTCTTGAATAGAAAAAATTGCATTTCCTCTCGGTCTTGGGTATAGTTTTACGGTTTGACGTATTTTGAACTCCTAAATGACGTCGCAGGCGGTGTGTATACGACGTTAAAGAATTTCTGCTATATATTCAAAGAAAACATGGCCTAAAAATAGAATTATCCAGGCTTATGACGTAACTGATCTAGCTTTCACTGGTAGGTTAATGAAATCAATGCCAAGGCGGTTAGAAGCAGTGACTAAAGCCCATGGAGGTCTGAATAAGTACTTACTTAAGTTAAAATATTGTTTTAGTTTGTAGTCCCAGGAAAACCTGAACGTTGGCCTCGTATCGGGCCCATATGCTTGGCAAAATGCATAGTTTGTCCAACGGCGTTCAGCCGGCCCAATGTGTAAAATTAGATATTGTACCAGCACAGTGCCATCATTCGTTCGGCATGCCTGCGTTACTGGGCCAATATCGGAAGAATGCCGGCTGGTTGACGGCGCTTGACCATCCTTACGGCGTTATCCCTTTATAGTTTTTATGCTTTATGCGATGCAGTATGCCATGATGCCCATTTAACGAATACAAATCATTCATTTTTAATCATCCATAGTCGATAGTCATTAACATTCATCTAATGTAAAGGTGTTTTAGGTTGCACATTATGGTTCGAAGCTTGTCACTGATATACAGTATCAAAATCCTAGCCCCGGAAACTTCCCAATACTATTTCAGTTACAGTTTTAAATACTCGAAAAGATGCACTTAGTAATTAGGATATTGTCAAGACTACACTGTATTTAAAAGCACTTGGTGAAACACAATACATGTACAATTATTAACTTTAAGTAGGCAGATTACGCACGATTGACAAGTTGTCTTTGTGTTGACTTGGTGAACACCTTAATATTTACGACTTCACTACAGAAACTTTGAACTCAGAATTGGTTACAACTTATGAGTTACTAGTGTTTGGGCCTAATTATATCACTTCACTCACTTTAGTTACCATGAACAACTTTATAGTTAGTAATGGCCGTTTTGATGTAGTAAAATATTATTGAAGTGCTTCCTAGCAGAAAACAGTAAGATTTGAAAGAAGTAACTGTGAATATTATGGAGGTTAACGCCGCAGAAATGTTTCACTAAATTTCTTTTTTACATATTAACAACTGCAATTACTAGAAACTTTAAACTATCATGTATCGCTATTATACTTTTTGCTATTTCACTATCTTGCTGAAGTTAAAGAATTTTCCAGAGCTGAGCTAGTGCTAACTTCTGTATTGCCAGCTCGGCATGGTCACGTAGAATGAAGGTGCGTTGAGTGTTGAGTCTTGCTGAGTCGTGCTTTGCGCTTTGCATTCTGGAAAAGTACAGCAAGTCCGCACATTTGCCCAGTATCTTGCCGGAATAGCCGTTGCTCAAGTGATGGAACGCGCGCATGACCAAATGACCGACATCACTCCGACATTGGCCCCATTCAATATTGCGTATACAATACCGATACCGTTTATATGTGATCAGGCCAGTGTGGGCCTAACAAATACAAAACATTTCTGTTCTGGGAAAATGTTGGGATGTCCACACATTTCCAACGAGTGGTTCTGCCGTTATTGGCGGCATTAACCCGATATTGGGGAGCTATTGGGAAGCCCACATATTAACGACCAACATGTTCCCAGCATTGCCGCAATGAATCTAACGCTTTGCCAACGTTCAGGTTTTCCTGGGGTTTTTTAGCAAAACAATGTGTAATATACAATGTCTTACTGTTTTGTCCGAACACTTTTGCGCAATTTTGTTTTTATACTTTTGAACTTATTATTTATTGTTAGCGGCGCATATGAGTTTTACAACCCAAAACACATGTATTTGCATTACTTAAGGCTACAATGTGTAAAAAAAGGTGATATGTGCTTTAATACATTTTCTAATAATTGAGGTCAAATTTTGCGAGCCCCGTTGTCCGATCATATATGCTCCATACTGTATGTTATGTACATTTTGTAAGCAAGTGAAATAATATGTAACAATAACAAAGCAAATATCGTCTATTAAGAATCAAAATGACCTATTTCCAATTTATGCTAGAATTAAAATGAGCTATGTCAAAAGAAAGATACTAAATAAGATAGTTGCTTACAGTACTAATCACGAGTGTCTAGAATGTGCAAAATGTTGTATTTACATGTTTTTAAAAACTTAACAATGTTCTATATCCTATATTTTTTAAAAGGTCAAAATGTTCTATTTGCATGATATTTGAAAATTGTAACATATTCTATTTACATGCTTTTATATGAACATGTTATTTTAATTTTTTCGGCATTTTGTTTGAAACTAAAAATGGATATAGTTCATTTTGGTTCTTAACAGACGATATTACGATATGTCAACTTGAGCATTTAAGTAAAACTCGCGAGTGTCCATTCTTTTCACTTTGCACAAATACAGTTTCAAGAGGAAAATATATTGCATGCTGAAAAAATAGTGAAAGCATAGTCTGCGTTTTTGTACGTGTTGAAGAGACTGATATGATGCAAATATGTAATATGTTATTTCTGATTTCAGTTTTTCAGTTGGTTGAATTCTACTTGTTGGGAAACTTTTCACGAAAACTTTTCGGGAAGCTTTCCAAAGGTTCATTCAAAAATAGCAAAATGTTCTATATACGTCTTTTTTTAAGTATAAAATTTAATTACTGCTTACTACTTTTAAATAGGGCTAAATGATCTATTTAGATAATATATATTTTTCAAACCGAAATGGCTTCAACTAAATAATAGAGGAGACAACTTCATGCTCACAAACAAACTTTTTAAAAATCGGTGCAGATGCCAAACGTTCCTATATATGTTATTTGTCTATCAAATGTATATGGAAGACGTTCCTTTTTAAATTTGATTTAAGACACCGGTCATTGAACTTACTAATTAAATCTCATAAAAAAACTGGAGCAAAACTATTAAAACCGGATTAAAACAAAATATTTAATTAGTCAATACTACCCGAGGTAGCATTTATGTAATTAGAACATAATTATTAATTATTTAATTATTATTAATTATACACAATAAATCATTATTTAATGCTACTATTATTGCAACAAACTCTTATGTTTTATACACAATTTTGTTTTAATTAAAGTCACAATAGGTAAATCATTCATTGTTTTATTATGAAACTATTTAAATTTTAACACGAAAGTCCAAGCAGATTGACCTTTCATAACTGTTACTGTTTTATAGATTGCGGTGGAATTATTCCTGTACATAATTATCAGTAAATATAATAATGTAACACAGACAGACTAAAACATAAAGAAGTTTCAACTATTTTGAGAGTTGAGAGTAGGTAGTTGTAACATAGCGCATTATGCACTTAACAAAATTAATTCATAATAGATACAAACATACGTTGCATAGTTACAAGAATTTAATATTTCACACCTACAAAAATGGGGCCAGTTGTTCACATTTTTCAGTATCACAGACGCTTTGGTAGTTCTTCCACTTGCTCTCCAATTAATCAAACAAGAATAGTGAAACACGGAGAAATCCCTAAAATTGACAAAAAAATACATTAATTGCAATTGTGAACAATAAATTTAAAAAGCAAATAAAAACATATTATTATTTATTAGTATGACAACTAAATTGTGTCAATTTTGCTTTTTCGTCTCACTAAATAATGTAAACAGAAACCCACAACCGACGATATTGAGCTTACTCCCATTTCCATTCAGTTAGCTGAGCAGGTGGAGAGCTGAAGCTGAAAATATTAAAAGGCCCAAAACAATATAAAATGAAATCAAAAATCATATTAAATCAAGCAATGCAAATGCAATGTTAAAATAATTTTGTTAAAATACCCTTTAGTTTTATCTAATTTTTTACCAATTTTTGCAGACCAAAAATAAGTCCAATACCAATATATAATCTAACAAATGTCTTCTTTCAGGAGATTTTACTTTGCGCACATAAAATAATTTTATGAAACAACGATGCTTTACTAAAATCAACTCGATGCAAAATTTAAAAAATTTTAATATTTTTACAACTAATTAATAGTCAATAGGGAAACTGGGGGAGTATGAGCTGGTTTTCGTACATGCTGTGGTGCGTGACTAATCACTAATCTAACTACTGCTTGCCCACTTTTAAGAGTGGGGCGATCAGTAGATCACTCCATGATGTGTATTTAGTTGAAAGTATAAAATAATAATAAAGTTTCTGAATCTATGTTCAACGTATTTATTAAAGGACCCGTTTGAAATTTTAAATATTCAAAAGCGATTGATCTGTAAGCAGATTCATTTATTGAATTTCAGATGCCAGATGTTCGGATTAAACAGTAGAACTTATTTGCATGCCCGCATCTTCGTATCAGTATCGTTCATATGCTAAATTGTCTGTGAAGAACCAAAATGACCCAAATCCATTTTTGGTTTCAAACAAAATCCGCTATTTACAGAACAAAGTTAAATAAAGTTTTCATAAAAGAATGTAAATAGAACCTTATGCATTTTTCAAAAAACAAATTTAAATAGCATATTTTGCAATTTTTGAAAAGCATGTATGTAGGAGATTTGTTTTTTTTTTGAGAAAATATGTAGACAGAACATTTTGACCTTTTTAATATATGTACATTGAACAATTTGCTCATTTTAGAAACTCGTGATCAGCATTGTAAACATGTATCTTATTTACTTTATTTTTTTGACATAGCTCATTTTGATTCCAGCATAAATTGAATATGGGTCATTTTGGTTCTTCAGAGGTATTATGTACCTAGCTTACTTTGGAAGCTGAATACACTTTTGTAAAAAAAAATTAGTATATGTTTTTGCTAGTAATTTATTTCGAAAATTTTAGTATATATAAATTAGCATATAGCCGCTGAGTTTATAGTCAAGTGTCTCGTTTTTGCTTAGCACGTAAGTTATACTTTTATTTTTATAGCATTCCTAATGCGAGGCATTATTAATTAATTACGGCACCAGAACCATAAAATGGAGAATGCCATTCATGCTGTTTTGCTTATGAACGGAAACTAAAATTATTGCACGAATGCTCTTACAATTGGAATTTAAAAGTATAATTTATTTTATAAAATTATGAAATAAAGTCATTTTTTAATTGTTTCACTATGCGTTCCAAGAATAAGTTAAAGCATGGGTTTGCATAAACGAGATAAACAATATTTAACAAGGTAATATATTTATTGTAGCATTCAAAATCAAGTCACACTTGAAAATGCTCATATTCCTAAATAATCCTTAAACTTACAAGAATTAACAAGAATGCAAAAATAAATTTTTTAAAATTCAAACTCACGTTCTTTGACGATTATTAAACACTCCATTTCTTGTCCATATGCAGGCACATAATGTATTGGCACAGTGGCCTTTTCCCTAATGTTATTTCATAATTCTTGTTTAAAAAAATTGCAAAACTTACCTAGGACGAAATTTCAATTTGGCTCATTATGCTTTTTATGCTCATTTTGAAGGCCATAATGCTATTTATGATAATAGGGCTGAAAAAATTGTTTCTTGATATTTTTTTATATAATAGATTCACAAACGTTAAATAACCCGGCGACCGCATATCGAACTTGTCGTTTTGCCTTTTCTGAATTTCATGCTTTCCGGTCGCCTTATTTACTAGTATTTTTGTCTGTGGAAAATCAAAATAGCGAATTTCAAATTTTAGCAGGAATCAAAGCAAACTATTAATAGGTTGAAAACACTACACACGAAATGCGTAAAATGCTAATTACAAGTTTAAGAAAGTGTAAAATGTTATAACTACATGTTTTATAGGTTCAAAATTAAATATTTTTGAAAATTGTCAAATACTGTATTTACTTGTTTTTGAAAAATGCAAATTGCTCCACTTACATGGTTTTGAAAAAAAATATTTTAATTACTTTGTGGATCGTGCTTTTTGTATCAGGCTTAAAATTAGAATCAACGTTGAGGTACACGTTGAGGTACACGTTTAGTTCTGTCAATCACGAGGAGTCTGTAATTAATAATTGCTGCCTGACGTGGCATTTATATAATTAGAAATTAATTTAGAAGGAATCAATATTTAATACCATTTTTAATACAACATTTTCTTGTTATATACAGATGTTTTTTATTAATTAAGTTATATTTTATATGATAAATCTATGTTTGATTATGAAACCATTAACGTAAATAAAAATATACCTTAGCAGAGCTCTTTTAGAATGTTATTAAAGAATGTAGAAAGTACTGAGTTTTATACCCAAAAATACAGTTATTATATATGAAATATAATTACTTAAGACACGGCCAGAGAGCCAGGCTTCATCAACAAACAACGTCACCGTTTGCACCGTAAATATTTTCTTCAACATCTGACTATTTCATCTGTAAGACTAGTCGGATCCTCCATTTTTACTAGGGATCTTCGAAGTAATTGCTGGACAACACAATAATCGGGTGCTGGTGACTGGTACGTTTAACATTCCAAGTATTTAAAAAATGCTTACATTTTCTTGATACTCCCACTCAAATTCAACAAAAAAGACTTTTGCCTTCGTAAAACATACCATTTTGGTTCTAGGTATATAATCAGCCAATAACATATTTGTGAATTAACATAACATGTCCAGTGTACATAATAATACGGGAATATTTTCATGAAGACAAACGATAAAAAATTTAAGTAAAAATTATTTTTAAAAAATGCGTAAACTAATTTCAATTTAATTTGGGTTACACTTTAAATTTGTTTTCCAAATATTACAACAATAGGAATTAAAAATATAAGGAAGGAGGTTCATAATTATTATATATGCTAAATTCTAAGGCAGGAGAGTTCCCCGTCCCCAAAAAACGCATTATGCGCTTTAATAAGAAATCATCGTACAGAATTGACAAATACAGAAAGTGCCTATTTACAATTAACAGAATCAAATAGCTTTTAGACTAAATATTTTAAACTTATATTTAAACAGAAATATTTAGCGTTTAAAAAGTTAAGCAAAACATTCTAAATTGCTGCCTTATACCAAATGAATGTTCCTAATTTTTTAGCAAGTTCTTTAATATCGTATTGATACTACAATTTAGACTGCCAATTAGTAGTTCAAGAAACTAAATACTGTATTTAAAATTTAAAACAAATCTGACAACTTGGATTGGACTTGAGCTGGAGCTGGAGCATTCGAAATCTGCAATCTTTATAAATAGAAGCTATCTCTAATGAAATAAAGATGCTTAAAAAATAACAAATTCATTATTGAATTTCAAAACTAAAATAGTTAACTCTGGTTACATAAAAATTATGCAAAATCTTGGGCTAAATGATATTTGCAGCCAGCAACGGCGAATGCGCAGCTAATGTTTCTTTGTAGGCTTAAATCATTATAAAAAAATGAAGAATGTGTCACTTTACTGTGGGTCACAGCAAGGAATTAATTGCAGATGTTTTAATTGTTTTGTTTTCACACTAAACTATAACAAAACCCAGAATTCAAATTACCGAATTCAGTTGGTTGGGAACTCAAAGCACTGAACAAATTGTCAAAAACAATATAAAATTAATTCACAAATCCCAGAAAGTCAAACAAAATGCTTTTGAACCAAAATTAATTTTGTTAAAAAAACATACTTGCCAAAAAATTTCATGCCAACCAGAACGAAATAATTATTTAAAAAATTTGCCTCCTTTGAGCCACCAGTAAACTTTTTAATTAGTTAAGATAAAACAATTTGCCGACGACCATTGCGAAATGATCACTTCTTCTTAAAACAGAAAATCTATGATAATTATTCAAAATACGATATACCATACAGCTTTAATTTTAATAGTAAATAGTTCAACTAGAACTAGATGAGCTAAACCTGGTCCATACTAGAGTGAGTAGCTGACTGCTCTGTCAGCCTATGGAGGGCGGCGAGCTAACTCACTCCATGTTGAGTGTTTAGTTAAAAGAATAAGATAATAATGAACATTCTAAATCTGCTTTCCACGTATTTACTAGGGCTTGTTCCACATTTAAAATATTTAAAAACATTTGGCTTGTGTGAACAGATTTATTGGTTTGAAACCAAATAAGCGCAAATAAAACAACGGATCTAATTTTCATGCACAATTTAAAATTGGTTTGATACTTAAATGTAAATATAGGTACGTAGGTAGTTTATTACTTTGTAAGTAGAATAGAATTTTAGAAAACAAATAAATAACGTATTTTTTTGCTTGTATTTTATTTTTTTATTGAGAATATTTTGATATATGTATACTGACCCAGTTGATAAGTGATTAGACAGGTGTTGTTTTTATTTAGCACGTATTAGTATACGTTTTTTATTGCATTCAATAAGATGTACTAATAATTATTAAACGAACCATAAAGTAGAGGCTACTATTTACGTTGTTGTGCTGCTGAAACGGAACCGTGGATTATTTTAAAATAAAATAAATAACGAAAGTACCTACATATCATACACCATATGGTGCGTACTTTTGCAGCAAGTATATATTATATACTTACTGCAAAAGTACCGTATTTGCTCTAATAGTACGCGGGTCTCTAATAGTGCGCGGGTCTCTAATAGTACGCGGGGGGTCGGAGCTCCAGATTGAATAGTACGCGGGTCTCTAATAGTACGCGGGTCTCTAATAGTACGCGGGTCTCTAATATTACTCGGGGTATGACGTAATACACTCGAAGAACATCGACGGCATCGAGAGATCATTGAAAGCCTTCATGCGCGCTAAAATTCAAATCAAACATCAAGCTGCATCTCAAGACTTAATGACCGGCAATAAATTATTAATTTAACCGTACGAGGTTTAAAGTCTAATCTGCATTCTAGCTTAGGTAGGTAGGTACCTCACTTGCTTTCTGCCTAAGTAATTTAAGTAAAGAGTGATAAAGACGAAGAGAAGAGTGATGAAGACGAAGAGAAGAGTGATAAAGACGAAGAAGAGAGTGATGCAGAAAGTTTGAATTACAAGAGCGTGTTCACTGATAGTAAGGCTGATTCTGATTCCGCCCCCTTGTCACAAAATATTTTTTAGTTTATCTCTTATCATATGCAGTAATTCATGTACGATGTACCTTTACACTTGTAATTCCTGGGAACCGGCAATAAATCTGATTTTTCATTAAAATTATGGAACTAAATTTAGGCTCGATTTTTTGAAAATTGAATAGTACGCGGGTCTCTATTAGTACGCGGGGGGTCGGAGCTCGAGTTTTAATAGTACGCGGGGCGTACTATTAGAGAAAATACGGTACGCTCATGTATGTATAGTGCAAATAATACCATTCAAATTCTGCATTACTTAATGTAAAGCTTTCTGGAGTAAAATTAGCAGAATTTCTTCGGCCATTCAAAACGAATATTGAGTCTCTTCATGTATGTATGCTTAAAATATATGCAAAATGCAAAAGGTGTAAATAACGGACTAAAGGAAATAAGACTAAATACATAGAAGTTACTAGGCCGTTAAAAGGATATCATCAATTCGTAAAGGTACCTATACTTTTTGAAAGAATGCAATAAGTCTGTACAATGCACATGAATCTCAATTTTATTTTTATTTTTTGATATCATGAAATGGCGCCATTATTTAATTGTTTCACAAAGAGATATACGAATGACGAATGAGCAAACAAATCACTCGTGCCCTTTTTTGCATAAATGTTGTTTAAAGTTTAAAGAGCAGAATATTTTACATCCTAAAAAAATAAAGAAAACTTAATATGCGTTGTTGAACTTGTTCAAGAGAATTAAATGATGCAAACATGTTATTTTGGTATTTTTGGGTGGTTTATTTCTAATTGTTGGGAAACTTATTACGGAAGCTTTCAAAAAGTTCTTTTAAAAATGGGAACATGTTCTATTTACATTTTTAAAAGTATGAAATGTTCTTTTAACTTACTTTTGAAAAGGGCTAAATATGTTTTTTTTACTTAATATGTATTTTTTAAAAGCTCAAAATTTGTTATTAGCATTTTATTTAAATGGCGAAATGGTTTACTACATGCTTTTGAAAAAGAGAAAATGGTCAAATGTTCTACTTACACGTGTTTCCTGAAAAGTTCAAAATGATCTATGCACATGCGGTTGAAAGTTGATAATATTGTATAAGCATAGTTTTTTTAAAGTGTAAAATGTGCTATTTATGTGCTTTAAAAAATTTTTAAAGTTCTATTTACAAGCTTGTGAAAGTCGATTATCTTGCAAGTGCATATGGTTTTTCAAAAAAATATTTTTTTCCTACCTATCTACATAATTTACCGGAATTTTGCAAATTTTGCAATACTGGACCAATTTCATCGTGCCATATATCATTCGAAAGGTAATCACTAGTAGAATTTGAATAACATAATGCGCCTCTATTTCTACTAATAGTTTCCATGACAACGGCATTTTAATTTTTCAATTTCACCTAAAACGTGTTGTATGGGCCACAAACTCAAAACAAAAAAAATGGTGTCTGCTTATTTTTAAAGAGCTTTTGAATGATATATCACTCGACAAAATTCATTAAAATTTTTTAATTTTCATTTATGGTTTTTTAAAACCATTTAAAAACTAATAACTATCGTGCGTGCACACTAAGTTATTTAGATTTGCCTAATTGTTACCGTTCGATTGGTATATCATGTTTGAGTGAGTTTTCTGAGTTACCGGTCGAAATCTTCATTTAACACAATATTTAATGTTTTAGCGGGAAATTCAAAACTTAGAATTTTGAATTTTTGGTTGCATTACAAGGGCGTTAGCCCTTGTAATTTGGGTATATGCTTCCAAAAACTAATCGTAAGTTGCACACGATGAAAGGATGCAAATGATATTGCATTGAAATTTCGGGGAAGTCGAAATTAGTTGATTTAGATTTTTAGATCTGAAAGGTGTGAAGTGGAATCGAGACTTTTATGTATTTAGGCCATCTATGAATAGCAGTGGAGGGAAAAAGGATAAAGGAGTTGGGGACGACGACCAGACGACAGCGTCGGTCGTGTCGGAAACTTTCCGCAGTCTATAGCAATGAGGGAGATGTAAGTATAGGCGGGGGAGCGGGCTAGTAGGTATAGCAGAAGTAGGGCGACGGTTGGCCGTTGCAGGAGAGCAGGCTGAGCTGAGAAAGAGAAGGGCTCGGCACACCACTTCCAATCTAGAGCTGCTCCGTTCAACAAGGTGGTACTTGTGCTGAGAACTAGAGTTGAGTAAAGTCCTGCCGCCATTGATTTATTGTGTTATAGTATACGGAGTTTCTATTAATTATATTTATTTCTATTTCCTATTGTACGGTTAAGTTTTGTGATTAATTGATGGTCAATGGATAGACCGGAGAACAGTGTTTCATTGTACTATATTTGAGGTTGATTACTGTGTGGATTATAGACTTGGAGATCAGTTTATTATCCCTCAATTTATTGTGAACATTGACATTGATTTCGTAGACATTGAGGCGTGATAGAAGCCGGCATAAATAGTAGTGTGTTGAGATCATACCGGGAACCAGAACCATAACGGTCAGTAGTTGGTTTTGGGTGTTAGTGGCGAAGCATAATACCGGCACCAGCATACCGGACATACTGCTAGTGCATCCCATCCAGTCATCACGGAGCCAGAACCCAACCGCCGGTTGTTGCGTAGCCAGACCGGGGTTGCTCGATTGAGAGAGGCAGAGCTGCTGAAGAGATATAGCAGAGAGGAGTTGGAACGGGGAGCGAAGTCTCGGGCCCAAGCCGGACGAGGAAGAACAACTCGCAAGAGGGCCAGTGGCGCCGGCCGGGGCATCCGAGGTAGAGGTAGAGGATCAGTCAGTTCAGACTCTGAGACCGCCGGTCCGTTGTTCCAACCACCAGAACTTCTGCTTATCCGCGGTGAAAAGGGAGAAGTTGGGAAATTCTATTCGACACTGGCGACCGTGCCGGACACCAAACATTCGTCTGGTACAAGAACCGAAAACATCGAAATCAGGTGAGAACCACCAGTTCCTATTCGCTGTTTTTCTTACGCTTCTTAGTTCTAGCGCATATAGGCTAGAAAATACAGTACGGACAGGAGACGTCCGTGGGAGGTTTCGATCAGAGTGCTTCTTCTGGGAGGCGGCGGTAAGCGCGAGCAGGAACATACAAAGTTAGTTTTCGAACGCATTTTTCATAACATAGCATCCGCATACGGTGTACGTATCAGCCTTGTGGTGGTGGATAAGCACACCGGAGCTTCGCGGCTGGACTGTCCAGTCTGTCTGTAGAGGCGGCGGTAGAGCACTTGTCGAGAAGCGGCGGTGAAGCCGTGGGGTCACAGCACCACCAGGTATCCAAAGTAGGTTTAGAGGCGAGGCTTAAAAAGTTCCGTATCGGTCTGTCCCAGCGTAAAGAGGCAGGGGGATCGGGTACATCACCAAGGCAAGCGGAGAAGATCAGAGATGAGCAAGATGAAGCCAATACTGAAAGCGGACGCTGAGGGCACCACATGGGCCGGAAGAGAAGTGGAGCTCCTATCTAGGGATTTGCTGCGCACTGATGCGTCGATACCGGAAGGATATGACTTGCTGACAGTCCAGAAGCGGTGGTTCATATACCAGTGGCAGGTATACAAGAAAGAAACACCGGAGCCGATGGGACCAAGCGAGGTAGCAGGAAGGTTCGCCGCAGCGCATGAATTAATGTTGCAAGCTGAAAAAGACGGATTGGTAGCCTTCTTCGGTATGTTAGACCTATGCGACGGGGAAAGCAGAAAATTGCAGGAAGCAAGCAAAATGATAGGAGCAACAAAGTCCGAACCCACTGGGCAGAAGCAGAAGTCGACACATGACTACGTGATGCAGATGTCGAGAGACATGCAAGCGATGCAGTTGCAAGTGCAGACAGTTCAAAACAATTACTCTGCGATCACGAAGCAGTTAGCGGCGCTTGCAGGACAAAGTGGATCGGCGACACTACCACCACCACCACCGCAAGGAATTCTCCAACAGATGGTTACAGGCGGCGGTGGAAGGCAGTTACATTTCGGACAGAAGACGGCACCGGCAATTCAAACACAGGGTCCGCAGTTACAATTTGGAGGTGGGAACACATCGGGAAGTGCAGGACCGGCGCCCACCTCGACGGATTTGGCGAACCAGTTGTTGGACTTGCTTGATCAACAGACGCAGAACACCGCAGAAGCCCAAGAGTTACAAAGGGCGAACAACCAGCTTATAGCAGGCATGATGGCGCCGACCGGGTTGGACATCATACCACCAAAGTTTAACCCGAAGTCGGACATAGCCACGACATACATCGAAGCCTTCGAGTCGCATTTGGAGATCCGAGGCACACAACGTCGAGCCTACATTCAGATTTTTCAACAATGTCTTACCACACCAGCGGAGGCGGCGTGGTTGAAAGCTACGTTGTTGGACGTGGCACACACCTGGGACGCCGTCAAAACGGAGTTCTTACACGCATACGAAAGATCAAGTGCACAGGCATTGCTGAACAGAATTGTGAATTGGAAGCAACAAGCAGACGAACCAATACGGCAGTGGGCTTCAGAGTTTTACACGCTCATCAAAAGTATTAGGGAACCACATCCGTGGGCGCAGATGGAGATAATGAATCGGCTCAGGAAGAATATGCATTGCTCGCTGTACGGCGCTTTCCCACCCGGAACTAAAGTACCGCTGAAACTCAACGATTTCATCAAACAAGTTGAAGAGTTTCACAGGGGTCAAGCGGAAGTGGAACGAGAGAAAGATCGGCACCGATCCTGGGGACAGAATGACCGAGGCAGAAACCGTGATAGATATCCAGCACGAGGCGGAAACCGATCTCAGTGGGGATCGAGAGACCGACGGCAGAGTGGAAGCGCCGGTCGAGAAGCTAACACCAGAGACCGCAGTGGAAGCGGAAATCGGGATCAACAGCGTCGATCAACGTCACCTAGAAGAGAAGAACCTCGGGGAAGCAGATCGAACAGCCCACGGAGAGGCGCCGACACCCAACCGAAGGAAAGGCAAGGAGACCGTAAGACCGGGAAGTGGTGTCAGCTATGTAGTAGGGCAACGCACAATACCGAGGACTGTCGATCGCAGAAAGCGAGGGTCATGGGGACTATTTTGGAAAACTATTTTTTTCCTACCTATCTACATAATTTACCGGAATTTTGCAAATTTTGCAATACTGGACCAATTTCATCGTGCCATATATCATTCGAAAGGTAATCACTAGTAGAATTTGAATAACATAATGCGCCTCTATTTCTACTAATAGTTTCCATGACAACGGCATTTTAATTTTTCAATTTCACCTAAAACGTGTTGTATGGGCCACAAACTCAAAACAAAAAAAATGGTGTCTGCTTATTTTTAAAGAGCTTTTGAATGATATATCACTCGACAAAATTCATTAAAATTTTTTAATTTTCATTTATGGTTTTTTAAAACCATTTAAAAACTAATAACTATCGTGCGTGCACACTAAGTTATTTAGATTTGCCTAATTGTTACCGTTCGATTGGTATATCATGTTTGAGTGAGTTTTCTGAGTTACCGGTCGAAATCTTCATTTAACACAATATTTAATGTTTTAGCGGGAAATTCAAAACTTAGAATTTTGAATTTTTGGTTGCATTACAAGGGCGTTAGCCCTTGTAATTTGGGTATATGCTTCCAAAAACTAATCGTAAGTTGCACACGATGAAAGGATGCAAATGATATTGCATTGAAATTTCGGGGAAGTCGAAATTAGTTGATTTAGATTTTTAGATCTGAAAGGAAGAAGCTTCTGGACTGTTGCCTCTTAAAATAGTCAAATAGTTAGTTGTAGGAATGTAGTTGATTTTTTTTTGATTTTGAAGCCATGAATTTAACTTGACCAACGGCGTGGTCATCATCATCATCAAATAATACTCGAATAAAGTTGAAGGATAATATCTGACACAAATATTGTATTTAAGAAGGACTGACGGGGCTTATTCATTCCGCCAGCATCGATTTACGAAATTGAGGAGATCGCTTAAAGTTACATTCCCTAAGTTATCGAATATTTCAGGAAGAATCTGTAGGATGGAAGGTAAAAGATATAATTTTTTAATGCTTAAATAATTCAGCTTTTGACTAAATTTATAAAATAAAAAATAACAACAATAACATATTTTAATGTATGTTTTAATATAAATTGTCTGTGAAGAATCAAAATAACCCATTTCCATTTTTAGCAAGAAAAAAACAGTATCCAATATCTACAAGAATATTCAAATATGTCTTGTGAGCAAATAAATACAACAGTTTTTACTTTAAAAAATATGTAAATACAACATTTTACACACTTTTTAAACACTTGGAATTGGAAATCTTTCCACTTTTTCAACAACATGGAATGAGAACATTTTGCACCTTTTCAAAAACATGGAATTGGAACATTTTGCACCTTTTTAAAAACATGAAATCGAAAAATTTGGCACCTTTTTCAAAAATATTGAATTAGAACATTTTTCACTTTTTCGAAAACATGAAATTAAAACATTTTGCACTTTTTTAAAAACATAGACTCAGCACATTTGGCGATTTGGCACTGTTTTCAAAAACATTGAATTAGAACGTTTCGCACCCTTTCAAAAACATGATATTAGAACGTTTTGCACCTTTTCAAAAACATGAAACTGGAACATTTTGCACCTTTTCAAAAACATGGAATTGGAGGGAATGGGCATGGGGATATTTTTTAAATGTGTAATTATGTGTCATGTGTGTTCAGTGTTCAGTGTTGTGTTTACTTTACATTACCTACTATTTAGTTTATTTGGACTAGCTATCCTTGGCAAAAGAAAATACTCTGGCGCGCGATATTTAAAATTGTGTGTTGGCCTTGTAATTATTAATTAAACATTAAATTAAACTGCAAAAAAGAAAGTACTAAAAACAATAATGTGCCGACTTACAACTCAACCACTGACTAAGTTGTGCAGAGTAAATTACCATAAACACGTAGTAGTGAGACAGTCGGTTGTGCTGAATGATTAATACATTAAATTATTTTAATCGTGAAATAGACTGGCAGTGGCAGTAGTTATTTAAATTTAGTACTTTAGAAGTCAGTTGTAAATCTTAGTTTGTAAAGAACTTAAATATGCTGTATGGTAATTGAAGGTTAGGGTATTAGAGGTTGTAAATAATCCGCACTCTATAATAAGACTATAAGACTTAAACGACAAGCTGACAGTTAAAATAAATTAATGCCTATATAGTGTCTATCACAAGTTTTAAGAAAAATATTTTTAACATGAATTTGGGTATGTTATACAACTATCTTGTGTAACTGTTTGTTTTTTTTGTTGGATTCTAGTTTTCCTTTTGTTAAAAGACTACGAAACGAAATGAATTTAAATTCACAATCAGCTTCAAAACGCATTCGTCGGACTGAAACTTATACGGCTATCGAGTCGACGCGTAACATTAAAGATATCCCTGGTTCTGCTCCAGCCGCATCCGAATTCACAATCTCTGAAGATGCTAATCATCACACTTTCATCAATGTTTTCCTAGAAGATGTGAGTGATTTTAAATTTACGTTACAAACTCATACTTTAAAAATTTAGTAAACTATTAAACAAGTCAATTCAAATAAAAAAAAGAAATACATTCAACATTTAATGTTTTAATTAGGTTCATTTATTAAATTAAATTGGTTGATTTATCTAAAAACATATTACAATTACAGTGTTTATATTCTGGTGTATTCGGCTTGCAGATCCTTCCTGAGATATTTGACAACCTGGAGATTCTGACTCCGAGGGATCTGCTTAATTTCCGCCTAGTGAATCGATGTTGGAGAAATGCAGCCACGTTGATCCTTCTTAAGCGAAATATGGTTCGGATAGATCTTGACTTTGGTGAATTCGAATTTGCTTTTGATGTGAAGGGAAACGCAGTGACTCAAATTCGGCAGGGAACAGTAAGAGATAATGACAATTTCGAAAACACCAAACGTGCTTGCAGATTCTTTCATCTCTACCAACCCACAAACTTTGTGGCGGATCTGTCAGCCTTAATCTCTACCTCTTCAAAATTTCCATCCGCCAGCATTGGCTTCCATATGGCGGGAACATCGGGCTCTCAGAGTGTCTCGTATGACATAACAACATATGAGTCAGACGACCAAGACCAAGATGCAGATCCACATCGAAATGATTTACTCTACTTCTTTTCTTTGTATGGAAAGAAAATCAAGGAGCTCTCATTGAGCAGCGGAATCTCAGGCAAATCAATTCATGATCTGCTATTCGTCCACCTCCCTCATTTGACATGCGTGGATCTCCAAAAATTTGATTATGGCCGGCATCCATATTGGGAATCAAGTCACATACCAATTTGTGACCCCCTCCCGTCAACTCTTCTTCAACTAAAAGAAATTAAATTGGAAAGGGATATGAGATTTGGAGAAAACATTTCCAGTTTCGTGAAAGACCTCATCCGAGTGTCACCTAATTTGAGTTATATTAAAAGCGTGAATGTGACAGCGCTTGGACTTTTGCTTGAAATCGGAAAAAGCCACCTTGTTACGGAACTTCACTTTAGACCCACAAATTCTCAACTAGGAACAATTAGGCAATTCGTGAAACTTCTTGTCAATAGGTTTTTGGAGGAGCAGCTCCAAAACATAAAACTAAGCAAGTTAACAGTAGTGCTGGATCAAGAATACTATGACAAGGACCCCATCGTTGTGAAGGTACTCAATTTAATTCTGAGTGCAAGCAAGAATTCCTTAAGATATCTTCAACTTGACATTGCCCCACCATTGAAAATGATTTTCAATAAAATGTACGACATTTTCATTCCGCCGCTCCCTCATTTAAAATATCTCGGATTACAACACGACTCTGAGCTTGAAAAGTCCATGACCCCTACGCTCCAATTTCACTTCTCAGATGTCATACGGCGGGTCATCGAAGATGGGGATGTAACTGCGGATGACTCAATGTATGACTCAACTTCATTCCATTTTCTAATCGCTAATGGAGAAAACCAAATTATTCCAGCGGATTATTTTCCACGGCTCCGCCAAGTGAACTTAGTAATGAAAAAAATAAGAAGCAACACTCGGAAACTCATGGAATTTTTTTCTCTGGAGCATCTTATTTGGCCGGACACAATACCAGTTCCTGGTGACACTATCTGGACAGTGACCCACTTGGAATGGCACAAATTTCCGCTGTACGACAGAAACTTGTCTAAATTATTTCCGAATGTTTCAGATTTCAAGATTCACTGTGAAGATGTACTTAGTCTACGAAATTGGTTTTGGATTGATTTTCCAAAAATGGAAAGATTTGAAATATTTGGATTGAGAAGTTCTTGGGAAACAAATGTCGTTGACAGCTTCTTTACGGGTTTGCCTCCTGAACTTTGTGCTAATTTGGAGAGTGCGGATCTCAAGTCGGCTCCAGTACTGGTTTTTGAACGGACTCAGCCATACATTGGGGACTGTACAAGTAGGTTTTAATCTTTTTTGAATTAATGTGACTTAAAATTATATAATTATGCCATAATATTTTAGTTAACTTTAATTATAGGTAATTTTAGTTTTAAATTTTTTCCGTGTTTTTAGTGTTACATAATTACAGCTTGATTAAGTGACTTATTTGCTTCTTTAATGTGATAGTTTGAATATGTTATCTATCTGACAGATTTAAAAGAACTTAAAATCAACGTTGGGCGAAACTGGAGATTTGCTTCGCAATTGACTGATGTCTACGGATTCGGGAAAGTAGTTCATCGGACAAAAATCATATTTTCCTTTAAACATTGTATTATAAAAATGACTTCAAACGAAATTCAAGGTATTTCCTCACAAATTCAAATCATGTGATTACTTTATTACTTGATTATATCGGACCGAGCCTTCGAGATGTAACTATGTGAACTTTTGCATGGGAATTAAATTAACTTTTGGGGATTTGTTTTTTTTTAGAAACGAAACAAGATGTGGAGCTGATGTTCCCATACGTCACGTCTACATTTAGATAAAGCAATGTTTTTGCGAAGCCTTTTCTATCTAAAAATTTGGAAATTGAGGAAGCAGAAATACTTGGTGTGTAATTCATGTACAATTATTGCAGAATGTTTTTCCTCCTTTTGTGCATTGCTTTTTGTTACCTTTATTTAATTTATTTTCAGTCAAGTTAAGTGTATAAAATGTACTGCAGCAAAAATTATTCTATATAAACAAAAAACTTCTCGAGACTAAAACTACATATATTCTAATTTTAATTGCGTTAGTTGTCAAAAACCAATATATTTTTGTATAATTATTATTGACCCTGGACACTGGCAAAGAAATGAATGGGTCAATCAGAACTCGGCAAATTTAGAAAGACTCATCTTCTCTTTGGTATACATTATCAAGATTGCGAAGGAGGGAGTTGAGAATTTTGCTGACAACAAACTATGTAGTAGTACCTTACGTAACATTATCTTCTACGATATCTACGTCCACTTAAAAGGTCAAGAGTCAGCTGACGTGGTCAGATATAAAGCGAACCAATTCAATCGGACATTTGGAGTAAGGCAATTTAATTGTTTTCGTGACTGGTATCTCCCAGTGTTTGAAAAATATGGGCGTGCAACTGTTTTAAAAAATAAATTTCACATCTTTAAAAAGAATTGGCCCAAGAACCGGGGCGGCATCTCAGAATTTATTGATTACCAGTACAAGGAACTAAATGTGGGAGAGTTTGTTCATTTCTGGAGTGGAGCTGCAGGGGAAGATCTCCGCTATTTGGCAAAATCTGCTTTTCATGATTGGAACGATTTTTTTATGAGGCAGTTTGCCAAGGCACAAACTGACTTTCAAAATATAACATATTCACGTAAAATAGTGTCAATTAATTATCAGAATATTTTAAATTTAAATAACATAGATAAAAGTAGTATTCACTCTTCGAGATCCTTAGAGGGCCACATAAGTAAAACTAAAAAAAGCAATTAAAAATTAATCGGGTGAATTCCTCTATTACTCACGTGTATCTAACCAATGACGTCACTTGGGAACTTTCTAATTAAGCCATTTTAATTTACAGGATAATTTATATATAATTATATATTTAAATTTTTGTAGCTTATTTTTTAATTTATTGATCTTTTCTTCATTACTACATAATTATATAAAAAATCTGTGTCAATTATTTATCAATATTGCCCATGCAAAAAAGTGTCCAAAAAAGATCACAGCTATTACATATTGTAGCCTATCTATTTGATAATGGAACTCAAATTATTGCTAAATTAAATGTAAAAAGATTAAAACTAATAAGTTAACTTCAAAAACTAATTATATTTCGTCATAACTTATATATTTAATTATTGTCTATTTTGCATGCAAACGAAGTAGTTATATTATTTTGATTCTAACTCATTTTCATGCATAGCAATGGCCCAGCCTGTTTGCTCTAATTATAAAAAACAAAAATAAGGAATTAATTTCCACTCAAATTAAATTATATCCAACTGAACAACCGAATACGTAATTAAGTTGTTAAAAAGTTTCTAGATTTTATAATGCCGTAATTATAAATATGTCTCACAATGTTTCAAACTATTGAGTAAGAGCAATAGATATGACGCAATAAGTGAAAGTTGTACTAGTTATTTTTTTTTGTCAATTTTTTAATTGTTCGTAGAAGGATTTTTAAACATAAACTTCCAATAAAAATTGATGTTTACAACTATTTAGGATTAACTTTATTAAGTAAGCGATGACTTATTGTTTTAATTAACGAGTAGAAATCAGTAGAAATTCATGACGAAATAACGCAATATCCCTTCTATCATAAACAATATTTTAATTTTAGTTTTTACACAGAAATCTTTTAATCTTTCAATTACTAGAAATTGAACACAAAAATATTATCACAGTTGTCAGAAATGACGGAAAAATTACACGTTGTCTACTATTGTAGGGGATTGTTGCTATTTCTTCTTCAATGTATTTTTGTAACTATTAGCCTACTTCTTAAACCATTGGTCAACTTCTTGGTTAAACTTCAATATGGAAAAGATATTAAACCATGTACTACAGGTATGGACGTCATTCTTGGGTTAGAAAATAGTGGTCCCACTGCTATTTCAACAACTTTGAAAATTGAAGGGATCCCTGATTATAAAAAGATACTCGCCAGGTGGGAGCAAATGATCAGCTTTCATACTAATTTAGGACCTGACGGAAAAACAAGCTCCTCCTATCACGCCCCATACGATCGCTTCCGTTGGATTGCGATAACAAAATATTTATTTTGTTTTTTTTTAAAAAAGACAACAATTTTATTATAAAAAACCACATTACTTTCAAATATTTTAATGCAAATGAACATTACGATACTGGAAGATTTTGTTCACCACTCGGCGCCAAAATTGACACTGTTTGCGAATACTATGTTGGACATACCTTTTCTAAAGATAGGCCGCAACGGCGAGTTATTATTGCAGCGCCTGCCCCTAAACGGAAATCCAATGAGGATGCCCCTGAAAGTTCAGTAGAAGATATTGATCCTGATTCTGAGTATGGACTAATTGTTTGGAATCACATATACATGGATAGTGTAACCGCTATTCAAATGTTCCGGCACACCATTGCAGACAACGTTTTTCCCATGACAATTGACCCAATGACGACTCCAAAAAAGCAGTCACAAAAACCTCCAAAGTCTACCTTTAAGAAAGTGGGGTCATTTTTAGATGCTGAGCAAGCATCTTTTGGTCTGGTGTCTGTCTGTCTGTCTGACTGTCTGTCACAATGTCGGTAGGTCGCACGCTAGAGGTCGCATTTTTAAAGATTTTAAATTGAAATCTTTTTTAATCGCCCAGAAAAGCAAGGGAGAAGTGCTGTATAGTTTTTGGTTATTATTCCAATTATAGTTTGTTCGCAATTAACAGTTAAACTGACCAAGAATAAACTCCATTTTTCAAGATAAAAAAAAGGCAAAAAATAAAAGAAAGGTACATACGGAGCTGAGAGCTTGTCAAGTTTCGCCATTGAAAATACATATGGAAAATTTTCACGAGTTTCCAATGCAAGTAAAGGTACTGCTCACAATATGTACGTTCGACGTTCACATGCCACTCTAGTGTAGTGGTCGTGGTTCGTGGTACTGGGACTGCGACATGGAGGTGCAAAATATCCACGCTCAATACTGGAGTCCACACATCGAGCACCAGTTTAGCTATTCTCCTTTCTCGACATACCTAGGTAGATTAGTTAATAATATTTAGGGATCGTCAATAATGGCGTCCTTTGAAAAACAAAATATTTTTTACTACCCCCATTTCCATTTCAGAAATTTTTTCCAACCTATTTAATTACATGCCATAAACATACACAGGTATATAGATTATTAATGTTCAGGGGTCGTCCACAATGACGTCCTTGGACAAAATAAACATACATAGGTATATAGGTTAATAATGTTCGGGGGTCGTCCACAATAACGTCGTTGGACAAAAAAAAATACATTGGTATATAGGTTATTATTATTCAGGGGTTGTCCACAATGACGTCCTTTGGACAAAATAAACATGCATAGGTATATAGGTTAATAATGTTCTGGGGTCGTCCACAATAACGTCGTTGGAAAAAATAAAAAAGTTTTTATTTACAAATATCCGATAGAAATACCTCGGTATAAAGGTTAATACCATTGAGGGATCGTCCATAATGACGTCTTCTGAAAAAATACCATAGTATTTAATATCCTTATTTCTAACTTTTAAATTTTTTCCAACCTAGATTATTTTTGTTCGCGAGTCGTCCAAAATGACGTACCCCCAAAAATAACATAGTTTTTACTCTTACCATTTCCAACTAGAAAAAATGTTTTTAACCTTTTTAACAATATGCAATAAACACACCAAGGTATATAGGTTATTATTATTTAGGGATCGTCCATAATGACGTCATTCAAATATAGTTTTAGGTACCCGCTTTATAACTGTATAATATTTTCCAACCTTTCTTTTTAACTGCTTGCCACGTAAAATCATACAATTTTCAAAAACGTTTTAGCTTTTTTCAACTACATGCCACGTACTTCCATATATGGCTTAATGATGGCAGGGAAGCCTCCATAAATGACGTCATTTGTGAATGGTGCAATTTATAAATATTCTTTTGCAATATATATAAAGATAACGTTATTCAAAAGAACAAACTTAACAACTGACCTCCATCGAGGGTAGCCTAATAGACTCAGTATACGTTTCACAAATTTGTAAAATATTAAAATTAGCTTTGTTAGTATGAAATATAATAATTGTTAAATATCACAATAACATATATATTTAACTACATGCTACGTACATTCGTTCATAGCTTATTAATGGTAAAGGAGCTTCCACAAATCTTATGTCATCTTTTAGCGTAACAGAAATTGTCTTGCGCCTTTGTGAAAGCTCAGTATCTACTTTGGGTCCGCCCCCGGTCGAAAAATCCAGCGCGAAGCGCCAGATTTTTAAAACTTGTTTTGTTTCATAAAATGTTGTCAGAATCATAAAAGATTTTTGTTTGTAGATTGTGCGTTTTGGTTTTAGCAGTAGGTAATTTTAAATCTTCACTGGCGATAAACTGATTCATTCTGAACTGAGCGAGTTCATGTGTGCTTTTAAACATTAAATAGTAAATAGCCTAATTTATATACTTCCTTACCAAATAAATTGTCATTAGGTAGTGCTTATAGAGTTTCTTGGAAAGTTGATAAATAGCAAATTACCTACTTTTTAACAAATCTCTATTTTTTTGTACGACCAAATATGAGTAATTAACAATATACAAGATTGTAAAATTATGCGGGTTTCGGTCTGGCGTTAAGTTTATTAAACCCAGTAGTTTTAACTGGTTGGAACTTTGGCAAGAGATCACACAAATAAAATTGCTTGAACACCAAAACGGCATAAACTAAATAACTGAGGATATACTACTTCATAGATTCACACACAGCATATAACTTGTGAACAACAAACAGTTGTAAAAATTTATAAATCTATTTGATATACAAATATTTATAAATTTTGTTTCATAACATCATGAGACCATGAAAGTTCATAATGTTCTATTCGTATGTTTTTGAAAAATTTAAAAATGTTACATTTTCATGCTACTAAATAATTATATAATTACAAAATGTTACATTTATATGTTTTTGAAAAGTGCACAATATTTAATTTACTTGCTTTTAAAAATTGCAAAATATTCTATTTATTATGGCAAAATGTAACAACTGCTCAAACCGAAACGACTTAAACTGAATTGAAGATGCAATTTTAGGTGCACAAACACGTGTAAATAAGTACAAATTGCAAAAACTTGTAAATTACTTTAAATTTAATCTCATGGTATTGATCGTATAATTTATGTTATTTAATTTATCTATAGGTATAGGCTTATGTATAGGCGTGCGTATGATATTGTAATATTAAGTATGTTTCTGCTGCTCATATAAACGTAGCTCCTATTGGATTATTCATTCAATGACTGAAAAATAAAAATTACAATAACACTAATAGAATAAAATAAAATCTGTAATTAATCATCGCGCTGCCTGATATATTGAATTTGTTTAATTAGAAAGTAATTCAGAATGCATGTAATATAATTTAATACAACATTTATTGTTTTATACAGAATTGTGTCGTTAATCAAGATGCTCAAATCTCACTCAATAATTATATGTTTTATTGTGAAAATATTTACGTAAATTAAAAGAAACCAGTTCAGAGCTCTTTTATAATTTTTTTAAAGAATGTAGAGAATATTGAGTGTTATACCCAAAATTAAATTATTATATCTAAATTAAAATAGACAGCCAGGCTACATCAACCAACAGCGTCGCCATTTGCACTTTCAATATTTTCTTTAAACTCTGACTGTTTCATCAGTAAGGCTAGTTGGATCATCCATTTTCATCAGGGATATTCGAAGTAATTGCTCAAGTAATTGTTAAAGTAAGAACACAATACTCGCGTGCAGGTGACTGGTAATTTTAACATTCCAAGTATTTAAAAAATACTTACATTTTCTTGATACTGCCACTCAAATTCATCAAAAAAGACTCCTTCGTTCAAAATACCATTTTGGTTCTGATTATATAATCAGCCAATAATATATTTGAGCATTAACATTACATCTTACATGTCCAGTTTACATAATATTACAGTAATATTTTCATAACGACAAACGGTAACAAATTACAGTAAAAACTATCTAAAATAAATGTGTAAACTAATCCTAATTTAATTTGGTTTACGCTTTCAATTGTTTTCCCAATATTAAGTACAAAAGTAAGAATTAAAATAATAAGAAAAGAGGTACATAATTATTATGCTAAATTCTAAAGCAGGAGAATTCCCCGTCTCCATAACACGCATTATGCGCTTTAATAAAGAAAAATTGTATAGGGTATACAAATACACAGAAGGCCTGTTTACAATTACCAGAGTCCAATAATTTTCAGATTAATTATTTTCAACTTATATTTAAACAGCAATAATTAGGGTTTAAATACACAAAACAGCCTAAAATTTTACCTAACACCAAATTAATATCCCTACATTTTGACTATATTTTGTACTGTGCCCGTCACAAGCGAGCACTGAACTAGTAATGTAGAACTGACAAATAAGAACTACTTTCAATACTTTTAAAAGTAACAATAAAACTACAAGTACTTCAAGGCTAATAAAAAGTCAAGGACAAATTGCGACGTAGAATTAGAATAAGGAAGGTTAAAATAATAACATTTCAGTTCATTACAAATCTTCAGATTTGATATATATATATAAAGGAATAAAATGCGACAACTCAACATTACTCGCAGTATTGAGCTAAAACTAAAATACCGTTACTCTGTCCATTTATTTATTAACGGTAAGTATAGAATAAGTCGTAAGCATTTACTCATAGATCTATACGTACATACAGACATCAAAGTACAGTCCAAACTAGGTAGACGAGTTGACAAAGTCAACGAGCTGATAAGCTGAGAAGTTATCTCTATGCTAGAGGCAAAGACGGTGCACAGAAAACAGCGTTAAAATATTATCCCATTGCTGCATACTAAATAATTAGCAAAGGAATAAATATTTACCAAGATCTACTCACTCTCGATATGAAGGGCGTACCTACATAGAAGTGTAGGGTTACAGTATATAAAATAAACCCGACAACTTGGATTAAACTTGAGCATTAAAATCTAATCTTTATAAAGAGAAGCTATCTCTAATAAAATTAATAAAGATGCTTAAAAAATGAAGAATTCATTTTTAAATTCTAAAGATACAGCAGTTAACTATGTTTACATAACAATTATGCAAAATCTTGGGCCAAATGATGTTTGCAGCGAGCAACGGCGAATGCGCAGCTAATTTTTCTGTGTAGGCTTAAATCATTACAAAAATCAAGAATGTGTCACTATGCTGTGGGTCACAGCAAGTAATTAAATGGAGTTGTTTTAATTGTTTTGTTTTCTCACTAAATTTTAACCTAAACCCACAATTCAAGTTGCCAAATTCAGTTGGTTGAGGGCTGAGAACTCTGAAAAAATTATTAAAAACAATACATATAAAATACAAACGCAAATCCAAGAAATCAAACATTGCTTTTAAACTCAAATTAATTTAGTTAAAATAACTTACTTCCCAAACATTTCTAACCAACCACAAAGATATACTTATTTTAAAAAATAAATGTTCCACACTGAGCCACGAGTAAATTTTATAATTGGTTGAGATAAAACAATTTGACGAAGACCATTCCGAACGGATCTCTTCTTAAAACAGAAAATCCATGAACGAATATTCAAAATACGATATTCCTCACAACTTTAATTTCAATAGTAAATAGTTCAACTATGTAAGCTGATCCTGGACTCCACACTGCTGCGAGTAGCTGACTGCTGCCAGCCCATGAACGACGAGGACTGAGAGCCAATTCACTCCATACTCCATGTTGAGTGTTTAGCTGAAAGAAAAAACATAATAACGTACACTCTAAACCTGCTTTCTACGTATTTATTAGGACCTGTTTCAAACTTCAAATATTTAAAAACACTTAGCGCGTAAGCAGATTTATTAATTGCAAACTAGATGAACGCTGATAAAAAAAATGTAAACGTAAAATGTACAATTAATGTAAATAAACATATAAGGTGATATACGTAGGTAGTTAATTATTGTGTAAGTAGAGAATAATAACATTTTGGTTGATTTAACTCTACTTGTTGAGGAACTTATCACGGAAACTTTCCAGGAAGCTTTCAAAAGGTTATTTCGAAAATTGCAAAATGTTCTTTTCCTTACTTTTGAAAGGGGCTAAATGTTTTATTTACATGATATGTGTTTTTTTTAGTTCAAAAGTTTTTAATTGCATGTTTTGAAAAGGGAAAACTGTTTTGGGTAATTGCGTGCTTTCGAAGAGGACAAATGGAAAAATGTTCTACACACATGTTTTCTGAAAAGTTTAAATACATGACTTATTTACATCCTTTTGAAAGTAGATAATGTTGTATGTGCGTGTTTTTGAAAAGCGTAGAATGTGCTATTTATGTATTTTAAAGAAAGCAAAATGTTCCATTAACATGATTGTGAAAGTGAATAATGTTGTAAGTGCAAGGTTTTTAAAAAACAATACATTTTCTATTTCAAAAAATAAAAATGCTTTTAGAATCACGACATTTTGATTTTGTTTTGTAAATTGCTCATTCTGGTATTAGTAGTGGGTCATTTTAAATCTTTCCTGGAGATATACTGATTCATTCTGAAGGGAGCGAGTTTTTGTGTGCTTGTAAACATTAAATAGTAAATAGACCAACTTTTTGTACCTCATTGCCAAATAAATTGTACTAAGGCAGTGAGTACAGAGTTTCTTGGGAAGTTAATAAATGCGAATTACATTTGCATAAAAAGTATCTATTTTGTTGTACGACCAAATATAAGTAAATAACATTAAACAAAATTGTCAAATTATGAGGGTTCCGGACTTGCTTAAAGTTTGAACCCAGTGGGTTTAAGCGGTTAGAGATTTGGCAAAAGATCACGCAAATGAAATTGCTTAAACACTAAAACGGCTTAAACTAAATAATTAGGAATACGACTTCATAGATTCGCACACAAAATTTAACTTATAAACAAGAAAAAGTTGCAAAAATTTATAAATATTTTTTAGATACAATTTTTTTTTAATTCCTGTTTCATAAAATCATGAGTGTTCATAATGTTCTATTTATATGTTCTTTAAAAATTACCATATAATGTTACATTTTCATTCTTTTAAACATTCAAAATATTGCATTTATAAGTTTCTCAAAATTGCAGAGTATTCAATTTACTTGCTTTTAAAAATTGCAAAATATTCTATTTACATGATTTAAGGATAATGATATTTTTATTATTTTTTTATAGGTAGTGCATTTAATTTTTAGCTAAAAAGTGAAAATGGCTCATTTTGAGTCTTTACTGGCGATATTTTGATTCATTTTGAACGAGCTCTTGTCTTCTTGTGTGCCTATGTAAAAGTGTAAACGTTAAATGGTAAGTACATGACTGAAAAATAAAAATTGCAATTACATTATTAGAATAAAACAAAATCTATAATAATTCATTGCTGCCTGATAATATGTTGAATTTATGTAATTAGAAAATAATTCAGAATGCATTATTATGTAACATCATTTTTAATACAACATTTTCTTGCTTTATACAGAAATGTGGCAATATTAAAGATTATAAAATCTTACTTAATATAATTATGTTTCATTATGAAAATATTTACGTAAATAATAAATGAAGAAACCAGTTCAGAGCTCTTTTATAATTTTTTTAAAGAATGTAGAAAATATTGAGTCTTATACCCAAAATACAATTTATTATTTATAAAATTTAATAAATTATAACACGGCCACACAGCCAGCCTACATGAATCAACAACGTCACCGTTTCCACTTTAAATATTTACTTGAACATTTCACTGTTTCATCAGTAAGGTTAGTTGGATCATCCATTTTCACTAGGGATATTTAAAGTAATTATAGGAAAACACACTTCTTGGGGGCCGATGTGCGCTTTATTTCCAATCAAGTAATTAAAAAATAGTTAAATTTTCTTGATACTGCCCCAAAAATTCAACAAAAAAGACTCATGCCTTCGTAAAAAATGCCATTTTGGTTCTGGATATATAATCAGCCAGTAACATATTTGTGCATTAACATAACATGTCCAGTGTACATAATAATACTCCAATATTTTCATAACGGCAAACGGTGAAAAATTAAAGTAAAAATTATTTGAAAAAAATGCGTCAACTAATTTCAATTTAATTTGGGTTACGCTTTAAATTGTTTTTTCAACGTTACAAAAATAGGAATTTATACTTAGGCTAAATTCTAAGGCAGAAGAGTCCTCCGTCCCCATAAAACGCATTATGCGCTTTGATGAGGAAACATTAAACAGGGTAGACAAATACAAAGAATGCCTATTTACAATTAGTAGAATCAAATAGTTTTTAGATTAAATGTTTTAAACTTATATTTAAACAGAAATATATAGCATTTAAATAGTTAAGCAAAACAGTCTAAAATGTTGCCTTATATCAAATTATTGTCCTTAGTTTTTTAACAAGTTCTTTATCATCTCGTATTGATATTAAAATTTAGACTGACAATTTGTAGTTCAAGAAACTATATTCTGTATTTTCAAAAAGCCAGAAGTTTTGGATTGGAGCTTTTCAAATCTGTAGTCTTTATCACAAAGCTACTTCTTATCAAATAAAAAACCTAAGAATACAAATACAGGGAACCTAAAAGATACAATAGTTGCTTTTGGTTACATGACAATCATGTAATTCTTGGGCCCAATGAAATTTGCAGCGAAATCAGGAAAGCGCAGCTAATGACGAACAATGTCTTAATCTGACCATTTTAAGATGCTATACGTATAGTACAAAACACAACCATAACTTTGACAAAATCAACTCTAATAAAGTGACAAATTATTTCGTCCATGAAAACAAAATAATAAATTACTATTACCAAAACGCTCATATTTGTATTGTTTTCTCTTTAAATTTTACAGGAACTCAGGATTTAAGTTTAAGCATTCAGTTGGTTGTGCACTCAGAGCTCTGAAAAAACTATGTATCAAAAACAGCATAAAATAAAATCACAAATTTAAGGTGATCAAATAATGTTTTTGAACTTATATTGACTTTGTTAAAATTACTTACAATTTCAGATTTCTTGGAAATAAAATTGAAAATTCAATAAATGAAATTTTCCCCTTTGAAGCCATTAGTAAATTTTGTAGTTGGTTGAAACCAAACAAGTTTACGAAGATAATTCTTCTAAATGCAGAAAATCCATGGCGTAATATTTAAAATACAAGATATTTCTTACAACATCAATCTTAATAATAATAAATTGAATACAACTAGGTGAGCTGATGCCGGTCTATGCTACAGTGAGTAGCTGACTGCTTGCAGCCCATGAAGGACAGAAAGACAATTCACTTCATGTTGAGTGTTTAGTTGAAAGAATAAAATAATAATGAACATTATAAACCTTCTTTCCAAGTAATTATTAGGATCCATTTCAAACTTAATATATTCAAAAACATGTGGTCCGTGAGCTAATATTTTAGTTTGAAACCAAATGCATGCTAATAAAACAACGAATCTCATTTGCATGCACCATTTCAAATGGGTTTAGTTCGTAAATGTACATATAGGTACGTAGGTAGTTTATTACTTTGTAACTTGAATATAATTTTACAGGGCCAGATAATGCAATGCGGCCAGCGCAGGCAGCTACCGCTGCTTGAATTTTCAAAAAACTTGTAGTGGAACATTTTACAACTTTCAAAAAGATGTAACAAGAATATTTTGACATTTCAAAAACATGCAAAATAAATTTTTTGTGCATTTCAAAAACATGGAAATAAAACGTTTTCCACTGTTCTCAAAAAATGTAAATAGAACGTTTTCCAATTTTCACAATCAAGTAAAATGAAACATTTTGCACTTTTCTGAACCAAGTAAAAAGAACATTTTTGACTTTTCTAAAACATGTAAATACAAAATTTTGCTTTACAAAAAAAAACATCAATAAAATCAAAATGGTGGTTTTTGTATGGAAACAAATTGCTGCCTAAAAGCAATTCCTTCGTCCGGCCCTGGAATCTTATAAAAAAAATGATTAATGAACATTATTTTGTTTGCATTTTATTTCGAACATTTAATTATAAATTGAGACAGTTGCTGCGCTGCGAGTTTATAGGCAGGTGTTGTTTTTTTTTGGCATTAATTTAAAGATGCATTCAATGAGAAGCACTACCAAATATTGAGGCTACCATTTACGCTGTCTCTGTTGTGCTGCTGGAAAGTAACCTGAGATTAATTCAAAATAAAATAAATATTGAAAGCACCTATACGTGCATATTATACACCACAAATTCTGTAACGCCCAGAGTACAAAACTTTGGAATTTTTAGGCATGCGTACTATTTCAGAATCACGTAGAATTAAATACCTTTATTTCCAAATTCCTAATATTAGTTTATTTTGGAAGTGTTTCTCCAAGCTACATGCTGCTTAAAGAAAAGCTTTCCGGAATTAAACAGACTAAATTTCTTCAGTCATTTATAAGGGATATTTATTGACCCACTCATTTATGCTTAAACTGTATGCGAAATCCATAAGGTGCAATTCACGGGCCGCAAAAAAGGAATAAATAAAGTCATACAAGAACTAGGCCGTTACAAGGATGCAATTCTCTATGGATTGAAAGTAGTAATTCATTTTTTTGAATCATGAAATGGAGCTATTATTTATTTGTTTCACTATTAGCTTTACGAATGAGTGAAAATATATTATGTACATTGCAAGCGTAAGCTTGAGAAATAATAGATAACAGTAACAAAGTAAATATCGTCTATGAAGAACCAAAATGACCCGTTTCCAATTTATGCTAGAACTAAAATGAGCTATGTCAAAAAAATACAGTTAATAAGATACATGCTTACAATGCTAAGCACGAGTTTCTAAAACCAGCAAATCGTTCTATTTACATGTTTTTTAAAAGGTCAAATTGTTCTTTATACATGTTTTTTAAAAGTGCAAAATGGTCTATTTAAATTCTTTTTGAAAGTTCAAAATATTCTATTTACTTGATTTTTAAATATTGGACAAAATTCTATTTCATGCTTTCATGAACATGTTATTTTAATTTTTTTGTAGATAGTGCATTTTGATTTTGACTAAAAATGAATATGGGTCATTTTGGTTCTTCACAGATGATATATCAATTGTAGTATTTACGAAAAAATCGCGCGTGCCATTTCTTCTCACTTTGCCTAATTACTGTTTGAAGGGGAGAATAATTCACATGCTGAAAAAATAGTGAGAACTTAATCCACGTTGTCGGACTTATTGAAGTTTAAGAGACTTATATGATGCAAACCTGTTATTTCGGCATTTTCAGTTGGTTTAATTCTACTTGTTGGGAAACTTATCATGGAAAATGTTCACGAAGTATTCAAAAGGTTCTTTCGTAAATGGCATAATGTTCTATTTAAGTTTTTAAAGTATAAAATGTTCTTTTAACTTACTTTTAAAACAGGCTGAATATATTTTCTTTACCTAATATGAATTATTTAAAGCTCAAAATTTGTTTTTTCTATTTTTATTTTTTCAAATGGCAAAATGGTTCATTTACATGCGTTTGGAAAGGGCAAATAGAAAAATGTTATACTTACTAACGTGTTATCTGAAAAGTTTAAAATTATCTATGTACATGCGTTTGAAAGTAGATATTCTGGTATGTGCATAGTTTTTGAAAAGTTTAAAATGTACTAATTACGTGCTTTTAAAAAATGCAAAATATTATATTTGCTTGATTTTCAAAATTTCCATATGATCTGTTTACATGCTTGTAAAAGTGAATAATGTTGTAAGGGCATGATTTCTGAAAAAATAAATTTTCGATTTCATAAAATGTTTTTAGAATCATGAAAGAGTTTTGTTTGTAGATTGTACATTTTGGTTTTAGCAGTGTGTTATTTTAAGTCTTTTCTTTACTGGTCATATACTGATTAATTCTGAACTGAGCGAGTTCTTGTGTGTTCGCTAAAAGGTAGATAGCCCAATTTTGCATGGCTCATTGCTAAATACAAATTGCATTTAAAAAGTTATTTCAAAGTTCCTTGAAAGTTGACAAATTCAAATTACTTTTTGAAAAACAAATCACTTTTTTTTACGACCAAATATGAATAAATAACAGGATACAAAATGTTTAAATTATGAGGGTTTGGGTCTAGTTCGAAGTTTGAACCCAGTGGTTTTAACCGGTTAGAACTATAATGGCAAGAGAGATCACGCCAATGAAATGGCTGCAACCGAAACGGCGTAAACTAAATAATCGAGGATACCACTTTATGTTCACAAAAACATACAAGAATCCGTACGGATGTGCCAAAGTATTTGCATTTGTCTATCGCATTTATGAAAGACGTTGCTTTTTAATTTGATTTATGACATGGATCATTAAAATTGCTAACTAAATCTCATAAAAATAAAAACTGCAGCATTATATTAAAACTACTATTGGAGTAATAAAAAATCCTAAATTAGTCAATATTGCCTGACTGCATTTACTTAATTAGAAAACAATTATTAAGAATATATCATTAATCATTATGTAATACTATTATTTATGCCACAAAATCTTGTTTTATACAGAATCGTTTTATTAATAAAGTCACAAGGTAAATCATTCATTGTTTCATGATGAAACTATTTAAATTTTAAAATAATAATCCCAGCAGAGCTTTCAAAATTAAAGAATGTGGTGGACTAATCCCATTACATAATTATCAGTAAAATATAATTATATAACACAGACAGGCTAAAACAAAATAAGTTCCAGCTATTCTTTCCTTTTTTAATATCTGAATTTTGAAGTCCTAAAGACAAGCTGGGTCTCTGTTTATAACCTTACAGAATTTTGGAAATTGGACAAACTTTTCCGATAGCGAAGACCACATGTCAACACCTTCACACCAAAACAAAATACTTCAAATTTGTTGATAATACAATCAACTTTTAAAAACAGCTAGTTCTTGCAGTTTTGAAAAATATTCTTTCAGTTACAGGGTACTAATAGCATACTAATTTAATCAATTTAAACTTGTAACCTACTGTAAAGAGTATGCTTTTTAATTGCATGCATTAAGTACTACATATTCAGTCAAATACAAAATTCTTAATAAATTACAAATTCACTGAATTTAAAAACAAAACAATATTGTGTTTCTGTTTGCCAAACATTTTTGTACATACTGTATGTATGTATATGTATATGTATTTTCTGCATAATAAGTAACACAGAACGCAGTTGAAAGTAGGTAGATGTAATATAGTGCATTATGCACTTAAAGAAAACTAAATTGATAATCGATACAAAAAGAAGTTGCATAGTTACAATAATTGAATGTTTCACACCCACAAAAATGGAGCAAAGTGTTCACATTTTCCAGTAAGTAGGTTTAGTATAACACACGTCTTGCTAGTTCTTCTACTTGTTCTGCACCTAATCATACAAGAGTAGTAAAAAACGGAGGAATCCCTAAAATAAAAAAAAAATAAAAAATTGCAACTGTAAACAATAAATTTGAAAAAAAAATAATATAAATTAATATTACTACTAAATTGTATAACTCTTGTTTTTTCTTCTCACTCATCATAATTTAAACAGAAACCGGCAATCGACGGTATTGAGCTTGTTTTCATTCTGCTGGGCCGAGCGGGTAGAGAGCTGAAAATATTAAAATGCCCAAAACAATATAAAATGAAATCAAAAATCAAATGAAATCAAGCAATGAAGCAATGCAATTTAAAAACCTAATTTTGCTAAAAAAATAAGTTTCATTTTTACTTAATAGCTTACCATTTTTTGCCGAAAAAAAAAAGAAATCTATAGTCTAACTACTGCTTGCCCACTATAAAGAGTAGGGCGATCAGCAAATCACTCCATGATGAGTATTTAGTTGAAAGTATAAAATAATAATGAAGTTTCTGAATCTATGTTCAACATATTTATTATAGGAGCCGTTTGAATTTTTAAATATTCAAAAGCAATTGATCTGTAATAAAGCAAATTCATTTATTGGTTATCAGACGCCAGCGCCAGATGTACGGCTTAAACAATGGACCTTATTTGCATACCCATCTCTGCACTAGTTTTGTTTGTATATTAAATATTTCACGTGTACTTTGAAAGGAGAATAAAGTGCAAAAATTATTAGTTTATTCTTTTGCTTGTAAGTTTTTTCGAGTTTATAGTCAGATGTCTGTTTCTGCTTACAACACGTAAGCTAGATTTTTATAGTGTACTAATAATTAGGTATTAAACGAGAAAAGTAAAGTGAAGACTACCATTTAAGTATGCTGTTGTCCCGGAACGAAGACTGAGATTATTTTATGTATAAATATAATTATTACCTAAAGTTTCAAGAGTTATAAAAAATAGCAAGAGGCCAATTGAATTATTTATATTAGTATTATTGTCTGTAAAAATTTAAAATAACTCATTTCAAATTTTAGCAAGAATCAGAGCGAGAAGTAAAAATAACACTACATGAGATGTATAAAATGCTAATTACAAGTTTTAGAAAGTGTATAATATTCTAACTTACATGTTCTTAAGTAGTACTAATGCGCGTAAAGGTGATCGGGTTCATTTTTTTTCAACTTTCAAAATCTGTAACTTTTTTCGTAATCGTTCCACATTAATGATTTATGTTTCAAAATACGCGCCAATGAATTCTGTATGTACCATAAATTTTTCAGAGCGGCACACGAAAAATTTAAAAACTAACATCAAATTCTTTAAAACAAGGACTATAATTTTCAAAATTACAAAAATGCCTTTAATGTGATCACCGTGTTCCTTAATGTGATCATGATTAAAATGCATTAATATTATAGGAAACGCTAGGGACTTAAATGTGATCGCTCTAGAAAGCTTTCAGATTCGCTAAAAATCAAAGTTGTTACATTATGATCAATATGACGTTCAATTAGGTGACTTTTACAAATAATTGATGCATACAACTGACAGAATCACAAAATAAGGGATGGTCCATAAGTGATGTCAACCTAATTATTACTGTTTTGGGTTCCAATCCTGCTATATCACTTTGACATTGCGTAAACGGCTAACTTCAGCGAGACATGTAATCAATACCTGGCTGGAGCTGCTGACCCTACCGATGATATCACTTAAAGATGATCTCGAAGGGGTCGTCCATAAATTGTGTCATTTTTGAGTGGGTAAATCTTATAAAACATTCTCATTCAAGCCCAACGTTTTTGTTATATCGTTAGTATGGGTGTGATTGAGTAAACAGTAAAGTCACCCATGACATTGTTTATGTACGATCCCTAACTATATCGATTCTAATCATTTCATCAAGGCAAGTCATAACTTTTTCGTTTAAGTACTTAAATAATGCAAGTATGAATTACGCTACTTTTTTTGTCTTCAAACATATTTCGAATGAAACTTTATTGATTTGAAACAGTAGTGTAGACTTGTTTTGCTGATCTGTTTGAGGAACTGAATTGATTTGATGCTAATTGCCATCTGCAGGTGTGATCACATTTACCGTCAACAGAGTGATCACATTAACGCACAAGTCTCGGATTTGGGCACTTTCAGTTTTCATTTAATTTTTAAGGAACCGTTTGCCCAAAAAACTTGAACAATGTCTTAAAATGATTGCTAATGAATATGTGCAACACTTTGTACACGTTGTTGAATATTAAAACGCATAGTACTCAAGATCTTGAAATTTGAAAACTGGGTAAACGAGTTTGAAAAGGTTTGATTTTGAGATTGGACGTTTAATAATTTTACTCTGCCGAAGTTTTTAAAGTTACGCGCTCTAAATTATACCGTCAGTAGTTAAGACTAAAAGCTATCAATACTGACTATTTAAGGATTTCTGACACAACTCGTCTTTGAGAGCCAGTGACTGATCACCTTTTAGGCGTGATCACCTATCCGCACATTAGTGCTATAAAATTCAATATTTTTGAAAGTTTTTGAAAAAAATAAAATACTGTATTTACTTGTTTTTAAAAATTGCAAAATGCTCTACTTACATGATATTTTAATTATTTTGTAGATCGTGCATTTTGTATTTAGCTAAAAATGGGAATGGCTCACTTTGATTTGTCACATACGATATGAATGTTAATGTTGAGACGTGTGTTTCTTTGATTGGGAATTGCTAGATTGATAATAAATATTACATTTTCAATCTTTGCTAAAAGTTTATTTCACATTGGAGTATTAGAATGCCTTTTTCGATTTTGTAAGTGGTGCAACAGCACTAATGGATCTGATATAAGTAGACTTTTATTAAGAGACTGATACAAACTTGTTATTTCAGATATGGTAATTATGCATGTGAGCGGTAGCCGCGGAGGAAACTTATCATGGAAGATTTCCGAAAAGCTTTCAAAATGTAATTTACTAAAAGCATCTTACTCATATAATTAAATACTTACATACGCAAAGTAATAAAATATAATGCAGAAATGCAGTTTCTAAATTAGCTATTAAGTAATAGAATAATTTGGAACAGCCTTTTAGTAAACTAGCCTAACAATTACAGAAAAGATTTTTTCGACAAAAATTTAAAGTATGCATTGCAAAAAGTGCGCTGTTCGCTTTATATCAATGTATGTACAAATCAACATTTAAGATATAATAATACCCCACAAACGCAAACATCATTAAATCATCTTCGATAAGGCATTCACAGCATTAAATCCATAATCCATGCATTAGATGCATAATAACTGAGATAAAATAATAAATCAATAAATCAGTGAAATTTAAAATAAATATAAATTTTATAATGTTAAAGTTGGAATCTATTGTATGGATAAAAAGTCGAGATAGCAGGGTAGTGCTACCCAAACGGTTTCACATCCATGCAACCAAGTGGGCACGGGCAGGGCTTGGACAGCCCTACCTCGACTTTCTATCTAGACAATATGTGTAAGTAATTAAGAGCATTCGTATTACCCTTGCCAAAATAATTGTCTATTATCCGACATAAATCCTGTCAAATCATGACAGTAATTGATTGCAATTAAATAAAACAATCCATGGAGGGTCAGTTGCAATGCAAAACGTGTGGAATTTTAAATACAGCCTTATATATAATGAATATTGAGTGATACGAGGTTTTTACCATATCCGTGTGTCAGATACCGTGTTTTATTTAAAAGTAGACGGGCCTATAGTAGTGGACGGGTCTAGGAAGTCAGTATTTGAATAGTGGACGGGTAAATTTAACACACTAATATATGGCAGTAGACAGGCCTGTGATAGTGGATGGGTTTGGGCTATCGGAATTTAAATAGTGGACGGGATCCACGATTACAAGAAATACGGTAATTTAATTCTCTATCCCTATCTCTAATCTCTACGTTCTCCTGCTTTGGCGTAAAAAATGTGTGCTTACGCAGAGACCGAAACAATTATACCGCTCTCATAATCTCGTACTTTATTCTATGCAATTCCTGTGAAAATAAAAATAACCGTCATCCTATCCTGCCAAGCGATATGAGTTGAGTTGGAGTTTATCTTACAATTAATTAATTTTGCTGCATAGCATAGGGATTGTACATAAATAATCTCATTGGTAGGGCAAGTGGGTAGTAATAGTGAGTTGCTGACCTGCCATGTGTTCAAGATTGCCGTTTAGTGATTGTTAAAATGACGACATAAGGATGGGTGGGTCATATAAGACGGGAAAATTGTAGGAAATCATTTATGGACTATCCCTTGTCTATCTTAAAGTTCACAGTCCATGTTTAATTTTCACTAAATCTCAGTCCTGTGCTCTAGTTTTAGTCAGTTTGACGCTTAAAATCCCTGTTTGAGGCATTTTTGAAAATTATTACTCACATTTAGATTTTTAAACTCAGCTATTAGAAAGTAGCTTATCATGGAAGTTCCATATAATAGGTATAATATACCTTTTGACGATAATTCTAAAAGATTAGTAGCAACGCATTATGTTAATATAGAAAATAAGCTTGCACCTCCATGCAAGAAAAATACTATCATTAATATTCATGAATTAAAAATTATAGATCATGCTAATATAAATACAACTATATTATCAATTTTAACTTTTATGTTTATATATTCAGAATACGTTGTGCGAAAAATTGCTTTAACAGAGCAAAATATTCGAATTATTATAAAAAAAGGTATTTTTCAAAATATTGACAATGGAACTACAACCATTGTACCTAATTTCAGTTTTAGTTTCAAAACAAAAATTAATTCTGAATCTATACTTATTCTAGAAAAAATAGTGTTACTATAGACATAGAGAAATTATCTATTAAAAATCGTAACGATATATCTAATATAATTATATTTGTTTTTAATTTTCTCTGCAATGATATAGAATCGGTATTTGATACTACTTTAGGAACAAAGATGATTAATTCCTACCTATCTACATAATTTAACGGATTTTTCACGATATCCAAATATTTGACCCACTTCGAAGTGTTATACACCATTCGAAAGGTAACGACGAGTAGAATCTAAATAACGGACTCTGCACGATTTTACTCACAAATTTTCACCTGTTTTTAAAAACAAAACATCAATTTTTTCGAAAATTCCGCATAAATTTCTTTTTAAGCGTCCGCAGCCTTAAACAAAATACCCGTTTTTTTTATTTTTGAAGGGCTTTAAAATGATATATCATACATTACCATCACTCAATATTGAAAAAAAAATAATTCAGTTTTTTAATTACAATTAAAAATTAATCATGATCTGACCTCGAACTACAAGTTCAATAGGTTCGCCTATTAATTCCGGTTTCACTGGTATAGCGTTCATGTCTGCATTCATTGACTGACGGGTTCAAATTTCGGATTTAAGATTTGGCGGAAAATTCAAAAATGTACTTTTCAAAAACTGAAAATCGCCTGGAGGCATTCTCGCATGAAACATTTTTTATTAACATTTACAATCCTGCATTAAAATTGACACTATACTTACTCTTTCACGGCTACCTTCCCTTAATTTAAAGGTTATTAATTGACCCGGAAAGAACTGCCTAACGTTACTGTTAAGGCTGCCATAAAACAAGGGCTTTAGCCCTTGTTTTTTATTTGCATAAATAATTTGAAATTTAAAAATTCTAGTAGTTTAGTCTTACCTTCTCTGTCCAATTTAAAGTTTGTTAATTCAAAGAATTCAAATTATGTAGCAAATATTCGAAGAGAAATGTTTTATAACACTAAATATGCATCTAGTAATATCAATAGTAATATTAATATAAAACAACTCATTATAGAAATGTTAGAAAACGAAAACAGTAAGGAATCAGACTTAGTATTTGTCACCCCGCACAAACGTAATATTATTTGTACTATAAAGAAATTAGTGGTAAGTATGCCAGACAATGCTTCTAAAGATTGGGTAGAAACTGTACAATCTATAAATAAATACAATGTGAGTACAACAATTTCAAAAGGTCTACGACAGGATCAGTATATAATTCCAAGGATTCAGAATGTAACTTCGGTAAGTTACAGTTAGTTTTCATTTAAATAACATATAAATAAAAAATTATAAATATTTTTGTTGATGGTTTTATTTCTATATCATCGTACTACTGCAACATACTTAACTACTTAACTAATTATTTGACTTAAATTTTAGAGTCTCGATTTTCCAAGCAGTAGCCCGGCAGTTTTTAGCTCCCCACAAGAATTATTTTTATTGCTTGAAATACCTTGGCGCAACAATATCAGCGTTACATTGTTGTCAGTAAGCATTAATCTAAAAAACTTTAGTGTACTAACAAACGACGAGAGTAATAATTTAAGAAACAAAAATAAACTGCCCCCCGTTAGCAGAGCCTCCAGAAATGATCGATACGCACTAGATTGTAGCCCAAATCGAATGATTTGTGATCTTTCATCTGTAGCAATGCGGCTCAAAAAAGAACTCACTGGGATGAATTTAGAAACTTTTCTTAAACCATTCATAAGAAATATTTATAGACGCACTCAGTCAAAGCAGTTTATGGTCAGACTACATGAAAAAGGTGTAATTAGTAGGGATTAAAAGGAAGAATGTGTAAGCGCATCTATTATATTTATTTTCTGTATCAGTGGGTAATTACAAAATATAAGTAGTATGAATACTAAATTACTCTTTCATTTTATTACAAAATACAAAATTTTAAATTAATATATTTATAGAAATTGGCGGGAAAAAATAACTCAGACAGAAATGACTTTTTGTATGGGATAGTGTTTATGAAAAACGCTGTTCGTGACTGCATTGATGCCCTGGACAATAGAGACAACAAACACGTTCTTGAGATGATGCTAAAAAAGCATTAAATAAGCGTTATAAAACATCTGATTCTGGGGTGATTTTCCGAGTTTTGCGCCAGTAATAAAAATTCGAGACCTCATCTGATATCTGATGAGGGGCCTTTCGGGGTCAGAGCGTGTTACCGGTTCTCTGATGATGGAATATAGAGTTCCAAAACCCCAGGGTCTACATTAACTAACATTAAAACACGGGTGTATTATGTAATTTTGGCCAAAATATAGTAGCTTGGGCCGATGTAGTATTGCAGTAAGGGAAATTAACTTGCCAATTGGTAATTATAAGTTAATATTAACACTATATAAAATTGCGATTAGCATGCCATATTTCCCCATCAAAATGCAGCATGTATACAAATATTACATTTTAATTTTAATTGTGATTAACTAAATTGAAAATCACTTGGAAATTAGAGATTTTAGGCGAGGATTGTCGCTATAGTTGTAATCAGCATGCCATATGTAGCTTATAAACATTTAACACTTTTGTAACTTATATATTCAGTACGAATCGAAATTTTTTTTTTGTAATATTGTAAAATATATGGAGAATTTGTTTTCTTAATATTCAAATAATTACCCTGTAAGTAGATTAATAAATTTCTTGACTCCAGATGTTAGAAAAACGGCTAAAACAGAGAAGATAATTTGAGCGATAGCCTATTAAACGCAGTGTAGCTAAATCCGGGTTATCATAACTAAGCATAAGATTATTACAATATATAAATTTAATGTTTACGATAATAGAGTAGGAACGGGACTCCTAACGGTTTCTGACCTGCTTTAAAGTTTAAGTAAAATGTTTTTTTCAAATCGTCTAAGTGAAGACTCAATACTACCCATTTATGATTGTTTAGCTAAAAAAAATATTCTCGATGTACAAAAAAACATTAAAATATTTCATGTGTAGCACCTCTCAGAAACATGTAATTAAACATTTTATACTTTATGAAATTTTAAGAAAATAAAAACGTTTTGCACTTTTCGAAAACTCTTAGTTAAAATTTTAAACATCTTTCTCATTTAATGCTTTTTTTCTGTCAAAGTTCGTTTTAGTTCTATCTTAACGCGATATGGGCCATTTTGATTCTTCAATCATGATATGCAATATTTGCACATACTGATACATGTGTCTACAGGAAACCGATTTGCTGGCTTCTATAGTAGCAATTACATAAATGGATCATTATAAATAGCTCGTATTTATTACCACCCAAATGCAAAGCATGTAGAAGAACAAGAATTTTAAATGCTGCATATCGTCTGTGAAGAACCAAAATGACCCATGCCCATATCCAATTTAAGTCATAATCAAAATGAGCTACCTACGCCATAAAAACAAAATAAGAAAAATGTTTTATTTGCCTGTTTTGAAAAAGTGTAAAATGTTCTATTTTCATATTTTTGAAAAGTGCAAAATGTTGTATTTATAAGTTTTGGAAAAAGTGCAAAATGTTTATATTACACGTTTTTGAAAAGTGTAAAACGTTCTATTTAAATGCTTTCAAGACATTTTTGAATATTTATATAGATAAGGGATATTGTAGCTACAAATGGATATGGGTCATTTTAGTTCTTCACAGACGATATACTCGTTAGTATGTAGCTTACACACTGCTTATTTAAATATAAATAAATAATACTTACCTAGGTGTAGCAAATTTGCGTTAATGCTAGAGTGGTGATATTTCTAATCATATCGTTATACCTTTGAAATGAGTGCACTACTGTTTGTCCATAAACAACACCCTCATAGGCCAGAGGTACTAACTCATAGCAGAGTATATTATCATTATCAGTAGTATTTTCTTTCAGCGTAAATTATAAAAACTTTGAACTTTTTTTATCAAAATGATAACCATATCTAAACTAGTTAAGTGTTTTTTCTTTATAACTGTCATTATAAAGCCTTTACAGTTTCAGTTACTTCGATACTTTACTCTAGTTTTATGAACTGGTCAATACCGACACAATTGCTAATCATCCCTAATTTATTTACAACGAATATTGTACTCTCAGCAGTGAACGCCTAAATCACAGTTTAATTCAAGGCGAGCATCATGGCCCTTAGAAATCCTGCCAATGTAGATACAGCAATTCGATCTAATTTAGATTTTCTATGCCAGAATTCTACAAATATAGAAGTTGTATTAATCAACCTTGTGCAAGAGGGTATTATTAGTGTTGTGGAGAAAGACACAATTGTAAGTTTTTGATCTTTGCTTTTACATCAAATATAATCCAAACACAATCTATTTGGGATTCTTTTTAAACGTTATATTATTTAGTTGAAAAATTGTTTTGAATTCTGCAAACGTTTAAGATGAGCAAGGATACAAGCTACTCCCGTTTTGCAGCACTATATCAAATAATCCGTCAAAAACTAAGCCTTCAAAGCACGTACCCATCTTTAATTTTTGCTCTAAAGATAAGTGAGAACTTTCACATTGTGCAAAAACTTGAGGATTCTTTAAATGCGCTAGAAGGACAAGGGCCAGGACCTGGACTAGGACCTGGACAAGGACGAGGACCAGGACCAGGATCCGGATCAGGATCAGGACCAGGACCAGGACCAGGACCAGGACAAGGACCAGGATCAAGACCAGTATCAGGATCAGGATCAGGACCAGCACAATTAACACAACAGGCACCACAACCCTTGTCAAAACTACTTAAAGAAGGACTTTCTGGAATTAAATTAGAAGACTTTCTCAAGCCAGTCATAAAAGATATTTACAATTCCACTCAGTCCGAGCAATTTATGCTTGAGCTCTATTCTAGAGATGTTATTAACGGGGCTCAAAAGGACCAATGCGTAAGAGGACACTTATAACACACATACAAATTAAATGCGGTTTGTAGTGTTTTAAATGTAAATTATAAAATAGTAATTAGTGTGTAAACTTTCTTTAAAATTATAGAGAAGCATAGGAAATTACGTGGACCAAAATGACTTCCTGTACGGGATAGTGTTTAAGAGAAATGCAGTGGATAAGTGTATCGACGCCCTCGATAATTCGGACAACAATCACATTCTAGTCAAGATGGCCGGCCAGCTTCCAAGCTAAAATCACGTGTGTGTGCCATAGGCAGTTTAACCATAGTATGATAGTAGCTACTAGGGATTGTCCAGAAATGATGTCATTGGTAAAATGGGTGAGTCTATAGTCTATATATGAGTTTTGATGAAATACAATGTTAAAGATAGCATGCTGCATGTAATTTTAAAGTGATAATATAGGTGTGGGTCGATAAAGAGGGATAATTTGGGTTACATCGTTTATGGACTAACCCTGATATAAAACAAATTTGTATTTAATATATAAAAATAAATTACAAATCAATCTTTTTTTGCTATTTTAACGCATAATTTAGTGCGAAGTGTGAACCTTAAAATAGTTATGACAACACAACGGGAGCTATAAACTTTATATTTACATATCATATATGATACCATTTCATTACGTAAGCATGATTATAGTCATCAGGCAAAAAATCGCTGTTATAAAACAAAACTTAAGAAAAATTAATTTCCACTTCAAAAATAAACGAAAGTTTCAGTCGTTTTTAGGGATAACTTACACGATTAAAACGTTTGGACGACGATAAACAGAATCAACTTTAGTGCTGTTTTCTCCAAATAAGGATATAATTTATATCTTTTACAAATGTATAAATATTTAATGTTGGGCACCATTTGAATGTATAAATTTTTGACCTGCGAATTCTAAATGTAAAAATAAAGATAATTATGAGTGGTGGATATATCATTTTGCATGTAGCTTATTCCATTTATCTAACTTTAAATAAATACTACTTTACTATAGCATATTTGCGTTGACGTTATGGAGTGATAATATCTCCAACTATCTGCATTCTTTCGAAATGCAACTCTAAACGTGGTTATAATACATATAACAGTTATTAAATATTTACCAATTTACAATGTTAACACATGCGAATTTTTATATATATTTTAATGAAGAGGGAACTACTGTTTGACTATAAGCAACTCACTTTTAATGGTACTGACTGATAGCGCAACGCTAATCAGCGCAGTATTTTTTACATATATTATAAGTATACTCATTTGTAGTCATCACTCATCACTGTCTCTGCTCTAACGTCTTTACAGTTTTAGCTAGTTTGAGATTTAACTCTGGTTTCATGAATTAATTAGCCCACACAATTACATTATTCCTCACCTATTTAACACTAATATTTTATTCAGCAGTAAACGTTCAAGTACAAGTCACAGTTTAATTTAAGGCGTGCATTATGGCCCATAGAAATCCAAATCCTGACAATGCATCTGAAGCCATTCGAACTAATTTACATTTTCTCTGCAAGAATTCAGAGGATCCAGAATCTGTATCAAACATCCTCGTAGGACAGAGTATTATTACTGGTGTGGACAAGGACACGGTTGTAAGTTTTTGTTTCTTTACTAGAATATTAAATAATATGAATCGCTAAATTCAAGAAATTGGAGTTTTAAAGGGTTATTATAAATGGCAAATTGTTCTGCTTTCTGCCAACGTTCAAGATGAGTAAGGCTACAAACTACTCCCGTTTTTCTGCACTATATGAAATGGTCCGTAGAAAAGTCAGCCTTCCCACCACGTACCCATCTTTAGTTGTCGCTCTAAACGAAAGTGGGAACGTTCAAATTGTGCAAAAGCTTAAAGAGTCTTTAATTGAGCTTGAAGGACCACCACCACCAGCACCAGCACAACCAATGGGACCGCCACCGGCACCGGTACCGGTACCGGTACCGACACCGACACCACCAGGTCCCGTATCAAATTCTGCACTGCTTAAAGAAAAACTTTCTGGAGTTAAATTAGAAGACTTTCTTCTACCAATCATAAGGGATATTTATCAGTCCACTCAGTATGAACCATTTATGAATGGGCTGTATGAAAAAAAGGTCATTAACATGGGTCAAAAGGAGGAATGCGTAAGCAGATATTTTTACAATGCAAAAGAAATTAAAGGAGGTTATTTATCAAACAAAGTTTGTTAATGTGAGTGCTTATTGATATTGATATAGGCAGGAATAAAAAATAACGCAGGACGGAATGACTTCCTGTACAGGGTTGTATTTCAAAGGAACACTGTGGATAAGTGCATTGACGCCCTCGACAATTTGGAAAACGAACACATTCTAGAGAAGATGGTCTACCAGCTGTCTCATTTAAAATAATATCTTGTTTTTTAAATGCTATACAATATTCATAGTATGAGCGTAGATATTTAAACAATTAGAAATTTAAAAAATAAAAATAAGTTACAATATAATATTATTACACTATGTAAAATGTAATGTACGAATTGGTTTTCTTGGCTCACATTTTTTTTATAAACTAAAAGATGCAAAATATATTATTACTCCGCCCGCATCTCCATGCAAGCATCAAAGTAGACACTTCAAACCATTTACCATATTGCAATCGCTATGGGATTTAAAAGAATATAACCATTTTAAGCGGACTTTTTAACATGGCCGCCCTTTCATCAGTTTCGCCAGAGTTTATTAATTTGAATAGTGATGGATTTCCCACCAAAAGTCTGAAATTAAAAAGGAAACTTCCGTTGTAAGACACCACTATCGAAGAAACTGTCGTTTAACACGCTCGTCATAGCCGATGTCAAAAAAAGTAGCAATTGGGGCAAGACGAGCTTTGCTTAAAAGTGTATGCTTAACCATAGGAAACATCTTCATGGTTTGCATGGTCTTACACGTGTATACTTAAGAGCAGCAACATATTATTGTTGTAAAATAATACTCCTACGCTTAACTCACATGTACGTACCAAATAAGTCAGTAAAATATTCTAACTTAATAGCAGAAAAAAATAATTCATTTAGCTGCGTTTTGCATGCCAGTAAATGGGAAGAGGGAAGGGAGTAATTTACCTTCGATCACAGCGCCAGTCAGTTTTAGTTTCCATTTTTATTTCAAAAATATGGGCGCCAGAATAGCAAGAGCCACCACTATTCAATCGATACGCTCTGGTTTAGCCATTGCGTAAACGGCTGTCTTTAACAGTAGATGGAATCTGCATCAATGCATACCCATTCATACCATTTGTTTAACAATAAATAAATATATTTACCCTAGACGTCGCACATGTTTTTGAAAATGTTAGAGTGCTAAAATCCTAATATTAATGTAATGTTGACGAGCAACTTGAAACATATTTATAATGCATACTGTGTGTAATACTTATTTTCTTATTTGCAATGCTAACATAAGTATATTTTATTTTTATTTAAATAATCATTGGACTACTTTTTAAATACAAAACTCACAAGGAAACCTACCCAACACGATACTACCGAATGAAGCGAAGCTACCTGGAACAAGAACTTACCGTATAAGGCACCACTGATCGTATGGTCGTTCATGTGCAAACTTCGTTGTTTAGTTGCAATAGCGCGCGCGAAATTTCAAAAATATCGTTTTTTTTTAAATCACCTTGCTCTAGCTCTCACAATTTTCGTCTGATTTTTATAACATTCGAAATGCGATATATTCATAAGCTTAAATTAAAAATTTATTTCAGTATTTAAGAAACTTTTATTTCTTAAAAAAAAACAAAAAACATGTATTTCTATAGCTTTATCTAATTTTTTCAAAAACCAAATTTAAAAATTCCTTAAAATATCTTTTAGATAAGCATATAGAAGATATTGTTTCTGGAATACAAAAATATGAAAATTGGACAACAAATAAGGTAACTAGAGCGCGGTAAAATTCAAACAAATGGATATTTTTGAAATTGCACACGCGATTGTGACTGAGCAACGAAGTTTGCACATGAACAACTATACGAGCAGAGGTCACTTATAAAGGTAGTATTAATCTGCTGCATGTAGTTTCGCTTCATTCCGTAGTTTCAACCTTCCAGTTACATTTACGTAGGTTCCCATGTCAGTGATACCGACTGATAGCGGAGTTTATCGGGAGTATTTTTGTTTGAATTAAATATAAGCACTTTGAATATCAACTATGAAACTGATAAACCAGATAAACGTGTTAATTTTTAGTTTTACTGTGGTTTCATGAATTAGTCGACACTGAAAATTACACATTTACTAATTATTCACATTTATGTAAGACGAATATTGCATTCAGGAGAAAACTTTCAACCCACAGTTTAATTTAAGGCGTGCATTATGACCCAAAGAAATCCAAATCCTGATAATGCATCTGAAGCCATTCGAACTAATTTACATTTTCTCTGCACAAATTCTGGAAGTCTAGAATCTGTATTAAACATCCTTGTAGAACAAAGCATTATTACTGATGAGGAGAAGGACACGGTTGTAAGTTTTTGTTTCTTTGTATGTATTAACATACCTAGTATCATACATATCGTCTGTGAAGAACTAAAATGACTCATATCCATTTGTACCTAAATTAAATATAAACTATCTACAAAAATATTGAAATATGTCTTGAAATCTTTAAATAGAACATTTTGAACTTTTTAAAACTATGTAAATAGAACATTTTACACTTTTCCAAAAGGTGTAAATAGGATATTTTACACTTTTCAAAAATGTTAAATAGAACATTTTACACTTTTCAAGAATATGTAAATAGAACATTTTGAACTTTTCAAAAATATGTAATTTGAACATTTTATACTTTTCAAAAATGTGTAAATAGAACATTTTACACTTTTCAAAAATATGTAAATAGAACATTTTGAACTTTTCAAAAATATGTCAATAGAACATTTTATACTTTTAAAAAATATGTAAATAGAACATTTTACACTTTCCAGAAACTCCTAATTATCATTTTACGCATTGTTTCTTATTTTTTTATGACATAGCTCATTTTGATTCTAGCTACAAATGGATATAAGGTCATTTTGGTTTATCACAGACGATATATAATAAATTGAAAAAAAATTCAACAATTTTCAGTTTATAAACGTTATAATAACTAAAAACTTGTTTTAATTTCTGTCAACGTTCAAGATGAGCAAATCAACAAACTACTCCCGTTTTTGTGCTCTTTATGATATGGTCCGTAAAAAAGTAAGCCTTTCCATCACGTACCCATCTTTAATTGACGCTCTACAAGAAAGTGGGAATGAACACATTGTGCAAAAACTTGAGGAGACTTTAAATGTGCTTGAAGGAATAGGACCAGCACAACCAACGGGATTGGAACCGAAACCTGAACTGGCACTAGAACAACCCGCATCTGCACAGCTTAAAGAAAGACTTGTTGGAGTTGAATTAGAAGGCTTTCTTTTACCAGTTATAACGGACATTTATGAGTCCACTCAGACCGAGTCATTTATGAATGAACTGCATGAAAAAAAGGTCATCAACTTGGGTCAAAAGGAGCATTGCGTAAGCGGTCATTTATACCATGCAAATTGCAAAAAAATTAAAGGACTTGTTTTATGAACAAAGTTTGTTAATTTTTTACAATGTTTATTTTTACAGGCTGAAATTGATAATGAAGAAGGACTAGGACAGAATGAATTCCTCTACAGGATAGCATTCATGAAAAATGATGTGAATTGGTGTATCGACGCCCTCGACAATCCAGACAACAATCATGAAAATAATGTCTAGTGTTCCAAATACTGTATATTCATAGTTTGACTTTTGTTATTTACACAATTAGCAATTTAATAAAAAACTAAAATAAATTTAACAATTTAATTCGATTACACTAAACAGTGATGTACTAATTTGTTGTCGTGTTTCTTATTTTTTAATGAGCCTACCTCTCACCCCATCGAATTCAATCACAAATTTTCCTTTTAAATCAAATCAAACCAAACTACCTACTAAACTACTAAAAAATATATTGTTGAATTATTTAAAAACTATATGTTTACCAATACAGAAACAGAATACAATACAACAGATATGAAGTTTATGTTTGTACCAATATGAACTACTATTTAATGTCGTCGCGACTAAAACGATTGATATAACATATTCTAGTTATCTATGTACGAGGTGGTCCGTAAAAAATGTCACCCAAATTGTAATTCTAAGATCCTAATTTTCCTTGCTTTAACATTGCTTAAATCAATGTTGTAAACATCAATACCTGACTAGACGCCCACCCACCCCACCTATTACATTAATTATGGATGATCCTTATGTTGGTTTATATTATAATTTTACGTAGATAATACATTTTAATTTCTGTGAACAGATAAAACCATAAATTATTTTAGGCATCTCAATTTCAAAATTTGAAAATTTCCATTTTTTTTAAATAGGGTGTGGCTTTAGAAAAATGTTTTTTTTTCAATTTTTTAGACAAAATAAAAATTTTCGAGTTTTTAAAAACACAAAAATAATTTTAAGAAAATGGTTTAACGGTCACAAAACCTCAAATTTTTCGAAAATTGGATAAAAATTGTAGGAACTGCAAGGCGGCAAAGTTTAAAAAGGTAAATTTTTTTTTTAAACTTTGGCGGGCTACTGTGGACCAACGGCGCAATTTGCGACCGAACTGTTTTAGGGTTGTAGTACACTCAGGTGGATCAATCAACTTGGCGTGGTTCCCTTGTTAACATTGGAATTTTAATTATTGATAGCTCATCAAATCCCATATATGCCATATTTAAATAAATCTTTTCTTTTTGTCGTTTGCATTGATTTCCGTGTATGTGCATATGATTTACGGGCCTTTCAAACTTCCAATTCGTCGTTTTAAGACCGTTTAGATCTGTAGTGACCTCTCTAGATTCCAACGATCCTGCTTTATTTGAATAACTTAATGTAATCACTCAAGGGAATAAAAGAGAATCAGTTTATACCGGTGAAAGCGCATGGGACAATCAAAAAGCCGTTGTAAAATATTAAATACGTGTTTTTCACTTTACAATAGGTGGAACTAAGCAGAAGTACAGAAAAAAACGTTTTTACAACGACAGATAGATGCAGCTGTAATATTGTTATCTCCATATAATTATTTGTTTTACATATTATGGTAATATTTAAGTTTGTACGGAGCATGAATTTATCAATTTTTAACCAACGAATTCCCAAATTGTATGTAATGTAATAAATCAAGCATGCTGACTCATTCACATTCAAACTGTATAGTGCTACAAAGTTCTTTGCGTAAATGCGCTTACCACTGTGTAAGTTCCGACTCGGCTCAAAACTGTGATGGAACTTAGCGAAATAAAGAAAATTACGAAATTAATGTCATGGGACTCACTGTCACTAATAAACTAATAGAAAGTTTTGAAAAATGGGAATTGAAACCTACAATCATTGCCATCCTTGCCTTGTTTTTTGACCGCTTCAGAAATTTGAAATAAAAAAAATTTCTTCGCATTCGTACACGAATTCAAGACTTGGTGCCCTTGGTGAGCGTGGCAATGACATGGAAAGGAATTTCCTCGGAAATATTAGCTTATATTGATTTCGAAAAAAATAATTAAAAAATTTCAAAAGTACTTTTGAGTTTAATAGATCTCTGCTGGCTTGCTTCTCATTTCACAAGCAGAACTTGTAACCTATCAGAAATGAAATGGAACTCAAGATGAGAAAACTAGGAACTTTACACCACTACGTTTGATTAGTTGCCTGAAATCGCCCCGCAGTGCAAAAAAGTCCCTTAGCAAAAATGTGAACATAATTTTTGAATGTAATAATTATACATCTCTTTATCAATCATAATCACATATCAAACTTAGGTACATGTTAATCTCAAATTATTTCTGTTGTCAATCAACTGATATTACACGTATATCTGTGCACCGCTTCAAATTTATATGACTACAAATTATATATGACTAATACTAATAAATATGACGCCATTCCGTGATCATTTCTCTTCGGCAGCTCAGAAAACCCACTAGCACTGCCACTGGTCTTCACTGTATTAATTGAAATACATTAAATTAGGCATACATTTAATCGTTGCATGCATGTAGATTACACTACAGTTTGCTTCTTTGAATAATAATTTCCTAATTGAATTCATTTTCACGCAGGACGGGTTACCCAATGACCCCGCTCGAAATGCGTATTTGTTCAAAAAGGTGTTTCAGGCTCAAGATACTGACAAGTGCATTAATGCCCTTGAAAGGAGTCACAATGAATACATTATCGACACAATGCTTGAAGAATTTGAAGAGTGAGAGACTATATAATTATAGTTTTAAGTATAGTATGATTAATTATTAGTATACTGACTATATAAAAACTGTTCTTTTAATTAAAGAAAAATAAATACTTAATACTGTAATACAAGCATTCTTCATGTTGCCTAATACATATTATTATATAAGTAATTTTCATTTGTATTAAAGGGGAGCACCAGCAAGTGTAACAATAGTCCCTAGCATGAGTGTCCCTCCGTTCCTAACATCAGTGGCAAAAATTAAAATGGACAAACCCAGTAGGATGACTCACAATGAGACAAGCGATTTAGAAGACTTGCCTGGTAGTTCATCCAAAATTACTGAGCCTGACGTCATCGACACTGGCAGGAAAATTAGAGTGCAGTCATCTGAAGAGCCGGATGACGTAATATTGTACATATATATAAATAGGATAACATAATAAAAATTGCTATTACATGCGATCTGCAATACTACGTATGTACATACTATTTTTGTTTTCTAAATTTTCTAAAATACAAATTACATTTTGCAGGATATGGACACAGACAAACCCAAGAAAAAAACTGGGTCCACTTTGGTACTAAACAACTATTTTGGTGGTCACGCGAAATATGAAAGAAAAGGCTCTAACGAAGATGTTATAGCTATGGCGCAACTTTTTGGGAAGATTTGCACACCTCAATTTGTAACCGTTTTAAATGACGTTGAATCAGATTCTGGTGAAGAGGAGGACAAAAGGTTAAGTGCCATTTTAGAACAGTTCAAAAAGGACTGCGTGGAGCGTAACAACGACTACTGTGTCATTATCCTAATGACACACGGAGGGAAAAGAGCTAATTCCTTGCTTATGGCAGACTTTAAATCCTTGGATTTATATCAGCATCTTGTCTACGTCTTTGACAATATAAATTTTCCGGAATTTGCCAAAAAAGAAAAAATCTTCTTAATTCAAGCTTGTCAAGATTATGATGTCACACTGGCACGGGATTCTTGCTTCCCATTCTCATTTACTGGAGATCCGAATCCGAAGCCATTTGGAAACAGGACGGACATTTTTATTGGACTGTCTTGCATGCCACTCACAGTATCTTGGCGCTACACCAAAACCAAGAAAGGAGCTTTGTACATTAGAGCTATTAACCAAGTCTTTGATAAGTACTACAGTGGAACCTTTTTATAAGCGCTCACCTTATAGAGTCACCCTTGTTATAGTGTCATGTTTTTCACTTCCCCGGCAAACCGCCTATGCGTTAGCATAGGCAAAATCCAGACTATAAGGTCACTTTTTATAACGTCACCCTTACTATAAGCACGTCAATCACAGTGCCCTACGCAAAACTTTACGTGATATTTTACCTTTTAATAGCAGCATGCAAAAATATTATGAAACGCACACCCTATCCTCAAGGAAAATTGGGTAAAGCAATCGTCTGTTACAGACTATTTTGTAAAAATCTAGTTGCGAAATATATGCCTACTTTAAGTTATTTGTCGTAAAATAAACTATTTAAACGGCAATCCTTGATTCAGTGATATTATAATCTCAGTTATTATTTAAATCATTTGGACTTTTTATAACAGCATGTGACGTTATAGGCTATAACGTCACCTCACTATAACGTCGTAATACACCCTTCCCCCTGAGATGACGTTATAACAAGGTTCCACTGTATTCGAAAAAATCATTGGCCAAAATGCATGACATGGTAAGCAGAAATATAAATATGACCGCCTAAGCAGACGCTGAATACACTCATTCTCCAGATAATTCGAATATTAAAAATTTTGTCATAATTTAGTTTTTTTTTTGTATTTCCCCTATACATTTTATTTTGTACCTCTATACCTCTAATTAGGTATGTTATTACTTTTTATATTAGGTAAACGACGTGGTCGTGGAGGAATGCGAGGACCTAGTAAAGAAGGAAGTTCTAATTGAAGAAGAAATTCAAGAGCCAACCTCTCACCCTATTAAATTCAATCGAAGATTTTGCTTTTAAATTAAATAAAACCAAATTACTTAAGAATACATTGAATTATTTAAAAACTATGTTTAAAAATAAAAAATGCATTACAGCAGGCATAAATATTACGAATTTAGGTACTTGTACTCGCTTTTTTTAATGTAGTTGCAACTAAATACGACCTCAATCGGGCTTTTCAATTACATATGTACGGGGTGGTCCATAAATGATGTCGCCAAAATTTTAACACAAGGGCCCCCACTGTCATCCCCTTAACATTGCATAAATGACTAGCTTAATTAAACATGACATGTCATCAGTACCTACATAGATCCCCTGACCCCACCGATAACATTAATATATGGATGACCCCTATGTACGTATAAGTATATTAGAATTCAACGTAATAAATTTTTAACTTCCTTAATATAGATAAAATCATTAAATTTTTTTTGGCACCTCAATTGGCCCAAACGTTTATTAATTTTTGGCTGGAATTAGGTTAAGCTGAGCTTAAAATTTCAAAACCTTGGTCAAACGCCCATCACAGTGTCAACGCACTAAGAAAACTTTATCACTTTAAAAAAACCTGAAGCTGCTAAAACTTAACTTAAATAAAATACTAATAAAATGTACAGTATTTTAATTTCGATCATTGACAACTCGCATCGTACATGAGTAAGTCAGATTTAAATTTGCATGGATTTTATACTTTTCAAAAACAACACAATTAAAATATTTTGCACTTTTCGAAAACTTCCTATTATCAATTTAGCTATATTTTTCTCATTTATTGTATTTTTGAAATAGCTCATTTTAATTCTAGCTTTTTGATATTAGTCATTTTGAGTCTTCAATCAAGATATGCAACATTTTCACACACAGACGCCGGTATATTCAGGAAACCTATTTTCATTCTCCCAGTAGAAATAAGATAAATAAAATAATATTAGCATAGATATCAGTACATAGTACGTATTACCGCGCAAAAAGCAAAACATGCATGAAAAAGAATCACGAGTGCTGGATATTATATAATTTAGCATTTTGCGCACTCCACTTATTTAACTATAAATAATATTTGCGTTAATGTTATAGAGTTCTAATATCCCCAACTTTAGCTAACTAAATATGTACTTACGGTTTTTAAATAAAAACACCTGTGAATTTTTTATATTTATCTAAATGAAGTGCACACTACTGTTTGTATGTAGTTAACATGCTTTTAGTGGTGGTACTGACTGATAGCAGAGCGAATCAGCAGCACTTTCTGCATAAATTATAAGTACTTCCAATTTTAACTATGAAAATGATAACCATAGCTAAACTATATAGTTAGATAGGTGCTTTTGTAGTCCCATCACTGTCATCCCTGTTGCACAGAATCCTTTACAGTTTTAGTAACTTTGTGATTATATTTTGGTTTCAGGGATTAGTTGGCCGACACAAATATTACGTTTACTTTATTCCTCACTTTATTTTATCACGAATACTTTACTCAGCTGTAAATATAAACTGCAGTTTGATTAAAGCCGTGCATTATGTCCAATAGAAATCCTACCAACGTATCTGACGCCATTCGAACTAATTTACATTTTCTCTGCTTGAATTCTGAGGGTGCAGAATATGTATTAAACATCCTTGTAGAACGGAGCACTATTACTGATGTGGACAAGGAAACTGTTGTAAGTTTTTGTTTCTTTATTATTAAATTATAAATTAAATAAATTGATACATTCACAATACAACTCTTGGTGTGTTTAAGCGTTATAATAAGTGACAAATTGTTCTACCTATTCTTCCAACGTTCAAGATGAGCATACCTACAAACTACTCCCGCTTCTCAGCAATATATCAAATGATCCGTAAAAAAGTCACCCTTCCCACCACGTACCCATCTTTAGTTGACGCTCTACACAAAAGTGGGAACGTTCAAATTGTGGAAAAGCTTGAAGAGACTCTAGATAGGCTTGAAGAGACACGACCAGAGCCAGAGCCCGAGTCAACACTACCAACGGGAACGAAACAGGAACAAGAACCAGAACCATCCGAGTCAAATACAGCACTGCTTCAAGAAAAGCTCTCTAAAGTTATTTTTGAAGACTTTCTTGAACCAATCATAAAGGATAGCATTTATGATGTATTTTGTGGATGTGTGCATTGACGCCCTCGACAATCCGAACAACGACAACATTCTGGAGTTGATGGTCACCAAGCTATGAAGTTAGCATATTTCTTTGTTTTCCAAAAGCTACATATTCATAGCTATTAGTATTAAAACAATTATCAATTTAAAAAAAGTAAAACTTAATTAATATTTAATTTTTTTATACTAAAAAGCAATGTACTCATTTGTTTTCTTGGTTTTTATATCTTAATAAAGGCAAAGACGCATTTATTTTTAGTCCGTCCATCTCCGTACAAACATCAAAGTAGACACTTGAAACTATTTGTCATCGCTGTTGCTTTTGAGGTTTAAAAGGAACATTTTATTTAGAAAATAGTGTAGATATCTATAACTGCATAGAGGTGTTGTAGAAAGTACTAAAGTAAAAACTAAAATTATAAGTATGTTAATTAAACTAAAATAATTAATCCATTTTGCACCTGAAAAATAATGCTATATGCAGTATATAATTTGTACATAAAAAGTTGGTTAGATATATCTTAAACACTTTATCAATATCTAACTAAGCCCACTCACTCTACCGATGACATCATTTATGGATGATCCCTATGTAGGTATTAGAATTCAACGTAATAAATTTTTAATTTCTGTGAACAGATAAAACCATGAATTATTTTTTGGCATCTCAAGTTGTCCAAACGTTTATTAATTTTTGGCTGCAATTATATTTAATTACACTAAAAATTTCAAAACGTTAGGGATACGTTCATCACATTGTCAACGCACTCGGACCCCTTCAATATACAAAACTATACATGAATTCGTTATCACTATTAAAATTAAATTAGTTTGTTTTTATTCATTGCAATATTTATATAAACATACAGAATACGTATACTTATACAGTAATTAAAAAAAGCTAGTTAGGCAAGTTGAATTAAGTTGAGTTTTCTGATAAGCGAAGTGTGAACTATGGATGACTCAATTTTATAGATTAATTTGATATCCATTCGCGCTCTTCGAAATACTGTATTGACTCATTGCCATTATGTATATTACAATCCTGTTGGAGTTACTTGTGCGGCAAAATTCGCCTTTATATGTATGTACAGGTATCTCACTAAATAAATGAAGGGTTTGTTAGCAAAACGCGTTAGGTCTACACTTTATCCACTGGACTTAACGCGTTTAGCTAACAAACTCGTCATATATATTTTGTATTTAACATTCTTATCTGTCTTTTACTGATAGCATTACAAAAAAATACAGTAGCGAGGACCAACTATTGCTTGAAGGACCGTTAATATTTTTTATATATTTTCAGCTTGACACAACGAACAAGAAATTTTTCGAATCCGTATTTAGCAACTGACTCCATAGTTACTACATTTTGTAAATCGTTGACGTAAATTAAATCCTAAGTAACCATGTCATTCACCAATGAGATCGAGAAAGCTGTCGTGGAAGGGCTCACACTTGACCAAGACCAAATTAAATTAGACAAAGCCCTACTTCCAATTCTATCCACGGTTGTCAACGAAACTAAATCGCTTGCTTTCGCATTTCAACTACGCACTCATGGTGTCATTACGAGAAATGAAGAAGAAGAATGTGTAAGTAGAAAGAACAACAATTAAAAAAAAATAAATTTAAATACATTCTTAAGTAAAAAAATATACTGCATGTACATATATAATATAGGTACATAGATTTTAAAAGAGATTGAAAAGTTTTTTGTTTATTGTAATAAAGTTGTTTACTCTCTGTACTAATGTGGGACCTGTGGGGGTGTAGGACGGGTTTAAAACTTCCTTCCAGAAAAATAACTATCTCTACAACATTGTGAGCAAGAAGCCTGGGAGTGGCAAGTTAATTAAAGCCCTTTTAGAAACTGGAAATGAACATATTGTCAAGTTGGTGGCTGAGTCCTACTGGAAACTAAATCCGGATAAATTTCCAGTGACAGATTCGGTAACGAGTAGCACAGTCGTAGAAGCTTCATTTTCAAGCTCAAACCCGTCGTCAGCAGCAACTCAAATCGGGGAGCAACAGAAAGAACCGGAAACTAAACCGTCATTGTTGCCAACGCCGAGTTCTCCTGAGGGGAAAAAACTATTGGAAAAGCTTTCTGAGATAAGGTTTAAACATTTCCTGCCCAAAGTACAAAAAGACATTTTTGAAGATACCATCCCGTCGGATTTTATTGTGGAGCTTCAAGCAAATAATGTCATCAGTGTTTCTCAAAGCACGGATTGTGTATGTTCCACATTAAATTTATTTTCATTGATTAATTCACCAGAATTTCAGATACGCTGAACCAACAAGCCATTTTAACAAGCCATTGGATTTTAATGATTTTTATTTGTTTATTTTTTTGTTGTAGGAAGCCTTAAGGACTGATATTGAAAAAAATAAATATCTCTACACCATTATTGCCAGGAAAAACGCGGTCAGGTTGTGTATCGTGGCTCTGGAAGGCAGTGATAATACTCACATTATAGACACAATGCTGGATGCATTATGAGGTGAGAAGAATTTATAAGTTTAATTCTTGAATGCACATAATCTTCAAAATTTTAAATTGATTTAAACTTTGTCGAACGTAATTCGAAAAAAAAATTGATAACAGTAATTAAGTACATGGCAAATAGCAAATGACTGGTAAATTAAATGTTCGCAAAATACATACTTATAGCATATTGTGTATTTATGTACAGTAAACACAACTTCACATTTTATTAAGGATTTCAGACTGACAATTCTTATATTTTTGTTGTCTATAGTCTACATAATATAAAACCAGAGAGCTTAAATGGATACAGCAGAACAGGGAAACATACATTTCGTTATGAACGGTTTAATTTTAATGAGTCTGAAAAGGAGGCCCCAATACATACATATAAAAGTTATAAGTTGGAATCAAAAACTAATTCAGTACAACTTTACCAATTTGTTGCATTTTAAAAAATGGACTAATTTCACTTTCATTCTTGTAATTCTACAAAGTGATACGTCGGAATGAATGCAAAAAACTTATGAACTTTCAAAATTGTAATATATTAAATTGTTACGCTAAAATAAAGTCATATCGTTACATGCTGCCGAAAATAAGAAAATAGTATATGTTATAAGGCTATGTACATATACATACATACCTATAGTGCGCCTAACACTTTGACATATATTGTATAAATATATCTTCAATTACGTAAACGATGCATGACACAATAATTATATTATTGATGTGCATTTGCATTTTAAGCTGTACTAAATGTATACCTACATATCAAACGTTCACCAAAAATTTACCGAATAAAACAAACAGCTTTATAATTATCGTTCAAAAGCATTTATTTATCGTAATTTATTTCTGTGAAAAAAGAATACATGACTAATATTGATAGTGACAATTTTAAATTAGCGCATGACATAAAATTATGTAAAACTGATAAATTATATTGTCTGTGAAGAACCGAAATGACCCATATCCAATTTAATTAAGCTACAATTAAAATGAGATATGTCATTAAAAAAATGAGAAACACGCGTACAATGTAAATTAAGAGTTTTTGAAAAGCTTAAAATGTTCTACTTACATGTTTTTAAAAATTGTAAAATGTCCTATTTCCATGTTTTCAAAAAGTGTAAGCTGTTCTATTTACATGTTTTTGAAAAGTGCAAAATAATCTATTTAAATGCTTTCAAAACATGTTTAAATATTTTTGGAGATAGTGGATATTGTTTTTAGCTAAAAATGGATATGGGTCATTTTGGTTCTTCACAGACGATATGCATAATTATACTACATGTTTTGTAGTACCCGATTTAACAGATTTAAGACCTGAAGCTGTTGCTTTACATGTCGGGAGTCAAATCTGAATATGTTTACACTGACTGTTTAAAGCCAGGCAGGCAAATAACAGTACATATATTGGATGTGCTCAAACTTAAAATTGGTGTGTTGACTTTTAATTATACGAATTAATAATTGAACTCTGCTACATACTATAAGCACCGTATAAAGAGATAAAATTATCATTTAGTTTTGAGTACATGCAAACTCAATACTGTATTTGCCGTTTATGTCAAACTAATCGGCTGAAATAAAAATTCATCATCTATGAAAAAAGTGAGATTAAATTACATGGTGGAGTACACAGTAGCAGTACAAGTGCTGATATTTACACAACCTCAATATTGTTGCTCGCATTTACAAGTAAAATTAACAGATACTTAAACTAAAATTATCTTATCTGTAAACACTAGCCACATATCCACACTATTGCAGATAATTACATTAGGGGTTTAATGTTCCTACAACTTTAACTTTTAACTAGATATTTTACGCCCCTACCTTTGCAAATGCGCAGTTAATTGTAGTTATTTGTAAAGGCTGTGAAGGTTTTCTAAAAACTACTTGCATTTAGAACTGTGGCCGACTTTAGTTAGTTTCTATCATTACATTTTTAGTAATTAATTAAAACCACAAAAATATTAGAAATCGGCCATACAGTTACTGTCAACTACAACTATACTTACAATCCTGGGTCCTAAAATAGTTTTCTTAGCTTAAGTTTTAATTTGCCACAGCCATTATTTAACAACTTAATTGACTGAATTGTGAATCGTTTCACACTTTTAAAATGCCCTCCCAATTTTCTTACTTTTCTTTGGAATCAGGCCGAATTATTAAGGAAATTACGAAGAACTTAACAGCACTGTGTGAAACATCAGTGAACATACACAAAATAAATCGGAGCTTAATCGAGAGTGAAATTATTGACAAAGACCAACGTGAAGAAATTGTAAGTTATTTAACACGGTAATCATATTCTTAAAAATAATTTTGGCAATCATTTTATTGTTTTAAGAAGCAAATGGCATGACAGCGGATGCTTTCAAAATTCTGTTTATTGTTTTACTATTATATTATGTAATGTGCTACAAAATAATTTAGAGTCAAAATATTTTTAAAGATATCCATTTTTAATGCCTCTAATATTTGCTACAATTCTTTAAAAATGAATAAATGGCGTAAATAATAATTATACAAATTAAAGCGGGCAAACTGCTATAATATGTATTTCCTCAGGTGAATAAATCTTCCACATCCTCGCAATTTCATGCTCTATACGTGTTACTGAAAAGAAAAATGAAGGATCCGAAGACGTATCTAGCAATGGTAAAAGCACTGATGTTGAGTGGTAATGAAGGTATTGTGAATATTCTGGAGACTTTTGAAAACAGGGAACTAGAAAAGATGACAGCAATGGAAAAACTAGTATACAAATTGTGTGTCATCTAAACCTTTTTAAAACTAATTACTAAATATTTTGAGAATTTAGTAGAATTTTTATATTTACAAATAGTATAGTCATTTGAAGATGCTGAAATATATGTATGTCAAACAAAATGTAAAATACAAATATTATTTAACTAATTTTCTAGTTATGGCATAAGACCCGGATATTGCAACGTATTCCATAGTTTGGAAAGCGAACTTATAGCAATGCATCACGATATGACGACAGAGGAAAGAATTGCGTAACATATTTAATTTTTATAGTACATATCAATTACACAACATAAATTACTTCCTTAAATACGTAAATTGTCCGGTTTTGCAAAATAGCAGTTTCTATTTTGACTGCATATTTTATATAGCAAACATAATACATATGACTGCATAAATTTAAACTAGGATTAGTTTAATATTGTGATCTTTTTGTATTTTACATTTTTTAGACATGAATATCCAATAGATAGCCTTATTAACCGTGTTGATAATGACGATAAGTTCACTATAAGCAATTTGGTTAAGTTATATACACATTTAGGATTTTAGAAAACTTGAAAATTTTATTTTTTTTCGAAAAATGGGTTAAAAAACACGGGCCTCAAAAATATGGGTTTCCTAGATTTTTTTCAAAAAATATAAAATTTTCCAGTTTTCTAAAATCCTGAAATTACTTTTCAGATAAAGGTCTCAGAATCAGAAAAACTTAAATTTCATCAAAATCGGTTAAGAACTGTAGAATCTACAGGGCGGCAAAGTTTTAAAATTTGAATTTTTTAAACTTTGCCGAGCAATTCTAGGCAAACGACGCAAAATGCAATCGAGTTACTTTGGATCCATACTATTTAAAAGTAGCATAATTTTTTTAAATAGGTCTTTTTAAATTCTGGGTCGGTCATGTCGCGTCATTCCCTTGTGAGTATGCATATAGGCATTGATGATGACTAGCTATATTGATATCAGCCACACAGATTTTTTAATACAGTACCACTTTAACGGCAGTTACTGATCATCATTAGGAAACCGATCACCATTAAGGCAAACCCTACTATACATATAATTCATTTGTCTTAACCATTTTAATATTTTCGATTCAAATACAATAATACCTTACGCTTTATTGTGTAGCCCAACAATCAGCACATTATTCAGGATAAGCTGGAACATCTAAGCAAGACAAACGTATCCAAAAAGTGATAGTCCTACCTGTAGGACCTTGCTGTAATTAAAAGGATATCAGATAATTACGCTAGTGATTGCATAAATGTTTTTGCCGTTGGTTAAAGTACTGGCTTAAAAATTTTTTCGTTTTACTTGCAATAATTTATTTTATTTGGTTTGACTCACAATTTTTTTGCCTTCTGTGCTTTAAAGTAGTCACTAATTACACATTATAATAAACAAATGAAATAATGGTTTACTTATTTTTTTTTAAATTTAATAAACATATTAATACATAGTGACTTTGTATAAATAAATTATACAATCAAGCAGGAGCTTAAAAATTTAGTGTTAATTTAAGAATTTAATTTAAGCTATGGAATTTATACTAACTTTAAGGTTAACATTTAGAATATTTTTGCTATGTTCTCAATTGTTGGACTTACTGCATACGACTAAATGTATAGTTTGCATAATTGTATTAATTAATGATCTCCGTGTAATTTGTAAAAAAAAAAGATTATTACAAAAACTGAAGTGCTTTGAAAATAGTGGGGTTTAACTTTTATGCTATGAATATTATTAAACACTTACAAATTATTACCATATTTCATAAAATACTACGCGGGTCTCTAATAGTGCGAATAGTACGAGGGGGGTAGATGGCTTAGATTAAATATAACACGGGTTTTTAACATAGCTTTCCCGTACTCTAACCCACGGGGTCTCTAATTGTACGCGGGGATAGGAACATCAAGTTTGGATAGTATGCGGGGCTTATACTATTAGAGGAAATACGGTATGCACATTTATTATTAATCATTTGTATGCGTAGGTAGAGTTCAAATCTATCTGTTGTATCCTTCTCTGTATCTCCTGCGTCAACTGCAGAAATACAAACAGTAATATCATAAAATATTATATAAATTCATTCCCACAAATATTGTTAAATATGTATACTTAATATTTATTTTAGCTGATAAAGAGCGAGATGAGGTAGTTCATATAGTATATATAACCAGTAATGCATAATATCATGGTATATACTTGCCTATATGTATAATGAAGTGCACTCTTGAAAATTACCTTGCAAGTCATTCACTTGGATTGATGAAACTAAACTGGAGCAATTCAAATGCTAGTTTGTGCCTTCCCTGAGACGTACCCTGTCCCGCGCAATACATTTTTTACTATATGTTCATCGAGTGAACATCGCTTGCTTTGCTCAGCACAGGGAAACAAAATATTTTCAATTAATATTCAACAGTCTACTTTTTGACAAATAATCATGTCTGACAACGTTAGTGAGGCGTCAGCCAGGATTAAAAAGGCAATCTTAACAAACATTGATTATTTGTGTGAGAAGTCGACCAACCTGAATAAAATTCTTATAAGCTTGCTAAGTGGGGGTGTTATTGATCTAGATCTGTGGGATGAAATGGTAAGATTTTAACATAGATTTTTTAACAACATAAGGTACACATAGAACGTGTTCTGTAGGCTTGTTTATCATTCTAAAAATCTAGACAAATGAAACAAAATATCCCCAAACGTCCGTTCGCTACCAAAAACTATACACGCTGGTTTTGAAGAAGATAGACAATAAAACTACGCTTCAGATTCTACTACAAGCTCTGACTAGAAGCGGGAACGAGCACATTATAACTAAATTAGATTTAGAGGCAGCTGTGTATGGTAGTCACGGCCAGGAAAAGGAAACAAAGGGAAATGATACAACTTCAGGCTCAGTCGCATTAAATGTACGTTATGTATTTTATCAAATATTTTTTGACCTTCTTAAACCCAGTAATTATTTAATTTACGAATGGTAAAGGTGCTACATTTACCTCAAAAATTTAATGAGGTCTGTTTATAAATTGGTATTCTTTACTATGTATGACTGTTATAGCAGAATGCCGCTATTGCTGTAGCCGAAACGCAAAAAAAGGCCATTATGAAGTCTTTGGACTTAATAAGTGAGAATTCGACTAACCTCTCTTCCATGCTTGTAATTTTACAAGGTAATGAAGTGCTCAGCCGAAGCGAATGTGAAAAAATTGTAAGTCTTAAAAGAATTAAATTTAATCAAAATATACCTGTGTAGCTACCCAAAAACCAAAAATGACCAATCTATTCCGTTTACTAATATATATTTCAGTTTCAGTTTGGTCACTTTGCCTCCTTCAGTAACTATAGGGATTTGGTAGAATTGATAAATTACTACCTAATAATTATAAATTGCAATAATAAATTATTGTTTTGACTTTAAAAATTTCAGAAAGCTGAAAAATCAAAATATGACAGTTTTAAAATGATGTACAATTTAGTGACGGATAATCTGAGCCGAAAAGGAACCTACGAAGCCTTGGTCAAGGCTCTACATAAAGGATTGAATCAACACATCATAGACAACATTGAAGCTTCAATGCAGTAATGTTCACTAATACTCCCATAAATGTATTGTGCTAAAAAGCATCCAGACTTTAGGAACATTTTTCTGCAGTCACCTTGGAGTTAAGATTGAAAGCAGGAAATTACGGAAACGAAAAATCACTGTAATTACATTAAAATTATTTAAAATAAACTGGCAGATTCTGAATGCTCTACTCAAAAGAAACAAATTTATAAATACCATTAGGGGTGGTCCATAAATGATGCTATCAAAAAAGTATAATTTTTAGGACCCTATATAACTGCCCTGTCATCCGTTTAACCATTGCGTAAATGGATATATTTAACATTGCATGCCATCAATACTAGACTACACCCATTGGCCCTACTGGTGGCATAATTTATGGACGACCCCATATTAGTATTCTTATTATTAAAACACAATTATTACGACTCCAATACTTCATGAGGCTTCTTCCATTTACATTAATAATCCCGTTTTAAATCGTTTTCTATGTAATAATATAGGTACGAAATATCTAATGTGTTTAACTGGTTTCCCAGTTCCTAATTATTGATTCTCCTGCTGCTGCTTTAATTGCCGAAATGCATTTGCCTTTGTTACGGTTTATTTAATTGGAGAGTTATTAGACTGAAAAGGTTAATCTAAAGGTACGTAAAACTCCACTAAATAAAACCCTCTAGCTCAGCGTTTATAATTAAGATACTTAATTATAATTAATTAGTTAATTTACTTACGAATTACAGTGAATATGAAAGTTGATGGTGCGTCTCTTCGGTCAGTGTTGGAGTTAGTACTTTCTGGTGATTCGCCACAATTAATATTATGCAGCATAGAATTTGAGTACTAATGTGATTAAAAGAAGTCAGGACAAAACTGGTATTGAGACTTAGGGACTGTTTCAAACGAGATTGAATCTTTGTGTGCAATTTTTAATATTTGTTTTATTGAAATAATTTGCAAAACCAATTACTGTTTATAATTAACAAATAAATTTACAGAAACAATAAGATTTAATAAGAAACTATTTTTATATTTCTAATTCAAGTCGTTAGTGACTTTAGTTTAATTTAACTAGTTCGTCAGAATAAATACAAGTTAAAATAATACTGCTGATTTAGAACTAACAACCTCCACACTAAAGATTCTCTACCTACCACCGCTTACGTTGACAAGAACAAGGAAGCAGAGGAGTCCGGCGAGAGCCCTTCACCTAAAGGCCCTCCGACGAAGACTGCCAAGTCTCCCCTTCTCCTTACTTTAATTATTACTTAAGATCTAAAGCAAGCAAGTTGTGTTGACCAATCATAAAACAATAGGACCACGCTAAAGGATGGTCTTTCTCTAATTCAACTTTGTTAGCCTTTCAGCACACAGTAGTAACAACATTTATACGTACAACTACCTTTTAGCTTAAGTATATACATTACATGCACAAGTAAAAATATAGTATTCGTAGCTACTTAAGAAAACCGCTCTGTGTACAGTTACACTTGTTGTTGTAAAGGCAAAGCCTGCATGTACAGATATCTAATATTAAAGTACGTGCTTGGACTTTGAGTTGGTTGCAAGAGTTGAACGTTGAAAGGATTCTCTAGAAAATCACAGGCCTTTTCCTTTTGAAAGGCTGAATTAAATTCTACGCAGTAGTACCGTGTATTCTATTCAGTACAATTTGTATTTCTAGATTTTATAATATTACTGTACAAAAGGCTTACATGAAATTGTGTACTAACAATTATCCCCCACCTTAGATAAATGCCGTCCCGGCATTTAAAAACCTAATTACGAAGTTACTATCTCAATTTAAGGTAATAAAATACGTTTATAGTACTTTACTTTAATAGCCTATAAATCAATGTTGATCGCAACTAAGTAAGGCTAAGTTGTTGTTTTTATAATATATAAACACTGACAATATAACAATGACTAGTGGTAAAGTTGCGCTGACTTAATAAGTTAGGACATTTTAAAACATATCATTGAATAATGGCAAGTAATTGAAAACGTAACTAAAGTTTACACAAATATATGTACGTTTGAAGACGAAATTGAGTACGCATAATTATACAGCACTGCAAACTTACAATTATGCCTTATATCACAAAATGTGGGGTTATTGGTAGAAAACTAGGTAAAGCGAATAATACTTTTATATTAGTTTTCTAAAAACAATATTAGAAAACTCTTTACCGATATACACTAAAACCTTATTGTAAGTTTTGCTTTAATTAGAGTTCATATTTTGTTGCCTAGTTTACTTCATACACAAAGTTTAAACGATAATATTTTAGGTTTCTTATTAAAATAGATTTCACTGAAGCACTTAAATAGTTATTGTGCTATTTTGTTTAAATGTGTAATGGGTTAACAAAAAATTAACGTTATTGCGAAACATAACGTAAAGAAACAAAATTATATTAATTTATTATTTAAATTTTAATTCTAGAGTTTTAATTTATTGCTTCTATAATTTAATGTAAAGATAAGTTATTGAATTGTTCTGTAAATGATTTGGGCTGATAAAGTTGATTTAAAATTCATAGTATTACTTCAACTTTGAAGTTTACAAACTGAATGACATAGTAAAACAATATTTTGATCTGGGTTGATGGTTCTGTTGAGGTTAAAGGTGTTCGGAGGGTCTTGGTGGCATTTGAGGATGGAAGGTGGTGTTTGAATTCGAATTCAATACTGAACTTGTCTTCATATAATATAATTGTATTAGATTATTTTACATATTAAAGTTGAGATTGTTTTAAAATTTACCTAGTCTAAACTATAATAATTTGTATCATAAAAATGTAACACAAGTTGTAATCATGGCAATAAATAGCAGCTAATATATAATATTCTATAATATTTATTTAGATAAATGTTATTGGATGTTTTTAATTTTTGCACTTATAAGGATACCTATATATATAACTAAATAATGTCATGAATAGCAACAAGGTTTCACGCTTGCAGGCTTACATAATTGCAGCTGAGTGGTCGTGCAAAACTAAAAGCATTCTACATTTACATACAAGCAGTTAATTCAGCCTATATACGGAATCGACGCAGAAGCCAAAAGCAAAATCTTGAATTATTGTCTTTCAGCTTTTAAGGATGAACTCCGGCAGCTATTTATAACATCTTAACAATTTGTTTAAATCTATATAAAATTACGCGCATGCCCGGGCATTAATATTTAGCATTTTTGCTGCTACGTGTGAGCAAGATAACGTTTTAAAGATATTTTGCTTTATTATAGCCATTGCAATTTGCTTAATATTGTTTGTAAACACTAGTTTCATTTAAATTAATTACTGCCGTCCAATAAATTAATTGCAACCACCTCAGGTTGAAATGCATTCTATTTGATTACTTACGTCATTTTCATTTACTTTTTTGTCTCTTTTATACTTTAATTCCTTTTCTATAACAAACTCTGTGCATTACATGCAGCCAAACACATTTTATTTTATTCCTTATATCTCGTTTGTCTAACACATTTACTTAATAAACCACAAAACAATCTTGCTTATCCTTCTGCAATTGCAACTCAATAAATCTTTCATAAATAGACTCGTATACGTTTACGATCTCAGTCCTGTCATTTTGTTTCTTATATTTATCCTTTTTTTCATATAACGCATTTGCTTTTTGTTTGGCTTATTTTAATACTCGTGATTATATACTAATACATTCCAGGGCCTACGCCTATGGATTCTTACTTTTGTTTAAACTATAACCGTAGCATTTGAATGCGTTAACTTTCTGCAATATATATATACCTACTCAATTATTATCATCTCTTTTATTGTAGCGTCCTACTGTTGTGTGTATCTCTATGAATGCACACTTTTTATTCCAAACAAATTTTTAAAAATTTTCTATATTTGCTTTTTATTTATTACCTTTAGGTTATCATGCCCACATGTTTTTTAGCACATAAAGCTACTTTATTGATTTCTTATCTTTTAATTAGGCCTAAGTGAAACAACACATTACTGTTAGTATTCCAAAAGTGTTTTTTAACACCATACTTTTCATCTCTTCCATTATGACCGAAGCGTTTGCATGCGCGCGTTTCTGTAAAAACATATGTTATTTAGTAATAATTTTTTCAGGCTAGCAATTAAAAACACATTTTGACCTAACTAATATCTAGTCAACCTCCATTCTAATAAATTTAGTGATTTCACCAGTTGAACACTTTGTTGTATAATCTAATCGCAACTGTGTATGTTAGTTATAATGTTATAGGATTATTTCTTAAAATCGTTCTCTTTCAGATTACCAAATATTGTAGAGACTTATCGTGTACGTACACTTCTAGATTGGGTATCTTTAGTAATCAGTTTCAATAATCCATATAGTGTCCTTAAAGCATTGTATTCTGAAATTCAACTAAGCACGTACATATTCATTTAGAACCAAAAATAAAATGTGCATTAAACAAAACAAAACATGTTGTAACCTCGTACTTAGTACTTTGCAACCCGGCTCGGTGGTCTGACATGCTTCGGCATGGATTTCTACTGAGCCGGGGAGCTGGTGGCACTCTGAATAGAGAGTTGGATGGGTGACCGGGCTTGGTAGATCGGGGGGGAGCTGAGCGGGGTGCTGTGAGGTCTTAAGAAGAATGGGTGCTCTCTACATTTATCCGTGGTAGTTTTCTTTACTCGCGTTCCTCTTTACTTAATTCACTACCTGAGACGGAGATGCGGTTGGCTTAATGATAGATACATATCAGCCCTACTCTGTGTGCATGCCACATAAGTCCAAGATCTGTACCAGCTCTTCTCTCTACTGACTACTACAAGCATCACCACCAAGTCTCTGTTGAAAGAGCGGCCCCCAGTGGGGTTGACTGTAGAGCGAATTCGAGGTGTGGCGGCCCTGAGAAAGCTGTCGCTACTTGTCCTACTCTATGGTCAATCCTCCCTAACGGGGAAAAAGGTAACTGTCTGGAGCAGTCCAGCAAAAATATACTCTCGCCCGCAGTACGGCAGTTCCATAGCCTATATCCTAATAGAATTAAACTTAACAGAGGCAGATTCAAACTGAACCATCTCATCTCATGAGTGGCTCAATGGATCATACCATCTAACAGAAAATGCAGTGTATATACCCAATGGGTGAAAATGCAATACTGCTACATACATACATACATACATACTTAGTACTTTGCGTAGAAACTTGTTTAACTTCTTCGTTTGTGTTTTGTTCTGCTTTAATTGTTCTTGCAATTTAAACTTCCTAGCAGTGACACGAGCATAGTCCTTTATTTAGGTAAGTTCTAAATTCAAACTCACATAAAGGTTATTATTATATTTTTTTATAGTTTTAATTTCTTTCATCTTGCTCAACATAAACACAATTGCGGTTTTTAAAATTTATTGAAAAAGCAAGCAACCCAAATAAATGGGAACCATAGCTGAGCTACATTACACTCCGTTTTGTCATAGTTGCGACCACAGTTACGTCACCATGCGAGACCCTGTAACTGTATGTTTTCTGTATCTCGTCTCCTTATATTTACTACAAATCCCAAACAACATTTGTTTTTGGAACAAAACAAAACATAACACATATCATCAGAACCAAAAATAATAATTAAAAGGATTATTATAAATATTACGTTGATTACATATAATCGCCTGATTTATCTCTTTTTGATTCCATAAATTGCAGATCGAAGTCACAATTGCTAAATGGCTTAGAGTATCGATACTTTCCTAACCGTCAGAATCAATATCAGATATGTCGAAGCAACGTGAAGCATATTTACCGTAATGGTTTCGACAAAGTTTTATTATATCCCTTTAATAACAATATGCCTATTCTTTACTTTACTAGTATTTAAATTGCAAATTCTTTAAATTCTTTTTTTTAACGCGTAAATACATAAAATAATTCTTGCTCTTAATTTTAGTAGTTTTATTTATTGCTAATGATACTAACGTTCTGTATCTTGATTTTAAAATTTTTCATTCCAAATAAATTTCACAACAAATCTAAAATAAGTTTCGCTATATGCAAATGTAATAAATATCCAGAGTTTTAAACATTATCCGCTAGGTGTTTTTAATATCGTATTATTATAAGTCAGAGTTGTACGGTACTTTCTACTTTTCTTTATTTTGTGTAATGTAAAAATACATCCCTTATTAGGTACCTTATACATGAATAGTGAGCTGTAAAAACTAATCACCCTGACCAAACTGACTTATATAAACTTATTAGTTAAAACTAGTTTTTTTATCCAGTAAAGTAAGTCCGAAGCGTCATTCTATAAAACAGAACAGGTGTAAGAAATTTATTCGATCTGTAATATGTTTAACATTAGCAGGAATGAGTGGGTGGATCAGAAAATAGATCAATTGTGATGACATCATTCACAAACGCTCCCCAGCATTATTATTCGTATGTTACTTTCTAGCTAATCATGTGCATACTCTACTTCCCTTCACTTTTCTACTGTCCAGTTTTAGAGCTCAAGCATACAAGATGAAGCTTTCCGTGGCAGTTGTAGGGAAACAATAAGACGTTTTAGGTAGAATCCAGAGTAGCAGACACGATAGCGAGATTACCGCGGCTACCTTCCGTACAGTGTACGGAGAAACCGCTTGTAATCAAATGGGTAATATAATTACATATGTATTTCTACGCACGCGACCCGCAGCACTCACATATACAAAAATATGGCTAGTGACGCATATGTATTTTATTTTTTTTTTCATAATAACTTCCATATTATAATATATATGTAAAACCGTAAAATGTATACAGCTGCAGATAATTATTAGATTATCTTTGTAACTCATCAAAATTTCAAATTACAAAATATTAATATAGTCATATATATATTTTTATTCTCTTACATAAAATTCAACTCCAGAATTTGTTTTTTTGTTTATTCTATAGAATCAAAATTAAAAGTAAAATCGTGCACGATTCATTACATGCTCTTAGAGGATTAATTCAAATCTATAATCATCATATAAATTCTTACTGAAATAGAATTTTTTTGCCATTTGTCATAATTACTGTCGATAATTAACTTTGGTTTCAAAATAGTGTGTATTGTATACTGAGTCGTTGGGCTATTGTAATTGTACAACAGTGACTGAATAAAGTTTATATATATAAACTCAGTTTTTGTTTTGTGTTTGAGGGGTACCAAATAAATGGGCAAATTCGTAATATTATCCTAATTATTATGTAGTCAATCAATCATAAGTATGATATACAGACTATTTATTGAATGTGGTTTTTTTTACTTAAGAAGAAAAGATACTGTTAGCCGAGAAATAGCTATATATATAATGATTACAAATAATAATCCCTATTATTATTCATTAATAATAGCATCTTGGAATTGTTGTAGTTTTTTTTAAAAAATGGTATATAGTTGACACTAAAATTTTTCATTAATTCAAAATTAAATATTATATATCAATAAAGGTAATTTTATAGTAGTAATAATATTATAATCCTAATTTATTTTATTTAGTACTATTGGAAATTTTGGAACCAACCAAATTGAAATTTTGAAATCATAATCCAAATTACTTTACTATAGTAGTAAGTACGTATGACGCACAGACGAATTTACATTATTACCTCAAACTAACTACACACTAAGTAATCTTTATATTTAACAATGAGATTTAAGGCCAAGTTACTTATTTAAAAATGATACGCCTTGTTTCTTTAATTGTTCATTTCTTCCATGACGTTACTTGTAATTGTAAAGATGGTAAAAATGAATCTTACTGACGCGATGCAATGACAATTAAAAAAAAAAGTTCTCTCTTTGTTTTTGTTTAGTATTTTTTTTTCCTATGTGATCCCGTGGAAATCTTATGTTATATATATTAGTTTGATTATGTAATATGAAAAAGATGTTTGAATGTCAATTCATAATCCAACATTGTAATATTCATTTGTCTCCCTTTTCCTATATTCTGGTTTTACCATTATCAAAATCGTCATCCTTCCATTATTATCTTTACGATTTTTAAGATACGATGGCACTTTTTCTTTCTTTCACCTCTACTGGTTACAGATATGACCATGACACACAATCATCGGTCATACCACTATACGCTCATCATGTGTATCTTGTCGTCTACGGAGTCAGAAGTGTTTTTAGTAAATTTATACAGACAGCTCATATTTTAGTGGTTACATAGTTTAAGTGTTAAAATATTGATATAGCTTGAAGCCTTTGATCAGATTTCCAAAGTATGCTATAGGCAGGAAATCGGAGTTCAATTATTATTATTATTATTGCAATAAAAAAAAATTGTCTCCCAAATTCAAAATTCGAGTCTATATAGGCTTATAATGATGTTTCGATTTCGATCTGATTAAATATATTATGGTTTCGTCATATTATTAGCGTTTGCTGTGTGGAGTTGAAGTGTATCAAAATTCGAGGTAAAGATTGTATCTATATTAGTTTTGGATAGGGGATGAGGGAAGGGGGGAGGGAGGGATGTATGAGATTTGGGAACTGATAAATTACTAAAGCCATTCTTCATCTAATCATCAATCAATCGTTCACAACCGGAGGGGTGGGTATATTAATTACACATATAGTACAGAAAAGGTTTTCCAGAATTACTACTATAATATTTAACAAACTTTTTTGACATGGTTTGTGATTTTATTGGCTTGACTTGAGTTAATTTAAGACTTGAAGTCTTTCGACTCTACGCACTATGGTTCTGGTCCTAAGTAAGGTTTTTTTTGTAGTAGGTGAGTTAATTGAATTATTATCGAAATAAAACCTTACATTTCCCGCCAAGAGATCTGCACGTCTTTCCTCTTTCTAACACTAACAAGTATATAGTAGTAGTATGTTCTACTGTGATCTATCTAAACCGTAAAATTTAACATATAGTCATATAGTAAACTACTTAAGGCCAAAAAAAAACTCAAAAATTCCTTATGTACTAGAAAATATGGAAGGATTTCATTATTTATAATATTTTGATGATGTTTAAGAAACAAAAACCACTGTGTAGTTTTGTATTTTTGTAGCATGTATATAGTGTCCCTATTCTATTTGTTTTCTATTGTAAAGCTAATTTTTTTTTAGTTGTTGCTTTCCAAAAATTTTCAACTGGTTGGTTCCGTATACTCAAAACTTCCTTCATTTTGTTTTGTAATTTAGCTACATTATAGTTTATCTAATTAATGGTTTTATATAATAATATTATTGAGTTTTTTTTTAAATCTATTTAATAATAAGAATGGAAATGAATGAATGTTTCTTCAAGTTTTACTTTCATGTTCATATTTCCTTGTGTTGTTTGTGTAAATGAATAAAGTTTTCACATAGTATGCTAATTAATTAATAAGGGTTTTTCACATGATCATATTATATGATGTATAATTTTTCCGTACCAATTATTATTAAATGACACATAGATAGAAGCTAAGTACAATTAAGTACATCAATTCTTGTTTGTATAAGCTATCACTTTATATAGTAGGGACACGCCTAATGGTGATCAGTCTTAATGGTGATCAGTAGCGTTCTTGCAAAAACTTCTATCTTTACAATTTTTTGTCACTGATCGTGATGTAGCTTATAGTCTTAACTACCTATAGTTGTACTTTCAGCTCCCTTCAACACAAACTCTGGCTAAAATAAATTAGGAAAGTTTTAACTACTTTTTCAAAATATATCACCCATAAGACGGTACTTTTCCTATGTTGGCAATGCTTTTTCAAGCCAACTAATCACCTTTTATGGCAATTGGGATTTTAAAATTTTTTTTTGACTTTTTTTTCAGACAATGATCTGTGTCTCTTGCAAACTTTGATTTTAGACACCGAATATTTTCAGTACATACAGAATTAAATGACGAGTACAATAGTGCAACATTCTTTAATATAAGTCATTTGGTTCAAAAGATACAGGTTCTTAAAGTTTAAAAAAAATGAACCCGATCACCAATAGGACGAACCCTACTGTAGATGATTAATTCATTGTATGCTGTTTAATTCTTTTTTTTTCAGCTACAGATTTAGAGATTATAGGTTATGCATGTCGTATTTATGATTTAATTTCTAATAGTATTATTATTATCTTATTTATTTTTTGATGGAATTCCACTTGAATCAGCAATGTTGTCCTCAATCAAGTAGTATAAATTAATATCAATTATTATGACTTTCACGTATTTTGTCAATGGAACTAATCAAAAAAATTTCTTTTGTGTATGGACGCCCTTTTGATATTTCTCATATTTTTAATTAATAATACACTGCTTGAATACAATAATTTTCAATTTTGCTTCTTGTTTCTTTTTAAACGTTTTGATTGCATAATATTTTCAACATTCTGTAACTGTAATATGTAAACACTCAAAACATACACCGTCACATGTTTCAATTTCTTTCTTCTTTTTCTATACAAGTATGCATATATATATATATATTGTATACGTTCTTATGGGGAGTGTACACTACTGGTAATTTTTACCTATAGTTTTGTCTTTTTTCTCTTTTTGTCCAACTACATAATAATAATTATTACGCTAGTATCAATAGCTACAGGTAATATAATTTAATTATTTTATCTATATATTCAATTTCAATTGACGGATTGGCTCTATACTTATTGCTTTTTTTTGCATTGTCAGTTCTAAATAATTATTATATTTATGATGATAAACTGGTATTTTGGCCATTTGCCTTTTAGATTACTACACTAAAAACTCAACAATATGCTAACAGAGAATTACAAATTAAAATAAATTCTAGGCCCCCTTTACGACACAAGTTTGTAGTCAAATTTAACTATATAGATACAATACAATAATTTATTACAACACTCTAATTCGTTATTTAATTTCGATATCCTCATCATTCAAAACAAAATTAGCTACTTAAAACGAAATATCTCTTTGTATATATATTTTTTTTAAATTCTACTGAAAAAATGACGTGAGATACCATTTCTGCCTTTCGGAGATAAGGTACTCTTCTCCCCGAGTCATACATATAGGTATTTTACACATAATCTGAAGTAGGCGTGGCGACCTTACGTTCTAAATTGTATCTAAGTATGAAGTAGTAATTCCAATTTTATATCCATACATAATAATACTAGAGATATGCCCATATTTATTCATACTATTTTATAACTAACCATTAATTTTACTCGTTAATAATCCTAATGATTTCGAATCGATGATGGAATGAAACATACATCTTATTACAAGGTAAAAGAGATGATGATGGTGGAACCTCTCTCTTGCTTGTATTGGATTGTATGCATTTTTTTTATATTCATATTTCTATATATGGTTGCTGTTCTCTTGTTGTTGTTGATGTTGTTATCTCGTGGCCCTCCTATATTTGTGATGACTTCCTAAATCCACCATCACGTTTCTAGTTATGAATTCCTAGCAACAACTCTCAGCCTCGCTTGAAATTATCCCGTTTTTGGTGTTATTTTTCAATTATTAAAATAATTCAACAGAATTTACTGTAAATGTCGGAGTAACGAGAAAGCAGTTACAAGTTTACAGTAAAGTAGTCAATTCAGTTCTATTTTTTATAGGTGTGTATGTTATTAGACTGGCAGGGGAAAGTCTTAAAGATAATGTCTGAAGAAAGGCGGGTGGTAAATTTCTATTTTCCGTTGCGTTTGTCCAGTTAGATCAACTTAACTGTATTTTAACATGACAACAAACACGGGCACTTTTATTTGACGGATTATGAGCAAGTGAGATAATTCTCACTTTTTCTATTTGTTAAAATACTACCCAAAGATTTTCTAATTTAGTTATAAGCTATATGGGAAAACTAAGTGTTCTATGATGTAGTTCTTTTAAGAAAATGCGATTTAAGATCTGAAAGTTTCACTATATTTAGGAAATCACCGGATATTAATTCTTTTCTTACTCCTTGAACTGTACAGCACACTTCGTTCCTCTGCTTATCGTTTTCCGAGTATATCTCTTTCCTTTTTAATTAATGTCTGTGCTCCCGCGTACATTGTAATAAATCATAGAAATATTTGTCACTCCCCTTTAGAGTTGAGAAAAAGGACGGAACAAGCTGTAATGTGCCATGGCAGTAGTTATGTATTCCTGATATCATTTTAAAAGATCAATATCAGTACTTAATCAGTTGGAATCATGATAGTGAGACAGAGTAACTTTATAAATACTACGTCTCACATATGTATGAATGCGTATAAATTTCTTTTTGCCGGTTAGCTTACACTGTTATAGCACTTAAACATTACTTTCAGGTACAAAAGGAATTACAACTGCTTGCTTTCGCTTTGCTTTGGTTGCACGTAATTATTATTATCCCAAACTTGATTTGAATTAATTATACACACATGTATTTCATTAATCGTTCAAATATTACCCATATCATGCATTTTTTTAAATACAGGTAATCGCATTACTTTTGTTTTAGAATACACCGAATACTAGCCGCATAATTATACATACAGTCCCACTCATAAGTTCACAAAAAGTTTCTCATAAAAAAAATCCTGTCTTCATCACAGTATTAAACTTGGAGATAGAATTTTTTTGTAAAACAATTTTCAAAGCCAGCGAAGTTTCCTAGTATTTTACCCCTACCATATTCTTCGCAAACGCGTGTGACCGTGACTTTCCAATCAATAATCTATATAGTATTCAGTGTATAAAAAGACGGCGGCGTTGTGTAGTAAGTACTTAAATATTTTATTCCTAATACTTTGACAATGACGACACAATGTTAAAGTGGAAACCCTACTTTTAAAAGAAATAGTTAGCTTCTTACTTCTTATCAGTCTCACATCTCTACGTGGTTTTTAATCGCTTAATGTGGTAAAGTTTAATTAAGTAATTTTACAGAGCAGAAATCATACAATATATATGGTAATATATAGTAATAGTTTAAATATACTATGGTTGTGTACAGAGTGGCATGAAATATGGAACATAATATTGAATTAATATTCTACCGTGACAGTCGCAGTACAATTTGAATGATATCGTGTTTTTACTTGGTGTATCACCAAAAGTACTTTTTTTCTAAGTTATCATAATAATCTTATGTAAAAATTGTCATGCAAATAGTTCAACTGGGCTAGCCAACTTGTTCTATAGAGGACAGTGACACTACATCCAGGTCTAAATTTATAAGCACACTATGAAGTAAAACAATACAATGCATTAAGTAGTTTGAATAGTTTTTCGTTGCTATTGTAGTTGTTACTAAATTTGATTTTGTATAAGTGGTGGACACATTTTCCTGTGGCCAAATTGAACTAAATCCTTGACCTGAAATTGGACTTGGCATTTGTCGACTTGACTCAAACTCTGAAAGCTATTAATATGATTATTATGATTTGGAATTTGAATGCCCAGGGATAAACGAGTGGCACTCAATCAAATGTACTTCACGAGTACACAATACTGATAAGATGCTAAATACTAAATGCTTCAGTAAAGATGTACCTACTTCACTGTTCTTGCCTGTATAATATATGATTTCAGGATTTTGGTTTTCCATTATATTATGTAGTATGTAGTAGTGAAGACACAGAAAAGGGCAAGTCAAGACACAAAACAAAGGGAAGACTAAAAAGGAACCATGATGATATACTCTGGTTACGTACATACTTCTACCTTTCTTGTCTATGAAGTCGCGCCGTTTCAGCCTCCACTATACCCTCATCGCACAACTAGCGAGCCAGTTCCAGCATGGTTTTGGCTAAAATTTTACCTAAATGAAGTAAAATATATATGTATACGTGTATAATGCCTTTGAGCCCTAGACTCCCACACAGATGTGCGGCATCGAAGGTAGCATGAGTCTCGCAGAGCATTCTAGGGCCAAGCCTAGTATATGTGTATATATATTTAATGATAACCTACTCTTGGTTATAGATTGCCGGCTTAAAACAAAATCACATTTTGAAGCTTACAATTTATTGACATCACTATCATTACACAGATTTAATTGCATCAGATTTAAAACATACACGTCATAATTCTGATGGACTAATCTATGAGATAGAGAGGAGCAAGACTCATACACATTACAGTGAAATGGCATTCACGACCCGTTTGATTCCATATAGCAAAAGATAAAATCATCATCCTCATCAAGTTTCCCCCAAACTTGATTCAGTCAGTCAGAATGGAAATAATTTGTGGTTGTATGTACTTAAAAGAGTCCTTTAATAAATTACAATCCTTCAGGTATAGGTATTTCATAGAATCTGGGTGGTCCTGCGTGATATAATCTTACAATACTGACGTTTTTTTTAAATTATACATATTTTCAAGAAATTCAAAATTAATCTGTAGAAAAGTAGGTTATTTGTCAATTTAGTCAATTTTAGAACTCTACTGATCGTTATCGAGCTGATAAATAGGCATGGACGGTTTGTAATTAAAAACTGCTCGTAGAATAAACCGTAGTTGATGTCATTCCAGTCAAGGACAGGAAATATTTCCGTAATCATTCAATTCGTCAGTATCTGACTATTCTTTTCGTTTGCTCTTTAAATCTAAGAAATACATAATTTCTTATTTTATCAGAGGCAAATGTTGTCCTGCCATACGTTTTTGTGGTTTAGACACGCGGCTCAATGTCCCAAGTCACACTACCCCACATCTGTCCGCCTACAACTATGAACGTGGAACAATAAATCGAACAACTATTGTATATTGGCAATTCCCTACTACACTGGAGCTAAAGATGTCTACCTGCAGATTTATACGCATGTGTGCCGCTGTGTTATCATGAGATCCCCATAAGCAAAAAGCAACAAACTTTGGGCAGTGTATTTACATAACCTACAAGTATGTACCTACACCAAAATTTTGATGAAATTGATTTGTGACCTTTTCATTTTAATATAGTGTAATGGGGATGCTTGAAGTAAATGAAACAAAGAAAAGGAAAGATAACAAAAAGGTTCATGGCAAGTACCTATATGCCTTTTATTAAAGTTTTCAGTTCCAGCTCCAGTTTCCATTCCCATTCCACGCACAACTGGCGAGCCAGTTCCAGCACATGTACGGCTGACTTTTGCCTTCCAGGAAGGCAAATGCATATGCATTTCCTTATAACGTCCTAGCATCCTATGTTTTTACGGTGATACGCTGTTTTAAGGCTTTGATAGCTTGCGTCTCGCATTACATTAAGGGTCGAAGAATGATATATTTATATGCAGATTAACGTAAGTAAGCTATTTCAAATATTTGAATTGTAGCATTGCGTAGCATACGTGAGTTTGTAAATGATGACGGACAGCAACAAAATTTGGCACTGTACCATTGTTTTACAACTATGACTTTACTCTGACAAAAGCTTATAATTAAAAAAAACGTGCCTATAAAATTCTGTTTCATATTTCCAATAACGTTAATAATACTGTGATTTTTTTTGTCGATTTTTATCTGCAAGCCGAGATATTATTAAAATTTAAGTAACCCGTATAAAAATTCTTTAAAATATCTTGTAAGCATGAAATTTACTCGGATAACTGGCTACCGGAAAACATGAAATTTAATTGGAACGTTGATTAATATCGCAATTATCATAATTTATTATTAGCAATATAAAAGTATTTCGTTATATGCTAGGTCATTTGCATATAACTAATTAAATAATTTTAACGAGCTATTTGTATTTGTTTTACTTACTTAGTGCACATATACTAAAATATGCTTGAGCTGTTTTTTTAAAACTTGATATGTAAAACATTAATTTATCACGTAATATATTATGAAAGGATATAAAAAAAATAAAATTGTTTAGTCAAAAATTTCAAGTTTCTGATTATTTAAAATTCAACAATATTGCAGTTTTGTTCTAAAGTTTAGATTAAATATTTATGGACTACTTTGGTTACATGTTGTATCTACAGTTTTTGTGCAAAGCTGGCATAGTATTTCGACCCTCAACAGTTGTAATAAATTAACTTTTGTTTTCTGATTGTATTTTTTGTATAATTAAATATTTACTGTCTGCTTTTATCTTTTAAATTTATGTATTTTAAACTAATCATGTTATATAAAACTAAAAGGCATAAACTGTGTGTACATCACGCGTGTTATACCTAAAAATGAAAACAGCTAGTTAGTACTTGTATATTTGTATGCACTATATATATACAAACTACACACTGTGAAATTGTACGAACAAGAAAGACAAAGAAAAGAATTTAGGTACCTTAAAAACGAAAATATTTGGTTACTGTTTATCGTGTACCTGTGATACCTTGTTAGACGTTTAGGTTTGCTATCTCAATTTAACTTGTTTGCATTCTTAAGTGTCTAACCCATGTAGATACCAACCTTGACTCTTTATTTCAACAAGTAAATATTTACTATATATATACTATTCCTATTACATTGTGTGTGGACAGTAACATATATATTAACTTTTTTTGAATATTAAAAACTGTTTTTAAAATTTTCTGTCTACCTTGCCGTTACAGTACAATAAAATAAAAGACAGACTATTGGTTTTATGTTTCTATCTTGTTATTGTTATCTTATTCTATTTGCTCTTTACATGCTTACACTAAGCTGACTGTCTAATTTTATATGATCCTATCTATATTGAATACTAACGTTTTCTTACTAGTGCATTATATTAAAGTTGTCTACCTAGAGTGCCTAGTGTTTGTATTTTATTTCAGCTGCAGTTATATTTTATTTGACGTCCCCGTTTTAAATATCCGAGACAAAGGCTCTCAAACAAAGATGCAAGGGTATTTCAAGGTAATGTTCTAATAAATGTTTTTTTTTTCCACTACCCTGCTGTAAAGCTGTTACGATACAAAAAAATGCAGTCGGTTTTAGTTTATTATAGGAGATCCTATCTAAAACCACTAACATATATTATCCAGAGATAAACATAAAAATAAAATAAAAAGAAACCATGTTGCTGTCCTTGGAATTGTTGTGTTTCTTGTTTGGATCTCAAACCTAGATTTTCTCATGCCTGTTTACTTTATATCTGTACTCTTGATCTTACTCTCGACAAAGACTTCCAGCTCATTCTATTTTAAACGTTAAGCAGATGTTTCTCAACTAAACGTGCCTGTTTAATATAACGAGTACTTAAAAAAATAAACGGACGCATATATATACTTTATATATATTGTAGTTGAATATATACATTTAAAACTAACAAGATCTCACAGTGTTGTTAAATTTTATGTTCGGAAACCGGACGATATCACGACTGATTTTAAGCCTTAAAAAATTTTTTTACCTACCAGTTGCCAGTCATACTGCTACCTTTGCCTGAACTGAACAAAGGATACTCAATATTTTCTATAACGACAACATTGAATACATACTAGCTACACGCTGTGCAGTTCTTTGTTTAGTTTTAGGTTGCCTAAATTATTTTTAGCCTATTCATTTACAAATACCGTTAGATGTGTTCATGAAAAGTTTTTGTGTCTTCTATGTGTCAAAGTAAACACCGCTTGAGTCTTCTACTTTAAATTAACGGCTTGAAATAAATTCTAAAAGTAACTCCATAAATGCCAACCACACCAATGTCATTAAACTAACAAGTTGAAAAAGGGTTCTGTAAGTCTTCTAAACGAATATACCTATGCATTTATTCTTTTCTGTAACTTGATGAAGCCAAATAAACCTATACTCGGATTTCTAAATATGCATGTAGGCATTCACCGCCAGTGCTAAGTATACAATTACAATAGAATGCAACTCACTAACATATATTGTATGAAAATATTCTAAAGTAAATTCAAAAACATAATATATATATAATTGCAACAATAGTGCCCTCCTAATAATATTTGCTATGTTTGCGCGATTTTAATTGGATAGTATTTAATTGTTTATAGTTGCTTTACCATTTAATTCATAATAATATATCATTTAGTAAATCAATGCGTACTGCACATGAGATATAAACTGTTTATCAAGCGTTCTATTCATATGTACTACTTTATAAAAAGGACAAAAAAAAGAAACCACATACTGTAAAGCGCTATTTAATTTCAAATTCAGTTGACGTAATTTGCTATTACCAGTAATCTAATTATCTATTTTCAGTGCAAAAGAAATAAATAATTATCACCATTTGTTTTATTTAGCAGAGTTAAACCCCTTGGTATGCACAATATTGTATTGCAGCCTGAATAAAATTAGAATCAAAGCGTTCCCGGGTTTCGGCACCAGTCTGTTTAACTGGTTTCCCAGTTCCTAATTATTGATTCTCCTGCTGCTGCTTTAATTGCCGAAATGCATTTGCCTTTGTTACGGTTTATTTAATTGGAGAGTTATTAGACTGAAAAGGTTAATCTAAAGGTACGTAAAACTCCACTAAATAAAACCCTCTAGCTCAGCGTTTATAATTAAGATACTTAATTATAATTAATTAGTTAATTTACTTACGAATTACAGTGAATATGAAAGTTGATGGTGCGTCTCTTCGGTCAGTGTTGGAGTTAGTACTTTCTGGTGATTCGCCACAATTAATATTATGCAGCATAGAATTTGAGTACTAATGTGATTAAAAGAAGTCAGGACAAAACTGGTATTGAGACTTAGGGACTGTTTCAAACGAGATTGAATCTTTGTGTGCAATTTTTAATATTTGTTTTATTGAAATAATTTGCAAAACCAATTACTGTTTATAATTAACAAATAAATTTACAGAAACAATAAGATTTAATAAGAAACTATTTTTATATTTCTAATTCAAGTCGTTAGTGACTTTAGTTTAATTTAACTAGTTCGTCAGAATAAATACAAGTTAAAATAATACTGCTGATTTAGAACTAACAACCTCCACACTAAAGATTCTCTACCTACCACCGCTTACGTTGACAAGAACAAGGAAGCAGAGGAGTCCGGCGAGAGCCCTTCACCTAAAGGCCCTCCGACGAAGACTGCCAAGTCTCCCCTTCTCCTTACTTTAATTATTACTTAAGATCTAAAGCAAGCAAGTTGTGTTGACCAATCATAAAACAATAGGACCACGCTAAAGGATGGTCTTTCTCTAATTCAACTTTGTTAGCCTTTCAGCACACAGTAGTAACAACATTTATACGTACAACTACCTTTTAGCTTAAGTATATACATTACATGCACAAGTAAAAATATAGTATTCGTAGCTACTTAAGAAAACCGCTCTGTGTACAGTTACACTTGTTGTTGTAAAGGCAAAGCCTGCATGTACAGATATCTAATATTAAAGTACGTGCTTGGACTTTGAGTTGGTTGCAAGAGTTGAACGTTGAAAGGATTCTCTAGAAAATCACAGGCCTTTTCCTTTTGAAAGGCTGAATTAAATTCTACGCAGTAGTACCGTGTATTCTATTCAGTACAATTTGTATTTCTAGATTTTATAATATTACTGTACAAAAGGCTTACATGAAATTGTGTACTAACAAATGAGGTTCCTTAAGACTAAAATAAATTCAATTTTATTACAATCTATCGGTGAAAAATTCCATGGAAAAATGTGACTCATTATTACGTTGAAACCCGTTTTAAAATATCATATAACAGAAACAAAATATAAATGCACATTACATATCTAATTGAAGTAGGTAGTTAGTTGTTGGTAGCACTGTACATAGCGTTATCAGGTTGAGCAGACTTATGAGGAGACGTTTGATTTTACATTACATACCGCACTAAAGACACGCTATTAAATCAGAATGATAATTATGACATTTGACGAAACACTTACCGATAAGACCTTGTCAGGTGCATCAACATATTATATGTTGGATTGTGTGAGTACTAAAAAGTTGCGGTGATGACTTTAGTTCCATGTATAAGCAATCGTACTTTCAACTTTGTTACCTACCGCTACTGTGTAATACAATGAGGTAAAACGAAAATTAAGTACCTAATTTATTATAAGCATAATCCCAACACTATACATATATTTACCGTTTGCTTAACAAATAGCCACAATAAAAATTATCGTGTGTAAAATGTATATGTACCTCTGCATTTTACATTAAGCATTACACAGTTATATCAGTACAGTGCTGCTGTTTATGGGATTTGCAACTTATCTTGCACCCAGTTTTGTATAGATAGTTTGTGCATTTTTCGTTAATTTGGAAGCCTTGCTAATTTCTAGCGCTAAAAGTACTTAAAAAAAATAACATTAAAATAATTAATTAAACGTTACACCTGTTAAAGTCATCAAAATTATTACTGGACTGAACGCTAAAATAGAAGGGTTGCATTAAAATTGATATTAACTATCAAAATGTCTGCCGTTGCTCCTTCGGAAGTGGAAGTGGCAAGACTTGATAGGGCAATAACAAAGAATTTAACAACATTGTGTAACAAATCAGTTAATATCGAGAAAGTGATTCGGAGCTTAGTCGAAAGTGAAGTCATGGACGATGACCAAGGTAAAGAAATTGTAAGTTTTGAAAAATTCACTGATTTTACTATGTATACATAATCAAGGCTTTTTAGAACGACCAAAAATTTACACTACTTTGAAAAAAAAACAATTTCTTGTTTATCGTTTCCATTAGGTTAACCAAAAGAACAAATCATTACGATTTTATGAGCTGTACATATTGCTGAAAAGAAAACTAGAAAATCCAGCGACTTATCCGACAATGGTAAAAGCATTAAATTCAAGTGGGAATGAAGCCATTGTGGTGATTTGGTGATACTCAAGACATTTGAAAATAATAATAGGCTGGGCCAATATCCTGAGCTACAACCCAACCAGTACTAACATAACATTTGTCACTCTATCATATAACTTACCAACAGCTAAATGTAATAATGGTCAGAGAAGTTTAAATGCCTGTCAATAGAAATCAGTATTTACTTTAGGTAGATTTGACAATAATAAAACCTTTACGAATACAATAAATTAACATATTACTGATAAATGATTAAACACGGAAAATTAATTTTGTGCAGTTAAAACTACTAATTTACTTGCCACATAAATTTATGAAATGATTTCTTGGCTACTAATTCCACTCAATTTTAATGTATTTGTAATTTATTATATTTCAAAGGCAGACTTCAATTTATAGCAAATTAATTTATGTCTTGAATGCGTATAGGGAACAAATCTCAGCGAAAGTCAAAATTGACAGAATTATTGTAAATTTCAGTGCTCAAAGTAGTTTCAATGCGACCAAAAATTTTTAAATTCAAAAATCAGAGGATTTAGAGGACGTGCATATTAGTTCAGTCACACCTACGGAGGCTGACGTCACTGACAGTGAGATAAGTGCACAGCTTGCCCGTTCTGATTTGACTCATTCCACTGGGGTAATAAAAATATACAATTTAAAAAAAATACAGTTGCTATGTTATTGCATTGCTATCTCAAAATATAATTAACCTATTTAATTATGATCGTGAGAGTTTTTCTACGTAGGTTGAATTGGACAAGCCTAAAAAAAACGGATCTGTCTTAATCATCAACAACACATTCCAAGGAAACCGTGATGAACGACGTGGCTCTGCCGAAGATGTACGAGCTATGAAAGAACTTTTTGGATACATTGCAACACCTCAGTGTGTCTCTCTAGTCGAAAATGTGACCACAGACCTTCCAGAGTACACTAATGATCAACTCAAAACCGACAAACAGCTGAGTGTTGTTTTGAAATAATTTCAAAAAGATTGCAAAGAGCGTAAGAGTGACTACTGCGTCGTGATTTTCATGACACATGGAGGGCCCTCTGCAAATACACTCAAGATGGCTGATTCAAACCATATTGATTTATTTGAGGATCTAGTCTACAAATTCAACACTAATTTTGACTTTACAGGGAGATCGAGAGAGAAAATATTTTTTATTCAAGCATGTCAAGACTATAAAAAGGCTCACACTCTGTCCACTTCAGGTGCAAGTAGTGGGATTAAGCTGGACGTTTTTTGGAGGGAGTAAAACCAACATAATTTAACGTGATTTAGCTAGTGATTTATGATATAATATTTCAAGCTCAAGTCTGAACGTATACCACATGCCTCATGCCCCGCCCGTTTCAGGTGAATCCTATAACGACGTGTCAAACGGTTTTGTTTTTCAAGTTTGAATTCTAAAGCATATTGGTTGACTATATTGATATTAGTAAATGCCCAGGTAGAAAAAGTGTCTGGGTAGAAAATGCACGGGAGGAAAATTTCCTAAATTTATTTTACCTACATTATATATTTTGCTATGTCTGTGCTTTTATTTCGCTAATATACTGTAATTTACCATTCAAAGATAAATAAATTCACAAGAGCAAAATATCAAGTCATAATCAAATTTATTTTAATTTTACTAAATAAAATTTAAAATTTATTATAAATTTAAATGTACAGTTCTCATATGATTCATGTGAGGACTAGTCACTAGGAATATTTATATGCCTTCCTTTTTAGCTCCAAGAAATTCTAAATCCAGCATTGGAGGGTCCAGTGTTGGAGCTGTCTGATGTGAACAAAGCTATAACAGGATTGTCTGTTCTAAAGGAGGCAGCTGTATTACTAATTTCCCCGCAAAGCCTAAAACAGTGAACACACATGTATTTCATACACTGCGACATATTCACTTTGTAATTTCTAAAGTATAATAAAATGTTGCAATTTATTAATAGTGTGGATAAGACACTAAAATATTAAAAATACCTTGCCCTTGGTGTAATGTTTCCAATTTGGCCTATTTCCCAAACCATAAGTCGGTCATAATTGCAGCTACTCTCATTTTCAGTACGAACAGAGTTGACCTCAAAAGTAATATTTGCTCTTGGGTTGATGACAAAGTTAATAAGATCATTGTTCGCATAAGGCGATACGTGAGCACTTCCTGGGGACGATGGTCTGTACGACGACCCCTGCCCCTGTCCATTCTCGGAAGACTGAAGCACATCCAATCCAATCACAAAGCCTGTTCCAGTTACAGAATAGTCGGATGTAAAGCTGAGGTAGAGCTGATCTTCACTAAAAGTATACACCTTGCCGTGCCTGTATATAGTTTGTTGGACTAAGGATTAATTTGGAATTTATTATGAAGGCATTCTAAGTATCAAAAGCTGCTTGAATTTCCTATGTTTTCTTTAAATGAATAAAATAGCATACTCAAGTTTTTCTGACACTAATCCTGTGTCTCGGTTAAATTTTAAGGCATACACCCAGTCAACTGCTTCTGCAAATCCATGTTTCGTTAGTACAATTCGTAGAGTTTGTTTGCTTCGAGTCCCATTGGACACATTGTCTAAGGTCCACAAGCAGCGCTCATTATTGCCGTACGTTTTATTTTCCTTGTACGCTAATAATTTGGAATCTCCCACGTTAAACATAGGAATGACTCCTCCACAATCTATGATCAAAATTATATTAAATTAGTGTTTAAAATCATTCAACTAAATCTAAGAAAAATCTGGAATGAACCATTTTTAAATCTTCATTCATGAAAAAATAAAAACGTGTATATACATACTGAAGCATACATATACAAAATAAAAACTTACTATAAAATATGTTTGTGGGTGGTCAGGACGGACAGTCGTATAGAATGAGCGTTCGCTGGATCCAGTGTATGTATCATTGTATGTCCCATTTGTCTCATAGTCATTATAGTCTGGACTTTCGCTAGTAACATTATATGGTGACCATGAGGTTGGAAAAGGCGTTCCTCGAATCAAGTCTAATAATGTACATAATACCCATGTAGTAAGACAATATTAACGGAGGTAAATCAATGGAAGCTTTGAGTCGTTGAGGGCAAAAGCAGGTGTAAATTTTAAAAATTTAAGAAATTCAACTAACAAGACAAAAAAAATATCTAGTCTTACGGATATAACTTTGGTTTGAGAACACACTTTTTTGAATTGTATCCCACCCAGATTGTAATGCTCCTATAATAAAAAATTTTGCAATTTCAAAAAAGTTACGCATGAGCCCTCGATCAGCATTCAGCTTTATTAATTATTGTAATTCCTATTATTACTATAATGTTATGTACTGCTACACGGCGGATCAAAAAATGTGTAATTTTCGACCATTTCACATTTTTTAAAAATATGTAAATGAAACATTTTGAACTTTTCAAAACCATGGAAATAAAAATTTTGAAAATTTCAAAAACATACAAATAAAACATTTAACACCTTTCAAAAAACATGTTAATGGAACATTTTGCACTTTTTAGAATCAAACAAATAGAATATTTTGCACTTTTCTAAAATATGTAAATAGAAAATTTTGCTTTATGTACCAAAGAGAACCATCAATTATATAAAATTGGTGGTTTTTGCATGGAAACAAAATGTTGCCTAAAATTAATTCTTTTGTCCAGCCCTGTACTGCTAAATAAGAAACTATAAGCGTCTTACTAATGCTCTGGCTATTTTCACGAATCATATTCTCCAATCGGGTAATGTGATACATTAGAATTGCTGTAAAAAATAAAATATTTTTAGATATTATTCCGCACATTGTTTTCTTTTGCCGTTACTTTTAATAGTAAATTCAACAGAAAATTTAAAAAAAAATGAGAGGAAATCATTAGAAGTGAAATTATTTTTACATAGATGTAATTATACCTTGTTGATCTGGAGCTCGTGTAACACCGGATCTGCCTGAATTTGGATACGAATAAGGGTTTTCCGTACCGTGACCGAAACTGAAACTATTCCGTGTCGGGATATTTGTCGCTGTAAAATATTATAAATATTAAATTTTCGAAATTATTTAGTTTTCTTTGTCTGTTTCCTTTTCAATTACTTTTAATGGTAAAACCACGAGAAAATAAAAACGAGCGTAAATTATTCGAAGAAAAAAAATTAATTTTATGTATTTACTTACTTGATTGATGGGGTATTCCTGTAACTGGTGTCTCATCTGAATTTGGATAATAATCCCGGTTTTCCGTACCGAAACCGAAACTAGCCCGTGTCGTGTAAGCTAGGCCTGGGCGGGGGGTTGTTCTAAAGAGTCCAAAGTATCCAAACCCATCGAAGTTTGGTTTTGGTTTCGGAAGGGATAAGACCGGGGTTAAGCTGTGGCAGGCTACTAGTATTGCTACAATAACAAGTAAGGGCAGTTTTCGGCTTCGGTCACTTGTTCTACCTTTAGGCGACTCCATTATTGAAGAAGCAAAAAAACCGAAAAACGTGATATTGGGATCTACAATTTCAATAATTATTAGTAAAAAAATTTGAATTTCTCGTATTATAAAAAATGTGTTTAATTGAATAGATATTATGTAGTCCATTTCTCAATGGGATTAAAAATAAAAATTTGTAATGCTGTAACAAAAGTTTTTTACTCACCAAATTTTATTTAAATTTTTGTTTTATTTTAAGCACAAAATGAAAGTTCCAGAGGAGCGTTATGGCCTGTTAAAATTGGATGAATTTGCAAGGAGATTTGACTTGTTCCTAGTCTTAGCGTTACTTTAAGAGAAGTGTGATACTTTTCGGTAGCGATTTGAGGTTTAAATGCTCAAAAAAATTTAGTGTGATGTGTCACATACGCTCTACGTATATCCCTACCAAACTAACTAACAGAGGGTCATCTCTTATTAAATATTCGCGATCTGCATACATAGGTAAAAAAAATATTTCATGGGAATAATGATTAAAACGTTTAATCCAAATTAATTTAAATATCAATAATTGAGTTAATAGGCATTGCGTTTTTTTTATTCCTGTTCTTATCAGTTTCCGCGCACCCTACGCAATCGTAAAATTATAATATTACAAAGTTTTAAAGAAGAAAAAAATATTCATTCATCAGTGAATTCGTCGAAATTTAATATTTAAGATTTCTGGTGAACAGTCCATATATGTATCTCGTGCTTCCACGAGAATTCATTGAAATCTCAAGATCAGAATCAATGTTGTATTAGCGGCCCGCTGCTCGCTGGTAGCTATATTTACATGCTATGTATCAACAACTAATATGATATTATATTAAATATTTTAGATAATTTTTTTTGATAAGTGAACATCCCTAAATGATGTCATCTATGGAGTAAGATGGTCTACTCAGTTATTGATGACCTGTCATGCTTAAGATAACCATTTACTAAATGTTAAAGTTATAATATGAGGGTGTGGGTGTGCCCTAGAAGATTGATAATTTAGATGACTTCATTTATGGAATACCCCTTCTGAGTTGAATAGGAACCTCTTGTACCTATCAAATGTCAGCAAGTGAGTCTGGCAATCTGAATTAGTATACATCAATAATACAGTAATAACTTTTTATGTGCAATAGCAACATCAATTAAATAATAATACATCATTGGTGAAGAAGCATATTTTTGCCTAAGTCCATGCACATCGTATGTAAAGAAACAAAATTATTATTTTTTTATTATTATTGATTTATTTACGACAGGCCGTGGCCCAAATGAGATTTACAGACACAAGACAAATACATGAGCTGCCTTTACACCTTTTACATTAGTAGTTGTATTATATCAAATGTCATAATCACCACTATCTTTTGGTATAAAACTATGTAATAGAATGATAGTTATCAACAAATAGTATTAATCAAAGGACTGCAGATTTTTCCATTCCACCTGCAACTGGGAATTAACGTGATAGTTAGAGTTAAAGATGCTTTTCAAAATTTGGTTATTGCTGTGAGATAGCCGATTCTGTAGTGAGAAAGCAGAGAATCGTCTAACAGCTGCCAGATTGTTCACTCTGTTGTTTACAAACATGTCTGTTGCACTACTGAGCCTCGGAAGCCCCATAACAATGCGAAATGAATTATTATATGCCCCTCTGAGTTGCTGTTGAGCAGATCTTGACAGTATCAGCAGACTAGAGCAATAGATTGAGGACAGAAATGTGATGAAAAGGTATCTTTTTACACTGATATTGCACTTGTTGAAGAAGCATTTGATCATGTTCGCCCGCTTGTATAGCTCCCTTCCTCTGTTGTGGCTTTCCTCAAGATCTGTGAGAGAATCTCCCCCGTATCTCGTTGTTACAGAAACTGTGACCCCAAGGTATTTTACACTTGGACTGGGTAAAACTGTATTCTCTTGGAAGGAGACGTGGTTTTCTGTGACATGTTTTTTTATCCATTGAGGCATTAGTGTCTGTATTTGAGACTTTGAAGAGTTAAATATTAAATCGTGTGCTTCTGCATATTCCTCACAAATCTTTAGTAGCAGATTCAGAGCAAATTTAGTTGTGGTTAAGAGACAGATATCATCCGCATAAATAAGGTTATTAGCAGTAGTATTGCCAACCCTACAGCCCACATTCGTGTCATTAAGTGACTTGCTTAGTTGATCCATGTATATGGCGAACAAGTAGGGAGATAAAATGCCTCCTTGTCGAACGCCCTTTCTCACAGGGAAGAGATCACTGGCACATCCACTCCACTGAATGTAGAAGCTTTGGTTATTAAACCAATACACCAGAAAATGAACAATAATGTTTGGGAAACCATTTTTAATTAATTTGTCAACAAGAGTCTGGTGATTGACCTTGTCAAAGGCCTTGCTGGCATCCAGGTAGCAGACATAAACAGGGATCTTTAATTTTACATAGTGATTAGTGATTTGCTTCAGTGCGTAAACGCACATCTCACAACCTAGATTACGCTTATACCCAAATTGGTTATGGGATGTATTAAATAATTTAATGTACTTTCCAAGAATTAATTTTTCAATAATTTTTGACACAAGCGTTGCGAGTGCGATAGGCCTATAATTGTTCTTGATCTTTGGATCAAGACATTTTTTCTTGAGAATGGGGACTAGCTTCACTGTCATTAGATTCTTTGGTATGTAGGAATGTGATATCATAAAATTGATTAAATTGCACAGCACTGTAATAATGTCCGCATGACTATAGCGTAAATGCTCAGGTTTTAGGAGGTCATGGCCCACTGCCTTTCCAAGCTTCATGTTTTTAATTATCTCCATGAGATCATCACTTTTGTATTTGTGACTCTCCTCAACAGTTTTTGTTGCAGCACTATCCGCATCAGATGAATACATACAGTTAACATTACAGGCAAAAAGATCTTCAAAGTTGTCCTTCCACATGTTACATATTTCAGGAGCCCCTATGGCGTCTTCAATTATATTACTGGCTTCACTGCCAGTTTTACCATTTATTTCAGTTTTAGCACTATTCCAAAATTTTCGAAAGTCATTTTCTTGGTGTAACAAAGCAAAGTTTTCGGCTTTGATAATTTTTTCCCTCTCTTTGCACTCTCTCAGAGAAGCTTTGAATTTATTTTTGTAGGTCACTAGTGTCGGTCGAAGATAATCTGAAAAAATGACCTATATCTAATTTAAACTACAATTAAAATGAGCTATGTCATAAAAACAAAAGAAACATGCGTAAAATGTTAATTAGGAGTTTTTGAAAAACGTAAAATGTTCTATTTTCATGTTTTTTAACAATGTAAAATGTCCTATTTTCATGTTTTTGAAAAGGTGCAAAAATTTCTAATTCCATGTTTTTAAAAAAGTGTAAAATGTTTTATTTCCATGTTTTTGAAAATGTGCAAAATGTTCTAATTCCATGTTTTTGAAAGTGTAAAATGTTCCATTTACATATTTTTGAAAAGTGCAAATGATCTACTTAAATGCTCTCAAGACACATTGGATTATTTTTGTAGATAGTTGATATTGGTTTTAGCTAAAAATGGATATGGGTCATTTTTGTTCTTCACTGCCGATATACAAAGAAACATCGCATTGTTAATAATAAACAAAAAACAATCCATCGTAAGCGAGTCGTATGTGTTGTTGGGGCAAATTAAGTATTAACCACAAAATTGTTCAATTTCATATCTTATTGTGCACCACGACGATCGTCGGTAATACTGCATTGATTTCTACTTACTTGATGACCGATTCTTCCAATGAATTCTCATGGCCGCCCAAAATACAAACCATAAACATAAACTGACGATCCGAAAGATAAAAACTATTTTTTGAGAAAACTGGTTACTGAAGAATAATTTATTCTTCAGAATTTATATTTGTAAATCAAGTTACAATTTGGAATTAAGGATTACTAGGAAATCAAAATAGATGTTTTTTATCTGTGCATGTAAGTACACAAGCAAGAACATTGGAACTCTCAGACGCAGCATACCAATTAATACTATTTCAAGGAATAAATAGCATATTACACAACGATATTTAATTGTACATGATTCTTGCAATAGCATGAGGGCCGTGAGAGTGATAACGGAATAAGATAATATGTAACTGCTTCATATTTATTGGCATAATATGAATTATTTATAATTAAACATAATTATTCCTATAAATACATTTTTATTTTATTATCCATAAATATGTATGCGTTTGGTTACTGCATTGGCTTGTTGGTGGGTGATCTATATACAGAACTATTTACAGTACATTGCGGACATATTTATTTAGTATATTTAAAGCTAAAATCGCCACTGAATAATAGCAATAACACAGTCCGCTGTAACTGAGATTAAGATAAAGTCCATTTTAATTTTTAAAATTATTCATTTTATTCGAAGCTCCTCTGGAGTCTGGAGGTAACCTATTTTTGTTACAAAATTTCATTCCGTCACAGTGTCTTGCATAAAATCCTACTTTTACTACAATGCGCAATGGAGCCAAGTGATACAAATACAAGAGAACGACAACGTAAACTGCCATCCCAAATAAGGGGAAAAGATACTGCGGCAAGTATATCCACACACCGCCATATTACAGTAGGTCCCAGTTTACTTGTTGTGGTTCTATTATTGGCCGGTCACAGTCTATCCCCTGTACTCTGTGATAATATTTACAGTAGTGACGGTGTCATTGTATTGAAGACATATTGGCAAAGATTAAATCAACACCCCGATGCAGATACACGAGGTAATTGCAAAAAGCTAATTTTTTGTTCCACAATATTTCTACTCATTTTTATTTTGTGAGCATATTATGTAATCAATCAGAACTATAAGGATGCAGGCAGCTTGGAGGACTATATGCAAAACAACAATGCATAAACTTGTAATTATTTTTTTGTAATATTTATTCAGCATTAGAGCCAGATGAATTGGCCACCATACGGGATCTGACGTTCGACAGGAGACTCAATATTGGTAAAACGACTTTTATTTTCAGTTCTGCATTACTTTAAAATTGTGAAGTGGTTGAGTTATAAATTAAAACACAAAATATTTCGGTAATAAACGTAATAATAAATATTACAAAAGTTTAAGTAACTATAAAACCGAACATTTAAATTTTAAAGACTAATCTCTGTAGTACCGTTTGTATGACCAGCATTGTAAGGAATTAAGTGTAATGTGGGGCCATAAGCGGGGCCAGACAAAGGAAATGCTTTTAGGCAGCAATTTGTTGCCATACAAAAACCACCATTTTGATTTTATTGATAGGATCTTTTTAGTAAAGCAAAATTTTGTATTTATATGTTTTATAAAATTTTATAACTTTCTGTTTACTTGATTCAGAAAAGTGCAAAATGTTTTATTTACATGTTTTGAGAAAAGTGGAAAATATTTTATTTCCATGTTTTTGAAATGTACAAAAAATTTATTTTACATGTTTTTAAAATGTACGAAAATTTTTATTTGCATGCTTTTGAAAAGTCAAAGTATTCCATTTACATGTTTTGAGAAAAGTGGGAAATGTTTTTTTTGCATGTGTTTGAAATGTCCAAAAAACTTTATTAGCATGTTTTTAAAAAGTCACAATATTTTTATTTAAATTTTTTAAAACTGCAAAATTTTCCATGTACACATTTTTTAAAAATTTAGGCAGCAGGCGGGCGTCCTGCGGTAGCCGAATTATCAAGCCCTATTGCAATGCAATAAGCCTCGAATTAAAATTAATTGACGCTTTTGAGGTATACGTTATATTTTATTTTGGTCGTACATAGGTTGTGGAGGACGCATTCCCATGTTTGCAAAGGGAGAGACCAAATTCATAGCGTACAAGTATAATCAAACGTACAGCAATAATGAGCGCTGCTTATGGACACTAAACAATGAAGCTAACTTTATTCGGAGCGAACAGACATTGCAAATTAAACTTATAAGAAATGGATTTGAATCTGAATATGACGGGCTTTATGCTTTGAAATTTGACGGTGGCCATTTGCTGTCGCAACAAATTGAGTAAAATAAATCATTCAACTTCAACGAGCTCATAATATGTAGCATAATTAATTACTACTGTATTATTTATTGTAAATAATTAATTATTATTTCAACAATTTATAGACCCGGGATGGAATATACGTTTACTAGAAACCAGCTCTACCTCAGCTTCACTTCAGATGCTTCTGTACGCGGAACTGGGTTCGTGATACAATAAGTGTGATTGAATCGTTGAGGCTGGACGTGGATATACTTGGTACAGTTCCATGTCACCAGGAAGTGTTGTTTGGGGAGCGTATGCAAACAGGGACCTACTTAATTTTGGGATTAATCCGAAAATGAACATAACGTTTGAAGTAAATTATGATCGCATTGAAGGTGCTGATAGCTCGGATAGGTGCGAGTATGACAGTCTCACGGTTTGGGAGATTGGTCAAATGGGAAAAATTTCTTTCGACGAAAAGTATTTTCAACAATTTATACTTTTCTTAGTCTACAAAAAACAATAATTAATTATCACTGAAAATATCACAGTTGTTTTGTTACATGCAAATTTTTGTTTTTGTTTTCCAGACTTTGCGGTAACATTTCCACCACTTTGTTAAGCTTGACAACTACTGATCCAGTTATAGCTGTGCTCCTAGCAGATAATTATAACACTGGACCATCTAACGCTGGTTTTAAAATATTGTGGAGATAAAATATACATTGAAATAGAGTGCTCAACTTTCTCCGACTCACCTTCGATACGTTGCGTTATTTTTGAAAAAAAACTGTTTATTCTAACTATAAATGTAAAGCATTACCTTTAGGTTCTGATATTTTCCGTATATGATAGGGGTCAGGGCCTAATTATGTCACATAAACAGAGAGTAATATGAATTGTACATTTAATTTGGTTTAGTATATCGTCTATGAGGAATCAAAATGACCCATTTCCAATTTTTTCCAGAATTAAAATAACCTATGTTAAAAAAATACAGTAAATAAAATACATGCTTTCAGTGCTAATTTAGAGTTTTTAAAATAAGCAAATTGTTCTATTTACATGTTTTTAAAATGGTCAAAATGTTCTATTTACATGTTTTTTAAAAGTACAAAGCATTCAATTTAAGTGTTTTTAAAAAATGCAAAATAATCTATTTACATGTTTTTGAAAATTTAAAAATGTCCTATTTACATGCTTTTAAAAAAATGCACAAAGATCTGTTTACATTCTTTCATGAACATGTTGTTTTAACTTTTGTTTGTAGATAGTGTATTTTGTTTGAAACTAAAAATGGATATGGGTTATTTTGATTCTTCACAGACGATATGTATTTATTGACGACTAACTTAAATATTCCATATAAAATACTGACATAATTATTAGTTCAAAATATTCTGTTTACATGTTTTTAAAAAGTAACAATGTCCTATTTAGATATTTTTGAAAAGGTCAAAATGTTCTACTTACATGTTTTTAAAAAGTTTAAAATATTCTAATTAAATGTTTTTTAAAAGTGCGAAATGTCCTATTTACATGCGTTTTAAAAAATGCACAAAGTTCTATTTACATGCTTTTATGAACATGATATTTGAATTTGTTCTGTTTCTGTAGATAGTGCAATTCATATTTGAAACTAAAAATGGATACAGGTCATTTTGGTTCTTCAAAGACGATATGTCAATTCAGTATGAATGCAGCTCTTGAGAACCTGTTATAAATAGAGATAGCAATAATCTTTTAATGTTGTTTACTTCATGCGAGTTCCTATATGTATTTGTATACATGGTGTCTAAAAACTACTGGAAAAAATTGCATGTCAATAAATCGTTGCCTGTGCTTGTGCTGTATTTACAATTTTAGATATGATTACATAATGTAAATATGTACAATAATCTAAACTTGCGTACGATTACTAAACATGCATGCAGATTAAAATAAAGCATTAGGTTTACTGTACTTTACTATTGATTAATAACCTTTATTTTTCAAGGTCTGTTGATCCATAACAATTACAAGTGTTTGCATTTATAAATAATTATGTTGACTGTAACATCCTGCATTTTGATTGATTTGCTCATTCCTATAGTCAGTCATTTGATAAATTTCTTGAGGGTTATTATGGTCAGAATTAAAGTAGTATTATTTACGCATATACTTTCTTACTACAAGTAAAACGCTGCCGCCGCATTTTTTATGTTTCGCGGCTTTCGCGTCTAGATTATTGCATTACTGAGAGTGAGGGTTATTTATTTACATCGTAATTCTATTTTACAGCGCTTATTGAATTTAATAATGATTCCTTGACTGAAGCAGCAGTTTATTTCGATCGTTAATACGCAAGTAAAATTAAATTAAAAAACAATTACATATTAAGCCTTTACATATTAGTTATAGCATTATTTTCAAGATTGTTTTATAAGGTTTTACTGTTTTACTGTAGAGACATGGACCAAGTCTATTTTCGTACAATTTTATTTAAATGCGGTATAATATATACATATCGTCTGTGAAGAACCAAAGTGACCCATTTTCAGTTTTAGTTCCAAGAAAAATGCAATATCTACAGAAGAAAATTAAATAACATGCTCATCAAAGCATGTAAATAGAACCTTGTGCTTTTTTCAAAAACATGTAAATAGAATATTTTGCACTTTTCAAAATACATGTAAATAGAATATTTTGCACTTCTGAAAAACACGTAAATAGATTATTTTGCACTTTTCAAAAAGAATGTAAATAGTATATTTTGCACTTTTCAAAAACATGTAAATAGAACATTTTGACCTTTTGAAAAACATGTAAATAGAACAATTTGTTCATAATTAGAACTCGTTATTAGCATTGTAAGCATGTATCCTAGTTACTGTATTATTTGACATATCTCATTTTAATTTTAGCACACATTGGAAATGGGTCATTGTGGTTCTTCATAGACGATATTGTAAACTATTATTCAAAATTATATTAATACGCTTGAATTTTTAAGGCATAGCCACAACATCTCATTTGACGTTTGCATATCATAAATGTTATTGTCTTAGTATATCACGTCTCACGTGTCCTTTAACTTCAAAAACATTTTAAATTAATATTTGACTTTACAAATACATATATGTTTAAAGTTTGTACCGCGCGACCAAACAACAATGTCGATGGATTCAATAATGGTTTTAATTCCCGCTTTGGCTGTCACCACCCGTCCCTTTTAAATTCATTCCGTTTAAATTTTTCTCACAATTTTGTTTAACGAATTTCAATTTAATTTGATGATAAATAATAATAAGTGCAAGCATATTATTTTTTTATTTTTTTCTAGAAAAATATATATCTATGTACAAATATTTCAGCATTAACTTTATTCTTATGAAGGGCTGATTATAACTACATTTCCTTCTTGCTCTCAATTCCTTGAACGAAGTGTATGAGCGTGACTTATTGAGAACTGAGATTAAATATAGTTTATAGGAACCGTTGAGTAAGTATTTATTCTTGGAAATATGCAATTCATCCAAATATTCCCATGAGTTGTATGCGAATTTTGTCTTTTTACAATTAGGATCCAGCCTTGGTCAGCAAAAAGAATTAGAATATACCCATACCCATAATTAGTGGAAAAATCTTCCTTTTATGTTTTGAAAAACACAGAAATATACTCTACTGACAAAGTAGTATGTAGCTAATTGCATACAAGCCTTGTAAAATTTTTAATTATTATGAATTTTATTTAGTTACGAATTAAATCAATGTTCAATTTAAATGTAGATACATCGTTTGTGAAAACATTAACATCGATCAAAAACTACAACTGTGGCATTTTATGCTATTAATGCTATTTGAAACTCAACTTGCTATTAAACTCCTTGACGGGCAACAAAATTGTAAGGAAACGCAAAAACAAAAATTTAATACTCATTTATATTTTGAATATAAATAACCATGTGACTCTGTGACTCTGTGACTGTACACACTTCTCCGTTAAATCGCATTAACCTTTGCTTGATAATTCCAGGAATTCTCATGCACAGTCTGATGGAATAAGGAACATAGACTTTAAACGGGAAAACTATAAAAGATTTTAGTTTTTAAGGAAACTAATTGATGCACACTTATTATTTGAATTGATAACTAATTATCTCCCGATTCCTATGAATAATTATTGGGAAATTAGATCAATAGATTTCTGGTGTAATTGTAATTACAGACCAGCAGGAACCTTCTTGCGGGACCCAAAAAGTATGACAAACAACAGAATAATATGTGAATACCGTATATCGTCCAACAGTACGCAGGAAAATTGGAGACCAGCACAATAATACAGGCCGTAGTACTATTCAAATTTAACACAAACAGGTATATTCATTCCTATTAAAAATCGAATTGTGTACAGAGTACAGAATAACAGGGTTTACCTGTAGGTTAATCCATATACCGCTGCTACAAAACAAAACGTGGATTTAACCTGAAAAATGTTTTGTGCAATTCGATGCCCTAGTCCCAAGCACCACGAACACTTAAAGACCTAACTGCTATTCAATCGAGGACGCCCACACCCGCGTATTATTAGAGTCCCGCATAGTATGTAAATATACACACTACATAATGCAATATTATATAATAAAATACATATATAACAGCTATAATGCAATTAAGTTTACCCTCGTGATTTTTCCTTACAATTATCATTAGGTCTTTATACCTCCATGTGGCTAAGAAGCTTGAATTTTAATAGTATTCAGGGCGGACTAATAGAGAAAATACGGTACCTATATACCTGCATAAAAATCAGGAACAAAGTTGAGGAATTTCAGAAACATCTGTCACAATGGCGTTTGGTACGGTACTACATATCGTCTGTAAAGAACCAAAATGACCCATATCCAATTTAAGCTGGAATCAAAATGAGCTATGTCATTAAAAAAAATGAGAAACATGCGTTAAATGTTAATTAGAAGTTTTTGAAACGTGTAAAATGTTCTATTTAGGTACATATTTTGGAAATGTGTGAAATGTTGCATTTACTTGTCTTTGAAAACTGCAAAAGGTTTTATTTACATGATTTTTGGAAAGTGTAAAATATTCTATTTACATATTTTTAAAAGATTATGGTTTAGAAAGGAACACTTGTAGGAATAACTTACTAGGAATTACCTTTAGATTATGAGTGATGTAATAGCTTAGCAGTAGTCAACATTCGTATTTAATCTGGATTAATCTGTATCCGTAATTCAAATGCAAAAGTAGCATTATCGGATATGATTCTAGTGTGAATGTATGTCATGTGTGGGTGTCCTGATGTTGATAAGGTATTATTCTGGTAAAAATGATAGTCAGCGCTTGTAAGGCGTGCCAGTAATAAAAGTTTATTACTGCGAATTACTGTTACATGGCAAGGATAACATTCCGTGAGAGTCATCGGGATGTTATCGGCACGCTGGATAACTCAAAGGTTTGCTATGTGTAATAAGCTGTTAATACTGAGAAGGCAAATATATTATACTGGTTGAGTGAGTTGGGTGAAAACACAAATGTCTACTAGCTTTAGTAATGAAGAAATATTTAACATGCCATGTGACTTATTGCATAATATTTAGCACACGGATTAATCATTACATGGATATCATATCGTCTGTGAAGAACCAAAATTACCCATATCAAATTTAAGCTTTTGAAGAGTTGCAAGAGTTTTTGAAAAGAGTAAAATGTTCTATTTACATCTTTTTAATAGTTTTTAAAAGAAGCAAAATGTTCCATTTACATGTATTTGAAAATTGCAAAATTTTCTATTTACATATTTTTAAAAAGTGTAAAATTTTCTATTCACATCTTTTCGAAAAAAAGCAAAATGTTCCATTTACATGTTTTTAAAAATTGCCTAATATTCTATTTAAATGCTTTAAAGGCATATTTTAATATTTTTGTAGATAGTGGATATTGTTTTTAGCTAAAAATGGATATGGGTAATTTTGGCTCTTCACCGACGATATAAAGGGTCACCTAGATGCAATGTAGGTACGTATTTAATTCCTAGAACTGGGTGCGGAATCTGATTCTGATGAAAAAATATTAAGTAACTGTTTGAGATGTATTGATATTTGAAATACAGATATTTTTCAATTAACCATTATTCCAATATTATTATTTTTTTTTTCTTAATGCAGATAATGAGATATGCTGACGACTCTCTTTTGGTGACTGCGTTGGTTGATTGGGGATTAGGGATTTACAAAGAACGGATGACAGAGCATGTTGAACATAATATTTAGTTGGTATTTAAAGCTGAAATTGCTACCAAAAAATAGCTCAGTTCTCTTCAAGATAGAGTGGTCCGAAGTCAAAATCCCGTTTCGCGGATTCACAGCCATTGTCCTATTTTACAAGAAGCTCTGCTGGAATTAAAAAAGATTTACGTGAATTTATTTCGTGCTTTAATTTTTGTTTAAATCAAAATTATTTGGTAAGTAAAACATAACATTTTTGAACGTATTTTTATTCATGTTTGCATTAAAAAGTAAAGGACAGGAAGCAGTATAATAACTTGACAAAAATATCTATCATATTTAAAATTAATTTTAAAAAGCTTTTATTAATTGCAGATCCCTTGAACTTTCTTCAATGGAGTCGCTCAAAACACTAAAAAATCGAAAACTGGCTTCCCAACCAAACGAAAGTGGGACTTGGACTAGGGCAACAAAGATATCTACACAGCATCACAAATTACAACTCAGTTTACTTGTTGTAGTAGTTCTACTCTACTGCCACAGTGTAACTCCGGTTTTTGTTGAAGATGGAGACATTGGAGACTACACTGTGACAGTGGAAAACCCAGATTCGGTTGGAGTTGAAATTCAGCCAGAGAATAATAATTGGCAAAAGGCGTATCAAAAGCTGACAAATAAACTAGGTAAGGTACTTATATAGAATTAATTTAAGTTTACATTTCTACTATTTTTATTTTATAGTTGGGTATAATAATCAAATTAATGACCCAACATACAGTACAAAAATAATCAAAACATTCAAAACAATTCATTAAAGTGTAATTTATTGAGCATTTGTAAATGTTTAACTACAGAAACACTACAGGCTGAATTTACCCATTTGGAGAATTTGATGTTTGAAAATAGCCACAATATTAGTAAGATTTTGTTTTTCAAAAATTATTACAAAAAATATAGAAAACATATTTTTTTAGTATTAGGTAAATTAACATGGGGTAAAATGAATATACTAATTCCGAATTTGTACAACTGTGACGATATTGTTAATAATGCAAATATCGTCTATAAAGAACCAAAATGACTCATTTCCAATTAATGCTAGAATTAAAATCGGTTATGTCAAAAAAATACAGTAACATACAGTACATGCTTACTTACAAAGCTACTAATATTCACGAGCTTCTAAAATGAGCGAATTGTTCTATTAAAATGTTTTTAAAAGGGTAACAATGTCCTATTTACGTATTTTTAAAAAGGTCAAAATGTTCTATTTACATGTTTTTCAAAAGTGCAAAATATTGTATTTACATGTTAAAAAGTTCAAAATATTATAATTAGGTAAGTTTTTTTTTAAAGTGTGAAATGTCCTATTTAGATGTTTTTTAAACAATGCTCAAGGTTCTATGTTATTTTAATTTTTAGTGTATTTTTTTAAAACTAAAAATGAATATGGGTTGTTTTGGTTCTTCGCAGACGATATCTATTTAACTACGTCAAAATCATATTTAAATATTCCAAATAAAAGACTGACATAGATATTATTTGATTCCAGACTTACTACGCTCTGAAGTTTATATCGGCAACTCGTCAATGTCGCACCAAATTAGTAAGTTGAAGTTTAACACAAAATTATAATATAAAAAAAAATTTTAAGATTGTCAGACGCAACTTGTCCTTTTCTATTTTAACTTGAATGCACACTATTCGAATGGGCAACCATTTAAATATTTTGTTATATACAACATATAAATTTAAGAATTGTATAAGAATATATATAATCATAATTGTGGGCTGATTAATTATGAGTTAGTATTTATAATTGTACATACTTTTGTTGTTTCTCCAAATTTTTAAAGTATCGTTGGAAGCTCAAGTTCATAATGTAGCTGGTGCTATTACGGAAAACAAAAATAGTATAGGTGAGCTAAACTAATTAGCTAACCTAACCAAAACTAATATTCCAGTATAACACATCACACAAAATAATGTTCCAACCTTTATAATAAAAGAATTTTGGCAATCACGATTTTTTTAAATTCATCGTCTTCGTTTTTTTTAATACAGGAGCATTACAATCTGGATTAAACACAATTCAAAATAGCGTGTCAACAAACCAAAATCACATTCGTAAGACTAAATTAATTTTATTTTTGATTGCATTTTTTAATATTTATGTATTACACTTAAGCACATCTCTTCAAACCTGCCCCTGATTTTCCTCTCACTGTTGCCTGTGTTTTAATTCAAAATTTAATTTGTAATAATTAAACTGGTAAATTTACAGGAGCCCTTCGTCGAAGGACGTCTTTTCCAACCTCAAGTTCAACATTAAACGCCACTCAACTGCCAACAAATGCAACAACTCCAACTACCAGAAACAGCCAGCGAACAACATCAGTTTCTAGAACTTCCCCAGTAGGGCTTAGTAAGCCTTTACTTTTTCCAACAAGATTATTTTATTATTTATTATTATTCTTTTTATTTCGTAAATCAAGATTTGAAATGCTTTGATCAAATTAACAATTTTGGCGCAATTTTCAAAAGTTAATTTATTGGAAATTAGGTTGTGGAGGAAAGATTCCTATGTATGCCAAGGGAGAATCTAAATTAATCAGATACAAAACTAATCACACGTACAGCAACAATGAGCGCTGCCTCTGGTCCTTAGACAATGAAGCTAAAAACATTCGGAATAAACAAACATTAAGAATTAAACTTATTCGACACGGGTTTCCAGAGCCAGAAGACTGGCTCTATGCCTTGAAATTTAATCGGGACACAGGATTAGCCTCACAAAAAATTGTGTAAGAAATCATATTATATTCCTTCCTTAAAATGTCAAATTTAATTTCAGTAGCATAATTAACATGCCTGCTAATCCAAATTAATTACTGATGTAAATCTAAACCAGATCGGGCCAGGAGTACATTTTTAGTGAAGACCAGCTCTACCTCAGCTTTACCTCAGATCATTCTGTAACTGGGACAGGCTTTGAGATCCAATTAGATGTGATTGAATCAGTCGAGGTTGGCCGGGGATGGACGACCTACAGATCCTCGTCACCAGGAGATCTTGGTGTGGGGGCCTATGCTAACAATGACCTCATTAATGTGGTCATAAATCCAAAAACAAATATTACATTTGAGGTCAACTATATTCGCACAGAAATTTCCAACAGATGTGAACATGACAGTCTCATGGTTTGGGAGATTGGTGTACTTGGCCGTACTAGTTTAAATGCAAGGTATTTTTTTATTACTTTTTAATGTATCATGTCATTATTATTGAAAATTTGAAAATGTGAAAATATAATTACACACAGTTTTTTTGCATTAGTTTGCAACATATTTACATAGTAGTTTCATTTTTTTTTCAGACTTTGCGGTGATATTTCTACTTCAACTCCCTCCTTCACATCCTCCGATCCAGTTCTAGTGGTTTTTTCTGCAGATGATTCCAACACTGGACCTCCTAATGCTGGATTTAAAGTTTCGTGGAAATAAAATCAACGCTCATTAAGAGTCGTTCGTAAATGATGTCATTCAAGTATCCCTATTTGTAACACCCTATATTAGGGCTTCCTTATTACCAGCTTACCCACAGCGGAAATAGCTATCTTTAACATCATAAATAACGTCATAGGTATACAAGTAGACACAATGAACCTCCACATGACGTCATTTATGGACGACCCCTTAATATTCCTAGTGAACATTATGTGTGCACGGGAAACTTGAGTGATGTACATTAGTGATCGAAATGGTCTGGACCGGACCAGTAAAATCTGGTCTGGTCTGGTCTGGTCCAGTCTGGTCCGAGGGTTTGGGACCTGACCAGACTTTTTCGGACCAGTCCAGACCAGACCAGATTTTACTGGTCCGACCATATCCAAAATTTGTAAGGAAATTGGGCGGGATAATTTTGTTTTCTGCTCTTTTTTGTTGAATTAACTATGCACATATATAATTATATATTACATTTAAAATCAATTCTTTAAAATGAGTCAAACTTAATTTTTGAAAAATCCGGAGCCAAATTTTAGGCGACATTTCTCAGAAAAATTTTGTTTTGAGATTTACTGGTCCGAAGTGGTCTGGTCTGGTCTGGTCCGGCCGTCTGACCAGACCATATGATGTGGTCCGGTGATGTCGGACCAGACCAGACCATAAAACTAGGACCAGACCAGACCATTTCGATCACTAATGTACATACATTTAGATTCACATTGAATTATTAATTGAGTAATTACTATGATTTATGAAAGAAATTCGAATCGATTAATTTGATATAATTTGTCGAGTTTTGTAAATTAAAAGGCTAATTATTTACATATATCAAGCGACTTCTGAATAAAGTGGCAATCGCATCTATCGAAATTAACAAAGCTTACAAAGGGTTATAAAAACAAAAACTGTATAGTGAAAAATCTTTGGTTTCTGATCCATGATTCCAGTGAATTCTCATGGTGGTACGGAACACTGAGCGAGCATTATAGCTGTTTACCATGAAGATAAAATTGTATTTGTTAACATGCAATAAATTAGCATTCATTCTTTGAAATGTGCAATCGATAATTTATCTCACGAATATTACAACGACAGATTATTAGGAAATTGCATAGATGGATTCTGTATGTAATAATTGCACAAGGAAGAAGCTTCTCATTTAAAGTGTGACAATCTGGACATACGTAATTAATTACCGTACATCTTATAATAGTACAGGGGAAGTGTATACGCCATCCTAAATATATAAACAACAGTATATAAATCTTGTCACTCCGCATTCAATTAGAGGCCCGTGCTCCCATTTGAATATTACGTGGGATTAAAATTCAAGAAAATATACGGTATACGGTGCCGACGTCACAACTTCTGTACGTAGAAATCACTAAGCAAAATTGTGCGATTTCAGACGGGCTGTCTTTTGGCATCTGGTAAAGCACATATAGGACTGTAGGGCAAAAACGCAGAGTATTATTACGGTTTCAAATGTAGCATTAAACTAACGTTCCTTAGAATACGGTGAGCTAAGCGAGAGTGTGAATGTGATAACAGGATAAGATTTATTGGCATATAAATTAAGTTGCATTTGTCATAATTACTCCAATAAGTTAAATTTGGCTTATTCATGTGAATACATTTTATACCGTATTTCCTGTATTAGTACACGGACCTGTGTAAGTACACCGACTCGTAACCGTAACAGTACACGGGCCCGAGAGGTAGGAGTTTGGATAGTACATGGGTCTATTTAACACACTATATAGCAGTACAAAGGCCTATAGTAGTACATGGCTTTGCAAGTTTAATGTTTGAATAATACAATGGGTGTACTATTACAGGAAATACGGTACGACTCCATTTTGGTGGCTACTTAGGTTTGTTAGGAATTTATATAGAACGCTTTTCACTGCGCTGAACATATTTTTGCAGTATTTAAAGCTAAAACTGTTAACTTAAAAATAGCACAGTTCTTCTAAACTATCGGAAGATTGGGAAAAAGTCAAAAAAGCGTTTTAAAGTTACCTAATTTTACCCGAAACTGTAGAATTAAAAACGGTTTTATGTATCTTTGTTCCGTGCTTTAATATTTTAAAAAACATTTTGAATTACAACTTGGTGAGTAAAATATTATTTTTGTTTGTTTTATTTGAATTTTCATTTAGAAGGCTGAACAACAAAATATTATCTTGGTCATTTCTATAATAGGGAAAAATATAAATTAAATTAATTAAGCAATAGTTGCAGATCCCTCGGCATTTCACAGAACTACGTTTTTGCAACAATGGAGTCACGTAATGCAAAAGAACGAAAACATTTTTTCCAAATGAAGGAAAAAAGAGCTGGAGCAAGGATATCTATACAGCATAAAACAGCAAGCCTCAGTTTAATTGTTGTAGCTCTGCTAAGCTTTCACAGCTTAAGCACGGTCCTTTGTGGCCCACAAGACTTCATTAGGACAATCCTTGAGACGCCTCAAGTGGGAATGACAGAAATGACTTGGCAAAAGGCGTATCAAAACTTGACAGATAAACTTGGTAGGTAGAAATAATTCTGGTTCACACACACCTGATCACTTTATTTTTCTGATCTGTGACTTGACTCAAAGAAAAAACGCAGCAGGTAGGAATCCACTCAAAACAAAATAAAAAATATCCAGCGCTTTGCGTCTGGCTATTGGCGTCATTTTCAAAAGCTACAATTTAATCGAGCTGTCTAAAAAACTACCTGAGCCTGAGGGAGATGGTCAAAATTTTAATTACAAGTTTTTTAAAAGTTGAAAATGTTTTATTTGCATGTTTTTGAAAATTGCAAAATGTTCTATTTACATCTTTTTGAAAATTGCAAAATGTTCTATTTGCATGTTTTTGAGAATTGCAAAATGTACTATTTACATCTTTTTGAAAATTGCAAAATGTTCTATTTGCATGTTTTTGAGAATTGCAAAATGTACTATTTACATCTTTTTGAAAATTGCAAAATGTTCTATTTGCATGTTTTTGAGAATTGCAAAATGTTCTATTTACATGTTTTTGAAAATTGCGAAATGTTATTTTTACATGTTTTCGAAAAATGCAAAATGTGCTATTTACATCTTTTTGAAAATTGCAAAATTTTCTATTTACACGTTTTTTATGTTAAATGTTCTATTTACATTTTTTTGAAAAGTGGAAAATGTTCTATTTACATGTTTTTGAAAAGTGGAAAATGTTCTATTTACATGTTTTTGAAAAGTGGAAAATGTTCTATTTACATGTTTTTGAAAAGTGGAAAATGTTCTATTTACATGTTTTTGAAAAGTGCAAAATGTTCTATTTACATGTTTTTGAAAAGTTTAGCCCACAAGTTCTATTAAACACTCGGACACTCGTAATTTAAAAAAACCAAAATAGACACCAGTTTTCTATTAAATACCCAGCTTTGATTAGAAAACCGCGCAGCATTAGAATATATACGGTATGTAAACTCTGATTCCTTTAACCGTCAGTACCTATACTTCCAATTCCAAAAATATAACTGTATTTTTCTACATGCTCAAGCGTTGCTGGAAACTCAAATAAATTCTGGATTAAATTCTATTCGAAAAACTGTGTCAGCAAACCAAATTGAAATTCGTAAGACTTTTAATTATGACATTCTATTATTGCCAGTTCAGTTTACTTTTCCAAGCCTTCAAACCTCACTCTACTATTACTATTGATCATAGTGAAAACAAAATTGACTTTTATATCAGCAATCACTCTATTTTATAGGAGCCCTCAGTAGCAGAGGCATTCTTCCAACTCCCCGGTCACTAACAAACATTACTCAACGGTCAACAAATGCAATGCCTCTAACCAACAGACAGCCGACGATACTAAGTCCTGGAAACGCACAAGTATCACTTAGTAAGCTTTCACTTACTCAGTTACAAATTATGGACTTATTGTTAATTTTTTTTTCGTGAATGAGCCCCTTAACCATATGGCTTGTATTTTGTTGACTATAGGTTGTGGAGGACGCATTTCTATGTATGCAGTGGGAGATTCTAAAATACTAGCGTACAATGATAATCAACCTTATGGCAATGATGAGCGCTGCTTGTGGACCATAGATAATGAGGCTAAAACCATTCGAAAGAAACTCACGTTAAAAATAAAATTACTAAAAAATGGGTTTGCAGACAAACATGATTGGTTGTATGCTTTAAAATTTAATCGAAGCACAGGATTAACGTCACAAAGAATTGAGTAAGAAATCATATTCACTTAAAACAATGTAAATTCAAGCAGCATAAAGAATGTGCCATGTTATTTCAAATTATTACCAAAGTAACTTATCATAGACTAGGGCAGGAGTATACGTTTAGTGAAGAGCAGCTCTACCTCAGCTTCACCTCAGATCATGCTGACACTGGGACAGGCTTCGTGATTCAGTTGAATGTGACTGAATCAGTCGAAAATGGACGGGGATGGACGACCTACAGATCCTCGTCACCAGGAGAGGTGGCGGTTCGGACGTATGCGGATCATGTTCTTATTAATTTCGTCATTGATCCAAAAACCTTGATAACTTTTGTGGTCAACCACGTTCGCACTGATATTCAGAGTCGCTGCAATTATGACAGACTAATGGTGTGGGAGATAGGGCGAGTTGGGAAAATTGCAGAAAAAGCAAAGTATTTTCTATTTTTGTTCTTAAACTTACCAATTTTTTTTGTTTAAAAAAATGATTAAGTTCACAGTTAATTTGCTTACTTGTTTTGTTGTAGACTTTTTGGTGACATTGCAACAATATCTTCCTCCTTCTTTACATTCGACCCGGTTCTAGTTCTGTTCACAGCAGATGACGCATGCACTGGATCTCCTCACGCTGGATTTCAAGTTTCTTGGAGATAAAGACGAAGCAGCATCATGGGGATTCACAATGAACTTAAGTTTGAAAAGACAACAGGCAACATGAGAGCTGCACATAATTTTGATTCTATTTAAATTCTAGTTGAATTTTTGAAATTATTTTTATTGAAACAAATGCGTTTTGAAATGATGTTGTCATGAATGGTTTTTTGTTCATTAAAATGGGGAATCCGTGATGGAAAATTGATATTTAAAAATGTATTCCGAATATTTTTATTTGGTGATAAAAACCTTCCAGTAGGAAATGGGACCTATTCGATTTAATGTTTCCATAATAATATAATTAATCTTACGATTAGAGATCATCTATAATTTGTGTCATCGGTATATAGGGTCAGTAAGTGTTACTATCGGGTATCGATAGGATGGCATGTTTAAGATATTCTTAATTCTTGTACGCAATGCCAAAGGGTTGACATAGGGATAGGTGGGTCTATTCAAATGGTAACAATTTAAGTGCCATCATTTATAAACTATCCCATACTGCACACAAGAAACTTTATCGGAATTAAGTAGCTAATAAATAGTAGATTAAAGGCTATAATCGTCAGACCAAATCGATTATCACTAAACAAATTATTAAAAAACTGGACGAGTTGTAAAAGCATCGAATCGCCTGTAATTGTAATTCGAATCAAAAGAACACATTTTCATTTTTCGTTAAAAGCAAAATGCGTTATCTACAAAAACAAATATTATAAACTGGAAAGCATCTAACAAGAGAATTTTTTTCCTTTTTTTAAAAACTGAAGGTAGAACCATTTTACACTTTTTTTTTAAATATTTTTAAATTTATGGGCTGTCCAGATTAACAACAAGAATTTTATTTAAAACGCTTGGGAAAAACTGAGTGTTTGCTTAAACGTTTTCGTGTTTGTGGACAGACGATTTTTAAATAGAATACGTATATAAACATAATCTAATTTGATATTATAATTGTAAACATATCAAACCCTCTGCCATGTGCCCAAATATTGTTTTGTCGACATCCGGAGCCCTCAGATTTTTAATTCTTAAAGTTACCCTCACAAACTGTTGTCCATTTCCATAACCCATAGCAGGAGTTATTTATTTTCTTTGAGCCTTGCAGTATTCAAGCTCATGTGTCCAACCAACATATTATGTCAATTAAGTCAAACAATATTTGAGAAGATGGCAGGCAGAGTGTTTGCTACGTTTACAATATCAAATTAGATTGTTTCACAACTTGAGCTTAAATTTTGAATTTAATCCACAGATCAGTATATTGCTCCGTAGCTGAAGTAACTTAATTTATATAGTGTTCTCAAATAAAACTACACTTTCATATTTGGCCAATAAACTTCCGTTAGAAGAAATTTGTAAATGCAAACAAATATGAAAAACATAGCAAATAGGCAAATTTATAGATTTCGCTCATATTTCTTCATGATACCCCTTGAATACGAGGCTCCCACGAATTGGCTAAGGTGGCAAAACCGTTGAAAAGGAAACGAATTATATGGTACTGCTTTCAAATTCCCTATTAGATTTAATGCGTTTGCAATTTGGTAAGATTCATTCAGCTCATGGGCTCAGTCTTCAATGGTGGCGATTTCAACTTTGTCCATCAAGTGGAATATCGCATCTATAGTGATTAACAGAGCGACAAAAAATGGTTTCAACGCAAAAACTAAGTTTTATGTCAGCAAAAAATCTTTGGTTATTGAAATTTGATTCCAGTGAATTTTCATGGCGGTACGGTACGTGGAGCATTAGCTGCTGACCAGGAAGATAAAATTTTGTTTGTTAACATGCAATAAATTTGTGTTCATTCTTTGGAATATGCAATCGATAATTGTCTTACGGATATTAAAATGACAGATTAATAGGAAATTGTATCAATGAATTTTGTATGTCATAGTTAATTACACAAGCAAAAAGCTTTTTACTTCAAGTCTGACAATCTTGAAAAACGTAATTAATTACCGTATATATTATAATAGTACCGTGAAATCACGAAGCAAGGTTGTGTAAGTTCAGACGAGCGACGAGCTGTCACTTAGCTTCTGCTAAAAAAATATGGGACTGTAGACTGTAGCGCAAAAACGAAAAGTATTATTATGGTTTCAATAAAGCATTGAACGAACGTTCCTTAGAATACGGTGAGGTAAACAAGAGTGTGATTGTGATAACAGGATAAGATTTATTGGCACATAAATTTATTTGCATTTTTAATATTGACTGCAATAAGTTAAATTTGGCTTATCCGTGCGAATAATATTTTTACCGTATTTCCCGTAATATTAAAAGGGTCTGTGTTAGTACATGGAGCTGTAATAGTGAGATGTAAGAGTTTAAATAGTTTGCAGGTCTATTTAGCACACTAGTATATAGCAGTACAAAAGCCTATAGTAGTACTTGGCTTTGCAAGTTTAGTGTTTGAATAACACAAACACACTAGGTGCACTATTACAGAAAATACGGTACGACTCCGTTTTAATGACTACGTTCATTGGTTCGGTGAGAATTTATATAGTGCGCTTTGCACTACACTGAACATATTTGAGTAGTATTTATAGCTAAAATTGTCACCTTAAAAATAGCACAGTTCTTCTAAACTAAGATTGGAAATAGGTCAAACCCCCGCGTTGTAAAGTTACATAATTTTATCTGAAATTTTTGAATTTAAATCGTTTTTAAATATCTTTATTCAGTGCTTTAATTTAAAATAAAAACATTTTGAGGTACAACTAGGTGAGTAAAACATTAATTTTGTTCTTTTTTATGTTAATTCTAATTGAGAAGGGTGAACAACAGAATATTACCTTTTTATTATTTCTATAATAGGCAAAAATATAATCCTTATATTATATTATCATATTACCTTCTGCAATTAATTGCAGAATTATCGGCATTTCTCAGAAACGCGTTTTCGCAGCAATGGAGTCCAGTAAAGCAATAGCACGAAAACAGACTTTCCAAATGAAGGAAAAAAGAGCTGGGGCAAGGATATCTACACAGAATAAAACAGCATGCCTCAGTTTAATTGTTGCAGCTCTGCTAAGCTGCTCCAGTTTAAGCACGGTCCATTGTGGTCCACAAGACCCCATTCGGACAGTACCGGACACGGTTCAAGTTGGAACGACAGAAATAACTTGGCAAAAGGCGTATCAAAACTTGACCGATAAACTTGGTAAATAGAATTCATTATTCTTTTTAATTTATTTTTTCTGGTCTAGTAATTGAATTCAAATATTCAAAACAAGCAGCGGCTAGGAATATATAGAATATATAGGCAAAATTATGAAAGCATTCAGTTCTTTGCGCCTGGCCCATTTAAAAAAGATAAAACTTAAACGAGCTACGTCTAAAAACAACTACATGAGAGAGATAGGCAAAATTTTAATAGGAATTTTTTTAGAAAGTGCAAATAAATGTTCAATTTACACGTTTTGAAAATTGCAAAATCTTCTATTTACACGCTTTGAAAAGTGCAAAATATTCTATTTACATGTTTTTGAAAATTGCAAATGTTCCATTTACACGCTTTGAAATGTGCAAAATATTCTATTTACATGTTCTTGAAAAGTTTACCCGCAAGTTCTATTAGACACTTGTAATTTTAAAAAATTAGCAGACTTCCAGTGTTCTATTAGATACCTACCATCTATTAGAGAACCGCGTAGCATTAGAATATAAATATAAGGCAGGTAAATTCTGTGATGCTTGTAACCGTCAGTACCTATAATTACTTTCAATTCCAAAAATATATAACTGTATTTTTCTACTTGTGCAAGCGTTGCTGGAAGCTCAAAATTCTCAAATAAATTCTGGACTAAATGCTATTCAAAAAACTGTGTCAGCAAACCAGATCGCAATCCGTAAGACTAATTATTTCAAATGAGTATTGCGGGTTTAGTTGAATTTTTTAATTTTTCAAGAAATTAAACCTTCCACCCATTTTACTATTAATCTTATTGTTAATGTAAACAAAACTGACTTTTATATCAGTAATTACTCCCTTATACAGGAGATCTCAGTGGCAGAGGTATCCTTCCAATTCCCCAGTCACTAACAAGCATCACTCAACGGTCAACAAATGCAACAATTCCAACCAACAGAAACAAAACACTAAGTCCTGACAACATAGAAGTAGAACTTAGTAAGCTTTGACTTTTATACAATCACAAATTATATTTTTAATTTTTTTTTCGTGAATGAGGATTTTAAAAACTGACTTATATGGGAGGCCCACCGTATGGTACACCCAGATTTTGAAATCACATAGTATAACCGATTTACCTACCTAAGTGTGCTACAACGCCAAAGCACCTTGGTCGTAATTTGCGCTGCTCGGTCACAATTGCCCGCCCAAGTTTTTAAAAAACTCATTTTTTCAGATCTTCGAGGTAAATTTTGGGGCTTAGAAATTACAAAAACTTTTTTTTCAAAATATTAAAACACCTTTTTTTTCAGGCCCTCAAAGAAACTAATTTAAAAAAAAATAATACTTTAAAAATGTGTTAAACCCAGAATCAATTTTTACGATAATGCTTTGGAGATCACTAAACTTTTAATTGTTTGAAAATCAGATTAGAATTGTACAAGCTACATGGTTGCAAAAAACCGAAAAAAAACAAAATTTTTAAACTTTGGCGGGCAATTGTGAGCGAAAATAATGCACAGTACACTAACATTAAGGGGGGTAAATCGATGATCACATCATAAGGTTTTAAAATCTAGGTGTACCATAAGGTGGACTTCCTTTGTTATAGTTGAACTAAAACTATAAGTTCTAGCAAAAATTTTAACAAGGTTTTTGTGTTGATTGTAGGTTGTGGAGGACGCATTCCTATGTATGAAGTGGAAGATTTTAAATTACTAAAGTACAAGCTTAATTTACCGTACAGCAATGATGAGCGCTGCTTGTGGACCATAGATAATGAGGCTAACACCATTCGAAAAAAACTCACGTTAAAAATAAAATTGCTACAAAATGGGTTTGCAGACAAACACGACTGGTTGTATGCTTTGAAATTTAATCGGGGTACAGGATTAACGTCACAAAGAATTGAGTAAGAAATCCTATTCACTTAAAACATTTAAAATTCAAGTAACATAAATATAATCTGCCTGTTATTTCAAATGTATTACTCAAGTATAAATATTACTAAAGATTAGAGGAGGAGTATACGTTTACTGAGGACCAGCTGTACCTCAGCTTCACCTCAGATCATGCTGACACTGGGACAGGCTTCGTAATTCAGTTGATTGTGACTGAATCAGTCGAGAATGGACGGGGATGGACGACCTTCAGGTCCTCGTCACCAGGGAAGGTTGCGGTTGGGGCTTATGCGGACCATGTTCTTATTAATTTCGTCATCAATCCAAAAACCACTATAAATTTTATGGTTAACCACGTTCTCAATGTTACTGAGAGTCGCTGCAGTTATGACAGACTCATGGTTTGGAAGATTGGGCGAGTTGGAAATATTACAGAAAAAGCAAAGTATATTGTATTTTTTTCGTAAACTGCACTAATTGTAAGAGATTAATAACCTATATGCTATGGCTTTAGAAAGTATGTCACAGGTAATTTGAGTCTTGTTTTGTTGTAGATTTTGTGGGGATGTTCCGACAATGTCTTCTTCCTTCACAACACCCGACCCGGTTCTAGTACTGTTTACAGCAGATGACGCATGCTCTGGATTATCCCCTAACACTGGATTTCAAGTTTCTTGGAGATAAAATGAAGAGCATTATGGGGATTTATGGAAACAACATAGGCACCATTAGAGGTGCACATAATGTTTATTAAATTCAAATTCTGGTTGAATTTTTGGAATTATTTTTATTGAAACAAATACATTTTGAAATAATGTTGTCATAAATGGATTTTTGTTCATTAAAATGGGGAATTCGTGATGGAAAATTGATATTTAAAACTGTAGTCTGAATATTTTTATTTTGTGATAAAATCCTTCCACTAGGAAACGACACTTATTTGTTTAGTGTTTGAATAATATAATTAATATTAGGGCTCATCCATAAATGAGGTTATCAGTGGTTATATGTACCGATTATATGCATGTATTAATATTTTTTAAGATATCTAAATATCACATTTTAATTTATGGGCTGCTCAGATCCACAAATAGAATGTTAATTGAAACACGTCGCAAAACTGAGTCTTTGCTTAGCAATTAATTACAAAACATATTTTGATTGCGGACAGACGATTTTTAAATAGAATACGTTAAAAAAATTTAATTTGATTTGTAAACATATCGAACGCTCTGCCATCTGCTCAAATATTGTTTTAGCCTAACTAATATTCGTTAGTAGAACACAGGAGCTCGTAGCATGCGAGGCTCGAAGAAACTAAATTACTCCTGCTATCGGTTTAGGGGCGTTACATTTTATTAAGCAAACTCTAAAATTAAAAAATATTGCGCTTCTGGGATCTTTTTTAAATTTTATTTAAAGAACACAAATAAATACAGAAGTAAATTCAAAAGAGATCTGGACCGGAAGCCCTAGATTTTTAATTTTAGAGTTTTCTTCACAAAGCGTAATGCCCATAACTCACTGCAGGCGTTATTTATTTTATTTAAGCCTCGCAGTATGCAAATTCATGTGTCCAACTAACGAATATTAGTTAAGCTAAAATAATATTTGAGCAGATGGCAGAGGGTTTGGCATGTTTGCAATATCAAATTAGATTTTTTTACATAGTCCATTAAAAATCGTGTTTACTCGTGTTTCAAAAATATCCAAGCAAAAGATGTTAATAATGTACTGCTCACATCTAATGTATGGAACTTTATTCATTGGGATGGCAGTTTATCGAAACGATCCCACGAGCCATCAGCTCCTGTTTCATATGCTCAGTGACAACTACACAACCAAGCTCGTTTTCTGGATCCTTTCTCCAGCTGAAATATTTTTTGGGTTCTTTGGCATCACTAATTTGTACATTGTGGCAAATCTACACGTATCCTTTTTTAAGCAGTGGAATCAGACCTTGTTGGTCTCAACTGATAGAATAAAACAATAAGGAAACGTTTGTCTAAAAAATATAAATCTTAACAAACTCTTTTTCCTAATTTAAAACTATAAATGGCGCAAAACTAATATTTAAATATGTGTAATTCTACGTGTAGAAATGAGGGCAACTTGACAGAAGAAATAGTTCAGGCAGCCGCAAATAATTGCCGGTATTTGGAACTCTCCATCCACATCCACATATTCAACCGGAGCAACTCAGGTTCCGTTTTTACAATGAAGTTCCTTTGCCTCGTCGGGTGTATCTTACCAACGTTTTTTGCAATTAATTACATGGGAGCTGTTCCACAACTCACACTGTATAATTTTACACTCGGCTTTGACGCATTTGTTATGTACATGGTGATGCATGAAAAGGCATTTTCAATTCCGGATATGATTTCAGACTATAAAAATGGTATACGAATTGCGGCCAACTTGATAAAGCAGAATTCAGCAGAGGTTTTCAGATTAGGTAATAGTAATAAGCAACAAATAAATAAGTAATAATAGTATTAAGTAGGAATGACGTCATTCAGCGGACAGTTCGCTCTATACAAAATGTTGGCATACAAGTTGGTCAGTACAATACGATGGAAAGAATGTCGCCGCTTATTTTCGTAGACTTTGTGGCAAATCAGCTTACTTCATTACTTATATCATACCAATAGTGCTAACAAGGAAAACACACCGCATGTATGTACTCTCTCGATTTTGAAAAACATACCCACAATGAATTAGGCTGCACGTGGCTAATTACTACAGATCCAAAGTAACTCGACTACATTTTGCGTCGTTTGCTCAGAATCACACGCCAAAGTTTTAAAAATGGTTTTTTTGCAACTTTTCAAAACTCTGTAGCTCCTACAATTTTTGTTCGATGTTCAAAAACATTACTGTTTTTTTATCCTTAGAGCATTAACTAAAAAAAATCATAAAAATTTCAATAGGGTAGGTACTTTGAGTGCATTTTAAAAAATTAAATTTCAAAAAATAATGAAAAAAAAATAAAAAATTTGGAAATTATATAATTTTTAGATGCTGAGCTTTAGCTCATAAGCATCTATTGAAATGGTTTTGTCCGTCCGTCTGTCTGTCGGTCCGTCTGTCAGAATGTCTGTCGGTCGTGCGCCACAGGTCACAGTTTTGACTTCATCTTTTTTGAATAACTTTTAATCGCTTGAAAAAGCGCCCGCGCAGTGCTGTATAGTTTTTGGGCAACATTGCATGAATAGTTTTTGCACAGTTAGCAGTTATCTGGAGCAACTTTTGATATTTTTTTAACTTTTTTTTCTCTTAAAGAAAAACCAGCCATTTAAATTACATTAGCATTCAAACTTACCTCCATCTCAAGGTACTTACGTGGTAGGCAAGGTTAACGTCGTTTAAGAGCCACACACAAATGACGCCATTCAAGATAAGGATGAGTTAACTAAAACAAGGCGCTCTACAAAAAAAATTACCATTTACACATTGCTTTGAAGGGTAATTAAACCTGAAGTGTGGGTGACTCAATTTTTTTTAAACTTCATGAAGTCGTCATTTGTGTTCGACCCTCAATCTTTCTCTTTTATTTATTGTTTTCTGAAAATACCTGAAAATATTTAAACAGTTAACTTTTGCATAGGATACCACTAATATGCATATGGGGATCGTCCGCAAATGACGTTATTAAAAAATTACCATTTTAGAGGTCCCCTTTGTCATTAGCTCAAGAATTAGGTAAAAGGATATCATCAATATGCAAGCTTACTAGTGTGCATATGGGGATCGTCCGCAAATGACGTTATTATAAAATTACAATTTTACAGGTCCCCTTTGTCATTAGCTCAAGAATGAAGTAAACGGAAATCATTAATATGCAAGCTTACTAGTGTGCATATGGGGATCGTCCGCAAATGACGTTATTAAAAATTACCATTTTACAGGTCCCCGTTGTCATTAGCTCAAGAATTGAGTAAACGGATATCATTAACATGCAAGCTTACTAGTGTGCATATAGGGATCGTCCGCAAATGACGTTATTAAAAAATTACCATTTTACAGGTCCCCTTTGTCATTAGCTCAAGAATGAAGTAAACGGATATGATTAATATGCAAGCTTACTAGTGTGCATATGGGGATCGTCCGCAAATGACGTTATTAAAAAATTATGTAACTACAGGCCACGTACTTCTATATATGGCTCATTGATGGTAGGAAAGCCTCCATAAATGATGTCATTTGTAAATGGTGCAATTTATGAACAATTTTCAGCTATATTTAACTACATGCTACGCACATTCGTATATGTCTAATTGTTTGCAGTGGAGCTTCCATAAATCTTATATCTTTTAGCGTAACATAAATTGTCTTGCACCTTTGTTATAGCTCAGCATCTACTTCGGGCCCGCCCCCGGTCGACAAATCTGGCGCGAAGCGCCGGATTTTTAACTTTTGTTGTATTAATAAAATAATTTCTTAGATATCCTAAAACTTCAATTGTTTTAAATTTTTTGAAAAACTACTCTTAATATTCAAGATTGATTTAGTAGCATTAATTATATGTAGGTAAGTATATTCGATCCACAAGCTTTGTTCATTATTCAGCTCCAAAAATTCAATAAATATGTATTAGCTAATATTTTGAACGGTAATAATTTTGTTGTGAGTATTGCATAATATCTTTTATTTGCCTTTTTGGCTTTCACTTCATAATTAAACTGATTGCTTCCATACCAAATATTGTGTTTTATCGTCTAGTTAGAGGTAAGAAATAACTGGTTAAATACGCAGCAGCCCATATTCCATAGCAAATTATCGGTGTTTGAAAGTTTCATAAGCCAACTCAAAAATACGAAAGAATTACACAACTCTACAGTATATATTTATATAACAATGTACTAAATATTCAAAATTTAATAATAACGGAATGATGAAATTTATAGTCAATTACTTGGTGAAATAGCAAACAGATAAATGAGAATGTATTTATATAATTCAGAATTTAGACGAGAATTGGAATTTTGTAGACGTATTATTTTAGACGTTAACATATTATAAGTTAGTAAAGAGGATCGACGTAACTGATCGTGAGAAATTCATTATATTCTTAATTACCATTAAATGCGTAGTCAAAGGTAATCCTGGACTATATTATATAACTATGTGTATATTTATAGTTTTTAAAAACAAGGCAAGTAGACGAAGCAACTGAAAACAGCCAAGAAGCATATTGACATGTCAGCGTTATCTAATATGAAAATTTCACATGCCAACTCAGAAAAACGATAGTATTGCACAAGACCACAATAATTGTGAAAGCTACTTATATAATATAATCTGCCTGTGACCTATACTAATACTATATGTAAGTAGGTATTTATATAAAATATTATTGTCTGGCTATATTGTTACAAAACGTCTGCTGAAATACCATGTATTTTTAGGATTTGCCCGAAAAACAGGTACGCACGGATGATAATGCATACAAACTAAATGAAGTAGCCACGAGCCAAAACGTTTAAAAACTCAAAGCAATTTAATCAATTAATAACTGATCAATTATTTAATTTACCCGAATATTCGGCAGGTTTCGAAACTTTGTTACGTCTGGGTATTGCGTTACGTATACTGATTAGGAGCGTGTCATAGGCTTTCATTATAGGACGACCAGGTATACGTAAATTAAAGGTTTTTGGGTAGCTTAATTATTTGCAAATATCAGTAGAGTTTGACAATTCTTACGGCAAACTTTAGTAGTAACCCAGATCGCTTTTAAATGTCTCTCCAAATAATTAACGCTAATCTCCAAGCGATCCGATTTATTTCTAAGATTTGCATCATTCCATTTGATTTCGATGTAAACACAAGAAAAATCAAAAGGTATGCATCAACGTGGAAATCAATTTTGTGTCATTTTTATAACACGTTGTTAATTGTTGTTACTACTTGTTTGTGTGTACAGTTTGGCAGAGAAATACTCTTGCCTCCAAAATCATGGAATTTTAATCACCTCTCAATTCACTTTCTGAACAGCATCGGTTTTATTTTTGTCCTCTACTTAAGACTTAATTTATAAGTATCGACAACATTTAAATGACCTCATTCCTCTATGGAATGACATTATTGTTAAAATCCAAAATCGGAGAAAATCGACAAAGTTTCAAAATTGCTAAATTGTTCCAAACAACAGTTACTCATTGACGTTCTCCCTTTAGGATCAGCCCCGATCAGCTGTAGTTTTCTGTTTTGTAGTTGCAATTATTTTAAGTGACTCTACCCGACCGCAACTGCTCTATAATATTTTACCAGAATATTTGAAAACCCCAATTTTATTTGTTGTACTTGGTAATATTCAAGATTTTACAGTATTTCTTGGCATATGCTACGTGTTTCTTTACTCGTTTGTTAATTTAGTGTTTCTTGAAAGCTTCATTCTTAGACTCACAGCTGGAGAAAAAATTTACAACACGTAACTATAATGGTTTATATATTAATTTTTTTAAAATTAATAATGATTTATAATTGCATAGTTCATTAGCATTTTGAATTTTGGTAATTACAGAAGCAGGCAGCATCAAATATTTGCACACAAAGAAAATATTCAGGAAGCATTCAAAGACTGTCTACAACTTCTACTTCTTATTCACCTATTTAATCGAAGCCATTCAAAAGTAATTTTAGCTCTCAAAATTCTGCTTCTGACCATGTCAATTAGCGGGCTGTACTTTGGGATCACTCTGCACAAGGAGCAACCAGCAACCTCTGCCAGCTGGTTTAAATGGATTCCTTGGACTCTACGGCGCTATGTTTTACTGGATCATGTACGAAAAAGCATTTCAAATCCCAGATCTTGTCAAGAAATACAAAAGTGCTATTTTGATTTTAGTTTATATACCCGCTGAAATGACTGAGCGTCAAGTTTGTTGGGGAAAGCGAGTTATTCAGGTTATTACACAAAAGAATACATTTACATTTGAAATGTCCCGGGCAATTAGGTCAATTTTAAATATTGGGGTGGCAGTTGGCGAATTTCACAACATGGAAAGAACATCGACGCTCAATTATATGTACTTTGTGACGACAAATGTTGCTAGTTTGTTAATTACGTTTAAGTAATGGCGTTTTTTGGCGCATTGCAATTATTGCTTAGCACATCTCAATCTCTGTAATAATTTATTTGTGATTTAAATGTTTAAGTTTAAATTTAAGTGAACTTTCAAAACATAATTTTGGACCATTTAACATTTTGTTTAAAAATATGTAAATGAAACATTTTGAACTTTTCAAAACCAAGGAAATAAAAGTTTTGAGCATTTCAAAAACATGAAAATAAAACATTTAACACCTGTCAAAAAACACGTAAATAATACATTTTGCGTTTTTTAGAATCATACAAATAAAAATTTTTTTGGCTATTTTTACGAATCAAATTCTCCAATCGGTTAATGTGATACATTAGCGTTGCTGTAAAAAATAAATATTTTTAAAAATTATTTAGCCAGCTTTTTTTCTTTGTCATTACTTTTAATGATAAAATACCCAAGGAAATAAAAAAACGTTCTACATAAATCCTCGCCAAATCAACCAACGCAGCCAAACACAGAGGGTCATCTTGCATACATATTCGCGATTTGCATATACGTAGAAAAATTACTTCATGGGAATAATTATTAAAACGTTTAATCCTTTATTCACATACCATTGAGTTACAAGGAATTGGGTTTTTTTTGCTATTCCTGTTCTTACCAGTTCTGGCGCACCCTACGCAATCGTAAAATTATTACATTACCAAATTCTAAAGAAGATGAAAATATTCAATTATCAGTGAATTCGTCAAAATTTAATATTTAACATTTCTGGTGAACAGTCCGTATGTATATGTATCTCGCGCCTCCATGAGAATTTATTAAAATCTCACGATGAAAATTAATGTTGTATAATTAACGACCCGCTGCCCGCTAATAGCTTTTTACAAGCTTTCAAATATAATCTATAACTAGCTATTTTGGATAATTATTTTTCGATTAGGTATCATCTATATAATAATAATAATAATAATTATAATAATAATAATAATAATTGCTTTAATGTCATATTCCTCACAGTGAATTAACACTGATTTCCAGGGGAAGACACGTTTTCTAGAGAAGAGAACTCTAGAAAGCCTAGAGAATGACTCCGAAAATCTGTTCTCTAGGACCTGCAACGTACATATCACCGAGCCTTGCAGGATTACCAAGCACAGGTCACCCATCCATTTCAGAATGCGCTTGGGCTTTTGCTTAACCAGAAGGAATCAACACACTGACTAACCGCCAGACCAACCTGTACTGGTTACCAACCTGTACTGGTTACCAACCTGTACTGGTTAATATAAATGAAGTCATCTGTGATGTGAGTGAGTCTACGCAGGCATTGGTCACTTGCCATGTTTATGATGGCCGTTTACTTATGTTGAAGTTATGATATGAGGCTGGGTCCTAGAAGAGTAACAATTTGGTTGACTTCATTTATGAACCACCCATTATGAATAGTAGGAACCTCTTGAACCTGCCAAGTGTCAACAAGCTCAACAGAAAGAGAGTTTGGCAATGAGAACCAAGATTAAGTATAGTTAAAGGATCCGTTGAGTACGTATTTATTCTTGAAAATACTGGAAATATGCAATTCATCATAATATTTCCATATGTATTATGTGGAATTTGTCTTTACACATAGCTAATTCCAGGAATTCTCATGCATAATCTGAGCGTATGCGGAACATAGAGTTTAAACGGGAAAGCTATAAAATATTTTTTGTAAGGAAACTGATTGATGCACACTTATTCTTTGAATTGATGAGTAATTATTATCTCCCAATTCCTATGAATAATTATTGGGAAATTAGATCTGCAGATTATTGATGTAATTAAATACCGCAGTACGAACTTAGGAAATATCAGTTCTCTTCAAGATTTCAAATAATTCAAAATCCCGTTTCACAGTCTTCCCATTTTAACAAACACTCCGCTGCTGGATTTAAAACAGATTTTTATACCATTATTCTGTGATTTAATTTTCTTTTAAAATCAAACTTTTTTGGTAAGTAAAACAACAACATTTTTGAACGGTTTTATTTTTATTTTTATTTGCATTAAAAAGTAAATTAAAAATATATTATTAATTGCAGATCTCTTGAAAATTTACAAAATCACACATAATTGTTTCAATGGAGTCTCTTAAAAAACTAGGAAATCAAAAACTGGCTTCTCCACGAATGGAAAGAGGGACTTTGACTGGGACTAGGACTGGGGCAACCCGGATATCTACACAGTCTCACGTAGTACACCTCGGTTTACTTGTTCTTGTGACTCTACTGTTCTGCCACAACAGTTTATCTCAGGCTCTTTATATAGACGACGACAACATGGCACTAGGATTCCCAGATTCGGATGAAGTTGAAGTTGAAATCCAGTCAAATAATAGTTGGCAAAAGGCGTACCAAAATTTGGCAAATCAAATAGGTAAGGTAGCTTCTTGAATTAATTCTACTTCACAATTTTCTGCTCATTTTAATTTTCTAGTGGGTTATTTTAATCCAATAAATAATGGCGCAAAATATAGTTAAAAAAATAGTCAAAACAATTCATTAAAATGTTTATTGAGCATTTTTAAATGTTTAACTGCAGCAACTCTCCAGGCTGAATTTACCCATCTGGAGAATTTAATGTTTGAAAATATTCACAATATCATATAGATTTTTTTCTAATAATAATATAAAAAATACGGAGAATGTATAGTGTTTTAATTTTAAGTAAATTAACATGGGGTAATATGAATAAATTAATTCAGAATTTGTACGTCTGTGACGATTTTGTTTATTAAGGCTAATATCGTCTTTGAAGAACCGTTTCCAGTTTATGCTACAATTAAAATGAGCTATGTATGTCAAAAAAATACAGTAAATAAGATTAGATGCTTACAATGCTAATCACAAGGTTTTTAAATGATCAAATTGTTCTATTTACATGTTTCTAAAAAGGTAAAAATGTCCTATTTACACATTTTCAAAAAGTGTTCTTCAAAAGTTCAAAATGTTCTATTTAAGTATTTTTTAAAAGCAAATTGTTTTATTTACATGTTTTTAAAAAGGTAACAATGTCCTATTTACACATTTTTAAAATTGCAAAATTTTCAATTTAAGTTTTTTCAAAAGTGCAAAATGTTTTATTTACTTGTTTTTCAAAATTGCAAAATGTTCTATTTGAGTGTTTTCACTTTAAGTGTATTTACTTGTTTTTTAAAAACTGCACAAGTTTCTATTTACATGCTTTCATAAACATGTTATTTTGCTGCAGATAGTGCATTTTGTTTGGAACTAAAAATGGATATGGATCATTTTGGTTCTTCACAGGGGATATGTATGAATTTAATGACGGCTAACGTAGGTATATACAAATATTCCATATAAAAGACCGACATATTTATTATTTAATCCTAGACTCACTACGCTCTGAAGTTGATATTGGTAATTCGTTAATATCGCACAAATTTAGTAAGTTCAATACAAAATTATAATACAAACTTTTGTCAGATTGTCCGATGTAATTTATATTATTCTATTCTAACTTGATTGCATACTATTTCAATAGGCAACCATTTAATTATTTTTTTTTCTATATACCATTTAAATTTTAGAATTTTATAAGAATTTATCTATGCATTTTGTGGGCTAATTATTTATGAATTTTAGTATTTACAATTGTGCATACTTTTGTTTTTCCTACTTTTTAAAGTATCGTTGGAAACTCAAGTTCATAATATGACTGGTGTAATGGCGGAAAACAAAAATAATATAAGTAACCTCCCCTTTCTTTCTTTTGTAACTAAAACTAATATTATACACCATGCAAAATACTGTTCCAGCTTCCGGCCTTTAGTGTGTATTCAAAAATTTCGGTATTTAGGATTTTTTTTAAATCATTATATTTTTTTGTTAAATTACAGGAGTACTACAATCTAGATTAGACACAATTCAGAATAGCGTGTCAACAATCCAAAAATACAATAGTAAGACTAAATTAAATTTATTGTTGATTTATTTTTATTGTTAATTATATTTTTTATTATTTATGCATTATACAAGCACTTCCCTTCCTTTAAACCTGCTCACGAATTTCCGCTAACGGTTACATGACTTTGTTGTAATTTGTAATTCAAATTTATTTTGTAACTAAACAGATCATACAGGAGTCCCTATGTTCTGGATGTCTTTTCCAACCTCAAGGTCAACAACAAACACCACCCAACTGACAAGAAATGTAGCATTAATTTCTGAAAATTCGTCAGTAGTGCTTAGTAAGCCTTTACTTGTTGCTTTAACATTATTTTGATAACTACATGTATTAATTTTTTAAAGTAAATCGAGGTTTGAAATTCTTCGATTTTTAAATTTTGGCGCGCAATTTTTAAAAGTGAATTTATTGATAATTAGATTGTGGAGGACTCATTTCTATGTATGCCAAGGGAGAATCTAAATTAATCACGTACAAGATTAATCAAACGTACAGCAACAGTGAGCGCTGCCTCTGGTCCTTAAACAATGAATTTAATCACACTCGGTTTAGACAAACGTTAAGAATTAAACTTATTCGACACGGGTTTCCAGAGCCAGTAGACTGGCTCTATGCCTTGAAATTTAATCGGGATACTGGATTAGTCTCACAAAAAATTGAGTAAGACATCAATAAAATTCAAAAATTCAAGCAGTGTTTACATAATTCGCTATATAATTATATACTTGACTAATTAGCACTTAAACTATATAGAACGCAGCAAGAGTACACGTTCAGTGAAGACCAGCTCTACCTTAGCTTCACATCAGATCACTCTGTGACTGGGAACGGATTTGAGCTACAATTAACTGTGATTGAGTCAGTTGAGACTGGGCGCGGATGGGTCCAGTACTTTTCTTCTTCGTCGGGAAAGGCTGAGGGAGGAGTCTATGTAGATAATGACCTCTTCAACATCGTCATTAATCCAAAAAAGAATATTACTTTTGTGGTAAACTTTGTTCATATTGAAAATCACAGTAGCTGCGATTATGACAGACTCTTGGTTTGGGATATCGGTCAACTTGGAAGAACAATTCAAAAAGCAAGGTTAGGTCAATTGTTTTTGTTTTTTTCACACTCTACGACTGTATTTGACACAAATTTTATAATTTTTGAAAATACCACCACTTTTGTTTGCTAAATACTGGACGTATCTTTTTGTTTCAGACTTTGCGGTGATATTTCTACTACATCGTCCTCCTTCACAACACCTAATCCAGTTCTAGTTTTGTTTACTGCAGATGGTTCCAACACTGGACCCTCTAACCCTGGATTTAAAGTTTCTTGGAGATAAAAATAAAGGCTCATGGCGATGCCCAGTGGCCTTAGTATGTATAGACAGGAACTATCATGACATAAAATAGTTTATATTTCATAATTTGAATGTACATACATATTGTCAACGTAAACAAATAAATGGCTTTAAATTTGATTAATTTGACAACTTGTGATTATGAATGATACAATATACTGAGCTTTTGAATGCATTTGCAATTAGCTCTTAAACATGCAGTTCGGCACACTCATTTTGTGCGATTTTTTTGGATTAATCTGTTTCATAAATGCATCCATAACTTATCATATTAGTATTGATTGTTGACAGGACACGAAGACTAAGAAAGCAAATACGGTGCCTACAAACGTAAATATAAACTAGGGAAAAAAGTTGAGAAAGTTTAAAAAAATCTGCCATAATAGCGTTGAGCACATTACTATATGGGACACGCAGCATTAAGGTTTTTTTTATCGTTAGTTAGTATCACTGTAGAAACGTATATAATTCCTAGAACTGGGTGCGGAAACTGATTCTGATGAAAAAATAGCATGTAACTGTTTGAGATGTATTGGTATATTATAAAATACAGATATTTCTCAATTAACGATTATTCCAATGAATTATTTTTTTCTTCATGTAGATAATGAGACGTGCCTACGACTCTCTTATGGCGACTGCGTTAGTTTGTTGCGGTGATTGGGGATTTACACAGAATGGATGACAGCATGCTAAACATATTAATTTGGCATTTAAAGCTAAAATTCTGACCAAAAAATAGCACAGTTCTTTTCAAGATAGAGAGATCCGAAGTCAAAATCCTATAACATTACAGCTTTGCATTTATCAGTCCGATTACAGTTATAATTATGTATTTGCGAAACCTGCATTATATCAATATACTATGTAGACCATATAAAACAAGGTTAAGGAAGTTCAGGCGATCAGACATAAAACGTCAGAACACGTGTAGGGCTGAACATTGGATGATAGACACGGGATTTGACTATTTGACATAAGACTTCTACAGAATTGCACTTGTATTATTATGTCTTCTATAGAATTGAGTACGGAAAGTGATAACAGAAGCAGATTTAAAGATGTATAACTGCTTGAGATTTATTATTGCATAAATTATTCTAATAACAGCCTTAACAGCAATATTAAGCAGTTTGATTTAGTTGCATGTGTCATTAAATCTTATATAAATTTTTCCCGCGTAAACTTCATACAAAAAAATACTTTAAATTCAGGTAACATAACGTTAGTTAACATAGACGCAAAATTTTTAAAGTTTAATTTTAAAATTGCAAATTTAAATTTAATTGCAATTAAAAAAAAAATTGACTAATTTTCTATTTTAAAGGAATGTTTTAGTTTTTAAAATGATGTATTGTATATGTTATTCTGTTGAGTAACTCAAAAGTCAATCAAATCATGTAGATAGGTAGGAATAGGGGAATAATGATAATTTGAATTTCCCGCCAAACCTAAAATGTCAAATTTGGACGGGTAACTCTCTGCAACTATGGAAAAGTGATAGATCAAAATGACGGCAATTAAGAGTAGAATAATATGTATTATGATTGACGCGCAAATTATCAAAGCTTTAATTTAATATTGCAGATTTAAAGTTAATTATAATTAAAACAAATAGTAAATTAAATAATTTTGAATTTTCAAAGAATAATTCAATATTTTTTATTTTTTACGAGCTTCAAAATGACATATCGCATGTCTAATTCGGTTGAGAATTGCCAAAGGTTGCTAAATTATGTAGATAGGTAGGAATTACGTATTCTAATGAATTATCCCTTATCCATAGAAATACAAAATGTGTATGGACACGTCTATCTGCTTGCATGTAATCCATGACAACACAGTTATTATTATACACATTATATTTATTCCTGGTATTTAAAGCTGAAGCCCTACGGAAGAATTAAATAGTTTTCTCAAAGTAAAATTCAAAATAAGGCTCTTCTTCTCGTGCCGAAGTTACCAAAATTTACTCATCGCTACATTGCCAGCAAAAAGTATTTTACATAGCATTTGTATTCTCTGTAGGTGCTTTAAATTCAAAAACGATAAAAATTTTTTTGTTTCCACAACCGTAAGCTGAACTTATCGTTAGTGAGTAAAAAAATATTTCTGCCTGTTTTTATAGTAATATGCTCTTTATACGTGTAATCAAATAAAAATATTATTTTCTGAGATTTTAAATAGGTGCGTGTACGTAGCTATATTATCTATAGACACTAAATACTTTCTGCTCTCTACGTATTATTAAATTTTAACTTTGTAACATATATAAAACAGTTATACAAAATCCATTAACAGAAACTATTTTTTTTACTCTTTAAAATTCAAATATTGATTTTTGTTAATACAAACTGTATATACAGATTTATATTTTGTCTTGATTTTTTTTAAATTCAAAGATTAAATTAAAGATTAACTAACACTGGAAGCAGACTGAGAAGAAACTGCCTTACTACTTAAAGTCGATATATGAAATTAGAGGAATTTTATTGTAGTTTGATTGTGTTTTATTAAAAAACCGTTACATTTTGGTATATTCAGGAAAAATTCTGGAATTTAAAATGTGTTGAAAGTACTTTAAAAAATTATTGGCAAAGTATTTGCGCCTTTTTATCTACAATGATAAGTAAACGCAAAACAAACTGTAATTAGGTTTGCAAATTCAGTCAAATTCGATCCCCGTTTTAGCACCACAAAAAATTGCACAACAATTCTGAACCAGAATTAAAATCAATTTGCTGCCAAGTGCAAGAACTCAATAGTAAGTAGATGGAATTTGAAAACTGCACAGTTAAATGAATTTTATTAATTACAGAACCCTCACAACCCTTCGCTTTTTTACGCTTTTGCTTCAATAATGGAGTCAAGTAAAAGTAGTAAAACAAGGAAAAGAAAACAGGAATCCCCAATAAAGGAAAGCGGTGCGAGGGCAAGGATATCTACACGCCATCAATTTGTAAGCATCAGTTTAATTATTTTTGCTTTACTACTTTTACTAGACTCCCACAGTCCAACCCTGGTCCTTTGCAATGAAGACGAAAATATTCTCACAATCCCAGCCGTAGGAAGAACTGCTCACTTAGGCTACTTGTACGAATCCAAGTCAGACTCGTTTCGCCCCGTGAACGTATTCAAGCAAACTGTCCCCGAATCCTTCATCACGGCAGCGGAGACACCCAACACGGCTGTGAAAATGAGCATCATTAATACATTCTCGGATAAGCTACGCTTGCTAAATGTAGATCCAAATACGGGAGCAAGCGTCCTCCTAGGAATAATTCGAGCTAAGGGCAGCTCCCGCTTTCTAACTGAAGAGATCGGAGAAAAACCCAATGAAGTTCATGGTGCTTTAATTTACACGACTGAAACTCTAGCCCAAGATCTACAAATATACGCCGAGGGACTCAAGTCCCTGTACACCCAGAAATTAGTACAAGAGCACCGAACTGCATCCCATATACTGACGGGGATTGTGTGGGGAGCCAGAATTTCCATTTCTTTAAAATGCACTGCCAGAGATAAAGGTAGTAGCAAGCAAGAAATGGAAAAAGCTTTGATGTGGACAATGGAAAAAATTACCCAGGGGGAGGACACCGAAACCAAAACAAATACATGGAGAATCACCTCAACCTTGACATTGAACATGATACAATATGCAACATTTCTATAATGGCTGCGGCAGACGTTTCCCTTCCAATTCAAAAACTCACCCCACGCACCCTTAAACAAGCCCAGCAATTATTACAAAGTCAACTTCCCGCTTTAATTCGAACAACTAATGGAGGCAAGGGGGCCCCACTGTACTATACTCTCACGCCTCTGAGTACGTTTCAAAAATACTTCGACTTACCACCCAGAACCAACACCTCTTTCTCTGTTTTGTCAACTGAAAACAGCCTACAAGAAATCTTAGAAATACTTGATGATATTTCTAATACAAGGCAGAAAATCATGACTCTTCATTCTACATTGGAATCCCACCCAACTTGCGTACACTCTGACATATTGAAGAACGCTACTGACCTTCAAAAGAATTTTAATAATCATGCATCAAATTTTAAATTCACTTTTGAGGTAACCCTCAATGCTGTTCGTGCTGGAGCCTCTAGCACAAGCTCACTGGCAGATCTCGCTCAAGATTACAAAAGCAGTTATGAAATGAGCGTGGAAAATGCCTTGCAAAAGCTATCGCAATTTAGTAATGTCCTTCAAAAGATTAAATTTAACAAGCATTTGAAAACATACTACACTGGCATTGAATACTGTGGGAAGGTAAACGACGAGCAGAAATAGCAACAGGAAAATGGTTTACTTTCTCGAATATTTGAAAATAGTGGAAATTCAGTTTATATATTTCAGGGTTCGGAGGTGGTATAACCACCCTTGGGTAAAACGGTGGTTATACCATGGTATTAACATGTTAATACAGGTAAGGCAACAGATGGTTATAACATGGTAAAACTGGCAATCAGTAAAATAAAGTTTTTTAAATTCATAAACTACTTTCGGATAAACTCAAGCATCTGATACGACAAAATTTTTCTGCATACGTCACCAGATCCTATTTATTCAGCTATTTATATACATCATTTTGCTATCGTACACTTCGAAATCGAATTCACGAGTCTGCTGCCCGCGCAAAAAAGAATAAACTATTTAGTTTTTTTTACTACCTATGCAATTTCGGTTTTAGCAAAATGTGTGCTTTATTCTATAGAATTATTGAAATTATTATATTTAAGTTCCCATAAGGAAGAATGTTTATATAGTGTATCAGAGGAGGAGGAGGTGAATCAGGAGCTATAAGGTGATCATTATTGCTAAAGTGAGTTATACATATAAATATCTGTATTAGGTTTATAATATAACTACAGAATATTTGACTCTAGGTAAAGTAAATTTAGCTCGAATTCAGAAATTGTGGCCAAAACATTGCTAAAACTCGAAACTTGATTTACGTTACAACTTATTAAAGTTATTTTGTTTTTTAAGTTGATATTTGTATTTTTAGTAATTTTTACAGACATATATATTACAACAAAATCATTTTAAATGCTAAGAAAGAAAGAAATACTAGAAATATAGCAAAAAATATTGGTTTTAGTCTACATATGAATACTTTTGCAATTTTGCCATGTTTTACCATGTTAATACACCTTTTGCCATGTTATAACATGGTTTCTCCCGCTTGGCATGGTAAAACTCATTCTCCAGGTGGTAAAACCGAACCCTGATATATTTTTTACAAAAGCAGAATTTCAGCAAAAGGATCCGGCGGCATATGAAGACCAACTGAGCACATTTTACTAAGTACTCTACAAGCGAAATAATAAATTTTTTTTCGTAGATTGCGATTTTGAATATTCCCAGTGTGCCTCTATAAACGGGACGGTCATCCAAAAATTTGAAAATGGGCAAGTTACGATCCACGATGTTGACAAGGAAATTAAAAGGCCGAAAAATTCTGTTTCCCTTGAGGTAAAAGCCATGGGGCGGTTTGGAAAAATAGGCGACTTGTACGATGCACGGACGGATACTTTCATTGGCCAATCGATACTTTCTCCAGCACAGGAATCAGCGCTTTCACTTTCCGTGACATCAGCATTAAACAGAATTAATTTAAATGATATTTTTTCGGAAACTTATGAAGGTAAATTCAACGGGCTGAATGTTGACCCCGAGACGCAGTTCAGTATATTAGGAGACTTAATTCAATTATTGCATAGCGGACTATACTTGGCTCAGCCAAAGGTACAAGACGCGCATATACGAAGTTTTGCATTGTTAAGGCAGGTCGCCACGGAAACCATTCAGTTATCTGACTCCCAATTCCCCGAGTCACTAGCAACTCAAGTACTAAACGTAACAACTGCCACACATTTTGTAAGTAGAATTGACTACGGATTTAATTCTGTATTTTCTATAGAAAGCCACTATCCATCAGACACCACTTCTGGTTACACTACCCCCTTTGGAGCCAATTTAAAATTAGAAAACTTTGTTCAAAATTTGAAAAACTTACTAACTCGCAAAAATTCGGGTAACAATAGTAGAACAGCCATTTTACAAGAATGGACTGAAATCTTTAAAATTAAATTATTTTCCGATTTACAAAATACAAATCTGACTACATTTGGCAGGGAAGATGTAGATGAATTTTTTGAGTCTTTAAATCAGATGGAGTATTCAAACTTCCCTCGTAACTATTCTTATGAAAACCAGCATCCAATCGCATACGTTCTGGTGCCTATCGAAAGTATCCTCGGTCAGGTAGGCATAGTGCAGAAAGCCCCCCTGTACAGTACTGGGTCATCTACTGAAAAAAAAACCGTTGAAGTTTGCAAGAATTCTTGATACCGTGAATACTGCACGGGAGCAAATGACGGAGCTCTCAGAGAAACTAAAGGAAAATCCAGAATGCACAACTGATGCAGATTTACAAACAATGAAAAAAATTGAAGCATATTTTGATGTTACACTTGGAACAATTAAACCACAACTTCGGGAAACTATTTCAAAAATAAAATCAGGGGTCAATTTTGAGCCTTCAGGGGCTACAGAATTAGAGCGCATGCGCACTGAATTCGAAAGTAAAAATTATTTGGGCGATGGGTTTACGTACAAGGAATTAGATCAAATGGGACACTTTGAGGAAAAGCTCAAGTTGTACAGACAGACTCAAGGTCAAAGTTCAAATATCTAATATCTAGGAAGACCAAATAATGACAAAATATCATTCTCACAAATTTGTACACAGTCTGGTACAGGTAGGTCTGCAGATGAAATGATAATGAAAGTGTATTTACTATTCTATAAACCGTCTTGGACTCAGGAGGAAGGCATGGCATGGCAAAGATCCAGTCAGCTGTTTTTTGGAACGCTTAGTAGTCGTAACAAGAGTAACAGTAGCAAGGCGTTTTACTTGGTTGACTGTGACTTTCAGCAGACACAGTGTGCTAATATACAGGAACCCGTAATTCATGAATTTACAAATGGAAGGCTAACTTCTTCAAATGTGACTGAAACAGTGGACCAAGTGGAGACCAGTTTGGAGAAACAGTATCGCGACATCGCGGGACAAATAGGTACACGAAATTCATAGTTTAGTTAGCTAAATATTTCTGGTGCATGTAACAGGTATAACAGTAACGCCCATGAGGAAGTAGACTAAAATCATAATAAGTACACAATTACACAAAAATATAATAATTATAAATTTAATTGTAATAGTACTACTGGAAGCAGAGTTAACCCACTTGAGGAATACAACTACTGGAAATATTGGCAAGACTTATTTTTTTTTAATTATACTTACGATTAGTTCTGTGCTAAATGGTTCCAACAGGGGACCCTCTAACGCTGGATTCGAAGTTTCTTGGCGCTAATTGAAGGCCCATGACGATGCCCACTATGCCCAGTGGCCTTAGTATATATAGACTGGACTTTATTAGGACATCAAATAGTTTTTATTTCATAATTTGAATGTACACACATATTGCCAACGCAAAAAAATAAATGACTTTAAATTCGAGTAATTTGATAACTTGTGATTATGAATTATACAATATACTGTGGACTGTGAGCTTTTGAATTCAATTTCCAATTAGCTCTTTAACATGCAGCTCGGCTAAACTCATTTTTTGCTGTTATTTTGATTAAATCTGTTTCATAAATGCATTCGTAGCTTATCATTAGTATTGCTTGTTGGCAGGACACGGTCACAATGACTGTTTAATGAGATGATAAAATTAAAAACGATTAAAATCTGTACATCCTAATCATTATTGCAATCATTTGATTTGTGTAATTTGTGCTATGGACATTGTATTGCAAATTTTTTTTTATAAGAATTTCTGCTCAAAAATGTTGTATTGGCCGAAGGCCTAAGAGAAAAATACCGTTTTCTCAGTTTTTGAAGGGTTTTAAAATGATTTATTTATTTCTTAAAGTCGGTCAATTTTAAAAAAAGAATATTTCAGTTTTTCTAACTACACTTAAAGGCTAATCAAGTTCGGGCTGGTAACAACAAGTTGAATAGGTTCGCCTATTCATTTCTGTTTGAATGATATATCGTTTATGTGAGGCCTGATTTAGTCACATGTCGAAATTTCGATTTTAATATTTGGCGAGAAATTCAAACAAATATGACTTGTTCAAAGGAAACCTTAGCCGGGTAGCGTATTTGCGTCTCGTTGCACACAAGTTGGTGTAGTGGAAATGCTTGGTTGGGGGAGTTGTATAAGAAATGTTTTTTTATTAATCATTAATCTTACACTTTTAGAAAACACGTAGGTACCTACTTTAATTAGGCATTCACAACTTTTTTCAAAAACGTGTAAACAGAACATTTTGCGATTTTAAAAAACGTGTTACTATAGAACAATTTGCACTTTTAAAAAGCAAGTAACTTAAGTGAACATTTTTTGAAAAAAACATTTTGAAAATTTCATAAAACGTATAAGTAGACAATTTTAAACACCTTCTTCAGTTTAATTTTCGTAAAATTAATTACATTTTATTCCAAGAAACACACTTTGCATATTATATGCACACTAATTACTGTATACCACTCTTAATGCTATATCCACTACTACATGTATACATACAGACACAAAATTGCATGCAAAAGGCAAAATCAATATTTATTAGTATTTAAGTAATCAAAACATTTTTGACAAAAATCGGTCATGTATTACGTAATTTCAAAATTTTCCAATAGTATGAAGGTAATTTAAAACAAACATTTTTGTAATAGCTAACGATTATTTAAGAAGACAGAGATGTGGCTTCTTCCTGTATTATAATATCTCCTCGTACGAAACCATTTCTGAAAAAAAAAATATAATTTTTAATTTCAAGGATTTACGATACAAAAAATACTTGCACACTCAATATGTACAATGTACAGCTCCAAAACTTACAACTGCGGGACAAATGTAGGAACGATGATAGTCGCCAGTTTCCCCTTGGAAGTGGTCAAGTAAACTTCTCCAATTTTGTAGAGTAGCTTTCCATCAGTTGTTTTGAGCTCGGGAATGTCGATGATCTGTAACTGGGGGAAATACATGGGCTTAAATGTACTGTTGTAATTTTGCATGTTGCTTGACATTATTGTGTCAAGTAATTGGGGGTGACAGATTTAGCTTTAATACAAAAAGGTAAGGCAATCTAAATTTTTTTGAACTCACAATTCTATCGACGCCCATAACTGCTGTCTTATCACCTGGACCTGACGCGCCATCTGTTTCCTTGAGATTTTTATTCTTATTTTCAGTCCCGCCCCCACCCTCCTCTTGACTGCTTGAGTCAGATGTTTCTTTGCTTTCCTTTGCAGCACCAGCACCAGTCTTATCTGTATTTAATTATTAAACTTATTTTTATTTTTTTTTAATTCTTCAGCAGGGAAATTTCAATCAGGAATACCTGAGTTATTTGAGTCTTGCATGGCTGGTACTGGTACTGGCGTGGGAGAAGGGGTCATCGAAAGTTGTTTCTGTTGTAGGTATTATAATAGACGTCACGTCGGAATCACATTAAAAGTAAGCACATGAGGTTACATATAGAGAATTAACGAAAATTGTTCACCAACCTGGTTAGAAGCAGACCCTTGACCCACACTAAGGCTTTGATCCCCATAGTCGTAATTGCAAATGGCAAACCGCTCGTCAAACACAGTCCCGGGAGAACAACGAAATTCATACTTTTGCAAAATATTTCCCGATTTAGTAATTGTTGATAAGTGGGCACATCTGTAGAATTTCGGGGGCTCAAAGGCATCCCGGAAAAATCCGGGGTAAGGGCAAGTATCTCGTGGGAGTAGTCGTCTAAATACTGTATGTAAAAAACACAAAATCTGCAGGTATTAATCAAACAAGACACATCAAACTATGTAAATTCAAACAAACAAAATAAAAACTCCGTATTATTCACAATTTACTATATAGCAGTATAGCAACCCCCTATACTTTCTACACTGTAACAATATTGCTTATTGAAAACACAAGTTTTGAAATACAACATACCTTGGCCATAAGTAACGACAGCGAGGGCCATCAAAATTACAAGTTGTGGATAAATCACTAAATAAATAAATCAATGAATTAATTTTAATACGAAAGCAAATACAAAGCAAAAAAGCAGAAGTATCTACTCAAGAATAAATTATCAATTTAATTAAGTATAAATTAAAGCTGTTGATTAAAACTTACTTTTGTATACGATATCTTTGTTTGTTTTACTAGAATTGAGAAAATGTAAATATATCAGAATTTTAGAAGAAAACAAACAGCCCTATTTGCCTGAAAGAAAATCTTTCTACTTGTTGACAGAGCAAAGTAATACGACAGGTGCTATCACAATTCTTGCCCTTACTTAACCGCCAACCGTTCTCAACAGATCTCAGATTAGAACTGAAATCCGCTCCAAACAATAAGGCTTTATTAAAGGTCCCAAGAAATGTAATCTTTACATGTACCTATGTGGTTAGGATACACTGTAAATGATAGCCACTAGTCAAACATATCCTGGACTTGGACTGGAAGACCAATAAATAATACAGGAATAACAATTTAATTAATATCTGTCATTAATTTTTAGGAATCAAAATGTTGTTAACTATTAGTCTTTTATTGAAACCATCATCGTATCTGTATCGAATCCGTGAAATGACGAACGTGATTGAATACTTATTTAATAGCTAATAATTTACATATATGCAGTTTGGTCTCAGACTGGAGTGTTCAATTTAAAGCTAGAATTTGAATGAATTTTGCTTTGGCTTAATTTTTTGAAAAAAAAAAACAAATTATTATCAATAAAAATATCAATACATTAAATAGTGCATTGGATCATTTAACTGCATCCGGTTTAAGAGGTAGTTTAACTTCATGTTGTTCAAACATCACTTTAGTTCAAAATAATATCCGAAAAAAACGAAAGTATTTTAATTATCAATTATAATAAGGATAATCATAAGCCGGATATATGTAATATTTAATACACACAAACAATCGTAGTGACAGATTTTGAACTACTGATATTTAACTCTCGAGCGAAAGCCATAGGAGTCAGGATTGTAATAGGGCTTGTGTTTTCTGGTTTAAGTATTCACACAACAAAATATATACGTACCGTGAATCTCCGAATAATCTATGCTGTCAAGTTGGTAGTTAATCACCGCCACCGCACCTAGATTTAAGAGTTTAAAATTTGCAATAGCTGCATATTTGCATGTGTTTTGAATGCCAATTAAGCAGTACCCGGGCGATTAATTAGCGGGACCATTGAATTATTAGCTTCAATTAATCGGATATTCACGGTGACGGTAGTATTGTCAATTTATTAAGTAGTTATAAGGGGTCATTTGGCCATTTTCGTGATAATTACAGTGACCATGCACTATATGCAACGCTAGTTTAAACTTCAACTTCAACTTGGTTTTTGCTGTGCATTTTTATGACCAATTCTATTTGCTATAAAAATGCTGTAACATCTAACAACAACACAGCAGCTTGGCTATAATCTATAATTTCGAATGTAATTTATAAGTACCTATGCTATGGTTAGGGTACCTAAACCTATGTAGTAAGTACGATATGTGTGGTATGGTCATGGTGTCGCAATGTTATACCGTATATGTAATAACGAGCAACAATTAATTATAATTGTATTTTTTTACAATGTGTTTAACACGTGTTAATTGTAGTATGATGGGCATTTATTATGCATTGTTGTTGTTTATTACCAATTACCAATAATCCCTGGCTAGCTGGCTATACCTAGTAGGTTAATGAGTCTTGGAGAATTACATGCGAAGCCGTGTTATTTTTCGAAAATTCTGTGGGTCAAAAATTGCAAAGGTAAAAATATTGACTTACTAGTTAGACTATATAGAAGCTTATGTTTTTCCCTTCAAGTATTGTTGTACAAATTCTTGAAACGTGATTTTTATGTGCGAGAATCAGGGACGTGTGGGAAAGTAAAATTATACGGAAGACACAAATAATGGCAAAACTGGAGAAGGGACATCACATTATAGTATACATATTATGTATTACAATACCATATGTATTTTTTATTTTTTGATTTGCATGAGTTATATCTATTTCAAAATCTCAGAGATTTTGAACGCAATATATTAGCCTTATTTCGATTTCAATTTATTCAGGGATCACCCATAAATGATAAATTATGTCACCGAAATATCCCTATTAAAAGTATTAAGCGATTAAAAGTAAAAGCCAAATACAATGTCAAAGTCACATGTTTGTAATCTTCTAGTTTTCCTTGAGCTGTGCTATACCTGCAGCTGCACCCTCGGAACTGGATACATTTTTGCATAGCATAACTTTGCGCCTAGTTTGAACCAAAACCAAAAAGGAAACCAACTGTCAACTGTCTGAACACTCTGAACTGTTGACTGTCTGTCGAAAAAAGTTAATAGAAAATTAGGTTTTGTTAAAAAAAAATAAAAGCAAATATTCTGTTAGTAAACAGTAGTAGAGCATGAGTAACTGAACACAATACAAACTAGAAATTTCGATTATAAAGATACCTTCTTTTTTCTAAATTATTTTTAAGATGCAAAAATTATAAAAGTGTTTAGTTTATTGACTTAAATGTTTTGAACACAAACTAAGAAATTTTACTCTTATAGTTATTTTAGCGTTAATCAGAATATCCATCAACATGCATCCAGTACACGTTTACTTTTCGTGTAAACAATGTGGAAACTTCTCTCAAAAGGTGGACCAATTCATAGAACACAAGCAACAAAATCATTCCACTGAATTTCACAAGATGAAGTGCATCGTATTCGAAGATAGAACAAGCGAATATAAGTAAACAAAATACTAATTCCTAAATGCTTTCATTTTCTAAACATTGAAAACCAATATTCAAATCCCTTTGCCACTTGCTATTATTACTGTACTATAGATACATTATTTAGTCGTACATTTTTTGTTTTTAATCAATAAATTACTGGCTGTTTTGGTTTGTCATTAATTTGATGTAGTTTTTAGTAATAATAATTCCGTTTCAAATAAATAATGCATTGTTTTTACATGCACGCAGATTAGAAGATGGTTTCCCGAATTTGAATTTCCATACCAGGCTAAACCAAGAATCCGAATTGACTAGTACCGGTACCGGTACCTACACCGCCATCGACACATTTGAGATTAAATCCGAACCCATTAGTACTGATTCTCCTCCAAGTCCAACCCCTTCAACAATTGCTACTGCGAATAATTGTCAAGTCCATCAAGAAGAAGATGTGTCTCCCGAATCCAGCTTGACAAAATTAAACGATAGAGCTCAAGATGATGATGATGACCCTAGTTTTTCCGACTGTGCTTACATCGATGCAGACGTTGACTTCGACTTGGAATTAGAGCCTGATTTAAAATCGGAAAAAAATTCAGTAGTACCTCTAATTTTGATTATTCCTCCAAACCCCGCCCTAGCACCAGAAAATCCTTACGTCCTGGTTCGCCGCTTAACTTCAAAGGAAATACAAGCTGCAACTTCAAAATTTAGGCTAAAAGCGAAACCAAAACTGAGATCGAGGAAGATCCGGATCCGGAACCCGACCCGGAGCCGGACCCGGAAAAACAACAATACCACAACTACCATTCCCAGTCCCATTCAACTAATTAGTTTAGAATCCGAAGAATCAGGTCAAGATCATCAGCCTTCATCACCTGCCTCTGATTCTCATAGTTTCAGTGATCCAGAAGTTTGTGATTACGATTCTGCAAATAATTTGGAGTATAAGCCAAAGACCAAGACTCGCAGTGGCCGTCGTGGCCGTCAAACACAAACGAAAAGCGTAGATACTTTGAAATCAAAACCTGAAAAAAACATTAAAAAATTACAAGTAAAAAAGATATTAAAGAAAGACACAAAGAAGGACAGCAGATACACCAGCCTCGGTCAATTTATTTTCCCAACAGTTGACAATGACACGGAGGCGGAGACTGACACCCGGCCTGACACCACTGATTCTCACAATACTTTAGGTGACTGGCTAACTAACCAAATGTTAAAAATGAATAAAACTAAACATGATCTGGCAGAGCCCTCCAGCTCGGCCAACATAATACTTCTAGACCCCGACCCAATTATGTCGAATATTTTTGCTGAAGCAATCAACTTTGAAAACCCTATCCGCTGTAAATTATGTTCGGCTGACCTCGTCTCGGAACAACAATTGAAAATCCATGTGAAGCACTGCTACATTTTTAACAAACGACGTCATCTCTTCTGCACCATTTGTGATAGGGCCCTCTATTCCCCGAAATATCTGAGGAGGCATATCTTAAGGATTCATGGCTCCGCCGCCTTAGAAACGAGTGGCTACAGTCAGTTTTTAAAAACAGGAGAACAACTAAAGGAAATTCGGGTGGCAACTAAGACTCAGATGAGAAAAAGACTTCATGATCAACGAAGAAAAATTCAACTCACGAGTGGTAAATTTGACTACCCCAGACCCGGGATCTTTACCTGTATTTTATGTAACAAAACATTCCGTTGGCAGAGCAAGTACGATTTTCATCTTAGGTGTCACAAGGGGCAGCGCCAGCATTTCAAGAATAATATCCAGCCAACAAGCAATGTAAGTGAAGAAAATCCAACAATTAGCGAGGATGCAGAATCTTGTGAAAAAGACCTGGAACTTGGCGCTAGTTTAGACGAATGCCGCATCAACAGCGAGGATGACATGTTGCCCTTAAGAGACTGGTTGTTACTCCAGAAACAAGAGGAACAAGAGGAAGGTAGCGTTGGTGAAACAGAAACAAAATTCAACACAAAAAATATAATTGTACTTGACCCTGACCCCACTGATGACACCATCGGACCCCTCAACATCTCCCAAGACAGCCCAATCGAATGTAAACTGTGCTGTGCCAAACTGTTCTCAGAGGCGCACGTCAAAACCCATGTCAAGTCCTGTTGGCTCTACAACAAGTCATTCCACCGCTACTGTGTCCTCTGTCGAAAGTCATTCGTGGACCGATTCGCTCTCAAAAATCACGCGTTATTCCTCCATGCGACTGACGAGGAAAAGGCCAACAAGCGAACCTTCATGTGTCAATTTTGCCCCAGAGTCTACTTCAAAAGGTATCACTTGGCGAATCATGAAGAATCTCACAAGAGCAAGGAAGAGCAGAATAGGCCGCATGTTTGTGAATTTTGTGGGAAATCTTTTCGGTTTCGACGAGATATGAACACTCACCTGGCTATCCACTCGGATGACAGACCTTTTCTCTGCCCTTTTCTTAATTGCACTCATGCTTGTAAGCAGCAGAGAGGACTTACTATGCATATGAAATCTATGCATGGAATTGAATAATGTGACACACAAATATTTGGATTTACATTCTTTGGACACTCTTTGGACATTCTTTAGATTTAAAAAATTTCAATAAAAACTAACATTGTGAAATAATTTTTAAACTCAAATCATTTGCTTACGATTAGATTATATAAAATTACATTCATGCAATATAAAATAATGACATGCAAGTTGTAAGTGGCGAACTGGCCAGTAGGGATTTCGGGATGTTCCCGATGGGCCTCTGTTTCTAATACTTTACGTACATCCTTGCGACCCCTAGGCTCACCTGGATTGCCAAAATTTACTTAACATTGTCTTACTTCAGAATATGTGGGGGCGTTTGGCAAACCGGGTCAAGTCCATCAAATCGAATTTTCCAGAAACAGTGAAATAATGAATAAAACGGAGCGGGTTTAATTTTTTGAGCTCGGTTTTTTCTAAACAAGCACTGTGCCTGACGAAACGTTATTAGAAGTAGTTTTATTACTCTAGACTGACTTTGAAATTGTTCAACTCCATGAGATGAAATTTTAAACGTATTTAGTGAAAACAAACTTTGTTTTGCTTAGAAACTTTTTCACGCATAATAAAATGTACGTGCACTTGAGTTGTGTTCTAAATACTTCAGTAAAACAGAGTAAAACTAAAAAATCCGGCGCTTCGCGCCGGATTCTTCGACCGGGGGCGGGCCCGAAGTAGATGCTGAGCTTTCACAAAGGCGCAAGACAATTTCTTTTACGCTAAAAGATGATATAAGATTTGTGGAAGCTCCCCTACCATCAATAAGCCATATACGAATGTACGTAGCAAACCTATATACCTATGTATGTTTATTTTGTCTAAGGACGTCATTGCGGACGACCCGCGAACATTAATAACCTATATACCTATGTATGTTTATTTTGTCCAAGGACGTCTTTGTGGACATTTATAACCTATATACCTTTGTATGTTTATTTTGTCCAAGGACGTCATTGTGGACGACCCCCGAACATTAATAACGTATATACCTATGTTTGTTTATGTTGTCCAAATTAATAACCTATATACCTTTATGTATGTTTATTTTGTCCAAGGACGTCATTGTGGACGACCCCCGAACATTAATAACCTATATACCTATGTATGTTTATTTTGTCCAAGGACGTCATTGTGGACGACCCCCGACCACCTATATCCCTAGGTTTGTCGAGGAAGGAGAATAGCTAAACTGGTGTTCGATGTGTGGACTCCAGTATTGATGGTGGATATTTTGCACCTCCATGTCGCAGTCCCAGTACCACGACCACTACACTAAACTGGCATGTGAACGTACATATTGTGAGCAGTACCTTTACTTGCATTGGAAACTTGTGAAAATTTTCCATGTGTATTTTCAATGGCGAAACTTGACAAGCTCTCAGCTCCGTATGTACCTTCCATGTATTTTTAGCCCTTTTTTTTATCTTGAAAAATGGAATTTATTCTTGGTCGGTTTAACTGTTAATTGCGAACAAACTATAAATTGAATAATAAATAAAAACTATACAGCACTTCTCCCTCGCTTTTCTGGGCGATTAAAAAAGGTTTCAATTTAAAATCTTCAAAAATGCGACCTGTAGCGTGCGACCTACCGACATTGTGACAGACAGACAGACAGACAGACAGACAGACAGACAGACAGACAGACACCAGACACCATACCAATAGATGCTTGCTCAGCATCTAAAAATCCGGCGCTTTGTGCCGGATTTGGCGACCGTGGGTCCGAAGTAGATGCTGAGCTTACAGTAAATTGGCTTAGTCACTGGTAAACAATGCTTTTGTGGGAAGGCTGACATGAAGCTCTCGCAGTCAGCGCAAGTAAAAGTAGGCTAAATACAAGTTTTGCTGGGGAAAAGAGCTGGATAGTAATATTTGAATGACCTCATTTAAGAACGATGCCTTACCATATTTAAGTATGTCCGTGTTATGTAGTAATAAAGGAGGATCCGTAAAATAGTGATTATTGAAAGACGTACGGAATAACTGCTACCATGTATGAGCCTTATACGTACGTACGTGAAACGCAGTGAGAAAGTTGGATGCCAAAAGCTGAGGTGGTAATCAAAGCGTAGTGCCCAGACCTGCGCATGAAAATCTTTGAATTTGACACTGCAAGTCTTACCTTCGATTATGTTTGTGAAATCAACTTCAACATAGTCATCGCGATCTTTTCTGGTATGTTCGTGAGCCCATCCTAACGCATGAATAATCTCGTGAGCGATGGTACCCCCATATCCACCTTGGTTTTTGAAGCACAAATCTGCTAATTATATCCTGAGAGCCGCCGAGCTGCATACCTAAACATCTACCAGTAACTACAATTAAGTCTGTCGTAAATATGCAATTTGCATTCATAAAAATTAAATCATGATGATACTGATGTTGCAATCTACGCTTGGCATTTGTAAAGAATGAATGTAAAAAAAGGTGTATTGCATGAAGTTTTAGGGCTACTGAAATTCAATTTGATTTGCTATTGCTGTGTGTCAACTGCAAAATGTTAAGGAATTTTGCAATATCAATTCTTTATTGAAATAAATTTTCTTGCAATTATTTATTAAAAATATTTAATAAATGATAAAGACAAAATATTTTATTGAATAAAAAACACAGGATGTGTGCCATATAAATTCGTAGAGTCATCGTTAGTATAGGTACCTAGTTTAGGGTAGGGAGCAGCAGGTTTTTTTTGCATTTATTTTGAAACTATAGATTAGTTTGCGAAATTGCAAATAATGATATTTGTCTAAATCTAAATAAAAGCCCCTCAGTTGAAAATCCTTTACATTATTATGTATATAAAAATTTCCATCTGGTATTTCGTGTATAGTATAATGTATGCATAAACTGAAAATAAAAATATTGTGTGCAATCTTTTATGAAAAATGGTATCAATCCGGACATAAAAACATTAGTCATAACAACGTACATACATTAAATATTATTACAAAATTGTTAGGGCAGAAACCTTAAACGAATACAGTTTTATAACCAAACTGTTACGCACAAATTGCTGGTGTTCAACCTGCACTAACCTTTGACCTAGGTCAGCAGTCACATTTTTGAGACGCCTATTTAAAACTCCTATAGTAATTATTATAACTCAAACAAATTATTGTCGAACAAAGCTAATTTTGTGACCAAAGTTAAGATTGACCTATGACCCTGCGGGCACTCGCACTGGTCGGATTTAATAATTATTACTGTCGAAGCATTTACATCACTGTATATGTATGTATGCTCAATTAGTCATTCAAAATTACTATGTTGTGTCAGTGCAGTGGTTAAGGAACCAGTTTGGTGTGCCAAAGGGTGGGGGTTCGTATCCAGTTTTTGGTGTTATTTTTTAATTAATAAAATCGTTCAACAGGATTATTGTTGCGTGATCCAACACCGTTCTAGCATACTCAGTCAAACAGTATACACTGCAAATCACTAACCATATTCCTGTTGACCGCGGTTAGCAGGATTCACTGTGGATGTCGGAGTAACAAGAAAGCAGTTAGAAATTAACAGTAAAGTAGTCAATTCAATCCTATTTTTCTAAGCGTGTAAACTATATTTAAATACAATGCACTCGAAATCTCGAATGTAAGATTTTTATACTTGTATCTTATCCTACTAAACGCAGTGAATAAAATAGTTTACGGTTTTTTCTGTACTTGTTTCTTGTCTGCTGCATCTGCTGTCATAATAGCAAAAATTACAGGATTAAAATATGTTTTGTATTTCTGTTCATTTAATTTTGTTTCAGAACCAAAATCAGTAAAAGTTATCGATTTAGTATTTATTGTACACGTAATTGTTATTATCTGCCAATGGGCATAATTGTTTAACTTCTAATAATAACAATGCATTATTATTGGTAATTAATTACTAACTAAAAAGTATCTATTAACAAACCAAGGAAAACAATGATCACATATTCATGACAAATATGGATACACCCAAGATAAATTGAGGTTCGTTTGGTGGAAGTTTTTGAACTTGCTCGAATGGCATACATTTATAATTGATTCAAAATACAAGCTATTACAAACTATAGGATACGGGACCGGGCACAAATGATGCCATCCACTTTGAGGGTAGGTGTTTATTTTGAAACCCCATGGTAAAGGTAGCTATTTACGCAATGCTTAAGAAGGTGACAATGTGGGAAAATTTGGTTTTAAGTGGCGTTATTTGTGCTCGGCCCATGAAACTATTGTCAGTCTCACTAGTCAGTTGATTTTCAGTCTGGTTTTCAGTGAACAGTGCTCTGACATGCAGTGTATGAAGTGGTAGTGGTAGCGGAACTTGGTGTGTGACGCAGAACGGAGGTACGAAATGAAATTTTCTATTCGAAAAGAAAATTGCAAATAGTTTTACGGTTGACGGTCGACGACAGTTGACAGTAGCTTTCAGTTATTCAAAAATTCAAGTTGAAGCAGATATGTAAGCATTTATTGTTTATCAAAAACATTAATTTGTAATAATATCTATCGGTAGTAACAGTTGTTTTGAATTGTTATTATTAATACTGGCTAATCTAATTTGCTGACTGCTTTTTTGACTAGTTGCCTGTTTTGGCTATTTGAGCTACGTTACTGCCCTCTCAGCTTCGTCGCTATTCAAATTGTTAGTGGTAGCTAAAAAACATTTTGTTAATTTTTTTTAATATGTATACTAATCAGACAAACTTATTTTACTGAACACAACTGTAGTGGTTTCGCAATGGCTGTAAACAATTCTACAAGGTGGTCGCCATCGTTCTGCCTGATTTGCATCCAGTGTATTTCAGATCAAGAAATCAATGAAATTTACACATCACTAATGAGCAGACCGTTACTGGACCTAGAAAACATTATCCAGGTTTTCTGTGACTATATGGATTTCAAAACAATTAGATTCGGTTCCTACAAAGCTTGTCCTCGACCTGGCACTGGAGAGATATTTCCCTATTGCAAGAAATGCTTAGAACAAATTCTCGAGATGTATGAATTTCACGAAGAGAGGAAAAGACTCACTGACTTGATTGCAAAATCCATCTGCAGTTTTACAGCGAAAATAGTAGAAAATCCTTTGGAATCTCTAGAAGATATTAAACTTTACTGGTCAACCAGAAAATCTACCGATGTAGAACAAAATAACACTGATTCATTATTGAGCATTGACGAAATCAAAACTGAAAAGGATGAAATGGACTTGAGCCTTCAAGAAGAGAATCTTGAGGAGGATGACCTATGTATCAAAATAGGTTCCGTGACTCAGCCACCTTCATTGTTTTTAAACGAATGGATTGATTTACGAAAGAAAATCATTAAGCGTAAGTACGAATCCCCACATTAAGTTATACGTTCATTGGAGAAGAATGTTACGGTTGACGTATGTTTTGTGTTGAATACAGAGTTTATGATTATTTTTCGCAGTTCATTTAATAATTGTGTGTGACTTCTACTACACAGGGTATTCTGTTGAAGTGTCGGTAAGACATACAACGAATGATGCTCCAGTGCCGGTGCCGACGATGCCAATCCCAACAAAATCAATGATTCCAGTAGCTTTTGAGGAATATATTTCAACCGCAACAGAGGAAAATTCCGAATGTTCAACGAACTATGAATTTTGCAAGCAAGAATTAGATGAAGATGTGCACGAAGATTACTTCTCCGATGCAGATCGGTCAGAGTGTGACATTGAAAGTAACTTGCAACGTCCAATTGACTCCGACTTCGACGGAAATGACGGAGCATCCGATTTCGATCTAGGTAATTTTTACATTACTTGCATTTTGATTCCCTACCACATTTTGCACATTACTACTCCAAATTATTAGTATGAAAATCGGACTTTTTAGTCTCGCTGAAATTTAGGCGATTTTATTATGATATGATAAACAAACTAATTACTAATTATTTAATTTATTCCAGTGTTAAGTAAATTTTTATTTTTATTTGTAGTTCTCACTGTCTATATTTTACTGTATTTTATTTATTTTGTATCCAATTACTATACATTTACATTTTAGGTACTGAAAGGATCCCTCAAGCCGAAGCCGAAGTCGCCGATGACGTCGACATCACAGATTCGGTCGATCCTCTCCCTACTGTGTTAAGAAAATCACAGAGAATTAGGAATAAAGGTAAGGTTAGGAACATGCTTAGTTTAATAAAGCAATAATGACAAGAACAATATCGTCTGTGAAGAGCCAAAATTACCCATATTCATTTTTAGTTTCAAACAAAATGCACTATCTACAGAAAAAATTAAAATAAAATGTTCATGAAAGCATTTAAATACAACCTTATGTATTTTTCAAAAAACTGCAAAGTAAATATAATATTTTGCACTTTTTAAAAAGCATGTTTGTAAATAGAATATTTTGCACTTTTCAAAAAGCATGTTTGTAAATAGAATATTTTGCACTTTTCAAAAAGCATGTTTGTAAATAGTATATTTTGTACTTTTTAAAAAGCATGTAAATAGAATATTTTGTACTTTTCACGAAGCATGTAAATAGAACATTTTGACCTTTTTAAAACATGTAAATAGAACATTTTGGCCCTTTTAAGAAACTCGTGTTAACATTTTACGCATTATATTCTCATTCATTTTTAAACATTTTTTCGACATACTTAGCTTTTTTTAATTCTAACTTTGATTGGATAAATGGGTCATTTTGTTTCTTCACTCACGATATAGTGTTAATTCAAGTGGAATGAAAATATTAATGCTACTACCGGTTGACAATGCAATGGATTGAAAAATGAAAATTTCATGGCATTATGTTACGTGTGTAATAACTTATTCCTTATACATATTATATACCTGTTAGATAATGGCAACAATAGAATGGCCGAGGACGACACTACAGCCGCGGATTTTGTCGCCCTTCCTATTGCATTAAGAAAACCACAGAGAAGGAGAAGGGAACTAGTTTCGTTGCCCAAAGGTAAATAATTATAATTTTTTATTGAACTTGATTTCACAGTACAATAACAAAGCAGCACAGCGTTACCTCTCAATGCTCAGAGAGTTGTATAATGGATTACATTCTTAGTTACTTTTAATAAAACTACTCTGTATTAAATGAATCGTTCATGCACTACATGTGCAATAAGCAACGAAGGCGAATTGAGAGATGTAAAATATTTCTGTTGGTAATCGTTGATTTTTATTTTTATACAGTAAAAGATGACGTAAAGTTAGATCCGAGTTGGGATCCACCCAATTATATTAATAGTATTCGCAGGAGTGAAAGGGAAGCAGGGGAAAATCTTCCAGAGCCAAAACCAAGGTTAGTGAAGAAAATCGGTCCGAATCAATTTGCTGTAGGGGACTTCACTTTTGAAAAAGTTGACGACTTGTACAAATGTGGCTCTTGTGAGCATTCTACTGCAAATCGAACAAACATTGTGTGCCATATGAAAAACTTTCATCTCAATCCAAGTAAAACGTTTTCTTAATTACAGTCATTTTCTTATCTATATGTAGTATGTTTATGTTTTGCTATTTTTAAACCTTCGTTTTTACAGGGGCAATACTTTAAGTGCAATATTTTGAAGTTTCAATTAAAGTCATGGAAAGTTATAGACTTGTATAAAATCATGCGCAAACTTAAAAATCGTTTACTGTAAAACTAACAAATATAGTATAGAGTAGCAAGTGACAAGCTTTGAGTGATAGCAAGAGTAGCTAGTGCTTTCAATGTTAAACAAACAAAAATTAAATATGAAGCTATTCCATCAACGTTTATTCGTTTTTACGTTTTAATAATTTTTATTGGAGCGCCATATCTCGTGTATTTAGAAATATCGTCTGTCTGTGAAGAAGAACCAAAGTGACCCATATCCAATTTAAGCTAGAATCAAAATGAGCTATGTCATAAAAACAAAATGAGAAACATGCGCAAAATGTTAATTAGGAGTTTTTCAATTTTTGAAAAATGTACAATATCCTATTTACATGTTTTTCAAAAGGTTCAAAATGTTCTAATTCCATGTTTTCGAAAAGATGCAAAATGTTTTAATTTCTCATTCCATGTTTTCGAAAAGTTGCAAAATGTTATATTTACATACAACATATTTTTGAAAAGAGCAAAATGTTCTATTTAAGTGCTGTCAAGACATATTTGAATATTTTTGTTTATAGTTGATATTGTTTTTAGCTAAAAATGAATATGGGTCATTTTGATTCTTCACAGACGATATAATAAGACATGTAGCTGTAGAGAAAAGAATCATCTACTGATTACTAATGTGTATATATTTTATTTAAATAGTTCCAGCGAAAACCAAATCTGCACTCTGGTGGCCAAGGTCTGCAAAGGAAATAGAGCCGAATAAATTTGCTCTAGGGATTTGTACTTTTGAAAAAGTGGGTGATGTATACCAGTGTGGCTCTTGTGTATATTCTCATGCCAATCGACAAAACATTATGCATCATGTCAAATATGGCCATCTTAAACCAAGTAAGGTTCCTTTAACAGTAATATTATATTATTGTAGTATCAATGGAATAAATTTACAATCTCTCTTTACGTAAAGTCATCATTATTGCTACACAAAAACCTGTAATGCATGTTACTGCTTAAATTATATGCTTTTAAAAATACAGATTTTGTAAAAATTCTGTGATATTTATTATCTCTGAAACTTATCGTTTGAAATTCATGTATAGTGGCTTTTATTTTCAGGACCAGAGACAACGAAAAGTGGGAGACCATACACTTTTAAACCAAGAATAGTGAAGGAAATTGGTGAGAATCGATTTTCCGTAGGAGAATTTACATTCCAGAAAGTCGGCGAATTATACAAGTGTGGTTCTTGCCTACATTCAAATCCAAGACGAGCAGGCATTGTATTTCACTTGAAACACTTTCATCTCAAACCAAGTAAGAAAAGTCAACATACAAGAACTGCCTTATATTTATAACATTTATACAAGGGCAATGAGAATGTTTTAATTACATAAATTAAAGTGTGTAGATAATCAGCTTTTTCATATATCGTCGGTGAAGAACCAAAATGACCCATTTCAATTTTTAGCTAAAAACAATATCCTTTATCTACACAAATATTTAAATATTTCTTAAAAGTATCTAAATAGACTATTTTGCGCTTTTCAAAATATTTAAATAGAACATTTTACACTTTTCAAAAACATGTAAATAGAACATTTTACAATTTTCAATAACATGTAAATAGGACATTTTGTACTTTTCAAAATACTTACATGTAAATAGAAGATTTTACAATTTTAAAAAACATGCAAATAGAACATTTTACACTTTTCAAAATTTCCTGATTAACATTTTATGCCTGTTTCTGATTTTGTTTTTATGACATATCTTATTTTGTTTCGAGCCTAATTGGAAATGGGTTTGAAAATGTAGGTAATTACTCATTACGTGCTTAATTAATTTTTTCTCAAATGTCCTGATGTTTAGGTCGTACAAGACTCCTTGAAGTTGCTCCGGGCGATTACATGTATGCGGGCAAGTTCCCGGCTTCCAAAGTCTTTGACACGTACAAGTGTGGAACCTGTGAATTCATGACTGAAAAGATGGACTCTCTCAAAAAACACTTATTTACACACTTGCGTAAGATTAATTAGAAACTAGTCTATATCTATTTAATTATAGTATTTTGAGTATGTTCTTGTATTTAAGAAATCTTTAAAGACTTCCATATAGCTAATAAGAAATAATGGCCACTGGGAAGGGGGAGCGGTATTGAAAAATGACTTAATGGTTTTAGGAGGGAAGGAATAAAAATCGACTATTTTTAAATTACGTAATAATTACGAGCCCCCTTTTGAAAATTGATCTAAGTAAAATCGTGTAGTAAGTGAGTTTTATTTGTTTTGTTTATTTTTTTTCTTTAGATCCAAATCCTCTACCCAAGCCAAAAACCAATATTTGCGAAATTTGTGGAAAGGGTTTTGCAAAACTTTATATGTTGCGTGCTCATATACGTTCTCATTCTGAGGACCGTCGGTTTACTTGTGAAGTTTGTGCAAACACTTATAAGTCACTCTCTGGTTTAAACATTCATATGGAGAGTCACACGGGGGAAGACACTAGAAAATATGTCTGCGAAGTTTGTGGCTTAAAAACACGTGCTAAACATATGTTGAGAAATCATATGGCAAAGCATTACAAAGGAGGTACAATTTACTCATGCGACGAGTGTGACCGAAAATATACATGGCCTGCTGGTTTATCAAATCACAAAAAACTGGAACATGGCCCCAAGAAAATGACTAATGAGTACCCCTGCGAGTACTGTGACATGAAGTTCAAATTTAAAAACTCCATACCCCGTCATGTTCGCGTCGTCCACTTTGGGGAAAAGTCACAGAATGTTTTCAAACGAACTGGAGAGAGAAACCCGGAGCTTAAGGAAGACAGAAATGAAACGGCCGTCTCTTCAAATGTTCGAATTTCCATTCCATACGAAGCAAATGTCCAGCCAAAGGCTGATGATGATTTTGGCGGGATTAATCCTAATTCCAACGGTTCAAAACAAGAATTACTGGAATCTTTACAAGTTCATCCTTTTTAAATTTATAATGACTGTGTTCTGTGTTCTTTTGTATTTTTTCATGTGGAGTCATTCCGAAGTTATGACAATTTTTATTGGAGTGCGTTTGTATTTTACTTATTTGTTTTTATTACTTGTTATACACTAATAATACGGCTAAATTAGATACATATATTAAATAAAATCAATTAATAAATACGGACCAAAGAGAACAACCTAAAGATGACAGAAAAAGCCAGGTACAATTTTAAAAGGTGGAAATTTTGAGTTTTGTAGATTTGTATTTGTCTTTCCCAATATCTTCTTTGATCCTTCCATAGCTCAGGCCCCCGCCAATTAAATTAGATTTTTAAATATTTTCGTACGCTCTGAATATCCTCTGAGATATATGTACCAACCTGCGTAACAACATTTGATATGTATTTCAACATGCCCTGCAACAGTAGTAAAAAAATATAGCAATTAGAACGCAATGTATACATAACAAAATGTAAAACTTTTTAACAATTTGTTTTTGGCAATCGTTCGTAAACTGATAGGTACTGTCCAGAGCAACCACACGGATACTTTTTCAATTAAGACAGGTGAGTTAGCCGCGCATGCGCCCCGTCCACCTTATACCAGTATACAAAACAAACCATTGCAGCATCCTAATATTTCGCTATCTCCTTGTTACAACAGCCGAATTTAAATCTTCGTTTGCGGGAATTTGTTTAAGATAGGATTTTTATATAATATAGAAAATGGTTTTATGAGTTGCGGGTTTTAACCAAGGAGATAGCGAAATAATAGAGATGCTGCAATGGTTTGTTTTGTATACTGGTATAAGGTGGACGGGGCGCATGCGCGGCCAACTCACCTGTCTTAATTGAAAAAGTATCCGTGTGGTTGCTCTGGACAGTATACTGTCGCCTATGAAATAAAATACTTACAGCATCGTCACTGTTGCTGGAGTCGGCACCTGCTTCCCCTGCTCCTGCTCCACTCGTACTTTTAGTTGGTTTTGTACTTGAACATCCTCGAATAAATGTCATAATAAAGTAGATGACAAGGGCTCTGAGTATAAGAGACTTGGCCAATGCCATAAACTTTTCCATTGGAGTAGCTTGAAAGCGTTCCCTTTCTTTCCTAACTTGTTCGTCAAATGATAACTGGGAAAAAAAAATCAAGTGAAATGTAAACAAATTACCTTGTATAGGTCATAGGTCACTTGAAAATTAGTATAGGATTATTTTACAGTAATAAATTCAAAGAAATGATTTTATAATGGTTACTTCGGATTCTGGTTCGTCATCCGTATCGGCAGATTCTTCTGTGGGACGCACATTCCGCCTTTGTCTCGTCCCCGTTTTTGTAGGATTAATAGTCATAAAAGTAGGACCTTCGCCTTCCTTGGGCACCTCTTCAACCACAACCTGATTTATAGCATTAGTGTATTAAATTCTATAACATGAAAAAGCAAAAGAAATTAATGAATTCCAAATGGCTGCTAAATTACAAGAAATTTTGCAAATATTACCACACAAATTTTTGCATTGATTAAAAATTAATGCCATGAATTAAAAAAAAACCATAACACTTATGTTAAAAAATACGTATCTGATTTCCAGAACAAATATTACCAAAAATATTCTCAAAATGTATAAGTCGAAGATTTTAGCACTGTTTAATTCTTTGCTGTATAGACTTTTATGAAGGAAAACTTTGATCACGTAACTTTAAACTTGACTACGTTTTCTTCTTGATTACGCATATAACTATGTAATTTGCATTTAAATTTTTGCATTCGTATCTTTGTAGTGTAGTAAATCATTGGCGGCAAAATTTAAATTTGGAATTTTAGGAAAAATCCAAGATTTTATTAGTTATTTATGCATTCAAAATTCATTGTTTTGTGTTGTATGGTAGTGCTTTATTAGAAATTAGAACTGTGAAATGGTTGGGGGGAAATATGGTATGATAAATCGGACGATAAACTAAAGGATTTTGACAGATAATTATAGAAACAAAATGCACACTATCAATGGGGAATTTGGGAGAGCGTAGTAGGGAATTAAAATATAGACCGTCAGTTGGAGAATTTGAGGGAAGGGTAGCCAAGGTTCCACATCGGCAACGGCAATAACATGTGTTTTGAAGGGTGGTAAGAGAATTGAGAAAGTTTTAAAAACTCAGAACTGTGGTAGGAGATTCCATAAAGTTGTAATAGCAGTACGGCAACACCGCGGATGGTACGAAGGTAAAGAAAGGTGGCAAAACTGGATAGGAAATTACAAATTCCCATGGTGTGTATCTGATGTGACAGTGACCGTGATGAAATGTGAAAGTGAAAGGTTTGTTGAATTTAAAATTCCATCACTATTTTATCTTTCCTTGGGACTTAGATTGTGTTTTTGCCAGGTGATGATACTTTTCGTTCGCAGTGGTCCTGGATGTATTTATTAAATTACTCACTAGTCAGTCACAGCTTTTACCAATTACTATCATAATATTTATTTTATTTTATTTTGGAAAAAACTAACTTTAACTATACACATGATTTGGTCTGTCGGGCGTCGGGTCCTTGGAATATATTAATTTCCTCGCCAATTGTTGGCGCGCTAAAATATACACCTGTCATCTGCTTAACCATTGCGTAAATGGTGATCATTAACATGGGATGTCACCTTTATCCCAGCAATCATATTGAACCTACCTATGCCTATGAAGCCACTTACAGACGACCCCTAAAACATCAAGCTTAATTGTCTAAAACAAATCGCTTTTAAATAACGTCAAGCCGTTTTCTTTTTTAAATTCGACCGTGGGTCTTAAAAAGTGTTTACCAGGGATTTATTCAATTGTTAAAATTTGATTGAAGTTTCGTCAATTTGTTTCCATACAAAAACCGCTACTTTGATTTTTGGTGAAGCAAAATGTTGTATTTACATGTTTTAGAAAAGTGAAAAATGTTCTTCTTACTTGATTCAAAAAGGAGCAAAATGTTGTATTTACATATTTTGAGAAAAGTGCAAAATTTTCTATTTACATGTTTTGAGAAAAGTGAAAAATGTTCTATTTCCATGTTTTTGAAAAGTCAAAATATTCTTTTTAAATATTTTTGAAAACTGCAAATTGTTCCATTTACATGTTTTTTTTTTGAAAATTCAAGTAGCGGGGGCTGCCTAAACTAGCGCATTATCAGGCCCTGACGGAGGGAAATATTTTTATAGGAAAATACAGTCCTTCAAATAGATGGGGGATTTTGACGAGGGTAGGAAATTATTTGAGACCTACATTGAAACTACTTGGAGCAGAACGGCAATGCAGCAGGGGTAAGGGAGGTTAGAAGGGGTGGAAAAGGAACAGATGTAGGAAAATACAAATTCCCCTTGAACAGTGGACCGTTGACACCAAAAGGAACTTTTAACACTGCGCTCACTACTTGCACCTTGAATCACATATTCTCGTGGAATCACTGACTACAAGAACTGGAATGTGTGTAATATGTGTCAGTCATTCAACAAGTACTTTCATAACACATGCGTTTTGTGTAGTATAACCACCACCTATTTCTTTTTTACAATATAACCTGAAACAACTGAAAGTTTATTTTCAATAATAATAAAGGAGGGGATGTGAGTGTGAGGAGATAATTAATAGGTACGGCCGACAAAAAAAATTGAGAAGGTTCACTCACCGGGTGCATTTAAACAAACTGACAGGTTCAATAAAAATACGGTACCCATCAGTCAGTGTGCAGTTCAGCGGTGTCCTACTTTTGACATTGTCATTTGTGGGTGTTGGGTGAGTTTCAATTTAATCAGTTTTCCCATTAAAATTAAGTATAATAATTGTAGTATTCCGATTGTATTAAAATGTATTAATTATATTGTTATCCGATAGTTATTGTAGTCTTTATTAGAAAATTTTGAATCTAGTTCTAGTAGTCAAACGGGATTTAACCCTGTTTAATATTACATAAATAAACGCTATTAAAATTTTATTCATTATTTTACGCACGATTTGAATCACGTACCTGTTCCGGTTACAACGATAAAAACAGTTGAACTAATAAACAGTTTAATTAGATGGTTTTTAGTTTGTGTTTACGACGAATAACTGAAAGCACCAAGCGCTGGATTTTTACTCACTTTGCTTAATGGTATTTCTTTAAATAGGTTGAAATACCGTATATCTTCTAATAGTGCGCCCCGCCCTGCAATACTATTCGAACTTAAGCTTCGAATTAACCTGCGCATGCAATTAAAGACCCGGTCAATAATAGAAGACCAGCGTACTATTAAAATTGTAATACATCGTAGGCCCGCTCTTAAAATAAGAAAAAATCCGAGGAAACGTCACTAATTTTTTAGGTTTATTACTGAATAAAATCATTGACAAGGGATGGTCTGTAATTGGTGTCAACCAAATTTTCACTCTTCTCTCAAATTGTCGTCAGTTTAAAATCAATCATTTCAAACGGATATCCTTATGACATATAATCAATACTTAACTAGACCCACTTATTGTTAGTCTACCAATGAGGTCATTTATGGACTCAATACTTAACTAGACCCATACTTGTTAGTATACCAATGACATCATTTATGTACCATCCCCAAGTACGTAAATACATACTGATATAACGTAAAATAATGGCAATAACCTCTCTATGCTTAAATATGTGACTTCCTACCCCCCGCGTACTATTGAAGACCCGGGCACTATTAGGGACCGCGTAATATTAGAAACCCGTTCGATATTATAGAGGGCCCACATAGTATTAGAAGATATACGGTACATATGTAATGCTACACTTTTTTAAATGCGAGTAAATGGGGTTGATTGTAACATTCATCTTCCTTTACAACTAAATTACTATCACCGATGCCGATGCCGATGACGTACGGTACAATTCGTGATAGACCTTCATTTCCCTTTCACTACAAAATTTTACAGCTGTTAAGTAGCCTTATAAGTTTCTGGTCTTAAACTTGAGCGATGAGTAAATCTCTATAAGAAGCGCGAGTTCCTTAAGGTTAACAATTATTGTTCCCTTTTATAGTGAAATCAAGGTTTAAAAACAACCAACGTAGGGAGGTTATGAGCCCCTTTCAAAGCACACACGCGCAAATTCGATGAGAAAGAATGCGTGTCCTAGAGTTAATTTAATTCAAATTTATTTTAATTAAATTGTGAGCGCGTTTGGCAATTTTATTACTTCAGTCGTAAATTAAACTGTTTTGTATACTACTATCATCGTGATGTCTAATGTATGTAGTACCTATATGCCAATTTGAAGTATAATTAATCTAATTCTAAATTATCTCGCATAAAATATTTAAAGCACGCGAATGTACCTTGAAAATTATCAAATTGCAATTTATTGTAGTTTCGAATATTTTTCAATTACCTACTTTCAATTTACAAATTATTTTCACTATATATGTACTTACACGCATTTTGCTTCCTCTCCCCCTGCCACTGAAACTAATTATGTACACGTAATATTTGTGTAGTTCCGTACAAGCACATCCTTTAATATTATAATGAGCACATAAAATGAAGAGTTTTTTGCCAAAACGAGATAAGCGAAAGTACGAAAGTATCAAAGCAAATTTTACAGGAACAACGAATAATGAATAAAAGGTGACAGGATTATTTATTTGAACTCAATTTTTTTCTACAGGTACTGTAACTGACGAAGCGTCATTACAAGCAGTTACATAAATCTATAGACTGACTCTGGAATTTTTTAGAAAATTTTCAAAAATTTTAATTTGTGGGCTTTTTCCGTTTTGCCTCAAAATCAGTAACTTAACATGGGGGGAAAAGTCCGTGAGATGAAATTTTAATCAAAATTTGAGTGAAACTTAACTTTTATAACTTTTAAACTTTTTCTTGTATGAAAAAATTTACGCACGGCAATTGTCTTCTACAAACTACGAAAACACCCAGAAACCAAATTTAAATCATAGCTGCATGTTTAGAATGGACTTATCGCATTTTGCCAAAAATCATTTAATGGACTTTATCCCATTTTACAAAAAATACGGAGTTTTTACTGACTAAAAAAATTTTGTGGTTGAGCTTTGACCTTTACCATTTAACATAGTTGTACCTGTCTGTGTGAATAGAACACGTAATTCAAATAATCTCATTTAAAAAAAATTAACTTATCCCGGTTTGCCAAACAACTCTTCACATGTAGAATGTAGTAGATTGTAGTTATATACGTAAATATATGGCAACTTGTGTAGTACTAATAATTATTGCAACATTTTTTAATTTTTAGTATTTTCAGCCTGAAAACTTTCACATGGGCAAAAAAACCAACCAACATCATCGGATTACAAGCGCTTTATAGCAAGTCCATCTAATTAAATGCAATTCAAAACACAAACGTAGCGGGAATTTAAAAACAAAGTGGTTTTTCACTCTCCATAATAAATTAATATGAACATGAACGCGTCTAGAACAATTGTTGTCCACCTCCAGGACACATGTGACAGTGGACTTCTCCTTCCAATAATACCATATGAAAATGCGTGGAGTACAGGATTTCGTGCATTTTTGTACTTGGCTGGACTACTGTATTGTTTTATGGGTGTTGCCATTGTTGCGGATGTCTTCATGGGAAGTATTGAGAAGATTACAAGTAAAACAAGGAAAATATATTTGTCCACGGGGAAGGATAGTGAACCCGAAGTAGTGGAAGTGAGAATTTGGAATGACACAGTAGCAAACCTGACATTGATGGCCCTTGGATCATCCGCACCTGAAATTCTACTCTCGATTATTGAAATTGTCGGGAACAATTTTAAAGCTGGAGATTTGGGACCGGGAACCATTGTTGGCTCTGCTGCCTTCAACCTCCTCGCTATTACTGCTGTCTGTGTGGTGGCTATACCTAATGGAGAAGGACGTTCCCTCCGCCTTATTAATGTAATTAAATTGTAGCATTTAAATAAAAATAATTATTACTAGTACTATGACGAGCAAACTCCGGCAATTATTGGTGTTTTTAAAATTAGAAAACAAAAAATTGTCTCGGCAAAAACATTTTCAAATGTCCAGCAATAATCGTCTGTAAAGAGTCAAAATGAACCAAGTCCCTTTTTAGCTACCTAAACCCAAAATGCACTTTCTACAAAAAATATTAGCATAATATAACCTTGTAAATAAAACATTTTAAAGAACTTTTCAAAAACGTGTTAATAAAATTTTTTGCACGTTTTCAAAAACTTGTAATTAGTACATTTTACACTTTTTAAAAACGTTTAAATAGAAAACATTTTACACTTTTCAAAAAGTTGTAAATATAAAATTTCGCACTTTTTAGAAACTCCCATTTACCAAATTTTTTACCCATATCTCAGGTAGTATTTTTTTGAGATATAGCTCATTTCAATTGTGGCTTAAATTAGATATGGGTCATTTTGATTCTTGACAGACGACATATTTGTTTGCAATTCTATGTTTCTTACAATGCTATTTTTGAATGAAAAATATTACCGTATTTTCCCTAATACAACGAGACCCCCGTAGTATTAAAACTCGAAGGTCTACCCCGTGCGCTGTATTAGGAACCCGCGTTATGTTAATGCCTAGGAAACCCCCCGCGTTGTATTAAATAGCAGACGTTTAATATACAGAGGTTCTATTAGAGACCCGCGTTTTAATAGAACCCTGTGTTGTATTAGAGGAAATACGGTACGTTAGTTAAAAGTAAACAGCCAATTGCCAGGATTATGAGTGTTCAGTATGGGAGAAGTGTACCTAAAAGAAGTAGTCTACAAATGACGTCATGGATAGCGTCAATGGGTTACAAGGCAACTGATGATATCATATGCTATAAAGATAGCCATTTACGCAATTGTTACACAGATGACAGAGCAGTAATAAAGCATTAAAAATTTGAATTTTTCGGTGACATTTTTTTCCCAGTATTGAACTTCACTAGAAAAGTTAACCATTGTTAGCCTTAAGAAACTCGCTTTCAGATTTAACAATGGTTAACTCTGAAAGCGTGTTTCTTAAGGCTAACAATGGTTAACTTTTCTAGTGAAATCAAGGTCTTACATTACTAAAATAAAATCTTGTTGGGTGTATCTCTATAGCGTGGCCCATATATCGTCTTTGAAGAACCAAGAGGACCCATATCCATTTGTAGCTAAAAACAATATCAACTATCTCTAAAAATATTTAAATATGTCTTGAGAGTATTTAAATAGAATATTTTGCAATTTTTAAAAACATGTAAATGGAACATTTTGCTTTTTTTCAAAAAGATGTAAATAGAAAATTTTACACTTTTTAAAAATATGTAAATAGAAAATTTTGCAATTTTCAAATATATGTAAATGGAACATTTTGCTTTTTTTAAAAACTATTAAAAAGATGTAAATAGAACATTTTACTCTTTTCAAAAACTCTTGCAACTCTTCAAAAGCTTAAATTTGATATGGGTAATTTTGGTTCTTCACAGACGATATGATATCCATGTAATGATTAATCCGTGTGCTAAATATTATGCAATAAGTCACATGGCATGTTAAATATTTCTTCATTACTAAGACTAGTTGCTAGTAGACATTTGTGTTTTCACCCAACTCACTCAACTAGTATATATTTGCATTCTCAGTATTAACAGCTTATTACACATAGCAAACCTTTGAGTTATCCAGCGTGCCGATATCATCCTGATGACTCTCACGGAATGTTATCCTTGCCATGTAACAGTAATTCGCAGTAATAAACTTTTATTACTGGCACGCCTTACAAGCGCTGACTATCATTTTTACCAGAATAATACCTTATCAACATCAGGCCACCCACACATGACATACATTCACACTAGAATCATATCCGATAATGCTACTTTTGCATTTGAATTACGGATACAGATTAATCCAGATTAAATACGAATGTTGACTACTGCTACGCTATTACATCACTCATAATCTAAAGGTAATTCCTAGTAAGTTATTCCTACAAGTGTTCCTTTCTAAACCATTTATATGTGTTTGTTTATACAAAAACAAAGTTAAACCGTCCCCTGTACAATGTAATCAAATCAAATCAAACGAACATTCGTAATCACATTCTGCTGTAGTAAACGACGTACATTCTCAGAAATGTATAATGTACTATCAACTATGTATACTGTTTCTTGTATATTATTAAAACTTCTTAAATTATTACGTTTAAAAGTTTTATTATAAATTAACTACACTATGTGCAATACACTTTTGCCGGTACTTCAGTTTATAAATTTGAGTGACGTATTCTTTTAATAATACTGTGAGAAAAATGTCTTTCCTCGGTACGGAGTTAGGGGAGGAAATGTCCGGGGAGGCAAAACTAAAAAGTCCGGGAGAAAAATGTCCGTATACCGTTTTTAGGCTCAAGCAAGGGAAATGTGCTGCACAGCTTTTAGGTATGATCGAACTAGCCATCTTTTTGGAATTTTAAAAGGATAAACTACCAAAATAGGCAAACTAAAAGCATAAAAGACTGCATGTAATTTAATGTATGTACTCACGAATATTACTGATGGCTAGTTGCGCCTACTTAATTCATTTAAACCCGACTAGGTAATTTAAGGGTATCGCTGTGGTAGAGGGTCGTCCATAAATGATGTCACGGGTAGTTTCATTGGGTCTGCTTAGATACTAATGACGTTCCATGTTAAAGGTATCCATGTACCCCATTCCCCATTGTTAAGCTGATGACATCATAATGATAAGAGCCATATAGTTGTAGATATTTCGATGACCTCATTAATAGACGATCTCTAGGGGGTATTTGTATTTAATCAGAAAGCATAAATCTAGAATTTATTACTACTGAAAGGGTACGTATCGTCTGTGAAGAACCAAAATGACCCATATCCATTTTTAGTCTGAAACAAAATGCACTATCTACAGAAACAATTTAAATAACATGTTCATCAAAGCATGTAAATAGAACCTTGTGCATTTTTTTAAAACAAGTAAATGGAATATTGAGCACTTTTAAAAACATTTAAATACATAGGACATTTTGAAATTTTCAAAAAACATGAAAATAGGATATTTTGCACTTTTAAAAAATATGTAAATAAAACATTTTACACTTTTTAAAAACATGTAAATAAAATATTTTGACATTTTCAAAAAACATGCAAATAGAATAAATATTTTACACTTTTAAAAAACACGTAAACAGAACATTTTGAAATTTTCAAAAGACATGAAAATAGCGGGCATTGTTACCTTTTTTAAAACATGTATATCGAACAATTTGCTCATTTTGCAAGCTTGTAATTAGCTCATTTTAATTCTAGCATAAAATGAAAATGGGTCGTTTTGGTTTTTCATAAACGGTATGTAATATCTACATAAATATTCTGAGCACTCAATTAATTTTTCTGAATTCACTCTTTTGTAGGTGTTTCTAGTGACGAGTACTTTTAGTTTGTTTGCCTACGGTTGGGTCCTTATTGTTCTGGAAGTAGTAACGCCCAATGTTGTGGATTCTTGGGAGGCAATTCTAACATTTTTGTTCTTCCCACTCCTCGTCCTTATTGCATGGTGGGCTGATCGAGATTGGAAATGTGGGAAAAGAGCTCCTCAGGTGGGGGAACAGCAAATAGAACTTGGAATCGCTAATGGTAGTGCCGGTGGTGAGTGTAAGTGATTTCTAGTTATAGTATTTTTTTTTTGATTTTTTTTTGTGTTGCTTTTATTCGCATCATGTGGTAAAAAATGTGACTCTTAACTGTTTCTCGACTGCTATGTATTTTGTTTTTGGATTTTGTCTGCAGTGCTTCCTAATCATGTGATTAGTCTATATTATTAACTGACAGTAATTTAATACGTTTTATATTTCCTAGCAGCTTTTGATCATGTCTTGTTTCAGGAACATGGTTACTCACTCGGCTTCGGCTATCGGGAAAACCATATCGTTACTGTACATGCAATTTAAAGCTGTTCTTCAAAACTCTGCTAAAAACTTATGTCTGTTCTCGTTCCCCGCTAAAAACAGTTGCTGATATCCATTTGTCACCAAAAAAACACTAAAAATCATTGCTTATCAGTCGCTATTATATTTATTGATTTAGATGTAAAATAACATTGTTTGTCTTTTTTTGTTTTTTTACTATAGTCTCATGAGTATTAATTTCGAGGAAACATATAAATGCCATTGTGTATATTTTACAATAAAGCAATAAATTATTGACTTAATTTTGGAAAAAATGTTGGAAATAGATGACGCCATGCTAGCAAAAAAGAAACTATTTTATGATGATGGCCAGCTGAACAGGGATGGTTTGATCGAATTCTACAAGGAGCTAAGAAAATATCCAGAATTGAGTGATGCGGATGCCGCAACGCTTGCAGCAACTAAGTAAGTTGTACGTAAGCTCAGGGCCGGACGAAGGAATTGGTTTTAGGCAGCAACTCGTTTCCATACAAAAACCACCATTTTGATTTTATTGATCGGTTTCTTTGGTAAAACAAAATGTTGTATTTACATGTTTTAGAAAAGTGCAAAATGTTTTATTTCTATGTTTTTAAAATGTATACAAAAATTTATTTGCCTATTTTTAAAATATACAAAAAAAAATTATTTGCATGTTTTTGAAATGTACAAAATAATTTAATTTGCATGTTTTTGAAATTTACAAAATAATTTTATTTGCTAGCTGTTGAAATGTACACATTTTTTAATTTCCATGTTTTCGAAAAGTCAAAAATATTTTTGAAAATTTAAAAATGTTCCATTTGCATGATTTTTGAAAATTCAATATTGATAATTTGATAATATTATAATTTCTTTTTGCAGGCTCGTGGATAACCAGCCTCATTCAAGATTGTGGTACAGAATTGGAGCATGCCGGAACATGACTGGGAGCAGAAAAGTTCATCCTTCTTTAACGGACAAACTTCAAGAGGTATTGTGGTCTAAATTTTACTAAGAATAAATTGGAATTTTATTTCTAAAGTTATATGAAAACATCTGTTAAAAATGTATTATGTGGTCCATGCAATTTTGAATTTTCAAAATCCGGCAACCCTATTCACTAAAGATAAAAACTAATGTACATACTGAATTTTTTGGTCGACAAAACTACTATGCTATATGGTATTTTTAATGATGTATGCAAATATTATAGGTTTATGATACAATTAATTCTCACCCGGATGTTCCAGACATTGGAAATCTCCCCGCCGTCGTATCTCATCATTCTCATGAAAAATCTATAGTCGAATTTCATTCAGCATCCTACGCGGTCCCTGAAAATGTAGGAAAATTCAATGTGACAGTAGTTCGACATGGAAGAATGGACAACACCGTCCGGATTCGAGTTGAGTCTTTTGACGGTACAGCAAAACAAGGTTCAGACTACGTCTCTGTCAATGAACAACTAGTTTTTGGACCCTATGCCAAGGAGCGTGAGGTGACCGTTAAGATTATCGATGATAATCAGTGGGAACCGGACGAGGAATTCTTTCTTCGACTGTCACTTGTCGACGAAGGGGCGTTTGAGAGAAAGGACGTAGTTCTGGGACGACTTCCCATTATGGAAATTGTCATTCTTAACGACGATGGTGAGAACAGGCTGTTTAAAATTTGCTAATGAGTATAAAAAGATCGTAATAGATAGCATAGCTCTATACTCTATACGAATAGCTCGTCCTCCGGGGGCAAAATATACCTTAAGGGACATTTTGTGCTGAGCCGTGTGGGTACGAATTATTCGTGTGGCGCAGCTATCTTCGTTTCGACCATTCATCCATTTCCAAACAACAAAAAATTAAAATTAATTACAATTACATTTAATTTGTGTGTGTGTGCAGAACCTGGAGTTTTATCATTCCGTAAACGTGGTCTCCTTGTGAAGGAGAGTTGCGGTTTTGCAAATATTGAAGTAGAACGAACTAATGGTGCTGATGGAGAAATTGCAATTCAATGGAGAACTGTGGACGGTTCAGCTAAATCTCCTGATGATTATAAAGGTGGTGAAGGGACTTTAGTTTTCAAGCACGGAGAGGTACACATTACTAAATACTGTTACATAATAAAAAATATATCGCCTGTGAAGAACAAAAATGACCTATATCCAATTTAAACTGGAATCAAAATGAGCTATGTCATAAAAAAAATGAGAAACATGTGTAAAATATTAATTAGGAGTTTTTTAAAAACGTAAAATGTTCTAGTTCCATGTTTTTGAAATTGTAAAATATTCTATTTACACGTTCTAGAAAAAATGCGAAATGTTCTATTTCCATGTTTTTGAAACGGTGTAAAATGTTCTAATTCCATGTTTTTGAAAATGTGCAAAATGTTCTGATTTCATACTTTTGAAAATGTGCAAAAATTTCTAATTCCACGTGTTTAAAAAGTGCAAAATTTAAATGCTCTCAAGAGATAACTGAATATTTGTGAAGATGGTTGATATTGTTTTTAGCTAAAAATGGATATCGGTCAGTTTGTTTTTTTACGGACGATATGTCAAAATAGGTTAAATTTTTCTAAATTCAATTATTAATAATTTTTAAAACAATATAGTACTTCAAATATTTAATTATATATTTTTTTTTGTACACATAGATATTACGGAGCATTGACCTTGAGATTGTGGACGATGCAGCCCCAGAAAAAGATGAATGCTTCGAAGTAGAACTGTTTGAGCCAAGTGGTGGTGCTAAATTAGGAAGAATTACCAAAGTTGCTGTGACCATTGCGAACGATGATGACTTTAATTCTGTTCTTCACAGACTCATGGTCCTCACAAATAGTAATATAAAAAATTTGGCTGTCCATCATGACTCATGGAGATCCCAGATGTATGACGCAGTCACAGTCAATGGTGGAGATGTGGAAGGGGCCACTGGTTTTGACTACTTTATGCATATAATGACTTTTGGTTGGAAAGTATTATTTGCTCTGATTCCACCTCCAGGTTATTTTGGTGGATGGTTATGTTTCTTTTGTTCTTTATTCGCTATTGGAATTTTAACGGCTGTCGTAGGGGACTTGGCCTCAATTTTTGGTTGCCTTATTAATCTAAATTCAACCGTGACTGCTATTACATTCGTTGCACTGGGGACGTCTCTTCCGGATTTATTTGCAAGTAAAACAGCAGCATCCCAAGAAAAATATGCTGACAATGCTATTGGAAATGTTACTGGGAGCAATTCCGTGAATGTTTTTCTGGGTTTGGGACTCCCTTGGATTGCGGCAGCTATTTTTTGGGAATCAAAGGTAAAATGTTTTTTCAAGAATTTCAAGCTGCTCACTAAAAATTTGTATTGATATGAATGTCATCTGTGAAGAAGCAAAATGACCTACATCCAATGGCCTACACTTAAGCTAAAATCAAAATGAGCTACGTCATAAAAACAGAATGAGAAACATGCGTAACATGTTAATTAGGAGTTTTTGAAAAGGTGCAAAATATTTTAATTCCATGTTTCTGAAAAGGTGCTATATGTTTTAATTCCATGTTTTTGAAAAGTGTAAAATGTTCTAATTCCATGTTTTCGAAAAGGTGCAAAATGATCTAATTCCATGTTTTTAAAAAGGTGCAAAATGTTCTAATTCTATGTTTTTGAAAAGGTACAAATTGTTATAATTCCATGTTTTCGAAAGGTGCAAAATGCTCTATGTAAATGCTTTCAAGACATGTTGCAATTATTTTGTACGTAGTGGATATTGTACAAATGGAAATAGGTCATTTTGGTTCTTCATACAGACGAAATATGTAAACTAATCATTTTTTCTCTAGGGAGAAGTTTTTCACGTACCATCTGGTGCATTGGCATTTAGCGTCCTGATTTATTCAATTGTTGCATTCATTGCATTGGGACTTATTCTTGCCCGGCGGTACCTTAAAATTTTTGGCAAGTCCGAATTGGGTGGAGCCGTTGGACCAAAATGGGCCACAGGGATTTTCCTAGTATTCCTTTGGTTTTTGTATGTCATCCTTTCGTCCCTTCAAGCTTACGACATAATTGAGTTTAAAATTGGAGGTTGAAAGGCTTCGTCACTACTTGAAGATATATGAAGCATAATTCTTGTTGTTAATCAATAAGTATCTACTAATACAAAATGTTCACGTGTGTACTGTTCCAAACCGAACAAAAATTGTATCCTAAAGCTTATTATATACATAAGTATATGCAAGTAAAATCTGTGGGTATCGTCATTGTGAAATTACCTCCATTGTTTACATACAGTTTTGCGGATTGTCTAAACAAAAATTAACATCTTGAAACTGATGTAGTTTTAGAAAAAATTCTAATTTATAGAAAACATTCCAAAGTTTCAAGATTTTGAAAGCTGCTCTGGCATAATCGTGGGTTAACAAACATAGAAAAATTTACAATGGCGAATCCGTCACCTTTTACACACATAAGTGTGTACTTAAGTACCTATAATATGTTTTGACCAAAAACTTTTTTCTACCTATAATATGTAGTAAACTTAATTTAGCATGTTTTTTTGTAATACGACTAAATTATACACATATATGATACATGATCTTGAAGATCTTTAAAAATAAAAATAAACAATTCTTCTTCAGTACTTAAATTGTTTGAGATAACTGCTGTATTTTTCCCGGTGAAATGAAGCTTTAATAATAATTGAAATGGATTGGGTGATTGGTGATATCTCTACGTAAGTAGATACCAGTCCGATTCGCACCCATGCCGTTCGCACCTCTGTACCAATGATGTGTTGTAGTTATAGTTTTATGAATATGAAATTATATAATATATAATATACTGTAAGTTACCAGTCACATTTTGAAATTTTAGATTGATGGGAAAATGTTAATGTACCTACAAATTTTTTAAAACTAGAACAGAAATTAAATTTTGCAAGCCTTGTTAAGGCTGCCTTTACTACTTGATAGCTACAAGCTACAATGTTCTTTGTTACTGCTGTGAATTTGAATTTACTAATAAAAAGATCACTATAACCATACATCTAATCATGTATTTTATTTTGAAATAGTTTTGCATATGTAAAAATCTGGCCTACAAATTACTACAAAAATATGCATTTTCGAGGGTCATTCAAGGGTAATTTTCATGTCATGTCATGACGTCATGGGAAGTGGCATTAGTGGCAAGGATAATGTTTCCGTGCTAACAAATATTAGCTTTGTCCTTGAAATGCCAGCTGCCGCTTTTGCATTACTCCAAGTTTCCGCGCCAGTTTCAAGATTCAAGAAAGTAGCAGTAGTTTTAAATTTTAAATTAAACAGAAAAAGTTTTTGCAGTTTAATTTTTAATTAATAGTCAGTTTCAGTTGAGCTTGAGCTGTAACACCGCAAGCAAAAAAGGATTGAAAAGTTAGACCCAAACGGGCCCGACAAGTTGACAAAATTTTAACTTGCTTAATTGTTAATTGAATTCCTGTAATACCAACTTTCAATTTTCACGAACTGTGAAAGAGTTTAAAAAGGGAACAGTTTAAAGTTTAGTGACAGAGTTGTTTTAGAGAAATACAAATGCTGTTACAATTGTCAGCTGTCCGCTAATAACTTGTAGTTTCCGATATCTGTCGTCTCTCTTGCCTTCCCCTTCTGCGTTGCTGTCAAAGACAAATTTTGTTTTGGAAAACAATAAAATAAGAACATTCTAATTTCCATTTTCAGTCATCAGTGTTCTACAATACTCAAAGGTAGGTATTTGATTTTGGTGTTTAGTATTGTCAAAAATAAAATATTTAAGCAAAATCTCGGCAACATTAAAAACGTAAATTTGAAATATGCATGATACATTGTTTCAAATGATCACTTATCAAAATTCTTTGATAAGTGATACCCAGGCCGGTAAGTGATGTCCAAGGAAAAATATTATTTAAAGTTTATTGTATATAAATCGACTAGAAATGAATAATATAACCAAAGTTGTGCATTGGGCATCACTTACCGGCCTGGACATCACTTCTTGAAGAAACCCCAAAATTTTTAGTTCAGCCATTAATTAACGTTTATTTTGGTTAATTGGTGAATTTAATTGTTTAAAGTTTGATTGCTAAAATCCATTCCATTGACAAAATTTGTTGCGTTGTGGATGTGTGTATGCTATAGTTAATCTGGATGTGTAACGAAATCCGAAAAATTAAATTTGTTTTACTCTAGCCTGACGTTTATGGTGCCATCGGTAGATCAAATAAACATTTGACAATGGGAGTTTCTATATTACAAGCCTACCCCGTTAAAGAAAACATGACTGGGCAACAAACCATAGATATGCTCATGAAGCGTGTGGTAACTCTTGGAGGTGTTCAAAGCGGGACGTTTCTTGTTGACTGTGACACGTATGCATCAACTTCTCATATTGGTCCTCCAGGTCAACAAGCAACTCGAACTTTAAATATTTTACACAATTCAGAATATCCAGCATCAACATTTGCACTGTTGGAAGTCCCAGTTCCTGCTGGTAACCCCCCTGCAAGTCATCCGCCCTCAACTAATCCTGGCTTTAAAACGGTGTCTCTAGTGGCTGACAACTTATTTGACCTTCTTGTTCTTAAAATGAATGATGCATATTCTTCCAAAAAAATCAAAATTGAGTCCAAAGGAGCAAGATTCGAATTAGGGGATTTTATCGTCAAATTAGGAACCGTCATGATGTCGCAGAATTTTAAAGGGATACTTGTTGAAGTAGACTATCGTCCTTGCGTCGTGGCGGAGGCCTCGTGGGAGCTTCTCATGGAACTAATGCAAGGAATCTTTGGCCAAAATGTCCAAACAAGTCCACCACGAACCCTCCAGGCTCGAATGAAAGAAGTATACACACCGTTAGACACGATTCACCAGTATATGGACCATTTCACGACATTTCGAAAAGCTGCCGGAATTCGGTGAAATACTTTTGCGAGAAGATTTGAAAGCCCCCTCTACTCTTTCACTCCAATTACTAACTACAATAATAATTCTGAAAAAATATTTATGTTTGTATTTCCTATATATTATATTATAATATGCTCTTAATAGAAAAAATCCACCTTAAAGTAATCTATACTTACTGTCCTTTTTGGTCGCGACTACACATTTATTGTAATGGGATATTGTAGCGAATTAATTATTGTGTTTTTATTTATCTTTTCCTATCTTTAGTTTATTCAGTGTCCATTTTTGTAAGCCAGTACGATGTGCTGTTCGGAAATAATTTGACACGTTAATAAAGGAAAACTTCAAAATGATCAATAAATCAAAATTCCATGTAAGATTCCGAGTTTACTGGATATTTTATTGGACGTTTTACTTTTTTTGCCTATTTGCCATCCAACCGATTCATAAGAAGTATATGCTCGTTTAAGATTTTCATTGCCGAAATGCTGTCCGAGAGTTGAATTATGACGCTCGAATTCGTGAATTGAATTGATTTTGATTAGAGTTCCTTATCTTGGAGATATTTTTATTCAAATCCCGACTACACATTTTTTAAATTCAGATTTCTTACTCCCAATCCATTATATGGTTTTTAATTTAAGTTGGTTTGCAAAATGCTAGAAAATTACTCGTATTAATTATTGCATTTAATTTACAATTAAATGCATTGTTTGGTGTGACTTGTGGAGTTTGGAGTTTTACCTTACTTACCTGTGTAGTAAACTCTAATTTGTTGTACTTAACTTAAGTATGTACATACAATTGACAATTAAATGAAAGAAATCAAGGATAACTATAATCCCTTTGTAAAACGCACACTGGGTTCCAATCCCAAGAATAGGATCTATTGAGATGGAAGTTTGAATTTCCATTGCCGAACGAACAATACAATACAACGAAAGAAAATTCGGAGAATTTGGAAAACTGTGCACCTTTTTTTTACTTGCTAAATCCATGGTGCCTGGATTCCATGGTAACAAATAAATACACTTCCGCTTTTTACAAACCACGAAGAACGGATTTAAAATGAAAACAGTTTCAATTTAATCACAAATGTTAAATGTTTGTTCAGAGTTTCCGAAAATTTGAGAAAGACTCGTTGTGTGAGTGAGAATTTGTGGGATTACAATGGCTTCGAGTGTAAGCGTAAACAATCCTTCAAGATTATCGTCATCTTTCTGCCTCATTTGCATCCAGTGTATATCATCAGACCAAGAAAAAAACGACATTATTAGTACTTCCCAAGGACCAGACAGACCTTCGGCAGTGGATCTGGAAAATATTTTCCAAATTTTCTGTGAATATATGAACTTCAACAAACCAAGGCGACGGCCATCGTCAAATAAATTCGATTTCATCGGTATCGGTTTCAATCCTGCCTCTCAAGAAAAATTCCCTGTTTGCCATGAATGCTTCGAAAAAATTCTGGAGATGTATGCGTTTCACGAAGAAAGAAAAAGACTGGCTGACTTAATTCAAAAATATGTTTGCAATTTCACTGCAAAAATAATAGAAAATCCTTTAGATTCTTTAGAAGATATTCAACTTCACTGGTCTTCCTTGACATCTACAGAGCCCCATAATACAGAAAATAGGATTGACATTTGTATGGACGCTATCAAAACTGAAAAGGATGATCTTATTTATCCAGACATTAACGAAGAAAAACTTGATCTAAAACTTCATCTTGACGAGCACGAGTACGAGGATGACCAATGTATCAAAATTAAATCCGTCATCACCCAGCCATCTTCATTGTTTTTAAACGAATTAATTGAGTTACGAAAGGAAGTCCTTAAACGTAAATAATACACTTGTTTATTAATTTAAATACTAATCATATTTTTTTTAATGTAGGTATAGCATATAGTCTGTGAAGAACCAAAATGACCCATATCCAAATTAAGCTAGAATCAAAATGGGCTATGTCATGAAAACAAAAGAAGAAACAAACGTAAAATGTTCATTATTAGTTTTTGAAAAGCGTCAAATGTTCTATTTCCATGTTTTTGAGAAGGTGCAAAATGTTTTATTTAGATGTTTTTGAAAATTGCAAAATGTTTTATTTATATTTATTTTTGAAAAGTAAAATGTTCTAATTGAATACTTTCAAGACATGTTTCAATAATTTTGTAGATATTCGATATTGTTTTTAGCTACAAATGGATATATAGGTCATTTTGGTTTTTCACAGACGATATATAGTTTGCTAGGATGCTCTTTTTGGGAAACTGTGTGAAGTATGTTTGTTTTGTTAATACAGCCATACCATTATTTTTGACAGTTCATTTAATTGGTTACATTCCTTTTACAGGATATTCTGTTAAAGTCTCGATGGGAGAGAAAACCAATAGCATGCCAGACGTTTCAGTGCTACCGCCAATTCCAATTCCAACGAATCCAAAACCGGCGAGTATGGTAGATTTTGAAGAGCACATTTCGGCCGAGTGTTCACGGATAGTTGAAAATAGTAGAGAAGAACGATGTCAATATGTTCCCCAAGATTACTTCTCCGATGCAGATCGGTCAGACTGTGACGTTGATAGTAACTTGTCCTGCCCAAGTGACCATGATGTCGACGAGAGTGACAGTGCATCCGATTTCAATCTAGGTGGGTAATTAATATTCTAGATACTTAATTGTTGATAGCCTACCTATTCGCAAATTAATATTATTAAGGAATATCGTCTGTAAAGAACCAAAATGATCCATGTCCAATGTAAGCTAGAATCAAAATGAGCCATGTCATAAAAGCAAAAAGAGAAACATGCGTAAAATGTTAATTAGGAGTTTTTGAAAAACTTAAAATGTTCTATTTGCATGTTTTTGAAAAGTGTAAAATGTTCGATTTGCATGTTTTTGAAAAGTGTAAAATGTTCGATTTGCATGTTTTTAAAAAGTATAAAATGTTCTATTTACATATTTTTGAAAGGTACAAAATTTTCTATTTGCATATTTTTGAAAATTGTATATATGTATAATGTTCTAATTCCATGTTTTCGAAAAGGCGCAAAATGTTATAGTTGTATGTATTTGAAAAGTGTTAAGTTTTATACTTACATATTTTAAAAAAATGTAAAACGGTCTATTTAAATGCTCTGAAGGCATATTTGAATATTTTTGTAGATAGTTGATATTGTTTTTTGCTAAAAATGAATATGGGTCATTTTGATTCTTCACCGACAATATGTGTTCTGCTTGATCTGCTAGATGTGTAGCAGATTTTACTATATAAAATCAGTATACAGAAAAATGCAAATTAGTTGCATAATTTATTGAATAAGTATGTATGTATGTATGTATGTAACAGTATTGTACTCGCAGGCAGACGCCCATGTACACTGTATTACTTTTCGGCCTGCTACTCTTGAGACACACTATATTTAGTCAAGCTTGGTGGTATGCTTAACTAGATGTGCTCGTCGAGATAGCTGCCAGTAACTTAATACTAACTTATTTGCAAAGTTCTAGCTATTGATCGGGATGTATTACTATCGCCCTCTGTGAGATACTAGATTAAGCTCCAGCCATGGAGACGAATTCTGTTTAAAGGCCTACATAGTTCAGAGTATTACTCAGTCTCCGAGAAGTTATCAATATTCTCAGCCAAAGAGCGCTCGGTCTATCTTCACCATTCTAATTATGGCAGACCATTCCAATGAGACATGCTTCGGTCCGTGCTGAGGCAATGGGAGTAGGAAGAGGATAGGGAGTGAAAGGGAGACAAGGCCGGAGCCGGCAGCGGAGGAGAGAGATAGTACTATGGAGCAGCGTCAACCCATAATTTGCGATTCACATAGAACTACCACTACTCACCCACACGCCGACCACCAGCCATGCACCCCTCCACCGCCACCCTCCCTCCACTCCCATGCCAGCACTGGGGAAGACATAGCTGGATGATCCACCGTGAGTACTCGTGTTAGAAAAGCTCGTATATATATGTAAACATATATTTTTCACTCATTGCCTTCCGTATCTCATGTGAGCCGTTCACCCCGAGACCACGAAGTACTCCATTAATTTATTGAATATTAAAGTATTATCCTTTGTTTGTGCGTTGTCCGTATACTGTGTTTCAATGTATATTTTTTAATTTTGTGTTCGTGTGATGTTATCATTACTATTAAATTAAACTATTAGATAATACACAGAACAGTGAGGCTGGGAACGACGATGCAGCTCCTGATTTCGCTCCTCTTCCGATTGCATTAAGAAAACCACAGAGGAGCAGGAAGAAAGACATTTTGTTGCCCAAAGGTAATACTAAATTTAATTTCAATTTTGCGAACAATGTGCTACATTAGTTAGATGCTTTGGGGGTTTTTAAATACCCATGCTAAATTAATAATGCATGCATTAAAAAAATTTCCATAAGCATCAGCAAATAAAAATGTGATGAACTACTTAATAATTGTGTCATTTCTGATATTTATTTTTATTTATTCAGTGAAAGATGACGTGGATCTGGACCCAAGTTGGAATCCAAACGCAGACACTGTAAAGCAAGCCAGTCGTGTCAAATCTACGAAAAGAAAAAATCCTGAAGCACCACAAATAATAAGTAGGTCAAATTATGTAAATAGATAATACTCTATTATATTTATATATTTATATCTTTATTACTACATGCAACAACATATACTATAGTCTATGAAGAAGTAAAATGACCCATAACCAATTTATGCTAGAATTAAAACGAGGGAGTTGCATAAGATGCATTCTTACAACGCTAAGCACAAGTTACTAAAACGTGCAAATTTTTCTATTTGTAAATGTTTTTGAAAAGGTCAAAATGTTCTGTTTAAGGGTTTTTAAAAATGTTAAAATGCTTTCTGTACAGGGTTTAAAAAAGTGTGTAGAATGTTCTATGTACATGCTTTCTAAAAAGTGTAAAATATTCTATTTAATTATTTTTTGAAAAATGCACAAGATTTTATTTACATGCTTTCATGATCACATTATTTTAATTTAGTGTAGATGGTGCATTTTTTTAAACTGAAAATGGAAATGCGTCATGTTGGCTCTTCACAGGCGGTATGATAAATATTGCATAGCAAAAAGTATATATATGATTTTAAAAATGATAACGTTTCTGGGTTGAACATTCAAACATGAAATACATATTGTGTTATTCGTTTATGCAGCAAACCCCCAGATGTTTTTCCTGAATGTTTTATGTGTCTGAAATTTACGAATTATTGAATATTTTCGTTCATATTTTGTTTTCAGAAGAAGAAGAGAAAAACAAAGCTGCAAATCCAGTAGTGGGGCGACCAAGAAAATATAAGGAAATCAGTCCGAATCGATTTTCCCTAGGAGGCTTTACTTTCGAGAAAATAGGCGAATTGTACAAATGTGGTTCTTGCGTTCATTCAAATCAAACGATAAGTGCAATGATGTATCATCTGAAACGGATACATATCAAACCAAGTAAAATAAATTAACCGTACTTAATATTTGTATTGTCTGTGAAGAATCAAAATGACCCATATCCAATTTAAGCTACAATCAAAATAAGCTATTTCATAAAATCAAAATGAAAAACATGCGTAAAATGTTAATTAAGAGTTTTTGAAAAGTGTGAAATGTTCTATTTGCATGTTTTTGAAAAGAGTAAAATATTCTATTTAACATGTTTTTGAAAAGTGCAAAATATTCTATTTAAATACTTTCAAGACATGTTTTAATATTTTTGTAGATAGTAGATGATATTGGTTTTAGCTACAAATAGATACGGGTCATTTTGGTTCTTCACAGACGACATTAGTTTGAAATATGCGGTTAGTTTGGAGTTGTACAGCTGTTTTAACAGTATTAAATATTTGCCTGTTGGCGATATTATTTTGAATTGTTCGTCAGAAAAGTTGTTGCCCTAAAATAAGTTTACCTTTCATTTATTTATTTATTTATAGCGCGTAAATCCCCTAAGTTCTTGGAAGTTGCTCCGGGTGACTATATGTATGCGGACAAGTTCCCGGCTTCCAAAATCTTTGATACTTACAAGTGTGGGACGTGTGAATACATGACGGAGAAACTGGACTTCCTAAAGCGCCATTTATCTCAACACTTTTGTAAGTTCAATATTAGAGATTCCTCCATTAAAATTATACCTGAACCTTGCATCTAGGTATTACTTTTCCCAGCTCGTATCCTTGTTATATATAATGCATATCGTCTGTGAAGAACTAAAATGGCCTATTTTCATTTTAAACTAAATATAAAAAGCACTATCTACAAAAATAAAAAAATCTAGAACATAAAAGAATGCAAATATATATAGGACATTTTGCACTTTTCAAAAACATGTAAATGAAATATTTTGTACTTTAGAAAAAAATTTAAGTAGGTAGGACATTTTGTACTTTTCAAAAAACATCTAAATAGAGCATTTTGTATTTTTCAAAAATGTCTAAATAGAACAATTTGTAGTTAGCAAAAATTTCTAAATAAAACAATTTGCAATTTTCAAAAACACGTAAATAAATTGAAACTTTAGAATTTAAGAAAAAATTTATTCAAGCATTTTGCACCTTTTAAAAACTCGTAACTAACATTTTCCCTATTTATCTCATGCACTTTTAAAAAACACGTATTTAAGTCAAAGATTTTGCACTCTATACAAAAAATGTAAATAAAACAATTTGTAGTTTGCAAAAATTTCTAAATAAAACAATTTGCAATTTTCAAAAACACGTAAATAAATTGAAACTTTAGAATTTAAGAAAAAATTTATTTAAGCATTTTGCACCTTTTAAAAACTCGTAACTAACATTTTCCCTATTTATCTCATTTAGTGTTTTTTTCACATAGCTCATTTTAATTCTAGTTGAAAATGGATATGGGTCATTTTGATTCTTCACCGAAGATATATGTAATTACTCAATAATTACGACAATACCTAAGCTCGTGCCTATTTTAGAGTCTATTTTTGGGCTACAGCTGCTACTACTACACTACTACTACTACTACTACTACTTTTAACTGCTGTAAAATATATACGTAACTTTGTTCTTATTTTCTTTAGATCCGAATCAGCCCCGAAAACCAAAGCCAAAAAACCATATTTGTGAAATATGTGGAAAGCGCTTTGCTAGCCGCTGTGTGCTGCGTATACACGCCCTCTCTCACACTGAGGACCGTCCATTTACATGCGAGTTCTGTGCCAAAGGTTACAAGTCACTTCACGGCTTACAAATTCATTTGGAGAGTCACACGGGGGAGGAAACTTCGAAGAAATTCGTCTGTGAGGTGTGTGGCTACAAAAATCGTGGTAGGAAAAAGCTTGAGATGCACATGGCAACGCATTACAAAGGGATAATCTACCCGTGTGATGAGTGTGACAAAACCTACACATGGCCTGCAGGTTTGGAGTATCACAAGAAACACAAGCATGACCCAAACAACATGGTAGAGTACCCCTGCGAGTACTGTGACATGAAGTTCAAAGTTAAAAGCTCCATACCCCGTCATGTTCGCGTCGTCCACAATGGGGAGAAGTCACAGAATGTGTACAAACGAACTGGGGTGCGAAATCCGAATCTTAAAGAAGACAGGGGCGAAATCTGTAAAACTGTTTCTCCAGTCGTCTCTCACCTTGCGGGCGAAATAAATATAAATCCGAATTCGGAGGCAGTTCCAATAAATAATGATAATATCGATGGTCCCGGTTTGGGCTCCAGCTAATAAAACACAACTGGTACTGCAACTACAGACTCAAGATAATAATCCCCATGCCATGCTATATCGTCTGTGAAGAACCATGCGTAAAATGTTAATTAAGAGTTTCTGAAAAGTGTAAAATGTTCTATTTACCTACATATTTTTTAAAAGTGCAAAATGTTGTATTTACATGTTTTCCAAAAGGTGTAAAATGCTCTATTTATGTTTTCGAAAAGTGCAAAATGTTCCATTTACATGTTTCATTTAAAGTGTAAAATGTTCCTTTTACGTATTTTTTAAAAGTGCAAAATGTTCTTTCAGTCTTCTCAGACAACAACATTATTTTATTAATTTATTAAGGTGATTGATTTTTAGACTTTTCTACTCAGCACATAAATTATAAATAATTTTAATAAATAATTGTGGTTTGTACCTTTGCCGCTATGAGATGACTGAAACTCCTGTTTTGTTTGTAAACGTTTAGTTTATAAGGAGCGTTGAAACTGTTGAAAGTGATTACACAATTTTCCTTTTCGTTCACATTTAAATTTATTACATCATAATCATAATATGTATTACGACATGTGTACGTAAATTTTAATATTTTTTCTTAATTTCACGTATGCAAGCTTAAGTTCTATTGTTGGAGAATTTTTTAACTGCATTGTGTATATACAAACTCATTATAATGTCTATGTGCGTGGTATCAACATTAGATATTTTGTTTGAAAACCGTTATCTTCACATTGGGGAATCATTTCCTCGTTAGCGCTAATATAGACATTTATTTTTTTTAAACTATTTTACACTAATTTGAAAAATAGTATCTCCGTAAGTATAAACTGTTGGTTAAAAATAACTAAAATGTTCATTATTCACTTATCTGACACTACCACTACAACTAAACCAACAGGTTGAAAGTATTCTAAAACAAATCGTCTGTGAAGAACCAAAATGACCCATATCCAATTTTTAAGCTGCAATCAAAATGAGCTATTTTATAAAAACAAAATGAGAAACAGGCGTAAAATGTTAATTAAAAGTTTTTGAAAAGCGTAAAATGTTCTATTTGCATGTTTTTGAAAGTGTGTAAAATTTTCTATTTACATGTTTTTGAAAAGTTCAAAATGTTCTATATACATATTTTTTAGAAGTGCAAAACATTCTAAGTAAATGTTTTCAAGACACATTTTTGAAAAGTGTAAAATGTTCGATTTGCATGTTTTTAAAAAGTATAAAATGTTCTATTTACATATTTTTGAAAGGTACAAAATTTTCTATTTGCATATTTTTGAAAATTGTATATATGTATAATGTTCTAATTCCATGTTTTCGAAAAGGCGCAAAATGTTATAGTTGTATGTATTTGAAAAGTGTTAAGTTTTATACTTACATATTTTAAAAAAATGTAAAACGGTCTATTTAAATGCTCTGAAGGCATATTTGAATATTTTTGTAGATAGTTGATATTGTTTTTTGCTAAAAATGAATATGGGTCATTTTGATTCTTCACCGACAATATGTGTTCTGCTTGATCTGCTAGATGTGTAGCAGATTTTACTATATAAAATCAGTATACAGAAAAATGCAAATTAGTTGCATAATTTATTGAATAAGTATGTATGTATGTATGTATGTAACAGTATTGTACTCGCAGGCAGACGCCCATGTACACTGTATTACTTTTCGGCCTGCTACTCTTGAGACACACTATATTTAGTCAAGCTTGGTGGTATGCTTAACTAGATGTGCTCGTCGAGATAGCTGCCAGTAACTTAATACTAACTTATTTGCAAAGTTCTAGCTATTGATCGGGATGTATTACTATCGCCCTCTGTGAGATACTAGATTAAGCTCCAGCCATGGAGACGAATTCTGTTTAAAGGCCTACATAGTTCAGAGTATTACTCAGTCTCCGAGAAGTTATCAATATTCTCAGCCAAAGAGCGCTCGGTCTATCTTCACCATTCTAATTATGGCAGACCATTCCAATGAGACATGCTTCGGTCCGTGCTGAGGCAATGGGAGTAGGAAGAGGATAGGGAGTGAAAGGGAGACAAGGCCGGAGCCGGCAGCGGAGGAGAGAGATAGTACTATGGAGCAGCGTCAACCCATAATTTGCGATTCACATAGAACTACCACTACTCACCCACACGCCGACCACCAGCCATGCACCCCTCCACCGCCACCCTCCCTCCACTCCCATGCCAGCACTGGGGAAGACATAGCTGGATGATCCACCGTGAGTACTCGTGTTAGAAAAGCTCGTATATATATGTAAACATATATTTTTCACTCATTGCCTTCCGTATCTCATGTGAGCCGTTCACCCCGAGACCACGAAGTACTCCATTAATTTATTGAATATTAAAGTATTATCCTTTGTTTGTGCGTTGTCCGTATACTGTGTTTCAATGTATATTTTTTAATTTTGTGTTCGTGTGATGTTATCATTACTATTAAATTAAACTATTAGATAATACACAGAACAGTGAGGCTGGGAACGACGATGCAGCTCCTGATTTCGCTCCTCTTCCGATTGCATTAAGAAAACCACAGAGGAGCAGGAAGAAAGACATTTTGTTGCCCAAAGGTAATACTAAATTTAATTTCAATTTTGCGAACAATGTGCTACATTAGTTAGATGCTTTGGGGGTTTTTAAATACCCATGCTAAATTAATAATGCATGCATTAAAAAAATTTCCATAAGCATCAGCAAATAAAAATGTGATGAACTACTTAATAATTGTGTCATTTCTGATATTTATTTTTATTTATTCAGTGAAAGATGACGTGGATCTGGACCCAAGTTGGAATCCAAACGCAGACACTGTAAAGCAAGCCAGTCGTGTCAAATCTACGAAAAGAAAAAATCCTGAAGCACCACAAATAATAAGTAGGTCAAATTATGTAAATAGATAATACTCTATTATATTTATATATTTATATCTTTATTACTACATGCAACAACATATACTATAGTCTATGAAGAAGTAAAATGACCCATAACCAATTTATGCTAGAATTAAAACGAGGGAGTTGCATAAGATGCATTCTTACAACGCTAAGCACAAGTTACTAAAACGTGCAAATTTTTCTATTTGTAAATGTTTTTGAAAAGGTCAAAATGTTCTGTTTAAGGGTTTTTAAAAATGTTAAAATGCTTTCTGTACAGGGTTTAAAAAAGTGTGTAGAATGTTCTATGTACATGCTTTCTAAAAAGTGTAAAATATTCTATTTAATTATTTTTTGAAAAATGCACAAGATTTTATTTACATGCTTTCATGATCACATTATTTTAATTTAGTGTAGATGGTGCATTTTTTTAAACTGAAAATGGAAATGCGTCATGTTGGCTCTTCACAGGCGGTATGATAAATATTGCATAGCAAAAAGTATATATATGATTTTAAAAATGATAACGTTTCTGGGTTGAACATTCAAACATGAAATACATATTGTGTTATTCGTTTATGCAGCAAACCCCCAGATGTTTTTCCTGAATGTTTTATGTGTCTGAAATTTACGAATTATTGAATATTTTCGTTCATATTTTGTTTTCAGAAGAAGAAGAGAAAAACAAAGCTGCAAATCCAGTAGTGGGGCGACCAAGAAAATATAAGGAAATCAGTCCGAATCGATTTTCCCTAGGAGGCTTTACTTTCGAGAAAATAGGCGAATTGTACAAATGTGGTTCTTGCGTTCATTCAAATCAAACGATAAGTGCAATGATGTATCATCTGAAACGGATACATATCAAACCAAGTAAAATAAATTAACCGTACTTAATATTTGTATTGTCTGTGAAGAATCAAAATGACCCATATCCAATTTAAGCTACAATCAAAATAAGCTATTTCATAAAATCAAAATGAAAAACATGCGTAAAATGTTAATTAAGAGTTTTTGAAAAGTGTGAAATGTTCTATTTGCATGTTTTTGAAAAGAGTAAAATATTCTATTTAACATGTTTTTGAAAAGTGCAAAATATTCTATTTAAATACTTTCAAGACATGTTTTAATATTTTTGTAGATAGTAGATGATATTGGTTTTAGCTACAAATAGATACGGGTCATTTTGGTTCTTCACAGACGACATTAGTTTGAAATATGCGGTTAGTTTGGAGTTGTACAGCTGTTTTAACAGTATTAAATATTTGCCTGTTGGCGATATTATTTTGAATTGTTCGTCAGAAAAGTTGTTGCCCTAAAATAAGTTTACCTTTCATTTATTTATTTATTTATAGCGCGTAAATCCCCTAAGTTCTTGGAAGTTGCTCCGGGTGACTATATGTATGCGGACAAGTTCCCGGCTTCCAAAATCTTTGATACTTACAAGTGTGGGACGTGTGAATACATGACGGAGAAACTGGACTTCCTAAAGCGCCATTTATCTCAACACTTTTGTAAGTTCAATATTAGAGATTCCTCCATTAAAATTATACCTGAACCTTGCATCTAGGTATTACTTTTCCCAGCTCGTATCCTTGTTATATATAATGCATATCGTCTGTGAAGAACTAAAATGGCCTATTTTCATTTTAAACTAAATATAAAAAGCACTATCTACAAAAATAAAAAAATCTAGAACATAAAAGAATGCAAATATATATAGGACATTTTGCACTTTTCAAAAACATGTAAATGAAATATTTTGTACTTTAGAAAAAAATTTAAGTAGGTAGGACATTTTGTACTTTTCAAAAAACATCTAAATAGAGCATTTTGTATTTTTCAAAAATGTCTAAATAGAACAATTTGTAGTTAGCAAAAATTTCTAAATAAAACAATTTGCAATTTTCAAAAACACGTAAATAAATTGAAACTTTAGAATTTAAGAAAAAATTTATTCAAGCATTTTGCACCTTTTAAAAACTCGTAACTAACATTTTCCCTATTTATCTCATGCACTTTTAAAAAACACGTATTTAAGTCAAAGATTTTGCACTCTATACAAAAAATGTAAATAAAACAATTTGTAGTTTGCAAAAATTTCTAAATAAAACAATTTGCAATTTTCAAAAACACGTAAATAAATTGAAACTTTAGAATTTAAGAAAAAATTTATTTAAGCATTTTGCACCTTTTAAAAACTCGTAACTAACATTTTCCCTATTTATCTCATTTAGTGTTTTTTTCACATAGCTCATTTTAATTCTAGTTGAAAATGGATATGGGTCATTTTGATTCTTCACCGAAGATATATGTAATTACTCAATAATTACGACAATACCTAAGCTCGTGCCTATTTTAGAGTCTATTTTTGGGCTACAGCTGCTACTACTACACTACTACTACTACTACTACTACTTTTAACTGCTGTAAAATATATACGTAACTTTGTTCTTATTTTCTTTAGATCCGAATCAGCCCCGAAAACCAAAGCCAAAAAACCATATTTGTGAAATATGTGGAAAGCGCTTTGCTAGCCGCTGTGTGCTGCGTATACACGCCCTCTCTCACACTGAGGACCGTCCATTTACATGCGAGTTCTGTGCCAAAGGTTACAAGTCACTTCACGGCTTACAAATTCATTTGGAGAGTCACACGGGGGAGGAAACTTCGAAGAAATTCGTCTGTGAGGTGTGTGGCTACAAAAATCGTGGTAGGAAAAAGCTTGAGATGCACATGGCAACGCATTACAAAGGGATAATCTACCCGTGTGATGAGTGTGACAAAACCTACACATGGCCTGCAGGTTTGGAGTATCACAAGAAACACAAGCATGACCCAAACAACATGGTAGAGTACCCCTGCGAGTACTGTGACATGAAGTTCAAAGTTAAAAGCTCCATACCCCGTCATGTTCGCGTCGTCCACAATGGGGAGAAGTCACAGAATGTGTACAAACGAACTGGGGTGCGAAATCCGAATCTTAAAGAAGACAGGGGCGAAATCTGTAAAACTGTTTCTCCAGTCGTCTCTCACCTTGCGGGCGAAATAAATATAAATCCGAATTCGGAGGCAGTTCCAATAAATAATGATAATATCGATGGTCCCGGTTTGGGCTCCAGCTAATAAAACACAACTGGTACTGCAACTACAGACTCAAGATAATAATCCCCATGCCATGCTATATCGTCTGTGAAGAACCATGCGTAAAATGTTAATTAAGAGTTTCTGAAAAGTGTAAAATGTTCTATTTACCTACATATTTTTTAAAAGTGCAAAATGTTGTATTTACATGTTTTCCAAAAGGTGTAAAATGCTCTATTTATGTTTTCGAAAAGTGCAAAATGTTCCATTTACATGTTTCATTTAAAGTGTAAAATGTTCCTTTTACGTATTTTTTAAAAGTGCAAAATGTTCTTTCAGTCTTCTCAGACAACAACATTATTTTATTAATTTATTAAGGTGATTGATTTTTAGACTTTTCTACTCAGCACATAAATTATAAATAATTTTAATAAATAATTGTGGTTTGTACCTTTGCCGCTATGAGATGACTGAAACTCCTGTTTTGTTTGTAAACGTTTAGTTTATAAGGAGCGTTGAAACTGTTGAAAGTGATTACACAATTTTCCTTTTCGTTCACATTTAAATTTATTACATCATAATCATAATATGTATTACGACATGTGTACGTAAATTTTAATATTTTTTCTTAATTTCACGTATGCAAGCTTAAGTTCTATTGTTGGAGAATTTTTTAACTGCATTGTGTATATACAAACTCATTATAATGTCTATGTGCGTGGTATCAACATTAGATATTTTGTTTGAAAACCGTTATCTTCACATTGGGGAATCATTTCCTCGTTAGCGCTAATATAGACATTTATTTTTTTTAAACTATTTTACACTAATTTGAAAAATAGTATCTCCGTAAGTATAAACTGTTGGTTAAAAATAACTAAAATGTTCATTATTCACTTATCTGACACTACCACTACAACTAAACCAACAGGTTGAAAGTATTCTAAAACAAATCGTCTGTGAAGAACCAAAATGACCCATATCCAATTTTTAAGCTGCAATCAAAATGAGCTATTTTATAAAAACAAAATGAGAAACAGGCGTAAAATGTTAATTAAAAGTTTTTGAAAAGCGTAAAATGTTCTATTTGCATGTTTTTGAAAGTGTGTAAAATTTTCTATTTACATGTTTTTGAAAAGTTCAAAATGTTCTATATACATATTTTTTAGAAGTGCAAAACATTCTAAGTAAATGTTTTCAAGACACATTTTTGAAAAGTGTAAAATGTTCGATTTGCATGTTTTTAAAAAGTATAAAATGTTCTATTTACATATTTTTGAAAGGTACAAAATTTTCTATTTGCATATTTTTGAAAATTGTATATATGTATAATGTTCTAATTCCATGTTTTCGAAAAGGCGCAAAATGTTATAGTTGTATGTATTTGAAAAGTGTTAAGTTTTATACTTACATATTTTAAAAAAATGTAAAACGGTCTATTTAAATGCTCTGAAGGCATATTTGAATATTTTTGTAGATAGTTGATATTGTTTTTTGCTAAAAATGAATATGGGTCATTTTGATTCTTCACCGACAATATGTGTTCTGCTTGATCTGCTAGATGTGTAGCAGATTTTACTATATAAAATCAGTATACAGAAAAATGCAAATTAGTTGCATAATTTATTGAATAAGTATGTATGTATGTATGTATGTAACAGTATTGTACTCGCAGGCAGACGCCCATGTACACTGTATTACTTTTCGGCCTGCTACTCTTGAGACACACTATATTTAGTCAAGCTTGGTGGTATGCTTAACTAGATGTGCTCGTCGAGATAGCTGCCAGTAACTTAATACTAACTTATTTGCAAAGTTCTAGCTATTGATCGGGATGTATTACTATCGCCCTCTGTGAGATACTAGATTAAGCTCCAGCCATGGAGACGAATTCTGTTTAAAGGCCTACATAGTTCAGAGTATTACTCAGTCTCCGAGAAGTTATCAATATTCTCAGCCAAAGAGCGCTCGGTCTATCTTCACCATTCTAATTATGGCAGACCATTCCAATGAGACATGCTTCGGTCCGTGCTGAGGCAATGGGAGTAGGAAGAGGATAGGGAGTGAAAGGGAGACAAGGCCGGAGCCGGCAGCGGAGGAGAGAGATAGTACTATGGAGCAGCGTCAACCCATAATTTGCGATTCACATAGAACTACCACTACTCACCCACACGCCGACCACCAGCCATGCACCCCTCCACCGCCACCCTCCCTCCACTCCCATGCCAGCACTGGGGAAGACATAGCTGGATGATCCACCGTGAGTACTCGTGTTAGAAAAGCTCGTATATATATGTAAACATATATTTTTCACTCATTGCCTTCCGTATCTCATGTGAGCCGTTCACCCCGAGACCACGAAGTACTCCATTAATTTATTGAATATTAAAGTATTATCCTTTGTTTGTGCGTTGTCCGTATACTGTGTTTCAATGTATATTTTTTAATTTTGTGTTCGTGTGATGTTATCATTACTATTAAATTAAACTATTAGATAATACACAGAACAGTGAGGCTGGGAACGACGATGCAGCTCCTGATTTCGCTCCTCTTCCGATTGCATTAAGAAAACCACAGAGGAGCAGGAAGAAAGACATTTTGTTGCCCAAAGGTAATACTAAATTTAATTTCAATTTTGCGAACAATGTGCTACATTAGTTAGATGCTTTGGGGGTTTTTAAATACCCATGCTAAATTAATAATGCATGCATTAAAAAAATTTCCATAAGCATCAGCAAATAAAAATGTGATGAACTACTTAATAATTGTGTCATTTCTGATATTTATTTTTATTTATTCAGTGAAAGATGACGTGGATCTGGACCCAAGTTGGAATCCAAACGCAGACACTGTAAAGCAAGCCAGTCGTGTCAAATCTACGAAAAGAAAAAATCCTGAAGCACCACAAATAATAAGTAGGTCAAATTATGTAAATAGATAATACTCTATTATATTTATATATTTATATCTTTATTACTACATGCAACAACATATACTATAGTCTATGAAGAAGTAAAATGACCCATAACCAATTTATGCTAGAATTAAAACGAGGGAGTTGCATAAGATGCATTCTTACAACGCTAAGCACAAGTTACTAAAACGTGCAAATTTTTCTATTTGTAAATGTTTTTGAAAAGGTCAAAATGTTCTGTTTAAGGGTTTTTAAAAATGTTAAAATGCTTTCTGTACAGGGTTTAAAAAAGTGTGTAGAATGTTCTATGTACATGCTTTCTAAAAAGTGTAAAATATTCTATTTAATTATTTTTTGAAAAATGCACAAGATTTTATTTACATGCTTTCATGATCACATTATTTTAATTTAGTGTAGATGGTGCATTTTTTTAAACTGAAAATGGAAATGCGTCATGTTGGCTCTTCACAGGCGGTATGATAAATATTGCATAGCAAAAAGTATATATATGATTTTAAAAATGATAACGTTTCTGGGTTGAACATTCAAACATGAAATACATATTGTGTTATTCGTTTATGCAGCAAACCCCCAGATGTTTTTCCTGAATGTTTTATGTGTCTGAAATTTACGAATTATTGAATATTTTCGTTCATATTTTGTTTTCAGAAGAAGAAGAGAAAAACAAAGCTGCAAATCCAGTAGTGGGGCGACCAAGAAAATATAAGGAAATCAGTCCGAATCGATTTTCCCTAGGAGGCTTTACTTTCGAGAAAATAGGCGAATTGTACAAATGTGGTTCTTGCGTTCATTCAAATCAAACGATAAGTGCAATGATGTATCATCTGAAACGGATACATATCAAACCAAGTAAAATAAATTAACCGTACTTAATATTTGTATTGTCTGTGAAGAATCAAAATGACCCATATCCAATTTAAGCTACAATCAAAATAAGCTATTTCATAAAATCAAAATGAAAAACATGCGTAAAATGTTAATTAAGAGTTTTTGAAAAGTGTGAAATGTTCTATTTGCATGTTTTTGAAAAGAGTAAAATATTCTATTTAACATGTTTTTGAAAAGTGCAAAATATTCTATTTAAATACTTTCAAGACATGTTTTAATATTTTTGTAGATAGTAGATGATATTGGTTTTAGCTACAAATAGATACGGGTCATTTTGGTTCTTCACAGACGACATTAGTTTGAAATATGCGGTTAGTTTGGAGTTGTACAGCTGTTTTAACAGTATTAAATATTTGCCTGTTGGCGATATTATTTTGAATTGTTCGTCAGAAAAGTTGTTGCCCTAAAATAAGTTTACCTTTCATTTATTTATTTATTTATAGCGCGTAAATCCCCTAAGTTCTTGGAAGTTGCTCCGGGTGACTATATGTATGCGGACAAGTTCCCGGCTTCCAAAATCTTTGATACTTACAAGTGTGGGACGTGTGAATACATGACGGAGAAACTGGACTTCCTAAAGCGCCATTTATCTCAACACTTTTGTAAGTTCAATATTAGAGATTCCTCCATTAAAATTATACCTGAACCTTGCATCTAGGTATTACTTTTCCCAGCTCGTATCCTTGTTATATATAATGCATATCGTCTGTGAAGAACTAAAATGGCCTATTTTCATTTTAAACTAAATATAAAAAGCACTATCTACAAAAATAAAAAAATCTAGAACATAAAAGAATGCAAATATATATAGGACATTTTGCACTTTTCAAAAACATGTAAATGAAATATTTTGTACTTTAGAAAAAAATTTAAGTAGGTAGGACATTTTGTACTTTTCAAAAAACATCTAAATAGAGCATTTTGTATTTTTCAAAAATGTCTAAATAGAACAATTTGTAGTTAGCAAAAATTTCTAAATAAAACAATTTGCAATTTTCAAAAACACGTAAATAAATTGAAACTTTAGAATTTAAGAAAAAATTTATTCAAGCATTTTGCACCTTTTAAAAACTCGTAACTAACATTTTCCCTATTTATCTCATGCACTTTTAAAAAACACGTATTTAAGTCAAAGATTTTGCACTCTATACAAAAAATGTAAATAAAACAATTTGTAGTTTGCAAAAATTTCTAAATAAAACAATTTGCAATTTTCAAAAACACGTAAATAAATTGAAACTTTAGAATTTAAGAAAAAATTTATTTAAGCATTTTGCACCTTTTAAAAACTCGTAACTAACATTTTCCCTATTTATCTCATTTAGTGTTTTTTTCACATAGCTCATTTTAATTCTAGTTGAAAATGGATATGGGTCATTTTGATTCTTCACCGAAGATATATGTAATTACTCAATAATTACGACAATACCTAAGCTCGTGCCTATTTTAGAGTCTATTTTTGGGCTACAGCTGCTACTACTACACTACTACTACTACTACTACTACTTTTAACTGCTGTAAAATATATACGTAACTTTGTTCTTATTTTCTTTAGATCCGAATCAGCCCCGAAAACCAAAGCCAAAAAACCATATTTGTGAAATATGTGGAAAGCGCTTTGCTAGCCGCTGTGTGCTGCGTATACACGCCCTCTCTCACACTGAGGACCGTCCATTTACATGCGAGTTCTGTGCCAAAGGTTACAAGTCACTTCACGGCTTACAAATTCATTTGGAGAGTCACACGGGGGAGGAAACTTCGAAGAAATTCGTCTGTGAGGTGTGTGGCTACAAAAATCGTGGTAGGAAAAAGCTTGAGATGCACATGGCAACGCATTACAAAGGGATAATCTACCCGTGTGATGAGTGTGACAAAACCTACACATGGCCTGCAGGTTTGGAGTATCACAAGAAACACAAGCATGACCCAAACAACATGGTAGAGTACCCCTGCGAGTACTGTGACATGAAGTTCAAAGTTAAAAGCTCCATACCCCGTCATGTTCGCGTCGTCCACAATGGGGAGAAGTCACAGAATGTGTACAAACGAACTGGGGTGCGAAATCCGAATCTTAAAGAAGACAGGGGCGAAATCTGTAAAACTGTTTCTCCAGTCGTCTCTCACCTTGCGGGCGAAATAAATATAAATCCGAATTCGGAGGCAGTTCCAATAAATAATGATAATATCGATGGTCCCGGTTTGGGCTCCAGCTAATAAAACACAACTGGTACTGCAACTACAGACTCAAGATAATAATCCCCATGCCATGCTATATCGTCTGTGAAGAACCATGCGTAAAATGTTAATTAAGAGTTTCTGAAAAGTGTAAAATGTTCTATTTACCTACATATTTTTTAAAAGTGCAAAATGTTGTATTTACATGTTTTCCAAAAGGTGTAAAATGCTCTATTTATGTTTTCGAAAAGTGCAAAATGTTCCATTTACATGTTTCATTTAAAGTGTAAAATGTTCCTTTTACGTATTTTTTAAAAGTGCAAAATGTTCTTTCAGTCTTCTCAGACAACAACATTATTTTATTAATTTATTAAGGTGATTGATTTTTAGACTTTTCTACTCAGCACATAAATTATAAATAATTTTAATAAATAATTGTGGTTTGTACCTTTGCCGCTATGAGATGACTGAAACTCCTGTTTTGTTTGTAAACGTTTAGTTTATAAGGAGCGTTGAAACTGTTGAAAGTGATTACACAATTTTCCTTTTCGTTCACATTTAAATTTATTACATCATAATCATAATATGTATTACGACATGTGTACGTAAATTTTAATATTTTTTCTTAATTTCACGTATGCAAGCTTAAGTTCTATTGTTGGAGAATTTTTTAACTGCATTGTGTATATACAAACTCATTATAATGTCTATGTGCGTGGTATCAACATTAGATATTTTGTTTGAAAACCGTTATCTTCACATTGGGGAATCATTTCCTCGTTAGCGCTAATATAGACATTTATTTTTTTTAAACTATTTTACACTAATTTGAAAAATAGTATCTCCGTAAGTATAAACTGTTGGTTAAAAATAACTAAAATGTTCATTATTCACTTATCTGACACTACCACTACAACTAAACCAACAGGTTGAAAGTATTCTAAAACAAATCGTCTGTGAAGAACCAAAATGACCCATATCCAATTTTTAAGCTGCAATCAAAATGAGCTATTTTATAAAAACAAAATGAGAAACAGGCGTAAAATGTTAATTAAAAGTTTTTGAAAAGCGTAAAATGTTCTATTTGCATGTTTTTGAAAGTGTGTAAAATTTTCTATTTACATGTTTTTGAAAAGTTCAAAATGTTCTATATACATATTTTTTAGAAGTGCAAAACATTCTAAGTAAATGTTTTCAAGACATATTTCTATACTTTTGTAGATATTACATTTTGTTTTAAACTAAAAATGAAAATGGCTCATTTTGGTTCTGCACAGACGAAACTGCTTCTAATAATTAAATTGTTGTTACTAAAAAACTTGCTTAGCACGAAAAACTAACGTTTTTTTAGGCTGTTAAGTTTTAATCATTTTAATTTTATTTAAAATTTTCGATTATGTCAGGTAATATAGTAATATGTAACAAATAATTCTAGCCTAGCCAAAGCATTTATTGCCAGTCAGTTCCTTACTAAAGAGAATATAGGGAGGTATGTACGAGTTATTCAGAAATTTAAAAAAAAACTACAATGCAAAAAAATGAAAGCTTTCTATAGAAAATTAAAACTAACCCCTTTTAAATTAGTCAATAATTTTGGGTTACAAACGAGACCAAAAAAAAATTCACTAAATATTTGTCTTGTTCACCAAGACAAATCGCGATTGCCCAAAAAATTTCTAAGCCTAATTAATTAAAATGATAGCAGTAGTTTATACAAAATATTTTTACTTCATGTGCAATTTTTCATGTTTCTTAACTCCTTTCCTGTGTTTAAAAGCCATGCTGCAGCCAGGAAAGGTGCAGCTGAAGGGCCTCTCCTCACTGTGCACTACCAAATGAATTTTGAGTGTTGACTGGTTGATGAAGCCCTTCCCGCAGAAGCTGCATATGAACGTCTTCGCCTCTGCTTCATCCATGTGCTCCGCCTTGAGATGATATTTGAGGCCGGCGGGGAGGAGGAAACCCTTTCCGCAGTTGTCATGGGGACATTTGTGGGGGCGTTCCCCCGTGTGCGTCCCACGGATGTGAAGTTGGAGCTCATACTTTGTCTTGAATGCTTTGGTGCAGCCGTCACTCTCGTGGGGACAGATGAAGGGTCGGAGGTCAGAGTGGATTTTGAGATGGTTGAATAGTCCAGTTCTTGTTTTGAAGGCGAGGGGACAGTCCGGATCCGCAGTGCAGACGAACGGGCGCTCCTCCGAGTGAGTTCGCATGTGGTCCCTCAAATAAGTCTGAGTTCGGACGGCGAGTCCACAAACGTGACACTGATGCGGTCGGTGTTGCTCCTCCCTCCGCTTGTGCTTCTCCGCGTGCACTTTCAGTGGGTGTTTACTGAAGAATTCCTTGGAGCAGTACTCACATTTAAATTTGGGCATCTGGGCTTTCTCCTCCTCCGTCGCGAAGCAAGCCCAAGAATGTCTTTTTAATTTCGATGGACCGAGAAAGTCTTTGTTGCAGATGACACAGTAGCGATGCTTTTCTTTATTGTAGAGCCAACAATTAGTCACGTGATATTTGATTTCTTCCTTTTCCACAAATCTTTTTCCGCAGAGTCTGCACCTGATTGGGTTAGCTTTGTTGATTCGGCCGAGGTCTTCTGTGACAGGGTCAGGATCGAGGAGAATTATGTTTGTGTCGTCAGTACTCCCGGAGGGGGACTCAAGTGACCTTTGCTCTATAAGCCAGTCCCTTAGGGTCTGCGCCAAGGGGTCGTCCTCGTTCTCGTTTTCGTTTAAGTGTTCAATTTTTATTTCCGTGTCCGTATCTCCACCAGCTTCTTCATCGTCATCATTATCATCATCCGTAGTTCCTTCAGACGCAGAGGATTCATCAAGCCTTTGTTTTTTGAGCAGGATGGCAGCCTTTACTTTTGCACTCCGTTTTCCTATTTGGCTAGTATTAGTTTTGTTTTCTGCAGCCATATTTATTGCAATAGGAACGGGAGGGTCAAGATACTTGGCGGGTAGTCGGACAGGACGACGAGGACGAGGGTTACGGGAAGAAGTTGGCTCGGGCTCGGGTGAAATTTGGGATGGCCTCAGTCCCGGTGTCTGTACAACATGTACTAAGTTGGGCGCTGGTAGTAGCCCAGGTAACGATGTCTGTTTTGACTTCAATCGTGAAAATAATGCACTGGCAGGATTTAATTCACGTTTAGATGGGGATGTGGATGTCACCTCTTTTACTTTTCTACTAATCACACCTTGAAACTGAACATCTTGACAATCTTGTGGTGGCTCTGGCTCTTCTATGACCTGCTCTTCTGCTTTAATTTTCATTTCCACATCCTCCTCATTTATTGCATGTTCTTGGTCGAACTGAAAGTCATTATTTGTGTACTCCATGATGTCAGAATTATTATTATTTGCGACAGTTGTAGTCGTAGTCGGAAGAATGACTTCTTCCTGAGCATGGGGGTCAATGCTAGGTTCTATGGTAGAATCGGGATTACTGGAATTACAGAGCTTGTCCACGGATTCAGAGGGGACAGAATATGCTGGCTGACTGCTACTCAGGATGAGATTTCCATTTTGATTTTCCTCTCTCGATTTTGCACTGTAATAACGGTCAATTAATTTATGTATTCGTTTTTTGAGAAATGTTTTTTTAATAATGTATCAATGTTACTGAAAAAATCTGTGAATAAGAGATGCGAGGTTTTGTTGCACCAAAATTTAGTTTAGATATCGTCTGTGAAGAACCAAAATGACCCATGTCCAGTTTAAGCTACAATCAAAATGAGCTATGTCCTAAGAAAAAGATGAGAAACATGCGTAAAATATTAAATAGGAGTTTTTGAAAAGCGTAAAATGCCCTAAAACATGTGTTTGAAAAGGTGCAAAAATTTCTAATTGCATGTCACATGCTTTTGAAAAGTGCAAAATGTTATATTTAAATGCTCTCAAGGCATATCTGAATATTTTTGTAGATAGTTGATATTGTTTTTAGCTACAAATGGATATGGGTCATTTTGGTTATTCAATTCTTCACAGACAATATGTCACTTTTGTTACTAAAAGTAAGAGTATAAAGAAAAAACTGATATTTTTATTAGAGTTAATTTAGAGTGATTATAATAATATCATACCTGCTCAGATCTTTTTTGTGATAAATGGGTTTTTCCTCAAAAACGATACACTTAGTATTCTGAAATTCATCAAAATGGTCCTCCTTCTTATGATTTAAAAACTCTGGAAGCCGTTGGTATGCTATTCTACACAGTCGGCAAACATAACATATATTTATACGTTGCAAACACATTTTGTCAATTCGTCACTTTTTTTTAACGCACCGTCGTCGTTGACGGACTAGTCCAGGTCAAGTATTTGGATTGGACGAAGCTATTTTAATGATACACTGAACTTTTGGTTCATGGCTGCGTTAGCAATAATTATTTCGTTGGATATTTTGTGTTTGGACGTTCAGTTCCACACCAAGTTTTAAAATCACGTCACGCTAGCTTAATTTGCTTGTTTTAGTATTAAATGTTTTAAAAAAATATGTTGTACTAATTGAAAATAATTTGAAGAGGTACTTACAGTTTAGTATTAAATAGTAAAGGGAGTAAACAATTTTAAAATAATTGTTTTTATTTGACAACAATAATTATTATAACACTGACGAAGACAAATTAGACAAATATCAAATTAATTGAATTGATTGAAAGAAAAGAACTGAAAGATCTAAACTAAAAATTCCCGCCAGTGCAGTGGCTGGGCTGCATCTGTGGCTGCATCTTACTTCTGTGGTCATACAATATCATCAATTCCAATTCCATTTCCAACCAATTTCAATGGTTAGTGTGTGAGATTCAGTTTTATTTTATTTTATACATAATTTAAACATTTCATTCATCACTTTATTACCAGGACCGGACGAAGGAATTGCTTTTGGCCAGCAATTTGGTTTCATATGAAAACAACCACTTAGAATTTAATAATGGATTTCTTGGCTAAAGCAAATTGTTGTATTTACATGTTTTTAGAAAAGTTTAAAATGTTCGATTTACATGTTTTGAGAAAACTGGAAAATGTTTTATTTCCATGTTTTTGAAATCTATAAATTAATTTGTTTGCATGTTTTTGAAAAGTCAAAATATACTTTGTACATATTTTTGAAAACTTCAAAATGTTCCATTTACATGATTTTTGAAAATTCAAGCAGAGGGGAGCTGCATACGCTTTCCGTTTTATCCGGCTCCGGCCCTGTAAATCACTACTTACTAGTTAGTCACCTTCAGAGAATGCAAAAAACCAGCAGTAGTTTTATCTGTAGTTCATAGAGGTAATTATTTTTGAAAGTTAAAACAATTAAGGGATCAAAAGCCAAAATCTGACCTGGTCGAACACGTCAAAATTAGAATAAGGTGACTTCATCAGATTAAACTAAGATGCTCTGTATTCGTTTAACAATAAAAGTACAAAAAAATGAAATGATAGGTGGCATACATGTATAGGTGTGCGAATAAATAAGGAAGAGAGACTCATTAAATTAGTTTACTTGAACTTTTTACTCTTTACTGAATTTTTTTTTCATTAAATGTTTAATATTGTACTGTACTTAATGTTAAGTCACAAAACATAACTAGTTTCACAATTTCAAATTTTATGTTTATCACACATTACATGTCACACATAGAAACAACATAAACAGACTTTTTTAATATTATTTACGCAATAATATTTTTTTCCTGTCACTCCCTGAAGTACAACTACAACCAACTTTACTAAAAATAATTTAGGTACTTACAATATTTGTTTTAAAAAAATGAGAATTGCATCAACTTCAAAATACGACATAATTATAGTAAATAAAATTTTCCTTCTGTTTAAAAGACTCTAATACTCGTCCCACTTTTGTTTTTGTGATGATGATGAGTTACATGTGAAACGGCCTGATAAGATTTTGTGGAGGGCCTTGACTTAAACTTCCATAACCACTGGATCCACTTTTTGCCTGTAAAATAGCAAAAAAAAAATATAAGAGTCAATTTTAATCTACTGTATATATTATATGTTGTGGCATAAATACAAGAACATTGACTGCATAATATGCTTAATAGTAATAGCAATAAAATAAAATTTACAATGACATAGACTGATATCGTGACTTACAAGTGGATTGACAGGGTTATGGTCGACAGTCCTGGACACTACTTCTGGGAGTTGTGAACTGGAGAACTTTGGTATCTTTGGTGAACCACCAATTAAAGCTAGAATTCTTTGCTGGAGCTCTTCTGGAGTGTTGTACCTTTTTTCTGGAATGTTAGAAATTACCAATAATTATGTACCATGTGAAACCAGGGATAAAAAACTTTTTAACTGATTATTAACCCTTTAGCTTTATACAGTAGTTTATTGATATATATATAGTACAGAAATATCGTCTGTAGTGTAAAGAACCCAAATGACCCATATCCATTTGTACCTAAAAACAATGTCCACTATCTACAAAAATATGGAAACATGTCTTGAAAGCATTTAAATAGAATATTTTGAACTTTCAAAAATATGAAAGTAGAACATTTTGTACTTTTTAAAACCATGTAAATCGAACATTTTACGCTTTTTAAAAACATGTTAAAAGAACATTTTGCACTTTTCAAAAACATGTTAAAATAACATTTTGCACTTTTCAAAAACATGTTAAAAGAACATTTTGCACTTTTCAAAAACATGTAATTAGAATATCTTGCAATTTTAAAAAATATCCAAATATAACATTTTGCAATTTTCATAAATATGTAAATAGAACATTTTACACTTTTCAAAAACTCGTAATTAATATTTAACGCATGTTTTTCATTTTGGTTTTATGACACAACTCATTTTGATTCTAGCTTAAATTGGATATCCGGGTCATTTTGGTTCTTCACAGACGATATAGTTCTCTTAATTAATGGGAATATTCTTCTTTCAAAACATAATCACCAACACGTTGTAACCGAGTACAATCATGTTGTGCTTGCGAATTAATTAGAGCACTTACCACTGTCATGATGTGTTCGGTTCTCAAAAGAAGCTTGTCTCTTCCGTCTCTCATTCAAAAATCCAATGAGAACGGCATACTCATTATCCGTTATGGATCGGTCATCCAGCATGTAGCGTAGAATATTTGTGATGTTCTCAGGTAGAACTCCAATTTCTTTCCGCTGTATGTCCACGTAGCATTTTTGCATTAGGGAGCATGCCGTAGCGAGTGGCATGTTGCGGTGCTCTGGGAAACAAATTAGTACAGCAATTTTTACATGTATGTAGCAAATTAATCTTCCTAATATTATTAGACAACATCGTGAGTGAAGAACCAAAATGGCATATATCCAATTTACGCTAGAATTAAAATGAGCTACGTCTTAAAAACAAAATGAGAAACATGCTTAAAATTAGGAGTTTTTGAAAAAAGTAAAATGTTCTATTCTGCGTGTTTTTAAAAAGTATAAAATGTTCTATTCTGCATGTTTTTAAAAAGTGTAAAATGTTCTATTTGCATTTATTTTTAAAAGTATAAAATATTCTAATTTCATGTGTTTGAAAAATGTAAAATGTTGTATTTACATATTTTTGAAAAGTGCAAAATATTCTATTTAAATGTTCTCAAGACAAATTTGAATATTTTTGTAGACAGTTGATATTGTTTTTAATGGAAAATGGATATAGGTCATTTTGGTTCTTCAGAGACGATATCTTATGTTTAATTACAAATTTCTTAAGAAATATAGAAACTAACCAAATATATCTGTAAATCGTGAGCAATTACGTTGCAAAAAAATTAAAATTACGCTTAAGAATAATCTGTTTACACTTCTAAAAGGAAACACCTGAAATTGTATGTATTGCAATTTTAGTTTTTATGGTACACTTTTAAAACATTGACCAATTTAAAATTTTGCAAAGGTGCCCTCTGCAAGCGCAAGTAATACAAGCAAGTCAATTTAATTTGGCTACATAAAAGACCTGAAATAACACAGTATAAGTATAATGAACTTGCCTTCAGGTTTTGGTGATCCTCGAAGAACATGTACAGAAACACTGCGATGTAAAGCATTATCCGGTCTTACAACCACAGCAAAAATAGTCCCTTTTAAAGCAAGGTTCTCGATAAAACTGGTTATTTTTACGCTCGGTTTAGGGATCATTACATCCACTTTGAGCGGAATATCCTTCACAGCATTTTCAACCATGGTCACGTAGGCTCTGTCAGAGAGTGAAGTAAAAACACAAGGCGCAAACATATAGGTTAGTAAGTGCAAACATAAAAAAAAGTGTCTTATCTCGTTTTTCCAAAAACTCTTCATGTGAGGAATTAATACAATACGATACAATGAAATTTGAAAATAAATTCTTACTCATCAGGATTGTTAAGACTGACAATTTCGCAGTCATTAGGTAGGGGTTCTCCCGGAGCTTGATTAGGAAATAGAACAGCGACTGGTTGTTGTGGCTGTTGTTGTTGCGGAGGCCTTTAATAAATAAAAATTCGAATTACTTTAATTGAAGACATTTTTTAAATGATACATAATTAGAAGTTTTTGAAAAGTTGGAAAATTTAATATTTTCGTCTTTTTGGAAAGTGTAAAATGTTCTATTTTCATGTTTTTGAAAAGTGTAAAATTTATAATTCCTTCTTTTTGAAAAGGTACAAAAATTTCTAAATCCATGTGTTTTAAAAGTGCAAAATACTCTATTTAAATGCTTCAAGACATGTTTTAATATTTTTGTAGATAGTAGATATTGTTTTTGCTACAAATGGAAATGGGTCATTTTGATTTTTCACAGAAGACCATTTCTATTTTAATTTTTAATTTTTTTTTAATTGCTTTAAATGATTTAATATGACATAGGTAAAATTAATACATTATTAATTAATAATATTGATACTTAGGGTAATGAATAAATATTAGCAATTTTTCCGGAAAAAAGAAACAACTCCAGGAATATAAGAACGCATAGCCTTTATATTTATATGACTAAAAATTTAAAGTTAATGATACAAAATAAAATCTGCAAGTCCTTAAAATATTTAAAATAATGTAAAAACTGCCCTGCATAAAACTAGCCAAAGAATAAACATATTATTATACTTAACTATATTTATCCGATTATCCGCGATGTGACGTAAAATGCAAAAAGTATGCCTTTTAACTACGAAGCCAGCTGCTCAAGACGAGAGCACAAGCTATGTCAAGCTCGAACCACCGCCTTAGCTCTGCATGAGAGGTCCAGAGTCAGAGACCCGGACCCACACTCACACCCCATAGCTACTCAGGCTATACCTCTTACATGCAGAGTTTATTCTATCTTTAGACAATGCGTAATATCGTCAGTGAAGAACCAAAATGCCCCAGATCCAATTTACGCTAGAATTCAAATGAGCTATGTCATAAAAACAAAATGAGAAACATGAGTACAATGTTAATTAGGAGGTTTTGAAAAGTGGTAAATGTTCTAGTTACATATTTTTGAAAAGGTGCAAAATGTTCTAATTCCATGTTTTTAAAAAGTGCAAAATGTTATATTTAAATGCTTTCAAGACACGTTTCAAAGTTTCAATATTTTTATAGATAGTGGATATTTTTTTAGCTAAAATGGATATGGGTCATTTTGGTTCTTCACAGACGATGTGTTTCGACGAAACCACAAAAATTAAAAGGAAATAGTATGCTCTTAGATAAAAATAAAAGTAAAAATTCTAAATTTGTTTTGAAGTACCCATCGTAAGGATTGAGCGGAGGCGCCTGTCTGGGTGGCGGTGTATGATAATCATAATCTCTGGATGATCCTCTTCTAAAAGAAACATTAAATAAAGTTGAACTATTAAGCAAAACTTGTTAGACATACTATACGGTTGTAACATAGTAACGGCATAATTATATAAACGGGGAATACAGGTGCATAGATTGAAAAATTGAACATATGGCTCTTTAAGGAATACCTTAATGTATGTAGACACAACATATTATTATATTTTATATCATAATAAAAAGGGATTTTGGGCTGCCGATTACCGATCAAGATCACGGTCCCGATCGCGCTGAGATGGAGGATGTATAGGTGGACCGTGATCGCGGTCTGGTCCTGGTCCATGTTGATCATTTCTTCTTGGGTTATCCGAAGAAGACCAGTGCCCACCACCACCACCACCACCACCCCCTCCTCGACCTCCGGGTTTGCCTCCTCCGTAGGGGTGATAGTTATTTGACATGGTATTCGAATATATTTTTTTTGGTTCCTTTCGGGTTCTTGGGTTCTTGACGATGACGGACTAGTGACTAAAGTTTTCACAAATAACAGTTCAATTAGAGATGCAGCTAAGTTCAGCTCACAACCGGACCGGCACCGGATCCGACTCTAAAAATATTAAGGCAAATAATTTGAAAGTGAAATAATTTTACAAAATGTAAAATAATTAAATCATCATCCTTTGGCAGAGGCATGAGTCAGAAGTAGTGCACTGAAATTGTCAAATATTGTTAATTTATATTGTTATTAATTTAGGTCCAAGTGTATAGTTTTCAATACTTTTTGACTTCACAATAAATCACAATAACAATAAAAATTCACAATTTCATTGCACTAGACAGGAGTGCTAAGCATGCTAACTAGTAAGAAAGTTTACAAGTTAGAAATGAAATGAAAGATGAAATCTCAGTCAGTCTGTGGGAAATCACTGCTAGATTTAATTTATTAATAAATCCATTGATTGTCCACTGTCTGACTGTCCTTAGAAAAATGACTGCTATAATCTATAATAATATAATAAATCTTCACAATAATTTTATTCTCATCTCACCTTTAACTTGTACTTAATCTGCTTGCTTGCTTCTTCTTTTATTTTCCTTCCCTCTTCGTTTTTCCGTACGCTCTTCTGTGTTAGAGGCGTTGGAGCTTGGAGCCGCTGGACGAACTGAAAGTGTAGTGTTGATGTGCTGACGTTGGAAGTGCAAACATGGGCAAGTAACAAATAATCGGACCTATCTTAAATTACGTTTGAATTTTCTAGGGGTGAGGGCGTCCATCTCAACGACGGGAAAATTAATACGGCACGGAAGGAGGAGGCGGAGTTACTACAAGTGACGTTTAAACCGAAATTTTGTAAATTTTAGACATTTCACTATGACAAATCAAATATTGACAATTAAATATATGTAGAATGTTATATTTAATTCGTTTATCAAAAAATATAAAAACGATGTTTATTAAAATATGTATAACCAATTGGGGATTGGGTCCTGGAACTTACAATTGCAATTACCTGGAAAATATTCAAGCACTGAAATAAGAAGTAACTCGACAAAAGGCGTAAATTTCGTTAATTCAAGGATATTAGGGAAAAGCCTCGAATATCAGAGTTTAAAAACATCGACTGTATGTCAATATTGTTTGAAAATATTGACATACAGTCTCAAATATTGGAATTCGAGAATATTGAAAAAACGTTTACAATACCTGAGTTCAAGAATGTCAAGGGAAAGTCTCGAGTAGTTACCTAACTTGAGTTTAAAAATACGGACGGAAAGTATCAAACGTTGTAACCCAAGAATATTGGAAAAAACTCTCGATTATCGGAATTGGAGTGTATTGAGGGGAAGTTTCGAACCTGAATTTAAAAATATTTACGGAAAGTTTCGAAGATTGCTATTCAAGAATACCCAAAAAAGGTACCGATAAAAATATCAACAGAAAGTCTCAAGCATTGGAATTCAAGTATGCTAAAATTGAGAAAAGGTTTCGATCGATTTGAAGAATAACTCGTTGATAAAAATTAAATTTTGAGCCGTTTCATACGGTGTTTTTATTGTCAGTAATAATACGCATGAATTAAACTTACGAAAGCATATAGGGTCTAGGAGGTGGTTGTATTGAGAAATTACGCTGTAATAACAATTTGGGGGGAGGGAGGGGGTTTTGCACCAAAACTTGAAACGTAATTTAAAGAAAGCCCCTACAACCATCCCACCCATGCACGCTGAATGTATAGAATCAAAAAACACTGGTTCGGTTCTTAGTTGATACACCTTCGCATAGCATAATTTGGTAGGTACCTACTTACTGTATATCCTAGTGCGCGGGCTTGTAATACTACACGGGTCTACGGGGTATTTGTTTAAATAGCATGCGGGTCTATTGAGCACACTATAAAATAGTAGTGCGCAGGTGTGTAATACTACGCAGGTTAGCAGGTTTGATGAGTGAGAGGTCCAAATTTGAATTATCACAAGATATGTTGTAATTATACTATAAAAAATATTACGATATATATGTACTTGTTAATATTCAATGCTTGATTTTTGAAGAACCTAATTTTAAAATGCAAAGGATGGCAAGTTAACCACATATGACTGACAATGTGGGGCCCAGAGATGAGTAGCCTACTAATACCCGAACCTAATTCTTGCCTAGGAGCCTCTTAATCGAGCCTATTAATCGAGCCTCCTAATTTAAGGTACCGGGATTAGTCGGCCCCTAATCTCTGGGCCCCACATTATTCGGCCCCTGAGTTCTTGGCCCCGAGAATTCTGGGCCCCGAGAAATACTCGTCCCCGTCGTTACTAGGCCCCATTATTTTTTTTATTGGTCCCCGTCAAGAAAGAATATGAACAATGATCAATTATTATAGATATATATATATCAGCTTTCGTCAATTTATTATAATTAGACGCACATTCACGCGAGGCACTGGATCTGCCACCCCCAATACTTACACCACACCCCACAAAACAACCGCAACGACATTCACCGCAGTTAGCAACAGAACCTACCATGTCCACCACGGATACTCCCTCGAACTACCAGGAAAAGAAGTCATCAGCCTGAAGTTGTTGAATTCATTTCTGCAATTGCACCCAAAAGACGACCAGGTCGTCCAAAGAAAGTTATCAGCCCGGCAAACGGTATGTCCAGTCCGATAGCCATACAGTCCGATCAATCAAAGCGTCCCATTTCTCGAAGATGGGATGGGATGTATTTGAAGAAGTATCATGCGTTTCCTTCGGTGACACAACAGCAGGCACTCCAAGAAGAGTCGACATCATAGCATTCGACCGTCAATCCAGAAACGGAATTATTCTGGGCCCAACAATAAGATGGGAAGTCGACAAGGACCAAGCTACCAAGGTCAATGAGGAAAAACAAGCAATCTATGGCCACTGCATTCTCTACTTCCAAAATCATTTCAATCTCAATAATATTAAAACAATCGGGCTGTATTTCGGAGCGCGAGGAACTATTAGCAGCTTCTTCGAAAGTTTCTTAACAGAATACGGCATTCCAAAGACTGCAATTATCGAAGACGTCGTTATTGCAATTCTCAAGGGTTCTACTCAAATATGCCAACAACACCTATACTCAACACCCAATCCCGGATAATAATATGTAAATTATTCTATTACTACATTTTTTCTGTACAACACAAATATATTCCATAATAGGGTTAAACCCCTGGTACCGTATACTGTGTCATTTTGGCAACTTTCTGTAATGAAAGCAGTTGACGAATAAAATAAATATCGTTCCCTCAACAACACGAAAAACACAGAACCTTGTGCCTTACACAACCACCATCACATCTAGTCATCGAACTACCAAAACGTCCTTTTGGATGGCCAAAAATATTAATTTAAATAAACCTGGTGCTTGTACCAGTTATTGACCACCATTCTTTGCCTAAACGACGTAATATTTATGATTTAATGGGAGGAAGGGCAGAACGTCCGCTAAGGGCAAAAAGTCCGCAACAGGGCAAAAAGTCCGCAAAAAGAGGGCAAAAAGTCCGAAGAGAGCATAAATTCCGATAAGGGCAAAAAGTCCGAAGAGGTCATAAAGTCTGATAAGGGCAAAAAGTCCCTCTTTGCTCTCTTTTGGAGGACTTTTTGCCCTCTTTCGGCGGACTTTTTGCCCTCTTTCGGACTTTTTGCCCTCTTTCGGACTTTTTGCCCTCTCCAGACTTTTTGCCCTCTCCAGACTTTTTGCACTCTCTCTCATTACTCACGCAGGAATGTTAGACGTACAATGATACACGTTAAATGTACATATTTCGGTCGTTTTTTTCTAATTTTTTTAAAACTTGAACAGTTGATCATTGTTCATATTATTTCTTGACGGGGACAAATAAAAAAATAATGGGGTCTAGTAACGACGGGGCCGAGTATTTCTCGGGGCCCAGAATTCTCGGGGCCAAGAACTGAGTGGCCGACTAATGTGGGGCCCAGAGATGAGGGGCCTACTAATACCAGAACCGACTGATGAGTAGTAAAATAATTTTTAATGTTTCTATTTATTTTATGAAACTAGTAGGCAAGCCTACTAAGCTTAGACACTTGTGCAATACTTATAGATTAGGATTAGAATTCATAAAAAAAATCATTCTATCTAGAATATGACTATTTTTCGGATTTTGGAACGAATAAATAAGAAAAAATAAATAATTTATTTTAGCATTTATAAATTTGTGTGCTTATATTATTAATTTGTTTTATTTTTTTTTAGTTTGTGTGTCTGGCCTGTTCTTGAAATTCATCGTAGTAACATGGCCCACCTATGGCTGTACAAATCGAATGCGCCTACCTGATCTGATTGAAAAACTGATCCAGAAAACTATATCTACATCGAATGTCTTTAACGCAGGCGATTTGTGTACGATCTTCGTAAAACCTGCGCCAAAAAGTATTTGAACGAAAGCGGTTTATATGAACATGAAACTCTACTACTAATTTTATTTAACTTTAATGTTATTGTAAATGTAGGTTGTGTAGCTTTAGCAGACTAATTTAGCTTTAAAAAAATTGCAAATCATAATATTGTACTTATATCCTGCGATTGGCAATATTAATACTTAAGTATTATACTGCGTAGGCTGCATTTGTACTAACTTCGCACTTTACATCTGCCAGCATTAAATTCCATTGAAAATTGAAACTAAAACTAAACAGTCAACTCAAACTGAGTCAACAGTCAACAGTGCAATTGTAATTTGGCCTCACTTAATTTAATTTTATTTACTTACTTCCAGTGCCAAGGGAATTTATATTTAAGTAGTATTTAAAATTCTTTGTGACTGATTGTTTAGTTACGATTCCATTATTATTATCCTATGATAATTGAAGCGTTGGCTTTAGTGATATTTTAATACGCAATTAGTAGTTACCATATAAAAGTCATCGTCAATTATTACCTAAGTAACTGTAATTATCACTTATATGTTGATGATACTTCTCTTGTGTCTTTATTTATAAATCAAAGAAATTGATTCTTGAAAGAACGCTTCACCTTCAAAAAAATACACTTTTAATTATGGATACAGCAACAATTTTTGTAACGGTTTCTTCCCTGATTGTCTCATTTATTTTCATATTCCTTTTCGTCGCATTGCGTAAGTACTCTTAAACTAGTTGTACATTTTTTCATGAAAGTTCAAAGTTTACCTTTAAAGTGCTCTACTATTGTTAAAGACCGAAGATATGACCCACAAGTTGTCCGAAGAGCCGAAGACAAATGTGCAACCCACCCGAAGAAGAAATCTGCAAGTGAGCCGAAGACCGAAGAACCGGTGCAAGTCAGCCGAAGCCCGAAGACTGCAATCCACCCGAAGAC